>JAQPPZ010017225.1:6470833-7767916 GCA_028583015.1 Wollemia nobilis | reverse complement strand
CCATAGGATCGATTGAAGAGTATGTTATACAGGGATCCAAGTTGGTACCCCTACATCATAGGTCTATAGGAGGATCCATGGCTCCACCTTTGGAGTACAGACATGATCGAGACCCACCCATTCAGGGGCATGCAGATAGGGCCACCACTGAGCATAGGCCTATGCAGACTCCCACACGTAGTGAACCTCGAAATATCACTATTGATATGGCTAAGGTGGGAGCCAATGGCACACCACCGCATGAGCGGTGGAGATCCAGATAGTTGGATGACTTAGGTAGCATCCTGGAGCAGCTAGGCTATAGGCCTTCGGCTCCACCCACCCATGCTCCGAGTGAGCATAGTGGGGGTTCTATTAGGACTGCTAGAGAGCATGGAGAGGCTTCTAAGCACCCTCATGTGACACATCCACCATCCATGCATGGTGGCACAAAGCACAAAGCTCAGTAGGATGCCAATGCCATCTTTACGAACAAAGGCAAAAGCATCACAAATCAGTCATATGGGTACAGAACCCATAAGGTCGCTCACACAAAGCATGCATACCAGAGGCCTATCATGGCCAATGACCTTGATAGATCACATAGACTGGTATCTGAGCAGCGATGATAGCTCCTCCAAGATCAATTGGAGGATGCTCACCTAGAAAGGCAGCGCATTGAAGATGAGAATCTTCAGGCATAGAGGCTCATCAGACAAAGACTATATGAGCAGCGCATGCATGAGGAATGCATCCTTACCCAAAAGGAGCACGTAGAGTAGGAGGATAGGCTAGCTAGGGCTGGTCTATATACTCATGTAGAGAATAGAGAGTGCATACATAGAAAGGCTTTTTCACAAGCCGATGTGTAGCAGGAGCGCAGAGACGCTCACACTCATATTAGTGCCCAACAAAGAGAATGACCAACACCATTCAAACATGAGAGGCAACAACAATATGAGGAAGAAGAGGGAGAGGGAAACAATCAAGAGTATCCTAAAGAATCCCAAGTTGAGGAGGAGGAAGAGCAATGACCTCCACCTCGATAGAGGAAGAATGTACCTCCAAGACCACCCTCACGTCAGCTTAGGGAGGAGGACTTCTTATCCTCAGAGGCTTATAAATCCCTAGCTGAGAAGGTAAAAGTGATTGAGAGGCAAGGCATGACACTTCAAAAGCCGACATTAAGAAAGATTCATAATGAGCCTTTGGACCCCTCGATACCTACTCCAACATACCCTGAGCATTTTGTTATGCCCAGGTTAGACAAATTTAAAGGTGACAAAGATGCACAGGAGCATGTCACGGGATTTTTGGATGCCTATTTCCAAATTGCTAGCAATAATGCCTTGCTTTTGCACACATTTGTCATGACCCTCTCAGGCCCAGCTCGAGAGTGGTTCAATCAGCAAAAGAGGCACAACATTACCAGTTTTGAGCAATTGGCTAATGCTTTTCTTGAACGCTTTTCTTTTGGCATCAAGAAATAGGCTAACCTTTCTAATTTGGCTGCGCTAGCTCAGCGCGATGACGAGCCAATTGAACAATATGGAAAGAGGTGGAGAAGATTGATGGCAAAGCTGCCATTCCCTATTCCTGCTATGGAATTAACTCGAATGTTCACCAAGAGTTGTGCCAAGCACATCTCGCTACTATTGCAACTGCAGTAGTATCCAACATTCGAGGAAGCTTTGGCGCAAGCCAAAGTAATTGAGGACATCAAGTTGCAAGAAGGCAATTTGAAGCTTAAGAACAGGAAAGAGGGGCCTAAGAAGAGCTCCACGAAGCAAAAGGGCAAGCAGGCCCACGTCAACCAGGTGGTGCTAAACCTCTAGAGAGAGGATAAAGGGCAGCAAAAGTAGAATTATCAAGCCCAACCTCCTCCTACATAGTATGAAAAGTGCAATAATAACTATAAGGGCAAAAACAAAGAACAACGCCCACCTCACCAATTCACACCTCTAACGGAATCATTGACGTCAATATTCCACTAGTTATGTGAGGCTAAGGTGATCAGACTACCCGAGGTTAAGTTGGTCGATCCGAATCAGCCCAAGTCGAAGGGGTATCAGGATGACTTATTTTGCATCTTCCATCACATGAAGGGCCACGACATCGAGGTATGTTGGTCCTTCAAGCATATTGTGCAAAACATGATTGAAAAGGGTGAGCTTGTAATACCAAGTAATCCATTGGCACCTGACAACCAGAACATGGGGATTTACAAAAATTCATTACCAAACCATGAGGCACCATGCAACAATGTTGGCCAGGTCAACCAAGTGCATGTCGAACCACCTACCCAAGGGTTCGTAGGCATGGTGAATGTTGTCACCAGACATGGGAGATATGAGCAACTGAATCAACCTCACGCTCCCATTAGGATACAAGCTACGTCGAATCAACGACCAACATAGAATATTCCAGGCCCACCAACGAGACCGGTGGTGACCATATGAAGTAGGCTAGTCCAAAACCTGTAGATAGCTCCTGTAAAGTTGTCTATATATGAACTGATACAACAGTCCCCTAGGCATAGGGAGACTCTTATGGACATTCTAAGGTCCATCAAAGTACAGTCTCAGGATGCGCAAGCATTTACCAATTTTATGGGACATGTACAGCAGTTCCAGGAGCCCATGATCCAATTTTATGATCATGAAATTAAGATGGTTCCTACAGATACGACTGACCCACCATTGCATATCATCGCGTGCATCAATCACGTACCATTCAAGAGGGTCTTGATCGACACTGGTTCATCGATCAATATAATAATGACCAAGGCATTGAATCATCTAAAGCTACCAAAGTCACATATCGTGCCCACTACCTTCACGTTGAGAGCGTTTAACGATGCCCTATGCTCGATGGTTGGCACAATTGTCCTACCTATGTAGGTAGGCCTAAAGACCATCTCTGTGATGTGTCATGTGATCGAGGGGGCCATGCAATACAACATCCTACTCGGGAGGCCTTGGATTCATGAAATGTGTTGTGTTCCCTCTATATTACACCAATGTGTAAAATATCTACATGAGGGATGAGTTCACGTAGTGTCATCAGATGAAGAACCTTTCAAGTTCGTGAACCTAGCAGATTTTCTTAGGGGTTTCATACTCCCATCAATGCACCTAGACGTCCGACCTGCATCATCGATTAAAAATCTAGGAGGTAAACCAATAATACGTGCTCAACCATCGATATCTATATCACATAGATCTGAGTGCACTACTGCTACTTCATTGAAATCGACTGCATCAGTGATGCTTTGGGATGACAGGAAGTTAAAGGTAAAAATGGGTGAAAAATAGAAGAAACAAATGCCCAAACCAGTCACCAAGGAGGCTCCCATCCCCATGGAAGTGGAGGAAGCCCAAGACATAGCCGAGGAGGTACCTCAGCCTACCTCACCTGCATCATCAACAGGGTCATCCGCACCATGGGTGACTGTACATCTCGCCAACATAGGATTAGGCGAGTATATTGTGCAGAATGTAACCTTCAAACCGATTTTGGAGACTGCACAAGAGATGGGCCGACCGCCTACTCATCGTTATCCGGTTGGATCGGTGGTACCATTGGGAGAGCCACCTAATCAGACTAACTTCATCTACGTTGGGCTGGATCAGCTTCCAACGTGAGAGCCCATGGATGAAGATAGTGATGAACCTTTCGTAGTAAATGTTCATTATTTATCCAACCCGGAGTACTCCATGCATATTTTTGAGTTGTATCACTGGCATGGGTATGGACTTGGTCTATTTGAACAAGGACGTAGAACTCTATTCGAGCCACGTTATCAGCTAGAAACTGATAGGTTTGGGCTGGGGTTACAGATACAAGGACAAGATGATTTGCTCGCAGCATCCTTAGATCACTTGTACCTTAGTCTAGGGGATGATGTGGACTTCAACCCATATCATCCTAATATTTCCAGCTTCTAGAGGACTCACCCGATGGTATCTATCATCACTTCTGAGCCACTTGAAGAGCATCATGAAGGGCTCTTAGAGCATACTGATACAGAGCAGAACCCCAGAGGCAACTTGGGTCATCAAATCCATAATGCAACCAATGACATAGGTGTGCAGGGGCATAACCCCATAGTTTTAGGTGATCTCGAGTTAGGAGATCTCTACAACGATGATGGAGAGGAGTCCACCTCCGAGATAAGTGGACCAAGTTATGATGCCGATAGTGAATCCTCAAATGGTGATCAATCTGAGGAGGAAGCTGAGGGGGGCTATTTAAGGCCTTTGTATGCACATCACCTACTACCTGCAGAGTCGGTACATGTTATCGAGGAGATTCTTCCCAACATTGATCATTTGGGGGAAGAAGTAGAGCCAGTTTTCTCGGTAACATCATACATATGGACTAATTATCTAATTTTTCTGGACATGGGTGATAACGACTAGGAAGTGAGATTCATGGGACCACACCTACTAGAGCATCCCCCACCTGTAGGGGTAAATGAAGGACTATACTATGATAATGATGAAGAGGATGAAATAGAGAGAGCCTATCTAGGGCCTCCTTACCTACGTCATCGCCATGCACCATATACGATCGAGGACCTACGAAGAGAAATCAATCTCGACCCTCATCTTAGGGGAATACCACCAAACTTTAATGTGATTTATCACATATTGTTTCCCCATCCACCTACCTACATGGAGCTCCATGAGCCGAATGATCCCATATTGCAACCAGTGCATAGAGAGGATCTAGTAGTTCACAGTCCTCATAGAGAGGACCCATTTGTGCCCATGCCATTAGAGCCAGATCTCGAGTATGAGAGTTGTATCGATGATATAGAAGTTGGTCCATGTGGTCCTGGAGATCAATTCCATTCCATCAATATGGTCTCCATTGATTTGACCACCCCACTCCGCAATCCAGCAGATCCATCCAAACCATTGTATCTCAACGAAGATGCTATCGACTGGGATCACGCTGACTCACCCATTGAGCCTGAAGATTTCTTCCCTAATGAAGAAATGTTACAACCATTTCATTTTGTGCCAGGCTATGCATATGATGTCTATCATGCTAAAAATACTTCCAACGTGGAACCTATCAACCCGGATGATGACATCCATTTGATCCCTACGCCTCATCAGCTTGAGGAGGGATCACATATGTCAGTAGAGGAAACCTTCGATGTGGATATCAGTAACGATCCCACTAATCCAAGGAAGGTTAAATTTGGAGAGAGTCTCACTCCAGATGAGCGTGCCACACTCATCCCTCTACTGAAAGAGAGACCTAATATTTTTTCTTGGACATATAAGGATATGCTAGGTCTAGACCCAAAATTGGTTACTCATAACCTTTCACTAGATCTGACGAAGAAGCCGGTCAAGAAAAATCTTAGAAAGATGCATCCAACAGTAGCCTTGATGGTGAAAGATGAGCTACAAAAGTTGTTGGACGTAGAATTTGTAATCTCCATCGACTATCCAGAATGGGTATCCAATATGGTGCCCATAGGAAAACCTGATGGAAGAATCCGTATTTGTATGGATTTTAGAGACCTAAATAAGGCAACACCCAAAGATTCATTTCCATTGCCCAATATTGATGCTCTTGTAGATGCAACTGCAGGTCACGAAATGCTCTCCTTAATGGATGATTTTTTTGGTTACAATCAAATTTGGATTAAACCCGAAGACCAGCATAAAACCATGTTTATAATGCCATGGGGAACATTTTGCTATAAAGTTATGCCATTTGGCCTCAAAAATGCTGGTGCCACATATCAGCGGGCCATGACATACATTTTTCATGACTACATGCATAAGATTCTAGAAGATTATATCGATGACTTGTTGGCCAAGTCATTGCTATGAGAAGAGCATGCAGAGGTCTTAAGGAAGGTCTTCGATCGCCTGATAGAGCACAATGTCAGGTTGAATCCTAAGAAGTGCGTATTTGGCGTAACTTCTGGTAAACTCCTAGGATTCATCATTTCTAAATGAGGCATCGAAGTTGACCCAGTGAAGGTCAAGGCTATCTTAGAGATGCATCCTCCCTCCAATATTAAAGAGTTAAGAAGCCTTCAGGGCAAAGTAGCATCGATAAAGTGATTCATCGCTCAGTTATCGGATAAATATCGACCCATGAATCGACTGCTACATAAGGGGGTCCCATTCAATTGGGATGAGGACTATCAAGCAGCCTTCACTGAAATAAAGCAATACCTGGTGACACCGCCAGTGCTAGCTCCACCAAGGCCAGAGGTGCCTTTTCTACTATATATATCAGCAACTAACTTTGCACTGGGAACCATGTTAGCCCAAAAGAACATGCAAGGCAAAGAGCAGGCCATATATTATATTAGTCGAACCTTGGTGAGCTATGAGCTCGGGTATGCATATGTGGAAAAACTATGTTTAGCAGTAGTGTTCGCTACCAAGAAATTGCGACACTATATGTTAAGTCATACGACATATGTTATATCCAAACAAAATCCTTTGCAATACATGATGAGTAAGACGTATCACAATACGCGTACTACAAAGTGGATCATGCTACTGACAAAATTTGATCTAGAATTCATAAGCCAAAAGTCCATTAAGGGACAAGTCATAGCTGATCAATTAGCTGAGGCACCACTATCAAACAGTAGGCCTCTGACCATTGAGCTTCTGGATGATGTAGTCTTCATCATATCTGAAGCTCTCAAACCTGAAGAACCAGAGAATAATGCTGATATGACTCTGTTCTTTGATGGTTCAAAGTGCAAGCAAGGGGGTGGTGCAAGAATAGTATTTTTCATGCTGCAAGGAGCTCCTATGCCCTTGTCATTTAAATTAGACTTTTCATGCACCAACAACAATGTTGAGTATGAAGCCCTACTGCTGGACCTCCACACAACCATCACCATGAATATTAAAATATTAAACATCTTTGGTGACTCCTTGCTCATAGTAAATCAAGTTAAGGGGCTCTTCTAGTGTCGATGTCCCGTATTGAAAGCTTACAAAGATCTTGTTGCTATATATCTAGCTAAATTGGAATGGTATGACATCGAGGCAATCCCTCATTCATCAAATAGGTTCGTAGACACCATGGCCTCTTTGGGATCCTTAATCCCTCAGAATCTATCTATTGATTTCACTACCATTCATGTTAAAATGCTTTTGCACCCTACTATGGAATGTGAAGCCTTTGATAATAGAATGTCAATCAACATGATCAGCGTAGAACCAAAAGTTGAATGGTTCTGTAGAGTTGAAGACTTTTTGAAGAAGGCACCCTGGGGGTCATTAACCTCTCAGAGTCTGACGGGGAGTGGTACCACCATTCACCATAAGGTTGTTTCCTAGTCTGCATTTGCAAAAGTAAATATGCAAGGGGAGCAAGTCATCTTGGCAGTCGAAGCTGAGGCTTATCAAAATTGGATGTCACAAATCCATGACTTCCTAAAGCTTGGTGTAATCCTAGAGGGATTTTCGCGTGCCACAAAATGCACATTTAAATAGAAAGTGGCTAAATATGTCTTAATAGGAGACATCTTGTACCGACGAGGCTATGATGGAGTTCTCCTTCATTGTCTAGAGCCCCAAGAGGTATCATGGGTGATTTCACAAGCTCATGATGGTACGTGCGGTGGTCATTTCAGTGGCATGGCCATCGTCAAGTGCATCCTTCGAATGGGCTACTATTGGCCCACTATGGAGAAGGAGTGCAATGTGTATGTCAAGAAATGCATCAAATGTCAGCATCATGCTAATCTTATGCACTTGCCATCATAGGCCTTACAGCCCATCCAAGCGGCTTGGCCATTTTCTCAGTGGGGATTAGATCTTATAGGCAAGATCTCTCCTCCATCATCGGGCTAGACATACATTTATAATCATGGCTACTGAGTATTTCACAAAGTGGGTGGAAGCAATACCCTTAACAATGACAACTGGATCTCGTATAGCAAAGTTTATACTAGAGCATATCATAAGTCATTTTGGGATTCCATCCAAAATAATATCGGATAATGGAACATCATTCAAGAACAAAATTGTGAGAGCTTTGACATCTAAATATAGAATCAAGCATAGTTTTGCAACTCCTTATTATCCACAAGAAAATGGGCAAGCTGAAGCCTCAAATAAGATAGTGGTGGCCATCTTGAAAAATATGGTCCAAGAAAACCATAAATATTGGCATATCCAGCTGCCCCTTGCATTATGGGCTTACAGGACTAGTATTCGGATGCCCACTAGGGCAACACCATTTTCACTAGTATATGGCACTGAGGCCATTATGCCCTTGGAATTGGAAATTCCAACGTTGTGCATCGCATTGAAAGAGTTCATCGATGATGACATCGCATGACAAGCTCGACTGGATCAACTGACGTTGCTTGATGAACATCATGTGAATGCCCTGGAGCATCTCCGCGTTTATTAGGAGCGACTAAAATGAGCTTATAATATCAAAGTCCACCAGAGAGACTTTGAAGTTGGGGATCTTGTCTTGAAAGAGAACCAATAAAACTCTAATTTACCGCTATATATGTGAGACAAATTCACGGCTAATTGGCTAGGACCCTATATCATATCTAAAAATATTGGTCTGGGTACCTATCACCTAACATCGCTAGGAGGTGTTGAAGAGCCTGAACCTCTCAACATCATCCATATTAAAGCATTTTATGCTTGAGAGCATAGTAAAAGGCTCCAAGGGTTTTCTTATAACCACTCGGTCATCCCAAAAGGCTCCAAGGGTTGCTAAAACCGCTTGGTCATGTCAATCAAAGGCTCCAAGGGTTGCTAAAACTACTTGGTCATGTCAATCAAAGGCTTCAAGGGTTTGTTCAAAATCGCTTGATCATCCTAAAAGGCTCCAAGCTCGTCTATGAGTAGTTTGGTCAATCAAAAGGCACCAAGAGTTTCTGAAAAACTGCTCGGTCAACCCAAAAGCTCCAAGGATTCTTAAATCTCTTGGTCAATCCAAAAAGCTCTAAGGGTTTATAAACCCTTTGGTCATCCTAAAAAGCTCCAAGGATTTTGCTGAAAAATTGCTTGGTCAATTTAAAGGCTCCAAAGGCATGTACTCACCGTTTGGTCAGATATAAAGGCTCAAAAACAATAAAAATTATAAAATCAATAAAATCCAAAAAAAATTGGTAAAGCATAAAATCCAAAAACATGTGCATTTGCATTATGCATGTTCATTTACACATGCATTCATTTCATTATTGCATTGCATATAGGCATTCATCATCCATTGCATTCCGTAGTAGGAGGGATTGTGTTTTTCAGTCTTACAAACGATGCCACGTTTGTGTTTTAATCATGCACCTTTGCATTTATCATAATCTGTTGCATTCATATACAACACCTGTTGCTAGGAGATATGTGTGTATACCAAAGTTTTCTAGTCACTCAGCCATACCTAGTGGGTTTCTCAAACGTCATAGAAAGCTTGCTTTGCTTTTGTAGATGAGGTCATTAGTTGTGATAGTGCTTGGCATATCAGGATCCCATCACTAATGGAAAAATTTAAAATCTTGCTAAGATAAGGGAGGATGAAAGCTATGAAAGTGGTCCTGGGTATTTAGAGAGATGGGTTTTATTACCTGCTTGTCTTGCAAATAGTTTGGTCTAGAGTGGTGAACCTTGGCAAAAGGACAAGAATTTCCCCTACTCGTACATAGATACATAGTTTATTTCAAACCCAAAGTTCAAAGTTCAAATCTAAAATGATATAGTGAATTAAAAGCACTATACAAATCCCTTGCTCAAGAAAAATAGGAATAAATAGTGATTTTTATCACTCAGAGTAAAACGTGAAAAATAGTGATTTTTATCACTACATATGAGCAAAAATCAAAATGGGGTGAGAACTTGAATCCTTGGATTGTTCACCATTCAAAGCCATAGAATGAACCCCGAGTGCAGCAATGGGTTGAAAGAGTCCCATCTACTTCTGGAGTAGTAGTTTTATTGGGTGATCCCCAAACGCAGCAATGGGTTGAAAGAGTCCCACCTATTTTTGGAGGGGTAGTCTTGATCAATTTGTGAGATGAGCTAGCTCTGGGTGCCTGGGGTTGTCTAGCATTATAGTCCAATCAAGTTCTAAAACAAGGATGATACGAACATAGGAGGAACCCGATCTCACATATGGGTTGGAAGAGTCCCGACTGACATCCGGGGTATGCCTATGGTCTATCTTAATATACTCACGTGCACACACAAGGGTAATGAATAGTTGGGTCTTTCATGATGAAAGCCTTGTCCAAAAAAGCCTTGTACAGTTAGTATGGGATGTTTGAGAAGTCTACTAGGGTGTTTGAGTCTCATGGAAAACCTCAAAAGTTTCTCTAATAGCAACACAAACCATATAGAATAAAATCATCAAACTACAAAGTATCGAATCCATGATACATCATTATATAAAGCACAATCAAGATATAGGATAGATACTGGATGGATATCAGAAATGATATTTAGATGACCACTGACTATATTATGCATATTTTTCAAACTTGCAAAAGAAAATAGAATGACACATTATATCATTCGCATCATACAACTTCATACCATTGCATTTCATATATGGGTGATTAATTGATTAAATTCTTGTAATGAGGATCTTTCAATTACATTCATGATTTTTATACATTATGTGGTGTCATCCATTAGATTGATAAACACATATCACATTCATTCCTTATGTTTTAAGTGATTAAAGCATACAGGTTCATTTACATTAGATTACCATCATGTAAATAATGCATTACATACATTGCATCAACATATCGTGATAGTGTCATAAAATTAAATGCATGCAATAAAGCAAAATCAAATATGCATTTAAGTAAACATCACATCCATATGCATCCATCATATAGCACATCTAAACATCTAGATCACTGCATATCATCATCATCATAAATTAAATAGCTATCTAGTGCATGTCATCCATACATCACATCATATAGCATCAAATTAACATAAGCATTGCATCCATGTGCATAACATAAACATAAAATTAAAAAATATACAAGTACACATAATGAGCCATAAATGATCAAATCTCATATATATATATATATATATTTTTTTTGTGTGTGTGTGTTTTTTTTTGTCAAAGAGTACATCAAGGTATATCAAAATGCCTACAGAGCTACAATCATGTAGGTCCTCAGACCTCACACCAAAAATGATACATACAAAAATGATATAGCCTGTATCAAGTGGAGACCCTAGCTCTGGCTTGATCCTCCTTCGTTGGAGCTCTCTTTGCCTCCCTTAGCCCCATCCCTGGGAGCCTACCCTATAGCCTACTCTAGAGCCTGCCCTACAGTTTGCTCTAGTGCCTGTTGTATACCCTATTGAGGGTCCTATGTACCACCTAATCCAAAGAGGCTCCATACATGAGAACCAATCCCTTGACTCCTATGCGAGCTAGCTCCATGCATACTAGAGGACCTATGTGTCCTCTCGATCCTATGGGTCCGATGGCTCAAACTAGCAGAAGACTATCTGGTCTCTCTGGTCCTAGTCTGAGAGCTGCTCCTATGAGTACCTATGGTTTGAGTGTCCTTCGACACCACTCCACCTCTCAACCAAATGTGATCCTCTAGCATAGAGATGCGAGCTACCCTCATAGCCGATCATGCATTTCCCTCCTCCAAGAGGGAAGTGAGCCACCTAACCTCTACCATGGGGTCCAGACCTGAGGGCAATAGCTGAGATGGAGTTGTAGGTGGTGCCATAACTACCTATGAAGATGAGGGAATAGCCCTCGAGTCCCTTAGTGAATCCTCTCTCTGGTCATCAGATCCAACTGAGTCCATGCCAAATCATGCTCTATAGTGAGCCGTTGGATCTCTATATCTACTATGGCAATCTAGGCCTTGAGGAGGGGCCTCTCCTCCTCATACTCCCACCACTGGCTCTGACCATGTCGGAGCTTCACCTCTACCATGGTGAGTGAAGTATCCCTATGTCGTAGCTAGGTCTGGAGTGTACCAACCTGACTCTACAAGTCAATGATCTGAGCTAGGAGCTGTCCTACCTCACTGTTAGGAGGTGCCTCACCCTCCTTGGATGCCTCATCCTCCTCCTTGACCTATGGAGCCTCCTCTATGGTGGCCTCTACACCCCATCCACCCTAGATCCATTGGCACACATTACGCCCCTCTGGATCCACCTCTGCCTGGTCATCTATCCTACCTAGGGGCCCTGATCCCTACCACTATAGTAGGGACCACCAAGTATCATACGCTGGGGTGGTCCTAGCCCTAGAAACTCTAGTCTCCTAGAAATCATCAACTGCATCACCCAGTGCTATCGATAGAATCCATGTCAAATGAGTCTCTAGTACTAGATGCCTATAGATAAAAGGTAGCTTCAGGATGTCCTGTACTAGGCCAAACTACCATAAGACATGAGAGTAGAATTGATACTCCTTGATCTCATCCTTGTGACCGAGTAGCCACCTATCTCGATGAGCCTAGTGCAACCACTCGCCAGCCTCCTTCCATGTAGGGCAATCCATATATGGATGCCACTCAATGTCATCTGGTTTGAGTGCTACAAATATAGCGATGTAGTGGTCTATATCCCCTACATGGGACCTACTCTGGAATCCCTCCTCCTCACGAGGCTAGCATGCAATATAACACTAATGTGCATCATCAATCACAGTGATAGTAAGGGGTAGATCCATAGGATGCTCGATCCTGATATGCTACCAACCCCAGATCTATAGTAGAAGACTACAATTGATCCCAACCTGGCTTCGATTGGTGATCTGGTAAAGCTCCTAGTATAGCTAGCATAATAAGGTGCTCCCCTAGGCTAGGAGTAATGGCCACTCTATCAAGCTTAGAACAACTCTCCTGATGTAGGCTAGAAGGTTCTAGGGAATCCTCATGCCTGAGGAGTCTGGAAGCACAATCTGCACCACCAAGTGCATAAACACTACCTCTCTGATAGAGAAGATGTGCTCCCCCTACTAGTATCTGATGTGCATGCCTCCATGGTCCATCTTGCATTGAGCCTCATCACTCTGATCATCGAAGATAGCAGCACAAACTGCCTCCTTTCTCCCATTGGAGGAGGAGGTGATGGCCTCACCATCAATAGGGATCTAGAAGATCCGGTAGACGTCCTCCAAGGTAATGGTCATTTCACCTATCGGAAGGTGAAATGTATTGGTCCACGCATTCCAGCGTCGGGCCAATGCAGTTAGATAAGCTTGATCTACCTTGATAGTGGGTAGATCCAATACATAGCCAAAGTCGATGGCTCCAAACCACTCTCGCTCCCCCTCAGTAAGTTGTCTACAGAGGGTGCAAAGTATGTCGGGCTCCCTGGCTCTAGAGGTCAAACTCTGGAAATAAACAAGGCATAAGGAAAAAGCTAACTAAAAACAACCAAAAATAGCTAAAAAAAATAAAAATGACCTTAAAAATGTCAAAAACATCTAAAAAAATGATAAAAAGACAAAAACATGTCACAAAGTAATCAAAATTTTTCACAAAAATCAAAATTGTACTTCCAAAGTGCAATAAATGGCATTAACTGCCAGAAAACATTAGAAAAATGCAAAAACATTGAAATTTTTTTCAAAAGTGGTGAACCGTAGGTCAACCCTGTGGTCCGCTTGCGGTCAAATTTTGACCGTTGTAATTTGAATGCTCACCGTAGTTGATACCTACGATCCCCAATCTAACAATTGGGGGCTGTAACTGCCAGCTGTGGTCTAGGAACGAGACCCATTTTGGGTCACTTCCTAGCCTAACTAAGCCAAAAAATTAAACCTACACTAGCCTAATCTAGGGTGTGGTTCATTGCCAACAATTTAGTGAAGTTCATTAACCCATTAATTAATGTGGTTTATTTTAGTTGGTAATGATTGCGAGGACTCGATTTCAAGTTACCTTGCCCACACTATGGCCTCTGCTAGTGGAAGGTTGTCTAGAGTCCGCCATCAGGGTATGAGTGCGATGTGAGGTCGAATTTCAACAATGTTCTAGATCAAGGGATGTTTTCTACCTTTCAGAGCTCTCACAAATGCAATTACTTTCAAGACAATAATGAAATTTTCAAATGAGAAAACTATTTATAGTTTCTCTTAATTTTGATGGACCGTAGATGTCACCCGTGATCCCAAAATTAGGGTTTTTCGCCCATGGGTCTGACCTGCGGTTCCCAAATTTTGAAAGTTTCAACCATAGACCGTACCCACGGTTTACAATTAGCATTAAATGCACTCAAATCCCATCGTGGGAAGGTCTAAAATGATAAATTAATGACTCCTAATGGATCAAATGTTAATAAGAAAAATCAATGTTGCAAATTTGGTGATGTTCAAGCACCATGATCAATTCAAAAATTCAAAATTAACAAAAAAATTAAAATAATCAAAAGCCAAATGCACCTCGTATTCAGTTATTTACTCTATACACTTGGCGGTTGCAATGACTTGCACTCCATGCAATCCAACAAGATGAGTAAATAACCATAAGGACATTTGGGGTAAAATTGTCATCGTTGACTTGATATGCTTCTTTTCAATCTCGAAGAAGGCCTTTGAGGCTGGACTGCTCCATGGGAACGAGGCATTTCATGACATGTCTCCTATGACATATTTCAGCAAATCATCGACAAGAGTGATTCAACACAAAACTAATTGGATTTGTATCATTTTGATTCCCTAAGATGACTATTGTAGCCTAACTGCTCCATGGGATAGGAATGTGCAATTACTATTAACAGTTGGAATCATAAGCTGAACTAGGCTTAGCCAAGTAATTAAATGCTCAATTCTAAATTTATTCAGATCATTCATTATGGTCAAGTGACCTCATCGCTTCATACATTGTCATTACCCTCATCGACTCGTCGCTTGAGGGGGTAGTCATAATTTCATAATCATAATCAAAATCAGTAGAAGATCCCTGAAATCGTAGATCCCTTGATCTTGTCAAAATTATGTTCATCCTTGCGAATCATTGTCAACAACTATCATAAGCTTACCCCTTTGCTTGGGGTAAATAGAAAATATGATAATTAGTTTGTAACTCTCATCCTTTCGGTTATATAGGCCTAACTCCTATTGTAGCGCCAAAGCTACTCGAATGTCTGATGATGAGTGCAAACTCTTTCAAATTTAAGCCTCCAAAGAGTTGGAAGCAATGATTCTAGGATGCATGTCCTTTTGTTGGACCTGGGGCATCTAATGTTGATCCGACTAATGATCATCATAGAACCTTCGACATCATTTTAGGTGGTGTATTTTTTCTCATGCGTTGTTCGATCTCACAACGCATCTCAAAAGGGGTATCTGTAGACACCTAAAACACGTCATGTCGATGGCGACTACTCATATGGACATGCTACAAGACCATATGGAAGATCTTGGATAGACTCCAAGATAGAGCAGTGGTTCTAACCACTCAATTTGGGCTCCCTAGCCTAATCAAGTTGAACCACAGCTGAGACCTACGGTCCACAGATCTGAACCATAGCTAACACTTGTAAACTATAGTAAAATCCTTAGTTGTAACCTGACATCTTAACTGAAGTTCAGTTGGCCTTCATCCGAGCCAAATTGGTTTGAACGACCATTTGGTCTAGAAGAAGGTGGTTAAAGGATGGAAGATTCTAGAGGCTTCCATCCCAACTGTCCTAACTACCTCTTCTTGATCTTGGCTTCTCCATGAAGCCACCCCTAGCCCTAGGGACATCCTATAAGTACCCCTTCAAATGTGGGATAGATATATAGAGATTTTTGATAGCGAAGCACTATCAAAATAGAGAGAGTGAATTGATCAAGTGAGCAGCGAAGCCCTGTCGAATTGCATACTGAGTTCATGCATGTGAGAAGGCCACTTTGCTATCCATCAAAAGATCAATTTTCCATGGAGGTCCTAGGAGCCTAGGAGAGCCAAGAAACGCTAATTCGGGCAAACGGAGGCCCTATTCAACAATTCAACCGCCAAACCTATCAGAGGACACTGAGGCGACCCTTGATCATCAATTTGACAAGGAGGATCAAGCCCACTGCCCTTGAAATTGGAGGGCAAACCTACTTGGTTGCTCATCATAGCTTTCAACCATGGTTTACAGTGCAGACCGCTCATCAGAGCTACGGTTTGCAACAGGCGTAAGATCTCCTTACCATTTATTTTGTAGATCGCTTAATTAGGTTTAAATAGACATTTGCACGGTTCAATTAGGATACTAGAGATTTCTGACCGATAGACTTAGGGTTTATAGCAATTTTGTTACATTAGTATAGTATATGCAATAATGGTTTCTTTCTATGTCTCCATGCTTTATTTCATCTAATTAGGCCATTCAATAATTAGTTGCATTATTCCTTTATGCATGTATATGAATCTTTATCAATTTAGCATAGTTTAAATACATTTTACAAGCTTTCTTGATTTCATGTTATTCATGGCATTTTCATGTTTTAATCCTTCAAAGGGCCTCATCACGAGAGGTTGCCTATTTGTATAACTTTCTTGTGTTGTTTCTTGATCACAGGGAATAGGTTCAAAGGAGCTTCAATCACCAAATTCCTTCCTCAATGCGAAGAAGAGGGTCAACTCCACCCTAGAGCAGTTTGTGACTATTTGGAAAGCAATAGTATTGCGCCTACCCCATTGGGGGCTTTGGCATTGTATTAATTGTATCAACATTTGGGTGACCCTAAGAGGGGCATGATTGTAATCGGGATTCATTGCAATATTAATAAAATAAGCATTCATTTTATTGTCATATGTAATCTTGTTTCTCTTTTCATGCTTTTATGTTGATTCCAATTGATCTATTAGATAGGTGCATGATTTTTGGATAGGTCAAATATAATCAATGGCAATATCAATAGCAATAACCAAAGAAATGCACAAATCATCACACACAATAGAGACACCAATTTAACGTGGTTCACCCAATGTGGGCTACTCCACAAAGAAAATATTTTACTAATATTTTCTTAATCAATCTCTTGGGAATCCTTTCCCTATTACAATGTTTATGGACCTCTTTCCAAAGGAGACACCAATCTCCTAAATTAAGTTCATGGATATCTATCCATAAGATACACCAATCTCCTAATATATGCTCTGGCTAGTGATCCTCTAGAATACCTCTGCCTCCACTACCATTATAAAATGGAAATGTATCCACGGAAGATACTTGTCTTCCCTACTTTGGATGGAGATATCTATCCTCAACTCTATCACCTCCAAAGCTCTATCTAAAATTTTTACTAAACACAGTCCATCTGTCTACCACAAATATGTCCTCAATATCTATATCTGGTCTAGAACAAAATTGTCCTATGATATGCACCAAACTCTATCCTCTAATCTGTACTAAACATAGTCTTTTTTTCTAGCACAAATATATCCTCAATATTTGTCCTCAAGCCTTAACTAAAGGCTTGATTAAATCTCAAATCAACTCTGTTAGATCTACCCCAAACCTTAACTCAAGGTTTGAAAAAATCAATAAATCAACTCTTCTCTCAAGTATTCTCAAAGGCTTGTCTCAAAAATGCCTTTTAAGCTTCCACAAAAGCTCACATTAATCTATCCACGAGTCCTCTCTAGAACTTTGTACAATATGCTCAATAAGTCCTCTCAATAACTCATCCAAATTTTCTCAATAAGTTCTCACAAGAACTTATCGAAATATGATCAATAAGTCCTCACAAGAACTTATCCAAATCTTCTCTCAATCTATATTGTAAGCTTCCACAAAAGCTTACTAAAATATATCCACAAGTCTTCTCAAAGACTTACCTCAAATTTTCTCAACAAGTCCACTCTAGAACTTGTCCAATCTCATAGAAACATAAATAGAATTGTTAGAGACTCAATATGCTCTCTACTCATCACAATGCTCAATCCATTTCAATCACTCTTTAAGAAACATACAGAGAATTGTTAGAGACTCAATATGCTTCACATTCACTTCAATTACTTTCTCAAATCAATTCAGAATATAAAATAGTTTGTTTTATGGAACTTGAACAATCACTTCACACATTCACTTGACTAGGCTAAAAAAACTCTACTCAACCAATCCCTTGATGAAACAATCCTTGATCACAAACCCTACTCCAAGTATATTATCACTCACTCAAAATATTTCCAACAATGCTCAACAACAGTGCAATTATCACATAACATTGATACTCATGTTCTTTGCAAACCCTAGTTCAATTTCTTCACACAATCAATGGCTTAAAAAATAATGCTTATAATACAACTCTCATATAACAATGATACTCATATTATTTTCAAACCCTAGTTCAAATTCTTCACTCAAAAAATCACTTCAACAACAATGCTTATAAAACAACTCTCACATAACAATGATACTCATGTTCTTTGCAAATCCTAGTTCAAGTTCTTCACACAATCAATGGATTCAACAACAATGCTTATAAAACAAGGTTTTAACATCATCTCTTTATTTCAAAAAACCTTGAAGCGTTAACTCAACACACTCAATAAGGAAACCCTAATCAAGTCCTTTTCACTCCAAACTTATTTTCCAGATAACCAACCAATCAAATGAACTATGGAAGAATGTGCTCATACCTTTTTCTTTATGATGAAGGAACCTCAAATATCTGCCACAACCATAAAAACTTCTTTTCCAAGCTCAAGGAGTTAGAAGATACTAAACTCTACCAAAGATACAATGCAAAATATGAAAACACACATACACCTTGTCACTCCATCTTAAAGAAAGCATCCATCAACATATACAAAAATGATTTTACCAAATACACCTTATGTTCTCCCAATTAAAATAATATTCAATATAAATAATATTGTCAATACAATCTCCTTTTCAAACTAACCCAATGGCAAGAAGTCCTTTTAAATTTAATCACTCTTTAATTCACCTTTTGATAAATCAAAAACATCACAATAACTTTATTTAATAATAAAGTTCAACACATTATTCCTTCATTTAATCAAAATCTAACAATTAATATAAGCACCTTTCAAAACCCTTATAACTCCCTAAAACCTTATGTTTATACCTTAGAAAATTAAAAAATTAATGCAAAATTTATTACCTCTGCCTAGGTGAGAATCGAACCCTCAACGTAGCTTCTCCCCATGCCCTAGCCATGACTTCAATGGCTGCATGAGCTAGGTGCTCATTTGGAGAACCAAGAGCACCACATGCTCTATGTTCTTCCCAATGCACCGAAACCAAAAGATCAACGTGTCACTTCTTCTGACACCAAAGCACAACATGCCAAAACATCCTTCCTAAGAATCGAACATGAACCACTCTGTACCCACATGACTTAACTCACAATCGCTTGCCACTAGGCCACGTGCCTTGGTGGATATGAGGGTTTTGCCTTCAGTTATTTTTAACACTTTTGCTAGCACCTTAAGACGAAGATTCATCTTCTTCTTTGCACGAGTATTCACACAACATATGCCACTATTATTTATTTCGAAAGAAGGGTAAGTTCTATGCATTTTAGGCATATAGTTTTTATACATATTATCTCCAATAATTTCAAACGTAGGTGCCTTCAAAATTCAAATAATAAATATAAAAACTATTTAAATTCTTTAGAATTTAAATTTTATAAATTAATTTATAAATCCTTTTTTACTTAGTAAAACCCTCTTTGATTTTTCCTCTTTGCATAGATAATATTTATTTATAAAATTTAAATTCAAATTGAATTTAACTATTTTATAAAATAAATATTAAAACCTCATTTAACTTTTTAAAATGCTTCCTTAGGATTTTATGAAAAACCTTTTATTTTGCTTGTCCATCAAAAAACTTCCTTGGGTTTTTACGAAAAATATTTTATTTTGCTCATCCATGGTTTTAATAAAAACATGCCTTCATATGCTTCCACATAATATTAAAAATATTATGAAGCTCTTTTACCATTAACCTTTGCATTGTTCTTTCACATATTCCTTGAAATCAATGATTACTTCGTACCTTGACATCAATGACAACGTTGACTCCAAATGTCCAACATTAGGGATGATGACATATGAGCATGTCCAATACGTGGCTACCATGGTGATAATCCATAGCATCACAAATGAGGATATCATGGTAATATTGTGCGTGCTCTCTCTTAGAGGTAAGTTGCTTTAATGGTACCAATTATTATAGCCTACCACCATTACTACCTGAGATCAATTGGTTGAGTTGCAGATCAAAGGTTTCAATGAACAAGCGAATATGTTCTCTCTATTGCACCATTTTACCACCATTCAAAGGCATATGTATGAGGAAATCATGGACTTCAATTTCAGGTTTTCCCGAACTTGGTAGAGAGTTCCTTATGGTCTCCAGCTGACATCCGTATGGCCATCCGACAATCCAATATCAACACATTTTTTGATCTGTATTTTATTGCATAAAAGGCTGAACCTGAACTGATTTGTATTTGTAAGATTCCACCAAAAATGGAAATGCCTATATTTCCTGATATTTCACAATATTTATATGCTAACGCATCTTCTCAACCTTTTCCCATGTCCCCCATGTATCCAATCCCTTCATGGAATCGAAGTACATATCAAACCATGACAACAATTTCTATCCCTCAAATCCCTACTCCAACCATTCTACAATTATCCACTTTGTTTCCATTCCCAACACTACCATATCCACCTGTACCTCTTCCATTACTAGCTCTGTCAACGCCCTCAAATCCTGATTCACAAGAAAATGTGCTAAAAGAGTTGCAGTAAATGAACTTAGCCATAAGAGTGATGGGTAATTATATCATAGTAATTAAAAGGAAGTAGGTTGAAATATATTTCCAACCTAGGATATTTCAACAGCTACCGATCACTAGGGAGCAAGTAGCTTCAACCAACAAGGTGCTTGAGAGAAATCTGACTGTGCTAACAAACGAAGAAGCTGGCACATCAGAAAAAGCATACTGGTGTTCTACTTACAATGATTTGCATGGTGAGGAAACTTGCATGGTTCACTTGAACTATGTGCAGACATTTGTGGAGAGTTATTTTTGTGGTCAAATCAACATGATCATGAAATTCAATCATAATTTTATGGTCCCTTTTGAAGAACAAGTTTTAGTTCTCATGAGAGCTGGAAGAAAACCTGTTACTATGGACCCAGCTAATATGGAGCTCCTGAAGGTACCCACTGACTCAAAGGTGTAAAATGAGAAAAAAATACAAGTGAAGGTAGATGTTATAGGGCCCAAGCCAAATGAACTCATCCTACTAAAATATATTTTACCTCTATGAGTGAAAGAAAGAGTGTAAGAAAAGGCTTCAACTTCACAAGTGAAAGCTAAAATGGAGGAACAAGCCAGTGAAAAACTAAAATACCCATACTTGACTAATCATCAGAGGGTATAAGCTACACAATAGTATCAGAGCATATATGAGGCTACAAATGAAGGAAAAGAGTATTGTGCATCCACTTATAACATTTTTGAAGAGTTGAAGAGGATTCCAACCAAGGTGAGTCTCTATGATGCACTATAATTTCCTGGACAAGTGGATTTGTTGCAAGAATTGCTAAAATTTGTGAAAAATAAGGGGAAGAATCTGAATCAGATACTTTTAGCTCAAACATTGAGAACATATACCACTAGAAAGAATAGACCACCCCCTTTCTACATGTCTCTCAGGATGGAAGACTAGATTGTGTGCAATTGCATGATCGACTTCAATGCTGCAACAACTATCATGCCAAAGGTATTTTGTGATGTTATGGGTATGGAATATACAAGGAGAAGCCCTAGAATTTTGCAACTAGATGGAACCCTTGTGAAGAAAGTGGGGGTCATCAGAGAAATCCCCATTGTATTGCACAAAATTCCTCAGATCACTATGATCTAGGAGGTGGTTGTGGTTGATCTATAGCTTACTTTATCATGTGCCTATTACGAGAGTTCACTGCCAAGTTGGGAGGCTACCTCTATCTGGATTATTTTTATTTAGAGATTCTATAATGTGGATGAGAATATAAATTTATAATGATAAGGATTCGGCATATCACATACAAAAAATTGAAGAAGAAGATAGACCCATGAATTATGTCGATTTGATGATCAAATAATTTGAGGAGTTAGATTTGATGGAAGAAGTTTTGTATGAGCTTCAAATAGAAGAGGAGTTTTTAATGCTCAATTTTAATGCCATGAGGGAGACTGAAAGTGGCTGTTACACCATCACTAAGCTTGAAAAATTTGAAGCGAAGGTATCTGATGATGAATATCATATTCTTGATAAATTATGGAAGTTATATGCAAGAATGGTCCAAGAGCAAGGATCGTTCTCAATTTTCCCTCTAGCATATAGAAGATGTACTCTTACTAGTTGACCTAGATATGTACAAACAATGTCATCGAGTATGAAGCATTCTACTTGGATCTAAATAAGGTAAAGAAGATCGAAATCAAAAAACTATAGATTTTTGGATATTCTAATCTAATCATCAACCAGGTAACCAGTAAGTGTGTTTCCAAGAAACATTACCTGAAGGCGTACCGTAATAAATTTTATGACCTTTTCAAGGATTATATAACATTGAACATCCAAGCAATCTCATAGGAGTAGAATAAGTATGCTAATCTCCTAGAATCCCTTGGAGATAATTTTTCCCTATTTGAGCATGTGGTAAGAAATCCCAATACTATGAGGTTAGTTTACAGACATTCAGTCCTTGACAAAAAATCTTCTAACAAGTGTTCAACAGTGATGAGCAAATTATAAATTTTCTAGATAAGAAAAGCTAGTAATATGGAGGAAAGAACACTTAATGAGGAAGAAGACTATGGGTTGATACATTTGTGAAATAATCATATCCCAAAGGGATTGATTACACTTGAGAGTCTCTTTGATCAAAATGATAGAGAAAAAAATATAGTATCAAGGTGGAGAAAAAATAATACACTGAACTGCAGTTCGGACTTGAGAAGTTGATCAAAGTTAGCACTAATTGCACTCAAGAAGAGCTAGATAAGATTAAATAATTATGTCATGAGTACCTAGACATTGTTGCTTGGAGCTACTAGGACTTGAAATGCTATAATAAATATGCGACCCAACATACCATTAAGTTGCAGGAAGGAGTGAAATCCTTCAGGAAAAAGCAGATACCGGTCAATCCCAAGATTAAAACTTTGATGAAAGTAGAACTGCTAAATATGTTGGAATCCAAAATCATCTACCTGATTAAGAAATCTACCTAGGTAGCAAATTTGGTCCCGTTGAGATAGAAGAATGGAGATATCTGCTTGTGCATGGATTTTTGAAATTTAAACCAGGCATCTTTGAAGGATCACTATTTGCTATCGCAAATTGATCAGATTCTTCATGTGGTTTCTGGTGCTCAAATATTCTCTTTGTTAGACATATTATTCGGTTATAACCAAATTTGGGTCAATAATGAAGACCAATATAAAATGATGTTCACCACGAAATGAAGAAATTTTGCTTATCAACATATGTCATTTGGTCTCTCAAATGATAGAGAAACTTTTTAGAGAGCAATAGACGTAGCTTTTGATGAGTTGTTAAATCGTATTATTGTGATTTATTTGTATGACATGACTATCTTTCCTCATAATATGGAGGAGAATAGTTTACATTTGAGACAAGTGTTCAAAAATTATCAGGAATTCGAAATATCAATCAACCCAAAGAATTCCATATTTGTGGTAAAATAAGGAAAGCTCCTAGGCTATGTTATTTTGGAAGAAGGCTTGGTGATTGATCCAAATAGAGCTGAGGCTCTCCTGAAGCTTTCATTTCCAACCAAAAAGAAGGATTTGCAATCATTCTTTGTGAAGATTAAATTTGTTTGAAATTTTATTGCAAATTTTTTCCAAGTGGTAAAGTCGATGATAGAGCTTTTAAAGAAGAATTTTGAGTTCAAATGGATCGAGCAGAGGAGGCAAGCATTCAAGGAAATAAAAGAAATAATTTCTCAACCCTTGATGCTAGTGATTCCCGATTACCAAAAATATTTTACCCTCTATGTCATTGGTGAGAAAGAAAGCTATGCAGTAGTTCTTATGTAGAAGGGAGATGATGGAGATGAGAAATTGATTGCTTTCTTGAGTCAAGTCATACAACCGCATGAAGAAAAATATAATTTCATTGAAAAAAAATTATATGTGGTGATGAAATCCTTGAAGAAGTTTTGATAGTTTGTTTCTCAAAGCAAGATAATAGTTTATGTTGTTCATCCAGATATCCAGAGTTTCATAATTCAAGGAGATCTTGAAGATAAGAGAGCTGGATGGGTCTCCAAAATCCAGGATTATGACATTGAAATCCATCCAACCAAGCTATTTTGAGTTCAAGCACCGTGTCAAGATATTGCAAAAAGTGCTACCTCTGAATACATAGTTTTCCAACTTGAGGATTCAACAAGTGAAAGTAATTTTTCTAACCATTCTGTAGGTGACTGTGATTAGATAGAGGATCTTATCAAATATTTCAATTCAATAAGATGTCCTTCGCACCTTAATGCCTCAAAAATAAGGAGATTCAAACTTCTAGAACTTAGGTATGCAATGCTACCAAATAGATCATTCCATAAAAATATTGATAGAGTACTTCTCAGGTGCGTTCAAGAATCATATAAATAAAGAATCCTAGAGGAGTTTCATTCTAGTCTATCAAGAGACCATTATGTAGGGAGGAAAATGGCATTAAATATCATCAAAGCAGGATATTTTTGGCCTACTCTCTTTTTAGATACTTTCAAAGTCAGTCAGAATTATGACAAGTTCTAAATATTTGTTGGTAGAAGCAAGAATGCATCATTACCCCTTCATTCGATTCAAGTAGAAGCACCATTTCAACAATGAGACTTAGATTTTATTGGGGTAATTGATCCTAATTCCTCTGTAGGACACAAATATATCCTAACTGCAACTGACTATATTACCCAATGGTCATAATCAATCCCAACCAAGAAGTAGGATCAAGCAACAATTATTGCTTTTATTGAGGGTAAATAACATGTTTTGGCATACCAGATGCAATAATAACAGATAATGGGACTCCCTTTATCGGTGCTAAGATCAACGAATTCACGGTTAAGTATGGAATTTATTTTAAGACATAATCTAACTATTATCTACAAGGGAACAACTTGGATGAGTACACAAATAAGAATTTTATAAAGAATTATAAAGAGGACGTTGGGCAATAACAAGCATAGTTGGAACTTGCTCCTAAACCAAGCATTATGGGCTGATCGTATCTCTGTGAAGAAATCCATTAAAACATCCCTTTATTCCTTGGTATACAGTAAAGAAGCAGTGTTGCCCATTCATATTGAATTGCCAGTTCTTCACTCATGGCACTTGTTGTATGATGAAGACGATGAATCTGACCCCATGAGCATGATATTGGTACAAATTTTACAGTTGGAGGAAGAGAGGAAGAAATCATACAATATCTTCATGGAACATTCAAGGATGATGTAGAAATCATTTGGCAAGAAAAATTTCGAGAAGTCATTTGAGGTAGGTGATCTAGTGCTGAAATGGAATGAAAACAAGGCTAATCCCGACAAGTATCACAAGTTTGAAGTGATATGGGAGGGCCCATTCCAAATTTTAGGCATGAACCAGGTCAAATCATTTTATTTGCAGGATATGAATGATCGTGCACTACAAATTCCTATAAACGGTATTCATTTGAAGGCCTATTATCAATGACAAAATTCTGACCAAATATGTATATATGTACATAATATGTTTTATGTTATTATGGTTCTAAAAAAACAAAAATGTTAATTTTATCAAAAAAATTATTTATACCCCAAGGCAGGTGATTTCACTTCAAAAACACCTTGTCACTTTTAAAAAAAAAATCATTTTCGCCCCAAAAATATATTTTTTAAAGGATTTTGTCTTATTTTTGGGTGAAAATGTTAAAAGAAAAAGAAGTTATTTTTTTGAAGAGGTTATGAAAGCACCATTTTTGGCAGCATGGACCCACTTCAACTTCAATGGTTTACCTTTTTCACTAAAAAACACTTCTATTTTTACCAGAAGAAATAAAAGATTAAAAAAAAAAGAAGAAAAAGAAAAGGCAAAAGTTAAAAAAGGCAAAGAATGTTTTCGCTTGAAGAAGGTCCTCTCCATGCATTTTTTATTTTGGCGCAAAATCCCTTAGTGCCTTGCTAGCATATATTTTTGGAGCGAAAATCCATGAAAAGAAAATGAAAAATCTGCATGCTTTTTTTAAACTTCCAAATGGCAAAGTTATTTTCGGTAAAAAAAAGGGGTAAAATTGATTTTTGCCTTGATTTTTCTAGAAAAGGCATCTAGCAACATTAAAAGCTTATTTTTATGGCGATAAAGCTTTTTCAAGATGACTTAAAGGAAATAAATTATTTTAAAAGGGGTTGCGAGGAATGTAATTTCACAAAGCAAACAAAAGAAGTAGTTTCAGAGCGTAAGTTGTCTGAATATTTTTCCCTTAGGATATTTTTGGCTAAGCAAGCATTCTCATTTGATGTTTTTTCTGACCAACACTAATTTCGAAAAAGACTTCAAAGTTAATACATGAAATCAAATTGATTTCGCTAGCAAAGCTCTAGAAGATATGTTTGGCATTTTCATGCAGTGAAATTAATTATTTTTGCCCCCAAAAAGTGTCCATCGCTCACATGTGATGTGTACTTTTCCCAAGATGATCCATTAAATACCTAGATTGCGTCCTCCAAGATAAAAAGTGGTGGAGTTTGATGCTCAAGGAATATTTACAGTGCAAGGGTATTATTGACAGTTAATGAGCAGTTTAAGATCATAAAAAGGTATATCGAGCGAGAGAATCAAGGATCACGTTCACCCAAATTCCTAAGATGCGATACCTACATTAAATTTGGTAGTTGGGGGTAAAAGTTATAAAAGGGACAAGTCAAAATATTATAGAGGATGAAATATTAAGAGCATTACCAGATTGTAGTTACTTTGTTGTACAATTACCAGAGTGTTGTAGTAAGAGCTGCGGTACGAAAATGGAAAATAAAGCTACTGATTCGAAGAAAGATGTAGAGCTAAAAAATTAAAAGGAGGTAAAAAGATAAAAAATATAGGCGACATGAAAATACAAATCTTGACCCATACTCTGATGTTTTAGCTAATATTGGAGACTGTACTATTTCAAAAAAATGCGTAAAAAATTATGTTAGGACATGAAGATTGTTGGCAGGCAAGGTTTGATGCCAAAAATCTCGTTAACCATTGCTTATCATACACAACTTTCTTGGTACTCGTGTACACCCATCCATACTTACCCTAACCTGGTTATGGTGATTTCAAAGTTTTATCAGCCTGCAACAAGGGTCATTCATAATGTGAAGGGAGAAAAATTATTCAATATTTCGCCCAACGCAATCAAAGAGGTATTTTATTGTGGGGTGAAGCCTTCCTCGGATGTCGTGTTAAAAAATATGAATCTCAAGGAGTAAGAAGAAAGGTACCGATCAACTATGATGTTGCACCAATTTATGGAGAACCAGTTGATAAAGATACCCTAGTTCGAAGAATTACTAATTTTGCCAAAGCCTTAACAAAGTTTAAAAGCCTAGATATTTTTTCCATATTGGCTTGGGTGTCTGGTGTTCCTACTTATACCATAGTGTACAAATGGTAAGATACGCTGATGCAATGCATTTCATAGGTGGAATTTTATGCCCCAAAAACAATGCAAGCAAGCACAAACCCCATTTTATTTGATTGGGTAGATTATGTGGCTTGAGCAATGCACATCTAGTTGGATAGGATATAGAGCGAAGTAGTTTTATTCAAGCATGCTTCATTTTTGGCCTGGTATTTCTTCTTCCACATGCACCAACATTTTTATGTTATAGTAGTCAAGCAAGTTGATGAGGCAGACAATAAGATGCTAGTTTATTTGTGGACTCCAAGCTTGTTTAGGCATGAGTCATTCTACAAATTTAATTGCATATTTTTAGGCCCCACCCTCAAACTTATTTTCTACACATGCAAGAGTGTGCCAAGGGCGATGAGAGAAGAAATCATCACTAAAGAGAAAGGAGATATTTTCTTGTTGATGTAGGGCATCGTTGTGTGCATTTTTAGCTTCACTATAAAGTTGTTTCTCCTTCCATATTTTACTACCAAGCATATCTTTGTGATGGACGTTGTTCATAAGACTAACTACATCAATGAAGTTTATGGGACAGGAAGAGACAAGAAGACTACATGCACCATGCCATTTTGCTTTGGTGGTATTGAAATAGACCAAGTTGGCCAGAATAAATTAATTAATGAAGCTCTCTATGACATGGGTATGGTGGAGTTACCTCAGCGGTGGAAGTATGACCCTTTGGGTCGATTTGTGGAGTTCATTAAAGCCAAAAGTTTTCATTACTACCCTTGACTTGATATTCAGTAACACAAAAATAACCTATAAGGGCATGATATCAAATTACATGTTGAGAAGATGTTGCTTCTACCATGACATGATTTTTATGATATGGAGGCTAAGTACAACTATGCAGTTCACAATCACCAAATTATTTCCCTAGGTTTTTTTGAAAAAATGAAAGAATAGTTGCCAGCTATATTTGAGGAAAAAAATACCAACTGGTGGGTTATGAGGGACCTTAAAGGGAAAATCAGGTCAGCTTATGGCCTGAAAATGGATGAGATGTTTTTGAAAGTCTATGATGAATACTACGATAGCTATCCACCAAACTCTTTCAATAATATTATACCTCTAACCTTTCAAAGATCTAACAACGAAGAGATTGTGGTTGAACAAGAGCAACATGTGGTCGAGGAAGCACCACTTGTGGAAGAAGAGAGACAGTCATCATTGGAAGTACAAACCCAATAGAATAAGAAATGCAAGTGTGAGGCACTTCCTTTCCCTAATATATCCAAAAGTCCAAGAACAGGCACAATTTTTTCATTAGGTACGAAACCTCCTCTTGCGGTCGAGGTCACACATGATGATGTTTCAAAAAATACTCCTTTGATTTAGGTAGAACAACTTGACCATCATATGGAAGTCATAGATTTGGAGAAGGAGGTAGAGGAGGAACAAGACAAGGGTGAACCAATGTCACAACCACCCTCATCATTGGATCAAAATGTATTTGAGCCTAAACTAATGTTTTCTACATATTTTTCACTTTCTCTTGAGCATTCGATGATTTTTTCACCCCATTTTGTAGTTGTTTCTTCCATCTCACCTTCATTTAGTATACCTTCCCCCTCCATTTCAATTCCCATTTCCCAGTCCCTAGTAACTGATGCTACCTCTTGTTCTATTCCCACTTCTATTTTTTTCCTTTTGTTGTGGCTGATCCACAACACACCCCAATATTGGGGCCCCACCTTTTTTACATGCTTTCCAAGAAAATTGTAGTGGCCCATATGCTAAAAAAAATCAAAAGAAGAGCAAAATACAACATAGAAAAAGTGTTGCGATATCACGACATGTTGCTCCATCGCGGCTAGAAATGAAAAGTTGTCGCGATATCACGACGTGTCATGTTTTCGCGGCTCAGAATAGCAAAGTACGTCGAAATGAAAAGGTGTCGCGATATCACGACGTGTTGCTCTGTCGTGGCTAAGAAAAATAAAGTGTCGTGATATCACGACGTGTTGCTCTGTAGTAAAAGGAAGTGTCGCGATATCGTGACAAGTTGCATTTTCATGGCTCGAACAAGCGAAATGTAGTGGAATGGAAAATTGTCGTGAAATGGTGACATGTCGCGTTTTCGTGGCTAAGAGCAGCAGAATACCTCATGAAAAGAAAATGTCACGATATCATGACGTGTTGTGAAATCACGATGCAAGACAAAGAACCAAGTTGAAGATGAAAAATGTCGCGATATCATGACATGTCGTGAAATCGCGGTCGAAGGTAGCAAGAGAAGAGTCAATGTAGAAGTTTTCACGATATCATGACATGTCGCCATTTCGTAACCTGAAGACGAGATGAAGGGCAAAGATAAAAAATGTCGTGATATCGCAACATGTCAGGTTTTCATAACAGGGAAGTGATGAAGGAACAAATAAAAGAAATTGTCACGAAATCACGACAGGTTGCGTTTTCATGATCTATCAGCGGTAAAAGAGGTAAAGATAGAAAGATGTCACGAAATTGTGACATGTCTCATTTTTGTGATTCACGATGACTAACAAGCTAAGCGAGGGAAATGTGTCGTGAAATCGTGACATGTCGCATTTTTGCAACTTGGAGCAACCAAAGTGAACATGGAGAAAAAGTGTCGTGATTTCACGACAGAAAGCAGCGAGACAGCCCAAAAAGGAAAAGTGTCACGATTTTGTGACAGAAAGCAATGAGACAGCCCGAAAAGGAAAAGTGTCACAATTTCACAATAGAAAGTAGCAAGACAGCCTAAAAAGGAAAAGTGTCATGATTTCACGACAGAAAGTAGTGAGATGGTACAAAATGAGAAAAGCATCACGATCTCACGATAGAAACCAGCGAGACAGCCCGAAAGAGAAAAGCATCATGATTTCGTGATAGAAAGCAGCCAAGGTGGTACGGAATGAAAAAGGTGTCACGATTTCACGACATGTCCCATTTTCACGACTAATTGCAACAAAACACAGCGAAGCAAAAAAACATCATGATTTCACGACAAGTTGTATCCACACGACCCGATAGAAAAAAAATGTCGCGATATCGCAACATGTATCATTTTTGTGATGCATGAGGATGAACAAGGCTGTTGATAGGAAAATTTCATGATTTCATGACATGTCCCATTTTTGTGGTGCATCAATGCGGACAAAGTTGTTGGTAGAAAAACATTGCGATTTCGCGACACGTCTTGTTTTTGCGATACAGGTAGAGGGGCAAAGCTACATACATAAAAATGTCGCAATATCGTGACATGCTATTTTTGGTTGTGATTTATAGGGGGCCATTATGGAACATGCAGAGAAATGTGAAACGCATGGCATAAAGGTGTAAGGGCTACAGAAGCGTTACAGTTCACAGAGAAGATCAAGCATCTCAATGTCAAGCATAAAGTCAAAGACAACGAAAATGTGGGGAAGGTGAAACAGAGCGATCTAAGAGATGAAGCGAAGCGTCACAGGGTGAAATAGAGAGCATTTCCAAAAAGTATAAGAGCAGAGGCATAGATTGGTACGAGAGTCAAAAACCGCTACAAGCAGGGTTGCAGAGCTGAAGGTGATAGGCTATTCTGGGCCTGCTTAATGTTGTTTCTTTTCCACATACTGGTTTGAAAAAACTAGACATTCTGCTATTGTAACATGACATATTTTTAATGCAGAAGAATTCTAAAATTTGCATCTTTTGGGCAAGCAAGAAGGAGATCTTTTGTGCATGCTATGGATTTGATGTTTATTCTTTCATTTTTTAGATTTCGGATTTATAGATAATGTAGATGCCACTTTTGTGGGTTACATTAGGCTAATATTTGAAATCTGAATTTTATTTCGTACCATAGGAACCAACACTCAATCTATGGGGATTATGCATGTCATGCAGGTCCAATAGGTTAGGTTGCATGCATGGAAACCTCACATCTTCGGTTTTGTCGGAACAAGATAGCATCAAACTGAATGCATTTTCATTTTCATTTTTCTTTTTGCATTTTATTTTCTTTTTTCTACACTTTATTTTTCAGAAGTTCCAACTTTATTTTAATTCTCAGGCATTAAAATAAAAAAAATAAAAAAAACTTAAAAATCCAAAAAATAGTTCCACCATTTATGGCATTTCATCAATTTCCACTTTGAAGTTACAGCATGGTCATATAGGGACCAAATCACATTTGCTTTATTCGGGTTCAACGAACAATCATTAAAGTTTCACAGTAAAATAAACCAACATTGCCCCTTGTTTTTAGTTACTTGCAACCACTAAGGTGTTCCAAGCATTTTAATTGAATATCTTTATTTGAGATTATTAATACATAGATGTAAAATGCTAATATAGCGGAGACCTTGGAGAAGTCATTTGTTTGATTTCTTTGCAAGAGAGGATTTAGAACCCAAATCCTATCGGAGAGTGTGTTTTCACAATCGGGTGAAAATACCACTCAATAGATTGGTGCTAGAAGGAGGGCATGAAAAGGTTTATTTTATCATGATTTTAGATGCTATAGGTTTATAATTGTTTAAGAGCTTTACATTGCTAAATATTTCAAGTCCATTTGATTAGCATCTTCGGCCTCCTCTAACACCAATCAACAGATTGGCGCTAGAAGGAGGGTTGAACTGGTTTATTTCATTATGATTTAAGTGCTATAGGGATTTAAATTTTGAATTTTTCATGCCCTGTTAATTGTTATCTTTATTCCTCTAACACTCGAAAAATTGTTAAAAGGACGACCTGATTTGGTTTACTTTATTCTATTTTAAACAATTCAGGTATGTTGTATATTATGCTAATGTTTTTCTGATTGTTCATACAAAAATAAAGTGATTTGATTTAATTTTGAAAATTTTGGTCTTGACTAACGAAGTGTTGTTTCCATACAGTTACTTTCATTTTATTTTAATGAATACATCTCTTAGTTGATGCTAACTTGATTTTTTTTATACATTGTAGGTTGAATATTCAACAGATTTGGTTCTAAAGTTATATTTTGAGTTCACTAATGGCAACACTTGAGGAGAAAATGGTATCCCTAAGAGCTGAAATAGTGTCTCTAAGAGAGAGAATGGCATCTATGATGGAGGATCATTATAAGGGTTTGTATATACATGTGATACCCTATCAAATTCTTGAAATGTTATTAGATTTTCTACGATGTTTTAATCAAGATGTGCCACTAGGATACTTGCAAAAATTGCATGTCTATAAGGATACATTACGTCAATTCTATATTTTCTATGAGGACGTAGCTTGTAAGTTATTTGCATACATTTTGGATGATAAACCATTCTTTTGGTATAACCAACTACCCATGGAGGTTAGGACTTCGTGGATACAACTAGAAGTAGCCTATCTTTATCATTTTGGTAATCAGGTTGACTTAGAAATTTTGAAAAATCAGTTTACCTCCATATGTAAGGAGCCTAATGAATCCTTGAGTCAATTCAAGGGAATATTTCGTGAGTTGCACTCCCAAATGTGGGAAAATTTTAACACATTAGAAGAGGAAGCCATGGAAGTATACCTGGGAGCCATACACCCCACACTTGCTTCACTCATTGAGGAAAAAATTGGTGGCTTGTCTCTAGAGAAAATCCATGAGATCTTAGAAGAGATAGAACGACAAGGTCTTGAAGAAGAAAAGGCACATGTTCACATAAGAGATTATCCTTCTAAAGATATTGATACCAACCTACACCAACCATTAAAAATAGCACCCTCCACTCCAATGATATCTAAGGTAAATGATCAAGGGGATGAATTTGAATATCCAAATGTTACAACCACATTAGATGTAGTCCAAGGGGAGATGCAAAGTGCTAAACCAACATCCGCTAGTGAGGATTATGCAAAAATGATCTCATTTATAGAGATACATGATTATTCGGATAAAGGGGTCCTAAATTCAAAAATATTTGAAATATGTGATAGGACGGAACCTACCATAGAATTGAATGAAGTGGTTGAAAGTGAAATGGAAAGAAAATCAATAAATAAATTCAAAGATATGATAGAGTTTCACCACTTGTTCTTGGAAGATACTGTTGATGAGATGCGTAAAATTAACGATCAAGAAATTCTTCACCCTCCAAATTATGATAAAATTGAATCATGGGTTACTAATTTGGACAATGATAGCCTTATAAATTTGAATTCAATAAATAACCCACTTTTAGAAATAATTGAACCATCTAAGGAAGGTGAAGATGAATTTGATGAGAAACACATTGATGAATTGGAAGATGTTGAAGAAGTAGTTGAACGTCACCACTTGATTTTGGAAGAAGATTATTGTGATGCTTGGAAGAAGTGGGAAGACTTCACTCACTCCAAAACTGCTAACGAAACTTTTGTGCCAATTGATATACAGGACAACATAATCGCCTACTCGAAGGAAGATATTACAACTCCTGTACAATTTGAGGATGTTTTGGAAGAGGGTTTCAAATCTCATCAAATTTTGGAAGATTATAATGATCCTATTGCCAAGGACAAAGAAGGAAAAGAATTTATGAATGAATCAAAAGATCATGTCACAAATGCCATGGAGTTTCATCCCACAAGTTTGGAAGATAATTTTTACAATGGTTGGGGGAGATATGACAATGCATTTTTTTCTCACACCCCTATAGATGAAACTCATATTTCACTTGATATGCAGGATGTTGAACCTTCTACATCATACGAAGATCTCACATTCACAAGATGTGAAAAGGTGACAAAATTTGATCATGTTGAATATAAATTCATTGAATGTGCGGATGCAAGTTTGCATGATGATTTTGAGGATTCAAATGAAGAGATACCATGGATAGTGAACAAAGAATTAGAACCAAATGACAAAGAGATTGATCAATTGGAAACAACTCAAATAAAAGATCATCAATATGAGTCATGGGAAATACACTTTGACCAAAAATATTTGAGGGTTGAAAAGGATGGGCATGTTTTCAATTGGGTGCCCAATTTTGGTATGTTTGATGAACAAGTAATCAATGAAGAATATGAAGACCATGAGGTAAAAGAGGGAGTTACAAATCCCCATCAAATTTTGGTAAATAAAAATGTTCAAAAGGTAGAATCTAACCTTTTATGTTCAAGCATCCAAAATTTGGGTGAAAATTTGCATGACCATATTTTGAATTTGAATGATGTTTATGGTGAAATGTCATTAAAGGTGAATGAAAAACAAGGTATGATTTCTAATCACACCTTTGAAAACATTGTTTTAATGAATGAAAAGGAAGTTGATGCACTTGAATTGTTAAATAAAATTCATCAACAATTACTAATTGAATCTAGGGTAAAAACTGTTAATGATTCTAATTTAGTAAATATCCTAGATGCTTGCAAACTGTTACACAAATTTGATTAGCCTACAAATTTGGAAAATGATTTGGCTTTAAAATTTTTAGAAATAGGCTCTTGCTTACAAAGTCTTATTTTGGATAAAGAGAGCCTAGTTATAGATCATGAATCAAAGTATGAAATGGATACATTCAAGAATAGACAAGATAAAATTGAATATCATTTATTGTCTAATCATTTTAGTATTTTAACGCTCACCTATTAGAGTACTAATGTAATTAAATCTAATTGGTGGGGTGAGCAAGGGAAGTTAAAATTTGTTGCATGGTGTGGTATAATATTGTTTTTTTTGGATTCCTACAACATTTGGCATGCACATCATGTTATATTTTTGTTGAAATGTTCTAATCATGTTTGGGATCCAGGAAAGTGATAGTCCAAGCTTTGCATCATCTTGTATTATATTGTACATTTGTATATAGGTTTTGATTTTTGGTTTTGGTTTGTGTTTTCAAATTTTCATTTTTGGATTGCATTTTGGTTTTGGATTGAATAAGTTTTGATTGAAAGTTATGTGTTGGTCCTATGGACATGTTTTGTTTGTTCAAATAAAAAAAAAAAAATTGAGATGTCAACTTATGCCTAAAATCAAGAGAATATGAAACATTGGAATTGTATTGCAGAAAGCTCCACAAGTAACGCAAACACATTAAATAATATTGTTTGAAACTTGTGATGCATGAAGTTGTCAGTTTTACAAATTATGGCAACATAGGTGGTATACTCCATCCACAATTCAGAAAAGCAATGCATTCATATTACATTCCATTTTGCATATATATTCCATCTTAGTTGCATATCCATTTCCAATACAATCATTGAAAAATGTCAAATCCTCTTAGGGTTATTACATAACATATATATATATATATATATAAAATCCTAAGGTTGGGAAATGATGCCCAAACTATCTTGAACCAAGCACGTTCTATGCACATTAAAGAAGATCTTGGGCAAAATGATCAAAACCATGCTTGGAAGAAAAGGTGAGGTGAAAAGAATATTTCATGTCTGTCCTATCATGCAACATAATCCTTAAAATAGTGGTTTTTACCACTCCCATAATGCTTAAAGCCTAAAATAAGAGTAGTAAGGATAGGGTTAAATCCTCATCGAACTTAGGTTGAGGATCCAACTCCCCAAAGCTCTGATTTGACCTTCATGGAGTAGTAAGGATAGGACATAATTCTCATCTCACCTAGGTTGAGAATTCGATTCCCAAAAGCTTCCATTGTTAATTTTATCATAAAAATTGGATGGGAGGGATCGTACTACATGTCCTCTACAAAGGATGGGTAGTCATCCCAAAAGTCCAAGAAAAAAAAATAAAATTAATATGTTCCATCTTTCATTTTATCATCTTGGATTGGAAGGATCGTACTACATGTCCTCTGCAAAGGATGGGTAGTCATCCCAAAGGTCTAAGAAATAAAAATATTTTCCATTTCATATTAATATTGGATTGGAGGGATCGTACTACATGTCCCTAGCAAGGATGGGTAGTCATCCCAAAGGTCTAAGACAAAAAAAGAGAGAGAGAGAAGAGAATGAATGAAGCCTAGTCATGGATTATGGGGTTAAGTATGCTCATGCATGGCAAGATGTCTTGTCTAAAAGCAAGACCACTGATTGCTCAAACAGACAGGCTAGCCTAACAGTTTCATCCATGGTTAAATCATTTTGTTTAAGATGAGGTAATGAACTCTAAATTAGAATAGTAAGGATAGGGTTAAATTCCCATCTCGCTTAGGTTGGGAATCCTATTCCCCAATGTTTTGATTTCACTTACACTTGCACATGGGTTCAAGATGGTAGTGACACAACCAAATTTGGGATCTAATAAATTAATTAAGTATACATATATTTATTTGGCCTTAAGAGGGTTTGACAGTTTTGATATGTTTGTTCATGATATTAGAAGGTTTGAGCCTTTATAATGCAGGTTGTTATATCTCTAGCATCTTCATCATACATCAAATCCTGCACAAATCATTCATAGCCTTGCATACAAATCATAAGTGAAACTGACAATGGAATGCTGATCAAGTTCAAGCGATAGGGAATGAAAGCACATTGCACACACCAAGCTGATACTTAATGATTCTGATGTTTCATGTATTCCTGATCTATCAGTATTTGTTTATCTTCTATGTGCTGATGTCTATATCTAAGCTTCCATATTTCAGGTTCGGTTCTCACCAAAATTCTTAGGAGCATTTGACAGCAGAGTCACCATTTGTTGTGGCTGATCCACAACACACCCCAAAATTGGGGACCCACATTTTTTACATGCTTTCCAAGAAAACTACAGTGGCCCAAATGCTAAAAAAAATCAAAGGAAGAGAAAAATACAGCATAAGAAAAAGTTTCGCGATATCATGACATGTTGCTTCATCGCAGCTAGAAATGAAAAGTTGTCGCAATATCGTGACATGTCATGTTTTCGTGGCTCAGAATACCAAAGTACGTCAGAATGAAAAGGTGTCACGATATCGCGATGTGTTGCTCTGTTGCGGCTAAGAAAAAGAAAGTGTCATGATATCGTGACGCGTTGCTGCTAAGAAAAATAAAGTGTCACAATATCGAGACGTGTTACTCTGTAGAAAAAGGAAGTGTTGCGATATCGTGACAGGTCACGTTTTCGTGGCTCAAACAAGCGAAATGTAGTGGAACAAAAAATTGTCGTGAAATGGCAACATGTCACATTTTCGTGGCTAAGAGCAGCAGAATGCCTCATGAAGAGAAAATGTCGTGATATCACGACATGTTGTGAAATCATGGTGCAAGACAAAGAACCAAGTTGAAGATGAAAAATTTCATGATATCGCGACATGTCATGAAATCACGATCGAAGGCAGCAAGAGAAGAGTCAATGCAGAAGTTGTCACGATATCACGACATGTCGCCATTTCGCGACCTAAAGACGAGATGAAGGGCAGAGATAAAAAACATCGTGATATCACAACATGTCAGGTTTTCACGATAGGGAAGTGATGAAGGAACAAATAAAAGAAAGTGTAGTGAAATCATGATAGGTTGCATTTTCACGATCTATCGACGATAAAAGAGGTAAAGATAGAAAGATGTCACGAAATCGTGACATGTCTCATTTTCGTGATTCACGGCGACTGACAAGCTAAGCAAGGGAAATGTGTCATGAAATCGTGACATGTCACGTTTTTGCGACCTGGAGCAGCCAAAGTGAACATGGAGAAAAAGTGTCATGATTTCACGACAGAAAGCAGCGAGACAACCCAAAAAGGAAAAGTGTCACGATTTCATGACAGAAAGCATCGAGACAGCCCAAAAAGGAAAAGTTTCATGATTTCACGACAAAAAGCAGTGAGATAGCCTGAAAAGGAAAAGCGTCATGATTTCACGACAGAAAGCAGTGAGATGGTACGAAATGAGAAAAGCACCACGATTTCGTGACAGAAAGCAGCAAGACATCCCGAAAGAGAAAAGCGTCGTGATTTCACGACAGAAAGTATCCAAGGTGGTATGGAATGAAAAGGTGTCATTATTTCGTAACATGTCCCATTTTCGCAGCTAAGTTCAACAAAACACAACGAAGCAGAAAAACGTCACGATTTCGTGACAGGTTGTATCCACGCGGCCTGATAGCAGAAAAATGTCACGATATCATGACATGTATCATTTTTGTGATGCATGAGGATGAACGAGGCTATTCATAGGAAAATGTCATGATTTCATGACATGTCCCATTTTCACAGTGCATGAAGACGGACAAAGTTGTTGGCAGAAAAACGTCACGATTTCATGACACATCTTGTTTTCGCGATACAGGTAAAGGGGCAAAGCTACATACATAAAAATTTCATGATATCACAACATGCTATTTTGGTCATGATTTACAGGGGGCCATTATGGAACATGCAGAGAAATGTGGAACACGTGGCATAAAGGTGTAAGGGCTACAAAAGTGTTACAGTTCACAGAGAAGATCAAGCGTCTCGATGTCGAGCATAAAGTCAAAGACAATGAAAAGGCAGGGAAGGTAAAATGGAGCAATCTGGGAGATGAAGCGAAGCGTCATAGGGTGAAACAGAGAGCATTTCCAGAAAGTATAAGAGCAGAGGCACAAATTGGTATGGGGGTCAAAAACCGCTACAAGCAGGGTTGCAAAGCTAAAGGTGATAGGCTATTCTAGGCCTACTTAATGTTGTTTCTCCTCCATAGACTGGTTTGGAAAAACCAGACATTCTGCTATTGTAACATGACATATTTTTAATGCAGAAGTATTCAAAAATTTACATCTTGTGGGCAAGAAATAAGGAGATCTTCTGTGCATGCTATGGATTTGATGTTTATTCTTTCATTTTTTAGATTTCGGATTTATAGATAATGTAGATGCCACTTTTGTGGGTTACATTAGGCTAATATTTGAAATCTGAATTTTATTTCATACCCTAGGAACCAGCACTTAATCTATGGGGATTATGCATGTCATGCAGGTCCAATAGGTTAGGTTGCATGCATGGAAACCTCACATCTTTGATTTTGTCGGAATAGGATAGCATCAAACTGAATGCATTTTCATTTTTGCATTTTATTTTCTTTTTTTTGCACTTTATTTTTCAGAAGTTCCAACTTTATTTTAATTCTCAGGCATTAAAATAAAAAAAATTAAAAAAACCTCAAAATCCAAAAAATAGTTCCACAATTTATGGCATTTCATCAATTTCCACTTTGAAGTTATAGCGTGGTCATATAGGGACCAAATCACATTTGCTTTATTCGGGTTCAATGAACAATTATTAAAGTTTCACAGTAAAATAAACCAACATTGCCCCTTGTTTTCAGTTACTTGCAACCACTAAGGTGTTCCAAGCATTTTAATTGAATATCTTTATTTGAGATTATTAATACACAGATGTAAAATGCTAATATAGCAGAGACCTTGGAGAAGTCATTTTTTTGATTTCTTTGCAAGAGAGGATTTAGAACCCAAATCCTATCGGAGAGTGTGTTTTCACAATCGGGTGAAAATACCACTCAACACCTTTCAATTAGTTCTTTTGCATCTGGTCCCAATCCATTTTCACTCCCTTCATCCTCCATGCCAGTAATTTCTACCAAAGCTATAAATACGTAAGATCCTTATCGAGTAAGTGTAACTGTAGCTGAACCCCTAAATTTCATCCCTTAACCACTTCCATTCCAGCAATCATTCCTATATCAACTCCCCTTTCTGAGCCAAAACCTTAGCATAATCATTTTTCTCCTACTCCTTTTATTGAGTTGTAGGTGTTTCCAAAGTTAGACATGGATATTGTGCCAGAGCATCCCGTTGTGGTAAATATGAGTTGAGCTCAAAAAATTTCATCATAGTGGCTGAAGATCCATAAGAGAAAAGAAGCTCAGGCTTTAACAAAGAAATTTAAGAAGGTCGATTTTGACCCCGAAGCTATGGAATATCATACTATAAAAATAATTCCCCAGGTCCAAAAGCCCCAAGGAAAAATGGCTCCAAGTGATTACACTTATGAAGTCATTACAAAGGACCTAATGAATATTGACACCATGAAGAAGTTTGTGAATATACAGGTGGATATGAGCTCTCTTTACCTACATGGTGAGCATTACAAAAAAATCTTTTTCAAGTTTGAGTCAAATATTAGTGAATTGAAAGATGCTCTGGATAAAAATAGGTATCATCTGGAAGTAGCAAATTCAAAGGCAGAGTTATAGTAGAAGAGGATGGAAGAGTTGGAGAATGAATCCAAGGGATACCAGACATCTTAGGTAGGAGCAAAAAAGAAAGTGCAAGCATTAACAATCCAGCTTGAGGTTTTACAAAAATAGTGAGCTGAGAAAGCCATGCAATCAGTAGGCTTCTCCAAGGAGAAAATTAAAGTAACTCACTGCCATTTATGAAATATTCTGTGACATTGGTGATAGATGTGCTCAATTTTTTTTTGTATATTCATGAGACTCGGATAGTGATTTTTCTTGGTGAGCAAACTTTGGAGTATGCTAAGGAACATATGGAACCAAGACTTGAACTGCCACTAAATATTCAATTATTGGCTCAGTTTTAATTCTAAGTTAAACTAATGAGCGAGATGGATCATAGTTAGACCAAGGCCAGGATGACGCTGCACAACTTATTTTCTAATCTAGAGTTGGTGAGAGAAGGTCAGAAGCTGATTACAATGTTCAAACAAGAATGTTCCATTTCACTCATTTATTTTGAATCTATAGACGATATCAAGTTTTTAAGCTTTGTGGATGAAGATGGGGAGCTTTTGCCAATGAAAGAGTTGAAGGTAGCCTAGCGAAATTTCATAGAAGATACTTCAAATATAAATATTTTGGAGGAACCAATCACAGAGGAACAAGTACTACCATACATGGAGAGGCTCACCCACATCGAAACATCCCTATTAGAATTATAGTAGAGAGCTAATTACATAAGCATGGATCACATTGAGATGCTACATTTTTCATTGATTCACTAAGTAAACTCTCTACATTCACTCTAGACTCCTAGGATGAGGCAGTTGCCATTTATGAAACTACCAGCGAAATCCTCGCCAAGCAAGAATCACGAGCATGAGTAGAAGTAGAGTAGAAAGTAGTTGAAGAGCAAGAGAAGCAGGTACAAGAGGAAATAAGGATGAAAGATACTATGGAATTAAATGTACCACCTAATGCAACCAACAACGATGACAAATGAGCCCAATGGATGAAGTCCTAGGGTCGATTGCATCTAGAAGTACTGAATACCCTAAGAGTCGCTAAAAGTGTTGACATTTTTACCAAACTAAATTTTGATTGTAAAATTTTTGAAAAAAGAAGATGAATGATGCAGTTGTTCTGGTTTTACTATTTTAATGTAATTCTTTTGTTCCCTTTCTATAAGCAATTTCATTAAATAAAGAAGGTTGAATTTGTCTCTAGAGATGCACAGTAAATTTTACCTATAAAATTTTATGGAAGTCATGGGCAAAACATAAAAGGGAAAAATCAATGGCAAGGAACATCTCAGGATCGAAGGTGCAATGGAAACACTAAAAGCTTCAAAAAAAATTGTTTAAGGGAAAGTGCCAATAAAAATAAAGTGCAAGATATTTTCACCCCATGGAGGAGAAAAAATAATTTTCACCCTTCCTTTGGGATAAAATTACCATGATGGAAGATTTCATTCGAATCATTCGAATGAAGAAGGAAAATTTTTATAAGTAACGAAAATTGGTCAAAGTCAAAGGTGCCCTTGGAAGGGGACAAAAATTATTTTTTCCCCTCTTTAGGGTGAATTTCTAGTTAAAAAGAATTTTGGGGTGAAAAGCAAGTGCAACAAATGCTTGGTGAGGTCAAATTCAAAGTTGCCCCTCAAGAGAGGCAAAAATCCCTTTCGCCCATCTTTGGGGTGAAATCCTAGTTGAAGATTTTTTTTGAAGCACAAATGATTTGATGATGTCATTCGAAAGAAGATTAAAAATTCAAAGTCAAATGCGCCCCTAAAGAGAGGCGAAAATAATTTTTGCCCTCTTTCAGGACGAATTTCCAATTGGAGATGTTTTCAGGCAAAAGTCTTGGAAACAGTATTTTCACCTATCGGTGCAAGTCAAAGTCGCCCCTAAGGTGGGATGAAAATAAATTTTGCCCTTCTTAGGGGTGAAATCAATCATCTTCACATAGTTTCTTGCAGAAGAAATTTTCATGTCATTTTTGAGTGAAATTACATAGGAAATGGTTGAAAGCATGATCGAGAGGCAAAAACATTAGATTACACAGACAAAATAAATTCTTGCCCCTTCTTTTAAGAAACATTTTTTTGAATGTGTCCTTGTTGATAATATCTTTCAGAAAAGAAAAAATACTGGCATAATGTAGTTTTTGGAGCAATGAGATCGATTTCTCTAGGTTTATTGCTAAGGAGACGTCGGGATTAAATGTTATGTGATGGATTCTATTCCTTTTCGAAGCAAAGTTAATATTCACTGATACCCACTGACAAGGGTAAGATTTCAAGGTGTAAAGGGATGGAATGGTGTCCAAAATTTAATATCCAAGCTCCTATTTGTTGTGTGATGTTGCTGAGTTTTGATGCATCGACACTTGGAACATTTTTTCCATCATTCATCTTTGCTGATTTTCCAAGCACACTCCATGAAAACTAGATTTTTACTCCCTAAATAATAATATGATTCAAGCATTGTAGTTACCGAGGAAAGAATTACTGCTGCCAATTTTTGACCATCCAAAATTTTGTTTTAATATGCATTTAATTTTAGAGGTGAAATCCTCTACAAATACTAAGCATTTCAATGTAATGAAGGAGGATAGACAGTCTACAAAAAAATACTAAGTTTTCTGCATAAATAGAAAGATTGTTGTTATTTCTATAAATCTTTCCTTTGCATTATTGTTTCTTGTATCTATTCGTTGACGCCATAAAATGGGTTATGATAGGTGAATGATGGAATGATGCAATTATTTGTTTCCTCAGAGTCTTGCATTTGATCTAATCTGACTGTGTTTATGTTACAGGTCTGTTAGGTCAGATAGTATTAGAATTTCATCTCATAACTTGGGGTTTTACAGGGAGGATATTGCTAACCAAATTAATGTCCTGTTTTGTTTTCCAGTTAACTGTTGTAGATAATGTTTATGTTTTATTTTTTTTTGACATTTGGATTAACCTCGTCTTACAATATGCTTTTCTGATTCTAGTCCGTTCTAGAATTTCCTGCATCTCCAAACGCCTTCATATGATTTTCAGATAAGATATGGGTTTAGGAGGGCTACTAATTCCAAATGCACATTAAATCATATTAAGTGAATGAATCCTAATTTTCTAACTTAGTAACCTTACTAACACCAAATGCTAACATAAGGATAGTGGAACACTTTAAATGAAGATAAAACAAATCCGCTAATTCCAAAAAATGAACCTCATGTTAAAGGCACAAAGTTTAAAATGAAGTGGTTTAAACCATGCACTTTCTCGTTTGGAATCCTTTTAAGCTGAAGATAAAAGAGGTTATTAACTGGGTTTCGAGTAGATCATTTTAAGTTTAGGAACATTGAGAGAAGCTATCGTCACATTTGGTCAATTTAATGAATCATGGTTGCAAAGTACTCATTCGAATCATTAAAGGCCCCTTGTTAACTATTACTTGCATGGTTTAGGTTATTCTGGCATACATTCATTTATTTGCTATAGTCTTGATTGATTACCTGCACATGAATGTTTTTTCACAAGAACCTTGGAGAAATGAGTAATTCTACTTAATTTCTTTGCAAGAGAGAGTTTCCTGTTTGAGACTCTAGTTGTGGTCATCATTTTTGCTATAGGGCAAAATATCCACTCAAAAAGACCTCTCTAGTTGTTGTGCCAAGAACCCCTCCCATTGGTAACTATCCTCCATTTTGTAAAACTATAGTTGGGCATTTTTTTGGAAAGAGATCCACTTGGTATTCTTTTCATCAATACATATTATCTACTTCATGCTTTTTGGCATGATGAAGTTGGGGGTTTCTTCCTTGTATGATGGCATGATGTCTTTAACTTCATTTTTGTATTTCTTGTACAAGCATAAACTAGCTTGGGATAATCCTAAACTTAAATAAATATAAATTATCCCATTTCAAAACTTTATAGTCTGATTATATATTAGGAGACATTAGGATTTATACTATATGTCTTTAGTGTGATCTTGGATTTGCCCTAGTTAAACTTCAAGTTACCTTCTTTTACCTTATCATGGAAGGCATGGAATATTGTCCTAGATAATCACTTTTTTTTTACTTTGCATTGTTATTTTGGAGGGGCCTACCTATTCTTCTAGAGTGATTGTTAGATATTGTCCTTCCTCCTCCTCAAATGATTCCTCCTCCTCTTCAAATAATTTCTCTTATTTTGGAGACTTTATCAAGGACATGTTAGGTGGAATCTTGGTGATTGGAACATGTATCAAATATTTTTTTAATTTTATGTTGTTGTTGATTGAAAATTAAATTTATATTCATTATGACAAAAATATTGTTTTATGTATAACACCTTCTAATGGAAAGTAATATTACCATAAATTAATCATACAAATTACATTTCCTAGAGAAGTGTAAACATAAGTGATCCATAATATTCTTTATACACAAAATATTTTTAAAAAGTGCATCAGTTATAAATTTATAATTTTCTTCTAACAAATTTAGATGTAAAACCAGTAATTATAAGTTATATTTAGAATATCTAGTGCAATATTTAATCCCAACATATATTGCATCCTTCAACAAGACAAAAATATCAATAATATGTGAAATTAGAGGATTATAGGACCTAATAATATATGATTTGCTCAATCTAACCTCTAAAATATTTAATCTTGCATCATAATCAATCCAAGAATATAATTAGGTGACATGATTGAGGATCAAATAAAATCTAAAAAAAAGGAACAATTTTGGTGGAAAGCGTGCTCTTAATATCAATATCCACATGGTTGGCATTCATGTTCATGACCTCCACATTGATGGTAGAGTTAAATTTTTATAGAAAATAGTGCATGTGGGATATAGATCCCTTATTATTTGAATACTATCCAAACTATTACTCATCAAGGCCCTCATAGGGATATTACATGAATGCCAAGCCATCCCCATTTTTGGAATATATTGAAAAAAAATATGAAGAAAAATCTATTGAAGATCTACATACAAGGGGTTAGAGTAGTCTTATGGGATTGTCATATTTAAATCTCCCTAGACTTCTATAAGGAGGTTCAAAAAATTAGAATGAGGGAGTGGGGCCCTTGTATACGAAGAAAATTTATATCCCCTAAGATGGTTTGTGGGGAGGCTTGGTGGTTGAAGTAGGAGAAGAAGAAGGATATATGGCATGGACCAACTGTCACATCCCACCTTAGAGGACTATTTTTAATATGCTATTTATGTAGTGATAGCTGGTTTTAATGCTTAATATATTTGCATTGTATTTGTCAAAACAAAATGATATTGTGTTGCTTGATTGCAGGAACATTTATTATCGTAGGTGGAAGACTGAACACCAAGATATGAGAAGGGAAATGATGACTATGACAACTCAATAGGTAAATCTCATATTCCTATCATCACTAGTTACCTCCCTGATGGTGGTGTTACTTGAGTATTACTCTAAAAGTCCCACACAATCAAAGGAAAAACAGTGATGGGGGATACTGAGCACATGCATCGAGTGCTTGTATGCCATTTGTGTGTGATTTATATTTGATTTCATGATTAATTTGCATGAGATTGGTTTAATTGAATTTTACTTTGAAAATGCACATTAAATAATGTTTTACATTTTACAAATTATTCTTGAAAAGAATATCATGCAATTTATTATGATTTTGTGAAATCTTTAAATTGAGCAATTTTTAAAGTAAAGGATATTTTTTGTTGAGCATGCTTATTTGATCTAGTTGATCCTATTTTAGAAGGAAATTAGGTAGTTTGTTTTTTTATGAACTTGTTCAATTTGTGATTGGATTAAAACATGAAAAAAAAACTACCTTGTAGATTTAAATAATCAATTTTTCCTACACATGCATGGCTACTTTGGGAAGGTTGAAATGGTGGATAAGATTATTCTCTTATCTCTATGGATTCCATTTCCATTAAAATTATATATATATATATATATATATTTTTATATATATATATTAAAGGAAGCTTTAACTTGGGGTGAGAAAAAGAAGATAAATATATATATAATTAAAAAAAAAAAAAAAAAATATTTAGAAGCATATTTCTTGTCAAAAAGAAAGAAAGCTATAAATTACCATTAAAATTGAGAAAAATGAGGCTATGTTATGTGGGAAGGAGAAGGCTGGAGAAGAAGAAGAGCTTAAGGAAGCACAAGGGAAGCATTCAACTTTTGGAAACTCTAGGTTGGGACTTTCCTACTTACATTTTGCTTCAAAAGAATCTTTGTGACTGGATTTCATAGGGCTAGATTATTTCTTTCTTTCTTATTGCCATTCGAATCCTTCTTTTCTTATGTTCTGACCTATGCAAGGTTTATGTCAAGATGAAATAATTCTATTTGCATCTGAAGCCTTTAGCTAATGGCCACAATTGCATTACTAAATAGAGAGCTAGTCATGCCATATTTTATTATATGATCATGTGCCTAAATTTTGGGCTTACGTAAATCAACCTCTACTTTGTCCTATGTGATACCCGACTATTGTAAATTTTATAGAGTTGATTTTTAATTAGTAATATGTGCTTTTAGTAGTTTATATATATTTTGATTTGGCATCGATTTCCATGACATCGATTATGATATAGTGTGGCTTTCGAGACCCCATATTAATATGCTGGTAATTCCTTGTGTGAAGTCAATGTGTCTAGACTATGTGATGTCAAATTATTCTCATGCAACTATGGTTGTAGCCCTGATGAGATTGCATAGTCAAACCTTACATGATGCCATGTGTGCAATTGTTGTTAAACATTGTATTCTGTTAGCTAATTGTGTGCAACCCTTTCAAGTGAACTATTTCATTGTAAGGCTTTGAATTGTTTACTTTTAGGTGAATTTCGAAGCTTAGGTACCTGAATAACCAGTCGAACATCACCTGCATTGCTATAAAACTATGATGAGCTAAAACTCCAATTTAATTGGCCTATGTCATAGTTTATATTTTATATTGACAAGGTTGCTTTGTCTAAGGTTGAGATACACCCACACAAGTTCCTACTAGCTATCTCCTCTGGATCGTAGGTGAATCACCCTAGATTAACTCCACTACTATCAAAAGTGATCAAACACTTAGACTAAACTATGGATAATTCATCAACGCCTAGTACGATGATAGGTGATAGTATTATGTACCCCAAAATCTTACATTCAATCATTTTGAGATAAATTAATCAATCCTTGAACTTTCGGTTGATGGCGTCGGTCTATAATACAAATTTTGAGAAATTGTATAATCTTTCCCTGGACTACATTGATGACAAACATAATTTTGACCATCATAGTATTCATATTGATCAGATCTTAGTCCACTTCGTCATCCTCTCTCTTTTTTTGATAAGTTTTATATCAAGACCGTAGCTTAATACTTGGCAAGAAGGGTTTTTGATGCATATATGGGTACCTTATAATCATTCAGTATATATTTGTATGCGATCTCTTGAACCTATTGATGTCAAAACCTACCTATATTTGGGCTATTGAGGATGGGTTGATTGGTCTTAGCACCTTTATTTGAGGATCAACATAACCTTATGATCATCTTCTTTTGGTGGACTAGGGAAAATTTTTGGACCATAAAGAGGTTGAATGATGTATTAAAATATGGGAAGCCAATCTATATGTTGAATGTTGAGTATATTTCGAAAGTCCAATTTCAAAGAAGAGTTCTTGTATGTTTTAATGTCATACGATTATGGAGTAGGGATTTTCTCTATATTGGATATAGGACTATTGCATACTAGATTTAAATTAATTTGGGTAAGGAATTTGGATATATTGGAAATGATTTTGTATAATATAGAAGCCAATTAACATTGGATACCTTGATTAGAGATTTTATATAAATTTGAATGACTTTAAAATTAAAGCAATTTCCTTTATTTTTGGAATGATTGGAAAATCAGATTGAAATCAATTAGATTTGTAAATATTGGTTTTGTTTTATTAAAATTTGAATGGATTATAAAATAAGAAAAAAAACAACTATGATTTGAGGTCTATTAGATAGACAAGTAGAATGAACAAGTGAAATATAGTAATTAGATTAATTGAATGAACAAAGTAATGATATATTGTGATCATATGTGTTATAATGAAAATTGTAATTGAATGGAATTAACTAGAAGAATGGAAGAGTGTCTTCTAGTTTTGGGAAAGGATGGATTGGTGTCCATTCCTTGGGAAGAGGTATGGGACTCTTCCTTTTGTTTGGTGTTAATCCAAACGAATGATGAATGGGATTAAGAATTAATCCTTGTTATGAAAATATTAATGATGGATGAATTGTTTAATCATGCTTGGTGATTTCTTGAGATATGTTATACATTTGGCAAATATTTGATGCATGATTGCATTTAATTTGGATAAGCATGGCTTGCTTGTAATGCATTTGGCATAAATTGCATCCGAGTTGTCCTGATCCCTTCACTATCATCTCTCACTCCAAGAAGATTCAAGATAAATTAGAGAAGAATCGGACAACAAATTTTGAAGACTATACTTTATGTTTTGAGATATTCTCATTGTAATCATGAATAAGCTTGTATTGATATAGATCCAATGTAATTATGCAGGGCTGAAATAATTTATGGAAAATCAGCCATGATTTGTAATATTTTATGTATTTGATTACTAGCTTTGTAAATTAGAGATAAAGTCTTCATATTGTAATATTCACCTCTAACGAATGTTAAGTGATATATGTTTTGGAAATTGATCAAGTAATGAAAAATATTTGATTAGTATATTTTGTCAAATATATGATGTTTAATGAATGTTTATAATTTTTATCTCTTATTGATTACAATAGTGTAGAGGGAAACTTATGGAGGACCTACACAACAATACTAGACAAAACAATACCATTAATCTAAGTTAATTAGAAGCAAACCAAGCACTCAATACATTTGGGAGGATGACAATCAATCACCAAACAAATAAGATGGCATTCCAAGGATTATGTAATTTTAATCACATGTAGTGATTTTGTTATCTTAGTGACCCCATCAAGAAGATGTGGGTAGGATATAAGATCTATGAATAACCATTGTTGAGGTTATTTCATCTATGATGGTTTTCCATATTCAAGGCATTCACCTATATAGGGTGATTTCCATTTTATGAGGGATGAAACCTAACGCTTTGAGCATTCTCATATCCGAGTGGTATGAGGGTTTTATAGAAGATGATCACTTCTACTCAAGAGTGACTTTGATCAAGTCTTAATATCTCTTGATAATATTTGCCTTGATAACTTACAATCCAAATGGAATGATTCTATCTTAGATCATGATTATGTACCTTGCCTCATGAAATATGTATTTATATAAAAAAATATGGATAAGAGGTGGTAACAATTGGGGTTGTTATAGTTGGTATCAGAGCCCAGGCTAACTAGTAGATTCTAGCTAGATCTAGGTTAGCAAAATATTTGGGCATGAAACAAAACAACTCAAACATAAGTTCCATAACTCTAAATGATGCACACTTGGTAAGGACAAGGTCAGTACTTGAGATTACTGATGCCTGAGTTCCTATCCCCCATGAATAGATCCACAATCATTCGAAAGTGGAAGAGCTAAGTGAACCCTCCTTCTATGGGTTTTAAGCGGTGTACCTTAGACTCTTTTGGGAAAATTACTCGACATCTATGTCTTTTGACTTACTTACTCCTTATTCTCAAGTGTGTATGGACAACAACAGAGTTAGTGGACTAAACTAAGGAATGAACCTAGTAGTAATAGATTACTTGAGAAATTATGATGAAATCTAGTTGTCTAGAATTTCAACTATGAAAATCAGTGAGAATTAATACAAATTTTTACTCCAGGTAAACATGGCGACAAGTTTGAGAGGTAGGAAGAAAGGAACCTTGCAACAAGCTAGTCCCGATAGTCCTGAAGCTAGATAGATAGGAGAAAGTTCTGGGAATTTAGATAAAGATATGGAGAACCTTAATGCCATGGTTTCCATAATGCAAGATCAAATTCAATAGATTTTGCAAGCTATAAATTCACAACATCACCACAACAACAATCATGAGATGGAAAATCCAGAGGTTGAGATTAGAGAGGATGAAGATCCCGAAGAGCGTGAAAACAAGGCCCGCATGAAGAAAGAAATGGGCAATGACATAAAGCATATTAAAGTGACTAAGTTCATGGGAAAAGGAGGAGAAGATGCAGCTGAGTCATGGTTAGATGAACTGGAACTTCATTTTTCCATAAGAAACTACTCCTCTAAAACTAAAATGACATTTGCTCTTTCTCATCTGGGAGGAATAGGAATTGACTGGTGGAATGCTTATAAAGATGAACATAAGATCTCACCTAACAAGTTGAAGTGGGAAGTTTTTGTGGAAGATTTTAAGGATAGATTCCTTACAAAAGCAATTTTATTTGAATAAATTTAAGGAATTCTTCGCATTTCAACAAGGATCAAGATCTATGGAGGAATACTATGAATAGTTTGTGAGACTCCTTAAATATGTGTCATCCTATAATCAGAATAATGAGATGAAAATACATAAATTTATCCTAGGAATGAAGCCTTGGATCAGATATAGGGTAAGCGTACATGTTCATAACACTATGCAAGAAGCTTATGATATGGCTCGAAGGACAGAGTCTACTCAGACTACTAATGAAACTCACAATAGTTCCACAAAATGGTCAAACAAGGGATATAAGTTTCAGAAAAAGAGAAAGTGGGATAATGGATAAAATCAGAAGAACAAAGGAAATCCAAAATTTGAGAAGCACAACAATGGTGGTAAGAAGAATTTCAAGAAAGAATTTTTCCACAAGAATAACAATTACTCCAACAACAACAATAGGGATTTCTAGGCTCCTAAGCAGCCAGTTCTACTACAAGTAGTGGATACAAGAAAATAGGTTCAAGAAGGAGATTCAAACTCAAGGATAAAGTGCTTCAAGTGTGGAGGTTCACATTTTGCCATTAATTGCCCACAATGTGCAAGCACTAGCTCTGATAGGCCAAATCACAAGATCTATGTAGCAACAACAACACAAAACTTGGATGGACAAGCTACACCTCTGCTACTAAATGGTAAACTTTTTGATAAAGAAGTTAGCATTTTAATTGATAGTGGGGCTACTGATAGTTTTATTTCTAGTAACCTAGTAAGGGATATGCTAGAAAAGCTAGGATCTTTGGCACAAGGGTGGAAGGTTGAGTATGGATCAGGGTAAACTTATCATGTTAATCAATGTTTTTCCTCAACTCAAATTACCCTACCCAATGGCTTTACTAGGTGGTATTTGTATGTAGCACCCCTACATGCTTTTGATATCATCTTGGGAATAGATTGGTTGAAGGCTCATGAAGCCTTGGTAAATTTCTAGGAGAGATGGATTGAGTTTACCAACGAAGACAAAGAAAGGTAAAGGATGTATAGTGAACCAAGAGAATTTCAACCAATGCTAATTTCAGCAATGCAACTGAAGAAAACTATTAGAAAAGGAGGAATGGTTTATGTAGTTAAACTCAAGGAAAAAGAGGAAATTCCAAAGGAAGAAATTATTGGAAAATTTCCACTATTGCAGGAATTTCATGATGTTTTTGTTGATGAGATACCTGGATTGCCACCTAAACATGAATTTGATTTCACCATAGAATTGATGCTAGGTACTGAGCCTATCCATAGAGCTCCTTATAGAATGAACCCCATCGAGATGCAGGAATTGAAAGTGCAACTTCAAGAGTTGCTAGAAAAAGGGTTGATAAAACCAAGTGTATCACCTTGGGGAGCACCTATTTTATTTGTGAAGAAGAAATATGGTTCATTAAGGCTATGCATAGATTATAGAATGCTAAACAAGGCAACTATCAAGAATAGATATCCATTGCCAAGGATAGAAGATTTATTTGATCAACTAAAAGATGCCACCATTTTCACAAAGATTGATCTAAAATCTAGATATCATCAACTGAGAATCCGAGAAGAAGACACACATAAAACCACATTCAAGACTAGATATGGTCACTATGAATTTATAGTCCTACCATTTGGATTGACTAATGCACCAACAACTTTCATGAATTTGATGAATAGTGTGTTTAGAAAATAGTTGGATCGATTTGTGTTGATATTCTTGGATGACATTTTGATTTATTCTCGTAATAGAGAGGAACATGATAAGCACTTGAGGATAGTGCTAGAAATTTTAAGGAAGAACCAACTCTATGGGAATTTGTCTAAATGTGAATTCTATGTTCCACAAGTGCATTACTTGGGGCATATTATATCAATAGATGGGATCATTGTTGATCCAAAGAAAATAGAAGCCATTTTGAATTGGCCACCTCCAACAAATGTGATAGAAGTAAGAAGCTTCATGGGTTTGTCAGGATATTATAGGAGGTTTGTTAAAGACTACTCTAAGATTGCTTATTCAATAACCAACCTTCAGAAGAAAGGGAAGGAGTTTAAATGGATAGAAAAGTGTGAAGAAGCATTTAATTTTCTTAAACAGAAACTAACCTCAACTCCTATTCTGAATATTTTAGATCCCATAGGAAATTTTTTAGTTTGCACCGATGCCTCTTTGGAAGGGTTAGGAGGAGTCCTATCCCAAGATGGTTTTGTAGTAGCATATGAGTCTAGGAAACTCAAAAATCATGAAGTTAACTATGCTACTCATGATTTAGAACTTGTTGCAGTTGTGCATGCCTTGAAAATTTGATGATATTATCTAGTTGGTAGACCATTTGAGTTAAGAACCGATCACCAGAGTTTGAAGTATATCTTCACTCAACCATTACTAAATGCTAGACAAAGAAGGTGGATAGAGTTCTTAGCAGAATATGATTTTGGTATTGAGTATATCAAAGGAAAAGAAAATAAAGTCATTGATGCCTTAAGTAGGAGGAAGCACATAGCTGCATTGACTCGTAGTCATGTGGATTTAATGGGGCAAGTCAAAAAGATGCAGTGTCAGGATCCTGAATGTAGTGAAATTTGGGTTAAGATAGAGCAAAACTTGAATGAAAACCAAGAATATAGCATGAAATATGGACTTTTATGCTTTAGAGATCGAGTAGTCATACCTAAAATGGGTGATTTGAGGAGATTGATCATGCATGAAGCTCATAATTCTCCTTATTCTGCTCATCCTGGAGGAGCCAAGATGAGGGAAAATATGAAAAAGACCTTTTACTAGTCGGGCATGAAGAAATATATCACTAATTTTGTGGCATGATGTTTACAGTGTCAGAAGGTGAAAGTTGAACATCAACATCTAATAGGAAAATTATTTTCACATGCTATACCCACTCACAAATGGCAAGTAATATCAATGGATTTTATTATCGGTTTGCCAAAGATAAAATATCATCATGATGCAATTTTTGTTATAGTTGATAAACTCACTAAGGTTGCACATTTTATACCAGGATGTACTACAGATGATGTTGTAATTGTAGCCAATAAATTTGCAAAAGAAATTTTTAGGTTGTATGGATTTTTAGAGATGATTATCTCTGACAGGGATTCTAGGTTTACTTTTGAGTTTTGGTAGGCTCTCCATCATGCAATTGGCACAACTTTAAATATCATTTCTGCATACCATCCTAAAATGGATGGATAGATAGAAAGGGTTAACCAAGTTCTGGAAGATATGTTACATGTATTGCATGGACCAAAAGTCTCGTTGGGAAGACTATTTGTATCTGGTTGAGTTTGCTTATAATAATAGCTATCATTCTTCCTTGAAGATGGCCCCTTTCGAAGCTTTGTATGGTAGATGGTGCAGAACTCCATTATCATGGGACAATCCCGAGGATCGGGTTGTCATTGGACCAAAAATGGTCAAAATAATGGAAGAGCAGCTAGGACTAATCCGTCAAAGGCTCAAGGAAGCCACGGATAGATAGAAGAGTTATGCAGATTTGAAAAGAACCCCTAGAGAATTCTCTATAGGTGACAAAGTGTTTCTAAGGGTAAAACCTAAGAAGAGTGCCATTAAATCAATAAATTTGGATCCTAGATTTGTTGGTCCATTTGAGATTGTGGAGAAGATAAGTCCTGTAGCCTATCGACTTGACTTACCACCTAACCTATCAAATATCCATAATACTTTTCATGTATCCCTACTTAGGAGATATATTGTTGATCTTGATCATGTGTTAGATGTTTCTAATTTATAGATGGTAGATCCGACAACCTTTGAAGTGAGACTTGTGAAGATCTTGGAATTTCGTTCCAAGACTATGAGGAAGCGTAATATTGATCAGTGCAAGGTCCAGTGGGACCAGTATTCTGAAAATAATTCCACTTGGGAAAAAGTGGAAGATATGAAAAGACACTTTCCTTATTTATTTAATGATGCTATGTAATAATACAAGTTGAACTATGGACCACTTATACAAAGTGGAAACTATGCCAAAAACTATGTTTTATTGATTGTTATGTAATAATGTAGGAAAACACAGAGGACTATGTTTAATCTAAGGGGGGAGTATGTCACATCCCACCTTGGAGGACTATTTTTAAGATGTTATTTGTGTAGTGATAGCTGGTTTTAATGCTTAATATATTTGCATTGTATTTGTCAAAAGAAAATGATGTTGCATTGCTTGATTGCAGGAACATTTATTCTCGTAGGTGGAAGACTAACCACCAAGATATGAGAAGGGAAATGATGACTATGACAACTCAATAGGTAAATCTCATATTCCTATCATCACTAGTTACCTCCCTGATGGCGGTGTTACTTGAGTATTACTCTAAAAAATCCCACCCAATCAAAGGAAAAATGGTGATGGGGGATACTGAGCACATGCATCGAGTGCTTGTATGCCATTTGTGTGTGATTTATATTTGATTTCATGATTAATTTGCATGAGATTGGTTTAATTGAATTTTACTTTGAAAATGCACATTAAATAATGTTTTGCATTTTACAAATTATTCTAAAAAAATATTGAAAAGAATATCATGCAATTTATTATGATTTTGTGAAATCTTTAATTTGAGCAATTTTTAAAAGTAAAGGATATTTATTTTGTTGAGCATGCTTATTTGATCTAGTTGATCCTATTTTAGAAGGAAATTAGGTAGTTTGTTTTTTTATGAACTTGCTCAATTTGTGATTGGATTAAAACATGAAAAAAAACTACCTTGTAGATTTAAATAATCAATCTTTCCTACACATGGCTACTTTGGGAAGGTTGAAATGGTGGATAAGATTATTCTCTTATCTCTATGGATTCCCTTTCCATTAAAATAATATATATTTAAAATATATATATATATATATAGAAGCATCTTTTCTGAAAGAAATAAAAAATAAAAATAAATATATATTTAGAAGCATCTTTCTTGTCAAAAAGAAAGAAAGCTATAAATTACCATTAAGATTGAGAAAAAAGAGGCTATGTTATGTGGGAAGGAGAAGGTTGGAGAAGAAGAAGAGCTTAAGGAAGCACAAGGGAAGCATTCAACTGCTGGAAACTCTAGGTTGGGACTTTCCTACTTACATTTTGCTTCAAAAGAATCTTTGTGACTGGATTTCATAGGGCTAGATTATTTCTTTCTTGCTTATCACCATTCAAATCCTTCTTTTCTTATGTTCTGACCTATGCAAGGTTTATGTCAAGTTGAAATAATTCTATTTGCATCTGAAGCCTTTAGCTAATGGATATAATTGCATTACTGAATAGAGAGCTAGTCATGCCATATTTTATTATATGATCATGTGCCTAAATTTTGGGCTTACGTAAATCAACCTCTACTTTGTCCTATGTGATACCCGACTATTGTAAATTTTATAGAGTTGATTTTTAATTAGCATTATGTGCTTTTAGTAGTTTATATATATTCTGATTTGGCATCGATTTCCATGACATCGATTATGATATAGTGTGGCTTTCGAGACCCCATATTAATATGTTGGTAATTCCTTGTGTGAAGTCGATGTGTCCAGACTATGTGATGTCAAATTATTCTCATGCAGCTATGGTTGTAGCCTCGATGAGATTGCACAGTCAAACCTTCCATGATGCCATAGTGTGCAATTGTTGTTAAACCCTGCATTCTGTTAGTTGACTGTGTGCGACCCTTCCGAGTGAACTATTTCATTGTAAGGCTTTGAATTGTTTACTTTTGGGTGAATTTTGAAGCTTAGGTACCTGAATAACCAGTCGAACATCACCTATGTTGCTATAAAACTGTGATGAGCTGAAACTCCAATTTAATTGGCCTATGTCATAGTTTATATTCTGTATTGACAAGGTTGCTTCATCTGAGGCTGAGATACACGCACACAAGTCCCTGCTAGCTATCTCCTCTGGATCGCAGGTGAATCACCCTAGATTAACTCCACTGCTATCAAAAGTGATCAAACACTTAGACTAAACTATGGACAATTCATCAATGCCTAGTACGATGATAGGTGATAGTATTTTGTACCCCAAAAGCTTACATTCAATCATTTTGAGATAAATTAATCAATCCTTGAACTTTCGGTTGATGACGTCGGTCTATAATACAAATTTTAGGAAATCGTATAAATTTTATAATCTTTCCCTGGACTGTACTGATGACAAACATAATTTTGACCATCATAGTATTCATATTGATCGGATCTTAGTCCACTTCGCCATCCTCTCTCTTTTTTTGATGAGTTTTATATCAAGACCGTAGCTTAATACTTGGCAAGAAGGGTTTTTGATGCATATATGGGTACCTTATAATCATTCAGTATATATTTATATGCGATCTCTTGAACCTGTTGATGTCAAAACCTACCTATATTTGGGCTATTGAGGACGGGTTGATTGGTCTTAGCACCTTTATTTGAGGATCAACATAACCTTATGATCATCTTCTTTTGGTGGACTAGGGAAAAGTTTTGGACCATAAAGAGGTTGAATGATGTATTAAAATATGGGAAGCCAATCTATATGCTGAATGTTGAGTATATTTCGGAAGTCCAATTTCAAAGAAGAGTTCTTGTATGTTTTAATGTCATACGATTATGGAGTAGGGATTTTCTCTATATTGGATATAGGACTATTGCATACTAGATTTAAATTAATTTGGGTAAGGAATTTGGATATATTGGAAATGATTTTGTATAATATAGAAGCCAATTAACATTGGATACCTTGATTAGAGATTTTATATAAATTTGAATGACTTTAAAATTAAAGCAATTTCCTTTATTTTTGGAATGATTGGAAAATCAGATTGAAATCAATTAGATTTGTAAATATTGATTTTGTTTTATTAGAATTCGAATGGATTATAAAATAAGAAAAAAAAACAACTATGATTTGAGGTCTATTAGATAGACAAGTAGAATGAACAAGTGAAATCTAGTAATTAGATTAATTGAATGAACAAAGTAATGATATATTGTGCATCATATGTGTTATAATGAAAATTGTAATTGAATGGAATTAACTAGAAGAGTGGAAGAGTGTCTTCTAGTTTTGGGAAAGGATGGATTGGTGTCCATTCCTTGGGAAGAGGTATGGGACTCTTCCTTTTGTTTGGTGTTAATCCAAACGAATGATGAATGGGATTAAGAAGTAATCCTTGTTATGAAAATATTAATGATGAATGAATTATTTAATCATGCTTGGTGATTTCTTGAGATATGTTATACATTTGGCAAATACTTGATGCATGATTGCATTTAATTTGGATAAGCATGGCTTGCTTGTAATGCATTTGGCATAAATTGCATCCGAGTTGTCCTGATCCCTTCACTATCATCTCTCACTCCAAGAAGATTCAAGACAAATCAGAGGAGAACCAGACAACAAATTTTGAAGACTATACTTTATGTTTTGAGATATTCTCATTGTAATCATGAATAAGCTTGTATTGATATAGATCCAATGTAATTATGCAGGGCTGAAATAATTTATGGAAAATCAACCATGATTTGTAATACTTTATGTATTTGATTATGTTAGAATATTTGTTAATGTGCACTATGCCTTGTTATTGACACTTTTCATTCTTTTTGACAAGTGTCATGTTTTTATTATAGGCTCATTCTTATATATTGTAATCACTTGTATCAATATAATTATCTTATATTGATTACTCTCAACATTTGGTATCAGAGCAGGATTTCCTTGCCTTGTTAGTTTAAGGGGGGATTTCCCTCCCAATTTTTTTATCCCCTCATTTTTCCCTCCATTCCTCCCCTCTCCAAAAGGCTAAGGGAGTATGCTCTCCACATTTGTGGATCAAAAACTAGAAAGCCATTTGGAGAAGGAGAGGATTGCATGGCTTCCCCTAAAGCTTCTAGCTTGGAGCCATGAAACTGTTATTGAATCCATTTAAAAATGGGTCTAGATTTTTTTTAAAAGTTTTTTGTTGTTATTTTGGTCTCATAGATTGTTGCAGCTAGCCTTTTAAAGTTAACCATTTGAAGTCAATGGTCTAGACGATGTTGCTGGATCAAATTCTGGTAGAATGGCATTATTTCTCTACATGTTTGATTGGCAGATCCTAGATCATGAAGATTGCTCATGGTATTTTTTTATTTGGCCCAGATCTAGATTTGGGCTAGTTGAGTGGTCGCTTGCCGCTGAGCATGGTGTAGCTATGAAAGGAGATCCAACATCAATTGAAGAATGCCAGAGAAAGCAGGGACTAAATGATTTATCAAACATCAAAATCTTAAATATCAAAGTTTATGGGGGACGAGCCACAACATCCAAGTATGTTGATTGCTAATATGTGTAGATGTTGAAGGCAATGAGTACGGGTGCACTATGGCACGTATCAAAGTCGCGATCATCACCACAAGAGGGATCACGCAGGAGGTATACATCCACCACTGGTGATCCTTTCTCAACAATTGAAGTGCATGACGGTATGATTCATGGCAAAAATACCATGTGAATTTCGGTGAAAGTGAAGATTACTTGTTGGCACCCTGCAGTTCCCAATGCTAGTTGATGCTATAAAATGTTGTTGTTCGTAGTACAGACTATTTCTCGATGACTCTTGGAGATAATATTTTTAATCCGAAGGTGCGCTTTATTTTATATTATATTATAATATATTTATTATAAAATATATATTTCTAAACTCAATTAACCACAGTCGTCCGATCCAATTTAATCTCCACCCTACAAATTCCTTAATTTATGCCACATCTAAAAAGTAATCTCAACCTTAGGATCTAATTTAATATTAGCCACATGATCAAAAGTGTATGGCTAAAACCCTAAGAAAACCCTAGGTTGGATTATAAATAAGGGCATTTGTAAATGCCCAAACACTGGAACCTTGAGATTAGAAGTCACACCGTAGAGGAGTCATTGTTGAGGCCCTAGCGAAGTTGAGAGAGATAGAGTTTGAAGATCTAAATTCCTAGTTAGGCCAATAAGACTTCTATTGTTCCAATTGTACCCCATTCATCCTCCCTCACCGTCACATCCTCCATCCATCCACCACATTCATCACCACCCCCTAGATCTACTTTTATAGATTCTACCCTTACCTGCAAGAGCCCTCCAAAGCTTACGAGGCTCATTGTAGATCCTGCCAAGTGCTCACCAGATCCTGCTATATTCTGCAGGCACTCTCCAAAGATTATTGTATCTCGTAGGTGCACACCAAAACCTATGAAGCTTGTGTCAGAGCCTACCAAGTGCATGTTTGAGCTTGCTACAACTATAGAAATACAAATCTGAGCCTGCTACCTGCTACACCATGCAAACTACAACAACAAAACAAAAGCAAGGTATATCTTCATTGGTTTTATTCTGTTACATAATTTGCAGATTTTGCATGCCATTTGATCCATTTTTAGTTAGGATTTACTGATGTCTGATGGCCTCACACTGTGGAACCCTCACAGGTGTTATTAACCCCTTTCTCTATTTTTGTGTATGCGAATCTATAGATTTCACATATTGTTGAATGGTTGTTGAAGCTAGAGTGGGCCGCCATAGGCTATACAAAGCCCACTCACCCCGTTGGAAGCAAGAACACATCAATATGAAGACACTTTCTTGTTATAGCTAGGGTTTCATAGAACCCTAGTGTTTGTGTAAATCATTGTATCAAATACCCTCATTGAGAACAAATTGTATGAAAAGGAGTTTATTAGGTCCCCTCGTATTATTGAATATATCCATTTGTGCAATATTGTATCTCATTGTGTTATTTGATTTATTTTATTTTATTTAAGTGTCGTGTCCTTATCTTCACAAATTGCGATCACGGTGGGACCCCACAAGGGTTTCATTATTTAAATTGATCTACTTTGCTAACTTGATTTTATTTCTATTTGTTACAGGATTTTTAGAAGTGCATAAGTCATCGATTTTGTCGCTAGGGTTTCTACAAAATTCTATAGCACTTTTTAGAGTTTACACAGGCACTCTACTGTGCCTACATAGGCACTCTACTACACTTGGAATGCGCCCTGTTGCGCTTGGTTTTTATTAGAGGTGTTTGTTTGCGTTTCCTACACAAATGTCCCTGACTATTTTGGCCATATATCACTTATCTAGAGTCGGATTGGGTTGAAATTTTGAGGGTAGGTTCCTAACATGCCATATCATGTCTCCACAAATTTTTAGGTCAATCATAGCAACAAATATCTCATAATGACTTCACAAAAATTTAGGCTTCCAAGTAAGTCCCATAACCCTAGTTTGGCGTTTTGCGATTTATGTATTCTGTATTTTTCTATAGTTTTTCGCTATTTTTGGGTTATAAAAAGATCTTAACACTAAGTAAACTGGGAAATAATCCTTACAAAGTCACATTTAGGGTTTGTGTGTATTTAATTATACCAAATTCATTTCTTGTTCTGAAGTTGTAGATCTAGGTGATTTGTCTGCATTTTTGAGTGCATGTGAAACAGAAAAGCATCCTAGATTTCACATTTTAGAGTTAAATATTACTTTAATTTTGCATATCTAAATAGGAACAACATATTGATGCATAAAGTAATCCTACCCTAGGCTTACCCCTTTGGTAGAGATATGGACGAACCCTCCAGTTGCCCTTGTGATTTTAATCACTTGTAGGCAGGGGATTTTAAGGGTGTACTCTATGCTCTTTAAGTGAAATTTACATCTTTGTGTTGGATTCTAATTTAGATCAGTAAATTTAGTGATCTTTAATATTTTTTGCACACCATAAAGAACAAGATATCTAATACAATTAATAACACACACTTGCACGATTCAAATTTTTAATAGTAGTGGTTGGATTTCATCACCAGCCATTGCTTGATATTTTGTGACAGTGGTCATGATTTCCATCCACTAATATCTGCCCTAGAAACCATAGGACTACCCCCGAGAAAAATTGTTGGAGGTCATTACCAACAAGAATCTCGTTGCCATAGCCAGCTTTAGTTTTTACATTTGTTTTCTTTAAATAAGATTAAGTTACATCAAAACACACAAGCCAACAATTCTAAAAAGAATCTCATATTAACGAAATAAAATAATTAATGAAGAAAGTAAGCCACATACGGTGAAACATAGGATTGATTATTTTCTTTACTTTAAATTCTAAAAAAGTTTTTAGTTTGTGTGATTTAGATTAAACTTTGAATCTTTGGTTTAATTACTTTATGGTACTAACGAGACATCAAAAGAAAATAATAAATCAAAGTAGTTTAATGGAAAACATTTCCCATGCCTCAGCTACTTCGGTATCCCCATCCAATATGGTTTATACTACTTCATCTGGATCATCATATCCATCCCTACCTCAAGTAGGAACCCTTCCACACAATGTGGAGTCACCCACCACCTACATAGACATGGATAAAGTGAAGGCCATCTACAATTCTTCTATGTCTTACAGCCCCTTAGCCAAGAGGGTTTTGAAGAACCTGAACTGGCTACCTTTACCCAAGGATATCATAATTTAGGTTATGAATATGGTATACCTTCTTCTATGATCCAACCACAACAAAGCCCAAGTGTTCCAAAAACTTACTCCACATCCACCTATTCCAACCCATTGTATGAGGAGCATGTCAATGCTGCCTCACAAGTTCCTAACCCCCAAGTTGTCACATAAAATGGAACTTGCACCATGTATCCATCACCCCATTCCATTCCTAGGAGTCCACCCATCCATAGTCCTCATACATCATATCCTTTTCTTCATTCACAATAATTTCCTCACCAACCCCATCATCATCAAATTCATTCCATGACCCCCAATTCATCACACCTCCAACAACACATTCAATATCATCCATTCATTAATCCATTCATCAAATCTTAAATCACTCAACAAGCCAACCAAGACTTACATTCAAATTGTCAACAGACTAAAATTCTACAACAAAATTTAACTCAACTAAATAACATTGAGTTATAATTGAGCCATCTTCTGTTTCAGCAATCACAACAGTTGAAACATCCAAGTTGACAACCCACATCTCAGGTTTTTACACCTGTACCACAAATTCAATGTCCAACACACTTGGAAAGAAGCACCAAGAACCCCAAAAAGCCTCATCGCAACTACATAAGACTTTTAGAATATTATGTAGCCATTTTTCGAAGGCTTTATGAAGCACAAGAGATTCTACTTCTAGAAATAAAATCAAGTGATCCTAACAAGAAATATGCAAAGAATTACAAGAAGCACTTGTATTGTACTTATCATCAACAAGAAGGCCATGACATCAACAAATATAACGTATTCAAAAATATGGTCCAAGACCTTATTGATCTGAAATTCTTCACCCCAAATTTTCCAACTAACTCATCTGATCAGGACATCGGTATCAACTCAATCACCAAGGAAATCTGGGACTCTAAGGATATCACATCCTCCTAGTCATCCACATCATTTCAATTTCAAAAAGCTCCAAATGCACTTAAGCCCTTTGGTCACATTCAATTTCAAAAAACCCCAAAGGTCTTAAGCCCCTTTGGTCACATTCAATTTTAAAAAGCGCCAAAGGTCTTAACCCCTTTGGTCACATTAAAATTTCAAAAAACCCAAAAGGTCTTAATCCCTTTTGTCACATTCAATTTGCAAAAATTCCCAATGGTACTAACCCTTTTGTCACATATCAATTTTAAAAAAGCCCCAAAGGCACTTAAGCCCTTTGGTAACATATCAATTTTCAAAAAGCCCCAAAGGTCTTAAACCCCTTTGGTCACATTCAATTTCAAAAATCCCCAAAGGTCTTAACCCCTTTGGTCACATTCAAATTTAAAATAGCCCTAAAGGTCTTAAACCCTTTGGTCACATTCAATTTGCAAAAATCCCCAAAGGCACTTACACCCTTTGATCACATATCAATTTTTAAAAAGCCCCAAAGGCACTTAAGCCCTTTGGTCACATATCAAATTTCAAAAATCCCTAAAGGTGTTAAGCCCATTTTTTCACATTTAATTTCAAAAATCCCCAAAGGTCTTAACCCATTTGGTCACATTCAAATTTCAAAAATCCCCAAAGGTCTTAACCCCTTTGGTCACATTCAAATTTCAAAAATCCCCAAAGGTCTTAACCCCTTTGGTCACATTAAAATTTGCAAAAATCCCCAAAGGCACTTAAGCCCTTTGGTCACATATCAATTTTCAAAATCCCCAAAGGCATTTAAGCCCTTTGGTCACATATCAATTTTCAAAAAGCCCCAAAGGTCTTAAGTCCATTTGGTAACATTCAATTTCAAAAAGCCCCAAAGTTCTTAACCCCTTTGGTCACATTCAAATTTCAAAAATCTCAAAATGTCTTAACCCCTTTGGTCACATTCAAATTTCAAAAAGCCCCAAAGGTTTTAAGCCCCTTTGGTCACATTCAATTTCAAAAAGCCCCAAAGGTCTTAGCCCCTTTGGTCACATTCAAATTTCAAAAAACCCCAAAGGTCTTAACCCCTTTGGTCACATTCAAATTTCAAAAATCCCTAAAGGTCTTAACCCCTTTGGTCACATTCAATTTCAAAACTGCCCAAAGGTCTTAACCCCTTTGGTCACATTCAAATTCAAAAATCCCCAAAGGTCTTAACCCCTTTGGTCACATTCAATTTGCAAAAATCCCCAAAGGTCTTAACCCCTTTTTTCGCATTCAATTTCAAAAAGCCCCAAAGGTCTTAACCCGTTTGGTCACATTCAAATTTCAAAAATCCCCAAAGGTCTTAACCCCTTTGGTCACATTCAATTTTCAAAAAGCCCCAAAGGTCTTAACCCCTTTGGTCACATTCAATTTCAAAAAGCCCCAAAGGTCTTAACCCCTTTGGTCACATTAAAATTTCAAAAAGCCCCAAAGGTCTTAACCCCTTTGGTCACATTCAAATTTCAAAAAGCCCCAAAGGTCTTAACCCCTTTGGTCACATTCAATTTTCAAAAATCTCCAAAGGCACTTAAGCCCTTTGGTCATAAGCTTCCCAAGCTAGGGGGAGTAGAAACACCTACGCCAATGAACATCATACACTTGAAAGCATTCCATGATTACTGTGATTACTAAATATGTATATATACATGGATTTTTTTTACAAAAAAAAAACAAATCATTCACATAGGCATGCCCACATTGCATACATTCCATTTGCATTTCCACTTAGGCATTTGACATACATTTTCATTTTTGCATTCATGCATTGCTTCATTCGCATACATTAAATAATACATATTCCATGGCATTGTACACTTTCCATTTGCATATAAATACTCCATTGCATTAGGCATATACATGTGCATTCATCCCATCCCATGTTCAATGATATAGCATAGTAATGATGATATGGTCATAAACAAAAAGTCAAGTTATAACAATTGGGGGTACCTAGTTTGAAGAAATCATGCAACCCTCACAAAATCCATATGTCAAACCACATCCCGTGTCAAAAATCATAAGTCCTAGATTTTCAATCACTTAGCCATTACTAGTGTAGCAAGCAACATCCAAATGAATGTTTGATTTTCTTTAGGACCAAAAATAGAATTTATACACTAAGAAAGTCTTGAGCATGGCCAATCGATTACGAAATAGTCTTGAACCATTCACATTACATCACATCTTAAAAATATTATGAGATAGGGGGGCTAGTACCATCCTTGGGTAGTACCTTGAGGTGAAAAGGAGATATCCCTCGCTTGTCCCATTACGCAACATAGTCCAAAAATAGTGGTTTTCACCACTACCAACATTGCTCCAAACATAAACATAAAAACATAGAGTAGTAAGGATATGGTCAAAATTCTCATCACACCTCGGTTGAGAATACAATTTCCCAAAGCTCTATACAAAACTAACAAATAATATCCCAAATACCGTTGATCCTTAAAGTCATAAGGATTCCTACTACATGCCCTTGACCAGGATGGGTAGTCGTCCCCAAGGCCTAAAATATCAATCCCATAGGACTATGGAATGAATATCCATAAAGTCTATAGACGCTTGACTAGTAGTGGAGTAAGCTCATGCCAGGCGACATGTCTCTCCTCCAAAAATGGAGACCTCTGAACGCACATAATGACAGGCTAGCCTCAGGTCATCTCTATAATAGGTCATGTCTAAATCCACTCATAATAGGATAATGAACTTCATATGTACACACACTGGTACTTGATTGGATAGGGTCATTGTCATACTCAAAACTTGGTAATTGAACCTCACTCACACACATTTGGTCCTAAAGAAAGTTAGACCACCTAGTGAGTTTGGTTGGTGACACTATTAAGTCTGAGTCTTTGAAAACCTTTCAGTCTTCCATATAAACATCCATGTATTCATCCATATCTTCTTCCATGTCAACATCCATGCCTTCATTACAAGTTAAAGTTGCATAACACAACCAAATTAGGTACCCCCGATTTCCAAACAATGGACAACAAAAATGGCCAACAATATTTATGAACTATAAAAGATCATACAAACAACATGCATTCATATCATATAAGTTTGCATTAATCATCCATATAAGCATTTTCCATTGCATTAATATTCACCATGTAGCTTGCCTTAGTCATCCATATAAACATTTCACATGCACATCATATTTATCTTACATTAATATAAGCATGTAGCTATATTAATCATCCATAAAACATGCATAAAACATTCTTAAAATAGGCATTGCATTCACAAAAAAATACAACACAAAAATCAAAGCCATGTATGTATATATATTAAACTCGCATATGCAAATAACACTAGAAAGTTCAAACATCATCACAACTAGGGGGTGCTCAAGGTTTCACACCTTTCCCCCCAATCAAAAAAACATCAACACAACTTGGGGGGTGTTCAAGGTTTCACACCTTTCCCCTAATCAAACATCATCACAACTTGGGGGTGCTCAAGGTTTCACACCTTTCCCCCAATCAAACAAACATCAGCACAACTTGGGGGTGTTCAAGGTTTCACACCTTTCCCCTAATCAAACATCAACACAACTTGGGGGTGTTCAAGGTTTCACACCTTTCCCCTAATCAAGCATCAACACAACTTGGGGGTGTTCAAGGTTTCACACCTTTACCCTAATCAAACATCATCACAACTTGGGGGTGCTCAAGGTTTCACATATTTCCCAAAATCAAACAAAAATCAACACAAATTGAGGGGTGCTCAAGTTTTCACACCTTTCCCCCAATAAAATAAAATAGGATCACAAATGGAGGGTCCTCAAGGTTCCACACTTGCTCCACCAATTCAATAAACAATTCAATAATTTTATCACATCATATCATCAAAAATTCAATTACATCTTCACATTTACCTAGCCTTACCCATCGGCTAAAAACATGAAGCTTCCTTGCCTTACCCGTTGGCCAAAAACACAAAGATTCATTCAATATTTTTCATCAATATTTTTATTCCAAAATCATAATGTCCATGTTCGTGGGGCTCGAATCACGGATAAAATTATAAATCATCATCCATTAATTTATCATTATACAACATTCATAAGTGAACCTTGTATTTGGTGGTTTATCCTAGAAACCTAGCAGTTGCAGTGACTGGTTATCCATGCAATCTGGTACGATGGGTAGATTACCATAAGGACACTTATCTCATCAAAAATCCCATCATATGTTATAGCAAAAAAAAATACACATTTCATCACATTCACAAATCATCAAAAAACCCTTCATATATTAGGGCAAAAATAGATACACATTTCATCACATTTTCAAATCATTAAAAATACCTTTATATGTTAAGGGCAATGAATAGACAAAAATCATTACATCATAAAAGACCTATTTATCTATTAAGGGTAAATAACAGACAAAATCATAGCTCATTATCATTAATGTCCTCGTTTGTGGGGCTAGAAACACAAACACCAATTATTTCCTTTCACATCATCAAAAACCCCTTTATTTGTTAAGGACAAAGAACAAACAAATCATTTCAGTTTTCATCAAAAAACCCCTTTCTCTATTAAGGGCAAAGAATAGACACAAATACAAGTGAGCCTTGTATTTAGTATTTTATCCTAGAAACCTAGCAGTTGCAATGAATGGTTATCCATGCAATCCGGTAGGATGGGTAGATTACCATAAGGACACTTACCTCATCAAAAATCCCTTCATCTATTAGGGCAAAAACAGATACACATTTCATCACATTCACAAATCATCAAAAACCCCTTCATCTGTTAGGGAAAAAATAGATACACATTTCATCACATTTTCAAATCATCAAAAACCCCTTTATCTGTTAAGGGCAATGAATAGACACAAATAATTACATCATCAAAAACCCCTTTATATGTTAAGGGTAAAGAACATACACAAAATCATAGCTCATCATCATTAATGTCCTTGTTTGTGGGGCTAGAAACATAGACACCAATCATTTCCTTTCACATCATCAAAAACCCCTTTATCTGTTAAGGACAAAGAACAGACAAATCATTTCAATTTTCATCAAAAAAACTCTTTCTCTGTTAAGGGAAAAGAATAGACACAAATACAAGTGAGCCTTTTATTTAGTAGTTTATCCTAGAAACCTAGCGGTTGCAGTGACTAGTTATCCATGGAATCAGGTAGTATGGGTAGATTACCATAAGGACACTTACCTCATCAAAAATCCCATCATCTATTAGTTCAAAAATAGATACACATTTCATCACATTCACAATTCATCAAAAACCCCTTCATCTGTTAGGGCAAAAATAGATACACATTTAATCACATTTTCAAATCATAAAAAACCTTTTTATCTATTAATTCAAAAACATGTACATTCATCACGTTTACAAATTTTCAAAAATCCCTTCATCTGTTAGGGAAAAAATAGATACATTCATCACATATTACAAATTGCAAAAATTCCTTCATCTATTGGGGCAAAAATAGATAACATTCACTTATCATCATTAATGTCCTTGTTTGTGGGGCTAGAAACATAGACAACAAAATCATAATGTCCTTGTTCGTGGGGCTAGAAACATGGACAAAATCATTCAACATCATCCATTAATTTATCATTATGCAACATTCACAAATGAACCTTGTATCTAGTGATTTATCCTACTTAACCTAGTGGTTGCAGTGACTAGTTATCCATGCAATCCGGTAGGATGGATAGATCACCATAAGGACACTTACATCATCAAAAACATCTTTATCTATTAAGGGCAATGAACAGACACAATATTTTATTGTTCATCATCAAAAATACCTTTATCTGCTAAGGGCAATGAACAGACACAAATCATTTCATTTCAAAAATCCCTTCATCTATTAGGGAAAAAACATACACATTCATCACATGTTCACATTTAAAAATCCCCTTCATCTGTTAGGGAAAAAATAGATACATTAATCAAAAACCCCTTCATTTCTTAGGGCAAAAATAGATACATTTCATCACATTTCCAAATGGCAAAAATCCCTTCATCTGTTGGGGCAAAAATAGAATCAATCATTGAATCCACATACATTTCATCCATCAACACATTTCTCATCACCATGTCTTCATGTCACCACCCATCAAATCCATAAATCATTTCATCCAATATTGGTTTAGTCCATTCAAGCAAGCCTCGTATCTAGTAGGTTATTCTATAAACTTGGTGATTGCAGCGATGGTAATCCATGCAATTTGGTAAGATGAATAATATACCATAAGGACACTTGACCATGATCATCATCATTATCACTTCATCACGGATCACAATCACATTTGGCACCTCACATTTTGAGTGCAACTTTACCAAGAACATTTTGCTCAAAAGCAGTCATTGATGTCCTTTTTTGTGGGGCAAGAAAACACGGATAATTCTAATTACAATCACTTATTCATTTGACCATAGTCACTGGACAAGGCAAGCTCGATAGGTTGATTGGTTCTATGTGGGAATTATCGAGAAAGTTACTAATCGACCCATTATGCTGTCTATGGCATCATGCATATTTCATACCTTGCATACTCAATGACGCTTATAGGGCATTTTATTCAATCGAATAGAATCATCCCAAAATATGGGGCAACCACAATATTGATTTTGATCCTCCCACAAGGGGATAACATCTTACATGATCATGACATCATGACATTGGACAAAACCCCCTTTCAACCATTGGGGCAAAAATGATATCACATGTTACATCATTCATATCATCCACAATCACATGGTATTTTACACCAACCCCCTTTCCACCGTTGGGCAAAAATGGTATTGTTGAGCAAGGTGCAACAACAATATTGTCATTGTTGTCAACACAGTCAGATAGATCTGTTGTTGCAGTGGACAGGAAGTTCAAAAGCTATTCAGATGCAGAAGACAGGAGTTCAAAGGTTATTCATAGTATGGACAAGTGAGTTTCCAAGAAGACCGAAGTGGCCCATTTGCAAAAGATCAAAGAAAAAGACAAGTAAGAAAAGTGTCGCGATATCGCGACATATACAATAGGCAAGAAAAAATCTCACGATTTCGCGACATGTTGGAAGAGAGAGAAAAAATTGGAAAAACTGTCGCGATTTCGCGACATGTTGGAAGAGAGAGAAGAAGCAGGAAAAACTGTCGCGATTTCGTGACATGTTGGAAGAGAAAGAGAAAGTAGGAAAAACTATCGCGATTTCGCGACATGTTGGAAGAGAAAAAGGCAAGTGGAAAAACTGTCGTGATTTCGTGACATGTTGGAAGAGAAAGAGAAAGTAGGAAAAACTGTCACGATTTCGTGACATGTTGGAAGAGAAAAAGGCAAGTGGAAAAACTATCGCGATTTCGCGACATGTTGGAAGAGAAAGAGAAAGTAGGAAAAACTGTCACGATTTCGTGACATGTTGGAAGAGAAAAAGACAAGTGGAAAAACTGTCACGATTTCACGACATGTTGGAAGAAAAAGAGAAAGTAGGAAGAAGTGTCACGATTTCGCGACAAGTTGGAAAAGTGTCACGATTTCGTGACATGTCGCATTTTCACGACTAAAATAGGAGAGAGAAAGTAAGTTGGAAAAGTGTCACGATTTCATGACATGTCACATTTTCATGACTCAAAAAGAGCATGAAGGAAGAGAAAGAAAAAGTGTCACATTTTTGCGACTCGAAAAGGGCAGGAAGGAAGAGAAAGAAAAAGTGTCACGATATCACGACATGTCACATTTTCATGACAAAAGAAAGAGAGGAAGCGTATGGAAGCAGAACTGTCATGATTTCATGACAAAAGCAGAAAGCAAGACTTTGGAAGCAGAAGTGTCATGATTTCATGACAAAAGCAGAGAAGAAGACTTCGAAGGCAGAAGTGTCACGATTTCACGACAAAAGCAAAGATGAAGTATACGGAGGCAAAAGTGTCACGATATCACGACATGTATTTTTGTAGGCCAAAGCAAAGAGAAAGAGGAGAGAGAAAATAGTGTCATGATTTCACGACATGTATTTTCGTGGGCCAAAGCAAAGAGAAAGAGGAGAGAGAAAATAGTGTCATGATTTCGTGACATGTATTTTCATGGGCCAAAGCAAAGAGAAAGAGGAGAGAGAAAATAGTGTCACGATTTCATGACATGTATTTTTGCAGGCCAAAGCAAAGAGAAAGAGGAGAGAGAAAATAGTGTCACGATATCGCGACATGTTGTATTTTCATGAGCCAAAGCTAAGAGAAAGAGCAAGGAGAAAAAGTGTCATGATATCGTGACATGTTGTATTTTCACGGTTAAGTTGAAGCCGACGAAGACCGATGAACAACCGACTAAATTTAGGGTTTATAGTTGTCATGAAAGCCGACTAAGATTAGGATTTATAATCGACTAAGATTAGGGTTTTCATCTCAAACATTCTGTTATAAAAGGAGGGTTGTTTGGAGATTTGGTGAGTGGTTGATGTGTGCGAAGTTTGGTCGTTGTGCATAGAGAGCAAGTCATGTCGAATCAAGCTAAGTGCAAAATTTGCAAAGAGAGCAGAGTGTGCAAAAGGGAGAAGATGATCGTGAAGGTTGACTGTAGCGAAGCAGAGTGTGCGAAGTGATTACGTAGAGAAAGCAGAAGGCATAGTGCGGTTGTAGATCGTAGAAGTGTGTGAAGTGTCTGTTCTATGAACAGTGAGAGAGATTGGGTAAGCAATAGACCAGTTAGGGTCTTGTAAAAGCAAAGGTATTTTTTTGGTAAACTTCTAGATTCAAAATTGAAGTCCAAGTTGCAGCTTGGCATCAGGGGTTGGTGCTCCTTCCAGTTGGTGCTGGTAAAATAGGGGTTGGTGCTCCTTTCTATTGGTGCAGATAAATAAGGGGTTGGTGCTCCTTCTAGTGGGTGCTGGTAAATTGATTGTAAAGTTGGTGCTTTGCAAAGGCTAGATTTGGATGGTAGTCCAAGCAGTCATTTTTGAGGAGTAGCCACATTGGTGAACCTCGTTAAATCTTGTGTTGTGTGATGTTCTCTTGTGATACTTGCTTTATCTAGTTTTAAGGTTTCATTATTTCTATTTTAAGAGCTATGAATTTAAGTTTAAAGAGCTACACTGATTCACCCCCCCTCTCAGTGGCATTGTGAGACTAACAATTGGTATCAGAGCCAAGTTCCTATACAAGCTTAACCGGCTAGGGTGATCTTGGAAGTAACACAATGGCAGGTGGTGAAGGCTTCTCATCAAACAAAGCACCATTGTTTGATGGATCTAATTACGTGTTCTAGAGAATCAGGATGCAGACATATCTCTGTGCTTTGGGTTACGACATCTGGGATTCAGTAGTTAGTGGATACACAATACCCATCACTCCTCCAAAAGAGGTTGACGAAAAGAAACTGTTTGAAAACAACTCAAAAGCAAAAAATGCTCTCATGTGCGGATTAGCAGATAGTGAACTAGTAAAGATCATGAACTGTAATACGACAAAAGAGATATGGGACAAACTAAGGAGTATTCATGAAGGAGACGATAAGATCAAGGAGGCCAAGTTACAGACACATCGAGCTCAGTTCGAAGCATTGAAAATGAATGATGATGAAAACATTGAGGCATATATGCTGAGAGTTAATGGAATCATTAATGCGATCAGAGGACTTGATGAGGATATTGGAGACTCTACCATCATGAAAAAGGTACTAAGATCTCTTCCTCAAAGGTTTGATTCCAAAGTCTCAGCGATAGAAGAAGCTAAAAATCTAAATTATTTCAGTATAGATGAGATGTATGGTTCTTTGACTGCATATGAGATGAGGATAGGAAGATCTAAACCCACAGACAGAGAAGCAGCTTTTAAAGCCCTTAAAAATAAAAACACTAAACAAGAGTCCGAGGAAGAAGAGACATCAGATGAAATGGAAGCAAACTTTGTTAGAAAACTAAAAAAGGGAAAAGGAAAATATAGAGGGAAGCTACCATTTAAATGTTTCAACTATGGAGGCATTGGGCATTTTGCGACTAAATGTCCACTTAAAGAGCAGAACAAAAATGATGAAGGATCGCACCATGAAAGAAGTGACTAGAAGAAGAAAATGAATTTCAGAAAAGGCAACTTCAAGAAGAAAAGTTTCATCTCCAAGAATGTCAGTTCATCAGAAGACAACTCCGGTGAAGAGTCTGAAGAGGAAAAAGGTGAAGCTCTTTTCATGGCATTTGAAGAAGTAAAATCAGAAAAGGAAGGAGTGAACTCTGAAGTATGTGGTGAAAACCCTGAGGCTGAAGTAGATCTAGAAGGTGAGTTGATCTCTGCACTTGAAGAGTGGGAGATAGAAAAGAAAAATAATAAGAAACTTTCAAGAAAGCTTGAGGATGCAAATGAAATCATAACCAGTTTGAAAGTACAGATAGAAGAATCCAAGAAAATCTTTGAAGATCTCAAAGTGCAAATAACCATGAAAATAGATTATTGTAGCAAGCTAGAAGAAGAGACTGTTGGTTTGAGAATGCAGCTAGAAGAGATGAATAAGAAAATTAGTTGTTATCACAAACGTGAAGAAAGTTCTATGAAGTCGGATAAGATCATAAATGACCAAAGGCCTGCAAGCATCAAGTTTGGTCCGGGTTTCATCGAAGGAGAATCATCAAGTGGATCAAAGGCCAGAAATGTAGAATCCATAAAGAATGAAGATAAGAAACAGGTTGATCAAGGGAAAATATCTCATGCAAAAGAAAGCAATAATGCCAGGCACGAAAGGAGAACTGACAATGATGGATTCACCAATGTCACACATCAAAGAAGAAGAAGACCTATGGCTCCTACGGCAACATGGCAAAGACCATCTCCCAGGTTCAATTATCCCTTCTCTGGTTTCTATTTTAAATGCAATGGCTATGGACATAAAATCTCAGATCGCAAATATAATGTAAGACCAAGGAATTTCACCAAGTAGAAATGCTTTTTCTCCTCTCGATGAATTATACAAGAGAATGTTATAACTATCATAATTTTGGGCACATTGCAAGAAACTGTAGAAGCACATTTGCATCAAATCAGTTTTAGGGAAGAAAAGTTCAACCAAATAGGATGAGACAAAATAGAAAACTTCCCGTAAAACATGCACAAGCTGTTGATAAGGGAAAGGCAAAACAAGAGCCCAAAACCACTATCAAAACGGAGTGGAAAGAAAAGGAACAACTTAAGGAAGAAAAGGAATCCTTAATCGTACAAACAACATTTAAAGCACAGAATAAATATGTACCATGGATACTTGATAGTGGATGCTCCAATCATATGACAAGTAACAAACAAAAATTTGAGAAGTTACAGAAATATGAAGGTGGTTCAATAAAGTTTGGAAATAATGATGGAGCTAAGATAGTTGGCAAAGGTTCAGTTAAAATTATTGACGGAAAAATTAAGTTAGAAGAAGTCTTGTTTGTGGATGGTTTGAAACATAACTTGTTGAGCGTAAGTCAGATTTGTGATAAAGGTCATGAGGTAGTTTTTAAGAAGCAGGGTTGTGAAGTCAGAAAGACAAACAATGGAAAATTGATAGCAACTGGATCAAGAACATCTGGAAACCTGTACACGCTCTCGGAGACTTCAGAAGGAGCTTGTTTTATTGGACAGGAAGAAGAAAATTGGTTGTGGCACAAGAGACTCGGTCATATCAGTTTTGATAATCTAGTAAAAATCACCTCAAAAAGAGTAGTGAGAGATATTCCCACCATCAACAAACCTGCAAACAACATTTGTGCTTCATGCCAAAAGGGGAAACAAACTAGAGTCACTTTCAAAACAAAAGAATACTACACAAGCAAACCTTTGGAACTAATACACACTGATTTATGTGGACCCATGAGAACACAAAGCATAAATGGTGACAAATATTTTATGTTGTGCATTGATGACTATTCCAGAATGACATGGATATTTTTCTTGAAGCATAAATCAGAAGCTTTTGATATGTTCAAGATTTTCAAAAACCAAGTTGAGAATGAAACAGGAAAGAGGATCAAATGTTTAAGATCAGACAGAGGAGGAGAATTCATTTCAGAGGAGTTTGTAGAATACTGTGAAAAATACGGTATTAGGAGACAGTTCTCAGCAGCCAGGACACCTCAAAAAAATGGAGTGGTAGAAAGAAAGAACAGGACAGTGCAGGAAATGGCACGGACTATGTTGGCTGAAAGTAGAGTAGCAGTATAGATTTTGGAAAGAAGCAGTCCATACTCACGGTGTATATCCAAAATAGGTACATGCCGAGAACACATGAAAGCAAAACTCCTTATGAATTATGGTTCGGTAAAAGGGCAACAACAAAATACCTCAAAGTTTTTGGCAGCAAGTGCTATATCAAAAGAACTGAAGATAATCTTGGTAAGTTTGATGATAGAGCAGATGAAGGTATTTTTGTTGGTTATTCATCAAAAAGCAAAGCTTACAAATGCTACAACAAGAGGCTAAAGAAAATTGTGGACAGTGTCGATGTTAAATTTGATGAAGGTAGAGAACGAGTAATTAGCTATGAAACGAACTACCCAATTTATGAAGAGGTTATTGAAGGAGATGAGGAAAATGAAATGGAAAAGATACAAAAAATTGACTCAGATGATTTAAGTTGTGATTCAGAAGTGGAAGAAAATAAGAAATTCAAAACAGGCAAACTAGCAAAAAAATCATCCTAGAGAGCAAATAATTGGAGACCCCAAAGTTGGTGTTCAGACAAGAAGAAGAGTAGTAAGTAACTACTCTCTATTATCCAGCATTGAGCCCAAAAATGTTACTGATGCAAGCAAAGATGAAAGTTGGATGAAGGCAATAAATGAAGAATTAGATCAGATCGAGAAAAACGAAACTTGGGAGTTAGTACCTAGACCTGCAAATAAAAATATAATCGAAACTAAATGGATTTTTCGAAACAAATTGAATGAAGATGGACAGGTAGTCAAAAATAAAGCAAGATTGGTATGTAAGGGTTATGCACAAGTTGAAGGCATTGACTTTGAGGAAACTTTTGCACCAGTAGCTAGACTTGAGGCAATTAGAATGTTTCTGGCTTTAGCAATCTACAAGAATTTCAAAGTTTATCAAATGGATGTGAAATCAGCGTTTTTGAATGGGAAACTTGAAGAAGAGGTTTATATTGAGCAACCAGATGGTTTCCAACTTGGTGATGATCCAAACTTGGTTTGCAAGTTGAAGAAAGCATTATATGGCTTAAAACAGGCACCTCGAGCATGGTATGCAAGGCTAGACAACTATCTCACTCAACAAAGGTTTAAGAAAGGTATGGTGGATAGTAATTTGTATGTCAAAACAAAAAATGGGCATCTTATTGTTCTTGTTGTATACGTAGATGATATCATATTTGGAAGCAACAAAGATGAGTCATGTAAAGATTTAGCAAATAAGATGCAGAAAGAATTTGAAATGTCAATGATTGGTGAACTGTCATATTTCCTCGGTTTGCAAGTTAATCAAAGTAAGAAGGGCATATTTATTTCTCAAGTTAAATATGTAAAAGAGATGTTAAAAAAGTTCACAATGGAGGATTGTAAGCCAGTTTAGCACTCCCATGACGATAGGTCGCAAGTTGAGCAAGGATGACAAATCTCCACCTGTTGATCAAACCATGTACAGATCTATGATTGGAAGCTTACTATACCTGACAGCTACTAGACTAGATATTTTGCAGGCAGTATGCATGGTAGCACGATTTCAGGCCAATCCCAAGGAGACTCATGTGACAAGATAGAAGAGGATTCTTCGATACCTCAAGGGTACTATGGAGTATGGGTTATGGTATCCAAAAGGTAAAGACTTCACCCTTATTTCGTATTCAGATGCAGATTGGGCAGGATGTGTAGATGACAGAAAGAGTACCAGTGGAGGTGCATTCTATCTTGGAGACAGATTGGTCGCATGGCACAGTAAGAAACAAGAGTCAGTTTCTTTATCGACAACAGAGGCAGAATATATTACAGCGACAACATGTTGTACGTAGGTATTGTGGATGAAACAAACCCCGAAAGATCTTGGTATTTGCTTCGATGAGCCAATATCAGTTAAGTGTGATAACACCAGTGCCATTAACATCTCCAAGAATCCAGTTATGCATTCACGCACAAAACACATCGCTATCAGGTATCACTTTTTGAAGGAGAAAGTTGCAGAAGGTGAGGTTAAGTTGGATTTTGTTCCAACTACAGAGCAAGTAGCAGATATCTTCACAAAACCATTGCCCAAGGAAGTTTTTGAGTACCTTCGCAATAAATTGGGAGTGGTCACACTTCCCAAGAATTGACTAGCTACAGGGATCACATTCTCAGGGGGAGCATCTAAGTATTTGATTATCTTTTTGCTCATGTTCATGATTTTTGCTAAGTATAATCAATTTTGCCTGAGAATGTTGTGCATGGACTCAAGGGGAGTCTGCAGTAGCCCTTTGGTATTATTGTCAAAGGGGGAGAAGAGTTACAGGAAATTGCACATGTGTTGCCAACAATTCCAAAGGGGGAGATTGTTGAGCAAGGTGCAGCAACAGTATTGTCATTGTTGTCAACACAGTCAGATAGATCTATTGTTGCAGTGGACAGGAAGTTCAAAAGCTATTCAGATGCAGAAGATAGGAGTTCAAAGGTTATTCAGAGTATGGACAGTGAGTTTCCAAGAAGACCGAAGTGGCCCATTTGCAAAAGATCAAAGAAAAAGACAAGTAAGAAAAGTGTCGCGATATCGCGACATATACAACAGACAAGAAAAACTGTCGTGATTTCGCGACATGTTGGAAGAGAGAGAAAAGCTAGAAAAACTATCGCGATTTCGTGACATGTTGGAAGAGAGAGAAGAAGCAGGAAAAACTATCACGATTTCGTGACATGTTGGAAGAGAAAGAGAAAGTAGGAAAAACTGTCACGATTTCGTGACATGTTGGAAGAGAAAAAGACAAGTGGAAAAACTATCACGATTTCATGACATGTTGGAAGAGAAAGAGAAAGTAGAAAAACTGTCACGATTTCGCGACATGTTGGAAGAGAAAAGGCAAGTTGAAAAACTGTCATGATTTCGTGACATGTTGGAAGAGAAAGAGAAAGTAAGAAAAAGTGTCACGATTTTGTGACATGTTGGAAGAGAAAAAGAAAGTTGAAAAAGTGTCACGATTTCGTGACATGTTGGAAGAAAAAGAGAAAGTAGGAAGAAGTGTCGCAATTTTACAAGAGAGAAAGTAAGTTGGAAAAGTGTCACGATTTCATGACATGTCACATTTTCATGACTAAAATAGGAGAGAGAAAGTAAGTTGAAAAAGTGTCACGATTTCATGACATGTCACATTTTTGTGACTCGAAAAGGGCAGGAAGGAAGAGAAAGAAAAAGTGTCACGATATCGCGACATGTCACATTTTCATGACAAAAGAAAGAGAGGAAATGTACAGAAGCAGAACTATTGTGATTTCATGACAAAAGCAGAAAGCAAGACTTCGAAGCAGAAGTGTCACGATTTCATGACAAAAGCAGAGAAGAAGACTTCGAAGGCAGAAGTGTCACGATTTCACGACAAAAGCAGAGAAGAAGACTTCAAAGGTAGAAGTGTCATGATTTCATGACAAAAGCAAAGATGAAGTATACGGAGGCGAAAGTGTCATGATATCGTGACATGTATTTTTATGGGCCAAAGCAAAGAGAAATAGGAGAGAGAAAATAGTGTCATGATATCGTGACATGTATTTTTATGGGCCAAAGCAAAGAGAAAGAGGAGAGAGAAAATAGTGTCACGATTTCGTGACATGTTGTATTTTCATGGGCCAAAGCAAAGAGAAAGAGGAGAGAGAAAATAGTGTCACGATTTCGCGACATGTTGTATTTTTGTGGGCCAAAGCAAAGAGAAAGAGGAGAGAGAAAATAGTGTCACGATATCACGACATGTTGTATTTTTGTGGGCCAAAGCTAAGAGAAAGAGCAAGGAGAAAAAGTGTCATGATATCGTGACATGTTGTATTTTCACGGTTAAGTTGAAGCCGACGAAGACCGATGAACAACCGACTAAATTTAGGGTTTACAGTTGTCATGAAAGCCGACTAAGATTAGGATTTACAGCCGACTAAGATTAGGGTTTTCATCTCAAACATTCTGTTATAAAAGGAGGGCTGTTTGGAGATTTGATGAGTGGTTGATGAGTGCGAAGTTCGGTCGGAGTGCGCAGAGAGCAAGTCGTGTCGAATCGAGCTAAGTGCAAAATTTGCAAAGAGAGCAGAGTGCACGAAAGGGAGAAGACGATCGTGAAGGTTGACTGTAGCGAAGCAGAGTGTGCGAAGTGATTGCGCAGAGAAAGCAGAAGGCACAGTGCGGTTGTAGATCACAGAAGTGTGCAAAGTGTCTATTCTGTGAACAGTGAGAGAGATTGGGTAAGCAATAGACCAGTCAGGGTCTTGTAAAAGCGAAGGTATTTTTTTGGTAAACTTCTAGATTCAAAATTGAAGTCCAGGTTGTAGCTTGGCATCAGGGGTTGGTGCTCCTTCCAGTTGGTGCTGGTAAAACAGGGGTTGGTGCTCCTTTCTATTGGTGCAGATAAATAAGGGGTTGGTGCTCCTTCCAGTGGGTGCTGGTAAATTGATTGTAAAGTTGGTGCTTTGCAAAGGCTGGATTTGGATGGTAGTCCAAGCAGTCATTTTTTGAGGAGTAGCCACATTGGTGAACCTCGTTAAATCTTGTGTTGTGTGATGTTCTCTTGTGATACTTGCTTTATCTGGTTTTAAGGTTTCATTATTTCTATTTTAAGAGCTATGAATTTAAGTTTAAAGAGCTACACTGATTCACCCCCCCTCTCAGTGGCATTGTGAGACTAACAGTCACATTTTACATCATTCATATCGTCCACAACCACATTGCATTTCACACCATTCATTCATCAATTGCACAAATTCACTATATCATTAATTATTTGCACAAAATATTTTAATTGGCTTGTGCGATACATTCGTAACTCATTCGCCAATTGAGGGGGTAAGCTACAAAAATTCCAAAAATTCTTTATTCTTTGGTCTTCAACATTAGTGCTCAAATCCAAAAACAGAGAGAATTTCTTTCTTGTTATTCTTACAATGGCACTGAGAGGGGGGGTGAATCAGTGTAGTTATTTAAAATTGAATTTACAGCTCCTAAAACTAAAATAATGAAACCTTAAAAATAGATAAAGCAAGTATCACAAGAGAACATCACACAACACAATATTTTAACAAGGTTCACCAATTTGGCTACTCCTCAAGAATTACTACTTAGACTACCATCCAAATCCATCCTTTGCAAAGCACCAAATTTACAATCAATTTACCAGCACCAATTGGAAGGAGCACCAACCCCTAATTTACCAAAGACCAACTGGAAGGAGCACCAACCCCTAATTCCAAGCATCAACTTGGACTTTAATTCTAAAACTAGAAGATTGATAGTGAGATACATTTCCTTTAGCAAGACCCTGACTGGTCTTCTTCACCTTTGCGCTCTCTACGCACTCTGCTCTCTCTGTGCAATCACTTCGCACACTCTACTTCGTTACAGCTGCACTATGCGTTCGAATTTGCCCGTTGCACTCTCTGCTCCTTCTATTTTCTCTATGTAGTCATAGATGCACTTAGGAAAATTTGACATGACTCTTCGCTCACTTTGCGCACTTCACCATCATCTTGCCGCTTCTGCGCTATCTGTGCTCTTACGGCCACATCTCACGCTTCGACATGCATTCGATGACTTATTTGATATCCTATCAATTCTCCAAACAACCCTCCATTTATAACAACATTTTCATGATGAAAACCCTAATATTAATCGGCTTGCATAACAACTGAAAACCCTAAAATTAGTCGATTGTTCGTCGGTCTTCGTCGGCTTCAACTTAACCACAAAAATACAACATGTCGCAATATTGTGACACTTCCACTTTTTCTCTATTTCTCTTTGCATCGGATCACAAAAAATCTACATGTCGCGATATCGCAACACTTTTCCTCCTTGCTCTTTCTCTTTGCATCGGATCACGAAAATACAACATATCGCGATATCATGACATTATTTTCTCTCTTCTTACTCTTTGCTTTGGCCTGCGAAAATACATGTCTCAAAATCACGACACTATTTTCTCTCTCCTCTTTCTCTTTGCATTGGCTCGTGAAAATACATGTCACGAAATCGCGACACTATTTTCTCTCTCCTCTTTCTCTTTGCTTTGGCCCATGAAAATACAACATGTCGCAAAATCACGACACTATTTTCTCTCTCCTCTTTCTCTTTGCTTTGGCCCATGAAAATACATGTCACAAAATTGCGACACTATTTTCTCTCTCCTCTTTCTCTTTGTGTTGGCCCGTGAAAATTCAACATGTCGCGATATCGTGACACTTTCGCCTCCGTATACTTCATCTTTGCTTTTTTCGCGATATCACGATAGGTTTGCCTTCGAAGTCTTCTTCTCTGCTTTTGTCGTGAAATTGTGACACTTCTGCTTTCGTACTTAGCTTCTTTGTTTTTGTCACAAAATCATGACACTTCTGCCTTCGAAGTCTTCTTCTCTGCTTTTGTCACAAAATTGTGACACTTCTGCCTTTGAAGTCTTCTTCTCTGCTTTTGTCGTGAAATCGTGACAGTTCTTCTTTCGTACGCTTCCTCTCTTTCTTTTGTCATGAAAATGCGACATGTTGCTATATCATGACACTTTTTATTTCTCTTCCTTCCTGCGCTTTTCGAGTTGTAAAATTGCGGCATGTCGCAAAATCATGACACTTTTTCTTTCTCTTCCTTCCTGCACTTTTTAAGTCGTGAAAATGCAACATGTTGCGAAATCATAACACTTTTTCTTTCTCTTCCTTCCTATGCTTTCCGAGTCACAAAAATGCGACATGTCGTGAAATCATGACACTTTTTCTTTCTCTTCCTTCCTGCGCTTTTTGAGTCGTGAAAATGCAACATGTCACGAAATCGCAACACTTTTTCTTTCTCTTCCTTCCTACGCTTTTCGAGTCACGAAAATGCGACATGTCGCAAAATCGTGACACTTTTCCAACGAAATTTCTGTCTCCTATTTTAGTCGCGAAAATGCGACATGTCACGAAATCGTGACACTTTTCAAACTTACTCTCTTTCTTCTAACTTGTCGTGAAATCGTGACACTTCTTCCTGCTTTCTCTTTTTCTTCCAACATGTTGTGAAATCGCGACAGTTTTTCCACTTGCCTTTTCTCTTCCAACATGTCGCAAAATCATGACAGTTTTTCCACTTGCCTTTTTCTCTGCCAACATCTCACGAAATCGCGACAGTTTTTCTTGCTTTCGCTTTCTCTTCGAACATGTCACGAAATCGTGACAGTTTTTCCTGCCTGCGCTTTCTTTTCGAACATGTCACGAAATCGCGATAGTTTTTCCTACTTGTGCTTTCTTTTCGAACATGTCACGAAATTGCAATAGTTTTCCTTTCTTCTCAACATGTCGCGATATCGTGATAGTTTTTCTTTCTTGCTCAACATGTCGCAATATCGCGATAGTTTTTATTTCTTCTCAACATGTCACGATATCGTGACAGTTTTTCTTTCTTGCTCAACATGTCGTGATATCACGACAATTTTTCTTTCTTCTCAACATGTTGCGATATCGCGACAGTTTTTCTTGCCTGCTGTATATGTCACGATATCGCGACACTTTTCTTACCTATCTTTTTCTTTGATCTTTTGCATATGGGCCACTTCGGTCTTCTTGGAAAATCACTGTATAAACTATGAGTACCATTTGAAATTTGGTCTTCTACATCTGAATAGCTTTTGAACTTCCTGTCCACTGCATCAACAAATCTATCTGACTGTGTTGACAACAATGACAATACTGTTGCTACACCTTGCTCAACATTTCTGTGCCCATAGCCCAAGCAAGTGTCTCATATTTTTGTATCATATTGTGTTTCACGTAATGTGGTACAAAAAGGGGTATTTGTAGACACCAAATTGCAGCCACTAATCCTCCATCCTAGCCATTCCACCACCCACTTGTCCACCATACACCTTTCCTGCCAATAATTTGGCCCAATTCCACCTTTCTCGCCAATTATTTGGCCCAATTCCAACTTTTCCGCCATTTCCTAACCCAATTAATATTATTTTAATATTATTTTATATTAAATATTATATTTTATATTATATTATAATATATTTATTATAAAATATATTTATAAAATCAATTAACCACATCCATCCGATCCAATTTAATCTCCACCCTCCATCTTCCTTAATCCATACCACATCTAAAAAGTAATCTCAACATTAGGATCTAATTTAATCTTAGCCACACGATCAAAAGTGTAAGGCTAAAACCCTAAGAAAAACCTAGGTTGGATTATAAATAAGGGCATTTGTAAATTCCCAAACCCTGGAACCTTAATATTAGAAGTCACACCTTGGAGGAGTCATTGTTGAGGCCCTAGCGAAGCTGAGAGAGATAGAGTTTGAAGACCTAAATCCCTAGCTAATCCAACAAGACTTATGTTGTTCCAGTCATCCCCCATTCATCCTCCCTCATCATCACAACCCTCATCCATTAGCCACATTCGTCACCACCCCCTAGATCTGCTTCTGTAGATTCTGCCCTAACCTGCAGGCACCCTCTAGAGCTTGTGAGGCTCGCTGCAGAGCCTGCAAAGTGCTCACTAGAGCCTGTTGTATTCTATAGGCACTCTCCAAATCTTGTTGTATCCCACAGGTGCATACCAGAGCCTCGAAGCTTGCATCAGAGCCTACCAAGTGCGCGTTTGAGCCTACTACAACTATATAAATACAGATCTAAGCCTTCTACACCATGACAACTACAACAACAAAATGAAAGCAAGTATATCTTCATTGGTTTTATTATGTTACATGATTTGTAGATTTTGCATGCCATTTGATCTATTTTTAGTTAGGGTTTATTGATGTTTGAGGGTCTCACACTATGGATCCCTCACAGGTGTTATTAACCCCTTTCTCTACTTTTGTGTATGCAGATCTACAAATTTCACATATTATTGAACGACTATTGAAGCTGGAGTGGCTCGCCATAGGATATCCAAAGCCCAATCACCCCGTTGGAAGCAAGAAAACATTAATTTGAAGACAATTCCTTGTTATAGCTAGGGTTTTGGAGAACTCTAGCGTTTGTGTAAATCATTGTATCAAATATCCTCATTGAGGACAAATTGTATCAAAAGGAGTTTATTGGGTCCCCCCATATTATTGAATATATCCATTTGTGCAATTTTGTATCTCATTGTGTTATTTGATTTATTTTATTTAAGTGTTGTGTCGTTGTCTTCATAGTAGCCATCGAGTACAGTGGAGAAGTAAATGGGGTCGACTATTTTTATTGCGAGGACCAGTGTGCAGATGTTCGGAGGTAGAGTTGTACGCTACATAATTGAGATATATTGGAACATGTAATATTGTTGTTTTTTTTATTACTACGGTGAACCAAAATATGGACGTCTTTGAAGCCCAAAGCAACATAGAATGGTGTGCCAGGATGTTCCTGTTGATGTCATGAAAACCATAGTGCCTTTTGCTATAGTGCCTAAAATGTTGTGTAGAATGGGTAGCGGGAAAGTGCATTTGCAGCAACCAAATGCAGTTTGAATAACTCAGAAGGTTTTTGTTGTACACTACCTGGAAACCTCCAGATTTGATGGTAGCAGGATTTTTTACATCCTTGAAGAGTCGTTCGCCTGAGTGTTTTTCAATAATCTTAGACGAATTGCCCCACATGATGCAAAGGCCCCGAAATAATACCTACACTGTTAATTTTTCATCTGCTGGATGATGGACTTATATGAAGACTTTTTTTTAGATGATCATGAATATATATTTGCTTTGGGATGAATACCGATATTTTGGATGAGTGAGCACCAGGACTATGACATCCTAGATTTTAAGACGAGCCAATCCAGTTGAAGTAGCGAAAATTTGACTATTTCTTTTAATATGAAACTATCTTTTTTGTTATTATCATTTTGTTTCCTATCGCTGATGCCAGAATTATCATTTTGTTTTTATGGTTGAAAATGATGTGCAAGAGGTGTTGCTATTTCTTTTTCGACATGGTTGCAGTATTGCCGTCTAGATTTTTTTCCACATGGGAAGTGAAAGTGGAAGGCCCACATGCCCCTGTTTTTTCCACATGGAGAGTGGAAGGCCTAGATGGCCCATGTAATTCCCCTGTGAGGGAAATTGATGTTGTTTTTTCCGCTAGAGAGCGATGCCGCCATTGTGCGATGTTTTATTTTGCTGCCAGAGAGGCATGTTGTTTTTGTCATATGATGAAGGCCCCTTTGATGGTGGAGTATAGGGGTATTTATAGTCTTTGGAAACATTTTTCACGATAGACACATTGGTGGTGTCCATTTGTAATTCTGAGGCTGTTTCATTTGATTTTTTTAGCGTCAAAGTTTTCTACCTTGGAGTGCATTCTGGGTTGAACCCGACACTCCCAAGGCAATTGTAAGTGAACCTAGTATCTAGTTTTCTCCTCTATCTACTTGGCGGATGTAGCGACTGGTTACCCATACATTATGATAAAATGAGGAGGTCACCATAAGGACACTTATTCTAGGGACTACAGACATAGACACCCTAGACTCTATCCAATATTTTTTCGAGATCTACTTTTGAAGACTATAGATGAAGACACTTCAAAAGATTATTTTCTTTCTTCTTATTATCCTCAAAATTTGACTTCTATGGCTCATTTTATTGTATTTCATGGCTCATTTTTCTATTGTATTAAGGTGCATTTCAGTAGAGACTGACACCTTCTAGATTGAGTTCACCATGAGGAGATATGATATTCATGGTGGATCTAGTAAGTGACCTACGAGAGGCAACATCCTATGAGGATGACCTACAAAGGCAATAGATCTAGATGTGGCTGACCCTGAGGTACCCATCATGACCCTGAGGCACTTAGACGACTGACCCAGTGGCAACAAATCCAAGGAAGTTGTTGACCCTATGGCAAAAGACCGAGATGTATACACCATTGATCTAGTATTATTTATAGTTGGAGAGCCAAGCACAAAGAGCACGAGCCTAGAAAAATTCATGTAATAAAGGAGAATGATAGGGTTCTTTTTAGAGAAGTCAACATTAAGGAGGAATGTTACCTAATGTTGACTTGTTTTCTTTTTTATTTTCTATAGTTAGGATAGTGCACATTAAGGGGGAATGTTAGAATATTGTTTAATGTGCACTATGCCTTGTTATTGACACTTGTCATTCTCTTTGACAAGTGTCATGTTTTTCTTATAGGCTCATGCCTATATATTGTAATCACTTGTATCAATATAATTATCTCATATTGGTTATTCCCAATAGATTACTAGCTTTGTAAATTAGAGATAAAGTCTTCATATTGTAATATTCACCTTTAACTAATGTTAAGTGATACATGTTTTAGAAATTGATCAAGTAATACAAATTCATTGATTAGTATATTTTGTCAAATATATGATTTTTATTGAATGTTTAAAATTTGTATCTCTGATTGATTACAATAGTGTAGAGAAAAATTTATGGAGGACCTACACAACAATACTAGATATAACAATACCATTAATATAAGTTAATTAGAAGCAAACCAAGAACTCAATACATTTGGGAGGATGACAATCAATCACCAAACAAATAAGATATTCTAAGGATTATGTAATTTTAATCATGTGTAGTGATTTTGTTATCTTAGTGACCCCATCGAGAAGATGTGGGTAGGATCTAAGATCTATGAATAACCATTGTTGAGGTTATTTCATCTATGATGGTTTTCCATCTTCAAGGCATTCACCTATATAGGGTGATTTCCCTTTTATGAGGGATGAAACCTAACGCTTTGAGCATTCTCATATCCAAGTGGTATGAGGGTTTCATAGAAGCTGATCACTTCTACTCAAGAGTGACTCTGATCAAGTCTTAATATCTCTTGATAATATTTTCCTTGATAACTTACAATCCAAATGGAATGATTCTATCTTAGATCATGATTATGTACCTTACCTCATGAAAGATGTATTTATATAAAAAAAAGTGGATAAGAGGTGGTAACAATTGGGGTTGTTACACCAACATGCATCATGGGCTTACATTAGCATTGTGTAAATAATAATATCCATTTTTAAATATACATATCTTTGTGAAAGAAACCAATATTTAAATACACTTCTTTAGATTTTTTTACCCACTTCTTGTCTCACCTATATTAATAATCCTTGGTATGATCACTATGTAAATAAAATTATTTTCATAGTTCTTTTCTATTGGGTGCTTTTTGCATCATTAAGGGTCAATCAGGTGCAAGTCCCTAGGATGGATCATGTTGAATACCCCTCATTCTTATTTACTTTCTATGGCTAGATTTTATTTATTTTCTACTCCCTTTTGTGTTTCTTATCATAGGTGAGTGCTTAGTGAATTTTTTACTATAAAAATTGGGTGAAAAATTTAACAAAAACTTGTAAAGACGAAATACTAAGCCAAACCACTAAATAACACAAGTTAGACCACAATAGTTTCCCATTTAGGTATAAATTTTTTCTTTCTTTTTAACTTCAAAATCTAATATAAGTGTGGCCATGCCTAAAAAATCTCACTCACTATCACCATCCTTGTCAAATAGACTAAAGGTCTCCTTCAACTCCATAATATCATCCTTGATCAATTACTCTACCATTACACTTAAAGATCATTGGATCAAATCTAATAAGCTTAAAAATACCTTTTTAAAATCCTAAAAAAAATCACCTCACAAAATGATCATCCAAAGCTTCAAATCTAAAACACCCAAATCATTGAATTCAAATATATTAGAAATGAGTTCATGGACATTGAATTTTTAACCAAACCACCTCTATAGAAATAACTCACCAATGCTCTAAAACCATGAAGTGGGGATTGAAAGGTGCTAGCATCAAACCATTTGGTTATCTCGATAGTGAATAATCTTTATAATAGGAAGAGTGGATTTTCCTCAAGACATGGAGGTATCCAATAGTGTGGAAAACCATCTTTCTAGTTTAATGATCTTAAAAACCATCCTAAAAATAATATAAAAGGCCCAATTAATCACTAAATCGCCCAGGCCTTGAATAAAAAGGTATACAACAACCCTTTGCACCATTTCTAGATCACCCCAATTGAAAGCCCCATGCAATTAATAACCTTTATTAAAAAATGCCTCGACAAATTTTACAAGCAGTTGTACCCTAAAGTGGTTATCAAATGAAAAAAAAAACTTCCATTTTCAAATAAATCATATCCCCATAAATTAAAAATGAAGGATGTCTTATTGGCAAAAGAGATCCAATAGTCTTTACCAAAAGAAAACATCAAATACTTTTTTATTTAACCACCAAAAGTGAGAACACATCCAATTGGTAAACAACCGCCAAAACCCCATAATCATTGGATTGAATGAAAAAATAGATATTCAGTTTAGATTCATCTAATAGTATATGTGTTAACCTTTGACTAGCGCATTTTATTTTTCATGGCCGTGTGTAAGATATGTATTCATAGTAAATCACTTAACAACAAATACAAACAAATTCTAATAAGTTATCTAATGACAATTAAATGAAAAACTAATCCTTGGAGAGCATAAGACCCCATGATAAATAGATTAATTTGAATCACGTTTGAAGTCAATGCCATAATTTGTAAGAAAGTTTTATATAAAACTTTCTTCATCATCGTTGCATCATGTTTCTTCAAATAATTTTTTAATGGGTGGTTAATGATTTCTATGATATGTTTTAAATTGATTATACATTCATATCACAGCATTATTATAATATCACATTATTTCAACATTCATATCACATCATTACTATAATATCATATTATTTCAACAATCACATAGTAATATTACACTACATTTTGGCAATCATGCATATATCAACTAACAAGATATGAAAAGTGTTAGTTACCTTGAAAATTGCTACCTTTAATTATATACTATTGATATGATTCTCATTCATATCACATTATTTCAACAACCCAATATTAATATTACAACACATTTTGGCAATCATGCATATATCAACTAACAAGATATGAATATTGTTAGTGACCTTGAAAATTGATACATTTAATTACATGAGCTCATGTGATTTGATTCTACAACCTTTTTGAGTTTCATTAACTTAATAATTATTGGTTTAATGTATCAACATCTTCTTTCTTTTTGTGTTTTGTGTCAATATCATTTAAGGTATTTGTCTTCACTCTCACTCTTTTGCACATTCTTCCACCCTCAAGTTGTTAAAAAAAACATTACCTAAAGTATTTATGTGCTTTTTAAATTCCATATTATAATTAATATTATTAATTTATTTAGATTTAAAAGTATTATGAGATTAATGGCCATTATTAAATTTTTTATTAAATTATATTTTTATAAAAATCATTATTTATTGTTATTATTATTTTAAAGATATATCACGTGTTAACCTTCAAACATTTCAAGATTTTAATAATAGTTAATACTTTACCACCTAACAATAGTTATTTTAAGTTCGACTGAATTCGTAAGGGAGGCGGAGATCCAAGGTTCAAAAATCGCGCCTTGTTGGACTGAATGCTTGTCCCTTTCTTGGTGTTTTCAACAGCATAAAAAGTTTAAAATGATTATGGCATGGTGGTCATAGGTGCAAACTGTGTGAAAATCTGTGTGATGACTTTCAGGGCGAACAATGCAAAATACTATGACACCTATAAAAATTTGGATAGCCTGCCCAATTCCACCATGTAAATTATTAAAAAAAACAAAAATTATTTTAATAATAGTTAATATTTAACACAACAATAATATTGGTGGACAAATTAAACAAAAATGAAAACCCATGTAACTAATCTAAAACTATTAATTTTTTTTGGTTACATAGATGAATTGATTACAATCACAATTTTTTGTAACTGCTAGTGTAGCTGACAGGGTTCAAACTATCATCCACCGTCTCGTTAATGGTAACCCGATGTGAGATGGGGATCGTCGAACGCACAGGGTTCACATCGTTTTCGTCAGTATGGTACATGGCATGAAAGGGACGGCCGGAAAAACAGGAAACAAATTAGGCTATTGGCTATGCACGAGCATGCCCATAAAATTCGAACCTAAATCTCCTCTCGATAAACACCCCAACTCACCAATCCACCTAAACCCACTAATAATCTAAAACTATTAATAACCATGGTAAGGTTTGGCTGATCTTCTTTTAAAAAACTACTTTCACATTTGTGCAAATCTATGAACAATGAACGCACGCTTCTCTTTTGCTATAAATGCATTAACCCAATTTCATTTTATCTTTAAAATTTGTCTTTGTTTTGTTCCATTACATGCCTCAAAAAATTACTTATAACCAGTATGTCAACGCAACTTATAATCTTAAATTATAATAACTGGAATTTTTTTGGTTACAAATATAAATTGGTTATAATCATAATTTTAGTAACTGTAAGCGTTAGGGTTCAAACTATCAACGAAGACTTTCATCACACCCACCGTATGTTAATGGTAACCTGGCGTGAGATGGGGACCGCTGGACGCACATGGTTCACACCGTTTTCGTTAGTCTTAGTTAGTCTGGTTCAACACGTGGCATAACGTGACCGTCAGAAAAACAGAAAACAAATCACAGTCATCAGTCAAATGCAACTGCAACTCCTAGAAAAGTTAGGTTGAGCAACTAGCTATACATGGCACTCCCATCAGATTGAAACCTACCAATCTTATTAAAGCATGCAAATCATATCGGTCTTCTGAACTTCGCCTTCAATATATACATACTTTGCATTTATTAATTATGAACACACTTTTCTCGAACCGTTCAATATGGGTAGTGCCCCACCGGATACAATCTAATTATTAATGCATGTGAAGCTCCTCCGCCAACAAATTGACGCACACGTCATCATATTTCATGACAGCCGTTGCATCCCAGTATTTACTTACGCACACGTCATCACATTTCATAACAGCCGTTGGATCCCAGTATTTACTGTATAGTAGTGGAGGATCTTTGTTGCAAAAAATAAAAGAATCTCTTTGATTTTAGCGGGACATGGGCACGAAGACAAAGGTTGCATTATACAAAAGCGGTGGATACTGAGATTATCTGAATCCTTTTTTTTTATTTAGAGGTTGAGGTTGAACGTATACTGGCGCGGTTTTGGGGTCATAAAGGTGAGCAGCATAGCTGTAGGGAATCTGGAATTTGTGCGTCATTTGACACATGCGAAGAGGATAAAGGCAAGGAATGGCTATCAAATGTTCGGATCAGATCTGCAGAACTCGAGAGGGCAGGGCTCTGCATTGGGATTCACGAAGTCTGTGAATCCTCGAATTTTTTTATTTAGTAAAGGACAAATTGAAGCTCATGTGGTTGGTCTGACATATGTATAGGTGTAGATGACCGTAATCAGCATGAGCAGCATGCACATGGAAAACAACAAATGCGTAATAATGGGGTTGAACATAATATCTCCGTATACAATTTTGATTTGGGCAGATTGAATATGTATAGGTCTTTTTGTCTGCTAATGGAAGATTCCTATGATATCTTTTTTGTTGGTGTTTAGGATAGATAAGATTGCGAGTAATACGAAGGGAGCCAGATCCAGTGACCATTGTCAATGAGCTAAGAAGGAAATTCAAGTGTGTTCGCCTGATCTCCTGCGGGCAGCCGCAGCCGCCGCCCGCAAAGAACGAAGAAGAGCTCAAACATGAACCTAAGGCAGACGCCAGAGCCGGAAAAACAAGAAGTTCTAGACCTAGAAAAATTAGCCGAATCATATAAATCAATTCTAGTGATATTTCATACGTAGGCGATGTGGTTCACAAAGTTAGTGGATACAAGCTCTTTTCTTTCTCTTTTTCTTTTTTTGAAATGAAAGATCGTTTACTTTATTAATATAAAAACAAATAAGTACAAAACAATTGCCCGAAGGCAATCAAAGACCAAATATATACAACACAAGGAATATAACAACCATCTATATACATCACAAGGATTACATCAACTGACAATATACATCAAGGAAATAAGCCCGAGTAATACAAACTAAAAGTATGAACATCAATTACAAAGACTAATACTGATAACTACAACCCAAAAACCAGCAGTAAGCCTCATCAACGCTTCCAAAACAAAGAACTGAAGCAATAAAGGACTTTGAATCTGCACAAAACGAATTATTAACTGCTGGCATTTTTCAAATTATACTCTGAAATAAATGACTGAAGATAGTACTGATGCGTATGCACTTGAGTAAAACTGTCAAGCTGAAAATGAAAGCCTTAAAGCTGAGGAAAAACATTTGCTTTCTTGGATTTGAATTTGGATTTGAAGGAAATCATCACTTGAGCAACCTGAAGCAACAATTTAAGTCTTATGAGTCTCCTTAGAGACTTAGTAAGGGTTCTCATAACTTGCCGAAACAACTCATCATTTCTAGCAGACCATATGTGCCATAATATCTCAGTAGATAACAACAACCAAAACATATTGAAACAGTGATGCAACTGAGGAATGAAGCCCAATAATATAAACTGTCTGATATGAGCATATCTGATATCCCAATTATGCATAGGAGAGAGAAATAAACTCCATATTTCACGAGCATATAAACAATAAAAAAATATATGGTCAAAAGTATCAGGAACCCGACAAAGAGAGCATATAGAATAAATGTGAGGCTCTTTACTAATTGGCAGCCTATGAAGTAAAAGCATCCATCTGAAACAAGCCTTCTTAGGCTCTAATGGACTGAACCATAAGTGCTGGAAAACACCTTGACACTGATTAGCAGAGAGAGCCAGCTGCCAGCAATTACTAACATGACAAATAATATCAAAAGAATCCTGTAAAATATTATATAACAACTTCACCTTAATGCACTTGAGTTTGGTGCCATCTGTCCATTTATAAGAATCATAAAACTGGTGTATATTATCAAGAAAAACATGCCTCTCGTGCTGCAAAAAGGAATCCCTTAAATGAGCATCATTAGAGAGCCATCAAAATCTTCTAGAAATGATATTTTCCATCCTCCGCTAGTAGAAAGTGATCTCTTTTTCTAATAGAGCAATCATTCAAAAAATAATACAATTTTTGAAAAAATAACTTAATTATTGACAAGGTTATTGGGCTAACTAAGCCTATACCCTATACCTTTAGAAGTTCACACCAATGAAGTAAGAGGAAACAAATTCTTAAGATAATATTATAAGTAATAATATTGCAAGATAATATTATAAGTGATATTATTATAAGTTAGGTCATTTATAAAAGTTAATGTTTTTACAATCATGAAAGTTAATTTAAACGATGAGATTAAAAATTTATCTTATGTATAATTTTTATATCACATATTCTTTCACATATGAATGTTGATATTTGGTGTATTGCAGCAAGATATAGCTATAGGATTTTTGTTGATATTACCTTCTATTATTATATATATTTAGTTATGGATGCTTTACTCCTGATCCACCTCATTTTGTTTTCTAGCTAGTGGACAGTGCTAACACCAAAATATTGTAATGTTTCGGTTAATGATATAATATAATTTAACTTTTTTTCAAAAAAAAAAAACTATCTTAATGGAGTATATTATTTCCAAGATGGAAACAACATAATGGTCAATGATATTATTCAAGTTCACGTTTGTACTCAAGATATCTTATAATAATCATATTATTCAAAAGCTTGATTTCACAAGAAAATAAAGAGTATACCAAGAAGATCCTTCTAACATGTAGTTAACGTTGGTACTCAAGATATCTTATAATAATTATATTATTCAAAAGCTTGATTTCACAAGAAAATAAAGAGTATACCAAGAAGATCCTTCTAACATGTAGTTATATATAGATGTGTCCAAGAAAGGTCCTCAAATTTTAATGCACACTATTGTTCCCTATCGATATGCTAAATTTATAAGACAAACCCCAAAGAAATTCCCTCCCATAGATAGGAAGCTAGTTCAAGAGTAAGTAAAGAATATTTTAAAATCAAGCTTCATAAGGTCTATTACCTATTCTAATTGGGTTTTAACTGTTATCCTTATAAAGAATAAAAATACTAAGACACTAAAAACATGTATCGATTTTAGAGATGTTAACAAATAATGTTCTAAGGATAAATTTATAGTCTTCTATAGATCAAGTTGTAGATTTTACAATGGGATTTAAGAGAGTCTCCCTAATGGATGGATATTTTATCTATAATAAAATAAGAAGTGCTTTTGAAGACCAACATAAAAATACTTCCATAACTAAGTGGGGCACATATAACAAATTATTCATACCTTTTGGTCATAAAAATTATTGAGCAACTTTCAAAGAGCTATGACGTATGCTTCTCAAGATATGATTCATAAGAATTTGGAGTCTGTAGGTAAGCAAATCCACATCCCAAAAGGAAGAAGCAATAATAAAGTTTCGATTTGCACAATTTTGAGTAAAACATACAATTTGGTATAAATTGTACAAGTGGAAAGTAAAATGTACAATTTGGTGAAATTGTACAATTAGAAAATAAATTGAAAAATAAATGTAAAATGCATGTGAAATGAAATGAAATGTAAAGACATGCGGATGAAATGTAATTTGATAAAAATTACATTAAACTTTAGAAACATTAAATAAAAGTTATTAAAGTGAGTTACGGGCAATTGTAAATAATGAACTATCTTAGGAAACCACTTTGGAATGGCCTGGACAACCATTATAAGCCCCCCATTTGAATTTTTGTGTTGTTGGTTGTAGTTCAGTAATTGTTGTTGTTGTTGGATGCAATTGTCATTGTTATTCATGGGTTATCCATGGAATGAGAAGAAGGATTTAATGTTGTAATGTACACTAGCTGTGTATAGTAACAAAAAATAGTATAAATCTTAATTTAAGTTAGATCTATGTATGCATGCGTGAGAATTAGATTGCAATCTCAATAATGATATTGTGAGTGAAGTTTTATTGGTACTGCAGTTATTTTTGATTCTATATATGTGGCAGAAGTGTATTTTCAAAAAATATACAATCATCCATGTGTTGTTGTGTGGAATGTATAATAAAGAGAAAATAAGATTAATGGTTATTACCCATTATTGGCAATGATATTTGTGTAAATAATATGCAAATGGGTATTCTTCATAATTAAGTTATTTTGCATAATGAGGGTTTCACCCAAACCGTACAAGTAGAGTACCAAACCATACAAGGGGTGTTTAAATTGTACAATTGATAAATTCTAGCCTAAAATTGCAGTTTTAAGCATTCTAAAGGTAGATCAATGAATTTCCAAGTGAGAAATGGTAAAGTGATTGTGGATTGAGCCATTCCAACATTCTTGGAGAAAATGTACAAGTGCACAGTTGTAACCATACAATTATACATTTGGGGACTATACAAAATTTAGTTGTATATTTTAGGAATTGTATAGTTGTAAATCGTACAATTGTACGGATTGAACCAAATTGAGTGTAAATTATTGGAGTCTCTCATCATACCCCGTATCGGGAATACTTCACTCGTGCTATATTTGGAGCATATTTTTTTTTATGAATTTACATGGTGGAATTGGTAGCTGCCATGAATCCGGGCAGTTGTCTAGCTTTTTATGGTTGCCACAGTATTCTGCGCTATCCTCCCTAGAAGCCGCCACATAGATCTTTGCGTAGTACGCCCCTATAACCACCATGCCACAATCATTTTAAACCTTTTATGCTACTAAAAGCACCAAGAAAGGGACAAGTGTTCAGTCCGACGAGGCCCGAGATTTGAACCTTGGACCTCCGCCCCCTTATGGGGTTTGGATGAACCAATTGGTCTACACCTCGGACCTCATATTTGGAGCATGTTGTCGTGTGTATCTGAACCCATTTTATTATTGTTGAGAACAATGAAGGGTCAGGAATAGTTCGTAACATGGAAGAAAATTGGAGTGGATGATAGATACAATTTTGTAAAGACGTGGGAAGATGAGATCGTAGAGAAGTATATGAGAGAAAAATTGTCAAAGATGTAGGTAAATTATATTGCATTCCATTTATACATCTTGGAAATATTGTCTTTATGAGTTGGGGTTAAGCTTGGTGATATGGAGTTGTGAGAAGCAAGTTGCCTGGGAAGGTGCACAACAAAGACCATGGCATCCAATTGAAGTCATATATGTAGAAGATGATTTTTTTATGTTGATGATAAATTGCACAATGATATGTGTATGGATGATGTGAAAAATGGATATGATGGTCATATTGTAGAGGGTTTGTACAGTTTTACAGTTGATAGTTGTACAAATAATTGTAATTTCCAAGTATTGCAAGGTTGTTCAATTGTCGCGCATTGTCCAAAGAGCCATACAAATGGAGGAAATAATTGCACAACCACATAGGAAAAACAAAAAGTATATGGTTATTGGCAAGAATTTTATGATTGTTGGAGGAAACCATACAATCAAAGGAAGAAGTATACGATTTCTAGAGAAAACCATATAGCAAGAGGGAAATTTGTACAATTACTGGGTAAATCAAACAATGGCAAGGTAAATTATCCAATTTCCAATGAAATTATACAGTTGCAAGGTAGATTGTATGATTATCAATAAAATTGTACAATTACATGCAATCGTACAAATGGGCTAATAGATTGCACAAGTCAAGTTCAACCAAAGTTGATGAGAAATGCTGGGAAGGAATTGTAGGTTGGGGAAGAGTGTTTGATACCACAATTATTACAAGTAGTGATACATGATGGTGAGCAAGATGAGAGTCTAACATCAGTGCCAATAGAATATGGTATATCCAATAGTGTGCAAGATGCAATTTCAGTACTAGAAAAGCTATAGATGGGTGTGTTGATGGTGAGTGGGATGGGAATCCCACATCAAAGAAACAGTATGATGGAATGTTGTCTAATAAGAATAAAGGGAGAATAGTAGAAGAGCAATTGCAGGGTGATGTATGTAAGGCTACAATAATCCATCCTATAAAATCAAAGGCTAATTTGGGCATATTATGTAAATATCCATTATTTCATGGAGAATCAACAAAATATCTAGTTAGGCATTGAAGAGGTTGTCGTCTAATGTGGAAATCAATTGGGTAGATCAATGAGGTCGAATGAAAGTGGTTGTTTCTTGCAATATTTTATGGATAAACAATAGATTGGTATATGAAATTATTAGAGGACAAGTACCAAATATGGGAAGAATTACGTGATGCATTTGTGAAATTTTTTTGATTGTATAATAATGAGGAGGAGATTCTTATTGAAATTTATAGAACAACACAGGGTGAGAATGATTATGTTTATTCCTATAATATAAATTTGGGTGGGTTGTTTGACCATTTTGAGTAAGACCAATCTGAGGCATTGAAGAGGATGTGGTTTGTAAATGGACTTATTCCTATGTGTCGAACAAATATGAAGATTTTCCCACCAAGAACATACCAAGAGGCTTTGGATTATGCCTTGATTTGGGAAAGTTATGCAAAAGCAACATCAATGAAGTGGCTTCATGTTAATGATGTGGAGAGTAGCTTAGAGGATGAAAGTGAATACCACATTGAAGATGACTCAAACAATGGAAATACTAATTTTGGACAAGAGAGTAGTCCCTTGTCCAAGTTTTGGAGTCAAGAAGTCAAGGAATAAAATGACTTCAAAGAAAATAATGATGAATTTGATGATGATTGTAACTTAGAAAGTGCAAGCTCATCACCACAAGTATATGCAACCCAAAACAATATTGTACAAAGTAAGGATGTCAATGGTGATGCAGGGTGTGACAATCATCCCATAAATAAAAGAAGTAAAATATAGTATGACAGTGAGGGTAGACCCATTGTACAATGTTGGCAATGTCACTTATGGGGCACTTTGCATGTGACTGTGATAGTACTACAAATCAGGATAAACCAGTGATGCATACAAAATTTGAAGCATCAGAGACAAGTTCTAGCCCTTACCAAGAAATAAGGGAGGTGGAGGTGAACTTGATGAGCATGCTTAGAATTGAGGAAGTGAACTTGATTTCAATGGAGGAGGTAGAAATACCATAGGTAGTCAAGCCTATGCTAGTAGAAGTTGTAGAAGTGATTGTTGCTGACAAGGAAGAACAACATGTTGTCATACAAATGAACAAAATGGGGAAGGCCGTTATCTAAGATGAGTGTGTGCAATATATTATTACTCAAATGGAGAAGTTTTATGTACCAATGGAGGGTACTAAGAAGTGTTGTTATTCAAGTGCAGGTAATGAAAGTGTAGTCATTATGCAATTGGAAGATATTGTTCAAGTGGAACAACCAATTGTACAATTGGAGGTAGTTGTTCAAGTTGAATAGTCAATTATACAATTGGAGGATGTTGTTCAAGAGGAATAGTCAATTTTAAACTTGGAATATGTTGTTCACACGGAACATTCACTTATAAAATTTGAAGATGCTCAAATGGAGCAATTTGTTATGCAATCAAAATTACCCAAATAAGGATGGGATTGTATGATTCTACAAGAAGGAATCATACAATTGTTGGTTGTAATCGTACAAATGGCCTAAATTGTACACTTGTTGGGTGCAATCATATAGATGTTATAAATCATATAGTTAGTGAATGAAATCATACAATTTACAAAAAGTACACAATTACATGTGGTAAATCATACATTCCAGGGTATTTTATGATTTTTATCGTACAATTGTACAATTTTGAAATCGTACAAGCAGTTTGGTAAGTTTTGTAAATCATACAAATGCAATCCGTACAAGGTGAAATCATACAAATACAATTTGTACAACGTAAAATCAAATAGAATAGAACTGTACCATGTAAAAGTGTATAGAACAAAAATATACAAGGATAATAATTTCCAATAGTGGTTAAGGTAGTTTGAGGCTAATATTGAGTCATCTAGAGCCAGAGAGAAGACAAATGGAATCGACAGTGAGATGTTTTAGTGGGTTGAACAAAGGAACCCAAAGTTCCAAAAAAAATAAAATTTTAGCTTGGACAATTATGGTTTTATTAGTTTTTTCATTCAAGTTTTATTAGGAACACGTGAGAGACGCTACCCCTCGAACCCACAAGATACACTATCCCTTAACATTGCAAGGGGGATCCCACCTTCTTAACTGTCATCACAGGTGGTGATGGGTGTTTCCCATCATATTGATGATGTTGCTCATGTTCTTCATCAAGGTGATATGTCATATTGATCAAGATGGTCATGTTGATGATGTCGTTGCAATTAATTATCGTAATTCTAAGAAGCAGTATAAATATAATACATTGTGAGCAGTATAGTGTAGTGATGCTAGTTATTGAGGATCTTTGGAATATAAGGAAGTGAAAGGAGCATGAAAAGTTCTAGTAGTACATTGTTCAGTGCTTCTATCCCCAATATCCAACTCAGGTGTCATCGAGGAAGCATACCGATTTAGAGGAGGGGATAGATGTAGGTAGAAAAATCCACATATCAAAAGGAAAAAACAATAATAAAGTTTGGATATGCATAATTTTAAGTAAAATATAAAATTTGGTATAAATTGTACAAGTGGAAAATAAAATGTACAATTTGGTGAAATTGTACAATTAGAAAATAAATTGAAAAATAAATATAAAATGCATGTGAAATAAAATGAAATGTAAAGACATGTAGATGAAATATAATTTGATAAAAATTACATTAAACTTTAGAAACATTAAATAAAAGTTATTAAAGTGAGTTATGGGTAGTTGTAAATAATAAACTATCTCATGAAACCACTTTGGAACGACCTAGATAGCCATTATAATCCCCCCATTCAAATTTTTTTGTTGTTGGTTGTAGTTCAGTAATTGTTGTTGTTGTTGGATGCAATTGTCATTGTTATTCATGGGTTATCCATGGAATGAGAAGAAGGATTTAATGTTGCAGTTTATGCTGCTGTGTTCAATACTGTAACATACACTAGTTGCATACAATAACAAAAAATAATATAAATATTTATTTAAGTTAGATTTGTGTATGCATGAGTAGGAATCAGATTGCAATCTCAATAATGATATTGTGAGTGGAGTTTTATTGATAATACAGGTATTTTTTATTCTAGATCTATGGTAGAAGTGTATTTTTAAAAAACGTACAACCATCCATGTGTTGTTGTGTGGAATGTATAATAAGAAAAAAATAGGATTAATGGTTGTTACCCATTATTGGAAATGATATGTGTAAATAATATGCAAATTGGTATTATGTAGAATTAAGTTATTTGGTATAATGAGGGTTTCACCCAAACCATACAAGTAGAGTACAAAACTGCACAAGGGATTTGTCAAATCATATAATTGATAAATTCTAGTTTGAAATTTCAGTTTTAGGCATTCTAAAGATAGATCAATAAATTTCCAAGTGAGAAATGGTAAAGTGATTATGGATTCAGCCATTCCAATCTTGTTGGAGAAAATGTACAAGTGCAAAGTTGTAACTCTACAATTCTATGTTTTGGTAATGTACAATCTTTAGTAGTATGTTTTAGGAATTGTACAGTTGTAAACCATACAACTGTATGGATTGAACCAAATTGAGTGTAAATTATTGGAGTCTCTCATCACACCCCCTATCAATAATACTCTGCCTGTGCTATAGAGTCTTATGTAGATGATATTTTAGGACAATCATAAAAAAGAGAAGACCATAATAAGGATTTAGAGGCTATTTTATAAATATTATATCAATAAAATATTAGAGTTAATCCATACAAGTATGTTTATTTGACATATCAAGAATAAAATTTTAGGATATCTAGCCTTTAGAAATGGAATTAATGTAGATAGTTCAAAGATAAATTCCATAGTTGACATGCTACCCTACTACAATCAAGCGAATTAGAACCTTTCATTGTGAAATTAATGCTTTAAGTAGGTTTATCCTAAATTTGATCATGAGACCTACCATTCTACTAAAATTATCTAAAATGATACTACTCTATGATGGACCAAGGAATGTTAAAAATATTTTGGTGAACTTAAGAGAATGTTACATAAACCTCCAACCATCAAACCACTTGTATCAGATAGAAAATTCATTCTTTATCATTGTGCTTAGAAGTTTTTGATGTAAATATCCAGAGATAAATTAAAAAAACTATGATATTTTCATTCACAGCTATAACAACTCATACCACACTCGTATAATGCTTTGGAAAAATACATGCCCAATGAGCAGTTTTGTTTTTCCACTTAAATCCATCCATTTCCACCTACTAGAAAAACATTAAATGCCCGTGGAAAACATTAAACACCTAAATAATTTAATACCATTAAACACCTAAATAATTTAATGCCATTAAACACCTAAATAATTTAATGCCATTAAACACCTAAATAATTTAATGTCATTAAACACCTAAATAATTTAATGCCTATGGAAAACATTAAATATTTTTTATTACATCATTCTCCTTTGGTTGAAGGAATGCAACTCTTGCAAGTTTGATTATTCAAACTCCTACAATTGTTGACCAATGACTTCAGTGGTGGTGGCCAAGGATTAGGTCGATCTATATCATCTTCCAGCAAAAACAAATTTCCACAACATAATAGATTAGTCTTTAGTGCATGTAAACTAACATCATTTTTTCTACATCTCCAAAAAAATATGCAATAGTAGAAGAAACTGCAATGGTAACAAGATTTTCCATAAGTTGAATAACTGCAACAACATCAAAAACACCAATATTAACAACAATATCATCAAGAACTGTAATAAGATCTACTTTTGCTAGATCTGCAGTAAATAAAAATTTAATCAGATCTAGTGCCTCCACGGTTGCAACAACAATATCAACAATAGATATAACATCCTTAAAATTGACATCTATATTTTCTTCTATCAAATATTCAACTTCTTTAAAAAAATCATTGCTTTAATAGCAAAATTATGGTCCAAGTTAAGGATGATGGGCTTCATGCTCATAGATCTTGGTTTGATTTCAGGTACTACTTCCAAATTTTATTCAAAAATTTCTTCTTCCATAAGAAGAATATTTTCTTCAGTAAATTCTTTTGCTATCATTTTTTCAACAAAAAATTCTTCCACAGGAAGCTTTTCTTCTCCAAAAATTCTACTTGTATATTTGTAGTAACCTTATCTATTACCTTCTTCATTGTCAAAATATAACAAAACCCTATTTCTTGTGCCTCTGTGATAAACTCCTTTGTAGTTAGAAAAATCTCACCCTGCCCTTCTTCCTTAAGAGGTAATAGTACTACCTTTGCACCATCCTTCCAGAAGGTGTAAGTATTTCGACCTCCATCATGGATGGCCTTCCTATCATACTGCCAAGGCATCCCCAATAGTATGTGATAGGCATCCATAGGAATTATGTCACACCACACTTCATATTTATAAGTATTCTTAATTGAGAAATTTATTAAACATCTCTTAATAATAGTCACCTCATTCCCTTTCTTGATCCATGAAATGCGATAGGGGTGTGGGTGCTTCTCACATTTTAGATTCATTTTGTCTACCATTACATTAGAAAATATATTTTCACAACTACCACCATCAATGATTACTTTGTATATATTTCCTCCCAATGTGCATCTTGTGTTAAAGATATTTGTACATAGCTAGGAAACACCACCATCATCTGCTTGCAATTTTGCCTTCTTTAGAGTAATCAACATCCTCCTTATCATGAGGTTTTTGCCCATGTATGTAGTAACTTCTATCCTAGTATATCCCTCTTCCTCAACTAGGTTGACTCTAGATTGTACCCCCTCATTTCTCTTTTCAACATCATAATAGGTGCATTCAAACGCTTTGTGGCATTCCTCACCACATCTAAAATAGGTATATGGCTTCCATGGTCCATTCCCAGTTCGACCTCCCCCATTACCTCGACGTCTTTGATTTCATCTTTCTCTTTGGTAGGTACCACGACCTTGCTTCATCTCTACTTTTTCCTCTATATTCAAGGATTCTCCCTTGGATGAGCTAGATTCACCACACCCCTAATTTGGAGAGGATGACATTCCCTTATTTCCTCCTCTTCTATAATTACTCCTCTTATGCTTCTCTTCGACCCTTCAGGTTATCTGATACACATCTTCTATAGTAAGGGTACGATGCATACTTAACTCATCTTGAATAACATAACTTAGGCCATTTACATACCTCACAACCCTATTCTCTTTGCATTATGCTCCACCCAAATAGACAATTTGTAGAACTCGTTGGTGTAGTCCTCAATACTTTTGTCCTTCTATCAAAGGTTCTAAAATCTATGAAATAAGGTTTGGGAATAGTCTATAGGAACAAACTTCCCTTGCAATTTTTTCTTCATCTTATCCAATGCCCTGATCTTTTATTTTTCTTTCCTCTATCACTATGTATATATATGATACCACCAAATTAAGGCATGCTCCTTCAAATTTGTGCATGTGAGTTTCACCTTCTTTTCCTTAGCAAGATTACTGCATTCAAAAAAAATTTCCTTGCTATTTACCAAATCGATTAGCTCCTCTTTTTTTTAACCCACCAACATACTCAAAAACCTCAATCTTGATTTCATCTCGATTTCTTTTAAGTCCTTCCAAGGATTGGATTAGCCTATTTTCAAAGCATCATGCTTTTCCTTCTGATCCTTCTGATTTTGCTTCCATGTGATCCTCAAATACACCTTCCTCAACTATGGTATCATCATTAGATACTAGATCTAAGACCTCATTGGTGCACCTCTCCATCATGTATTTAATCACACCAGTTAACCATACTATTTCTACATGAAGATCCTCCACTTTCCTATTCATTTGGATGTAGATACCTCATCCTCTCACTCTTCTATCCATATTATTTCCACTAGTGAGATATCACTTGCTCTAATACCAATTGATGTAAAAAAATCCAAAGATAAGATTTAAAAAAAAAACTATGATATTTTCATTTACGATGATAACAACCCATACCACACTCTTACAATGCTCTAGAAAAATACATGCCCAACGAGCAAATTTTTTCCACTTAAAGCCATCCATTTCCACCTACCGGACAAAAACATTAAATACCCATGGAAAATATTAAACACCTAGATAATTTAATGCCTTTAAACATCTAAATAATTTAATGTCATTAAACACCTAAATGATTTAATGCATATGGAAAACATTTTTTATTGCATTAGTTTTCTTAGGGGTACTTTTGGGTTGGAATATATTACATTATTTAATACATGCTAATATACCACCTTGGGTACATCTTAGATTAGTAAAAATATTCATAGATTAGAGTGTGAATATTTACTTTATGCAATGTAATAAATGCACAAGTTTGCAAAATATTTTGGTATTGTAAATGTGCATAATAGTCCACATGAGTCCATAGAGTAGTAAGGTGAATAGTCTTTATAAAAGTGAAATCCAAGAGTGCTCCATATGAAGAGTCACATTTCATTATGTATGTGTCTATGAGTGTGTGTGAGAGAGATATACAATTATACAATGAGAGTGTGGAGAAGTATGGAGTATTTGAGATCTTCATTCAATTGAGATACACATTTTATGAGGATTTGTTAATGATAGTTATATGAGTTATTTTTAAGGTTATTTATGAGTTTTATATGTTTATTATTTTTCCATTATCATATATTTTATATTGCAACTCTGTTTTAGATCTTGTGGTTATTTTATTTTATCTTAAGTATTTAGCTTCAAAATCTAGCAGTGGTATCAGAGCCATAATAAGATTTTGTCTTGCACAAGTTTTTAAGTTGCAAAGAAGATTTTCAATGGTTAAGAAGAAACCAATGAAGTTGAAAACATTACCTCTAGAAAATAAAACTAGAGAAGATAGTAATTTTCATTGTGTTGAAGGAAAACCAATGAAGGTTGAAGATTTACCTATTCCAAGATAAAATTCAAAATAAAAGTAAATTATTAGGTCTTGAAGATAAACCTTGATATTTATGAGATTAAGAGACCATAGAAGGAGGTCCTATTGAAAATTTTGATAGAGATAAAATATTCCAAATTAATTTATGGCTAGAGTCTTTCCATAGGGTTGAAGGAAAACTCATGAAGATTGGACTCGGCATAGATTTTTTTTCGCTAGTTTTGAGAATAATTATTGGATTTTATTGATTTTAGAATTATAGAAATTTGAATGTATTTGGTTACTATTTTCTAAGTTCTTGTTGCAAAAAATATTGTTCTCAGAAGTTGAGAAGCTTCCTATAATAGATAGAGAAGGATTTCACCTTCGGTTGCTTGAAAGTCCACGTGCTTTCCTCGTGCAAGGATTGGTTTTGAGTTGCAAAAAAAAAGTAGACATTGCAAATTAAGGAGGTCCAAAAATAGGTCTCATTGAATATTAAAGACTATAGGTTGAAGACTTGAGGAGACCCAAGAAAGAGGTCACATTGAAGAACTTCCAGATTTGGAAGATAGAAGATTGAAGATTGAAGATAGAGAAGGACTATAAAAATATCCTATTGTAGAGTTGAGAAAAAAAAAATTGGAGATCCAAGAAAGAGATATCATTGCAAAATTTTCATATTTGGAAGATTGAAGAGGCCAAGGAAAGGTCTCATTGATATTTTGAAAAAAATGAGTAGTTATTGAATTAGAAGACCCAATAGAAGAGGTCTCAAGATAATTTGGAGAAGAAGAAGAAGGCTATGGAAAGCCTCATTGTAAATTTGATAAGTATCCATTATAGAAGATTTGAATAAAGTTCATGAGAAAATATTACAAGCAAGAGAAGCTCCTAAAAAGAAGAATTTGGGATAATTGTTGTCATCCAACAACAAGCCCAAAAGGAAGAAGGATTTGGCAAGAAATTTGCCAAATTTAAATAATTTTTTCAAGACCTCAAGACATTCATATTATTGAGGAAGATAACAACAAAAGAGATCAAATTTGAAGTTATAATTTGACAATAATATTTAATAACATGATGTTTGTGATAAAATCTTAAGATCTCTTCCAAAAAGGTTTAGTGAAAAAATATCTGCTATAGAGGAATCAAAATATGGTGATATTTTGACAAGATATGTGTTACTTGGTATCCTTAAAACTTTTGATATGATAACAAAAGAGGAACCTAATCTAAGGAAGGAAGCAGCCTTCAAAGCTACTAAGAAGACAAAGTGCAAGAAGTCAAATTCAAGCAATGAGTCATCTAGTGATGAAGAAGTAAATTATGGTAGAAGGAATAAGGATCCAAGAATATTTAAAGATGCAAAATATGTTAGATGTTTTAATTGTGGAAAGTATGGTCACTATGCAACTGATTTTCAAGAAGCCAGAAATAGCAATGATGAAGAAAAATAGGATTATAAGATCAAGGAATCACAAAAATACAGGTACCAAAAGAAAGGCAAGGATGAACAAGGCAAACAAGGAAAGAAGTTCTTTTAAAGACAAAAGATGAGATACTATGCAGATAAGGCAAGTAAGTTCTCAAGTGATAGTGAGAATAGTTTCTTAGATAATGATAAAGATGAAGTTCTATTTCTAGTAGAGGAAAAATATGAAGTTAAGAAAATATCACCAATAATTCTCAAGTGTTTTAGATGTGGTAATTTTGGACATCTTGAAGATAGTTGTACAAATAATGGTTTTAGTTTCAATGATGATGAATATGAAGATACACTTGAAGGACTAGAAGAAAATATTCTAATGGCACTAGAAGAAGAAGGAGGTGATCCTATAGAAGACAAGTTAGAAAAGGATGAAGATGTTTTCAAAGGTAAACAAATAGAGAAAGAATCTAAAAAAATAGAAGTTGATCTTGAGGGAGATCTTATTTATGATCTTAACACATTGAAGAAGGTAAGAAAGCAAAATTTCCAACTTAAGCTTTTGTTTCAAGAATGTGATGAAGAGAGAGGAAAGCTTATAGAGGATATAAATAAGTCAATGACTAAGACAAATAAGTTCAAGGATAATTTAGAAGAAAAGGTCTTAGAATGTGAAATATTAGAACAAGAAGTAGCTCTACTAAGGGAAGAAGTAGATAAGTCTAAGGACAAGCTACACAAGTTTGGAATAAGCTCAAAGAATTTACATAATATTATCAAGTCACAAAAGCCTATATCAAACAAGATAGGTCTTGGTTTTGAACAAGTATAAAAAAAATAAAAATAAAAGTCAACCTCAAGTTCTGAAGAAGAAGAAACTTCAGAAGAAAATAGTGTGAGAGAAAGTAAAACTTCTGGGGATGAGTTGGACAATAGAGTTTTCAACAAGGAAAGAAACAATGCACAAAGGAGAAACAAATGGAATAGGAACCAACACAGGGTAAGAGATACTAAGAGACCAATGAGTTCAATGCAAAGAAATTTTAATGGACGATGTTTCTCATATCATAGATTTGGGCACAAAGCTTCACGGTGCAGGACACATGAAATACAAGAATATGGGAACTTCAAAAATAGGTAGCTTTTTCATGGGTATTGCTACTCAAATAATTAGTTTGGTCATAGGGCAATGAATTGCAGGATTCATGACAGAAATAGCTATGGCTTCACCAGGAGAAATCTCAAGATATTTGCACCTTCAAGGAATAACAATATTAAGTGTTACAAGTACAATAATGATGGGCATACAATAAAGTGGTGTAGAGCAGATATTCCAAAACCAAGCATGAACAAGAACAAGAATAGGAACATGGACATAAATAGGAACAGGAACACCAAAAGGAACTAGAAGGATCAATAGAAGAATATAATGGATAAAGATAAAGATCAATGCTTGATACCCCAAAATTAACCACCTCAAGAGGAGGTGGGGGAGGGGCTAAGCTAAGAGTTTCATTCTTAACCCCAAGACCCAAAGGTGACCCTTTGCCATTGATGTCAAAGGGGGAGATATTTGAGTAATGGGGAGAGATCTAAGTTAGAATGAAAGCATTCAGTCAGGGGAGCATACAAAGGTCAAGGAAATGGTAAAAAGTAATTGGGTTACCATCAATGACAAAGGGGGAGATTGTTGGATATTTTGAGGAGTGTTTGTTGTCATTGATGTCAAAAGCATTGTTGTGCTATGTTGTCATCTTTGAGGATATTAAGTGTTTATTCCAAGAGAAAGAAGGTTTGAAAAGCAGTAGGTTATAATATTTAATTTTAAATATTATATACCCAGGAGGGTTCAAAGAATGAAGATCAAAAGAAGGAGAAGCAAGTTCAAAATTAAATAATAATATTTTATTATTATTATTTCAGATCAAAAATTGAGTTTAAAAAGATCAAGGAACAAGTTGGAAAAAACCCACAAAGAGATTTTAATTTAAATTAAAATATTTTAATATTTGATTAAAATTTTAATTTAAATAATGATGGATGCTAAGGTTAATTTAAATATTTATTTAATATTTAAATTTAACTTTAATATTCAAATTAAAACTAAATTCGAATAATCGCCAACGTTGAAATAAGCTAAAGGTTGCATATAAATAATGCCAAAGTTGGCATTTGTAAAATTATCCATACAATAGTTTTTGGCTCATGCAAAAGAGAAGTGTGATTTTCGCATGTGTATCCGATATGGAAAAAAGACAAGTGTGACAAGAACATAGAAAATATTTGAAGCCTCTCATAGCCGAGTTGGAAGCCAAGGGCTATGTAAGATGTGTGGTAGGTGCCTGGTGCAGGTTCGATTTCCTCGCACACCATTTTGGGTAAAGTAAGGTTTGTGTTTTAAGGTTGCACCATTTGAGGGAGAAGGTCAAAGGCATGCTAGTGCCTTTTGGCTCTTGTGGATCCACATAGCCTACTTGGTGGGTGCGAGCGCTACAAAAGTGCTTGGGGGAGAACCAACGACAGTTCAAATTTCACCAAGGCCTTTTGGGCAACACTACCGAGCTATGCACGTTGTGAGGTTTTATTTGGCTTGCAAAAAATAAAAGGGAAAATATTTTGTTTCAAAGGCTTATGTTGATTAAAGTTTTTGCATAATTAATTTGATTATAAGTTGTTTAGAGGAGTTAAAAGGAAATGCAAAACTTTGATTTCTGGATTGAATTTTTAAGTGTTTAAGGAGTTATAAGGAAGTAAGGAAAGTTTATTTTTGAGATTCAAGGGTGTTGGATATTATTTTAAAATTTGGGGATTATAAGGTGTATTTGGATATTATTTTTGTATTGAATAAATATTTTGAAGAAGTGTTAGGGTGATAATTCTTGTCATCTAACCTTTGTGCGTAGCAAGGAAAGTGATTATAATTGAGACAAGTTTTGAAGTCTAATATTAATCAAGTAAAATGTATGGGCATATTATTCTTTGATTGAAATAGTTGATTGGTTGAGATTTTCTGAAAATAATATTGGATTGAAAAGGATTTGGTTAAATTTTCCTTTATAAGTTTTTTGATTTGATGAGTTTTCTAAAATATAAGTAAATGCTATAAACCTTGTTTGATAAGCATTTTTGGAGATTTTGAGTGAGTGAATGCATATCTCATTGTTGTGTAATTGAGATCCCTTATTGTTGAGTTTGAATATTGAACTAGGGTTTGCAAGATCATGAGTATCATTATTATGTGAAGTGGTGAAATATATTGAACTAGGATTTGCAAGATCATGAGTATCATTGTTATGTGAAGTGGTGAAATATCTTGAACTAGGGTTTGCAAGATCATTGTTATGATTGGTTGATAAGCATTGTTGTTGAAGTGAGTGGTTGAGTAAAGAACTTGAACTAGGGTTTGCAAGATCATGAGTATCATTGTTATGATTGGTTTATAAGCATTGTTGTTGAAGTGATTGGTTGAGTGGAAATGACTGAGCTTAGTTGGGTGTATGTGTTGAGGTGATAGTTCAAGTTCTGTGAAACAAATTGTTCTATATTCTAAATTTATTTGATAAAGAGGTTGAGTTTTTATGATTGTGAAACATATTGAGTCTCTAACAATTCTATATATGTTTTTGTGGTAAATATAGAGATTGAAAGTGATTGAGCATTTTGGTCAATGTGAAGCATATTGAGTCTCTAACAATTCTATTTATGTTTCTATGAGATTGAAAAAGTTCTAGTGAGGACTTGTTGAGCATATTTGAGGTAAGTCTTTGAGAATACTTGTGGATAGATTGGTGTGAGCTTTTATGGAAGTTACAATACAAAATTGAGGACAAATATTATTGAGCAGATTGGACAAGTTATAGTGAGGACTTGTTGGGTATATTTGAGGTAATTCTTTGAGAAAACTTGTGGATAGATTGGTGTGAGATTTTGTGGAATATTACAATACAGAATTGAGGAAAGGGATTATTGAGAAAATTGGACAAGTTCTAGTGAGGACTTTTTGAACATATTAGACAAGTTCTAGAGAGGACTTGTGGACAAATTAGTGTGAGATTTTGTGAAATATTATAAGGTAGATTTGAGATAAGTCTTTGAGAAGACTTGTGAGCAGAGTTGATTGATTGATGTTTTCAAACCTTGAGTTAAGGTTTAGGGCATATCCATAAGAGTTGATTTGTTATTAAGTCAAGCTTTGTGTTAAGGCTTGAGGATAGATATTGAGGATATATTTGTGCTAGATCGAAGGCCTATGTTTAGTGTAGATTTGAGAAAAGAGTTTGGTGTAGATTTGAGGATAGGTTTGTGCTAGACCAAAGACAAAGTTTGAGGATAGATTTATGATAGACTGAAGGACTGTGTTTGGTGTAGATTTGACGATAAATTTTGGTACATATTTGAGGACATGTTTGTGCCAAACCAGAGACAGAGTTTGAGTAGATTTGTGCTAGACTGAAGGACTGTGTTTAGTGCAAATTTGAGATATATATGAGAGCAATATTTTGAGGTGACAGAGTATAGAGGATGACAATCTCCAATTTTTAGAGATCCATTAGCCAAGGAAGTGAGGACAATAGTCTTCAGTGGATAGAGATCCATTAGCCGGTGTAGTGGAGGCAATAGTTTTTCTAAAATATCACCAACTAGAGTTAAGGAGAAAGAATTTCTCTTATAAATAGAGATCCAAAAACTTGATTAGGGTATTGGTGTATCCTTTAAATAGAGGTCCATAATATTTTAATAGGGAAATGATTCCCAAGAGATTGATTAAGAAAAATTTAGTGAAATATTTTCTCCGTGGAGTAGCCCACATTGGGTGAACCACATTAAATTGATGTCTCTATTGTGTGTGGTGATTTGTGCATTGCTTTGATTACTGCTATTGATATTTCTATCTATACATTGTATAATATTGATTGGAAAGAAAAGTAAAAAGTGATATTATACTGTTCACCCCCCTCTCAGTATAATATTGTGTTCTTAATCATAACATTTCATTGCTCTTTTGATAATATTACACAGGTGGCCAAGTGTTCGAAGAAGAGGAAGAATGTAGTCAAGGATAATAGTATGTTACTTAAAGGAACATTAAAATTTTCATTTGCAAGGTGATTAACATTTAAAAATTTTCATACCACTTCTCACAAGTAAGGTATAAGTACCATAAGCTAGTTGAAGCATGAGAAATGTTTTAGAATATGTTGGAAAGAGCAAGAGGTTTAGTACCATTTATCACTTGGTATTCAATAAGCCAAGGGAAGATATAACATCTTGAAGTGCCCATTTATTGCATGATATGAAAATACACTTACACAACCACATTTAGTTAAACAAGGAGAACATACATTGAGCTTGAAATGCCTTAGAATAGACTTGAGAATATTTGATTAGTCAAGTAGGAGAGAGAGCACCCATTTTCTAAAGCAAGTTACAATATGACAACAAATCAAGACAACCTCATATTTTGGAGGTAATATATTACATTTGAAATTTATTATATGCCAATATAGGAGTTATAAGGTTAGAAGATATGATTATTATCTAAGGTTAGGTTGAAATTATTTTTGTAGATATAAGACCTTGAAGTATTATTTAAAATCTTAGAAATATGATTATTGCAATTTGAAATATTTTAAAATTTTTGAAGATTAATTTTAAGATTGAAATAATTATTCTTAAATTTTTGTAATTTGATCATTTGAGTTTACAAAACAATTTGAAATATATGCAATTTAACAAGTTTGGAGAAATACGGTATTCTACATAAATTTAGGAATACAAAACTTGCAAATATTATTTCATAGAGTTTCTAAATTTCTAAACTTGGATTTTTAAGGAATTCAACAACAACATAGACTTATGAAATTTAGAATTGGAAAATTATATTCTTCAAACTTTGGAGATAAAAGTAATCTAACATAGAACTTTTGAAAAAGGAAAATTGCATTGATAATTTAGTCTCTAGTTCAAAATTGGAAGAGACATAAGTTTGAAGACTTGAAAGATTAAATTTGCATTCAAACTATTGATTGAGTAGTTATTTTGAAGAATATAAGTTGAAAAATTATATTATTATTCAATTACTATGTAGATACAAGGAATTTTAAAAAACATAACATTGAAGAATTATATTGAAACTAGAAAGATAAAATATTTTCAACATAGAGTCAAGCATTGAAAATTATCCTTAGTCTATCATTTGAAACTATGGAGAAATAAAGAATAGAGAATTTGAGATTGTATCAAATAATCATTTGATAAACTAAACTAAGGAGATATAAGGTAGTCTACTTATGAAAACAAATAAATTTTTTCTCTCAAAATCTCAACTACTCAAAGATACTAATTAAAGATCATGGAAAAGTAAAGTAAGATAAATATTAATAGTAGAAAATATTTGGGATATTGTTAAAGAAGAAAAAAGTAAACCTACTGAATATGCTAAGGAAATTCAGAAATATGAGGAAGATGAAGTAAAAGAACTCATGATAATAACATTTACAATTATATATGATATACATCCATACATTAGTTCAACAATAACTTCTACAAAAGTATGCAATACTTTAGACAATATATTTGAAGGAAAGAATAAAGCCACTATCTTGAATCTTCAAACCAAATTGCATTCTTTAAAATTCAATAGTGGTTAAAGCATAGAATTATTAAAAAGAAAAGTGGTCGATATAAAAGGAAAAATATTAACCTTAAGAGAGAAGGTAGAAGACAATTTTCTTGTTCAAGTAATTTTGAGAGCACTTCCAGAAAGCTACAAGCATCTAGTTACATCTTTACAAATTCCAAGTAAAGATACATTGTTTGATGAGTTAGTAAATATGCTACAATAATATGGAGTGTAAAATTCAATAAAATATGAAATGACTAAAATTAAATTAGTCTTAAAAGATAATCCACAAGGAAATGTTGTTTCTTTCTCAAGAAACAAAACAAAATGGAAAGATAGATATTGTCAAGTTTGTAGGAAAAGAGGACATAGTACAAATTATTATAGATTCAATCCAAAAATTTGTGTCAAGGAAATACAAAAAAATTAGGAAGCCATTCAAATAGGATGTTCAACAAAGACAATATCCAAATCAATATAGACCACATCAGAAATAATTTTAGCATCAGTAGAATCAACCTCAGCTACAATATAGAGAAGGAAATCAAAAGGGACACTGATTTCAAGAGATAAAAGAAATTCAACAACTAGATGAAACTCCAAAAGAACATGAAGCTAAAGAACTTTAAGAAAATATAGTATTTTATGAAGACACTAATCATTTACCTGACATGATACAAAAAGAAGCAGAAAAGAAGAGCACAAGTTCTAGAAAAAGGATGAAGATCATATTGAAGACTAAAAGTCTTCAATAACCAAATAATTTAATATAGGGGGGTGTTGGAATATACTACATTGTTTGGTACATGTGAATGTAACACCTTGGGTACATATTTATATTAGGAAAGATAGTCCTATATTAGAGTGAGTATTTACTTTATGAAATGTAATAAATTCACTAGTGTGCAAAGTATTATGGTATTGTAAATGTGCATAGTAGTCCATGTGCACATGATTCCATAGAGTAGGAAGGTGAAGAGTCTCTAGAAGAGTGAAGTCCAAGAGTGCTCTATATGAAGAGTCACATTTTATTATATATGTGTATATGAGTGTGTGTGTGTGAGTATACAATTGTACAATGAGTGTGGAGAAGTATGGAGTATTTGAGATCTTCATTCAATTGAGATACAATTTTTGTGAGCATTTGTTAATGATATTTCTATGAGTTATATATGAGTTTTATATGTTTAGTAGTTTGCCATTATCATATATTTCATATTGCAACTTCATTTTAGATCTTGTGGTTATTTTTCTTAAGTATTTAGATTCAAAAGCTAACATTTTATTCTAACAAAATCATAATGCAGTGCAATGTACTATTTATTATATTACTCAACACTCTTTTAGATATGGATACTAGATTTACCTCAATTGAGCATGATTGCATTATCACATACTTATGACCCAAAATCTAAGACATTACATGCACTTATCAAACAACTTATATGGTTATTAGTTCAAATTATTTAAGATGTTATCTTCAAAGGATATATGCTTATGGTAGAAAATTTATATGGATACAATTAATTCAAGAGCATGACTTAAGATTAATGGGTTCTAAATATATCAAGATATAAGATATGATCAATTAATTAATAGTCACAACCTTTCTTGACTCTACTTATCTCTATGAAGTATTTTATCATGATCAAATTTTGCTTATCAAATGACATTAAGATAGGTTTAGAGATGGAATCCAAAATCCTAATTATAAGTAAACCATAGTTGAAAGTGAGTTAGAAAAATCCCAAGAGGAAATTAGTTTACATCCCATGCATGGAACTTACACTTTGATGGGGATTAGAACCAAATGGGGTGCGATATGGAGTACTCCTGTGATCCTTTAAAGTATTTTTTATTACTTTTGCTTTTAGTCTTAAATTTGATTGTAAAATCTATGGTTGATGACTTTTGAAGCCTTAATATTAATGTAAAATCATAGGATAAATATTCACAAGATCAAATATATGATAGCCACAATATAGTAAGATCAAGATAATGATGTAACCAGAATAATATGAGCCAACTAATATATAAAATCAAGGCTTATAATATATCAACTAACATTCATTAATAAGAAAAAATATATGAATATAATAGCTTGAGTCATGCATGTAAAAAGTATGTAGAAAAACTTACATTATTAGTTTCTCAAATGTATCTAATATTTATTACTCCTTGTTCTCTTACAAAGGTATCATAAAAAATCTCATAGAATAACAATAATTTCTATCCACACTATGTAGAATATGTAGGAAATGTAGGCAATGTAGGTGATATAGACTATGGAGTAATATATAGCTATTGTAGGCTAACTCTTTGGTTACTTGACCCTTCCTTTCCTTATGATAAGTCTCATGACTCTTGTCTTCTCTACTTAACACTTGCATACATATGACTATATCTTGTAAGCACAATTGGATATGACTCTTCACATAACCCATCCTAATCTAAGAATACATGTGCACACTTACATATGAGACACTTGTGGACATCGACACATATAATACTTGCACATTCATTTACACGATAGTTGTGCATTTCTTTGACATCATTAGATAACATAAAGTATTTACTCACACTCTAGTCTAGGACATAACCCTAATATAATATTTACAAGATGTACCATGAGGGTACATTAACATGTATCAAATAATGTAATATTCTCCAACACCCCCTATATTACATTATTTGGTTATTGACAACTTTAGTCTTCAATAAAGGTATTCATCCTGCAATTGATCCTAGGAACTGTGCTTGCTTTGCATTTTATTTTCTATTATCCTTGATGTGTTTCGTTCTCTTCCTATTTCTTATTTTCTTTTTCTGCATCTTTATTTTTTACATACCTAATAATATGCCTTATAAACATTGAGTTAGTAAATCATCACAATAATATAACTTTGATTTCAATGATTCCTCATTGAAGCTAACATATGTTTCATTTGGATTATATGTGTCATTTCTTTCATCTTATCCCTTCCCTTGAAAAATATCAAAACTAATTAAAGATAGACACATCACTAAACACTATTCTAAATAAAGTGTTGTAGTCTATTTTATCATCTAGCCAATGCTAGAACTATGATAATAATCTCTTAGAATTTGAAGGCGAGCACCCGCTAATCACAACCTAGAGTAAACATTGGAAAAATCAAATTGTTTTGATTCAACCTCCAGAGAAGGTTGGTATACCTTGTCAACTTAATGAATTTTGACTCTATTTAGCTCAAATAGTAAAATATTAGGGGTAGAAATGATAGGGCTAGAAATGTATGAATATAGAATGGACATGTGAAGCTAACATCATAGACATCCTAATAGTATCCCTAACAAATTAGATATCAAAAGCAGTATTTTGGGGCTAACAACATTTAAAACTTATGTAGTTATAATATCAATGGATTTTGCATTCTCACGAAATTATTCCAAACATATCAAATATTTATTATCTAATTTAGTAGAATAAGATCAATGTCTTGAATAAACAGAAATATAATTCTCAAAAAAGCATGTATGTAGAAACAATTATCTCAATTTACTCTAAATCAACTTTTTACTCTAACCATAGCAGCAAAGGATATATAATTTCTAAGAATTATATCCACCATCAACACAGGCACAAATTTAGGGTAAACATCCCTTGTAATACTTCATTCATCAATTTGTAAAAATTTACACAGTGGTGCAAGAAAATACTCCAAATCCAGTGATTTGAAAGGAGATTTTTGCCCTTATTTATAGGTTTTAAAATCATATTTTTACTCTTAAGCATTATATGGAATTTGATTTTCTCTTGATCTTATTAATCACTTTTCCATTCATGGTGCTTTCTAGCTACAACTTCTTTATCTTGTTGCAACTGTCTTTTAGTCAAGTTCATCATCACTGTCAATGGTTCTTGCAAACCATCTCTATCTGCTGATATTGCAACTGAATCTAGTTCATCAGGAGGTTCCTACAAGGTTTTGGACTGTAAATGCTTTTATTCAGTGTCTATGACATCAATTTTAACTTTTCCTTGTTCTATAGATTATGTACGTAAAAGTTCATCAAAAATATTTATTGGAGGTAGAGGTTCAATATATACTATAGATATGACTATTGTATGGCTATAGTGTTGCTTATCATTTGCACGGTAGTATGAAAGAGATATAGAATTGTGTCCTTTTTACTACTTAGTAACTTTTCCTCTTTTATGTCCTTTCTACTTTCATTAAACACTTTTCTATTTTGTGCACCCTTGACAAAGGAGTTTGAGAAATGCAGCCTTGCATTATTTCAATTTTCTCAACTTGTGTTCGTTTTTGGTGCCTTTTTAGATTTGCACTACGGATACATGATGGACAAGAAAGTGCAATTTTTCATCCTTCTTACAGTGGTTATTTTTTTTGTGCTTCTCTCTTTTTGTCATTTTCCAGTTTTCGTTTGTGCAACTAATGCAAAGATGGTAGAGAAGCACGTCTTGTGCAACTTCTTCATTTTTACTCTATTTTCATCACTTCTCACTTTTGGGTCCGTTTCAATACTTTTATTTTGCACACTCAATACAAAGGTGGATAAGAAGTGTGGTTCACCCTTCTTCTTCAACTTGGCCTCCTTTTAGCACTTTCTCATTTTTTACCTCCTCGCAGTGCTTTTCTATTTTTTAGACGTCCTCCACATTTGCACGGCAAATACAAAGGAAGTAGAGGAATGTGGCTTCACCAAACTTCTCAATATTTGGGCTGAATTCAATGCTTCTCTATTATGGCCGATTTTTAGAACTTTTGCATTTCTTCTTCATACTTAGTTAAATTTTACAAAATTTTGGTTAAGTATGGATGTAGCCATTTTTGGCCTACATTATTGGCACCTCCTAGGGAATCTTGCTCGCAAGATTTTAGAACTCAAAGCCTTATTCATTGGGTTTCATGGAGTCTAAGTGGATGAATTATTTATGGAATGAGTGAAAATGGAAAATGGGATGTGATATGGACAATATGAATTTGGAAATAATGGGAAGATATGATAATTGATTGAAGGGATGGGTAATGGAGTGATGAAATGATATGGAGATGAATGAATGATGAACTAGACTCTGGATTTTTGGCAGAATTATGGTTCAAAAATTTGTCCTTCGTGACTACCAACTTCATGATCAGAGACAAAACATCCTGAAACTAATATTCATAAAGAAACTATTGGTGAAGTAAAAAGTGTGATTCTCTATTTCAAAGAGGATCTATATTATAAATGACTCTTAGAAATTTTCAATGCCATGTGTGTGAGGCTCCTTACAAGTTCATGTTTTATTAATTTATCCAACTTTTATAAAAATGTAAATTTTTTATAAAAATTGTGCTTATGACAGGTCCCTTTCCTTGGACTAGTTATTCATTTTTCCCTTCATCCTCTTCCTCTTCTTTGATATGAACTACTTCAACTTCAGTTTTTTCAAGAATAATCTCTTGGAATTCATCTTCTTCTTTATCTTCTTTGACTTCATCGTCAATCTGCTCTCCTTCTTCCTCCTGGTCTTCTCCATTAGACCTGTCTTCATCAAATCCATTTTCTTCACTTTCCTCCATACTAACCTCTGCATCATCATTATCATCTTCACTAAGCAATTGGGTGACATTACTTAGTGTGCTTGAGGCTTGTTCCCATGTCTTATCTAGGATTCCTAGTAATAATAATACATTTTTATGGAGCCTTTGTAATCTATAAAACCTCTTGTGAGATGACTTAGAATCACCATTACGTAGCTTAGATATAAAATCTTTTATTTCCATAAAGCTTTTAATCATATGAATAACCTAATCTTGTTGGTTGGTTCAGGGCACCTCTATATCTCAGAGTTATTTTGTATGATGGAGTATAGGAAATATGATATTATTGTTGCTCCAATGAATTGATGATCTTCCTCAAAGTAATTAGGAAAATTGAGCAGTCTAATATGAGAAAGTTTGTTCATCATTTTGCTCATTTTCTCTTCCAGTATGTTTAAAAATAGCAGACCCTTTAATAGTAACTTATTTTTGACCAGGATATATTTGGTTATACCCTTAGTTGTACACCATTGTCTATTTGAAATAAGTCTGGCCATGATCCTAGACCTAGTTTTTGCCTATCTACAAATTTTCTCTACTAGGACTACCTTATGTTGAAGTTTATCCTTCACTTTTGAAAGGGTATTTCTTGCACTCACTAGTTCATTTGTAGCTTCATATAAGAAGGCAAAAACTAGTCTAGCTTTTCCAATTTTTATCTTGATGTTTGACCATAACTCTTTTTGAGTATGCTTTATAGTGTCCTTCAAGAATACAACAGGTATGGCCTTTTCTAACAATAATTGTTGGTGCAACTATTCATTCTAATTTATATGAGCTACTATATGAGCTTTAAGACTTTTTGATTGCTCTTTTAAAATAACCATTTCTTTCTATTTATCTTGCCATTTCTTTATCTCATATCTGAGTGAGTTGGATGATCCTTATTGCTCTCTGAAAGAAGCTTCCAACTATTGTATTCTTTGTTATAACTCTTCATTATATTCTCTTCTCACATCTGCTTGCAAGAATATTATATCCATATGAAATTTTACCATTACTAATTCATCAGAAGCTAGTAACTACATGATGTCTACAATTTTTTTGACTATCTCATAGTCTTCCATGGTCATTTTATTTCTTGTATTTTTCACTTTTGGAGTAATAGTGAATTTTGTTCATTTTCTAAATACTGTATCAGTAACTATAGTATTCCTTTTTCATGCTATATCCTTTGAATCCTTCACTAGCTGCTCATTCCACCAGGCTACTACATTGAAGGAAATTTCCTCTATCCTTTGATGTTGAGTTGTGACAAGGTCAGTAGCCTAAATAGATGTGGTGACCAAAGATGAAACCAAATTGATAAGGGTAATTAGAGAGACTAAAATAGTGGAATTTTATCATGAATAAGTAGCTATTATAGTCTCGAATGATGAAGGAGGAGGAAATGGAGCTGTGACTTGTGGTCCTATTGATACTATAGTTGAATATGTAGGAGGTTCTTGTGTTTTGGAAGATGGAAGTGGGGTCTCAATGGGAATTGATGTAGGTTGAATGGATAAAGGTGGACTGGATGTACAAAATTGAGATTTAATAGGAAGGCGAACTCTGACTATTTGGACTTGCCTTTTAGAATGGGAGGGGAGTGTTTCTTGGGAACTTAGAGGTGGAAGATTAGAAGAAGAAATAAATAACGTACCTTAGTCCCTCGGTGGGGACTAATGGGTGTCTTTATCCATTATTGATTTCTCTATTAAGGGAGATTGATATTGTTCTTTTTATTGCTTCTCCTCTTCCTTTGTTTGATCCTCTTATTTAGTCACTTTATCCATTTTGAAAGCAACTACTACTGATTATAATATAGAGGAACCAACTGTTGATTTCTCATTTTGAACAAGTTCTTGATTTTGGGTTTGTGAGTTCCTAGGCCAGTCTTGCTAATAGGAGAGAGTTGGTCATGTGAATCTTACCATATAGGTCACAAACATAACTTGATATTGGTTCTCCTCTATGTCTAGGTTCTACATAACCTTCATTAGATGCTCCTAGAGCTAATATTTTTTGGTCTTTGTACAACTGGGATAGGTCCTACACTGCTTGACTCATTAGGACCCAAACCTCCTCCTTGGTATCCCCGCATATGCATTAGGTGGGCACCTGGACCTTATGTTTGTAATTCCCCTATTAGGGATTAGAAAGAAGCTTGTTTGCCATTCAGCAAGGATATTCTCTATAGAACTCTTTGTTGATTGAGGAGAGGATGGAAGTGTTCGAATGGTAAATGGATTCAAATTTGACCTGATGACATGGTCATCATTTGTCACCCCTCTTTGGCCTGTAGGCCTCTTGAAGGTTAGTGCTAGACAATTTTTGGTGCCCTGCCAAGTTTGAGCATGCAAATCATAATTTTCCTCAAAATTTCTATCAATATTGATAGGGAATATGAAGTTATGGTATATGTATCTACTTGAATTATCCAAAATTCAAATAATTTTGTAGGATTTCAAGATTTTGCTTTTACCAAAGCTTTAACATCATCCTTTATGTAAACATGTGAAGTCTCTCCAAGGAGGCAATGCTGACATATGTTGGACATCCCACTCTAATTCTGACTTTTCATCGTTGTTTCTAAACTTCTTGATATGGGGTCAAATTTTTCTTGAATCTTTGAGTCTTAGCTTTTGGATCATTTATTTTCTTTGAGAACTTGTTTTTGGGTCATACCTCTATCTGTGGGGAAGTTCCACCAATCATATTTATTGCATGTATTTTGTGATACTTTTGTGTTATCCTTTGTTAACAGTGATTTCATTTATCTTAAGGGTATAGATATAGGTGCCCTTCCTACCCTTTCCCATTCCAAATGTGATGTTTGTATAATTATTTTGGTGATAATATTATATAGCAAAAATTTTCTCAATGACATAGTGAGGTAAGATGAATGGCTTTTCAGTAAAAACATATACATGAGTAATTGTCCCCTCAATCAAAATATTACCAGTCACCATATTTCTCATATTTCTTCCTCAAAATATCAACCACAAATTGAGGTATTCTGGGAATTTGTCCCTTAATCAACTTTAGGATTGATCCTAGAAAATTTTTGTTTAAATTGTAATAGGACTCTTTTTTCTCAACACACTAGCCCACGAGTAGATGGTGTGAGCAGTTCCATTAGGGTTCACTTTCTTTGTTTGGATAAAAGGTAATTCTTCATGATTGAAGTATAAGAAGAGCCAGTCCAAATGGAAACAATACCTAAAAGAAGCCCCATACTTGTTTTATTTAATTCAACTCAAGTACTCTTGGGACATGCCTTCTAAGTACTATGGCCAATTGAAGAATATCATATGATTTTTGTACCCAGAAGATTCATACTTCTTGGGGCTTGGAAATGCATTTGGTCATGGATATCTACCAATTGTATACTTACCTATCAAAGGATGACCCAACTATCATAGCCAACATATATTAGAGCTCTAGATATTTAAATTCTTCTATTTTAATTGGGGTCAAGGGTAAGGTATTGCTACTTATTTTTTTTCTATTTGGCCTGATACACAATTTATGAAATTCTTCCCCCCCTCAACATGCTTGCTTAGCACATAATATTGAGCTTGAGACCTTGTAGAAAATGGTTTGGCTTTTACACCTAGTTTTATCCCTAGGGTGAAGGCATTATTGAAGGATTCAACCTTGAAGTGCATTTGGGTTTTACCTTCAATGATCTGCAACATCTTATGCTTAGGGTTATAATACTCTGTGATTGGTTTAATGAGCTCAGGGTATGGATGTAAAAAATAACATATATAAAAATATAGAAATAAACTTACCACTATCTCCCTTTGAATCTAAGGTGATATACCCTTAACAACTCTTTGATCTGCTTCCATCCTCATCTAGGATTTCTCTATGTAAGTAGTAATAGTATCGGTAATATTTCTTGCATTATCATGGAAATGGCTACTTTTTTGGGTTTCCTCAGTAGTGGTCTTTGTTAGAGTTAATGTAATGTGCACTATGCCAGTTTGAAACTTGTCAGTTTCATTGACAAGTGTCATGTTCATCATATAGGCTTATGCCTATATATTGTAACCATTTATCAATAAAATATAATCCCTTTAGTTTTCCCTCCTAACATTTGGTATCAGAGCAGGCTTTCCCTGCCCTGTGAAAACCCTTGAGGGGGGATTTCCCTCATGGAAATCCTCCCTCCCCATGATTTTTTTTTTTTCCCCTATTTTTTAAATTTTTTACCGAGGGAGTATGCTCTCCATCATTTGATGGATCAGAAACTAGATGGTAATTTTTTTTTTTAAATGGTGCAACAGATGTAGTTTGTTTTGTCTTTAGAGAAGAGAATCATTCTGAGATAGCCACAATTGATGGAGGAGTGGCTTTACTAGCACCCGAGATCTGCTAAACCCAATGAATATTTACTGGCTCGACGTCACCAAGATCCGTAAATGTTTGGTCATATAACGGGATTGAAGCTGTCCAACAACTCTACTAGATGAAGCATTGGCACGAGGCATGGCAAAATCTTCTACCATATGGTGGCCATAGTTTTTCATCCAAGGGAGCCATAATTTTTGCCGTCGGATCACCACATTTGGACTAAATAAAGGATCAACCAGTTTTTTAGTTTTTTGCTGTTAGTCTTGGATCTGGGTAGCTAGATTGCATCGCAGACGAGTGCCAGTTGCACTGATTGACATCGTAGAGATTTGTAGAGATCATAGATAACAAGTGCTTATGCTTGTTTGAGTTTTTCGAGGGTGGAGGTATCCAACGCCATGATCGTTGGACGTCATCATTACGAGATGTGCATAAAACAAAGAATAGGTGATGGTTGTGTCTCGGAGTGTGCATAGTCTTTCCTGATAGTTTGATGGATATAATAGTTTTTTCAGTGCATGGAAGGGCTCCATGGTGGCATCATGCAACTGGAGTGGTGCTCATGTTTGGGTGATTCTGGAAGCAGTTATTTTTAGAGAAGGAGCTATCGTCTCGCCAATGGCAATAGAACTTAGCGTCCGGTGAAATCCATACGCATGAAATAACAACACGATTAACAAATATATGTCGCTGCCTATGTAACTTTCTGTTATGTTTACTATCGCCGCTACCGTAGCAATGTAATTCCTGTCAACCACTCATGAGAAATTTCCTGCTATAGGCCGTGTTGTTTCATGCTGATGTGGAGATTCAGATGCTGCCAAAGGACCTGTCAGGCCTTTGTGTAGAGCTCTTCAGGGTTTCGTAAATTTTTTTTAGATCCCGTGCACATCAGAAGATCTACGTGAACATATTCTCCACCAAGCTGTAGTCCAAGAGTGGCGTGTGTATGTGAAGAATCACATCCGAATCAACCCATGTTCAGCTCAGTCATAGACAACAGAATCAGAGCATGTGGATGGGAAACTAGAGCAGTCTGTGTAAGTTAAAAAGGTTGAAGTAGAACAGACTCCGAAGGTTGTTGTTTTGTTTTGGAGGTGGACGTCCAGAATCCAGATGCACAAAGGGACATCGTGGAGGAGCTGAAACGGCCATGCGGGCTAAGTGCAACATCGTCGATGTTTGAATACTGGAGTCATCTCACGGAGTGCAAGGGCCGCGCAACAAGACGACATGATGACTGTGCCCGATGCAAAATGAGGATGCCTATACCAGATATACAATTTTTTCCATATGCTACTTGTTGAAGTTGAAAATTGTTGGCGTAGAGTTACATCTAATGTCTACCTGGCGTTGGCGAGCATGCCATCGATATCTTGATCGCTGCAATGGCTTCTACTATTTTATTGCACGAATAGCACCTATTGCTTTGCTTCCTCGACAGCGGCTGCAGCAACTTCCCCTCCTTCGAATCGACGGTGACAAACTTGAGAATTTATTTGGTAACCTTGGCCTGCCTCTGGCGATTGTAGCTGATAAGGTGGTGATTTCTGCCAGACTATCCATGATATGGTGCACAGATTGTGGTAGCGAAAATCTCAAATGTAGCCATTAGTGCAAATTGTCACCATAATTTGCTGATATCTGCAACTAAGGTTGTGTTTGTTGCCATAGCAGGCAAAATTTGCATGCACGACGGAGGAATTGCAGTCTCTTATGGATGCGGCAAAAATTAAGGTGGATGCGGTTGCGACTTGTGTGTGCTATAGTTAACAGTATTTTTTTTTACTGCGACATAGTTTTTTTCGGCGACCATTGATTATTGTTTTATTTGAAGATGCTTGCTGAAAGGGCATATACATAAATGGGGCATATTATATTTTTTGGCCACGAGGATGGCCATTAATTGAAAGCATGGGGGCATAAATATTTTAATTTGAAAAGGGGGCATGGTTTATTAACTGTTTATTATTTCAGTGTTTATGGCCGACAATAAGGCCACTTTTTAATGTATGCCTACATGAAGTGAAAGGCTCTGTATTTTTTTCAAGGATGGTCTAAGTGGGCCCATGTAATTTCCTTACGAAAGGAAAATTGTGATGATGTTTTTTTATTCCGCCAGAGAGCGATGCCGCCATAGTGCGAGGTTTTAGTTGCTGTCTTGGAGAGGCATGTTGTTTTTCATTATGATGAAGGCCCCTTTGATGGTGAAATATAGGGGTATTTATAGTCGTTGGAAATGGATTTCCACGATGGACACATTGGTAGTGTCCATTTGTACTTTTGAGGTTGTTTCAATTGAGTTTTTTAGCCTCAAAATTTTTCTACCTTGGAGTGCACTTTTGGTTGTACCCGACACTCAAAAGGTACTTTCATATGTGATCCTTGTACCTAGTGATTTTTTCTATACACTTGGAAAATGCAGTGGCTGGTTACCCATGCATTTCGGTGGGATGACATGGTCACCATAAGGACACTTATACTAGGGACTACAGACAAAGATACCCTAGATTTTATCCGAGGTTTTTTTTTGGATCTACTTCTGAAGACTACAGACGAAGACACTTCAGAATATTCTCTTCTTTTCTTCTTCTTCTCCTCCATATTTGGATCTATAGCTCATTTTATTGTATTGAGTACATTTTCGACAGAGACCGACACTCTTATATGGCTCGTTTTTCCTTTAATTAGGTGCATTTTCGACAGAGACCGACACCTTCTAGATTGAGTTCACCATGAGGAGGGATTTCATACTCATGGTGAATCTAGTCAGTGACCTATGAGAGGCAACATCCTCTGAGGATGACCTGCAGAGGCAATAGACCCAGAAGTGGCTGACCCTGAGGCACCCATGATGACCCCGAGGCACTTAGATGGCTGACCCAATGGAAATAGACCCGTGGAAGTGGATGACCCTGAGGCAACAGACCAAGATGTATACACAGTGAATCTAGCATTATTCACAGTTGGAGAGCCAAGCACAAAGAGCAAGAGCCTAAGACCAAATCAGCAATAAAGGAGGATGTAGATTTTTGTTAGAGAAGTCAACATTAAGGGGGAATGTTACCTAATGTTGACTTGTTTTTTTTCTTTAGTTAGGATAGTGCACATTAAGGGGGAATGTTAGAGTTAATGTAATGTGCACTATTCTCAGTTTGACACTTGTCAGTTTCATTGACAAGTGTCATGTTCATCATATAGGCTTATGCCTATATATTGTAACCATTTATCAATAAAATATAATCCCTTCAGTTTTCCATCCTAACAGTCTTCTTTGTAGTAGCATATGATGAAGATATGGCTCTAGATAGAATTGGATTATTCTTTTTTGAAAGAGAAAATTCGAGTTCTCGATCATTCTACAAAAAATTACACTCTGTTCCTTCACATAATTCTCAAAAATTAACTTACGTAGTAAGAATGAACTCTACTGAGTAGCATCAAATATATAGTTATCTTAGTATGTGCAATTTAAATGAAGTGGTTGCAATGTTCATTTGCATGTGAAACTACATAAATGCCATTTTTTCTATGATTGGATCACTTTTGAGGTTTATGGCATTACTTTGACACGTATGCACTTTCCTTACTTGGGGTTTTAAAATATTGTGTTGGATTTGCTTTGGATTGTGGACCCCATGTTTATTTTTAATCTTTTCCCCATTGAGTGAAATATTCCTTGGGTATCTCCTTTCTCATTTATGTGGTAAATCTTCCATTCCTTGTAACAAGGTGGTACCACTATGAGCCAAGTAGCATAGTTGACTTATGAGCCAACTAGAAATTATGGCTTGTGGGAATGCTTGCCATTGTGAAGCATATTTTATCTTTTAGTCACTTATATCATAAAAAAAGTTCAAAAACAAAGAAAATATTTACAAGGTATGATACATATGATACACATAAATAGCTCACTATTTGATGTACAACTTGAGATGATATCTATTCACCGAGATGGGTAGCATCTCTCCTGATTGATTTTTGATCTGGAAAGCGTTAATCTATTTGATCAATTATATTTGAAAAGGAACCTCCCAAAATAGGTCAAACTTATCATGCTTACCTAGCTTGGCCTTGTCCACATTCCATTTTAAAACCAAGTTATCAACTTAAACTTTCTAAACCTGGTCTTCTTTTCAAACCAACCCTTTGTTTGTGAAAAGTATTTTTGGAACATTTTGTAATATTCATCTCTTTGTTCTTACAATTATAATAGTTGAATAAGTCTTTCATTTACAAGATTTTCTTTGTCAGAATCATTATCACTGATGTATTTTAGAGTAGGTAAATCTAGAAGGATTGGAAGAACAAATTCTTTTCTAGACAATAGTGTAAGGAGATGTTCCTATATATTTCTTCAAGGTGATTCGATCTACCCAAAGTACTTGGTTCATAAATAAATGCTAAGATTTTTAGTCTTCTAGATATATTTTAAGCATCTTGATAAGTTTTTTTTGGCTTAATTCTGCTAAGCCATTTCCCCATGGGTAATAATTGGAAGAATTATTTAAGTAAATGTTGTATCTGCTAGCAAATCCTATATACTTAGCCCCTATAAAAATTGAGCCAAAATCACTTACCAAATCTTCAGGAATGCCATACTTGGTGATCAGAGTTTGAAGAAATCCAAGTACCACATCTTGATCACATCTCTTGGTCAGTATTGCTTCAACTCATCTGGTAATATAATCTATGGTAGTCAAAATGTATGTGTAACCTGCTAAATAATTAGAACTAATTTCCACCATGAATTCTAGACCCCACTATTAAAATTGTTTCTCCACATGTATTTGTTGTAGAGGTATTGCAATATTTCTATTTCTACTTGTGTATCTCTGGTACTTATCATAGGATCTAGAAATTTTAAAAGCATAAGCAAAAACAATAGGTCAAAAATATCTTGCTCTTATAATTTTTAGTGCAATAGATCTTCCTAAATAATGACCTCCAGATGGTCCATCATGAAATTCCTTTAGGATATTGTACTTTTGATATTCTCTTACGTACCTTAGGAGGATACCATCAAGGTTTTTCTATAAATTTCTCCATATAGTACTGTATAGTATAAGGATTGAAGCCTATGCCTTCTTCTTTGTGAAACATTAAGGTTTTGGGGACATATTCCAGTCTGAAAATAACTTGTAAGCTCATCTATCCAATATGCTTCTTGTAGGATAATATCACCTTCTTGATATAGCTCTTTGATCTAACATACTACTTCTTCTTGTAGACTTGCTACAGCTAGAAATTCTTGATAGATATCTCTACCTCTTACCTATTTTTTGGGATGGATCTCAATGTAAAACTCTTGAATTTTTCTAATCCAACTTGCTTTTTTCTCACCAAGTTCTCCTTGTAATATGAATGTTCTTACATAAGGGTGGACTACATACACCTGTGTTTTTCTCTGGGCTAGATACTATCTAAAATATTTTAAGGACTTCATGAATGCAAACACTTGTCTTTGTATGAAGTTATATTTTACCTTATACTCATGCAATGTTTGGCTCCAAAGTAAAATAGGATGTTCATTGTTCTGATCATCTTTTTGATTTAGCACAATGACATAACTCTCTTCAATGTCATAGAAATAAAGAATGAAGTCTCTATCAAAGTTTGGATTGACCAGAACTAGAGTTGTAGCAATAGATTATTTAATCATTTTGAATGCTTGATTCCTTTTGTCAGTCCATTTATAATCTACCTATTTTTTTAGCAACTCTGAGATTGGTTTGACAATATAAGCAAAATTAGAAATGATTTTTCTTACAAAATTAATCTACCCAAAGAAGGACTGCAGAGATTTTTTGTTCATTGGAAGGGGTAGTTCCAGTATTGCTTTTATTCTATCAGGGTCAATGGACATATCCAATTTTGATACTAATATCTCCTAGCAATTTTCCTTCATGAAATGCAAAGATGGATTTCTTAGGGTTTAATGATATACCAAATTTCTTGCATTTATAGAAAACTTGTTCTAAAATGATAGAGATGATCTTGTTTCTCATGTGAAAATACTGTCATATAATCTAAATATATCAAAATTATTTTATTAATAAGCTTACAAAAAGCGTAATCCATTACCCTATGAAAATTGGCATTAGCATTTGATAGATCAAATGACATTCTTTGATAGGTAAATATGTCCCATTTGGCTATAAATGCAGTATTATATTGATCTTCATTCTTAACCCAAATATGATTGTATCCAGAGAAAACATCCAATAATGAGAACCTCTCTATCCCTACTACCATTTGTAAAATTTGATCTATTATTGGAAATATTGAGTTGTCATTGATGTCAAAGGGTGCATGGTATTCAAGGCATAAATATTCTTCAAGGGTGTGAAGTTTACAAGGTTGGATAATATATCAATTGTGTCAAGAATGGACTATTGTGAATAGCAAACAATGGATAATTATTCAAGGTAAGGTATATCTCAAAGCAAAGGTAAATATTTTTCAAGAAAAGGATTATAATATTTAAATATTATAAAGAGAATATTATAAGAGGGACAAAGGTTTAAAAGTTGCTTGGAAAAAAATAAGGATAAAGGTTTAAGAAGTTGTTTGGGAAAAAAAATGTTTAAATATAATAAGAAGGACAAAGGTTTGGACAAAAAGAAGGATAAAGGTTTAAAAAGTTGCTTGGGATAAAAAGATTTAAATATCATAAGAGAGGGACAAAGTTTTAAAAAGATAAATATTTATAATATTTAAATTCTAAATTTAAATATTATAAACAAAAGAGTTTGAAAAATAAAAAGGCACCAAAAATTGAAAATAAATTAAGCCGACCTTTCAAAATGAAATCGAAGGAAATGGAAAGCGTATATATATATATATATATACATGGAATTATTAAACCTTGGAGTGGAAAAAAAAATTGAAATTGAAAATCCATCATCGTGCATGCGAACGGTAGGAAGAAAACGTAGAGGAGAAGATAGCAAAAATCAAGGTAGAGATAGACAAAGAGAAATATCATTGTGTGGACCTGAGGTTTCATTCACTGGGATAGCCCAGTTGGTAGTGTGTCTTTGCATGGAGCACTGTTGAGCAGGAGGTCATGGGGTTGAATCTAGTCGACGCCATTTTTTGTTGAGTTTTGATGAATGAGGAAGACTTGGATAAATATCACTATAAGCACCTTTGGCTTCGACTGCTGAGGTAGTCCATCTAGTTGTTGGCTTTGTGTGGAGCATTTTTTGGTAGGAGTTCATAGGGTTAAATCAGATTGAAATCATTTTTTATGAGATTTTGTTGTTGATAAAAGTATAAGGACACGGATATATATTGGGCACCTCCATTTTGTTATTAGCTATCATGGTAGCATAGCTGATCACAAAATGCTTGGGAAAAAATTATATTTCATGAGGTTAGGGGTTCGATTCTCAACAATGCAAAGGTACTAAATTTTTTATTAAATTCAATTTTGAAGGAAAAATAAAGGTCAAGGTTTTAGCATAAGAGATAGTGATTTTTGCAAATTAGAAAAGGGAGTTATAACATATATGGCTGTCAAGTTGATTTTTATTTTTGCATGTTAGAAAAAGGGGAAATAATGTGTAAATGTGATTAATGTTATATTGTATTAGGTATATTACAAAAATAAGATTTGATATCTATTCAAGAAAAATATATTTTCTAACCAATTTTAAAGTGGCAAAAGAAAAGAAAATTAATTTTATCAATACAGGCACATGTAAAAGAAGACTATCATAATTAAGGTAGATTTAGAGGTATGGTTATTTAATTCCTTTCTCAAGGGTGGTTTTTTTTGAGCAAAATGTTTTTGATGTCGTATGGTTAGAGGTATAAGGATTGATTTGATGTGCATTAGTGTTGATTGAAATTGGAAATAAATGTGCAAATATTATAGGTCAAATTTGTGAGTAAACTTGTGCATTGGTCTTGATTGAAATTGGGAGTAAATGTGCAAATATTATAGGTCAGATTTATGAGTAAACTTGTGCATTGGTTTTTATTGATATTGGGAGTAAATATGCAAGGGTTATAGAACATATTTGAAAGAAAAAGTTGTGCATTGTTCATTATTAATTTTAGAAGACAAGTCATATTTGAGCATTGTGATTGGCTTTGAAGTGCATGATGAAATACACAAATAGTGTTACACATATAGAAGGATTGTTTTAAAGCAATTCAAATTATCACATAGTGCAAGGATATCCATTCTCAAATCTTGCATATAAACAATGCTCATAAATTTCTCAATGTGCTTTCCTCTACTCTAGCAATTCAGACATATTCTACCTAGTATTATTTTATCTTCATGAACATATAGAGAATGATATGCATATTTAGAGCATATTTGAGTAGGCATTATTAGAAGTCTTGTGAGAATATTTGAGCACATTTTGTGAGTAGAGTTAAGTAGGTTTTTGTGAGCATATTTGAGCAGGTTTTGGAGCAGATTTGAGTAGATCTTTTGAGCAGGCTTGTGAACAGATTTGAGCAAATTTATGAGTAGGTTTGGGCACTATTTGTGAGTAATATTGAGCAGGTTTTGTGAGAAAATTTTATCAGAGTTGTGAGTAGGCTTGGAGTATATTTTATCAGAGTTGTGAGAAATATTTGGAGCAGACTAGAGCAGAAGATATTGGTATCTCCTATGGATAGAGGTCCACAAACCAGAGTAGAGAGAACTGGCATCTCTTGTGGATAGTGGTCCATGAACCAGAGCAGAGGGGATTGGTATCTCCTATGGGTCGGGGTCCACAAACATTGTAATAAGGAATTGATTCCCAAAAAATTTGTTAAAAAAATTGAGAGGAAAAATTTCTTCATGGATTTAGCCCACATTGGGTGAACCACATTAAATTTGTGTCTCTTATGTGTGTGGTGATTTGTGCATTGTTTCATTATTACAATTGATAATATTAGATGATATTGCTTTGGAAAGAAAAGTAAATTTTTTATATTATATTTTTCACCCCCCTCTTAGTATAAGCTTATGTTCTTCAATTGGTATCAGAGTAGGTTCCTTTGTGAGAGCTTAAAATCTTGAAGGAAGATCTTACAAGAACACAAATGGCACATCAGTAAGGCTTTTTATTAAATAGAGCTCCATTGTTTGATGTAACTAAATATGCTTTTTGAAGTGTGAGGATGAAGACTTATTTGATGGCACATGGATATGATATATGACAATCCATTGAGAATGGGTTCACACAACCTATAACTCATCCTATATATACAAGTGGTAAGAAACCATATCAAAATAATTCCAAGGCAATGAATGCAATTTTAAGTGGGTTATGTGAATCAAAGTTTGTGAAAGTCATGCAATGCACTTCAACAAAAGAAATATGGAACAAGTTATAGAGAACATATGAAGGATAAGACAATATTAAAATGGCAAAACTTCAAACCCACATGAGAAATTTTGAATACTTGAAGATGAAAGATGAAGAAGATATTTCTAGGTATCTACTTCATGTTGATGAGGTTGTCAACACCATTCATGGACTTGGAGAAAATATTGAAGACTTTAATATTTTTTAGAAAATCTTAAGATCACTTCCTATGAGATTTGATGCAAAGGTTTCAACAATAGAAGAGATGAAGGATCTCAACACCTTAAGTATGGATGAGCTACATGGGATACTCACAGCCTATCAGATGATGATAGAAAAAGATCAAACATCCAAATGAGAGGTAGTATTCAAAGCTTCATATAAGGCAAAGAATAAAGTACCATAATCAAGTGATGAATCAAGTAGTAAAGAGGAGTCTAAATTTATGATAATAAATAAGAAGGGTCCAATAAAACAAAAAAATATGCAGACTATGAAATGCTTTAGTTGTGGTGACATTGGTCACTATGCAGCTAATTTTCCAGAAGCTAAAAATAGTAGCAATAAATAGGAAAACAAATACAAGAAAAATAAAGAAATAAAATTTTAACATGAAAAGAAAAATAGGCATGGTCAAGGCAAGCATGAGAATATCTTTCAAAGACACAAGAAAAGTTTTTATGTTGAAGAAACAAGTAGTGCTTCCAGTGATAGTGATGAAAGTCTCTTTAATAGTGAAAAAGAAGAAATATATTTTTGGCCATAGAAGAGAAAGAAGATGCTTCTATTGTCATAGACCAAGTAGAAGAGAAATAAGATGTACATGTTGTCAAAGACCAAGAAAAAAAATAAGATTCCCTTGTTATTGAAAACCAAGAAGAAAAGAAAGTTTTTGAATATGAAGAGGAAGCCAAAATTAATATGGAAGAGGAAATTGTTATTGATATTAAAGAGTTGAAAAGGGAGAACTTGATATTTAAGGTTCAAGTACAAGAGGATGAGAAAACAAAGGTAAAGCTTCTACAAGATCTCACTGAATTAAAAGTTAAGGTTGAAGAGGCAAGGAAAGTTCAAGAAGGTATGGCTGAATAGCTAGAGGTAAAAGAGCTAGAACATGAAAGACTAGAACATGAATTTGAAATTCTAAGGAAGGGACTTGAAAATTTTAATAATAAGATATATCAGTTTAGGAAAAGCTCAAATATTTAGATGATATTATCAAAACACAGAGATCTCAATATATGAAGAATAGACTTGGCTTTGAGGAAGGTCAAGAAGTACAAAATGAGTCAAGATCAAAATAAATAGAAGCATTAAAGAAGGTATTTGAAGAAGAATATAAGATATGTACTGATGATTTGAGAAGTGGAAACATCAATGAAGAAGAAAATAATGCACCATCAAGGAACAAGGACCAACACAAAAAAACAAAGAAAGAATCATGCGACCATATCCTCCAAGCCAAGATGAATATTTATTCTAGGGTTTTTGCTTCTCTTGTAATCATTTTGGTCACAAAGATATACATTGTAGGGTTCATGTTAAGAATGATTATGACTTCACCAAGAAAAACTTCATTTCATTTACACCTTTCAAGGACTACAACATCATGTGTTTCAAGGGCTAAAAGTTCCTTGGGACAAAAAGGTTTAAATATCACAAGAGGGACAAAGTTTTAAAAAGATAAATATTTATAATATTTAAATTCTAAATTTAAATATTATAAATAAAAGAGTTTGAAAAATAAAAAGCTGCCAAAATTGAAAATAAATTAATTCGACCTTTTAAAATGAAATCTAAGGAAATGGAAAGCATATATATACATGGCATTATTAAACCTTGGAGTGGAATGAAAAATTTAAATTGAAAATCCATCATCGTGCATGCGAATGGTAGGAAGAAAATGTAGAGGAGAAGACAAAAAAATTGAGGTAGAGATAGACAAAGAGAAATATCACTGTGTGCACCTAAGGTTTCATTCACTAGGATAGCCTAGCTGGCAGTGTGGCTTTGCATGGAGCACTATTGGGCAGGAGGTCATGGGGTTGAATTTGGTCGATACCATTTTTTTTTAGTTTTATAGAATGAGGAAGACTTGGATAAATATCACTATGAGCACCTTTGGTTTTGACTGCTGAGGTAGCCCAACTAGTTGTTGGCTTTGCATGGAGTGTTTTTGGGTAGGAGGTCATGGGGTCAAATTAGGTTGACATAATTTTTGATGAGGTTTTGTTATTGATAAAAGCACAAGGACACAAATATATATCGGGCACCTTCATTTTAGTCCTAGCTATTGTGGTAGCATAGATGGTTACAATATACTTGGGAAAGCATTGTATTTCGTGAGGTCAGAGGTTTGATTCTCAGTTGTGCAAAGGTATTAAATTTTTTATTAAATTTGATTTTGAAGGAAAAATAAAGGTCAAGGTGTTAGCATAAGAAATTGTGATTTTTGCAAATTAGAAAAGGGAGTTATAAGGTGTATGTTGGTCAAGTTTATTTGTATTTTTGCATGTTAGAATAAGGAGAAATAAGGTGTAATTGCGATTAAGTTATATTGTATTAGGCATATTATAAAAATATGATTTGATATCTATTAAAGAAAAAAATATTTTCTAACCAATTTTTAAGTGGCAAAAGAAAAGAAAATTAGTTTTGTCAAGATAGGGACATGCAAAATAAGATTATCATCATTGAGGTAGATTTAGAGGTATGGTGATTTAATTTCTTTCTCAAGGGTGGTTTTGTTTGAGGAAAATATTTTTGATGTCATATGGTTGGAGGTATAAGGATTGATTTGATGTGCATTAGTGTTGATTGAAATTGGTAATAAATGTGCAAATATTATAGGTCAAATTTGTGAGTAAACTTGTGCATTGGTCTTGATTGAAATTGGGAGTAAATGTGCAAAGTTTAAAGGTCAGATTTGTGAGTAAACTTATGCATTGGTTTTGATTGATTTTGGGATTTTGGGAGTAGATCTAGAGGGAAAATTTGAGCATTGTGATTGGATTTGAAGTGCATAAGGAAATAAGCAAATAGTCTTACACATATAGAAGGATTGTTTTAAAGCAATTCAAAGTGTCACATAGTGCAAGGATAGTTTGAAAAGATTCAATTGAGAAGAAGAACATATTGGGTAATTGTTATTGCATATTGATGAGTGTCATTGAGTCTCATCATTTAATCTCAATGATTTATCAATCTGGGGTGGTGTCCAAGGTTGTTTACGATAGAAGGTTAGGGCAGAGTACAATTCAGGCATTCAGATTTTAAGCATTTATTGGTGAAGCAGATTTTGGTTTAGCCTTTTGGTGTCACACTAAACCTATTATGTAGAATGAAAACTGAAATAAATTATAGTAATTGAAAAATAAATCTAAATTGCAAAATTTAACAATTAACTATAATTGTAAGAATTGGAAATGGCTAGATTAAACTCTAATCTACTTTTGTAGGATTGAAATAACAAAAGTGAAATTTCTAAATTGAAATGATGCTAAAATAAAACCCATGCTAAAAATACCTATCAATATCCTACCACAAAAGGTCATCAATCTTTTGCTATAGGAATTGACAGCAAAATGAAATCTATTGAAATTAAAAGTAGTTGACACATAAAAGCAAAGAACATGAAAAGTAAAGGGAACATGTAAACAAATATTTAATCTAATTTTTTAGTTGATACACACACATTAGCTGTATAAAAACATAATGAAGAAAACATAAATAACAGAATACAAAATTAAAACAAGAAAATGAAATCTGGCAAGCAATCTATTAATTTTGTTGTAGCAAAATTACAAATTAAAACCTGCCATAAAAATCCTCCTTCTAGATCTAAAAGTGGGCACATACTTATTAATATATAAGGAGGTGTAAAAATGCTCCTTAACTAATTAACACTCAGAACATAAATTGACAAAAATACTGCACTTTTATTGCTATCAAAACATGCTGAAAACTGTTATAGATAATTGTTGTACAGTCCTATTTGCTACTGCTACTATTCTCCTCTATTCTAATTCCTACCTAGATCAAACAAGAAGGGAGCTATCCTTTAATAGATACATAATATATATTTACAAATATAAAATATGTTATTCCTATCCTGCAGATCAAATCCTATTACGTTGCAGCATTTCCTAGTTTTATCCTAGAAGAGGATGAATTGATCTTTTCCCATGAATGGTGGCTTTTAGACAGCAAGGATGGCAAACACAATTGGGGGATATTTTCCATTAACATTATCAACCTTATTTATCTTTTTCCACTATTATAAAATAGTCAAAAAGTACTTTCTATTGTCAATTCGAAGATAACTGGTTCAATTCGAAGAAACTGCATTGTGTCAATCCAAAGATGTCTGCTCAATCTGAAGCTCTTTGGATTGACTAACTGTGTGGTCTTCAAGTGATCTCAGCTAATTTTCTTAGGTATGTTATCTCTCATGAATTTATTGCAATAGATTTTATCCTTATCCATGTGAGAATTCCATGCCTTGCTATTCATTGGTAGTTGGCTAGAATTTACATGGTAAACTGCTGCATTTTCTAGATTTGCTACACAATTGTAAAATGTTGGCATTTCTTGCAAGTTAAAAAAATTAGAACATGGGAAAATAATTCAAATATCAAAATGAATAAGTACATCAAGTTGCTATGAAATTTATACATTTTATTCACCAAGTATCCATGCTTAAATAGTGCAATACTTAATAATATGGTAGTTTTTATATGTCAAACATAGTGTAAAAATGAGGTATTTTTAGACATCATCACATATCATTCTCTATATGTTCATGAAGATAAAATAATACTGGGTAGAATATGTCTGAATTGCTAGAGTAGAGGAAAGCACATTGAGAAAGTTATGAGCATTGTTTGTATGCAAGATTTGAGAATTGATGAGCATTGTTTGTATGAGTGGATGAGCATGATTTTGGAGCATATTTGAGTAGGCCTTCTTAGCAGGCTTGTGAGCAGGTTTTTGTGAGCATATTTGAGTATATTTGACCATGTTTTAGAGTAGATTTGAATAGGCCTTTTGAAAAGACTTGTGAGAATATTTGAGTAGATTTATGAGCAAGTTTGAGCAGTTTTTGTGAGTAGGATTGAGCAGGTTTTATGAGTAAATTTGAGTAGAGTTGTGAGTAGGATTTTTAGCATACCAGAGTAGAGGATATTGGTGTGTCATTTGGATAGAGTGAAGGGATACAATATCCTATCCCATAATAGTATATAATAATTATTATAAAATGCAACATGTTAACATATCAAACCCATACTAGAACCAATGTTGCAGGGATAATCAAAATGAAAATCAAATTAAGAATTAAAGTAAGTGAGTCACCTCTCTGTGAGGGAATATCCTCACCATGTAGGCTATGCAAAATCGTAAGAAAAAACAAATTAATTCAATTATAAGAGAGATGATAAATTAAATGTGAATCAAATCATATATATAATAAAAATTCCTTCTTGGAAACAGAGTTGACAACTATGTTTGGAATGTAGCATGACTCACCTCCTTGGAAAGCTTTGTCCTCAAAGCTAGAAATGTCTTGAAAATACTTTCAGGTTCCCATGTAGCATCTTCTTCAGGTAAGTCCTACCATTTGATGAGAAATTACTAGATGTGATGAGATCTTAGTGTGCATGTTCTAGTTTGTAAAATTGTTTCTAGATGGAGATATATACGTCCTTATTTATCAAGCACTAGTAATTCAAAATGAGATTGTACTTTCTGTCCAATCACCTTCTTGAAACAGGAAACATGAAATACTGGATGTATGCGTGAGGAATGAGGTAATTCTAGTTGATATGCTACTTTCGTAATGCAACGTATAATTTTGTAAGGACCATAAAATCGTGGAGCCAACATCTAACTTGACTTGATATTTAGTGACAATTTTTTATAGGGCTATAAATTTAAGAACACCATATCATCAGTATTGAATTCTCTTTTCAAACGGTGTGTCTTGTTTTTGTTTCATACGATTATGTGCATGGATCAAATTGTCTTTGAGAATGGTGAGAATTGATTCATACTACTGAAATCAATCATCTACTTGGGTGACTTTGGAAGATCCTAGTACATAATCTACTACTGTTGGTTCCTTAGTTCCATACAATTCTTCAAAAGGATACATATTGATGGAATAATGGTAATAAGTGTTGTACCACCATTCCACCAATGATAACCACTGATTCCATTAATATTGTCTATCCTGAAAAAAACATCTCAGGTTGGTACCCAAACATTTTTTAACTACCTTCGTTTGACCATATGTTTGTGGATGGTATGCGAAGACATATTTAATTTGGTACCACTAAGTCGAAACAATTCTCTCCAAAAAATTCTAGTAAATATGGGATCTCGATCACTTACAATATTTTTGGGCATTCCATACAATTTGAAAATTGAATCCATAAATACCTTAGCCACTTTTCTTGCTAAAAATGGATGTTGTAAAGATTGAAAGTGAGCATATTTGGAGAGGTGATAAACTACCACAAAAATTACTATTTTACCTTCTAACTTAGGAAGACCTTCAATAAAATCCATGGAAATATGTTCCCATTGATGATCTGGAATGGGTAAGGGTTGAAGTAATCCTAGTGATTTGATTGTTTTGCCCTTATTACGTTGGCATACTTCACATTCAGCTACCCATTTATTAACCTCCACTTTTAATCCTTTCCAAAATAAGGATTGTTTAACCCGCATATAAGTTTTCAAAAAAACTGAACGTCTTGTTGATGGAGAAGTATGTGACTCATCTAGAATCCTTGATTTGATTGTCGAATTGTGTGGAATGTAAATGTGATTCTTCTTTCTTAATATATTGTTGTCATCGGAGAAACGAGGGTGCTTGGATGAACCCACTGACAATTCCTAAATTATTTGAGCGATTTCACTATTGGACAACCATTCTTCCTATAACTGAGACACCCATTGAGAACAAGGACCATAAATAGCATTGATGACCACTTCATCTTCGTATTTTTTGGATAATGCATCGGCTTCCACGTTTTCATTCCATTTCTCATACTGAATAACGAAGTTATATCCCAATAATTTAGTCAACCACTTGTTTCATTATGAATAAGAGAACCTTTGTTCTAGAAAATGCTTGAGACTACTATGAACTATTTTTACAAAGAAACAACTATTGATTAAGTAGTGTCTCCATTTCTCCACTACATGTAGAATAGCCAAAGTTTATTTTTCATATGTGGATCTTCCCAAATTATTTCCCAAAATTTTTTTACTTTCGAATGCCAAGGGATGACCTTTTTGCATTAATACTGCCCCAATACTTTTTCCTAAAACATCACATTCAAAGAGAATGGTTTGTGAAAATTTGGAGTTTCCAAAACTGGGGTAGTACACATTGCTATTTTGAGAGCCTCAAAGGCTTGAGTGACTACTTTGGACCAATGAAAAACATCCTTCTTTGTGAGTGTTGTGAGAGGAGCTGCAATTTTACCATAGTTACACATAAATTTGTGATAGTAGCTAGTGAGACCCAAAAAACCACAAAGTTTCTTGATGGTTTTAGGTAAAGGACAATCTTGAATTACCTTAATATTATTGAGATCCACTTTAACACCTTCCTAAGATACTATATTACCTAGGTAGTCAACTTATTGTACACCAAAAGAGCATTTAGATCGCTTGAAAAACAACTTTTCTCTGTGTAAGATATGAAGAACTCTTCCCACATGTGATAAATGATCCTTCCAAGATTTACTATAGATGAGTATGTCATCGAAGAAGAATAGGACACATTTGTGGAGGAATGGATGAAACACATAGTTCATGAGACTTTGGAATGTAGATGGGGCATTAGTGAGACCAAAGGGCATGACCAAGAATTCATAATGACCTTTGTGAGTTCGAAAAGCTATTTTAGGAATATCCTCCTACCTAACTCTAATTTGGTGAAACGCTGAACATAAGTCCAATTTGGTAAAGAATTTTACACCATGTAGTTCATCTAATAAATCATCAATAAAAGGAATAGGAAATTTATCTTTGATGGTGATTTTTTTGAGAGGATGAAAATCCGGACACATACGCCAAGAATTGTCTTTTCGACGAGCCAAAACTACTAGTGAAGAATAAGGGCTAGTGCTATGACGGATGACACCATGTTCTAGTAGTTCTTGGAAAATATTCTTAATTTCTATGGTTGGGGATATCAATAAGGATGACCATTAGGTGGAAGAATTCTAGGAACAAGATGTATGGCATGGTCATGGGATATTTTGTGTGGTAGTCCTTTTGGTTTGTGAAAAACCTCCACATAGTTGGCAACAATGTTTTGGAGATATTCTACTTGGATTTTTGGCATATCTTGTGCTAACTTTTCCATGCAATTAATTTGGGCTATGAATCCGTAGCCATATTTTCTTAATATATTTTCCATGCTATGTGAACTTACTATTTTTTATGGAGGTGTTGGCATTCCTTGAAGGTGAATGGTCTTCCCATTCTCTTGCAATTCCACATAGCGTTGCTTGTAATTGAAACCAACCGTGGTTTCCAGTTGTTCCATCCATGTAACACCCAAAATAACTTCCAAATTCCCTAGATCCATGACAAAAAGGGGACCATGCCAAATATAACTACTGATTTGTAATGAAATTGAAGAGGTATTACCTAGGCATTGAGAAGTTTCCCTGCTTGTAGTTCTAACTTGAAATATGTCTTGAATCGAAGAGTATATGTGTAAATTTAATGCCCTTGCAAGTTTTGCATCAAAAAAATTGTGAGTACTTCCTGAATCAATTAATACTGTCACCTTCCTTTTTCAAATGAATCCTGCTACCTTGATTGTATGGTGATAGGATAACCCCATAAGAGCATGTATTGAAATAGTCATGGTATCTTATTTAGCTGTAACCTCCTTGTGTTCACTCTGGTCATCAACTGTGGGATCCTCAAGTGAACTGTATTCCTCTATTTCTTCATCTTCCTTGTCAGCATATTCAATTTGAAATTTTTATCATCTTTTGGATGATGATTGCGATATGTATAGAAGAAGTATCTTGATGGTTGAATCACATTGTGTGGATGTTCCTAGTTGTACCTTCGTCTCTGCCAAATTGGAAATCCTTATACACTCATATCCTAGATGGATTTTTTAAGTCCAATTTGACTTTAATATTCAATTTTGACCCATTTCTAAAAGCCACTACCACCACATTAGGTTGTAATTCTGTTGCATTGTGAAGCATACTAGTAAATTCTGAGATATAGTCCCCTACCGATATTATTTGTTTACATGAAAAAAACTACACTATGTAAGAAGTTGTGGGACCTTCATCAATTCTATGAAGAAAGGCATCGAAGAAATCCTTCCAGTAGATTTTGTTTCCCATATCACGTTTGAACCATGAAAACCATTGATAAGGTTCAGTACCTAATTTGGTTTTTGCAAAAGGAATTTTTTCTAAATCTTTGAATTGGTATATGTTTAAAATAACTTCCATTGTGGCTATCCACCCACGTGGATCATGACCTTAAAAGGTGGGCATATCAATGCATGGAAATTTGACTCTAGTAGGAAATCTTGCTTGGTGGTAAACTTCATGTCTCCCTTGGTCCTCATTATTTATCTGTCTCTGGATGCGATTTTGGGTAGGTCTACCAAAATCCCTTTGTTGCTCAAAAAATTCTTTGTTTCCCCTATCCTCATTATTTATTTTGCCATTGATATTTGGGTAATGACCATTATGACCTCTTTGGTGTATATAGTCTTCATATTGATGCTCAGTACTCCAGTGGTTTGGTCTAGAGGGATTTGGTTGGGATTGTTTGATGAGTATTTAGGTTATGTTGGTATTAATTTTATGAATACTATCTACTAATTTTAGTAATGTCTCATCAGTGACCTTGGGGCTTCCTATTTCCACTTGAGTGATGCTCTCATGGGAGTATTTTGGGGAGGTATTAGATGCCATTTTTTTAAACAATGGATGACCTGGGTTATAGCTAATAATTTCGAAAGGAGAAGAACAATTTTATGTACCTTTGCTTCTATAAGGTCTTCTTTGTGAATTTAGGCTCCTTTCATTTGGATCCTTAGAACTTGATAGTTTCCCGTTTGGTCCTTTTTTCAACTTTTCGCTCATGCGCTAGTATAATAGTTGCCTTTGATTCTACAAAATGCTGATGAATTTGGGCAAAAAAATTGGTTTAATTTTTTCTCTCAATGTCGCTCCAACTGTGATGCGAATTTTATGTATCTCTCTGCAAATTTTGATTAGAAACGTTTTGATAAATTTTCGACAACTTTTGACTAGTAAATTTTTGACAAATTTTGACCAGTAACTTTTCGACAACTTTTGACCAGCAACTTTTGTCCAACAACCTTTTGACAACTTTTGATCAACAAATTTCCTTAACTCAAATCCTTTGACCACTAGTTTGATCACTATAACTTTTATTACACCAACTGAATAGACCGAATATGAAAAATTAACTACGTGTAGAACCTAAACTGAGTGAAGACAACCCACATGAAACCCTAGACCACGTGTGAGGACGATGTGACCACACAAAATATGACAACAGGAACATGAACTAAGGATGACATGCAGACAGTAAATGACATGTAGAAATCAAGGGACCAACTAACATGATATGACACATAGACAACAAGGACAAGGAAGAGGACTATGATCAACCAGAAGATGCAACACAAGGCAACTGAAATTAAGGACTCAACATTGAAGATGATGAAAACATGGATGACGAAGACATGACTAGGACTCAATAAGACGTAAGACTATGGGCAACTCAGGAGAACATATGTGACCAAGGGACTCATGTGAGGAAGGTGGCTTATGTGACTGTAGTCACATTCAACTAGGATCTCCTAGTTGAATATAAACACAACTTTGCCTCCTGTACCCCGCGTGTGAGATAATTTTCCCTGCAGCGAAAAAAAATTAATATTTTCTTTTATATAAAGTTCAAGAGAAGAATGTACCTTAGACTTAGCATTATAATGCTATTTTTTGGGCGATTGGTCAGCATGCTTCACCATAATTATGCTGCATTTGACCGATTTTCTCTACGATTCGAGGCGTTTAATTTTTCGATTAAACTTGATGATCTCACCTAGTAATGCACACCTTGTTGTTTTTGTGGAAACTCGTTACTTGAAGGCTTTCATGCTTGTTGTTTATTCTTCCACCATGATGTGGAATTGAAGGCTTTTGTACCCCCATAACCACCTGTGCATTGATTTTAAGTTGCGTCCAACCGCGTATACATGATATGTACAAACAATGAATCAGAGCAGACAAAAGAGGAGTGCCTCCCCACTAGTATCCTTGGATCATACGAATTTTAATACCACTTGAAGGGATACAAGATCCTCTCCCACAATAGTATATAAAAATTATTATAAAATACAACATATTAAAATACCCATACCATAACCAATGCTACAGAGATAATCAATATGAAAATAAAATTAAGAATTGAATTAAGCGAGTCACCTCTCTGAGAGGGAAGATCCCCACTATGTAGGCTATGCAAAATTGCAAGTGAAAAATAATAATTTGATGATAAGAGATATGATAAGTTAAATGTAAATCAAATAATATATATAATAAAAAAATTGCTTCCTGGAAACATAGCCAACGACTATGTTTGGAACATAGCATAGAGCTCCATGAACTAGAGTAGATGGGATTGGCCTCTCCTATGGATAGAGGCCCATGAACTAGAGCAGAGGGGATTGGTGTATCCTGTAGATTGGGGTCCACAAACATTGTAATATGGAATTGATTCCCATAAAATTTTTTGAGACAATTTATAAGAAAAATTTCTTCATGGATGTAGCCCACATTGGGTGAACCACATTAAATATGTGTCTCTTATGTGTGTGGTGATTTATGCATTGTTTCATTATTGCAATTGATAATATTGGATGATATTGCTTTGGAAAGAAAAGTAAAAATTTTATCTTATACTATTCACCCCCCTCTTAGTATAAGCTTGTGTTCTTCATCTATCTGTGGTAAGGGGTAGTGATATATCAGAGAATCTTGATTAAGATTTCTAAAGTCTACACAGAGGTGAATATCTCCATTTTTCTTTCTTACTGGGACCATATTGGCCACCCAATTTGAGTTCTTGATCGGGTAAATTATCTTCGCTTTGTTAGCATAAGTTAGCATATTTTGTGTGTATTACATTATTTAGCTTACTGTTATAACTCCTGTAAAAATTTTGTTTACGTCGGTGCTATTATTGAAATTGTTTTTTTTTTTGAATTTACATGGTGGAATTGGTAGCTGCCATGAATTTGGGTAGGCTGTACAACTTTTTATGGCCGCCATAGTATTCTGTGCTGTCCACCCCAAAAGCTACCACACAGATCTTCGTACAATCCACCCCTATAACCACCATGCCATAATCATTTTAAACCTTTTACGCCACTGAAAGCACCAGGAAAGGGACAAGCGTTCAGTCCAGTGAGGCCCGAGATTTGAACCTTGGACCTCTGCCCCCCTTATGGGGTTTGGATGAACCAATTGGTCTACACCTCGGACCTCTATTCCCGACATTGTAACCATTATTTAATTTGCTTAATGCAATACCTCCCTTAGTTCGATTGTTCAACATGGTTTCAGAGCCAAATCCCGGTGTTTATTGGCAGTGGGTGTGATTTTTTTATCGTCCTGTCAAGAGCACCCCCGGGCCGCAGTTGCAGCCATCTTGCCTCCAGGCTGTTGTAGCAGCCGCTTGGATTGCTCCCTGCCCCCGTCCGTGTTGTCGCGCGCTTCAAAACTTTTGCCTATGCGTGAGAAGGCAGGTGACGGAGACGAGAAGAACAAAAAAAAAAAATTAAACTTTATACTTTATAAAGTTCTTTTTTTAATTTTAATTAAGCGCGACCGCTACCATCGTCGCTCAGCCAACGCGACCGCCGCTGCCCGGCTCAGTCATCGCTCTACCTACAGATCACTGCCCCTCCCGCTATGTTGCCACCTGCTAAATCCTGCCACCACCATAGCCCCACCCGCACGCCATCGGGCTACGCGCGCCAGGCGCGGCCGAGCAGCGGCTAGCAGCCGGAGCAGCAGGAGAAAGGAGATTATTCCCCTTTCCCTTCCAGCCAGCGCGCTAGCACGGCTGGCTAGGGCGCCCGAGAGGAGACCGCAAGGTCGCGGGGTCGATTCCCCTCGACCGTGCCCCCCCCCACCATTCGCATGAAGTTAGGTAAAAAAAAAATTAAAGTATTTCAATTTAATTTTTTTTTTCTTAGTTAATTACTTTATTTTTTACTATAGTAAAAATTAAAAAATAATAATAATAATAATTTTTACTATGATTAGTAAAGTAAAGTAATATTTTTTTAACTTTGATTAGAATTTTTTTTTTTGAAATCACTTTTTTTACCTAAGCTGGTTTTAAGGGGGGATTGGAATTTTTTTTTTGGAAAAGAGCAAATTTTTGGCATTATTGTAAAGGTGCATTTTCGGCTGCGCCCGACACCTAGTGGGTCATTCCTGAGGGCACTTTTATGTTGTAGGTTGCATTTTTTCTGTTTTTGCACTACTTCATTAAAAGTTAAAAATCAAATTCACTCCCTAAGTCCCCGAAATAATTAAAACCCATCCGTGCAATTTATTGCACTACAATGTTCGGTATTTGTGATACCTCTGGCCAACACTTACAGGTAAAGTTGTCGTGTTTGTGCTACTGTATCCACCGCCTAATATAGCTGCCACAACGACGTCTGAGCTTGTTCTCTATCAATCGTCGGGGAGAGATAAGTTTACCATTTTGCTATTTTTTTCCATCCACTACCCCAATCACTCTCGTGTTTAGGCTTAAATCCAGATGAACGTTCGGATATCCAAAGTGTTTAGGGGAAGTTACGCCCCACGCATGCGGATTGAAGACTTTCTAAGGTCGGTGCCATCAACGAGGTGATTCCCTTTCAGTATCGCCTAAGTACCACGTATCGTATAATCATTAAAATTACCTATAGTCTCCCTCACGTAAGGGCGGGTAATTTTTTTGGTTTTTCAAAATACCTATAGTCTCCCTCACGTAAGGGCGGGTATTTTGTACGGTATAATGGCCTGGCATTAAGGTATATCGAAGGGGCGACCATTTTGGTGTTATAAGGAACCTTCATAATGTCTACAAAACTAATGACTGATTCTCATCAGTTGTTGAAAGGTCCAAACTATACACCATGGAAAAACAAAATGAAGGCAATCCTAGAGATGGATGATCTTTGGGATGTTGTTTCTGGAGCAACAGTAAGACCTTCATCTGTAACTGGAGCCACAACTCTCACTGCCGATCAGAAAGCTTTTGATAAGACAGATAAAAAGGCAAAGGTGCTCATTTTGCTTGTTGTCTCTGATGAAGTTCAACCCCATATTGCTAATTGTCAAAATAGTAAAGAGGCATGGGATGCCCTTAACACTATTTATGAAGGAAAGAATGATTCCACCATTCTATTTCTTCAATCTCAATTACACAATCTAAGCATGAAATAGGGAGAAACAGTTGAACTCTTTCTATGCAGAGTATCTGAGTTGAAAGGAAAGTTGAATTCTTTGGCAGCACCAGTTGATGACAAGCTCCTTACCTCAGTGGTATTGAGAGCATTACCTGATTCTTTTCAAGTATTGATCACCTCACTTCAGGTATCACAAAGGAAAGTTACCTTTGTTGAGTTGGTAAATTTGCTACAAGAAGAGGAAGCACGCCAACTACAATGAGATGATTCTTCTAACACTGCCCTATATACCAACAGGAAGGGGCAAAACAAGAAGAAGGGTAATTTTTAGAAGGGAGGTAGTTCTCAAAAGGATTCAAAAGGGAAACAAACTCAACCTCAATAGAAAAAGAGATATTGCAAGATCTGTGACAAAGAAGGTCATGATACAAACAGATGTTGGCATAAAAATAAACAATCAAAATAGAAAGGCCAGAACAAACCACAAAAGAACAAACAACAAGTGAATGTTGTTGTTGAGGAATCTGACTCAGATTCTGAGAGAGCCCACAAAGTTCTCATGACTACCACAGTGTCCAAACAGACGGATCCTATTTGGTATGTCGATTCTGGAGCCAATAAGCACATGACTGGTGACAAATCATGGTTTGAGTCTTTTGAGGCCAAAGAGGGCAAACCGGTCACTATTGTCGATGATAAAACCTACAAGGTTTAGGGAGAAGGAACAGTTTCTGTTACTCTTCCTGATGGCAAGTGCCAGATTGAGAAGGTTCTCTATGTTCCAGGATTGGCGAACAACTTGTTGTCAGTCACACAAATTCTGGACAAAAATATGGTTGTAAAATTTAGTGTTGAGGGGGGCAAGAAGTGTTGTTCTATCACCAGGAGGGGTAAGAACATTGCAACCGCTTCATATAAGCATGGCTTATTTGCCCTAGATACTATCTCTTCTCCAGATGTAGCCATGATTGTCTCTACAAAAGAGGCAACTTCCCTATGGCACAAGAGATATGGACATATGAGTTCTGGTTACTTACTTGAGTTAAGTAAGTATGAAATGGTAAAGGGTCTTCCTTCCCTTTCTACCACATTACCAGTTTGCTCTGACTGCTTGGCAGGAAAGCAACATAGAGTACCTTTTGAAAGGAGCTCTACAAGAGCAAAGAAACCTCTAGAGTTGGTTCACACCGATCTGTGCGGTCCTTTGACACCCAAAAGTTGTGGGGGTAAGAGGTATTTTCAGTTATTCATGGATGATTACTCACGAAATATGTGGGTATTCTTTCTTCAACTGAAATCTGAAGCATTTGGCTTCTTTCAGCAATTCAAGAAATCTGTTGAAAAGGAGTCAGGGACTTCTATCAAGACCCTCCGCTCAGATCGAGGGGGGGAGTTCACCTCTAAAGAATTCTCTGAGTTCTTGAAAGAAAATGGGATCACACGATAGTTGACTACTGCTTATACTCCTCAACAAAATGGAGTTGCTGAAAGGAGAAACTGTTCCATCATGGAAATGGTTCGTTGCATGCTCACAGGAGCTAGAATTGGGCAACAATATTGGGCAGAAGCAGTCACCACATCAGTATATCTGTTGAATAGGGCACCCACTAAGGCCCTACAAGGAATGACTCCACAGGAAGCATGGAGTGGCAGAAAACCCTCCATCTCTCATCTACGCATTTTTGGTTGTAAAGCATTCATGCATATACCGAAAGAAAAGAGGAAAAAGCTAGATGAGAAAACATTGAGGTGCATTCTTCTTGGGTATGATGAAAACTCTAAGGGTTATCGATTGATTGATCCCTTAACCAAGAAGATACACATTAGTAGAGATGTAGTTTTTGATGAGGCTTTCACATCGAAAACACATCAGATGTATACCTAGACCTTGTGGAAACTAAGGTTGAGAAATCTCCTTCATCAAAAGTTGGAGGTCCTTCTTCATCTTCTTCAACACCTCAGAAGAAGAATCCAAAGTGGTATACAAATACAATCAGAGATTCTAAGCTATCCACTCCACCAGATTTGACATTGGATAGGCCTCGTACTCGCAACATGGCTCAACAGGAGAAAGCTGCAACAGAGATTACTGAGGTTGATGATCTATGCCAATCCTTTGAGGAACTTTCTGTAGATCCAGAGAGAGATACATAAGATATGGATATTGATGATGACAGGGTGTTTATGTCCTCAATAGATGATCTTGAACCTGCATCAATGCAAGATGCTCTTGGTGAGCCTCAGTGGAAGGCCGCTATGGATGCAGAGTATAAGTCTCTGATGAAAAACAAAACTTGGAAGCTTGTCGATCTGCCATACGAAAAGAAGCCCATAGGCTGCAAATGGGTGTATAAAGTTAAGTATAAGGTAGATGGGACAATAGATAAGCATAAGGCCCGACTTGTTGCAAAGGGCTATGCTCAAAGAGAAGGCATTGACTACGAGGAAACTTTTGCACCTACTGCTCGGATGACAACCATTCGAGTTCTTTGTGCTATGGCAGCACAAAATGGGTGGAAAGTGCACCAAATGGATGTCAAGAGTGCTTTTCTGAATGGTGATCTCCAAGAAGAAGTCTACATGACTCAGCCAGAAGGATTTGAAGTGGAAGGCCAAAAGCAGAAAGTGTGCAAATTGGTCAAATCCTTATATGGCTTGAAACAAGCTCCTCGAGCTTGGTATATAAAAATGGATAATCACCTCCTGCAACATGGATTTAAGAGATGTCCATCAGATGCAAACCTCTATTTCAAGAAATAGGGTTCTGAGATAGTGTTGCTTGTACTCTATGTTGATGATCTGCTCATTACAGGGAGTTCAAAAACTATGATCTCTACTGTCAAAAGAGACTTGTGTCAATATTTTGAGATGTCAGATCTCGGACTTCTCCATTATTGTCTTGGTCTGGAAGTCAGCCAAAAGGAGCACTACATCAAAGTGACTCAAAAAAAATATGCCAAGACACTGTTGGAAAAATATCGCATGACTGATTGTAAGCCAATGGCAACTCCGATGGAAACAGGGATACAGTTATCACGATATGATGATTCATCGTAGGTAGATGGTACTCTCTATCGATAGTTGATCGGGAGTCTCATATATCTGACCAACACTAGGCCAGATATCGTGTTTGCTATAAATTATCTTTCGAGGTTCATGCAGGAACCTAAGACTACACACTGGAAAGCAGCAAAGCGAGTTCTTCACTATGTCCGTGGCACAATGGAATATGGCCTAGAATATAAGAAGAACAACAAATTCTTCTTGCAAGGATACACGGACTCTGACTATGCCGGATCATTTGATGATCGCAAGTCAACTTCAGGATATATTTTTCATCTTGGATCCGGTCCTGTCTCTTGGCACAACAAGAAGCAACAGGTGGTTGCTCTCTCATCAACAGAGGCAGAATATCATGCCGCACGTGATGCTGTGTGCGAAGTGATATGGTTGCGTCGCATCCTAACAAGTATGGGTCTTCCATCAAAATCTCCAATACACTTGTTCTGCGACAACATGGGTGTTTTGAATCTTGTTAAGAATCCAGTACATCATGAGAAAACCAAACACATTGATACACAATGCCACTTTATTCGAGACGAAGTACCAAAACACCGAATTCAGCTTCAGTACATCTCCACCAATGCTCAAGTTGTAGATATTTTCACTAAGGCACTTGCACGTGTCAAATTTGAATTGTTTCGCAGCTCTCTATGTATTTCAAAATAATGTAATGGGGGGATGTTAGTATAGCTAGAAGTTATTCAATTATCCAAATAATGTAATAAGGGGGGATGTTAGCGTAAGTTAGCATATTTTGTGTGTATTACATTATTTAGCTTACTGTTACAACTCCTGTAACAGTTCTGTTTACGCCGGTGCTATTCCCGACATTGTAACCATTATTTAATTTGCTTAATGCAATTATTGTTTCATGATTACTTAAATATTGAGATTTACTGGTCTCTATTTCTATTTGAATGGCTTAGCACCTGCTACTAACTCAATAGTATGTTGAATTATATTTGTATTATATACCTTCAAGGTAATTTAAGTCCAAGCTATTATGTCCTCGTATTTGTGGCATAAATCTCTAAATATTTTGAACTCTTCTACTATGCATTAGATACCAAACTATTCTACATCTCAATTTATTTGTAGATTTGATAATTGATTTTCATTTGCTTTAATATATTTCCATCCTCATTATCAAAAACTATTTCTAAAATAATCAGACCCTTGGGTATGTGATTGTTCTTTAGCTAAATAATATATCATTGATCAAATTCTTGAACAAGCTCACTATTAGAAAAAGCACAATCTGCTTCTTTGATCAAGAAATTGACAATCTACTCATCATTTTCAAATATTTTCTAGTATATTTGTTTGTCATCAATTGATGGTCTAAAAACTAGTTTGACACTCTTATTTTTTGGATACCCATAATCTACAAAGAGAGAAATTAGCTCCTTTTATGGCCAAGGCATCTTCCAAAGAATTTTGCTGTCTAGGAGCGATACATAGATTTAAATCATCAAAGGATTCCATCATATCCCATAATCTATTTTTGTAAGCCTCCAGATAATGATACTTACTACTTTAATTTTCTATGAATTGATTAAAAAACAACTCATATTCATCATAAATGTATAACATTTTGATACCCATTTATTTTACCTGCATCAACCCTAGGTAGAGAGGTTCATACTTTGCAATGTTATTTAGGCAAAACCAGGCAAGTCTAAAAGTAAAACTTTGTTCTTTTTTGCTAGCATGGTTCCTAGTGCAAAGTTTATGGTATATATAAATGGCACATCTGGTCTAGGTGGAGCTAATACTGGCATTGATGCCAGGTATTATTTGATCTCAACAAAGACTTTTTGATATTCATGATCCTATTTAAATTGGACCCCCTTGTATAGTAGTCGATTCATGGATTGACATTTATCTAATAACTGCATGATAAAGCACTTCATGGATGCTACCTTGCCCTGTAGGATTCTTAATTTCTTTATGTTTGTGGGGTACTCCTTTCTAATATAGCCTTGACCTTCGTTGGGTCAAATTCAATCCCTTATTTAGAAATGATGAATCCCAAGATTTTACTTGAAGTTACACCAAAGATGCATTTCTTGGAGTTCAACCTAACATTGTGCTCTATCAGACGATCAAAGACTTTCCTTAGGACCTTGGCATGCTCCTCATGTAGGAATGACTTGGCTAGTAAGTCATCGATATAATATTCTAATATTTTATGCATATAGTCATGAAAAATGTATGTCATAGCCTGTTGATATGTGTCACCAACATTTTTGAGGCCAAATGGCATAAATTTATAGCTAAATGTTCCCCATGGAGTGGTAAAACCAATTTTATGTTGATCTTAGGGTTTAATCCAAATCTAGTTGTAACAAGAAAACCATCCATAAGAGAAAGTATTTCATGACCTGTAGTTTCATCTACAAGAGCATCGATATTAGGAAATAAAAATGAATCTTTGGGTAATTCATTATTGAGGTCTCTAAAATCTGTGCATATGCAGATTATTCGATTAGGTTTCCTACGGGTACCATATTTTATACCTATTCTAGATAGTCGTTGGAAATTATGAACTCTATATTCAACAACTTTTGCAATTCATATTTAACCATCAAGGTGACGATTGGATGCATCTTCCTAATTTTTTTCTTGATCAGTTTCTTGGTAGGGTCTAACAAAAGGTTATGAGTAACCATTTTTGGATCCAAACCTAGAATATCCTTATAGGTCCAAGAAAAGAGATCAAATATCTCTTTCAATAGAGGAATGAGGCTGGCACGTTCCTCAAGAGATAAGCTCTCTCAAAATTTAACCTTCTTTGGATTAGTAGGATCATCGCTGATATCCACTTCGAAGGTTTCCTCTATTGAAATATGCAATCCCTCCTCTAGCTAGTGAGGCATAGGGATGAAATGGATGCCATCTACTAGGTTTAAAGGTTCCACCAAATCAGGATTACCCTTAGCATGATAGAAATCATAAGCACAACCTAGCACTAAATGGAATGGTTGCAACATTTATTCATTGGGGAAGAAATATTCAAGCTCTAAGGGTGAATTGATTTAGTTGAAATCATTGGCCTCAGGATTTAGGTGCAAATGTTTCAAAGGGTTATATGGATTATGAATTGGAGTGGTCAGGTTGATGGAGACCATGCTAATGGAATGGAATAAATATCTAGGACCATGTGGATGAAACTCACTATATCTGATTTGCTCCCCCTATTCTACATGTGGTTCAGGTGATATGGGGATCACCGGGTCTACTCTAGGAATAAATATAATAATTGGATCCTCAAGAGGAAGCAATTGAGTTAAGTTGAAATACCAGGAAAATCTATATGATATATCTCTTTTAAATTAATTGGTCTTATTTGGGCGAGAGGACTAGGGAATACTGCATGAAAAATTGGTTTCATGTCCACAGGCTCCCTAAGATGATGTATATGTTGAGGCCCCAAATAGATCATCTCTTTTTCATCTTCATACTCATTTTAATCACTGACATACTCACTCTCATCATCTTAAAAATTATATTTTGTATTTTCCTCTTTAGCAATGGACTCTTCTTCGGACCTTTCTAAGGAGAGACCTGGATGGTAAACCAAAGGTGGTTCTTCTGTAACCATGGTTACATGCCAATTACCCCTCCATGAGTGTGAAGGGTTTGGATGATAGGGATTACAATTTATGTCATCCCCAAGACTAAGGTTTATGTGATCTAGAGATATAGCTAATAACCTATCTTGACCTCTAATATGATAACCTAAACTGAACCTATCAGTTGACAATTGGTATTGTGAATGATATGGAGTTTGATATCCTTGCTCAAATAAACCTAGTCCATAACCATTCCAATGGTAACAATAAAAATAATGAAAAATGTACTTTGGTTTCGATAGATAATGAAAATTTATATAAAAAGACTCATCATCATCTTCTATGGACGAGTGATCTACGAGTTGATACAAACTCCCATAGATGAAATTTGTCTGATTGGGTGGCATCCCTAGTGGCACCACTATCCTAATAGGAAAGAAATGAGCTTTAGGCCTACCCATATCCTATGCAAATTCTATGATTCATGTAAAGGTTATGTTCTACACCAGATATCCAGATAACTCGAGGTTGACTAGGGGAATCATCACCTGCGATGCAGATGACACAGTTGATGAAACAAGCAAGGCAGGTTGAGGTACCTCCTCAACTACATTTTATGAGTTTTCCTCCTCCATAGGATTTGGAATATTATTTGTTGCTATATGGGGAATTACCCTAGGTTCCTTTTCACCCAATGCTAGCTTTAGCTTCTGGTCATTCTTTAGCCTTATCGATGTGGTAGGCTTTTTAGAAGAAGTCATTGCATTAGGGGTTGGTTGTAGCACCAACGTAGAAGGATTGACACACATTGAATTTGACTTACCCACTGAATGTTTTATAGGAGACATAGGTTTGATATCCAAGTGAGTAGATGGGAGGATAAATTCTCCTAAAAAATTAATCTAATTGTCATATTTGAATGGCTCTTCATCTGAAGGGACCACATGTACTTGTCCCTCGTGCACATAATTGATGCATTGGTTTAAAATCAATGGGTTACCACCCATGTCCCTTATCCATGGCTGGCCTAGGAGAATGTTTTACTGGATAGCACCCTCTAGCACATGCAACATCACCAACATGGTTTTTATCCAAACCTAAATAGGAAGGATTATTGTGCCTACTTTCGAGCACAACACGTCGTTGAGATATCTCAACATAAAAGTTGAAGGTATGATATGCGACTTAGGTAAGTTCATGTGTCCTAAGGCCTTTGTGGTTAATATTTTTATTGATGATCCTATGTCAATCAAAACCTAGTTGAAAGGATTGTGGTTCACACATGCAATGATATGTAGTGGCGGGTCCGTTATAGCAATGGAAACCATTTTTATTTCATGATCATAAAATTAGATCATCAATTCTTGATAATACTGCACATGCACTACAAATTTAGTGAAGGCTTTAGAATCTTGGGATTGGACTTCTATGGCTCTTAATATTTCCATAAGCATATCCCTATGTCTAGGATATTGTTGTATTATCTCATATATCGATAAATTTGTCGAGGCTATCTGTAAACTCTGGATAAGTCTTTTCCTAATTGTGTTGGAAATATTGAGTCCCTAAGTTAAAATGTTGTCATTGATGTCAATAGAGCAATAAATGTCAAAAGGATCTATGAAGGGTTTTTGTGAAAACCAAGGTAGGGAAAACAAAATATTTTATGTAAAACCATGAACAACAGATTTGATCTGGGTTTTTCTTAAAACCCACATTGGGCTTTCATTTCATCAAAAAATGTGCCTCGGTGATGGAGTTATTTGAGTTTTAATGTTTGGTTTAAATTTTAATTATTTAAAATTTAAATTCAAATTTAAATGGAAAGTTTCCCACTAACGTCATCATGCAAATATAATTTTAATATTTCTGCCTATGTCTTCAAAGTGTTATTAAACACTATATAAAGGGGTGGAAATTAAACCAAATAATCATCCTTGCTCTCGTGTGTTAATTGCCTTGGAATTCGAAAGAGCTCGTGTGAATTGTTGAAAAGGAAGCAGCGAAGAAAGCACAACAATTTGTAAATCTCAAACATGGTATGATATGTGGTGCATTGGCGTATCGATTTTTCTAAGACTATGGGGAGCGCAAATATCATGGATCGAATCTCCTTGATGGTAGCATGTGGGAAGTTATTTGGCGCTTTGTACTTTGCAGAAGGTGGAGGAATATTAAAATCCCTTTTTGCCTTTGTTTTTCCAATGAGTGCTTTGGCTCGGTTGGAATCTTAGTCATGGCTAAGATAGTCGCGGTGTGTGACGGACGGGGGTTCAAATCCCCTTGAGAGGTATTTACATTTTTTGCCTTTAATAATTTTTATTAGCCCTAAAGTTTGGAGTTATAATGTATTTAATGGGAATGAAATTTTATCATTAGGTCTGTGATTATTATTACAAAAACATATTTTATTTATGTTTTATTTTTACGGAAATGGAGAATTAATTTTAGAAAAAATAAGGAGTTGTTGTTAAAGTGATTTTGAGAGATTTATTATGGGTTATTCTTAATAAGGTTTTTTATTAAAATAGACTTTGGTGGATGTATTTATGAAGTTGGAGTGAAAAGGGTGTAAACTAAGTTATGTTTTTATTGTGATTATTTAAAAGAACACTATCCCTTATTAACATTGAAAAGGAAAGTTGTGATTAAGTGTGGCAGATTTTGTGGACAACTTATTGGCATCAAAAAGTATGGGCACATTCTCTTATTGATTGTTTGTGGTCGTTGATTTCTGAAATATCATTGGAGAGAAAATGATAAATTATAGTTTCCTTTGTGAAGATGGTTGGTTGAATGCTTCAAGGTTTTCTTATTTGTGAGTTGTAATTAAACCTTGTTTCATTAGCATTGTTGTTGAAGCCCATTGATGATGAAATGAACTTGAATATGATCTAGAAAAGAACATGAGTATCATTGTTATGTGAGAATTGAGATAAAGCATTATTGGAAACATTTTGAGTTGTGGTATACATGCTTGGACTAGGGTTTGTGAGAAAGGATTGTTGCTTGATGTGATTGGTTGAGTTGAGTTGGTTAAGCCTAGTCAAGTGGATGTGTGAAATGGTTATTCAAGTTCCATAAAACAAACTATTCTATATTCTGATTTGAGTTGAGATTGATATTGAAGAATAGGACATATTGAGTCTCTAACAATTCTCTTTATGCTTCTATTGAGTTGAGATTGGGATTTGAGTATAGAAAATATAGAGTCTCTAACAATTCTATTTATGCTTCTATGAGATTGATTTGAGTTGAGATTGAGATTTAAGAATAGGACATATTGAGTCTCTAACAATTCTCTTTATGCTTCTATTGAGTTGAGATTGGGATTTGAGTATAGAAAATATAGAGTCTCTAACAATTCTCTTTATGCTTCTATGATATTGAATAGAGATATTGATTGTACTTTGAGCTTAGAACATATTGAGTCTCTAACAATTCTCTCTATGATTCTATGATATTGAACAAGTTTTGTGTAAGCTTGTTAAGAAAATTTGAGACAAGTCTTTGAGAAGGCTTATGGACTGTTTTGAGTTAAGCTTTTGTGAAAGCTTGCTTGAGAAGATTTGAGCAAGTCCAAGAGAGGACTTATTGAGTAGATTTGAGCAAGTCCAAGAGAGGACTTATTGAGAAAATTTGAGCAAGTCTAAGAGAGGACTTATTGAGCAGATTTGAGCAAGTCCAAGAGAGGACTTATTGAGCAGATTTGAGCAAGTCCAAGAGAAGACTTATTGAGCGGATTTGAGCAAGTCCTAGAGAGGATTTTTTGAGCAGATTTACACAGGTTTTGTGTGAACCCATTGAGCATATTTAGATAGATTTTGTGTGAACCTATTGAGCAAATTTAGACAAGTTTTGTGTGAACTTGTTGAGCATATTTGAGCAGGTTCTGAGAGAACCTATTGATAAGAATTGTACTAGTTCGATTGTACTATGTTTAGTGCAAGAGATTGATTAGAACTATGCTAGACTGACTGAACTATGTTTGGTACAGTATTGATATAGAGCTTTGGAGGTGATAGAGTATAGAGGACAGAGTCTCAGTGGATAAAGATCCAATAGCCAGTACAATTGAAGATAGATCTGAGTGAGAAGTCTTCAAGTGGAGAGATTTCCACCAGTAAGAGCAGCATAGAGATAAAGTCTTCTAGAATATCACAAGCCAGAGTAGAAGGGGAAAGAGTTCTCCTGTGGAATAGATCCATGAACTTGATATTAGGGGATCAACATCTCCTTTGGATAGAAGTCCATAAACATTGTAATTTGGGAAGGATTCCCAAGAGATTGATTGAGAAAGTTTTAGTAAAATATTTTCTCTATGGAGGTAGCCCACATTGGGTGAACCACGTTAAAATGGTGTCTCTTATGTGTGTGATTATTTGTGTGATGTTTATGGTTTCATTAATTATGATTCTTCTATTTTGGAAAAAGTTTTATGTTATACTGTTCACCCCCTCCCTCTCAGTATAAGCACATGTTTTTCAAATTGTTACCACTGATCTTGTTGTTGGGCCTAGCAACGAGTTCTACATTGGTCTCTATTGAGGTGCAACTTGAATTTTAATGGGCACTACAATAGGATTTGGTTGGTTGTACCTACTATTCCTAATGACCAAATTCACCATATTGACAAATTCTTGAGTAGGTGGATCAATCTGCACTTGGTTGACTTGTTCGACATTATTCCTTGGTAGCTCGTGATTATGTAAGGAATATTTGAATATTCCCTTATTTTGGTTATTCGACACCAAGGGGTTGTCAATTAGTAGCTCATTCCTATCGATCATATTTTACACATGTTTAAAATTTTGGCACACTTCAATGTCGTACCCCTTTATCGATAGTATGGGTAATAATGATATTCTCTAAATGCTTTGGATTTAGGATGGTTGGGATCCAGTATATGCACTTCAAGCAATCAAAGTACCTTAGCCTCGCATAATTGGTTGAAGATTGATACCAAAGTCTCAAATAATGGCGTAAATTGGTGAGGTGGGTGACGTTCCTTATATTTGCATTCCTTTTTATTGTGTTGATTGTATTACACAATGGTGGTTGTGCATGATAATTTTGTGGTTTTTGGTTTTTATCCCCATTTTAAAGGTTCAATATGACTTGATTTACATGTGTAGGTTTGGCTTGATGATTTTTATTCTTCGTGTATTTATTTTTCCATTCTTTCTTGTTCGAAGTTTCAAGTCTCCTTCTTGCAACTTGATATCCTTGATGAATTTGGCTTGTGCTAAGGTCTCTTTGAATTTTTGGTATTGTTGCAGTTGTAACAATAGCGATATGTGCCTCACGCAACTCGTAGTAAACATTCATCGTAACTCTATAGTTGGGATGGAGAAGGGAAGTTTGACCAAAAATTTCCTCCAAATTACCATAGTCCATTAGTGGCTCATCATCACATTACTTTAGAGCAACCAGATCAGAGAGATTGGTCTTCTTATTGATTACAAATGAGAAGCGTTTAGTAAAAGGCATTTGCCAGCTATTCAAATCTGGTGATGCTATGCCTATTTAGTTGATTGTACCATTCTAGGGCTAGGCCTAAAAGGGTTATCATGAAAGTCCTTAGAAATAAGACATCATTATTCTAAATATGGAAACACATATTCATTAAACTAGTCACATGTTCCTGAGTGTCATCGTCACCCTAAAAATTATCTAGCTTAGGCATCTCAAAATATTCAAGATACATAAATCTAGGGACTAAGGGACACAAAAGTTGATTATGAATCTTTTTTAGGGTAGACTTTTGATAAGTTTTCCTCTATTTTCTCAATAACTTTGATTTTCTTAGCAAGGACTCTGTATGCTTGAGAGGATACAATTTCCTCTTCTCTAAGTGACCTCTATGGTGCCAACGAAGGTAATTTTCTCTAATATCAATATGTATGATTGTGATCATCATTCACATATATAGAAGAGGGCTCATGATATGGCTGGTCAGGTATTTAATGTTGTTGTTATCTTTGAGTGTGCTAGAAAGTATGATGAGTACGGTGCTCAATTTATCTAGCACGTAGCTCTAGTTGTGATATAGTGTATCTAGTGTTATGTTGCTTTCGATATTCATTATTAGGATGTAGATTAGCCCGAGCTAACATGTCCTCTCTCTCTTCATGCTCCTTCTGATTGAGGATGTATTTCTCACACAAGATATGCTCATACAAACATTATCGAAGAAACATTTTTCATTGTGCGTCCTCTTGCTTGAGTTGCTCATGATCTTTATGCAAATCCTCCAATTGGTCTTGGAGTATTTTCTACATTTGACCCAAGTAAAGCCTTCATATTTTGTTTGTAGGATTAGTTGTGTAGGGTATTTAACTTCTTTACTCTTATGTGGAGCTCTAGTAGAATGATTTTTAATTGATTGATTTGCTATGCTCTTGCATTTATCCATAAATTTTGCATCAGTAGCATTTTGATATCTATATTGTGTGCCCACATGCGTAGATGGGGTGTTTGTGCTATGGGGACATTTTAAGGATTCCCCTTGGACATAAGTATACCTCTATTTGTGCTCACTATGAAAACTCTCTAAGAGATAATGGGTAGTAGAGGTTCTATGCTTTAATATATCTAGAACTTGGTGTAGTCCATTGAGCTGACTAATCCTACAAATCTTAATACTAGATCTCAATGTGCTACTGATGCAACCTTTACAGATAAAGGTAAGAGCATATAGTATTGATATCTCAATACTATATGCCAGATCTTAATACTATATGCCATTTACCCCAATAGTATTGAGATATCAATAGTATATGCTAGATCTCAATAATATGTTCTATTTACCCCAATAGTATTGAGATATAGCACAAAATTATCATGTCCAATGTGACTTGGAGTTCTAGTGGGTCTGCAATTTGACATACCCCTTTCCTCTTGATCCTAATTCGATGATCTTGCCTATGTCTATCTTGTGACAGTGGGGTTCTTGAACCACCCTCATCTCTGTCATGAGAGGAATATGTATTATGTCCTCTAATTGGGGTATCCTGATCAGAACCCCCATGAGTCGTGTCATCACCTCTAATGCTACTTGAATGTTGTTCAGGAATATTCTATGTGGGAGGCTCAACCTCATTGTTTTATGTGTTATTTGGGGCATCAACTTCTACTTCGGTAGTGGATCGAGGGTGGAGGCCTCGTGTGTTAACCATGATTTGTGAATTATCTCATATGTAATTTTTAAAGAAAACAAAGTATACAAAGTTTTTATCTCATTTAAATTTTCTTTGTGTATCCTAAAACTATTTAGTGCATTTTGATTTGTTCAGTATATAGTTTAACTCAAACCATGTTTTGAAAATATTGATGTACTCTCTTAGTTTGTTAAAATATTTCCACCTATATACTTGTAGTGACAAACCCGGTAATAACATCCAGGCTGTCTATCCCTTGAGATATGGAGATGAAATCCATAACTGGGCAAGGAGCATATGTACTACTCATTCTCATCCATAACACTATGGTCAGCGATACACCCATATCAAGAGGAATGCATACTATTTTATATGGATAGGATAGTTCTTGAATCGGCCTTGGCCACGAATGGATCCCAATGATACAATGTCAGGTGAGCCAATCGAGTGGTAATAACTTCCACTATTGGTCTCGATCAATGGGTTGGATGTGAAAGTCCAACATCGTTAATGTTTACTTTGAATCATGGTGTGTGTGTGTGTTCCTTTTAATTTTACATTAATGAAATATGCATCAAGAAGCATTCATGATTCTTCTTCTACATACCTAGAAAATAGCATTTTACTTTCAAAAATATGCAAGCTAAATGCTCTTTACTTTTAGAGAATGCAAATGCAAAATCAAAATGATATTGACCTTTGAATAGGCCCCAAACAAGAAAAACACTAACACATTATCTAAGAAGAGGTCGCTACTATGTACAATAGGCAATAGACTAGTCTGTTGTACAGAGTAGCAGTCAGAAAACCTAGCCACTACTCCTTGGTGTGGCTAATAGCATAGGCCACTATTCCTAAATGTAGCTAGCAGTAGATAAAATATTTTTATAAATTCCTCTTATACTTTCATTGTCATATAATTAAAGCCTAAAACACAGATAAAATATAAGTAATATGAAAATTGTAGAGAAGACTACCTACCTGGAGATCCTAATATGATGTAGAAACATGTTGCTTACTATTTTGCAATATTCTCTACTAGTCATTGTTGCTCAGGGTGGCTAGGATGCTAGTTGCTACATTCAAACATAGTTGATACTATGAGCCATTGTTAATTAGAGTGGCTGGTACATGCACATAGAAAAACAAAGCAAATCAATAAATGCAGCAAAAAATATGGGGTTTTCATCGTGATCACCACTATAAATAGTGAAAATCATGCATCTAACTATTTGTAAACATGTAATAAAATTGAAAGAAAAATATAATGTAACTATTGCAAGATAAATAAATGATTTGCAAATGAAGTGCTCTTTATTAATCACAATGAGTCAAGGTTACATTCTTTCCCTCTTAGAGAATCCCTCAATTTGATACAATTCATTACAAATTTGTAACCCTTCCAAAATGGAGATATGCATTGAAAAATAATTTCACTCTTGCAACTAATTTGCTTATAAGAGGGCTTATGAGATATCTCCTCTTTTGGATGTCAAGAAATGTGATCTTGATGCTTTGAATCTTGAATAAATTTATCACCTACATGCAAGGAAACAACAAAGCACATTAGTAGCACATGAAACCTCTCATGATGAGGTTGATTTCCAAGAAAATGTATGAAATATAGTAAATATGTAAAGAATTCATGAACACATATAAGGATATGTAATGTTACCTACATGATTGACAATAAAGCATGACACAAAGCTTGAAACATATAAATGAACCTAGAAACGCATGTAATCTTCCATATTAAGCATAAAGGAACCTAATATATGAAAGCATATAAATGAAAACATGAAATGCATAAATTTAAGCAAATATTCCTACAAAACTATAAATCAACTATGGAAATACATGAAATGTGATTAATCTATGCTGAATTAATCTAAATGTATGCTAAGAAATATAAATCTATGGATAAATAAGAGAACTAAGCATATCAAACCCTATCCGCTGATGCTCATAGTAGTTGGCTCTGCTAGCTACTGTTAGGTCTAGTAGCTAAGCCTGTGGGCTGTTGTTGACAACAATAGCCATGGGAAAAGGATTATGCTCTTGAAATTAGGTCTGTGGATGCATAATTTCTCCATGGAATTGATGATCAAGGGTCACTGGTGTGTCTAACGAGTGAGTTATTATTCACAATGGATTGGTATAAAATTGTAAGCTTACTCCTCAAGCTATTGGAAACTCCATTGCTTCAAATGCAGGTGTCATTCTCCAATTGGACAACATCTTGGCACTCCTCAAGGGTTGCAAATGGCTCTCCAATTTGGTAGGGCTTCACTGCATTCAACTTGTCTCTCTATTTACCTCTTTGGGGGGTCTATAAATAGACTCTCCAAATCCCAATATTGGCTTCTCAAGGAAGCCAAGATCAATAATTAGTTGGCTTGAGCAGTTGGGAGGAAACCTCTAGAATCTTCCCAACCCAATACTCCAAAACCATTGTAATTTGGGTTGTTGCAATTGATTTTGCTTGACTAAAGAAGGTTGAGTTTTTTATAGGGCTAGCCGCTCTTGCTTAGTGTAACTAGGGGTAGGTTGCCATTATCCACTCTGATCATCAGCGACTAGGATCCTAGTCACTGATGCCATCAATGAATAAGGCTGAATAGGCTTAGTTAGCCTAAAATGAATGGTTAGAACCACTGCTTGGTCATGGAAAGGTCCAAGATCATTCATATGGTTTGCAAAGGTGCCCATATGAGTAGTATCCTAAACATAATGTGTTTTAGATATCTACAAAATGATAAATAAAAAAAATGGGCTAAGCAAAGGAGAAAAATGGCTCAAAATTACACTTAGAATTTTTTAGGGGAATCATAGAGATCTAAGGAAAATGATTCATCTTGATGGGTTAATTTTCTATGTCTATAGTGACCTAACTAATGCTCAACTACTTAGTATGGATAAATATGATCTCAAATACATTGAAAAATAACTACAAATATAGATAAGCTATCAAAAGAAAGACACCAATAATAAATGGAAATATGGAGCCACTTCTTAGAGATATTATGACCCACCGTTCTCTACTTGAATATATTGAAATTTCAAGTTTATCTTATGGAATTTGAGTTTCCTAAAGTAATTTTTGTCAATCTAATTTAAAATTAATTAAGTCCAGGAACTAAATAGTTAGGAGAGATAAGAGAAAAGTTAGTTATTGTTTGTTATTCCTCGAAACCAAAAAAAATATTTTTTAAACAATAAATTCAATGGAGAAAGAATTCTAAGATTTTTAATCATAATATATAAAATGCATATTTCATGCAAGTTATGAAATCTTTGAACGCAATCATATTTAAATTGTCCAATATATTTGTGTGATATTACTATTTATTTTCTCATAAATTTGTTGTTTTTGTTGAGAGAAGTTCATTTATATGCTAAATGTGTTAATATCTGATAATTAATCACTTTAATTTGAAAATGGAAACTAAGAAAAAATCATTCATCTTTGTTCTTGTCTTTGGGTAAATTTTACCTTCTTACATTTCCTTTTATAGTGGATTTTGATGAGCTTGTATTTGGATAGCAACACATTCATTCTCTTATTTTTAAACATCTTATTAATGGAACCATTTTCATCAATAGTTTATCTCTGATGTGCCTTAGTTGTTGGAATCTTGGTTATAGAGCTCACCTCTACGAGGGTAAATGGAATTGTAGAAATTTGAGAAGAAGTGGTATTAAGTGATTGTTGAGTCTACTTTTTCCTTCATTCCTTCCTTTGAAGATGGTATTGATTATATATTCTCAAACAAATTACATCAAACATTCCCTTTATGATCTTGTATTACCCTATCTTGTTGATTTCATATCCCATCCTCTTATTGACAATGAAATTTTCAATAATCCACATAGTTTTTTCTCTTGTGAATAAATCTATCATTGGATGATTCACATATATGTTAGGGTCATATTTTCTTTTTTAGCTCCAATCTCTTTCTTTGCATATATTCCCTATAAAATCAAGACCAAAGGAAAGGATTATTTTTCAAATCAATGTACCTTTGATTCCAATTTTTTTTTGAGTCTATCTTTTCCAACATGACTTCTTCCAATTTTTGCTCTTCATCTATGCTTAGTCTCTTTTCATGAACATATATGGTGGAAAATTTTATTTCTAATAAGTTATGAGCAAACCACATGTTAGGTTCAATGTCGCATTAGTCATGTAGCTTAATTGAACTAAATACCCTTAGTTTATTTTCTAGTTGATCTACACATCCCTAACTTGAAGGTGTTATAGTGAGATAGATCATATTCGGGTCAAGTTCGAACATATTTTTTTACTTTTTTTTAAAACATTATATGAACTAAATCCAAATGGTGTTTTAAATGAAGGTTAACAATTCAATTGGATCCATTAAAATATGTACACCCTAATAAAGGATAAAGATAATCCCAAATAAAAATATCCCAACTCCAAAGATCCAAGGTGTAGACCAATTGGTTTGACCAAACCTCATAAGGGGGGCAGAGGTCCAAGGTTTAAATCTTGTGCCTCATCGAACTAAACACTTACCCCTTTCCTGGTGCTTTCAGTGGCATAAAAGGTTTAAAATGATTGTGGCATGGTAGTTATAGGGGTGGACTGCACAAAGAACTATGTGGTGGCTTCTAGGGCGTAAAACACAAAATACTGTGGTGGCCATAAAAACTAAACAACCTGCCCAAATTCATGGTGGCTACCGATTCCACTATGAAAATTAAAAAATATATATCCCAACTCCTTGAACTTTTATCTTATGCAAAGCTCTTCCTTCTATTAATAAATTTTGGAGCTTTTCTTGTATCTTCTTCATGATAGGATAATATACAAATAAGTTAAATTCATAGTTGTACATATATTTCCTTTATATGGGATATCTATACATTGAAAAATAAACATCAACTACCCTTTTGGTCCTATTTGATCCAATAAATTTGTAGGAAACATTTCTTTTTCATACATGATGAGATACGTTAGATAAATAGTATAATTAAACTCATTCTTTTCAAACTTCTTTAATTGGTAGTTCATTCTCCTAGATATATAAGTTTCATAGTGTAGAAACTTTAGGTACCAACAATATCATGTGTTGCATGAAGCATTCCCAATTGCACTTCTTTAATAATGTTATTTTTTCCTATTCCCAACATAAAAATGATATCTAATAGATTATGTTATGCATCCTCCTCAAATATGCTAATTGTTAGGAAAATTTTAAAACTTTAGGCTTATTTAGACCTCTCTAGTTGTTGTGCCAAGAACTTCTCCCATTGGTCATTATATCAAATTAATGTTTTTTGGCATGATGAGGATGGGGGTTTCTTCCTAGTAAGATGGTATGATGTCTCTAACTTATTTATTATATTTTCTTGTAAAATCATGAACTAGCTTGGGATAATCATAAACTGAAAGGAGTAGAAATTACCCCACTTTAGAACTATATATTTTGGTTATAGTGTAGGCATCACTATTATTCATACTATATGAGTGCTATCTTGGATTCAACCATGTTAAAATTCAAGTTACCTTCTTTTACATTATCATGGAAGGTATGGAATGTTTTCCTAGATAATCACTTTTTCTTCCTTTGCATTGTTGTTTTGGAGGGGCCTACATATTCTTCTAGAATGATTGTTAGACCTTGTATTTCCTTCTCCTCAAATGCCTCATCTTATTCTTCGAATAAATTATTTTGTTCGGGATACTTGATCAAGGTCACATTAAATAGAAGCTTGGTGATTAGAAAATCTATCAAATATTTTTCTATTTTACCTCGATATTGATTGAACATTAAATTTATATTTATTGATGATAAATAGATTGTTTTATCTATAACACCCTCTAATGGAAAGTAATATTACCATAAAGTAGTCATACAAATTACATCTACTAGAGAAGTGTAAACATAAGTGATCCATAATATTCTTTAATTTTATTATAAAAATTAATATGTAGAATCAATAATTATATGTCATATTTAGAATGCCTAGTGGAATATCTAATCCCAATGTATATTTCATTCCTCAATAAGCCAAAAAGATCAATAATATGTTAAATTAGAGGATTATAGGGCCTAATGAGATTTGTGTTGCTCAATATGATCTCTAAATTCTTGGAAATTACATTGTAATCGATTCATGAATTCAATTAGGTACCATTATTGAGGATAAAATTAAATATAAAAAATATTAACACTCTTGGTGGAAATCATGCTCTTTATATCAATACCCACATGCTTAGAATTTATGTTCATGATCTCCACATTCATGGTAGAGTTAAATTCTATAAAAAATAGGGCATGTGGGATATATATCCCTTGTTCACTTAGGACAATCTAAACCATTACTCATCGAGGTCCCCATAGGGATATTACATGAATACCAAGCCATCCTCAATCCTTAGAGACACTAAAAAGGAAAAATATGAAAACAAGTATATTGAAGATCTACATACAAAGGGACTAGATCAGTCTAATGAGATTGCCATATATAAAGCTTTCTAATCTTCTGGATGAATATCCAAAATATTATAATGATTGAGTGGGACCTCTCTGTAGAAAGAAATTTTATAGCCCATAAGAGGGTTCATGGGGAGGCTTTATGGTTGATGTTGGGGAAGGAGAAGGATGTATGGCATCGACCAACATTATTTATAGGCCTACATTGTACTTGTGTAAATAACAAAAGCAAAAAGGAGATATAGAAGGAATATACAAAACTTGATAAAATAAGCCCTTTTTCAAGGATTCTAAGCACACTTCTTCTTTAGAGTTTTGTATCCAGTGTTTGTCTTTCCTTTGAATCATAAAACAATAATACTTGGTATTATCACTACCTAAATCAAATTAGTTTCATAATTCTTTTGGAATGGTGCTTTTTGCATCATTATTAGCTAATTAGGTGCAATTCCCTAGGATGGATCATGTTAGATACCCCTAATTCTCCCTTACTCTCTATGGTTAGATTTTATTTCTTTTCTACTCCATTTGGTTTTTCTTATCATAGGTGAGTGCTTAGTAAATTTATTACTACAAATAAAGGTAAAAATTTTAACAAAAAATTACAAAGAGGAAATACTAAATCAAACCACTAAATAACACAAGGCAAACCACAATTGTTTCCCATTAAGGTATAAAATGTCATGCAATCATAAAAAATTTTCACTTTAAAATCTAATGTATGTTTGGGCACACCTAGAAAATCCCATTCATGCCATCCTTGTCAAATAGATTTAAGGCCTCATTCAACTTCACAATCTCATCCTCCATCAACTACTCTACCATCACACTAAAATATCATTGGATCAAATCTAATAAGCTCAAAAAATGCCTTTTTAAAATCCTAACAGAAAACCCACCTTAAAAATGGTTTGGATATGATCATCCAAACCTTGAAATCTAAAAACACCAAGTATTGAATTTGAATACATTAGAAAGGAGTTGATGGTTATTGAATTTCTAACCAAAATGCATTTGTAGAAATAAATCAAGAAAACTCTAAAAATGTGAAGTGGGGGATTGAAACGTGTTAAGATCAACCATTTTCTTATCTCTATAGTGGGTCATCTCTATAGTAGGAGGAGTGGATTTTTCTCAAGATATGGAAGCATTCAAAAATGTAGGAAGTCATTCTTCTATTTTAATAATCTTAAAAACCATTACCTAAAAATAATATATAAGGCCTCGATTCTTTCCTGAATAGCCTTTTGGCCTAGAAAGGCAAAACTAGTTTTATATTTTTTCCTTCTTTTTAATTTTTCAGTGTGTTGCTTCATATTGTTTTGTTTTTTGTGTTGTTTTTGGTGTTCTTTTTTTATGTTTTTTTATTTTTGAGTGTTTTGTGTTTTTTTGCGTTTTTTTTTTTTTTTTTTCGTTTCTGTTTTTTTTTGTTTTCTGTTTTTTTAATGTGTTTTGTGTTTTATTTTTGTTTTTTATATTTTTTGTTGTTTTTGTGTTTGTTTTTTGTTTTGTTGTTGTTTTGGTATTTTTTGTTTGTTGTGTTTTTGTGTTTGTTTTTGTTTGTTGTGTTTGTTTGTATTTTTTTTTTGTTTTAGGTATGCTCTTTGAGTGTGTCAAAGGGGGAAGACTAGGTGCGATCCCTAGGTGTTTTTAGCGGAATAGATACCCATGTATCCTGTGGAATTACCCAAAAGTGGCATCTCAATTGGGGTGTTTTCCACAAATAAAAAAATAATATATAATGCCTAATTATTCACTAAATTATCTAGACCTTGAAAATAAATGTACATAACAACCCTTTGTTCCATTTCCATATCACCCTAATTGAAATCCTGATTCAACTCATAACCTTTCTTAAAAAAATACCTTGACAATGTTAATTATTTGATTAGCAATAGTATGATTCTCAAGGAAAATATACCACCCTAAAGAGACCATAAAAAAAATCATCTTTAAATAAATCATAGCCTCCCATAAATGAAAAAATGAGGAATACCTTATTGGCTAAAGAGATTCAATATCCGTTACCAAAATAAGATATCAAATGCTTGCTACTTTAACAACAAAAAATGAGATCATATGCAAGTGGTAAACAACCATAAAAACCCCTTAAACATTGGATTGAATGAAATTATATATATATATTTAATTTAGATTCATCTAATAATATATGTGGTAAAGTTTGAGTAGTGCATTTTATTTTAATGGCTTCATGTGTAAGATATGTATTCACTTTGCAACAAATACAAATAAATTTTAATAAGTCTGTTGATAACAATAAAATGAAAAGCTAGTCCTTGGAGAACATAAGAACCCATAATGAAGATATTAATTTAAGCGACACATTTGTAGTCGTTGTCATAATAATAATTGTAAAAAAAAATTATATAAAATTTTCATCATATTTACATGGTACTTCTTTAAATAAATCTTGGATAAATGATTATTGATTTCCATGGCATGTTTTTAATTAATTATATACTATTAATATGATCCTCATTCATGTGTTATCACATTATTTCAACAACCACACAGTAATATTACAACAAATTTTGACAATCATGAATATATCAACTAAAAGGACATGAATAGTGTTAGGTACCTTGAAAATTGATACATTTAGCTACATGAGTTCATGTGATTTGACTCTATAATCTTTTTGAATCTCATTAGCTTAATAAAAATTGATTTTATGTATAAAGATCTTCCTTAATAAAAATTGATTTGATGTATAATGATTTTTTTTTTTTTTTTTTGTCAATATTGGTACTTATCTCCACTCTCACTCTTTTCCACCATTAAATTGTAAAATAGTAATTTATTTATAAAAAAAACATTACTTAAAGTATTTGTATGATTTTTAGATTTTATATTATAATTAATATTATTAAATTATTTAGATTTAAAAATATCGTAAAATTAACGATCATCCATTAAAAAAAATTATTAAATTATATTTTCATCAAAATTATTAGTCAGTGTTATTATTATTTTAAATATTTATCGTGATATTATTGTGTTAGTCTTCATAAATTTCAATATTTAATGATGTTTAATACTTTAACACAAAGTTGTGATTATTTTATATATCTTATCTAAAAGAAAAAATATATTAATTAAAAATATTGCTAATATTTAAAAAATATAATTTATTATAACTTATAATATGTAATGGTGGTGGAAACCCATGTAACTAATCTAATATTATTAATAACCATTATAAGGTGTGGTTTGAAAAAAACTAGATTATATTAATTTATTAATAAGAACGTCACAATAATATTATAATATTAACACTTTTCACCGACTGGAAAATAAAATAAAATAGGTAAAAAGCTACTTATTCAAAATGAATAGATAGAAATAGATTAACCTAATTTTATTATTTCTGTAAGATTTGTTTGTAGCGTTGGTGGAAACTAAAATTATTAATCACAATACTAGTTTGTAAGGTTTGGTTGATCTTATTTAAAAAATACTTTCCCAATCGTGTAAATCTTTGAACCATAAACACACGCTTCTATTTGGCTAAAAATAGCCTAATCTAATTTCGTTTATGTAGAAAATGTCTTATCCTTGTCCTGAAAAGTAAAAAGAGCTTTCTCTACCCTTCCAAGGCGTGTCTCTTCAATGACCATGCGTGAAACCATTGTTAAAAAGCCGTGTTCGCCAAGTTTTTATTAAGAATGTTGCACATCTATGATAATCTACTTGTTTATTTGATACATCAAATTATTTAACTTAATTTGCTCCAATCATTAATAAAGGGAATATCTTTCACCCTAAAAAATATTCATTAATATTAACAGGTGTAATCTTGGAATCTGGTAAGGTATCAGCATCCATAGGACCATCCAGAAGGAGACGGTGAGCCACGACTGCCTTATCGGTTTAGGATAATGACGTGTTATAAATATTTTACGATGCAAATAGTCAGAGCATTAATATTGCACGTCACTTGGCATTTATCTTGACCACTTAAAAAGTATAATTCTAATTTATATTTTGCCTTTTTTTCCTTTTAAAAAAAGCCAAATTATTAAAAAAATCTTTTATTTAATTATTATATAATAAAAAAATCTTTTATTATATATTGGAGGATCTGTGTTGCCAAAAATTAAAGCCTGGCATGAAGACAAAGGTTACATTATTGCATAAGTGGTGGGCATGGAGATTTTTTGAAACCTTTCTTCGTATGTTCCTCGTCATATCGTATGATAGATTGTATTCTACTCGCGGAGTTAATGGATCTTCTAGCAGGTAAGAAGACCATTGGGGTCAAATGGGTGTATAAAACCAAGTTTAATGCCCAAGGTGAAGTGGACAAGCATAAATCTAGATTGGTGGCAAACGGCTACAAGTAGAAGTCAAGGATTGACTATCATGAAGTTTATGGACCTGTAATCCGAATTGACATGGTCAAAATGATTTTGGCATTGACAGCTCAGAAAGGTTGGAATGTTTACCAGATGGATGTCAAGTCTGTCTTCTTGAATGGAGTGCTAAAAGAAGAGGTCTACACAGACCAACCACCTGGCTATGAGCTGGAAGGACAAGAAGGCAAATTCTTAAAATTGAAGAAAGCTTTGTATGGGTTGAAGCAAGCACCTAGAGTTTGGTATAGTAGGATTGATGCTTACTTTCAGGACAATGGGTTCATTAAATGCCCATATGAGCACACTCTGTACATGAAAACAAATGCAAAGGGGGAAATGATAATCGTCTGCTTGTATGTAGATGATATGATATATATTGACAATAGCAATATTCTATTTGATCAGTTTAGAACAACCATGAAGAAGGAGTTTGAAATGATAGACTTAGGGCTGATGAATTATTTTCTTGGCATAGAAGTTGACCAATCTAACTCCCATATAATCCCACTGGAAAATATATATAACTTAAAGTATTTGTATGTTTTTTAGATTTCATATTATAATTAATATTATTAAATTATTTAGATTTAAAAATATCATAAAATTAATGATCATTCAAAAAAATTATTAAATTATATTTTAATCAAAATTATTATTCATTGTTGTTATTATTTTAAATATTTATCATGATATTATTGTGTTAGTCTTTATAAATTTCAAAATTTATTGATGGTTAATACTTTAACACATGGTGATTATTTTATATATATCTTATGTAAAGAAAAAAAATATATTAATTAAAAACATTGCTAATAATGGGGTGAAAACCACGTAACTAGTCTAATATTATTAATAATCATTATAAGGTGTAGTTGCTATTAAATTATATAAATTCATTTATAAGAACATCATAATAATATTATTATATTATTAACATTGTCCACAAGTAAAAAGCTACTTTCACATTTGTTAAAATCTTTGAACAATCAACACAAGCTTTTCTTTCGATAGAAATACATTAACCTAATTTCATTATATCTGGAAGATTTGTTTGTAGTGTGTTCTCTTTAGATAGAAATGCATTAACCTAATTTCATTGTATCTGTAAGATTTGTTTGTGGCGTTGGTGGAATCCAATACAGCTAATCTAAAATTATTAATCACAATACTAGTTTGTAAGGTTTGGTTGATCTTATTTATAAATATACTTTCTCAATTCTGTAAATCTTACACAAATCTTTGAACCATAAAGATGCTTCTGTCTGGCTCAAAATAGCCTAACCTAATTTCGTATATGTAGAAAATTTGTCTTGTACTGAAAAGTAAAAAGAGCTTTGTCTCTAGCATTCCATGGCGTGCCTCTTCAATTACCATGCGTAAATCCGTTGTTAAAAAGCCGTGCTCGCCAAGTTTTTTTTAAGAATGTTGCACATCTATGATAATCTACTTGTTTATTTGATACATCACATTATTTAACTTAATAAAATGAATATCTTTCACCATCAAAAATATTCATTAATATTAACAGGTGTAAACTTGGAATCTGGTAAGGCATCAGCATCCATTGGACCATCCAGCATGCATGGAGACGGTGGTTTCACTATTCTGGTGAGCCACGACTGCCTTATCTGTTTAGGATATAAATAGTCAGAACTTCAATATTGCACGTCACTTGGCATTTATCTTGACCAACTCAAAATTATAACTCTTTGCCAAAACTTAAAGAATCTCTTTGATTTTTACAGGACATGGGCATGAAGACAAAGGTTGCATTATACATAAGCGGTGGGTACTGAGATTTTTTGAATCCTTTCTTCGTTGATGGTCCTGGTACGATAGATTGTAGTCCACTCGCGGGCCATCCTATCGTTGACAAAATTTAAAGAATCTCTTTGATTTTTACGGGACACGGGCACGAAGACAAATACGGGACACGGGCATTATACATAAGCGGTGGATACTGACATTGTCTGAATCCTTTCCTTGTTGATGGTCCTGGTCATATCGTACGATAGATTGTAGTCCACTCGCGGGCCATCCTTGGTTGCCAAAGTCAGGATTTTAAGCTGTTCAATTGGTTGTGCAATTACGTTGGCACCACTATAGCGGGCCATCCTATTTCTTTTGGATTTGAAGCTGAACCTCTTTATGCTAAGCTGTCTGTAGTAGTAGGTGTGTCTCCTTGTTGAGAAGATGTTTTTCATGGGGGTTTTTACTTGTGAACCAGAGTGTTTCCGAGGATCCCTATGTTTAAGATTGATGGATTGCCCTCATTTAAAAATTGAATAAAGAATGAGGTTGAACATAATATTACCGTATATAATTTTGATTTGGGCAGATTGAATATGTATAAGGCTCTTTGTTGCTAATGGAAGATTGCTATAATGTTTTTTCTGTTGATGTTTGATTGCAGGGATAGATAAGATTTCGAGTAATATGACTGTGATTGGGGAGCCGGATCCAGTGACCATTGTCAATGAGCTGAGAAGGAAATTCAAGTGGTGTTCGCCTGATCTCCTACGGGCTGTTGTCGCTGTCGCAGCAGCAGCCGCCTGAAAAGAACGAAGAAGAGCCCACGCACGAACCCAAGGCAGTGCCGCCCGCAATGAACGAAGAAGTGCCCATGCAGGACGAGCCAGAGCCGAAAAAATAGAAAGTTCTAGACCTAGAAAAATTTGTCGAACCATAATGTTTCATATGTAGGCTTTGTGGGTTGTGGGCCGAAAAAATAGAAAGTTCTAGACCTAGAAAAATTTGCCGAACCATAATGTTTCATATGTAGGCTTTGTGGGTACAAGCTTTCCCTAGATAAAGATAAAGGAAATCAGTTTCTGTTTTGTATTTTGTCTTTTCTTAAAAGAGTTTTAGGTTTAAATCATGGTGTATTTAAAAGAGGATAGGTTGATTGGTAGCAGTAAGTGTTTTTGTTGGTTGGTTGCTTCAAATCTTCTAATTCTATTCTTAGGAAGATATCAAGGAAATTGAAGAGTTTAGGAGGTTTCAAACACTAGTCTTATAAGGTATGTTAAAATATTGATACAAGAGTTTACAAAAGTTCTGCTAGCTTAATATTTGCACTTGCATAAAGAAAAGTTAAGACAACAAATGATTGCAATGTTAGATAAAGAAGAGTGCAAAAGAAAGATCATTTTTTGTGCTATTAATTCAAAGAAGAGCATCATTCAGAGTTAGCCAAAGCAACACCATAGCAAGATACTAATGTAACGAAGCCAACGAATTTATGGGAGTGCAATACCACTCGTAGTATTCAACATCCCAAGGAGACAAGCTCCATCAAAGAGTTAAGTGCACACTAGATGACAAATGTTATAAAAAACTGTAATGCTCACTAGAAAATAGGTATCAACACCGAACACAATGCCAACTAGGTAGCATCATATCGTCATCTTAGCAACCAGAATACAAATACGTCATTTAGAAAACAAACAACACAATATTTTTTAAGATCAATGTGAAATTAAAGGCAACAAAGTGCCATCATGGCAAATAGTGCCATCAAGAAGTCATAATGGAGGTAAACATCACCAAGATGACAATCACCACCTAGGCACATAGTGCCATAAAAATAAATAACACTGTAGTGGAGATAAACATCAACAAGGAGGGTATCATTTTTTGAGAATTCAAAGCACCATCATAGTGCCATAGATAAGCACAAACATCTTAGAGCAACGCAAGTGCAACAAGGAGAACAAGCACTAGACCAAGACAAGGTGAAATGTTTGCACCATACATAGTGAAAGAGAAGCTCAAAAAATAAGCCATGCAAGTCCAATGATAAGTATCAAATAAAGGGGAATGAAATATTTTTTTGAGCATACACCAGGTAGTTGAAGGGCAGTCAAGAGTTAATTTTTACCAAGCATTAGAACATTTGAAATTACCTCAGGCACCAACCAACTTTGCATGCATTTTACCATGTAACATGAACAAAGTGAAAGGGAAGAGTTTGAGAAATTTTAGAGAGTTTCAAATAGGAATATTGACAAAGCCTCACACGATTGAAAACAAGAATTCATTGTCTCTTCACACACTCGAAGACAAGGGAAGCATAGTGAAACGTAGTGCTAGAGAACATTTTCCAAGCAATGTGCCATTAAGGAGGTAAATTAGGGTTTATAAAGGTTTATTAAATTTTTCTAAGGTTAAAAGGAGAAATAAGGAGTGCATATTTTTAATTATTATTTTATTAAGGTTTATTAAGTATTATGGAGAGATACAAAGGTTAGTAGGGAAATTAAATACCTTGATTGTTTTTTAAAATTTTGGAGTGATAAGTAGATATTAGTATATTTAACCTAAAGTTTTTAAGGGTTATTTAATAGTTGGAAGCTTTATTGATTTATTATTTTTTACAATTCAAAATCCATAGAATATTTGCAAATAATTTAATTATGGAGAGATATGGAATTCTACTTCAAACTTAGGAATTTTAAAATTTGCAAACATTCTTATTTTCCTAGTTTCTAAATAATTAGGGAGACAAGGAATTCAACATCAATTTTTTTGAAGAATTTAGAAATTGAGAAATCCATCATTCATAACCTAGGGAGACATAAGGTAGTCAATTTCAAGGTTATATGAGTATCACCATGATGTCCAATAAATTGTCTCTCTCAAAGTCTCAACTTCTCAAAGGTCCTAATTATGCTTCATGGAAAAACAAAGTAAAATCAATCTTGATAGTAGAAAAGTTGTAGGATATTGTTAGAGGAACTAAAACAAAACCTGTTGAAGGTGATAGACAAATTCAAAAGTACGATGAAGAAGAAGTTAAAGCTCTTATTATAACAACATTTTCAATTACAAATGAAATACAACCATACATAAGCTCAATAGTAACCTCTACAGAAGCATGGAATACTTTAGCCAAATTCAATTGCATTCTTTAAAAGTTACTAGTGGTGAAAACATTAAATTATTTTTAAGAAGAGTGGTAGACATAAAAGAAAAACTATTAACTTTAGGTGAAAATGTAGAAGACAAATTGCTTGTTCAAGTGATCCTAAGAGCTCTTCTAGAAAATTACAAACATCTAGTTACTTCTTTGCAAATCCTTGGCAAGGACATTTTATTTGATGAGTTAGTCAATATTCTACAAGAGTATGAAGTTGAGAATTCTATCAAATATGAAATGACTAACAATGCATTGGTAACTAAAGATAACACACAAGGACATGTTACTTCAACTTCAAGAGATAGGTTTAATAGGAGTAACAAATATTGTTAGATATGTAGAACAAGGAATCATAATATAAATTTTTGTAGATATAATCCAATGAATCAATATCAAGGAAATTTAATAAATCAAAATGGTCAAGCAAATAGAATAATACAATCAAGACAATAGCAAATATCAATATCATCCACATCAAAAATAATTTTAACAACAATATCCTTCTCAGTATCAATATAATCAATCACAACTACAATATAGAGAAGGGAATCAAAAGGGTCATTTAGCTCAAGAAATTCAGGAGCTAGAAGAAACTACAAAATAAAATGAAGTCAAGGCTCTTTCAACCAAATTAGTAATATATGAATAAGAGATTTTAAAGGATGTTAATAACTCATTTTATCAAAATACAAAAAGGTAGTATATTGAAGAAAGCAAGAAATATCAGCACAGGCTTCAGGATCAGGATGATGACCCATATTGAATACTAGAGTCTTCATTAACCAAATAATGTAATAGAGGGTGTGTTGGAGAATATTATAGTATCAACTTGGTACATTATTAGATTAGGTGTGTGTCTTATATTAGAGTGTGAGTTTATATTTCATGTAATGTAATAATGTGCAAGAAATACAAGTGGAATGTAATTATGTGTGCAATTTTTGTGAGTGTAAATGTGCACAAGTGTCCATTATGTAAGAGTGCACATGTATCCTTAGAATAGAAAATTAAAGAGTTACAAAGAAGAGTTAAGGTCAAGAGTGAACCATACGAGGAGTCACATACTATTATATATTTATGACAAAGCATTATAATTGGTATAAAAATGTATAGATTCTTGCATGCATTAGTGGACCTTTATTCAATATCATTTTTAGTATTTCCATGAGCATTTCCATGTAAATATTCTGAGTATTTATGATTTAGTCTATTTGATATTACATTCTAAGTTATATTTTTTAATTTCATTATATTGTAACTTTATTATATTTGATCTTGTGATTATTTTCTTGTAATATTTACATTAAGTATTAGGCTTCAAAAGCCATTATTGGAAGGCCTAGGAAGTACCTTTGATCTAAAATAAGTATCTTTTTTTGTGAGAGCAGTGAGAGGCACATGAAAATCCTACTATATTTGCAAATACATTTTCTATAATAACCTATGAGTCTTTGAAGGCAATGGAGTTCTTTAATGGATTTGGAAAAGGGCCAGTCTTTCATAGCTTTTATTTTGTTAAAAACTACCTTGAATCCTTCATGAGTTACTATATATCCTAAACATTCTACCTCTTGGACACCAAAGCCACATTTGGACCTTTTAATAAAGATTTATTTATTTGTTGGAAATTTTGAGTATAGTGTTGTCATTGATGTCAAAGGTTTGATGTCATTGGTTTTCATTGATGTCAAATGTGAAAAGGTTGAGTTTTATCTTCAAGGTTGAAACAATAAATGTAAAGGATTTTTTATTGGTTGTGAAAGCAAGCAAAGAGAATTTTGAATAAAAGGATTATAATATTTAAATATTATTAACAGAGTTTGGAAGTAACAAGGGCTTCACTTGGTAAATAAAAAGGAAAGGGAGATTTTAAATTCCAAAGAAAAAATAAGACTTATCATTGGTGGAAAAAGGCCCAAGGCAAAAGGTTTATTATAAATAATAGTTTTTAAAAAATAATATAATACTTAAATATAAAGTTACATAGCTCCAAAGATAATTCAAATTATTTTTAAATAAATTTGAAAGGAGGGTCGACATCTAAAATTTGCATGGAAAGCATATATATACCCTAAGACTATGGAAATAAACATGGTGCTTGATATTTTAATTTTTGTGCAATCGTGCAAAGTGGTGATAGCAAATGAGGTAGAGGGAACAACATTGTTTTCGAAGCATAGAAGGAGAAAGAAATAAGCACATTTCATTCACTCCTAGACGTCATCTGCCAAGGTGGCTCAGCGGTGGCTAGATTCATGGTAAGTCATTTGAAATGCAGAGGTTCACGGTTCGATTCCCCCCAATGCCAATTTTGAAGGATTTAATTTTAGGTACAACAAATACGCCAAGGGAATAAAGGTGGATGTATATACGTTAGGTCTCAACCGCTTGGCTAGCGCAAGCGATCACATGTTGTTTTAGGAGGTTGAGATCAGAGGGTCGATTCCCATTCATGCGAACAATATTATTATTGGTAAAGGTATGTGCTAAGGTTGATTAATATATTCTTTGCATGGAGTTTGAGGGGTGTGCTATGGTGTAAAGGTTTTTGGCATATAGGAGGTATAAGGGAAATTTATTTTTGACAAACATTATTGAAGATATTGCTATTATTAATTTTTATTTTTATATATGCAAAAGTAGGAGTGATAAGGTGTAAATGATTGATTTAATATTGTAAATTTGTGTTAAGGGTCGTTAAGTGGTTTAGAAATTACTTTATGAAAGTGGGAGATAAAAGGTGTAAAATATGTCTTGATTATTTGTAATATTTGCATTAATATTGAAGGACTTGGTTCATGATTTGATGTTTTATTTTGAAAAAACAAGAGAGTTATAGAACATTGGTTTGGAACAAAATTGAGCATATCATTTTGAGAAGGAAATTCATGTGGATGGTTTGAGAAATTATTTTGCTATCTAACCCTTGAAGTGGCACTAGAAAAATCAGTTGTTTGTGAGACATGTTGTTTGAAGATATATCTCCATAAGAGAAAATTGAGAGGTATGGGCACATCATTCCTTGTTTAAAGTGTTTTATTGATGTGAATGTTTATGTAACATAAGGTAGAGATAAAAGGATTTTTTAGCATGCATTCTTTGAAATATTTGAGTTAGGGTTTATGCTTCATTGTTGAATGATTGTGGAAACATTTTGAAAAGAGGTTGAGAACAAGTTGTACTTTCATTTTTGAAAGAGATTGAGACATTTGTACTAGAGATTGTGAACTTGTGCTAGGGTTGAAGACAAGTTAGTACATCATTGTGAAACCTTTTGAACATTGGTTTGAGAGATATTGATAGCAATTGTGAAAGTGTTTGAGATCAATTTTGTGAGAGAAAATTGTGCATTAGTGTGATTGATCTTTGAGAGAAATTTACAAGAAAGATAGACCAGTTTTGTGAAACAAGTTATACACTATTTTGATTTGATTTGAAAGGTATTTTGCAAGATATAGAGATTGATTAAGTGAGTACAATATTTGTGAGTGTGAAGAACATATTGAGTTTTTGATAGAGCATATCATTCTCTATATGTTCCAGAGGTTAAACAAATTCTAAGTAGAATTTGTATGTGTGAAGAAAGCTTTTCTGAAAGAGATTTAAGTTGTGTTTGTATGTAAGATTTGGAAATATATAAGTAGGTTTTGTGATAAGCATTGAAGGTAGATTTGAGCAAGTCTTTTGAGAAGGCTTGAAGGTAGATTTGAGTAAGTCTTTTGAGAAGGCTTGAAGGCAGATTTGAGAAAGTCTTTTGAGAATGATTGAAGGTAGATTTGAGCAAGTCTTTTGAGAAGGCTTGAAGGTAGTTTTGAGAAAGTATTTTGAGAAGGCTTGAAGGTAGATTTGAGCAAGTCTTGAGAGAAGACTTGGGACAATTTTGGTACAGATTTGTGAGTAGAGTTAGAGAAAATTTGTGCTAGACTTGGGATAGGGTTTAGTGCAGATTTAAGACAAATTTGAGAGCAGAATTTGGAGGTGATAGAGCAAAGAGGATAGGGATCTCTAGTGGATATAATGATCCATAATCCAGTGTAGTGGAAATAGAGGTCTCCTGTGGAGAGAGATCCATAAGATAGAGTAGTGGGGATAGAAGTATTCTATAAGTTCATCAACCAGATCAGAGGGGATATATTTCTCCTTTGAATAGAGATTCAAAAACTAGAGCAAAGGGGATAGAGTTCTCCTATAGGTAGAGATCCACAAAATAGATCAAAGGGGAAAGATTTCTCATATGAATAGATATTTATGAACCAGAGCAAAGGGGAAAGAGTTCTCTAGTGGAGAGATATCCATGAACCAAAGCAAAGGGAAAAGAGGTTTCCTATGGAAAGAGATCCACGAACAAGATCAAGGGGATAAAGTTTTCTTGTGGAGAGAGATCCATAAATCAAAGTATAGAGGTTCATAAACATTGTAATAAGATATTGATTCCCAAGATATTTGTTGAGGAAATTTTAGAATAAACATTTTATCCATGGATGTAACCCACATTGGGTGAACCACATTAAATTTGTGCCTCTCATATGTGTGATGATTTATGTATTGCTTTAATTATTTCTATTGATATTGCCATTGATAATATTGGATAATATTGTTTGGAAAAGAAAATAAAAAGTTGATCTTATATTGTTCACCCCTCCTCTCAGTATAAGCATGTGTTCTTCAATTTGTATCAGAGCAGGTTCCTTCAGAATATTATAATATCTTGAAGGAAGATTTTATCAGAACACATATGGAATATCAAAATAGATCTTTGTAAAACAAGGCGCCATTGTTCGATGGGAAAAATTATGCTTTTTGGAGTATAAGAATGAATAATTACTTAATGGCACAAGGATATGAAACATGGCAATAGATTGAGGATGACTTCACACTTACAGCTACTCCTCCCATAGATAAATATGGTAATATGTTACATGTGAATAATTCCAAGGAAATGAATGGAATATTAAGTGGATTACGTGAAGTATAATTTGTGAAATTTATGCATTGTAAATCAGAAAAAGAGATATGGAAAAATTTGAAGAAAACATATGAGGGAGATAAAAAGGTCAAGATGGCAAAACTACAAAACCATAAGAAAAGTTTTGAATATTTGAATATGGAAGATGAAGAAGAATTGCTACATACTTGCTTCGTCTGGATGAGTTTGTTAATACCATGTGTGGACTTGGATTCGAAATTAAAGACTCTAGTGTTGCTCAGAAAGTATTGAGGTCACTTCTTATGAGGTATGATGGAAATATTTCAACTATAGAATATATGAGAGATATTTAAAACTTGACTATGGATGAGTTACATGGAATTATCACAACTTATGAGATGAGAATGAAAGCACGAGATTCCGGGCAAAGGAAACACTAATTGCAATATAACCAAAACCAAATGCGCTTAAGTCCTAGAAACGTAAAGTGCATGAAATGGAAAAGAAACGCATTGGAAGAGACACAAGCAAATGGAGAAAACACAGCCCTTTCATTAATATCCCTTGATCTCTGTTACAATGACGTCTCCTCCCTTTTCGGGGGCTAGGAGCGTTAAAAGAATTCGATTACAATCACTCAATGTTCCTCTTTTCGCGTGCCCACGATTGCAATGGGCGGGCCAAGATGATGTCGTCGCTGATGTCGATGAGTTCTTCACCTCCGCTGCTTCTCCTGCGAACAAAGAAACAACCAAGATGTCGATAGCACCTGCTGCAAGTGAAAAGTGTTCGTTCTTCTAAAATCATCAAAAGATGCATGCAAACATTTATCTAAAACAAGTAAACAAAATGATTCTAAACAACCTAAAAACTTGACAGAAGACAGAAAATGTTACCAGAAGGCCATTGCCACTGAGACAGCTGGCCAATCTGCCTTCAACTGGAATTCGTCCCTGGGTGGGACGATTTTTAGCAACGTCCCGGGTGGTGGCGTCCGGGTGGGACGATTCGACTGCAATTCGTCCCTGGGTGGGACGAATTCTTCTGTGTTGAAGAAGCCGACCTGTTGTCGCTCCAATGTCGATTCCCGAGACCTGCAAAACGCCTGCAAACAAGGGGGTTATGTAATTGGGGCCATTTTGGGACGACCCAGATGGTCGGATTCTCCCAATTTGGCCTCTACCCTCGGGAATTTGATCTCGCCACCTGCAAGTCAGTGAAACAACAAAGCGACACAAAACATACTAGAATCCGACCAAAAGTTACGAAATTGCAGCTATGAGTTAACCAAACATAATAACACAAAATGCAACCTGAAAAAGTAATCTAGAATGCTCTAAAACCTAGAAAGTGCGGGGGTGCCCAAGTGGGCCTCCCACCGTTGGCACTTGATTCCGGCGCCAATCCACTAGGGATGGGCCCAAAACCTCTTAGGATTGGGGGGTCGGCGAATTGGTTGGTTCAGGTGTCCATGTGTTGGATTTGGGTCAGGTTCAAGCTTCCAAAAGCCACCCAACAACCTCCCTTGCAAAAGAGATTGGTGGATGTGGGAAGGTGAACCAAAAGGGATGCAAGTGGGTCTTCAACTCGGCAACACTTCGTTGCTTGAAAACTCCTTCAACTCTGTATATTTTGGGTGAGAAAAGTCCCACCTTTTATAGACCCATGGGGTCTCTTTTGGGAGGGAAGCACAAATGCCATGTGTTGGTCATAGGCGCCATGTGGCAGTCTTGTCTTCCCATGAGGGATGGGAGTCCTCCTTTGACTTGGGCTTTGATAAATGCCTTTTGTGACGATCCTCTAACGGCCCCTTTGTCCACCTACACACGCGTGCGAGGCAGGAGTCATCAACTGACTGTTCTGGGCTGCCACTTGGCGCCATTTGTCTTTTTGCCCGTTAAGCTTAGAATTCGTCCCACCCAGGGACGGATTCAGAATTCGTCCTGGGGTGGGACGGATTCTATTTTGAATTCGTCCCTGGGTGAGACGAATACTGGGCAAAGTGTCCAAGTGTGCCAAATTGCTTCTTGACCTTACAAAATTGCTATGAAAGTGGTTAAGACCACTTTTTAACCTCTGAGGGCTGCCCTGGGGGCTGTGTTTGTCAAAGCGATCAGTGTTTGCAGTCACATAATCGGATTGGTGCTGTTTTGGTGTCTACAGATGCCCCTTTTTGGGAAGCGCTGCGGGTGACGCAGATGGCTGAGCAAAAATAGATAACCAAAGCACTAATGATTAGGGTTTCTTGGTAACCTAACCAACTTTTGATGCCCCAAGTATGGAAAGGGCATGCATTCTTGAATCCTTGCTTCTGACGAGCTAAGGAATTTGATTTCAAGTATTAACCTATTTTGTTGAGGTGTGACTTGAACTTAGACATTGATCAATCATGAACAGGCAAAGGGCGTTTTTATCCTCGGGGGAACCTTGTGTTCATGATTCACGAAATGCCAAGTGTTTGATTGATTTGATTGTTGCTTGTTTATTGCCCCAAGCAGGAGCGTGATTGTCTTTGTCAATGATTCTTTGAATGCATGTCATTTTCCTTAATTGGGTGTGTGATTGTTGGTTGGTGACTAAGTGTGACTACCCCCTCAAGCGACGAATCGATGAGGGAATGACCTTCGTGAGAGAAGCGACGAGTCGCTTGACCCAAGATGACTTGTGCAAGGGTGCCTTTAGAGGGTTTACCGTTAAGCGTGTGCAATTTTTCCAACATTTGGACCTATTTTTGGTGGGTGTTAACCCTTTTGGTGATGCCGTAATGAGGTGAAATCATCGAAAATCTAACTTCCCGTGGAGCGGTCCGGCTATTGTAGCCTTCTTGGGGAAGTAGGAGAGCGATAATTTGGACCTCGACATCGATTTTCTTTGCCCAGAGGTTAAGTGCAAGAGCACTTGTGTCCGGCAATGTTTATTGCTTTGTTTTTGTGTTGCATTTTTTGTTGTTTTTGTTTTTTTTGTGACACCATTTGGGGATTAAATTGTCGAAAATCCGTCTTCCGTGGAGCGGTCCGGCTATGGTAGCCTTCTTAGGGAGTAGGATAGTGATAATGTGACCCGATGTCAATTTGCTATGCCAAGAGGTTAAGTGCAAGAGCACTTGTGTCTGGCAATGTTTATTGTTTTGTTTTATTTTTGTTGTTTTTTTGTTTTGTGATGTCTTTTGTGGGGATTAAATTGTCAAAAATCCGCTTCCGTGGAGCGGTCCGGCTATGGTAGCCTTCTTAGGGAGTAGGATAGTGACAATGTAGACCCCGACATCAATTTTTCTATGCCAAGAGGTTAAGTGCAAGAGCACTTGTGCCTGGCAATGTTTATTGCTTTTTGTTTTTGTGTTGCATTTATTTGTTGTTTTTGTTGTTTTGATTTTCTTTGATCTTGTGCATGATGGTTGATGAATATGGATGTATGCATGTTGATTTATTTTGATGGATGCATATGCTATGATGAATGCAAATGGTTTTGATTTATATGTGATATGCGAATGGATATGAAATGGATGAATGGGGTTTGTGATGTTTGGCTATGGCACCAAGGACTGTTTAGAACTCTGTTATTTTGTTTTTAGGCGATTGTTGTAATGTATGGCTCTTGTATGTATACATGTGGTTTTTTCTTTTTGTATTTTTTGATGGTATTGTAAGGATGAAAAGTAGCGCAGTTGGTTTAGAAATGTAGCTAAGGTTTTCTGAGACTCAGACGGTTTTAACTCACTAGCCACGACTGTACTTTGTCTTACAAGACTTTTGAACAAGGTATGAATCGGACTTGTTTTTGACCAAGCTATTTCACATCCCTGTGTGTGCAATTGAGTTCATTTTTGTGGTATTTGTCAGGATACCGCCGATGCCAGATGGGCTTTCAACCGAACTTGTACTGAGGATCACCTAATTAGCTCCACTAACTCCTTTGTTGTTTGTACTAAGATTAATCTACGGTGTAATCCAGGATGCCATAAGCTAGCTCATCCACATGCAAACATTGATCTGTACGCAAGTTAATGTGATAGATATATCGTCATGCGAGAGGTTTACCGCCAGTTACCGATAGGCTATCAACCAAATCGGTACTGAGGCTTGCCTTATGACCTATTAGAATGCTGAGAGTTCCAGGGATTCAAGTTCAACTCCCTTCTTTTCTTCAATTGTATTGGGATACTTGCTCATTTGTAGTGATAAGATCACTGTTTATTTTGATTTGTTTTTCTTTTGAGCAAGGGATTGGGGATATGGAGTGACGAAAATCACTCGTTGCTTGTGCCTTTTGATGTGTGCACTGTATGATGTCAAATTTTGGAGTTTTGACATTTTGCAAATTTTTTGATGTTTTGCAACTATTGAGAACTTTAGGGATTCTTAGGGAATTGGGTAGGGAGGATGCTTGTCCTTTTGCCAACTCTCAGCATTCTTGGGGTCATTCGCATAGGGGGATGAGCAAGATAACCGTTTCGCTTATGGTGACCTAGATTACTGTGCAGGTTTCATCTTTCTTTCACACAACTCTGGAATTGTTTAATGTGTTTTGTTTGTGTTGGGATGTTACGTAACAAGGTGTATTTCAAGTATGACTCTACCTTCGTAAAATCTGTCTGACTTGATACATTACATGGCTAAAGAGGAAAATGATGACTCGAATCATGAAAACTCTTGGTACATTCACAGACCACTAGTTCGTAGTGTGGTAAAAGTTATGCATGGTGTTTTTGTTGTTTTTGTAACATGAGACAATGCGGAACAAGATGGACTATCAGAGCAATTACAGCCTATGGTGCCTTTGACCTATACGACCACAAATATGCAATGTATGGATGCAATGCTTAATGCAGCTACATATTTTTGTATTTTTGATGGATTGATTTTTGGTGAATATGAAGATGAGGTGCGAGAATATGAATTTATTGATGAATTTGAGTATGCCTAGAAATGAGATGCAAATTTTTGTTGTTTTTGATTATTTTTGATTTTTGACCAAGTGATTGCGATAATCCTTGGAGCTTTTTGTTTGACCAAGTGATTACGATAATCCTTGGAGCTTTTGGGTGACCAAGTGATTGCGATAATCCTTGGAGCTTTTGGGTGACCAAGAGATTGCGATAATCCTTGGAGCTTTTGGGTGACCAAGAGATTGCGATAATCCTTGGAGCTTTTGGGTGACCAAGAGATTGCGATAATCCTTGGAGCTTTTGGGTTGACCAAGAGATTGCGATAATCCTTGGAGCTTTTGGGTGACCAAGAGATTGCGATAATCCTTGGAGCTTTTGGGTGACCAAGAGATTGCGATAATCCTTGGAGCTTTTGGGTGACCAAGTGATTGCGATAATCCTTGGAGCTTTTGGGTGACCAAGAGATTGCGATAATCCTTGGAGCTTTTGGAGTGACCAAGAGATTGCGATAATCCTTGGAGCTTTTTGGGTTTGACCAAGTGATTGCGATAATCCTTGGAGCTTTTTGGGTGACCAAGTGATTGCGATAATCCTTGGAGCTTTTTGGTTTGGATTATGGTTCTTTAGGGGATAGAGGTACCCCCAGCTTGATGGTCTTTGCACTCCGGATCTGGCTCTAGAGGTATGGGCATGAATGGATCGGCCCTATGCACGGAGATGAGGACAGGGTCCGCCCGCGGCACTGATGTTGCTATGATGTCTCTTGGTGGAAGTTGCTCTTTGTGTGCCCAACGTGGCGGATGTAATGCTTGGTCCCACTGTGGTGGGTTAACGCGCCACTCATGCCCTAGTATTATGTTTATCTGTTGACATGCTTCTTCGATTTTTATGGGATGTCGATGCTGTCTTATGTGATTGTTGTGTGCTATATCTGTTTCATCCTCACCTTCGAACAATGTGTATAGCTCATCGAATCTGGAGATTCTCGAGACATGGAGGACTGCATCATCAGGTAGCCCTACGGTTAAAGGTTGATCTTCTTCGAAAGGAGCCTTATGTAAGTTGGGCCTTGGGAGCTCCAAAATCTTGGTCTCTACCAACTCTAAGTGCTCTAGTGCTTTGCATGTATCGGGAGATTTGAGTTCCTCCTCTTTGGTTGGTTCTTGTTGAGGAACTTGGGGCTTATGGAGGGGTAGCTGGATAGTACCCCCCATGCCTTGGTGGGGATTTTCATCTCGCTCTTCTTCTCGCTCTAATTCCTTAGAGGCTTCTTGATGAATTTCTAAGGGTGGCTCATAAGCCTGGGTGGATGTCTGAGGAAGGCACCCGTCATTGGTTATAGGAGCGGCCTCCCGTTCATGTCTAGGAGGCGTCGGGGGTGGTGCTTCAGGAATCGAGAGAGTAGCCTCCCGCTCCTGTCTAGGAGGTGTTGGGGGTAGCGTTTGATGAGGTCGCGATGACTCGTCTTGCACCCAGGGGTTGTGCCTCTCATAATGTTTTGTCTTATGTGTGTGAGGGGTTGGAGTCTCCTCAGGTAGTTTATAGCGCAACTTATCTGCTTTGCGCTGCATGTATAAGTCTTCTAACTCCTGACGACCTTGCTCTATGCGTAACTCATCCGCTTCGCGTTGCATGCGCTCTCTATCCAAGCGGTGTCGATACTCTATCTCCTGATGACTTTGTTCAAGCCGCGTGATTTGGGCTTGACGGGTGGTATGTCTGGCGACTATCGGGTCAGTTCGGTCTACCCTATTTTGCTCAGGAGGCTCGAATGTTTCTCTTATGTGTTGGCCTCGATCTTGATGATCTAAAATTTCAATGGGTCGCTTCCTTTGTCGATGTAGGCGGCATGTACTTGAGGCCGCACTGTTTGTTGTCCTCGAGGAATGCGATGATTTTCCTCGTACTCCCTTTCATGTTGGCTCTCCTGCATAGTGTGTTGGAACAACTCATCCTTCTGGCGCTTGAAGGTGCTCTTTGTTAATATAGTACAGTTCCTCTAAATGTAGTCGCTCTAGTCGCTCTAGCTCAAGTTGCGTGAATTGCATTTGGCGTGCGACGTGCTTGATAGATTCTAAGATGGTTGGTCCTGTCGCCTCATGTCTAGAAGGCCTAGATGCCTCTCCTAGATATTTTTGATCGTAGTGATCCAAGATCTCTATAGGTGACCTCCCTTTGTTGGGGGTAGCGGCATTCCCTCGGGGCTTTGGCCTCAGTGAGTGGTCCTGATAGATAGCAGGTGCGGAGGCATATTGCTCCCACACTGTATATTGCTCTCGAGGAAGGTAGGGATCTTCCTCTTGCTCTCTTTCATAAGTGAAAAATGGATGGATGGAGTTAGTTCGCCCTGCCTGAGGAGCCTTGTGCTCTGGATTTTTCTTTGTAGTCCTGACAACTAGAGGGGGTGAAGGAGGGATAATGTAATCATGTGGTTCCTCCCGTCGAACCCTATGTTGACCTAGCGCTTCATCGCGCGATGACCGCTCATAGCGAGCATCTAAGGGAGCTCTCCTATGGATGTACCCCTCATGGGAGGGTTTGTGTTGAATGCTATGTTGAACAGGAGTGCCCCTCGAAGAGGTGTCCCTGTAGTCCCTTTCCTTTAAGGTGTGGAGGGGACTGCCTTGTGTGTTAGGTCACCAAGGTGGTATGACCAAATCCTTGGGATTGTAACGGAGGTGACTCGTGCCTCCTTGGACATTCCCCACAGCCTCCGCCCGTGATTGGGCTTGGCTACGGGTGAGCACCATGACGATGTCTCTCTAAAAACCCTAAAAATTGAAATGAGTCAGATGGGGCCCAAAATTGGTGTGTGCATCCCTCTTATAGTAGATAAGACAAAAATGAAGTTTCAAGTCCTAGCTCTAAATACATTAGGAGATATTGACATCCGAACAGCTCAAAAAGTGCAAAAAAATGGGCATGCCCAATTTTAAAACCTAATTTTGGGGCACTAGATGATGGAATTTGGCCCCGAAAACTGGATTTTTGGGAAATACAACTCTAGGGAGTTATATTTGTTTAAAATTCTCCCAACCAACTCCCTGTAAAATTTCGTGTCAAACGGAGCTACGGTTGAGAAGTTATGGCCCCGACAAGATGCACTAAAATTTAGGGAAAAATACAAGATTTCCCATTTTTTGTTGGATGGTCCTGCATCACTTATGGGCACATTTGGGGTGATTTTGGGTTGACCAAAGGGTTCATGGACACCTTTGGGGCATTTTGGAGTGACCAAGCGATTACGGGAATCCTTGGAGCTTTTTGGAGAAAATGACAAAATGCGTAGATTTTTATCTTTTTGTTTATGATGATTTTTTTTTTTGTCTACACTAAGCAGAAATGAACACACGCATACGCAAACCGTGATTATCTCTTTTAAGGGTTTAAATAGTGTGTCCTAAACTGGTTTAGTGCATTTTGATGTTTTGTTTTGTTTTTGTAGGTTTTGAAGATCGTTTAAATGCATTATGACGGCTCATATAACTCCCAAAATGGTCGCCCCTTCAATATACCAACCAGGCCGATATACCAACCTCTCTATATACCCGCCCTTACGAGAGGGAGACTATAGGTACGTGAGAGCAGAAGGTACGTGGTACGTAGGCGGTACGGAAGGGGGATTGTCCCGTTAATGGCACCTACCATAGAAAACTTATCCTCGCGCGCATGGGAATCACCCCAGACGACACTCGGTCTGCTTTCGTCAGGATTTACGCCTAACAACAGTTGACAATCGGGAAATGGATGCAAATCAAGCCAAGGTGGTGATGAAATCCACCGATGGTCTTGATCAAGGGCTGGGGTCTTACGACCAGCTCCTTGGTTTAAAATTGTTGCGTGGAGTGTGTGGGATTCATTTTATTTAACGAAAATGAAACAAGCATAAATGACTTTTCCTATGCAATGCAGGATAAAAATGAAAACAGTCAAAGAAACAGAAACATAAACAAAAATTTTAACAGAGATTATAAAAATCCCTACCTCTTCTCTGCCTGCTCCAGTTGCTTCTGAATTTCTGCTCTGAAAATTCGTAGACAAGAATTCGTCCCTCTGGGAGACGAATTGCAGAACAGAATTCGTCCCTCCCAGAGACGAATTTGAATTCGTCCCAGGGTCAGACGAATTGCAGAATAGAATTCGTCCCTGTCAGAGACGAATAGCAGTCTGCAACAAAAAAATGTACCTGTCAAGCACAAAACACAAAAATTTAATCAGTTTCTATGATTTTAAAAATAGGGAACAGGTCCCACCGTGATCGCCACTGAAAGCACGAGATTTCGGGCAAAGGAAACACTAATTGCAATATAACCAAAATCAAATGCGCTTAAGTCCTAGAAATGTAAAGTGCATGAAATGAAAAAAGACGCATTGCAATGAGACATAAGCAAATGGATAAAACACAGCCTCTTTCATTAATATCCCTTGATCTCTGTTACAATGACGTCTCCTCCCTTTTTGGGGCTAGGAGCGTTAAAAGAATTCGATTACAATCACTCAATGTTCCTCTTTCCGCGTGCCCACGATTGCAATGGGCGGGCCAAGATGATGCCGCCGCTGATGTCGATGAGTTCTTCACCTCCGCTGCTTCTCCTACGAACAAAGAAACAACCAAGATGTCAGTAGCACCTGCTGCAAGTGAAAAGTGTTCGTTCTTCTAAAATCATCAAAATATGCATGCAAACATTTATCTAAAATAGTAAACAAAATGATTCTAAACAACTTAAAACTTGACGAGAAGACAGAAAATGTTACCGAAGGCCATTGCCACCGAGACAATGGCCAATCTGCCTTCAACCGGAATTCGTCCCTGGGTGGGACGATTTTGCGTCCCTGGGTGGGACGAATTCTTCCGTGTTGAAGAAGCCGACCTGCTGCTGCTCCAATGTCGATTCTCGAGACCTCCAAAATGCCTACAAACAAGGGGGTTATGTAATTGGGGCCATTTTGGGACGACCCAGATGGTCGGATTCTCCCAATTTGGCCTCTACCCTCGGGAATTTGATCTCGCCACCTGCAAGTCAGTGAAACAACAAAGCGACACAAAACATACTAGAATCTGACCAAAAGTTACGAAATTGCAGCTGTGAGTTAACCAAACATAATAACACAAAATGCAACCTGAAAAAGTAATCTAGAATGCTCTAAAACCTAGAAAGTGCGGGGGTGCCCAAGTGGGCCTCCCACCGTTGGCACTTGATTTCGGTGCCAATCCACTAGGGATGGGCCCAAAACCTCTTAGGATTGGGGGGTCGGCGAATTGGTTGGTTCAGGTGTCCATGTGTTGGATTTGGGTCAGGTTCAAGCTTCCAAAAGCCACCCAACAACCTCCCTTGCAAAAGAGATTGGTGGATGTGGGAAGGTGAACCAAAAGGGATGCAAGTGGGTCTTCAACTCGGCAAGCACTTCGTTGCTTGAAAACTCCTTCAACCTGTATATTTTGGGTGAGAAAAGTCCCACCTTTTATAGACCCATGGGGTCTCTTTTGGGAGGGAAGCACAAATGCCATGTGTTGGTCATAGGCGCCATGTGGCAGTCTTGTCTTCCCATGAGGGAGGGGAGTCCTCCATTGACTTGGGCTTTGATAAATGCCTTTTGTGACAGTCTTCTAACGGCCCCTCTGTCCACCTACACACGCGTGCGAGGCAGGAGTCATCAATTGACTGTTCTGGGCTGCCACTTGGCGCCATTTGTCTTTTTGCCCGTTAAGCTTAGAATTCGTCCCACCCAGGGACGGATTCATAATTCGTCCTGGGGTGGGACGGATTCTATTTTGAATTCGTCCCTGGGTGAGACGAATACTGGGCAAAGTGTCCAAGTGTGCCAAATTGCTTCTTGACCTTACAAAATTGCTATGAAAGTGGTTAAGACCACTGTTTAACCTCTGAGGGCTGCCCTGGGGGCTTTGTTTGTCAAAGCGATCAGTGTTTGCAGTCACATAATCAGAGTGGTGCTGTTTTGGTGTCTACAGAGAATAATAAAGGATCCCAACTCCAAGAAAGAGGTAACTTTCAAAGCATCAAAGAAGACAAAAGATAAGAAACCAGAATCAAGTGGTGAGTCAAGCAGTGATGAAGAAGTTAACTATAGGAGAAGAAAAAAGGACTCAAGAAAGTACAAAGGTATGAAAATAGTGAAATATTTTAATTGTGGTAATTTTGGTCACTATGCATTTAATTTTCCAGAAGCTGGAAGTAGTTGCAGTGAAGAGAAACAGGATTGTAAGAAAAAGGAAGCAGGAAAATCCATGCATGAAAAGAAAAATAGGTATGGACAAGACAAGCATGAAAATAAGTTCTTTCAAATACACAAGAATAGTTTCTATGTTAACAAGGCAAGCAAGGCTTCAAGTTACAGTGATGAAAGACTCTTAGATACTGAAGAAGAAGATATTCTATTTTTGGCAATAGAAGAGGAAGAAAATGCTCCTGTTGAATATAAAATCAAAAAGTATGAAAAATATCCTAGAGACCAAGAAGTAGAAAATGGTTCAAAAAATGAAGAGCAAGGCACAATTGATCTAGAATCAAAAATTATTGTTGCTCTCAAATAATTGAAAAAGGTTAGAAATTATAATTCAAGACTAAAGGCTCATGTTCAAGAACATGAAGAAGAAAAATAAAATCTTCTACAAGATCTAAAAAACTCAAAATTTAAGGCAAGAAGAGTTAAAAATGTCATGGTTGAAAAGTTAGATGTAAAAAAGTTAGAATGTGAAAGATTAGAAAAAGAGAGTTTCACTAAGGATGGAACTGAAATATTATAAGGACAAGCTACACAGGTTTGAGAAAAATTCAAAGACCTTGGATAAAATTATCAATGCACAAAGATCTTCATCTATCAAATTAAGACTTGGTTTTGAAGATGGATAAGGGAAACAAGAAGGGTCAAACTCAATAGCAAAAGAAGAGTAAGCTTTAGAGGAAGAGAGTGAAGAATAAATTAAGACTTACGAGGATAATTTGAAGAATAGAAGCTTCACTAAGAAAGGAAACAATGCACAAACAAGAAATGGGGATCATCACATAGAATGCAAATAAATGACTAAGAGACCAGAGGGTTCAAGACAATATTTCCTCAAAGGACATTGTTTTTCATGAAATCAATTTGGTCACAAGGCTATGCACTGAAAGGTTCATGAAAATAAGTAATATGGTCTCACTAAAAGAAATTCCAACTCATTCAAATATGGATATTTCCTTCAAGGATATTGCTACTCTTGTAATCGCTTTGGTAATAAAGCAATCCACTTTAGGGTTCATGATAGAAATGATTATGGCTTCACTAGGAGGAACTTCAAGATATTTGCACATTCCAAGAACTACAACATTAAATGTTACAAGTGCAATAGTCTTGGGCATAAGGCCAAGTGGTGTAGAAAAAAGTTTCTAAAACTTCTAGAGACAAGCAATAAAAGGGATACTCTAAAGGATAAAAAGGGTATGGCTACAAATATGTTGAAAAAGAAGGTTGACAAAGAAAAAGAGCATTGTATGCTGGAAGTAGAGATACTCCCATCCCAAAATTAATCACCTCAAACATAGGAGGTGGAGAGGGGTTGAGCTAAGAGTCTTATATTTAGTCCAAAATGAGTCCATTAACCATTGATTTCAAAGGGGGAGAGATTTGAGTAAGGGAGAGAGCATTCAGTTAGTTGGCGCAGTTTCTCAGGGGGAGAAAATTTGGAATCTAGTGGTAGGAAAAGGAATTTTTAGAAAGGGTTGCCATCAATGACAAAGCGGATTGTTGGAAATTTTTAGTATAGTGTTGTCATTGATGTCAAAGGTTTTATTTCATTGGTTGTCATTGATTTCAAAGGTAAAAAGCTTGAGTTTTGTCTTCAAGGTTGAAACAATAAATGCAAAGGAATTTTCCATGGTTGTGAAAACAAGCAAAGAGAATTTTGAAGAAAAGGATTATAATTTTAAATTATAATATTTAAAAGATTTTGTAAGCAACAAGGGCTTCACTTGGTAAATAAAAAAGGAAAGGAAGATTTTAAATTGCAAATAAAAAACAAGACTTCTCATTGGTGGAAAAAGACCCAAGGCAAAAGGTTTATTATAATATATATTTTAAAATTAATATAATACTTAAGTGTTAAGTTACATGGTGCCGAATATAATTCAAATTATTTTATATAAATTTGAAAGGAGGTTCGACATCTAAAATGTGCATGGAAAGCATATATATACCCTATGAATTTGGAAATAAAGATGTTTTTTGATATTTTGATTTTTGTGCAATCATGCAAAGTGGTGATAGTGAATGAGGAAGAGGGAACAACGTTGTTTTTGTAGCACAGAAGGAGAAAAAAATAAGTAATTTCGTTCACTCCTTGACATTATCCGCCAGGGTGGCTCAACGGTGGCTAGATTCATGGTAAGTCATTTGAAATATGGAGGTTCGCAGTTTGATTGCCCCTAGTTCTAGTTTTGACAGATTTAATTTTTTGTTCGATGAACGTACCAAGGTAATAAATGTGGAGGCCTATATGTTAGGTCTCAACCACTTGGATAGCGCAAGCGGTCACGCACTACATGAGGAGGTTGAGGTTGGAGGGTCGATTCCCATATGCGCCAGCAATATTATTTTTAGCAAAGTTATGTGCTGAGGTTGACTAATATTTGCTTTGGATGGAGTTTGAGGGGTGTGCTATGGTGTAAAGGTTTTTGGCATATAGGAGCTATAAGGGAATTTTTTTTACCTAAAATTTTGACCAAGCCAACAGGGAACTGCTCCACCGTATTCCTAACTTGGTCACTCTTAAAATAAATTTGATGCTCATCAAGCATCTTACCACTGATGAAATTAATGAAGCTTTTTTTCCATGCACCTCGACAAAGCCCCAAGTCTTGATGGGATCTCCCCTAGGATTTTCTAAACTTTTTGGGATATCATTGGACAAGACATTTGTAATGCCATGATAGAAATCCAATAGTCTAAATCCATACCTAGAGGTATTAACTCTACATTCATATCTTTGGTTCCTAAAGGGGCTATGTGCAAATTCATAATGAACTTCAAACCAATTAGTATTTTCAATGTGATTTACAAAATTCTAACCAAAGCCATGGCTAAAAGAATCAAAGATATCCTCCCCCATATCATAGACCCCTGTTGAGGAAGTTTAGTCAAAGGGAGAAACATCAATAATGGTATTATCACGTTGCATAAAGCCCTCCATTATGTCAACCTCAATAAAAAGTTGATTTATTTTTTAAGATTGACATGAGCAAAGCTTCTGATAGATTTAATAGTGATTTCCTTGTTGTTGTTCTTCTCAAATTTAGTTGTCATAGGGAGTGGGTTGACCTTGTTCATGGATGCATTTTTAACCCTTGGTTCTTAGTTTTGGTCAATGGATCTGCATCAGGCTATTTTCCAAGTAGCAAGGGCCTTAGACAAGGTGATCATTTATCCCCTATTCTATTTATTATCCTTATTGAATCTTTGGAAAGAGTGCTCAAAAATACTTTTTCTAGGGCAAAATTTCAAGCATAAAAGCTTCATCTGACTTGAGGGCCCTTTCCTATGAATAAATCATGGATGATACCATCATTGCTACGCATGCCTCTCTTTGGGAAGAAAGAGCTATCAAAATTATTCTTGATACTTATGAAGAGATTGCAAGACAAAAAAATAACTATGCCAAAGGTAAAAATTTCTTCATCAATACCCCCCATTTACGGTCAATTAGATAGGTCCCTATATCATCTCGGAGAATATTGGGACTGGGGCATATCGCATATCAATGCTAGAGGGTGTTGAGGAGCCAGAGCCCCTCACAGATAAGCCAAGATTACTCGTATACTTCAATGTGTTATATCCCAGTTACCCACTCAATACTTGGGCCTCCCCCTCTTCACCAACAATCCTAAGGAATCCATGTGGAACAACGTCATTGAGAGAATTAATAAAAAACTTACAGGTTGGAAGGGGACCCTCCTATCCCAAGCCGCCAAGGCCACTTTGACAATGGATTGTATTAAAATAATCCCTATTTATTTCATGTTAGTTTTCAAATCCCCAGACACTGTCTACTTCAAAATTGAACAAATCCATAAGAGGTTCCTTTGGGTTGGTTCAGAGGATAAGAAAATATTTCACTTGGTTAGCTAGGAAAAGGTGTGCTCTCCTAAAATTCAGGGAGACCTTGGTCTTTGAAGGATTAGAAACATGAGCACAATTTTATTGGAAAAAAAATCTTGGAATATGTTTACAAATTGTACCCTTGAATGGGTTTTGATTATCAATAGGAAATACATTCAAAATCATTGTTTCAAATATGGAAATAATCCCAAATATGGATCCATTTTAGGAAGTCAATTATTCAAACCAAATCTCTCATCCAAAAGGGGATCAGATGGCAACGTGCTATAGGTAGTAAAATTAATTTTTGGATAGATAGGTGGATCACTAACCAATCGCTCATAGAAAAAATGTGGTTTATGTGCTTCATCCTTTCTAGGATACCTTAATTGGAATAAAAGTTGAATATTTCTTTGATACGTCCACTGAACAAAAAATATGGAAATAATTTCATATTTTCAATGCCAATGTCCAAATCTAAGAAGCTACAACAATATTTAAAACCATGTTGAATGCTACAATCATCCCTAGAGGTAATTCCCATGACTCTTCCTTTTGGAATGAAATTGATTCTGGTCTTTTTTTGGCCAGATCTGCTCATAGCCTGATTTTAAATTTTGAATGTGTTCACATTCCTTTCAAACTAGTTTGGATCAAACATCTCATTCTGAATGTTACCTTTTTTCAGTTGGTTATCCATCTAAAATAAGATCCTCACAACTGACAACCTCATGAAAAAAGGTATGTTGATCCCTAATAAATGTTATTTGTGCATGACTGCTTGGGAATCTATAAATAATATTTTTTTGGAATGTTATTTCTCCAAGACTACCATGGATCACCTTATGTCCACTTTTCATATCTCTTGGGTTCATCCAAATTCCTTGATCGGTATTTTATTTCAATGGCCTACTTTCTTCAAAAATCTTAGACTATCCTCTATGTGGAAAGTGCTCCTTCATCACATTTTATGGCAACTATGGATCAAAATAAATAGCATAGATTTTTCTTCTTCTTCAAGGGATTCTCTTTTAGTTTCCAATAAAAAAAATTTCTTTGCTGTTGAAAACTCCCAAGTTTTACCTTGTCCTAAACCCCCTAAATCTAGGCTAGAGTCTACTTTGTTCCTATCATTGAAAATCCCCTAGAACTCCAGTTCTAGTCTTCCAGTCCCTCATTCTAGCATGGGATCCCCTTGGATTCCTTTCCCTATAGGGTCGATTAAACTAAATTTTTATGGTGCTTCCAAAGTAAATTCGGGAGATGCAGGTGTGGGTGGCCTGGTTAGAGATCATAGTGGGCAAGTTATTATAGCCTATGTTGAGTATATAGGGTTTCAAACCAATCACTTCACTGAAGGCCGTGCCCTATGGAGAGGGTTAGAAATTCTCAAGGACTACAAAGGAAATATTAAAATTGAAGGAGACTCATTGAACATTACAAATGCTATTAAAATCAACAAGTTTCCTTCATGGAATGTGAGGATTGTCATTCAGGAAGCTAAAAATATTATCCAAAATTTCAACAATATTTCCATCAATCATGTGTATCATGAAGCCAATAAGCCTTCTGACATCCTTGCCAACATGGGAGCTATCCACAAAATACTCTTTGTCTGAAGGAAAAAAATTTCTCAAGAAGTTTTCAATGTTGTTACTAATTATATGGGTTGAAAAATATGTTCACAGGTCATGGTGGGCTAGCTTTCCAAATGAAGGGTTTGGACTTCCTAGTATGAATCCTTTCTTTGCTAGAAATTTTATAATTTGTTGCATTATGATCCTTCATGTGAAGCACATAAATTTATAAATTTGGTCCCTATGTTGGTCTTATCTCGGTTTGGTTATTTCTAAGCATGTCAAGTCCCGAAGCAGGCATCTAGTGTGTAATTGGATTATGGTGCCCATAGTCAGGTGTGTCAATTCCCAAGTCTACTTATTTTGCATATTTCTAAGTTTGGGGAGCACATTCTTATCTATCTTTCAGCTTTATTACTTACATTATTTCTCTAATAGAAGTTTTATATTCTTGGTTCACCCTCGTGTTGTGTTGGAGTCCCCCAATATTTCTTCCCAATGGAAAAATTTCAATTGTCTTGTCTCCTATGCATATGTACCTATTGGAGAGATCTGCTTATGTGATAAAATATCTATATATCTAATTCAAACTCGAAACTTATCATTTCCTTTATGTATAGCCTATTCTCAAGTACCCTTGGTGATAGATAGTATTGTACCTGGGTGTTGTGGATTATTTGTCCTTTCCAAATTTCCATCCCCGTCATCATGGCTTTGATTGAACCTTCCACTCTACAGCTTGATACCTTATCCCACTCTTTCTTGGAAGCCCAAGGTCTCATCCCTTTTCTCAATAAATTTAAAGGGGTTGAGCAAGATATCATGAAATATTTTATCAATTCGTGGAACAATGGCTATGTTATTGTTCATAATATTTGGTTTTGAGTCACTATTAAACTATTGGTTGAGGTGACAGAATTACCTACTACCTGGCAGGTGGTGTGGAGAGATCATCACAATTGGGATCCTGAACTCAAGGGATTTTTGAATCATACAAAAATCTTTAAGTAGAATGGTATTGTTGTAGAGTGTGATTCTTTTCCCATCCCTTGGACAAAGGTAATGATTCTCATTCTCTAGCACCTTACGATTGATGATCCTTCTAAGGCTTTGTATAGCTTTCACATTACTTTGGTCAATCACCTTAAGGGTTTCAACCCTGTCAACATCCTTGATTTCCTTTTTCACTCAATTAGATATTCCATCCATAAATCTAGAAAAATGAATTTGTAAATCTCTCCTACCCATCAATGTCTCTTTATCATTATTTTTTGCCATGTTGAATCCACCCTCCTACCTGCCATTCCCCCCTCGTCACTTCAATCCAATATGCCCTTAAATTTTCCTTCCCTCAGCCTTTCCAGTCACCTCTTGAAGCTACCAGTGATGGAGGCATTTTCCAAGCCCAATCCCCTAGCCCTAAGGTGAAAGAGGCCCCTAACCCCAAGGCCTCTCTTTGTAAGCCTTCAAAATGTAAAACCACTCTTGAAAAGAGTTTAACCAAGGTAATAAGGTCTACCCGATTTAAAAAACCCAAGTTTGAAATGAGTCAAAGCTCTCCTCTCCACATCTTGGACAATGATAATGGTGATCCTGGAACGAGAATTAGCAACAAGATTCATATCACTATTATCAGTAGAATTATCAATGCCATGGATGACATTAGTGACACCTTCAAATTGCTGCTCAAGAACCACATCAAGAATATTTTTGTAAATGATGACAATCCAAATGTTTAGGCCTGATGCTATGTTGTGTAATGACTATTTTCATTTTATTTTCTTTTGTGTTTTTGGTCTATTGATCCCCTGCGTAGGATTTTTTCTATTTTTTGGTTTCCTCTGTTGCCCCTACATGGGCACTGTGATCAATTTTCTTCCTACTCCTACGTGGGTTTTGGTATGGGGTTTTTAATAATTTTTTTAGCAACCCCTGTATTGGTATTTGGTATGGTTTTTTGTAAGTTGTCTTAGATGTTTTTTTGCAACACCCGTATGGTTATTGCATTTTTTAAGTCCCTATGCCTAAGTTGCTCGAGTTAATCTCTTAGCTTTCTTGGTGATAGTCCATTCTATTTGGTTGTCACCAACCCTTGTGTGGGTCTGTTTCATTTCCTGCTATTGTCTTTCTATTAGCTTATGTAATTGGTTTTGGGATCCATTCAAAACCCATATCTAAGCATTTTCAATTATATATATTATTGAAAAAAGTTATTAAATATATTTTAATAAAAATTATTATTATTTTTTAAAGATTTATCATGATATTATTGTATTAGCTTTTATAAATTTCAAATTCTTAATAATAATTAATAGTTTAGCACATAGTAATAATTATTTTATATATCTTATTTAATATATATTAATTACAAATATTATTAATCTTTAAAATAATCTAATATATTATAACTTATAATATCTAATGTTAGTGGAAACCCCTAATATTATTAATAACCTTTGTAAGCTTTAGTTGATCTTATTTAAAAAGATACTTTCACATTTGTGCAAATCTTTGAACAATGAACACACGCTTCTCTTTAGCTAATTTCATTTTATTATTTAAATTTGTCTTGTCCCTTTGCATGGCTTCGAAAATTATAGCTTATAATCAGTATGTAATGTTGGTGGAAACCAATGCAACTAATCCAAAATTATTAATAACTACTTTGGTTGATGTTATTTAAAAAAATACTTTGATTGATGTCTGTTCCTGAAAAGTAAAGAGAGCTTTCTCTATCTTAAAAAACAAAAAAAAAACTTTCTCTACCCTTCCATGGCGTGCCTCTTCAATTGCCATGCGTAAAACGGTCGTTAATAAGCCGTGAAAGACGAGTTTTTATTGAGAATGTGCACATGTATGATAATTTATTTGTTTATGTGATGTATCAAATTAACTAACTAAATTTGCCCCCAATCATTAACAAAGGGAATATCTTTCTCGATCAAAATATTTATTAATATGAACAGGTATAATATAGAATTCCGGTAAGGTATGAGCATCCATTGGACCATGCACCATACAGACGGTGGTTTCACTATTCTGGTGAGCCATATGACTGCTTTATAAATAGAGGTTTAATATTGCACGTCTCTCCATTTGTCTTGATCAAATAAGATTTATTAATTTAAAAACAAAAAATTATTATTTAATAGTCCCTTCTTAATCATTAAAAAGCTTTTATTTAATTATAAAATTTCTTGTTTAAATAATTAAAAATAATAATTTAGATGCACACTACTCCTATTAATCAACCTATCTTTGTCGATTCTCCTATCAACCAACCTTTCTTTTTCGATTCTAATTAAATTAACTATCCTACTCGACTGTAAGTTGTTCATGCAGCCCCACGCAAATCATACCGACGACGACTTTTGTCTTGTCAGCTTCGCCTTTAATATATACATACTTTGCATTGTTTATATGCAGACACACTTTTATTGAACCGTTCAGGTTTTAGGTTAATGGTTAGTTGATATGGGTAGTGCCCCACCGAACCCAATCCATTTATTAATGCATGTGAACCTCCTCCGCCGACAAATTCACGCTCAACAAGCTGGCACACGTCATCATTTTTCATAAGAGCCGTTGGATCCCCTATTTACCGTATATTATTTGGAGGATCTGTGTTGCTGTAAAGGTATGTGCTCATTTTGATTAATATTTGCTTTGCATGGAGTTTGAGGGGTGTGTTATAGTGTAAAGGTTTTTTTTTTTTTTTTTTTTTTTTTTGGCATATAAGAGGTATTATGGAAATTTATTTTTGTTAAACATTATTGAAGATATTGTTATTATTAAATTTTATTTTTATGTATGTAAAAGTAGGAGAGATAAGGTGTAAATGATTGACTTATTATTGTAAATTTGTGTTAAGGGTCATTAAGTGGTTTAGAAATTACTTTATGAAAGTGGGAGATAAAAGATGTAAAATGTGTTTTGATTGTTTGTAATATTTGCATTAATGTTGAAGGACTTGGTTCATGATTTGGTGTTTTATTTTGAAAAAACAAGGGAGTTATAGAGCATTGGTTTGAAACAAAATTGAGCATATTTTTTTGAGAAATAAATTCATGTGGATGGTTTGATAAATTATTTTGCTATCTAACCCTTGAAGTGGCACTAGAAAAATCAGTTTTTTGTGAGATAGGTTGTTTGAAGATTTATCTCCATAAGAGAAAATTGAGAGGTATGGGCACATCTTTTCTTGTTTAAAGTGTTTTGTTGAAGTGAATGTTTTTGGAACATAAGGTGGATATAAAATGATTGTTTAGTATGCATTGTTGGAAATATCTGAGTTAGGATTTATGCTTTATTGTTGAATGATTTTGGAAACATTTTGAACGAAGGTTGAGAACAAGTTGTGCTTTCATTGTTGAAAGAGATTGAGACATTTGTGCTAGATATTGTGAACTACTTGTGCTAGGGTTGAAGACAAGTTAGTACATCATTGTGAAACCTTTTGAAAATTGGTTTGAGAGATATTGATAACAATTGTGAAAGTTTTTGAGATCAATTTTGTGAGGGAAAATTGTGCATTAGTGTGATTGATATTTGAGAGAAAAATTGTAAGAAAGATAGACCAATTTTGTGAAACAAGCTATATAATATTTTGATTTTATTTGAAAGGGATTTTGCAAGAGATAGAGATTGGTTAAGTGAGTACAAGATTTGTGAGTGTGAAGAATATATTGAGTTTTTGATAGAGCATATCATTCTTTATATGTTCCAGAGGTTAAAAAAATTCTAAGTAGAATTTGTATGTGTGAAGAAAGCTTTTCTGAAAGAGATTTAAGTTGTGTTTGTATACAAGATTTGGAAATATTTAAGTAGGTTTTGTGAGAAGCATTTAAGGTAGATTTGAGCAAGTCTTTTGAGAAGGCTTGAAGGTAGATTTGAGCAAGTCTCTTGAGAAGGCTTGAAGGCAAATTTGAGCAAGTATTTTGAGAATGCTTTAAGGCAGATTTGAGCAAGTCCTTTGAGAAGGTTTTAAGGTAGTTTTTAGCAAGTCCTTTGAGAAGGCTTGAAGGTAGTTTTGAGTAAGTCTTTTAAGAAGGCTTGAGGGTATATTTGAACAAGTCTTGAGAGAAGACTTGGAACAATTTTGGTGAAGATTTGTGAGTAGATTTAGAGAAAAGTTATGCTAGACTTGGGATAGGTTTTAGTGCATATTTGAGATATATTTGATAGCAGGATTCGGAGGTGATGGAGCAAATAGGACAGGGGTCTCTAGTAGATAGAAATATCCATCAGCCAATGTAGTGGGGATAGAGATCTCCTGTGGAGAGAGATCCATAAACCATACCAATGGGGATAGAAGTATTATATAAGTTCATCAACCAAATCATAAGGAATATATTTCTCCTATGAATAGAGATTCACAAACTAGAGCAAAGGGGATAGATTTCTCCTATGGATAGAGATACACAAACTAGATCAAAGGGGAAAGAGTTCTCCTATGAATATAGATTCATGAACCAGAGCAAATGGGAAAGAGTTCTCCTATGGAGAGAGATCCATGAACCAGAGAAAATGGAAAAGAGGTCTCCTATGGATAGAGATACACAAACTAGAGCAAGGGGATAGAGTTCTCCTATAGAGAGAGATCCACAAATTAGAGTATAGGGGATTGGTGTCTCCTTTGGATAGAGGTTCATAAGCATTGTAATAGGGAATTGATTACCAAGATAATTGTTGAGGAAATTTTAGAATAAATATTTTCTCCGTGGATGTAACCCATTTTGTGTTAACCACATTAAATTTATGTCTCTCATATGTGTGATGATTTACGCATTTCTTTAATTATGGCTATTGATATTGCCATTGATAATATTGGATAATATTTTTTGGGAAAGAAAAGAAAAAGTTGATCTTATATTGTTCACTCCTCTAAGTATAAGCATATGTTCTTCAATTGGTATTAGAGCAGCTTCATTCAGAATATTCTAATAGCTTGAAGGAATATTTTATCAAAACACATATGGAGTATCAAAATAGATATTTTTCAAACAAGGCACCATTGTTCGATGGGAACAAATATGCTTTTTGGAGTACAATAATGAAGACATACTTAATGGCACAAGGATATGAGACATGGCAATCCATTGAGGATGAATTCACACTTACAACTACTCCTCCCACACATAAATATGGTAAGATGTTACATGTGAATAATTCCAAGGCTATGAATGGAATATTAAGTGGATTACGTGAAGCATAATTTGTGAAATTTATGCATTGTAAATCAACAAAAGAGATATGGAAAAAATTAAAGCAAATATATGAGGGAGATAAAAAGGTCAAGATGGAAAAACTACAAAACCACAAGAAAATTGTTTGAATATTTGAATATGGAAGATGAGGAAGAATTTATGCATACTTGCTTCATGTGGATGAGGTTGTTAATACCATGCATGGACTTGGATTCAAAATTGAAGACTCTAGTGTTGCTCGAAAAGTATTAAAGTCACTTCCTATGAGTTATGATGGAAATTTTTCATTTATAGAAGAGATGAGAGATATTGAAAAATTGACTATGGATGAGTTACATGGAATTATCACGTCTTATGAGATGAGAATAGTAAAGGATCCCAAATCCAAGAAAGAGGTAACTTTAAAAGCATCAAAGAAGAAAAAAGATAAGAAACCAGAATCAAGTGGTGAGTCAAGCAGTGATGAAGAAGTTAACTATAGAAGAAGAAACAAGGACTCAAGAAAGCACAAAGGTATGAAAATAGTGAAATGTTTTAATTGTGGTAATTTTGGTCACTATGCATTTAATTATCCAGAAGTTGGAAGTAGTAGCAGTGAAGAGAAATAAGATCATAAGGAAAATAAAGTAGGAAAATCCATGCATGAAAAGAAAAATAGGTATGGACAAGGCAAGCATGAAAATAAGTTCTTTCAAAGGCACAAGAAGAGTTTCTATGTTAAAAAGGCAAGCAAGGATTCAAGTGACAGTGATGAAAGACTCTTAGATAGTGAAGAAGAAGAGATTCTATTTTTTGCAATAGAAGAGGAAGAAAATACTCTTATTGAAGATAAAATAAAAAATTATGAAAATTATTTTAGAGACCAAGAAGTAGAAAATGATTCAAAAAATGAAGAGGAAGGCACAGTTGATCTAGAAGAAAAAAATATTGTTGCTTTCAAAGAATTGAAAATGGTTAGAAAGCAAAATTCAAGACTAAAGGCTCATCTTCAAGAACATGAAGAAGAAAAATAAAAGCTTCTACAAGATCTAAAAAACTTAAAAGCTAAGGCAAGAAGAGTTAAAAAAGTCATGGTTGAAAAGTTAGAGGCAAAAGAGTTAGAATTTGAAAGATTAGATTAAGAGGTAGTTTCACTAAGGATGGAAGTGAAATATTATAAGGACAAGCTACATAGGTTTGGGAAAATTTTAAAGACCTTGGATAAAATTATCAATGCACAAAGATCTTCATCTATGAAAACAAGTTTTGGTTTTGAATATGGATAAGGGAAACAAGAAAGGTCAAGCTCAAGCTCAAAATAAGAGGAAGTTTCAGAGGAAGAGAGTGAAGAATAAATTAAGACTTATGAGGATAATTTGAAGAATAGAAGCTTCACGAAGAAAGGAAACAATGCACAAACAAGAAAATGAGATCATCACATAGAATGCAAATAAATGACTAAGATAATAGAGGGTTCAAGATAATATTTCCTCAAAGGACATTGTTTTTCATGTAATCGATTTGGTCACAAGTCTATGCATTACAAGGTTCATGAAAAGAAGGAGTATGGTCTCACTAAAAGGAATTTCAACCCATTCAAATATGGGCATTTCCTTCAAGGATATTGCTACTCTTGTAATTACTTTGGTCATAAAGCAATACACTTCAGGGTTCATGATAGAAATGATTATGGCTTCACTAGGAGGAACTTCAAGATATTTGCACCTTCCAAGAACTACAACATAAAATGTTACAAGTGCAATTATCTTGGGCATAAGGCCAAGTGGTGTAGAACAGAGTTTCTAAAAATTCTAGAGACAATCAAGAAAAGGGATACTTTAAAGGATCAAAATGGTATGGCTACAAAGATGTTGAAAAATAAGGTTGACAAAGAAAAAGAGCATTGTATGCTGGGAGTAGAGATACTCCCATCCCAAAATTAATCATATCATATAGATGAGGTAGAGAGGTGCTGAGCTAAGAGTCTTATATTTAGTCCTAAAGGAGTCCCTTTGCCATTGATTTCAAAGGGGGGGAGATTTGAGTAAGGGGGAGAGCATTCAGTCAATGGGAGCAGTTTCTCAGGTGGAGCAAATTTGTTATCTAGTGGTAGGAAAAGGAATTTTTAGAAAGGGTTGCCATCAATGATAAAGGGGGTTGTTGGAAATTTTGAGTATAGTGTTGTCATTGATGTCAAAGTTTTGATGCCATTGGTTGTCATTGATGTCAAAGGTGAAAAGGTTGAGTTTTTTCTTCAAGGTTGAAACAATAAATGCAAAGGAATTTTCCATGGTTGTGAAAGCAAGCAAAGAGAATTTTGAAGAAAAGGATTATAATATTTAAATTATAATATTTAAATATTATTAAGAGAGTTTGGAAGTAACAAGGGCTTCATTTGGTAAATAAAAAATGAAAGGGAGAATTAAAATTGCAAAGAAAAAATAAGACTTCTCATTGGTGGAAAAAGACCCAAGGCAAAAGGTTTATTATAATATATATATTTTTAAAAATAATATAATACCTAAGTATAAAGTTACATGGTGCCAAATATAATTCAAATTATTTTTAAATAAATTTGAAAGGAGGGTCGACATCTAAAATGTGCATGGAAAGCATATAAATACCCTAAGACTTTGGAAATAAACATGGTGCTTGATATTTTGATTTTTGTGCAATTGTGCAAAGTGGTCACAACGAATGAGGTAGAGGGAACAATTTTGTTTTTGGAGCATATAAGGAGAACAAAATAAGTATATTTCATTCGCTCCTTGACATTATTCGCCAGGGTAGCTCAGCAGTGGCTAGATTCATGCTAAGTCATTTGAAATGTGGAGGTTGACGGTTTGATTGCCCCTAGTGCCAGTTTTGAAGGATTTAATTTTTGGTTCGATGAATGCATAAAGGGAATATAGGTGGAGGCCTATATGTTAGGTTTCAACTACTTGACTGGTACAAGTGGTTACGCACTGCATGAGGAAGTTGAGGTTGGAGGATCGATTCTCGTCTATGCCAACAATATTATTTTTTGTAAAGGTATGTACTAAGGTTGATTAATATTTTCTTTGGATGGAGTTTGATGGGTATGTTATGGTGTAAAGGTTTTTTGCATATAGTAGCTATAAGGGAAATTTATTTTTACCTAAAATTTTGACCAAGCCAACAAGGAAATTATCCACCATATTCCTAAATTGGTCACTCTTAAAATTAATTTGATGCTCATAAAGCCTCTTACCACTGATGAAATTAAAGAATCTCTTTTTTCCATGCACCTTGTGTTCCCAAAGGGTCTATGTGCAAATCGATCACGAACTTTAGACCAATTAGTCTTTACAATGTGATTTACAAAATTCTAACCAAAGCCATGGCTACAAGAATCAAAGAGATCCTCCCCCAGATCATAGACCCTTGTCAAGGTAGTTTAGTCAAAGGGAGAAACATCACTAATGGTATTATCACGTTGCATGAAGCTCTCCATTCTATCAACCTCAATAAAAAAGTTGCTTTATTTTTTAAGATTGACATGAACAAATATTTTGACAGAGTTAATAGGGATTTTCTTGTTGTTGTTCTCCTCAAAATTAGTTTTCATAGGGAGTGGGTTGACCTTGTTCATGGCTGCATTTCTAACCCTTGGTTCTTAGTTTTGGTCAATGGATCTGTAGCAGGCTATTTCCCAAGTAGCAAGGGCCTTAGACAAGGTGATCATTTATCCCCTATTCTATTTATTATCCTTGTTGAATCTTTGGGAAGAGTGCTCAAAAATACTCTTTCTAGGGGCATAATTTCAGGCATAAAATCTACATCTGACTTGCAAGCCCTTTCCCATCAATAATTCATGGATGATACCATCATCGCTACTCATGCCTCTGTTTGGGAAGCAAGAGCAATCAAAAGTATTCTTGATACTTATGAAGAGGCTACAGGGTAAAAAATTAACTATGCCAAAAGTAAAATTTTCTTCATCAATACCCCCTAGATAGACAAGCCAATATTGCTCGTATTCTTCAATGTGTTATATCCCAGTTACCCACTCAATATTTGGGCCTCCCTCTCTTCACCAGTAATCCTAAGGAATCCATGTGGAACAACCTCATTGAGAGAATTAATAAAAAACTTGTAGGTTGGAAGGGGACCCTCTTATCCCAAGTCGCTAAGGCCACTTTGATAATGGCTTGTATTCAAATAATACCTGTTTATTTCATGTTAGTTTTCAAAGCCCCAGCCATTGTCTACTTCAAAATTGAACAAATCCAAAAGAGGTTCCTTTGGGTTGGTTCCAAGGATAGGAAAAGATTTCATTTGGTTAGCTAGGAAAAGGTGTGCTCTCCTAAAATTCAGGGAGACCTTGGTCTTTGAAGGATTAGCAACATGAACACAACTTTATTGGCCAAAAAATCTTGGAAGGTGTTTACAAATTGTAACCTTGAATGGGTTTCAATTATCAATAGGAAATACATTCAAAATCATTGTTTCATGGATGAAAATAATCCCAAATATGGATCCATTTTTGGAAGTCAATTCTTCAAACCAGATCTCTCATCCAAAATGGGATCAAATGGCAACTTGGTATAGGTAGTAAAATTAATTTTTGGATAGATAGGTGGATCACTAACCAACCGCTCATAGAAAACAATGTGGTTTCTATGCTTCAACCTTTCTTGGATACCTTAATTGGAAGCAAAGTTGAAGATTTCTTTGATACATCCACTGAACCAAAAATATGGAAATACTTTCATATTGCTAATGCCAATATCCAAATCCAAGAAGCTACAACAGTCCTTAAAACCATGTTGAATGCTACAGTCATCCCTACAGGTAATTCCCATGACTCTCCCTTTTGGAAAGAAACTGATTTTGGGATTTTTTTGGTCAGATCTTCTCATAGCCTGACTATAAATTTTTAATGTGTTCACATTCCTTTCAACCTAGTCTAGCTCAAACATCTCATTCTGAAGGTTACCTTTTTTAGTTGGTTAGCCATCCAAAATAAGATCCTCATAACTGACAACCTCATGAAAAAATGCATGTTGATCCCTAATAGATGTTATTTGTGCATGGTTGCCTGGGAATCTGTAAATCATATTTTTTTAGAATGTTCTTTCTCCAAGACTACCATGGATCACCTTATGTCCACTTTCCATATCTCTTGGGTTCATCCAAATTCCTTGATCGATATTTTCTTTCAATGGCCTACTCCCTTCAAAAATCTTAGACTATCCTCTTTGTGGAAAGTGTGCCTTCATCACATTTTGTGGCAACTATGGCTCAAAAGAAATAGCAGAGTTTTTTATTCTTCTTCAAGGGATCCTCTCTCAGTTGCCAATAAAGCCATTTCCTTTGCTATTGAAAACTCCCAACTTTTCCCTTGTCCCAAACCCCCTAACTCTAGGCTGGAGTCTACTTTGTTCCTATCTTTGAAAATCCCCTACAACCCCAATTCTAGTCTTTCAGTCCCTCATCCCAGAGTGGGAGCTCACTGGATTCCTTCACCTATAGGGTGGCTTAAACTAAATTTTGATGGTGCTTCCAAAGGAAATCTAGGAGATGCAGGTGTGGGTGGCCTGGTTAGAGATCATAGTGGGCAAGTTATTATAGCCTATTTTGAGTATATGGGGTTTTAAACCAATCACTTCACTGAAGGGCATGCCCTATGGAGAGGGTTATAAATTCTCAAGGACTACAAAGGAAATATTCAAATTGAAGGAGACTCATTGAACATTAAAAATGCTATTAAAAATAACAATTTTCCTTTATGGAATGTGAGGATTGTCATTCAGGAAGCTAAAAAGCTAATCCAAAATATCAACAATAGCTTCATCAGTCATGTGTATCATGAAACCAATAAGCCTTATGAAATCCTTTCCAACATGGGAGCTATCCACAAAACACTCTCCATATGATAGGAAAATTTTCCTCAAGAAGTTTTAAATGTTGTTGCTAATGATATGGGTTGAAAGATATGTTCACAGGTTATGGTGGGCTAGCTTTCCAAATGAAGGGTTTGGACTTCCTAGTGTGACTCCTTTATTTGCTATCAATTTTTTAATTTGTTGCATTATGCTCCTTCATGTGAAGTACGTAAATTTCCAAAGTTGATCTCTGTGTTGGTCTTGTCTCAGTTTGGTTATTTCTAAGCATGTCAAGTCCCAAAGCTGGTATCTACTGTGTAATTGGATTATGGTACCCATAGTCAGGTGTGTCAATTCCCAAGTCTACTACATTTTGCATCTTTCTAAGTTTGGGGATCACATTCTTATCTATGTCTCTCAGATTTCTTACATACATTCTTTCTCCTAGTCTAATTTTTATGTGCTTGGTTCACCCTTGTGTTGTGTTGGAGTCCCCAGTGTCTCTTCCCAATGGAAACCTTTCAATTATCCTATCTCCTATGCATTTATACCTATTGAAGAGATCGACTTATGCAGAAAAAAAGTCTATATATCTAATTCAGGCCTGAAACTCATCATTTCCTTTGAGCATAGCCTGTCCTCGAGTACCCTTGGTGATAGAGAGTATTATGCCTGGGTGTTGTGGATTGTTTGTCCTTTCCAAATCTCCATCCCCTTCGTCATGGCTCTGATTGAACCTTCCACCCTACAACTTGATCCCCTATCCCACTCTTTCTTGGAATCCCAAGGTCTCATCCCTTTTCTCAGAAAATTCAAAGGGGTCGAGCAAGATATCATAGAAGATTTTGTCAATTTGTGGAACAATGGCTACGTTATTGTTCACAATATTCAAGTTTTGAGTCACTATTAAACTATTGGTTGAGGTGACAGAATTACCTACTACCGGGTAGGTGGTGCGGAGAGATCATAACAACTGGGATCCTAAACTCAAGGGCTTTTCGAACCATACCAAAATATTTAAGTGGAAGGGCATTATTGTAGAGCGTGATTCTTTACCCATCACTTGGCCAAGGTAATGATTTCCATTCTCCAGTACCTTACAGTTGATGATCCTTCTAAGCCTTTGTATATATTTCACATTGCTTTGGTCAATCACCTTAGGGGTTTCAACCCTGTCAACATCCTTGACTTCCTTTTTTTCTCAATTAGATATTCCATCCATAATTCTAAGAAAAGGAAGTCTCAAACCCCTCCTACCCATCAAGGTCTCTTTATCATTCTTTTTTGCCATGTTTAATCCACCCTCCCGCCCGCCATTCCCCCCTCGTTGCTTCAATCCAATCTGCCCCTAAATTTTACTGCCCTCAGCCTTCCCAGTCCCCTCTTGAAGCTACTAGTGATGGAGGCAATTTTTAAGCCCAATCCCCTAGCCCCAAGGTGAAAGAGGCCCCTAACCCCAAGGTCTCTCTTTGTAAGCCTTCAAAATGTAAAAAAACTATTGAAAAGATTTCAACCAAGGTAAGAAGGTCTACCCGATTTAAAAAGCCCAAGTTTGAAATGAGTCAGAGCTCTCGTCTCCACATCTTGGATAATGATAATTGTGATCCTATCACGGGCATTAGCAACTAATTTCATACCACTATCATCAGTAGCATTATCAATGCCATGGACGACATCACTTACACCCTCAAATTGCTGCTCAAGAACCACGTCAAGAATGTTCCCGTAAATGATGATAATCCAAATGTTTAGGCCTGATGATATGTTGTGTAATGGCTATTTTCAGTTTATTTTCTTTTGTGCTTCTGGTCTATTGATCCCCTACATAGGATTTTGTCTATTTTTTGATTTCCTCTGTTGCCCCTATGTGGGCACTGCGATCAATTTTGTTCCAACTCCTATGTGGGTTTTGGTATGGGGTTTTAGTAATTTTTTTAGCAACCCTTGTGTGGGTATTTGGTATGGTTTTTTGTAAGTTGTCTTAGATATTTTTTTTGCAACATCTGTGCGGGTATTTCATTTTTAAGTCCCTATGCCTGAGTTGCTCCAGTTAGTCTCTCAGCTTTCTTGGTGATGGTTCATTCTGTTAGATTATCGCCAACACCTGTGTGGGTCTTTTTCATTTCGTGCTACTGTCTTTCAATTAACTTATGTAATTGGTTTTGGGATCCATTCAAAACCCATATTTAAACATTTTCAATTACCAATATATATATCATTGAAAAAAGTTACTAAATATATTTTAATAAAAATTATTATTATTTTTTAAAGATTTATCATGATATTATTGTATTAGCTTTTATAAATTTCAAATTCTTAATAATAATTATTACTTTAAAACATAGTAATAATTATGTTATATATCTTATCTAATATATATTAATTAAAAATATTATTAATATTTAAAATAATCTAATATATTAACTTATAATATCTAATGTTAGAAACCCATGTAACTAATCTAATATTATTAATAACCTTTGTAAGCTTTAGTTGATCTTATTTAAAAAGATACTTTCACATTTGTGCAAATCTTTGAACAATGAACACACGCTTCTCTTTAGCTAATTTCATTTTATTATTTAAATTTGTCTTGTCCCTTTGCATGGCTTCGAAAATTATAGCTTATAATCAGTATGCAATGTTGGTGGAAACCAATGCAACTAATCTAAATTTATTAATAACTAGTTTGTAAGGTTTGGTTGATGTTAGTTAAAAAAATACTTTCCCAATCGTGCAAAACTTTGAATCGTGAACAAACTCTTCTTTTATTAATTCATTTATGTAGAAAATTTGTCCGGTCCTGAAAAGTAAAGAGAGCTTTCTCTATCATATTAAAAAAAAAGAAAAAACTTAAAAAAACTTTCTCTACCCTTCCATGGCGTGCCTCTTCAATTGCCATGCGTAAAACCGTCGTTAATAAGCCGTGAAAGACGAGTTTTTACTGAGAATGTGCACATGTATGATAATCTATTTGTTTATTTGATGTATCAAATTAATTAACTAAATTTGCCCCCAGTCATTAATAAAGGGAATATCTTTCTCGATCAAAATATTTATTAATATGAACAGGTCTAATATAGAATTCCGGTAAGGCATGAGCATCCATTGGACCATGCAGCATACGGACGGTGGTTTCACTATTCTGGTGAGCCACATGACTGCTTTACAAATAGAGGTTTAATATTGCACGTCTCTGCATTTGTCTTGATTAACTAAACTTTATTAATATTAAAAAAAAAACTTTTTATTTTTTTAGTTAGTCTAAGAAATTTTTAAATCAATATAGTTTGGAAAACCTTTTATTTAATTATATAATGTTTTGTTTAAATAATTAAAAAATAACACTACTTCTATCAACCAACTTATCTTTTTACTTATCTTTTTCAAGTTGTTCATGCAGCCCTACGCATCTTATTAAACCACGCAAATCATACCGACGACGACTTTTGTCTTGTCAGCTTCGCCTTTAATATATAAACATACTTTGCATTGTTTATATGCAAACACACTTTTATTGAACCGTTCAGGTTTCAGGTTAATGGGTAGTTGATATGGGTAGTGCCCCACCAAACCCAATCCAATAATTAATGCATGTGAACCTCCACCGCCAACAAATTCAGGCTCAACCAGCTGGCACACGTCATCATTTTTCATAAGAGCCGTTGGATCCCCTATTTACTGTATATTATTGGAGGATCTGTGTTGCCAAAAATTAAAAAATCTCTTCGATTTTTACAGGACATGGACATGAAGACAAAGGTTGCATTATACATAATCGGTGGATAGTGAGATTGTCTGAATCCTTTGTTCGTTGATGGTCCTCGTCATATCGTGCGATAGATTGTAGTCCACTTGCGGGCCATCTTTCGTTGCCAAAATCATGACTTAAAGCTGTTGAATTCGTTGTGCAATTACGTCGGCACCACGATAGTCGTGTTTGTTTGGTGTGGGGTTAATTCAATCCGTTGTTTTATTAGAGTTTCAGATTGTCACGTTGGCTCAGGTTTGGGTTCATAAAGGTGGACATCACAGCTGTAAGGAATCTGGATTTTGTGCGTCATTTGACCATATGTGAAGAGGATAAACGTGAAGGAATAGCCGTTAAATTCTGGGTTAGAATCAGATATTCAGAACTCCACTCCAGGGGCAGGGCTAAATTCTTGGTTAGCATCAGATTTGCAGAACTCCAGGGGGACTGCATTGGGAGGGATTCAGGATGATTACTGTAAGTCTGTGAATCTTTGTATTTTGTTTTGATTTCGTTTAGTAAAGGACAAATTCAAGCTAATGCGCTCTGGTCTGGTCTGGTCTGACATGTGTATGGTTGCAGAAAACCGTAATCAGCGTGGACATCACATGCTACAAATGCAAGAGGGCGGCCTTGCAGTCCGTCACGAGAATAGAAGGTAAGTTCCTAATTTCTTTCGAAGACTTGATAATAAATCAAATCATGGCGTGGGGTTATTTCGATAGATCTGTACGAAGCTAGCCAGAAAATGCCAGTGTCAGTCTGTCCACCCAGTCGTCCAGCACCCTTGATGAGGTTTATCTGAGTTTCTGTGTTTATTTTTTTCTGTAGATCACAAACTGTTGTAGATCATGACTGAAACTACTGTACTTAGAAGAATATACATATACATATCCTCTTCTTTTGGATTTGAGCCTGAACATTTTTGTAAGCTAAGTTTTCTGTAGTAGAAGGCGTGTGCCTTTGTTGAGAAGAAGTTTTTCATGGATGTATTTACTTGTAGACCAAAGTGTTTGCGTGGATCCATAGGTTTGAGATTAGTCGATTGCCCAAATTTAAAAATTGAAGAGGTCGAATATAATATGATTTGGGCGACTGAGTATGTATAGGGATCTTTGTGTGCTAATGGAAGATTCCTATGATATTTTTTCTTTGGGTGTTTGATTGCAGGGATAGATATGGTTCAGGCTAGTATGAAGGACAAGACGCTAACTGTGATTGGGGACGTGGATCCAGTGGCTGTTACCAATGAGGTGAGAAAAAAATTCAGGTACGCTACACTGATCTCGAGCGGGCCGCCGCCGCCGCCGCCAAAGAAGGAGGAGAAGAAAGAGGAAGAGAAGAAGGAGGAGAAGAAAGAGGAGAAGAAGGAAGAAAAGAAGGAAGAGAAGAAAGAGGAGAAGAAGGAAGAGAAGAAGGAGGAGAAGAAGGAAGAAAAGAAGGAAGAGAAGAAAGAGGAGCCAGCGAAGTCTAATCCTCCTCCTCCTCAGCAGGTCGTATATTACCCAAACTATCCACCATATATGGTGCACGATCCATATAAACCACAATATTGTGGATGCCCAACATGTTCGAGCAGATCCGACATTATGTGGCCAAAAATGCACCCACAGCAGGCTCCTGCTAATGAAGTTTGGTACGTGTGGAACGAGGAGAATCAGAATTCCTGCACCATTTGTTAGACGCCGGAATGGAGGAATTATTCTGACATTTGTAGAGGAGATAGACTTTCTCCGAATAAGATCTGCTCAGAAAATCGTGGTTAGAATTAGTAGGATTAATATCTGTGGAAATTGGGCCTATGTTTGTCGATTAATGTTCGCTCGCCTGCTTTATTAGGTTACATAAACCCTCTCCATATCATTGGAAGGGTAAGAATCTTCGTTTAAGGGGAATAATGGATTTCTACCGTTCATTTGCAGTATGATGTTGTATGTAAACTTTTGCGAAAAAACCGAATTTAAACTTGTTAGTCGTTAGATCTATAAAAGGTGCTTTATTCGTGTCAATTTTTCTGCTATTTCATTAAAGTGATGAAGTACAAGATGCAAACTAAAGTAGATTCCGCCATTTTTGACCGTGTCTGGTAAGATAGAGAATCAAAATGGAGTCCGATTATTTTTCACATGTAAATTTCAAAGGAACTGGAATGTTTTTTTTGTTACATATTCGCATCACACCCATGCTCCAATTTTATGATACTTAGTTTATTTTTTTATTTAAATCTTAAAACCTGCCACTATTGGATTTAAATAACCTTAAGGAGAGCAGTTATGACAGATTTGAGTGGTTCCGTGGAAACTCATTCTCATAGGCTAATATTTTTAAGATAATGAAAAGTTAAAAGTGAGATTTTTTTAATGAATCAGGTTATCACAAAGGAGAAGAGTTAAAACCCTTACAGTCGGGCCTATTTCGAAAGGTCAATTATTTGCTAGATAATTGCATGGACAATAAGTTTACACGTGTCTCCAACTTGAAAATGAATGGGAATTACACTTTCTATATGTGTCTGATTGCATCAGTTTTCTTCATATTATAAGAGCTATGTGGTAATGTTTTAACAAATTATTTAAAAGTTAAGTGAAATCTATGTAGTTGGCATTTTCATAAAAGTATACTTTATTTATATGAAGTTGAGTTTTATATATAAAAGATTTGGTCACTTTTATTTATTATAGTATATATAGTTGCCAAAATTTACTTTATAAATTATATAAAGTTAGTTTTGATTATTTTTATTTATTATAGTATATTTAATTATCATAAATTTATTTTAATATATAAATTGGGTTGTTTAAGGGTGAAGATTTTTTAGGTTTTGAATAAATGTTTAAGGTTTGAATTTTATAGAAGTTAGGCCTATATATTATGTTTTTAGTGAGTAGAGTCATTTCATATAATCTATGGTCCTGATTACTTTAAAAAGTATTTTGTCATTTTACCTTTTATAATAAATTATATTTAAAAAAATATTTTTCTATGACATAGTAAACCTCAAATTTGATGAATATGACAAAATAAATACTAAAATAAAAATATCAATAATTATAACTTAAAAATATATTTTTTTTATATAAAATTTTATTTTAATAAATTAATATTTTTTAACAAGTTTTTAAATTTCTTAAAAAATTAATTAAAATTTACAAAATAAATTTAACATTTAATCCATTGTAAAAGGCTTTGCTTATTGTGAAAGTATTTCCTACTTTAGAAAGGAAATCTAATGCTGAAAACATGCAATGCTATATTATAGATAAATATATATTATAAATAAATATATAAATATCTTAATTTTCAAATTAGTTTCTTGAATCATTGTTATTAGACATATATGTAATCCATAATGCTTATTTATTGATGCAAAGTAGATGTTTTGATTGATAAATTTTCCAATCATATCCATAGTTATTATAACATTTTTAATCTCTTTTTGTGCTTGAAAAATCAATTTATTTTTACTACTTAAATGGTTTCTATAAATTTATTATAGACTTTCTCCAAATAAGATCTCCTCAGGAAATCGTGGTTAGGATTAGTAGGATTAATATCTGTGGAAATTGGGCCTACGTTTGTCGATTAATGTTCGCTCGCCTGCTTTATTAGGTTACATAAACCCTCTCCATATCAATGGAAGGGTAAGAATCTTCGTTTAAGGGGAATAATGAATTTCTACCGTTCATTTGCAGTATGATGTTGTATGTAAACTTTTGCGAAAAAGCCGAATTTAAACTTATTAGTCGTTAGATCTATAAAAGGTGCTTTATTCGTGTCAATTTTTCTGCTATTTCATTACAGTGATGAAGTACAAAATGCAAACTAAAGGAGATTCCGCCATTTTTGACCGTGTCTGGTAAGATAGAGAATCAAAATGGAGTCCGATTATTTTTCACATCTAAATTTCAAAAGAACTGGAATGTGCTTGTTACAGATTCGTAATGCATCGCACCTATGATGCATAGTTTCTTTTTTACTTAAATCTCTGCCACTACTGGATAAAAATAACCTTATGGAGAGCAGTTATGACAGATTTTAGTGTTTCCGTGGAAACTCATTCTCACAGGCTTAAGATAAAGAAAGGTTAGAAGTTTGAGATTTTTTAATGAATCAGGTTATCACAAAAAGGAGAAGAGTTAAAACCCTTACAGTCGGGCCTTTTTTCCAAAGGTCAATTATTTGCTAGCTAATTGCATGGACAATAAGTTGTACACGTGTCTTCAACTTGAAAATGAATGGGAATTACACTTTCTATATGTGACTGATTGTATCAGATTTATTCATATTATAAGAGTTTTGTGGTAATGTTTTAACGTTGAGTGAAATCTATGTAGGTAGCATTTTCATAAAAGTATATATTATTTATATAAAGTTTGAGTTTTATATATAAAAGATTTGTTCACTTATAATTAAGTTTTATTTATAAAATTTTGATCACTTTTGTTTTTATAATATATTTAGTTGTTAAAATTTACTTTAATATATAAATAAGGGTGAAGAAATTTTTAAGCTTTGAACAAATGTTTAAGGTTTGAATTTTATAAGAACTAGGATTATATTGTGTTTTTAGTGAGTGGATTCATTTCATATATCCTATGGTCCTACTTACTTTAAAAACTATTTTATTATTTTACCCTTTGTAATAGATTATATTTAAAGAAATATTTTTTTATAACATGATAAACCTTAAATTTGATCATTTATTTAAATATGGCAAATTAAATACTAAAATAAGAATATCAATAAACATAGCTTAAAAATACTTTTTTTTTTTGAAGTTTTTAATAAATTAATATTTTTTAATAATTTTTTAGATTTCCTAAAAATTTTAATTAAAATTTACAAAATAAATTTAGCATTTAATCTATTTTTTATTGGAAAAGGCTTTGCTTATTGTGAAAGGATTTCTTACTTTAGAAAGGAAGTCTAATGCTGAAAACATTCAATATTATATTATCCTACTTTAGATAGAAATATATATAGATATCTTAATTTTCAAAATAGTTTCCTAGATCATTGTTATTAAGTATACATGGTAATCCATATTTCTTATTTATTATTGCAAAGTGGATGTTTTTATTGATAGATATTTCATACAAATTCATGGTTATTATGGCATTTTTGATCTCTTTTTGTGCTTAAAAAATATTTTTTTTCTACTTGAGTGGTTTCTATAAATATTAAATTCATCTCAATGCAATGGTTAGTTGGTTGAGATGTAGTTTTATACGTGTAATTTTTAGAGTATCTTGATGAGAGAGTGTTGAATTCCCATAACTATTTTAGTGCAATGACTACTTATAAGACCTTGCATGCTAATTTTGGTAGAAAATAAATAAGAGAACAAAATTTAACCTTTGAGTATTTAGATCATTTATGCTTTTTTATTATGTGAGTGGAGGCTTCAAGTTTATTAGGATACTCTCCATACATATTTTGTGTATAAGTTATTTCAAAATTTATTTCCCAACATCCAAGAATGTTAAGTTTTGATGGATAACATTTTTTTTATTTGGTTATTTTTAGAAACTTCTATGATCGACGCACAGGGTTGAGTAGTCTCCTCCCAACCACGACCCCTTGTAAAGCTGAGAGATATACTTATAAATAGAGAATTTAACACAAAGCCACCACACACCTACCCACCCCCTCACACACAAAACGACGCTACGGTTTGAACCTTCTTAAAATTTTAGCTTATTGTGAGAAACCCCTATGACCAACGCACAGGGCTGAGCAGTCTCCTCCTAACCATGATCCCTTGTAAGAGTTATGCTTATCAATAAGGAATTTAACACACAACCTTTGTGTCCTCCTTTGCATCGTAGAGGTTTGAACAGTGGACCTCCTATTCAAAAATGCTAGACTCACCTTATTCACTTACACTACAAATACGGGCTCAAATTTTAGTTTAGTATGAGAAACCCCTATGATGAACGCATAGGGCTAAGTAGTCTCCTTCCAATCATGACCCCTCTTAAATCCAAGATCTATGCTTATCAATAGGGAATTTAACACACAACCTTTGTGTCCCCCTTTGCATCATAGAGGTTCAAACCGTAGACCTCTTGTTCAACAGGACCAGACTCACCTTCTCCACTTGTGTTTCAAAGAGGGACCAAAAATTTTAGGTTACTGTGAGAAACCCCTATGACCAATGCATAGGGCTGAGCAGTCTCCTCCCAACCATGATCCCTCATAAATCCAAGAGCTATGCTTATCAATAAGGAATTTAACACACAACCTTTATGTCCCCCTTTGCATCGCAAAGGTTCAAACCGTGGACCTCTTGTTCAACAAGGCCAGAATTGCCTTCTCCACTTGCGCTACAAATACGGATAAATGGACAACATTTTTTAAGAGACAATTATCCTAAGATGACTAATATATATTTATTTATATCTAGACCCAAAGATATTAAAACTTTTGAAGATCAAACTCTTGCCTTAAGAATGGTTTTCGTATATTTGATTTATATTGGTTTAAATTTATAAGCAAATACACATGTCTTTGTACATGTGATAAGGGCATAATTAGCAATTAAAAAACTTGGAAACGAATATTCAATAATATTCATCTAACACTTTGCATCTCAATGATGATTCATAATAGGTTGAATTTGGGAATGATTTCTATGAACTTTTGAAAGTGCCTCAAGTGTCTAAGACATATATATAACTAGCAATTTTTAGTAAAATTGATGAAGGTAGCAAGAATAAGGTTTTTTTTTTATGGAACTACATCATATTACTAGCAATGAGACGTTAGAAAGAAGAGCTTAATTTTTGAGCTTCTACTCATATGAGGTCATTCCCATCATCTATTCCTTCTCCGACTACTAGCAACATGACATATTTGTGACCTTTCAACAAGGATAAATAATTCATGCATTAATCTATCAAGTTGCTATCTTAAAATTATTTGCACTCCTACTATGAAGCTACCATTTAACATTGATTAGATTTCATAATCTAATAATTGTCCCTATTTCATAGGAACTATTTAGAGATTCCATAATATAATAATTGTCCCTATTTCATAATCTAATTTAATGTATTTTATATGGCACTTATCATGGAAGTAGAGGCAAGAAAAAGAAAAAGTTATCCCCATTTCCTTGCAATACATCTTTTACTTCTAATACTTGTACTAACACGTCATCCAACAATTGAACAAGTTTTTCAATAGATTCTTTTTTCTTTAACACATCTTCTAAGAATTTTAAGTAAGTACTCTAAATAGATCATTTGATAAAATTTAAAAATATTTAATTTTATTTCAAAAATCACATTATATTCTTAATTCATAAATGCATTTAATTTCATTAGACATATACATATTTTTAAATACAAAAATATTTGTAATAAAAGTAAAACAACTAGTATTTAACATTCATGAAGCTATGAACCATAATATGTTTATCCTATATATGATTATATACTTAAACTTTAGTTACCAAACAATTGTTGTTATTATATAAATAGACAAATATAAGTTTCATATCTTTTATATCTAATCAATTATAATATATAATTAAATTCATTAAAATTGTTTTAAAAACTATCATTAAACTTATTTTATTTTTTAAAAAATATTAAATAAAAATATTAAATTTATTTATAATTATTATTTTTATTATTATAATATTCTTATTTTTTTATTATTATTATAATATTAAATTAAAAAAATATTGCTAATTTATTTATTTAAAATCTACGAAGTTATAAGCCTTATGAAAGCAAGTGTTTTATCATATTTATAAGATATTTTTGTACAATAAATGTTACTTGAAATAATAACAATAACAAATCTCCTTCACCTTTCAATAAAAGATTCCTTCATCAAGTTCACATGCCAACTATACTAAGATTTCCGCGGAGGAACCACATACGAAAGATGGTTTAATAGTTTTCCATCATTAAACCATTGAAATTCCATCGAAGGCATTTTAATAAGTATTAATTAAGGGCAGTTTCAACCCTGAAAATAAAAGAGTCTTTTCCAACTTGGATTCTTCCGTGCTAAACAATCATAATCATAAGAAAGATATCATTTGTTAAGATAACATTTGATTATGAAGGTGCAACGCGTAAAATTGACACTCATCCGCAATATCCGCTTTACATCTGTCAAATTCACATCATTCTACCAACTTTGTTTTCATGTGGTAGCTGAAATTCCTGGAGCGAAATGTTGTCCAAAATAGCTCATTTTCATCGTCGTCGTATGGCTTTATTATAAATAAATATGAGGAAAATAGGGTGATGCTTTGTCTCGTAATCATCGTACGGCAGTCTATGGGAGCATATTGATTATAGCGACACATAACTAAAACTATTAGTAGATAATTTGAAAGGATGGGATTCGTAGAGAACCCTCTCATTCTTTTGCCATTCCTATGAGTTTAAGCATTTTAATTATTTGAGTGTACCAATGGTTAAATGTGTTGAATTTGATAAGATCTGCATAAATTATTAGTCCCTATTGCATCTAGAGTGATGAGTTAAAACGATATTATTAAGGTGGTGAATGTCATCGTTTGATCGTGTATGATTGTATGTTTATTGTTTTTATTTAAAGTATGATTTTTTAAGGTGTTAAAATAATTAATTAAGTAGTATTATTTAAAATTATAATTATTGGGATTAAATGTAAAATGTTGAAAACAAATTTCCTTGTGATTAGACGTTTTTCGCAGGACTGCCCAAACTGCCGAACTTGTTTCGGCCATATCTCACTCATTTGGACTCGGATTGAGCTGAAATTTTGAGGGTAGATGCCTAAAAAACCCTAGAACGTCTCCACCAATTTTCATATAATTTGGAGCAACACATATCCTAGCACATCCCTATGTGTGAACGAGATATTTGGCAAGCGGCTATGCGAGGGTTTCATCTGGGTTGAGTGCAAGCAACTCTAGAGGTTGGTTTTTAGGGCCTTAGGGCCCTAGCGGCCAATATTTTTGTGGTTTATGCTCAATATTTTAGCAGGAAATGTTGCAGGGGAGACAATATGGGTTAGAAATTTGGCTTTCAACATATCATACTGTGAACTTGAGTGACAACGGCTTCCAATTTGCTGCACAAAAGAAAAGTGAAAACCATACCTTTCCACGGCGTCTAGGGCAAGGATTAAAGAGATCACGAAATAAGTTTCAAGCAGTTGATCAAAAAATGGCTCATATCTCAAGTGAATCTGGTGCTAAGGTGCACCCACAAAATAATTCTACTGTGAAAACCCTTGTCAAGGGTAAGAATTTTGAAGACTCGATCCCAAAAATGAATTTTAGGGATGCCCTTCGTGGTGGACATCATCAACCCAATGCTAATATCAATATTAGGGCTTCCCATAAACCTCTAAGAATGCCTAAGATTGATCCCAGGAAAACAGAGTCAGGATGTCTTAAAGCAATTGATGGAACTCCTATTGTTAAGCTTGATATGGGTAACATTCAGATTGGCATTGAAGATTTGGAAAAAAGAGGACTAATTTTTCGGTTCGTGGGTTTTCATCCGAGTCTATCTGCTTTCAAAGTCTGGGTTGCAAAAAGTTGGAAAACTAAAGGTGAGTTACAAATCTCTATTTATCCAAATGGTTATTTTCTTGTCTTATTTTCTAATAATGAAGATAGAGAGAAAACTTTTCAAGGGGGTCCTTGGTTTTTAGGAAGGGCAGGGCTTTTCATGAAGCCCTGACATACTAAATTTAAATCCGAAGAAGAGATGCCTTCTATAGCTCCCGTGTGGGTTAGACTCTTTGGCCTCCCTATTGAATTTTGGAATCCTACTGTTTTTTCTTCAATTGGAAACTCTTTAGGAACTTTTATGATGACTGCTGATTGTACTTAAAATTTTGAACATATTATTTATGCTTGAATTTGTGTTTTAATGGATTTTGACAAACCCCTACCTAAAAATATCACATTACAATTTGGGGAAGACACTTGGGAGCAAGTAGTGGACTATGAGAACATTCCTTTTCGTTGTAGAATTTGCCATGAATATGGTCATTTGGCTAGTGCTTGCCCAAATAAAATTCCTGATCAAAAGAAAGAAGATATAAACTCGGAAAGTTTCCAAATACCTAAGAAGAAGAACACTCAGAAAATACCAATTATGAAGGATCAATCAAAGTCATATGCTAATATGTTTGAAATCCTTTCCACAAATTATGTCCCAAGTGAGGAAGAGGAAATAATGGAAACTAAAATATTAGAAACACAATTTAAATATGAAGGGAAGAACTCAGAGACAAACCAACAAATCAAAGGTTTTCAATAGAAAAAAAAAGGAGAAAATTTACACAAGAAAAACAATATTTCAAATGTCAAAACTTCAAATAATGTAGGTCCCAATATAGACTCCGTTGAACCATCTAGTAAAATTTTTGTTGTGTACGAGCATTCTTCAAGGTTAGAAGCCATCTCAGATTCAATTGGAATAATTCAAGAAACAAGGAAAAAAAAATTGAAGATGGATTCTAATCAAAAAGTAGGTCGCAAGACCAATCAATATCATATGGTAAAATAAGGTGAAAATCTTGTAGAGGAAGGTAATATTAATGCCCTTCCCAACATTTTTAGCCCTGGTATTAATGAAGATCATCACTTGGAATATTAGAGGACTCAAAGGGAGTCTTTCAAAACAAAATGAAATTAGAAGAATGATTCAGATAAATCATCCACATCTTGTTTTCCTTCAAGAAACAAAGATGTCAATGGAGGATATGGACTTAATTGCTAGTAAAATTTGGCCAGCTGGAAAAGTGGTTTCCCTCAATTCCCAAGGGACTTCGGGTGGCATTGCTTGTCTTTGGAACCCAAAAGAGGTAGTTATTCACCATATGGTTGGCAGTTGGGGTTTGTTGGCTATAGCTATTCAAAGTAGACATTCCAACCAGATTATGCTCTGCATTACTCGTTTATGCTCCGACTTCTTTGGAGGAAAAAATAAGAAAGTGGAAGGATATTACTCATATTATCTCTCATTTTCCTAAAGCTTGGATCTTGATCGGAGGAGATTTCAATACCATCCTCTCTCTAGATGAGAAAAGTGGGGGAAATAGAAATTTGGACAAAATCACTGACCTCATGAGTGAATATATTGCAAACCTCCATCTTGTGGATATCCAACCAGATAATGGCCTTATGACTTGGTCTAACAGAAGGCAAGGCTTAGCTTGTATAATGGAGATATTGGATAGGTTTTTTCTCTCTAAAAATTTCTTAATCCATGGTCACATTCCTAAAGTGAAGACTCTTAATAATGTTGGTTCGGATCATTGGCTAGTCATGGTGGAAATGTGGAAAACCAATGTGAGTTTCTCTCCTTTTCATTTTCAATTAATGTGGCTTAGAGACATTTCCTTCAGACCTCGTGTGCAACAATGGTGGAAGGAAGGTAAACCTAGGCATGGGACTAAGATGTTATGTTTTTCCAAAAGACTGCAATACATTAAATCCAAAATCAAGACTTGGAACTGGAAAGAGTTTGGGGATGTTCATAAAAAAAAACATGAAGTTATTGCTCATATTGAAAATTTGAATAAGAAAATATGTTTAGATGGCCTCACAGAGAAGAGAAGTGCAAATGAAATTAAACTCACAACTCAGTTAGAGGAATGGGAAAAAAGAGAAGAAATCTTATGGAAGCAAAAATCTAGAATTCAATGGCTCAAAGAAGGAGATCGAAACACAAATTTCTTCCACAAATCTCTTCTAGCTCAAATATCTCACAACTTTATTTCTTCCTTAAAATAAGATTCTAGAGATGTTGTTTATACTTGGGATGGCATGAACTCTATTGTTGTTGATTACTTTTCCAATATTTTTGCTGCTACTCCTCTTGACTTAGCTTCACAACAAAATGTTCTTCAAGCAATCCCTTCTCTTATCACTTCTAAGGAGAACTCTATTTTGACTACTCCTATTACTATCAATGAGCTTCAACAAGTAGTTTTTAAAATGTAAAAAGGGAAAACCCCAGGTCCTGATGGTTTTCCCATTGAGTTCTACCAAGAGTTTTGGGATATCCTTCATGTTGATTTATTAGAGGTGGTGGAAGAAGCCAGGAAAGCCAAAGAAATTTTGAAGGTTATCAATAAAACTTATATTACTCTTGTTCCAAAATCTCAAGAGGTTGATCATATCTCAGCTTTTAGACCTATTGCTTTATGTAATGTTCTTCTCAAAATCATTACTAAAATCATGGCAGAAAGGTTGAAGCCTCTTTTGCATAAGATTATTTCTCCAAAGCAAGGGGGTTATGTGGAAGGACGTCAAATAGTAGATGAGATAGTTCTTGCTCAGGAAGCCATCCATTCCATGGATATGCAAAATTCTCCTTCCATGTTCATTTGGTTAGACTTATCCAAAGCTTATGACAGAGTGGATTGGCACTTCCTTATCAAAGTTTTGAGGCAATTTGGTTTCTCTAAGGATTGGATGGATTGGATTATGGGATGTATCTCTTCAGTTTCCTACTTAGTTCTTATCAATGGCAAGCCTTCTCAGTCTTTCCCAGCTTCCAGAGGTATTAGGCAAGGTGACCCGCTATCCCCTTATTTATTCATCATTCTTGTTGAATGCTTGGGTAGGACTATAACCAAAAAGAGGGAAAACAAAACCCTTGAGGGAGTTACCATTGCTCATGGAGCTAGACCTATCTCTCATCTTCAATTTGTGGATGACTCTACTATTTTAGGTAAATCTACAGTTAAGGAAGCTTCTAATATTAAGCAAATCATTAGCTATTTTTCTAAGGCTATTGGGCAGTTGATCAATGAAGACAAATCTAAAGTTATTTTCTTTCACTACCTTGCTAGACAAGAATCCATGGTCTTGGATAAATTAAGATATAAGAAGACCTCTCTTCCAATCACTTATTTAGGTATTCCCATAAATATTCAAATGCAGAAAAATAAATATTGGAATTGGTTGTTGGACAAAGTCAAGAAGAAAATTGGAAAGTGGACCAACAAGTGGCTTTCTTCTGGGGGTAGAATCACCTTGGTAAAATCAGTCCTTCAAGCTATTCCTATTTATGTTTCTTCCATTTTGAATATCCCAAAGGTTGTTCTTCAAGAATTGGATCAAATCAGTCATTGTTTCCTTTGGAGTGGTACTAAGGAGAAAAGAAAATGGGCCTTGGTGAAATGGGATACTTTATGTCTTCCTAAGAGTGAAGGGGGTTAGGATTCCGGTCTTCAATTAATAACAACAAAGCTTTAGCTACTAAATTATATTGGAGGATGTTGCATAACCCCAATGCTCTTTGGGCCAATAATCTTCGTGCTAAATATGCTGAGAACAAAAGTCCTGAAGACCTTGTTCACTATCAACTTCCTACCAAAGGTTCTCCCATTTTAGTGGTTCTTAATATTGGTGAGGATTTGATAAAGAAAAAATTATTTTGGATCATTCATAATGGTCAACATGTAAATTTTTGGACAGATTCTTGGGATGGTCACAAGCCTTTGATAACTTAGTTTCCCGATTGGAGGCCTTGGATGGAGGAGCTTCACCGAGCTAATTGGATAAAGGTGGCTAATTACTGTCGATACCATACTGGTAATTCAAATGTTGGTAGATATTGGATCCCTATTGAGGACTGGCCTATTCAAATCCCATAAAGGCAAAGACAAGATATCCAAGGCATCCTTCATATGAGATCCCTCTCTTGGTCCCATGAAAAAGATTGTTTTGGATGGAACAACACTACTAAGGGTGAGTATTCAGTTGCTCAAGGTTATTTGACCTTATGCCATAATAATCCCAACCATTCTTTCGACATATTTTCTCGATTGTGGGCTCAAAAGCTTTGGCCTAAGGTGAGGTTCTTTAATTGGCTTTTATTGCATCGTAGGGTGCTTATCGGTGAGCAACTTATGAAGCGTGGTTTTCATGGCCCTTTTAGATGTGAAATGTGTGAAGAGAATGTAGAAAATATCAACCATATTTTTATTGAGTGTACTTTAGCCTCTAAGCTATGGAGGAGAATGGCCACTTTACTTGGCTTACAATGGTCCAATTTTTTTACTTTTGAACATCTTTGGAGGGATTGGCCTAATCAAGAGGGTGTTGATCATTTTATTAGGTAGTTAGTTTGGATGGGTTCTACCATTCTTCTTTGGAATATTTGGAATGAAAGGAACAACCAAATTTTTAATCAAGATAGGAAGGATATTCACTATATTTGGCAAAATACCATAGCCAACTTAGTTGAATCAGTCCATCAACTCCTTAATCACCCCCAAAACTCCCACCAAATATGGGATCAAGTGATGCAAATATTGAATATTAAATCTTCTAAGGGCAACCAACTTAAAGGGAATGTGAGTATTAGTAATATGGATAGGACTAGAAATTGGCAACCTCCTCCTAAGGATTTTGGAAAAGTCAATACTGATGGAGCCTCTAGAGGGAACCCCGGAAAAGCCAGTGTGGGAGGAATTGGTAGACTTTCGGATGGCTCCCTGGTTTTTACTTTTGCTGAGAATTTGGGTATTCTTTCCAATAACCTTGCTGAGGGGTATGGTATCCTCAGAGGCCTTCAGGAGGCTACTAAGGTTGGATGGGAAAAGGTGTTAGTTGAGTCTGACTCTCAACTTATGATTAATCTCTTGAAGACTCCTAAGAATCATAAGGTGGATTGGAGAATAAAAAGAATTATTGAGAAGATTCAGTTAATCCAGATGGGATTTTTGAAAGTTGATTACAATCATGTGGTCAGAGATCAAAATAAGAGTGCTAATGCTTTAGCTAATTGGGCTTTGGACAAAGGTGATCTTACTTGTTATGGCCACCCTCCTATATGGTGGGCTTCTCAAATTAGGGAAGCTCTTCTTTCTATCATTTCTTTGGATAGCTCCAGTTCTGAAGGTACCTAGTTTCTTCTTGTTTTTTTTTTTTGCTTCTCTTTGGTTCATTTAGTTTTTTTTTAGTTCCCTAGCTCATTCTATTCTTTATTTTGTTTCCTCTGTTGATTCTTGCCTTAATAGTCTTCTGGTCTAGATAGGTCATTGTTTTGTTCAATTTTTTTTTCTTTTTTCTTTTTTGTTTTTTTTGTTTAGTTTTTTTAAGGTGGGTGGGTTCTTTTGTTTTGTTTTGTTTTTGTGTTCTTTGTGTTGTTTTTTGTTGTTCTTGTGTTTTTGTTGTTTTGTTTTTTTATGTTTTTTGTTATTGTTCTTGTGTTTTTTTTCATTCTTGTTCTTGGGTTTCTCTTTGTTTGTGTTATTTCGTGTTTTTATGTGTGAGTGTTTTCTATGTTTTTTGTTTTTGTTTATTTTCTGTTGTTGGTTGTTTTTTATTTTTATTTTTATTTTATTTTTTAAAAAATTTTAGGTTTTGGTTGTGTTTATTTTTCATGTTTTTTTTGGGTTATGTCTTTGTAGTGTTCTATTGTTTTTGTCTTGTTTGTGTTTTGTTATGTGGTTCTTGTGTTTTTCTATGTGGTTTGTGTTGTGGTTTCTTTTATCTTATTGTGTGTGTTTGGTTGTGCTTTTGTTTTTGACACACTCAAGGAGCATGTTTTTTATTTTATTTTATTATTTTTGTTGTTATTTACTTATTTTTAAATTGGTTTTGTGTGTTTGTTTGCTCCTTGAGTATGTCAAAGGTGGTAGGCCAGGTCCGAGTCTTGGGAATTTTTGATGGAATGGATACCCCTACCTCCTTGGGTCTTACCCGAAAGTGGCATACCCTTTGGGATGTTTTCCACAAATTAAAAAAAAATTATAATTATTGGTGGTTGATGATTTGTATTGAAAATTATAATATTAATAGTATTTTTTAAAATTATATAAATATATTTTAGTTGTTTATTTTTTTGCAATGGAGTCTGTTGCATCTAATTATATTGTGATCATGTTGGGTGCAACATGATTATTGGTATGTCCTCTTGTTCATAGTAACGACTTTAATGGTGGTTGCATATTGGTTCCTCTCATAAGACACCCTTATTGACGTCATCATTCTACATTGGATCTACATTGCTTAGCTTCTCCTCCCACTTCTTATTTGTGTTTGTGGCGGTGGTGGTGAGGGATGTAGTAGGGATGCAATGGATGTAGTGGGAGTGTAACAATCTACACTTGAGAGTATCTTATGCATGGTTTAAGCTACATGGGAGAATACATGTGAGTCGACATCTATGCATACACTGTTGCCTTCATGTTCTTGTCCATTGACCCCTAAGATGAGTTCCTACCCCTTGCATCAACCTCTAATTAATGATATTTCCCTCACCTATGTCCTTGTACAATTCATTATGCCACATAAGATCAAACCATAAGGAAGGGAATTGAGCAATTTCAACAATGCGAGGCAAGTGAGGATGAAATATGGGGTAAAGTGACAAGGAAAAAACAATGATACTTGTTGCACAAGAAGATATGAGATAAAAGACTACATCAATTTAGGCCTAAAGAATATATATATATATATATATATATATATATATATATATATATATATATATATATATATATATTAAGTTTAGGGATAGATATGAATATTATTGTATTTTAGATCTCAACTTTTTGAGGTTGAGACTTCAATCCATGCATGACATGCAAAACTTCTACTCAAATCCTTCTTTGTAAGTACTCCAACTTTTTTCTTTCAAAATATCAACCTCTCTTTGCATGATTTCATTCTATGGTGAAATGTATGATATTCTTTTTATTTTTATAGAGTTGAATTAAACAAAATTATAAAATCTATCTTTTGTTGTTTTTTATTTTCTAAAAGCACATTAAAGCTTCAACTAGTACTTATGGCAAATTTACTTATTATCACTACTTTTGAAGGAGCACCAGATCACAAAGAACATTCTAGGTCCCTAACTAAAGGACGATATCATGTCTATGCAAAAGTAAACATGGGTTAAGCAATGCATCATGGTAAGTGACCATTAATTAAGTAGTAACTAGTCCATCATGCTCCACAAGACACTTGTGGATAACAACCCAACAACATGGTTGTGGATATCCCCAACAATAACAACAAATAAGATACTTATCTCTTCATAAAAATATTCATCAAGTGCAATATTTAGTTTGATACCCAAATCTTGAACTACCTCAAAGCTACCATCATCACTTCTAGCATTACCACCACCATTAAATTTTCCCATTGGATTCATTATTTATGATTCTTCTATTTTCTTCTTTCTTCTATTCTTTTCCTAACCCCTTAGTGTTATACAATAGTTGTTCTTAGACTTACTTTTGTTAACGTATGTTCTATTTGAGCATGTATTTTGTTAGTTGTTATTTCATTATTTTTGGGTGTATCATTATTGTTAGAACGTCTTTTATTTTTGGCTTGATGCAGTTGATTAGATCCTACTCCGACGGACTAATCCTAGCACATTATGTACTATTTAATAATTATTTGATTAATGAAATATAGTTGGTTCTCTAACATGGTATCAAAGCTAAAATTCATTCTAACTGGGTGCTCAAATTTTTCATAGCTAACTGGATAGATCTGGACCTAAAACTCGGGTACGATACCCGAGTCGCTCTATCAGAGTTTTTGCTTGACCTTGGCAGATAAGTGCTTTGAATTTTTCTATTGCTCGTGATTCAGTAGTGGACCTAATTCCGCACACAGTCAGGTCTGATATGGACCTAACACTAACTAGTAGCATGGAGGCCGAGGACACACTATCAAACGGACAGTTTTTGCTTGACCTTGGTAGATAAGTGCTTTGAATTTTTCTATTGCTCATGATTCAGCAGTGGACCTGATTTCGCACACAGTCAGATCTGATATGGACCTAACACTAACTAGTAGCATGGAGGCCGAGGACACACTATCAAATGGACACAGGCGACATGGAGGCCTAGATAAACCTAACATAGATGTATCCTAAGGTGACCTTATGAGGACATGTGGATGACATGTGGCACTCAACCATTGACTTGATGACGCAGACTATACAACTAGACTGGACACCCTAGACCTACACCTAAGCATGACATGGCATTGACTATGACACAGAAACATTATGTGGACGGTTTGATCATAGTATTGGCATTAGATGGCAAAATGATTGCATGACAGAGTAGACCACCTAGAGGTGGTCGATAGATAATTTTCTCCTTAAGCATTTTTAAACAATTCATAGTCATAAGATTCCCAAATGTGGGATATATGTATTTTTAATCTCCTTCACATCTATAGCAATAGCTATATCTATAGATGATGAGCAGCAACTGGATCTGTAGATGGATCTTTATTTCATCATGTTTGGCTATCGTGAACAGCGACTGAGCTGTCTCTATTAGAGCTAAAAAAAAATCTTGGTGTATATTTTTTTCCTAGATGTTTGCATCATTTTGTGACCATTCAATTTGCAGATCATTTGAATTTTTTTAGACTATCTGACATCCCTCTGTGATTTTCTATTGACATAGACATTGTTATCCTCATGCACCAGACCATACGGTCTTGGCTATTTTTATCACTAGGATTGCAAATATTTTCTATGGAGTAGTCATATCACAAACGATAAGAGGGCAAATGCAACATGATTTCTTGTTGTCAATCTATGGAAGGTATTTGCGTAGGTGGTAGTGGGGCGCTACTGTGGAGGAGAGTCGCGCTGCCAGTAGGAGGGAAAAATTTGCTATTGTTTTTTGTAGATCAAGCACGACATGATTTAACCAAAGGATTTTTCCCTTTAGTTCATGCCGAAGCGAGTAGCTCGGCTGGTTGGAGATCGAGTGCCAAGGTACTCCCTAAAGTTAAGTTGGGGGTTCGAGCCCCACCGACCTCAAGGTATATTTTTATTTCTTGGTTTGCTTAAGTTTTTTATTTTAATGTTAATACTAAGTTAAATTAATTGAATATTTCTCAATTGTTATTTTTTTAAAGAAATTTAATTGAGATATACTTATTTAATTAGTATCACTTAATTTTCATTAAAATATATTTAAAAATTTCATATCAAGATATTATTTAAACATACCTTTTGAAAGAAAACATATTTTTTTATTCATCCTACATCTTAAACAATTGGGGGGGCATTTTTTTATGATTCATAATTGCAAGTTTCTCAAAAGTGGATGAAAAAAGGAGGGAATAGTGAGAAAAAAATTTCAGCATTTTGACATTTTGTAATAAGGTGCATTTTCGGTGGAAACCGAAACCTTAGGTTCATTTTTTTTGTGGGCACTTTCTAATGTATGTTGCATTTCCATTTACATCTGCACTACTTCATTAAGTAAAATCAAGACAATTAAGTCCCCAAAATTCAACCCATCCATGCAATTCATTTTGCACTTTAGTGTTTGGTATTTACGATACCTCTGGCCCACACTTACAGGTAATGCTGTCATGCTTTGGGCTACTATATTTGTCACCTAACATAGCTGCAACAACGACGTCTAATATTGTTCTCTATTAATCATTGGGGAGATATAAGTTTACCATTTTTCTATTTTTTACTCCATTCCACTACCCTAATCGATCTTGTTGTTAGACGTAAATCCTGACGAATGTTCTAATATCCAAAGTGTTTAGAGGAAGTTACGCCCCACGCATGAGGATAGAAGACCTTCTATGGTAGGTTTCATAAAAAATATGATTTCCTTTCAGTACTGCCTATGTTCCATGTATCGTTCTGATATAAAAAATACCTATAGTCTCCCTCACGTAAGGGAAGGTATTTTTTTTTTGAAAATTTCAGTATAAAGGCTTGGCAAAGGTATAAATAAAGGGGGACCAATTGGTGATATAAGAAACCCTCATTATGGCTACTTTTAAGTACCTGAAATATTCTCATCAGTTACTGAAAGGTTCCAACTACACACCATGGAAAACCAAGATGAAGGTTATTTTCCAAATGGAAGATTTGTGGGATGTTTTTTTTGGCACAACAACAAGACCTTCACCAGCAGCTGGATCAACTCAAGATACACCCCCACTATAGATCAGATTGCATTTAACAAGAAATACAGTAAGGCAATAGTGCTCATATTGCTTGTTATTTCAAATGAAGTTCAACCTCACATAGCTAACACAGAACATGGTAAAGAGGCATGGGATGCCCTTAAAACCATCTATGAGGGTAAGAATGATTCCACCATTCTTCACCTTCAATATCAACTTCATAGTTTGAGTATGAAGCATGGAGAGACAATTGAACTATTTCTTTGTAGAGTGGCTAAGTTGAATTCAAAGTTGAATTTCTTGGGAGAGACTATAGATGATAAGCTCCTTAAGTCAGTAGTAATGAGAGCTTTACCTGATTCATACATAATGTTGATAACTTCTCTTCAAGTATCACAAATAAAAGTTACATTTTTTGAGTTGGTCAATATGCTTCAAGAAGAGGAGACTCGTCAACTTCAAATAGATGAAGCTTCTAATACAACCCTCTATTCCTCCAAGAAGATTTCTAAGAAGGGTAATTTTTAGAAGGGAGGAAATTCTTCCAAGGATTCCAAGGGAAAACAACATCAAAAAGCAAAGAGATATTGTAAAATTTGTGACAAGGATACCCATGACACAAATAGGTGTTGGCACAAAAACAAACAACCTAAGAACAAGGGCAAAAACAAACTACAAAAAAAAAAACAAGCAACCCAAGGTGAATGTTGTTGAAGAATCTGACTCTGATTCTGAGTGGGCACACAAGGTGCTCATGACTACCATAGCCTCCAAGCAAACTGACCCTATATGGTATGTTGATTCTGGTGCCAGTAAGCATATGAATGGTGACAAATCATGGTTTGAGACATATGAAGCCAAGGAGGGCAAACCCATCACTATTTATGATGATAAAAACTACCAGGTTCAGGGTGAGGTTACAATTTTAGTAAACCTTCCCGATGGTAACTTTCTTATTGAAATATTCCTATATGTTCCAGGATTGGTGAACAATTTGTTGTCAGTCACACAAATTCTGGATAAAGATATTATTGTTGATTTTTGTGTTGAGGATGGAAATAAGTGTTGATTTATCAACAAGAGAGGTAAAAACATCATAATAGCTTCATACAAGTATGGCTTGTTTGCCTTAGATATTATATCTACACCTCATGTTTCCATGACAGTCTCTACAAATGAGGCAACTTCACTTTGGCACAAGATATACGAGCATCTCAGTTCTGGATATTTACTTGAGTTAAGAAAATATGAGATGGTAAAGGACCTTCCCTCCTTTTCCTCTACGTTGTTAGTGTGCTTTGATAGATTGGCAGGAAAGCAACATAGAGTATCATTTGAAAAGAGATCTACACAAGAAAATAAACCTCTAGAGTTAATTCACACCAATATGTGTGGTCCTTTCACACCAAATAGTTATGGGGGAAGAGGTGCTTTCAGTTGTTTGTAGATGACTAATAAAATATGTGGGTTTTCTTTCTTTATCTAAAATTTGAAGCTTTTAGTTTCTTCCAGCAATTCAAGAAATTTTTTGAGGAGTCAGGGACTTCTATAAATACCCTCCGCTCAAATCGAGGGGGGAGTTCACCTCTAAAGAATTTTTTGCATATTTTACTGCACATGGGATCAAGAGACAATTCACTACTACTTATACTCAGCAACATGGAGTTGTTCAATGGAGAAACCGTTCCATCATGGAAATGGTTTGTTTTATGCTCACATGAGCCCACCTAGAGCAATAATTTTGGGTATAAGTTGTCACCACAATAGTATACCTATTGAATAGGGCACCCCCAAAGGCCCTAAAAGGAATAAATCCATAGGAAGCATGGAGTGGTTGAAAACCCTCCATCTCTCATATACATATTTTTGGATGTAAGGATTTTATGCACATACTGAAAGAGAAAAGAAAGAAGCTAGATGAGAAGACCTTGAAATGTGTTCTTCTTGGTTATGATGAGCACTCTAAGGGTTATCGTTTTATTGATACTTTGACCAGGAAGATTCATATCAGTAGAGATATTTTTTATGAGGCTTTCACATGACAAAACACATCTGATGTATACCTAAATTTTGTAGAATCTAAAAATGAGAAGTCCCCTTCATCACCTCAGACTGGAGGAGCTTCTTCTTCTTCTTTACCATAGAAGAAAATTCCTAAATGGTATAAAAGTACTATCAAAGACTCAAAGTTATCCACACCACCATATTTGACTTTGAATAGACCTCGTACTTGTAGTATGGCTCGACAGGATAGAGCAGCAGTAGAGGCTACTGATGTTGATGATCTTTGTCAATCTTGTTAGAATAAATATTACATTATAGGAGAGATTAGTTATTTCAATTATATGTTGATTATTATTAGCGTACTGTTGCAGCAACATCCTGTTGAGATGCATCCTCTTCGGGCTAATCCAGGAATGATGTGTATTATTTAATCATTGATTCAATAATTATTTGTTGTTCGCTTTCCTAACATGGCATCAGAGCCAAAAGTCTAAATAGAATAGGCGGAAATATTTTTTTTTGCAGAGCTGGTCTATGGAAAAACAAGAGCGGAAGCTTGCCTGAAGAAGAGTTTTTTTTCTCGCGTGAAGGCCTGGCGATAGCGGAAGAAGTTTTTTTTTTTGCAAAGGGCTAGCAATAAGCGGAAGAAGATTTTTTTTTTTTCACGTGAAGCACTATTTTTTTCACGTGAAGAAAGTTTTTTTTTCTAAGGTTCATCCTTAGAAATTTATTAAAAAAAATAAAAATTTTGTGCCACCCACGGGCTCCTCCTTCCGAGCGCCGCCCCAATGCCACCTGTGGGCTCCTCCGCCCGTCCCTCCCACATCATCGCACCCCCACCCCCCCGCGTGCGCGCCACTCATGTGTGACATCGCGGCCCCCCCTCCCTACCACCGCCTATAGCAGAGGTAGCCGTGGCCCCCTGTCACTGCTTGCAGCAGAGGTAGCCGCAACCCGCTATCGTCGCCAGTAGCGAAGGAACTCGCGGCCATGCGGTCGCAAGGCGGACGGGCCCGACAGGACCCTCCTCAAATAGGAGGGGGTCCCTGATCCTGTCGAATCAGCCCGCTAGTCCACCTAGTGGTGGACTATGCGGTAAGGCTCAGGGAGCCCTCAGGTCACGGGTTCCAATCCCGCAGACCCCCCCTCTTGAAAAAAAGGTAAAAAAAATTATAAATTTTTTTTTAATTATTATTTTTTTAGTTAAATTAAAATTTTTGATTTTAATTTATTTTAAATAGTTTTTAAACTATATAAATTAAAATTTGATTTTAATTTATTTTTTAATAGTTTTTAAACTATATAAATTAAAATTAATTTTTTTTTAACTTTAAAACTATATAATAATTATAAAAATGCTTTGTTGAGAGATTTTTTTTTAAGGGGGGGTATTTTTTTTCAAAAATCAAAGGGGGAAAGTGAGTAATTTTTTGAAAAGCAAATTTGGCATTATTGTAAAGGTGCATTTTTGGCTGCGCCCGACACCTAGTGGGTCATTCCTGTAGGCACTTTTATGTTGTAGATTGCATTTTTTTTTGTTTTGCACTACTTCATTAAAAGTTAAAAAAAAATCAAATTCACTCCCTAAGTCCCAATTAAAACCCATCCGTGCAATTTATTGCACTACAACGTTCGGTATTTGTGATACCTCTGGCCAGAACTTACAGGTAAAATTGTCATGATTGCGCTACTATATTCGCCACCTAATATAGCTGCCAAAACGACGTCTGAGTTCATTCTCTATAAATCGTCAAGGAGAGATAAGTTTACCATTTTGCATTTTTTTACTCCTTCCATTACCGTAATAGTTCTTGTGTTTAGGCATAAATCTTGACGAAAGTTTTGAAATCCAAAGTGTTTAGGGGATGTTACGTCCCATGCATGAGGATTGCAGACTTTCTATGGTATGTGCCATCAACAAGACTATTCCCTTTCAGTATTGCTTAAGTACCATGTATCGTATGATCTCTAAAAATTACCTATAGTTTCCCTCACGTAAGGGCGGGTGATTTTTTTTAATATTTCTAAATACCTATAGTTTCCCTCACGTAAGTGTGGGTATTTTGTACAATATAACAACCTAGAAAAAGGTATATCGAAATGGGGACTAATTGGTGTTATAAGGAACCTTCACCATGTCTATAAAATTAATGACTGATTCTCATCAGTTGTTGAAAGGTCCTAATTACACACCTTGGAAAAACAAGATGAAGGCAATCCTAGAAATGGATGACTTATGGGATGTTGTATCTAGAGCAAAAACAAGACCTTCATCTGCTACATCTCCATCTACTGCTCAAAAAGACTTTGACAAGAAAGACAACAAAGCAAAATTGCTCATTTTGCTTGTTGTGTCTGATGAAGTTCAACCCCATATTGTTGACTGTGAACATAGTAAAGAGGCATGGGATGCCCTTAATACTATATATGAGGGAAATAATGATTCCACTATTCTATTTCTTCAATCTCAATTACACAGTCTAAGCATGAAGTAGGGGGAGACAATTGAATTTTTTCTTTGTAGAGTGTCTGAATTGAAAGCAAAGTTGAATTCTTTGGGAGAACCAGTTGATGACAAGCTCCTTTTCTTAATTGTATTGAGAGCTTTACCTAATTCTTATCGAGTTTTGATCACTTCCCTTCAGGTATCACAACAAAAAGTTACTTTTGTAGAGTTGGTTAATATGCTTCAAGAGGAGGCACGCCAACTACAGTGAGATGATTCTTCTAACACTGCCCTCTACATCAACAAGAAAGGGAAGAACTAGAAGAAGGGTAATTTTTAGAAGGGAGGGAATTCACAAAAGGATTCAAAAGGGAAAAAAACTCAACAACCTCAACAGAAAAAGAGATATTACAAGATCTATGACAAAGAAGGTCATGATACAAACAGATGTTGGCATAAGAATAAATAATCAAAAAAGAAAGGCCAAAACAAACCACAAAAGAAAAAACAAGTGAATGTTGCTGTTGAAGAATCTGACATGAATTCTAAGAGAGCCCACAAAGTTCTCATGACTACCATAGTGTCCAAGCAGACGGATCCTATATGGTATGTTGATTCTGGAGCCAGTAAGCACATGACTGGTGACAAATCGTGGTTTGAGTCTTTTGAGGCCAAAGAGGGAAAACCTGTCACTATTGTTGATGATAAAACCTACAAGGTTCAATAAGAAGGAACAATCTCTGTCACTCTTCCTGATGGCAAGTTCCAGATTGAGAAAGTCCTCTATGTTCCAGGACTAGCAAACAACTTATTGTCAGTGACATAAATTTTGGAAAAAAATATGGTTGTCAATTTCAGTGTTGAGGGGGGCAAGAAGTGTTGTTCTATCACCAAGAGAGGGAAGAACATTGCAACCGCTTCATATAAGCACAATTTATTTACCCTAGATACTATTTCTTCTCCAGATGTAGCCATGATTGCTTCTAAAAAGGAGGCAACTTCCCTATGGCACAAGAGATATGGACATTTGATTTCTGGTTACTTACTTGAGTTAAGTAAGTAGGAAATGGTAAAGGGTCTTCCTTCCCTTTCTATCACTTTACCAGTTTGCTCTGACTGCTTGGTAGGAAAGTAGCATAGAGTGCCTTTTGAAAGGAGCTCTACAATAGCAAAGAAACCTCTGGAGTTGATTCACACCGATCTGTGTGGTCCCTTAACTCCCAACAGTTATGGGGGTAAGAGGTATTTTTAGTTATTCATGGATGATTACTCATGAAAAATGTGGGTATTCTTTCTTCAACTAAAATCTGAAGCATTTGGCTTCTTTCAGCAATTTAAGAAATCTGTTGAAAAGGAGTCAGGGACTTCTATAAAGACCCTCCACTCAGATCGAGGGGGGGAGTTCACCTCTAAATAATTCTCTGAGTTCTTGAAAGATAATGGTATCACATGACAGTTAACTACTGCTTATACTCCTCAAAAAAATGGAGTTGCTGAAATGAGGAATCGTTCCATCATGGAAATGGTTCATTGCATGCTCACAGGAGCTAGTCTTGAGCAACTATATTGGGCAAAAGTTGTCACCACAATAGTATATCTGTTGAATAGGGCACCCACAAAGGCCCTAAAAGGAATGAATCCATAGGAAGCATGGAGTGGTAGGAAACCCTCCATTTCTCATCTACGTATTTTTGGATGTAAAGCTTTCATGCACATACCAAAAAAGAAAAGGAAGAAGCTAGATGATAAGACATTGAAGTGTATTCTTATTGGGTATGATGAGCACTCTAAGGGTTATCATTTGATTTATCCCTTGACCAAGAAGATACACATTAGTAGAGATGTAGTTTTTTATGAAGCTTTCACATAAGAAAACACATTAGATGTATACCTAGACCTTGTGGAAACTAAGGTTGATAAATCTCCTTCATCAAAGGTTGGAGGTTCTTCTTCATCTTCTTCAACACCTCAGAAGAAGAATCCAAAGTGGTATACAAATACAATCAAAGATTCTAAGCTATCCACTCCACCATATTTGACATTGGATAGGCCTCGTACTCACAGCATGGCTCGATAGGAGAAAGCTACAATAGAGAATACTGGGGTTGATGATCTATGTCAATATTTTGAGGAACTTTCTATAGATCCAGAGAGAGATACAGAAGATATGGATATTGATAATGACAGGGTGTTTATGTCTTCAATAGACGATCTTGAACCCACATCAGTGTAAGATGCTCTTGGTGAGCCTTAGTGGAAGGTCGCTATGGATGCAGAGGATAAGTCTTTGATGAAAAACAAAACTTGGAAGCTTGTCGATCTGCCATACGAAAAGAAGCCCATATGATACAAATGGGTGTATAAAGTTAAGTATAATGCATATGGGACAATAGATAAGAATAATGCCTGACTTGTTGCAAAGGTCTATGCTCAAAGAGAAGGCATTGACTACGAGGAAACTTTTGCACCTACTGATCGGATGACAACCATTCGAGTTCTTTGTGCTATGGCAGCACAATATGAGTGGAAAGTATACATAATGGATGTCAAGAGTGCTTTTCTAAATGTTGATCTCCAAGAAGAAGTCTACATGACTCAACCAGAAGGATTTGAAGTGGAATGCCAATAGCAGAAAGTTTGCAAATTGGTAAAATCCTTATATGGTTTGAAATAGGCCCCTCGGGCTTGGTCTATAAAAATGGATAATCACCTTCTGCATCATGGATTTAAGAGATGTCTGTTAGATGCAAACATCTATTTTAAGAAACAAGGTTCTGAAATAGTGTTGCTTGTACTCTATGTTGATGATCTGCTCATTACAGGGAGTTCAAAAACTATGATTTCTACTGTCAAAAGAGACTTGTGTCAATATTTTGAGATGTCAGATCTTGGACTTCTCCATTATTGTCTTGGTCTAGAATTCAGCCAGAAGGAGCACTACATCAAAGTGTCTCAGAAAAAATATGCCAAGACCCTATTGGAAAAATATCGCATGACTGATTGCAAGCCAATGTCAACTCCGATGGAAATAGGAATTCAGTTATCGTGATATGATGATTCACCTCAGGTAGATGGTACTTTCTATTGAAAATTGATTGGGAGTCTCATATATCTAACCAACACTAGGCCAGATATCGTATTTGTTGTCAACTATCTTTCAAGGTTCATGCAAGAGCCTAAGACTACACACTAGAAAGTAGCAAAGCGAGTTCTTCACTATGTCCGTGGCACAATGGAATATGGCCTAGAATACAAGAGGAACAACAAATTCTTCTTACAGGGATACACGAACTCCGACTATGCCGGATCATATGATGATCATAAATCAACTTCAGGATATTTGTTTCATCTTGGATCTGGTCCTGTCTCTTGGCACAACAAGAAGCAACAAGTGGTTGCTATTTCATCAACAAAGGTAGAATATCATGCTGCATGTGAAGCTGTGTGCAAAGTGATATGGTTGTGTCGCATCCTAACAAGTATGGGTCTTCCATCAAAATATCCAATACACTTGTTCTACAACAACATGGGTGTTTTGAATCTTGTCAAGAATCTAGTACATCATGAAAGAACCAAGCACATTGACACACAATGTCACTTCATTTGAGACAAAGTTCCAAGGCATCGAATTCAGCTTCAATACATCTCCACCAATGCTCAAGTTGTAGACATATTCACTAAGGCACTTGCACATGTCAGATTTGAATTGTTTCGTAATTATCTATGTATTTCAAAATAATGGGGGATGTTAGTATAGCTATAAGTCATTCAATTATCCAAATAATGTAATAAGGGGGGATGTTAGAATAAATATTAAATTATAGGGGAGATTAGTTATTTCAATTATATGTTGATTATTATTAGTGTACTGTTACAGCGGCATCCTGTTGAGATGCATCCTCTTTGGGCTAATCTAGGAATGCTGTGCATTATTTAATCATTGATTCAATAATCATTTGTTGTTTGCTTTCCTAACAAATATTTCAAGGAAATTTCAATAGATCTAGAGAGAAACAAAGGATATGAACATGGATGATGATAGGGTATTTATGTCTTCACTTGATGAGCATGAAATTTCCACTGTACAATATGCCCTTAGTGAGCCACAATGGAAGGCTGCTATGGATGTAGAGTACATGTCTCTAAAAAAGAACAAGACTTGGAATCTTGTCGATCTGCCACAAGAAAAGAAGCCCATTGGCTACAAATGGGTGTACAAAGTCAAGTACAAGGAATATGGGACAATTGATAATCATAAGGCTCATATTGTTGCAAAGGGCTATGCACAAAAGGAAGGCATTGACTATGAGGAAAATTTTGCACCTACTACTCGGATGACAACCATTCAAGTTCTTTGTGCTATGGTAGCACAGTTTGGATGGAAAGTTCATAAGATGGATGTCAAGAGTGCCTTCTTGAATGGGGATCTCCAAGAAGAAGTCTATATGATACAACCTGAAGAATTTGAAGTGGAAGGCCAAGAACAAAAAGTGTTCAAATTGGTCAAGTCCTTGTATGGTTTAAAACAAGCTCCTCTATCTTGGTATATAAAATGGATAATCACCTCCTTCAACATGGATTTAAGAGAATTTCGTCAGACACAAACCTCTATTTCAAGAAATAAGGTTCTAAAATAGTGTTACTTGTACTCTACGTAGATGATCTTATTATCACAAGTAGCTCAGAAATAATGATAACTACAGTCAAAAGAGACTTGTGCAAATATTTTGAGATGACAAATATTAGAAGTTTTCACTATTGTCTTGGTCTAAAAGTGCACTAGAAGGAGCACTACATCAAGGTGTCCTAGCAAACATATGCCAAGACATTGTTAGAAAAATATCGCATGACTTATTGTAATCCAATAGCAATTTTGATGGAATCAAGACTTCAGTTATCAAAATATGATGACTCACCTCAGGTAGATGGTACTCTCTATCGATAACTAATTAGGAGTCTCATATATCTAATGAATACTAGGCCAGATATCGTATTTTCTATCAACTATCTTTCGAGGTTCATGCAGGAACCTAAGACTACTCATTGGAAAGCAAAAAAATGTGTTCTTCACTGTATGTAGTACTATTGAATATGGCCTAGAATACAATAAGAATAATAAATTCTTCTTGCAAGGATACACAGACTTTGACTATACCGGATCATATGATGATCAAAAGTCAACTTCAGGATATATATTTCATCTTGGATTTGGTCCTATCTCTTGGCACAACAGGAAGCAATAGGTAGTTGCTATTTCATCTACAGAGGTAGAATATTGTGTCGCACGTGAAGCCATGTGTGAAGTGATATGATTGCATCACATTTTGAAAAGTATGGGTCATCCATCCAAATATCCAATTCACTTGTTCTATGACAACCAGGGTGTTTTGAACCTTGTTAAGAATCTAGTACATCATGACAAAACCAAACACATTGACACACAATGTCACTTCATTCGAGATAAAGTTCCAAGGCACCAAATTCAGATTCAGTACGTTCCCACCAATGCTCAAGTTGTAGATATTTTCACTAAGGCACTTACACGTGTCAAATTTGAGTTGTTTCGCAACTCTCTTTGTATTGCAAAATAATGTAATAAGGGGGGTATGTTAATGTATGTTCTATTTGAGCATATAGTTTGTTAGTTTTTATTTCATTATTTTGGGGTGTATCATTATTGTTGGTTTGATGCAGTTGATTATATCCTACTCCTACAAACTAATCCTGGCGCATTATGTACTATTTAATCATTGTTTGATTAATGAAATATAGTTGGTTCTCTGACAACTTTTTTTTTTTATTCTTTCATACAATGTTATTTAAATGTGATGATCAAAAGTTTATCTTGAATAGAAGTATTCAATGTCCATGTGTTCTAAATTTGGCTAATCATGTTTCATACATAAGCTAAGAACATATTATATGGTTTAGAGGAACATGTCTATGTAATATTGGGAAAGAGTATTGTGTTTAAGACTATTCCTTCTAACTAATGACTCCAATATACAAAGGAGAAAACTATCATGTGAAGCTTAATAGTATGAGGGATATTTTTCCCTATTGATAGAAGTGTTGCTTCTTTATTTTTAAACAATAAAAATATTTCTACAAATTGAAGGTGATATTTATGGAAATTTAGTTTATTTACATCTACAATATCATTATACATGACAATGCTTCACTTTGTTTTATTTAAATATAAGTATTTTGATTTGCATATTATGATGTATCAAGTATGAAAATATATTTTTTAATATTGTGGACCATTATAGGTTTTGTCAAAGCATAATGTTTTTTCAATGTTTCTTTGAGTTATCTCCCATGTGGTTTTCTTATTTTTTTAATATATTTTTATTTATTTTTTAAATTGGCTATATGGTATTTAAATGGACCAAACTATATTGCATCATCACCACATAGTGATATTACAATAGCTTGGCTATTATGCAATTATCATTTAAAAAAAAATGAACCTATGTCTCCTCCTTGAAAGTTGAGAAATATAATCAGTTGAGCTAATGCCATTTGATTACAATTTTAATATAACTGTTTCAAATATTTATTTTATTTTTGATGTATTTTTAAGTTTGTCCTTTAATATTCTTTCCAAATTATAGAGCAAAGACATAAATTAGAGTAATTTCTAATAAAAAATATAAATGTTTTTCCTTCCACATGATAGAAGTGAAGATGCTAGAGTTGATGGGATCCAAGGTAAAACCTTTGCTCAAATTTCTCCACTTGAATTGAATTCACCAACAAGCTAGCTCTTGTCTTATATTCTAAGAATCCACCCTTTGAATTCTTCTTATTGTCATTGATCAATATCTAGAGAGACTTACAACTAACAATGATGTTGCTACCAAGTAGGATTTGCCTTCAACAAGTAGCATAAAGCTTGTATAATATGGGTTGCTATTATATTTATATTTTAAAAGTACATGAAAGCTATTTTTTTTTATCTAACCTTTCGTATATTTCAATCCTTGTTTCATTCAGATAAATACTTTTATTTAGTTCTAACCTCTATCATAGTTGTTTAGGAGAATTACAAAGTTGAAGGTTGAGAAGAGAGATAAGGCCTTGGAAGAAATCATTTATGCTCTAATTATCCAAAAAATTATGGATGTTGGTATTTAACTAATTTGAGGTATACCAACACTTGCTAATCCTTTTGTAAAAGTACATACATGGAGAAGTATATGTAAAGTACATACATAAATAAAATAAGTATGTAGTTATAAAAATTTACATGTATTCAAAGATGAACATTATCATTGTACTTGGAGAAGTATATGTAAATTTTGTAGAATTAGTTTTAAAATTATAAAATGCGTATTTTATTTAGTGTTTAATATTTTGGAGTATGTAACAATATTATGTTTTAGTTGTGATTATTTGTTCTATAGTATGTGTGAAGACAAAAATGTAACACCAAATAACATGAAATAATTTGAACTCAAAGAAAATAGTATTGCACAATGAATGATTTTATATTAATGGGGGGAGCCTCAAAAATCCATTGTTACAATAAGGATATTTGAATCCTTTGATATAAATTTTACAATAGCTAGGGTTCTATGAAACCCTAGCAAAAAACACTAATATTGTCTTCAAATGCGTCTCTGCTCCCAATAGAAGTGAGTGGGATTCTAGTTGTCTGATGTCGGGCTACTCTAGCTTAAGCAGTTGCTCAATGCTAATGTCACACTTCTAGATCTGCACACAATAAAACAACAAACATATTAGTAGCAACTATGAGGGCTCCACAATGTGAGGCCCTCTATAATCAATACTAAAAACCCTAGCTATCTACTGTAAATAACATGAACAAAACTAAAAGTGCATATAATGAAATACCAAATTTAGGATTTACCTTACTTATCTATTGTTCTCTGATCTGATGAAGTATATTGTAGTGGATCGGTGCAGTGATGCCCTAACATCAATTAATGGCTAGTAGGACCTCATAACTCTTACGAAAAATAGTCATAGGTGCTCGATGACTGCAGGAAACACCCATAGGTGCTTAGGGAAATGACGATGGGCACTCGATAGAATGGGAAACACATGTGGGCACTGAAGAAACACCCATGGAAACTCATGGAAAATTAGAAACACTCGTGGGTACTCAAGGAAAATGGAAAATATCCATGGGAACTCAGTAAAAATGGGAAACACACATGGACGCTCAGGGGGGTTACAGGGAATGTAGTAGAATCGGATCTGGTTCAAACGTGGTGGGTGATGACTGATGCAAAAGCGATGACAAGAGAAAGTGAAGGAAATTATGTGAGGGAGAACCCAAATATTGTTAGGAATATTAGGGCTAAAAAAGTGTTAGGAAATATTAGGGGTTGAGCCATCAAAATGGCTCCTATTAATAATCCAACCTAGGGCATGCTAGGGTTTCAACAACACTAATCATGTGGCTGAGATAAAAGCATATCGAAGGGTGGATATTAAATCTAGGGTGTGGCATGGATTGATATGACTAGATGTATAGAATTAAGTAAAAGTAATGTATGGGATCAATTCACTTATATAAATATATATTTATTAAACATATATAAAATATAATATGTAAAATATTAATATTTAAATATATATAAAATAAATATATAAAAATATATATGAATAATGGGTGAAAATGGTAGGAAAACTAGGATGGATGACAAGTGGCTAGGTTTTGGTGTCTACAGATGCCCCTTTTTGTGTTGTGTTGCATGAAACACAGTGTAGTGCAAAAACACAAGACACTTGTTTTGGCAAGGTGCAAAAGAAACTTTCTCTTGAGATGTGAAAAACGAGCTTGAAGATAAAATAATGAAAGAATTTGAATTTTACGTAGCTTACCCCTTCAATTGGCGAATGAGTTTGTGGATGAATCTCATGAGCCAATTGAAAAATATTGTGTAAAGGAATGGTGGATGATATGAATGATGTAAATGTGATACCATTTTTGTCCCAATGGTTGTAAGGGGACTGGTGGAAAATGTGAAATGATTACATATGTTTTTACCCCAATAGATGAAGGAATTTTTGCCAAGTGTTGATGCCATGATCATGTAAGATGTATCCCATTTTGGGAAATTCAAAACCAAATGTGGTTACCCCAAATTTGGGGTGATTCAATGTTGTTGAAGAATGTGCCTTCTAGCATCATTGAAATGCAAGTATGCAAATGCAAAAATAAAAGAAAAATAGTCTATCCTCGAGGCCACTCATGATTGTAGTAATTCCTACACGGAATCCCTAAACGATTGCTCAATAACTTTACCCAACTTGCATCCTCAAAGACTGGTGTAATTGCAAAGGAAATGATGAAAAGTTATAATTTTATCCATGTTTCAAGCCTCACGAACAAGACCGTCAATGATAGCTTATTGAGCAAATTGGTCTTGGCATAGTCTCACTCTAAATATGAAGTACCAAAAATGATTTTGCTTTTAAACAATGAAATATGTTCTTATGGTTATTTATTCATCTTATTAAATTGCATGGACAACCAATCGCTGCAATCACCAAGGAGATAAAATAAACCACTAGATATAGGGTTCACTTGAAATTATAGGTGAACTTGGAAAATGTTGAATTTTAATGTAATTATTGATGAATTTTATGGTGACATAAAGATGTGATGATGAGAAATGTATTGATGTATGCAATGTGGAGTGATTTATTGGAGGTAAGCTACATTTTTTAATATATGGATTCAAGTGATTGAGTTTGTTTTTGTCCCAATAGAGAAGGGGTTTTGTGGAACTACAAGTGATTGCATCTATTTTTTTCCCAATATATGAAAGGGGTTTTTGACAATGTAAGTGTCCTTATGGTGATTTACCCATCCTACCATATTGCATGGATAACCAGTCATTGCAACCGCTAGGTTAAATAGGATAAACCACTAAATACAAGGTTCACTTGTACTTGTGTATGTTCTTTTCCCCAATAAATGAAGGGTTTTTTTATAATGAAAAATGAAATGACTGCGTCTGTTCTTTGCCCCAATAGATGAAAATTTTTTTATAATAAAAAATGAAATGATTGCATCTGTTCTTTTCCCCAATAGATGAAGGGTTTTTGATAATGAAAAATGAAATGATTGTGTCTATTATTTTCCCCAATAGATGAAGGGTTTTTGATAATGAAAAATGAAATGATTGCATCTATTCTTTGCCCCAAAATATGAAGGAGTTTTTGATAATGAAAAATGAAATGATTGTGTCTATTTTATACCCCAAAATATGAAGATTTTTTATGAAAATGCAAGTGTCCTTGTGGTGATCTACCCATCCTACCAGATTGCATGGATAACCAGTCATTGAGACCGCTAGGTGACTAGGATAAATCACTAAATACAAGGTTCACTTGTACTTGTATCTGTTATTTACCCCAATAGATGAAGGGTTTTTTATAATGGGAAAATGAAATGACTATAATAATTGTGTTTGTTCTTTGGCCTAATAGATGAAGGGGTTTTTAAAATAGGAAAAATGTGATGAATGTGTCTGTTCTTTGCCCTAACAGATGAAGGGATTTTGACAATGCAAGTGTCCTTATGGTGATCTACCCATCCTACCAGATTGCATGGATAACCAGTCGCTACAACCACCAGGTTAAATAGGATAAACCACTAAATACAAGGTTCACTTGTACTTGTGTCTGTTCTTTGCCCCAACATATGAAGGGTTTTTTTTTATAATGAAAAATGAAATGATTGCGTCTATTATTTGCCCAATAGATGAAGGGTTTTTAATAATAATAAATGAAATGATTGTGTTTGTTCTTTGCCCCAACAAATGAAGGGTTTTTGATAATTAAAATGAAATGATTGCATCTGTTCTTTGCCCCAACATATGAAGGGATTTTGTTAATGAGAAAATGAAATTACTGTAATGATTATGTCTATTCTTTAGCCTAACAGATGAATGGGTTCTTAAAATAGGAAAAATGTGATGATGTGTCTGTTATTTGCCCTAGTAGATGAAGGAGTTTATGAAATGGGAAAAATGTGATGAAAACATATGTTATTTGCCCTAACAGATGAATGGATTTATGACATGGAGAAAATGAATGCAAGGCAAAGGGCACAATATTTGAAAAAAAACACAATATTTTGAACCTAGCAATGGATGTGGATGCAAGGCAAAGGACACAACCTTTGACAAAAGAATGCAATATTTTGAACCTAGCAATGGATGTGTTAATGATGTGATTTTATTGTGACCAAAGGATTTTGGTTCCTTTGGAGCCTTTGGAATTTAATGCATGTGAGGCAAAGGGCTCAATATTTGACAAAAGAGCACATCCTTTTGAACTTGGAAATTGACTTGTTGATGATGTGATGTGATTGAATGATTGAATTATTTTTTGAATTGGTGGGGAAGGTGTGATACCTTGAGCACCCCCAAGTTGTGATGTTTTCTTGATTGGGAGAAAGTGTGATACCTTGAACACCCCCAAGTTATGTGCTTGTTTGTTTTATTGGTGGAAAGGTGTGATACCTTGAATACCCCCAAGTTGTTATTTTTTTGAAATTTCTAGTGATCTTTGCATATGCGAATTATATATATATATATATATATATATATATATATATATATATATATATATATATATATATATATGTATGTATGTATTTATGTATATACATGGCTTTTACTTTTGTGTTATGCATTTATGTGGATGCTTTTGTGTGAATGAATGTGTACATGTATGATGTATGCAAGTGGTAATATGTTATGGATGATTAATGCAAGTTATGGAATGCAAATTTTATAATGATCATTCATAGTTTATAATTTGCTTGGCCATGTTTTAGCATTGTTGTTTAATCAAGGGCACCAAACCTAGTGGTGTGTGGGGTGAATGACTCATGAAGTGACATGGATTTTGACATGGAAGAAGATATAGATGTTGATATGGAAAATTGATTGTTTTGTCGAGACTCAAACATATTAGTGGTATTAAACAAACTCACTAAAACCGCCTATTCTCTCTAGGACCAAATGTGTGTGTAGTGAATTCATTTATTGAATCAAGAGCATGGTAGTGACTCTAGGTAATAAAGAACCAATATGTGTGCAAGTGAGTTCATTAACTCATTTTGAGTAAATTGGGTGAACCTGTTACGGATGAAACAAAGAAGCTAGCTTGTCTTTATAAGTAGTCAAAGGTCTCTTTTAAAAGAGATGTGTCACCACACATGAGCATACTCCACTGCCATTCAAGCATCTATAACTTTTATGGAGGTTTAGAGGAGTTTCCTAGACTTACCCATCGGTTAAAAGAACAAAGTTTCCTAGCCTTACCCATCGGCCAAAAACACAAAGTTTCCTAGCCTTACCCATCGGCTAAAAACACGAAGTTTTCTAGCCTTACCCATTGATCAAAAACATGGAGTTTCCTAGACTTACCTTTTGGCTAAAAACATGAAGTTTACTAGCCTTACCTATCAACTAAAATCATAGAGTTTCCTAGCCTTACCCATAGGCTCAAAAACATGGAGTTCCCTAGCCTTACCCATCAGCTCAAAAACATAGAGTTTCCTAGCCTTACTTATCGACTCAAAAACATGGATTTTCCTAGCCTTACCTATCAGCTCAAAAACAATGATTTTCCTAGCCTTATCTATCAACTCAAAAACATAGAGTTTCCTAGCCTTACCCATCAACTCAAAAACATGAATTTTCCTAGCCTTACCCGTCGGCTCAAAAATATGGAGTTTCCTAGCCTTACCCATTGGCTAAAAAACACATAGTTTCCTAGCCTTACCCCTTGGCTCAAAACATAGAGTTTCCTAGCCTTACTCATTGGCTCAAAAATATGGATTTTCCTAGCGTTACCCATTGGCCAAAAACACAGAGTTTCCTAGCCTAACCCTTTGGCTAAAAACACATGATTTTTTATTTTTTTCATTTCATAAAACCCTTCATATGTTGGGGTAAATAATAGACACAAGTACAAGTGAACCTTGTATTTAGTTATTTATCCTAGTCACATGGCATTTGCAGCGACTTGTTATCCATGCAATCTTATAGGATGAGTAAATCACCATAAGGACACTCACATCATCAAAAACCCCTTCATCTATTAGGGCAAAGAACAGATGCAATCATTACATTTTTTAGTCATTTCATTTTTTATCATCAAAACCCCTTCATCTATTAGTGCAAAGAACATATGCAATCATTACATTTTGTAATAATTTAATTTTTCACTATAAAAAACCCTTCATCTATTGGGGCAAATAACAAACACAATCATAGCATTGCAATATCCCATGGCCAAAAACCCTTTCATCTATTGGGGCACAAATAGACTCAGTCACTTGAATCCATAGTTCCAAAATAGTAGCTTACCCTAATTAAATCACTTCAAATTTCATTCATCCATGCATTTCATCATTTTTCACATTTTTGAAGATTCCAACTGATTTGGATGCATAGTTTTTGTTTGTGACCACATTTTGCAAATTCACCAAGCAAGTTACAAAAGCACCTCAAAATAGTCCAACTCTTCACAAAATGGCCATCACCATTAATATCATCATTCACACATCATTTGCACAACATTCAATATCATCATCATTTACATATTTTCCAAGTTCACATAACATTCAAGTGAATATCATATATAGTGGGTTATTCTATATAATTGGTGATTGCAGCAATTTACCTCCATGCAATTCGGTAAGATGAATAACCTACAATAAGGACACTTATCCATGATCATAATCACCTATCTCCTTGCTCTAGATCACAATCATATTTGGTACTTCATATTTTGAGTGAATCATTACCAAGAACAATTTACACAACCTCTATCATTTATGGCCTAGTTCGTGGGGCTTAAAACATGGACAAAAACTCAAATTTCATCATCCAAAAACTCCCTAACACCATAGAGATAGACACTAGCTAGGATGATTGGTTCCAATCGAGGCAATTATTCAAATAGTCACTAGCAAGCCCTCCAAGGTTGAGACTTCTTTCTTTGCATTATCATATTTGGATATCAATGACACTAGAAGGTATATTTTTCAACAGCATTAAATCACCCCAAATTTGGGGCAATCACATTTGGTTCTAAATTTCCATCAAAGGGATACATATTACATTATTATGGCATCTACACTTGGGAAAATTCCTTCATATTTTGGGGTAAAAATAAATGCAACCATCATCCCCATTTCTCCCAAAACCCTTCATATGTTGGGGCAAAAATAGACGCAGATTCCATCCGTCCTCTTCCTTTGGGCCTCTTCTCCGTAGTCTTGGTTGCTTCCTCTTGTTGTATACGTCATCCCTCCCCATGATGGATTTTTTCAAGATGCCCGCATCATGGTTTTTTTCTTCCTTTCTTGAGGATGGTTTGTTTTTCCTGGTGACTATTCTTGGGACTCTTTGTTTTCCTCCACCTATGCCTCCCAAGCCCTCTTTTGGCACTCGTATGTTGACTTTGGAGGTGAGGCTTCTACTTTTGTACCTCGTTGTTCCCTAGTTCTTTATTTATTAGAGTTTTCTAGTTGGATTGAATTTTTATGCTCAGGTCTTTTTCTTCCTCTATATATTTGGATTTTTCTAGTTTATCGTGAGTATGGGTAAGGCGAAGATCTATCTTTGTAAGCTTAAATTATGTAATCCCCGTTTGGAGATTGCGTCTATCTATTTTTATGAGGAGGTTAAAGTGATCCTGGTAGAGGGAGGTCTTCTAGAGTATTCAAAAGTTTCATGGTCATAGCTCGGTTCTTACTAATTAGATGGTTTCTACGTGGAAGGACGGTTGGGTCAGAATTGGTTCCTGGTCATTTTAGGTTATGGTGGAGCTCATTAGTAGGACTACCGGCTTGGTGTTAGATGGAGCCTATCACAACCATGATAGACATTCTTTGTTGCAGGAGATTAGTATTTTCTTAGACAAGGAAGAGTACCTACCGAGGGTACATAATGGTTTTAGTGCGACGACCTTACCGCCTCCTTGGAATCGAGTGGCTAGAGTTATTATGGACTATTTTACCCTTGAATCTTCCTATGAAATTATTAGGAGCTTCCATGCAATGTTTTTAAATAATTTGAGACGTAAATCTTGTATGAAAATTCTTTTGTTTCTTTTCTAGGAAATAAAGAAATCTTTTCTGAATGTTCAAGGTGGTCATGGTCAGGCTCCTATTCATTAAGGCCTTGTGTTGCTGGTGTTTGAGTAGGCTACCTTAGAACATGGTTTAAATGTTGATGATATTCTCAAGCCTTTTGTAGATCTTCCTAGTCCCTTGGTTGGTGGCGCAAAGATGGTGGTGGACTCTCTTGGTTCTCTTGGTGGTGGCACTAAGATGGTGGTGGACTCTCCTGGTTCTCTTAGTGGTGGCACTAATATGGTGGTGGACTCTTCTATTTCTCTTAGTGGTGGGTCTAGGTTGGACTCAGAGATGTATTCTGATTGCAGTCAAGACATCTATTCCTTTACCTTTGGTATGGGGTATGAGAATATTTCCAAGAAAATTCAAGTTTCTTCCAAAGGTGTGAGGGGAAATGCTTATGATGAGGAAGCATTTACACCCTCAACTAGTCCCTTTGTCAATTTTAACTTGTCCCCAAATAAATTATGGAAAATTATTTGAATTTGGACCTAGGGCCTCCCCATTCTGCTTCTGCTAGTGATCGACACAAATCTAAATGGTTGCAAGGCAAAGGGGATGAGAGTGACAACTCCCCCCATCTCTTTTTTCTCCCTAATTTTGACATTCTTCCTTGGGATTGCATTCAGGAGAAATCTATGCAGGATGTCTATGCTCCGGGGACTTGTAAGGATTTTAAACATTTCATTTTTTGTGATTTAAAGTTAATTGACATTAATCAAAGAAATTTGTGGAACTCGTTGAAATTAGCTCTAGATCTATCTAAAAATGTAACACAATTATCTGCTTCTATTGCTCAATGTGTGGATAATTTGGTGTATAAATGTCTCAGTTCTCCCTCTTTTGTGCCCTGGGGGCTTGGTGTAAGTAGTCTTTCTCTAGTTTACCTCTTGTATTCTTGGTGAGGTTTTGTTTTGTTCTTCTCACCCTGGTGGCTTTTGTCTGTATTGGTTGTGGGATCCTTTAAAACCCTCTTCGTTATTAATACTACCAAAAAAAAAATAGATGCACATTCCAACATTCTCATTTCTCTCTTTGCACAACATTTCTTCAATCAATTCTTTTTCAATTGGCTTGTGAGATTCATCCACAACTCATTCACTAATTGAGCGGGTAAGCTACACAGTAACTCCAAATTCTTTATTATTTTGAATTCAATATCATTTCCATAGTCCAAAAAGAGAGAGAATTTGCTTATGTGCTAGCCCAATCAGGTTTCTTGTATTTTTGCACCATATTATGTTTGATGCAACATCATAAAAAAAGGGGTATATGTAGACACCAAAATATAGCCACTTGTCTTTCATACATGCTTTCCCATAATTTCCACCAGCAATTCATAGCCACTTGCCCTTCATTTTATATTTCCCACCATTTTTACCTATTATTTATATATATTTATAATATATATTTAAATAATAATATTTTAATATTATATTTGATATATATTTAATTAATATATATTTATATAAATAAATTAATCCCATCCATACGATTTCATTTAATATCATCCATCCATCCACATTAATCCATGCCACACCCTAAAATTAATATCCACCCTTGGATGTGTTTTAATCTCAACCACACAATTAGTTTCATTGAAACCCTAGTATGCCCTAAGTTGGACTATAAGTAGGAGCCATTTTGATGGATCAACCCCTAAGTATTTTTCTAATTTGTCGACTATCCTGAGTTCCCTGAGTTCCTAATTTCCCTTGATTTCCCTAAGTGCCTTAAGTATTTAACCACACCTTTTGTGCCCTAATCCCAATCCATCCATCACATCTCATACTCCACACTCGTCATCATTGCCATCGCATCCTGTGCCCATGCTTGATATGCTTCTACAAAATCCTCATTCATCTTCCAAGTGCCTCCAGGTGCTTTTTGTCAACACCATGTGCCCACAGGTGTCTCCCTACCAATCCTAGGTTCCCACGGGCACCTCCCTATTAGTCCCAAGTGCCCATGAGCATTTTCTGCAGCCATAAGGTACCCACGGTATTTTACGTAAGCCCTACTAGAAGTCTCCTACCTTCGTATGATGCTAGGGCACACCTTCATCATCGATCTACAAAAAATCCAGCCATAAAAGGATAAACAACAAAAAGTAAGGTAAATCTCATTTTTCTATATTTTAGTTCATATATTTAGATTTAAATTCATTTTCAGTTACCAATATCTAGGGTTTTATTGATATCTAAGGGTCTCACACAGTGGAGACCTCATGGTTACTACTAAATCTTTGTTATTTTTGTTATGTGTGTAGGTCTGAAGATCTATTAGCGTTGAAAAAATACTTAATCTGGAGTGGCCCGACATCGCATATCACAAAGCCAACTCAATATTGTTGGGATCAAGAACACGCTTGAAGACACCACAAGTTTGTTGTTATGGTTTTGAAGAACCCTAACCCCTGTAATATTGTATCAAAAGGATTATATAATATCCTAATTGTAACAACACGGTTTATAATCTCCCCCCATCAATACAAGATTCTTTTGTGATCAAGCTCCTAATTGTTATCCAATTTTGATACAAGATTCAATACAAGATTCTAAACTCCTAATTGTTGTGCAATTTTAATTATTTTGTGTCCACTATTTAAGCATTATTTTGGTGTTGCATTTTTGCATTCATAGGAGGCTAACTCCATAGTCCAAGATTTTGATCTCTTAAGTTTTTGGGATGACTACTTAACCATATTACTGGAAATATAGTATGATCCTTACAACCCAATGATCAGTGGTGTGTGATGTAAAATTTTTAGAGCTTTGGAAAATTGTATTCTCAATGTAAGTGTGATAAGAATTGTACCCTATCCTTACTACTCTGTATTTTGAATTTGAAATTAATTATGATAGTGGTGAATACCATTATTTTTGTGGACTATGTTGCATGATGGGATAGGCGAGGATATACCCTTTTCACCTTAAAGTTCAAACCAAGTATGATGTTATCCCTCTTTGACACAAGATGTTTTGAATATGTGAAATTGTGTTTGGTTTAAGAATGGTTTAGAGTCAATTCCCAAAACTAAATATTTTCTTAGTGTAGATGTGCAATGGTCCTAAAAGACTCGACATATTTTTGGAGTTTTCTTAAAACACTAGGAGTGGATGAGTGACCGAAAACACCTAGGAATTATGGATGTATGGAGGCAAAAGATAATATGAGTTGGTGGAATTGTGCAGATGATATTGTTAAGGTGCCCCTAATTAAGGCAACATGACTTTATTCGACCAATTAAAACCCTTGAACTTAATAAATGATCCATAATATGAAATGTGAAATGTGGATGTGAATACAATGTATGAAATGAAATGTGTATAAATGAAATATGTGTAATGTAATTTATGCCATTAAATTTGTGAAATGAAATTTATGAAATGTAATGTTATTTTTGTGTAATAGCCATGTATATATACATATATATAAATCACATTTAACATGGAACGCTTTCAAATGTATGATGTTCAGTGGCTCGGGTTCTTTTACTCCCCCCAGCCTGGTAATATTATGACTAAAGGGATTAAGTACCTTTGGAGATTTTTTTTAAATTGAGATGTGATCAAAGGGATTAAGTACATTTTGAACCTTTTAAAATTGAGATGTGACCAAAAGGATTAAGTACCTTTGGAGCCTTTTGAAATTTAGATGTGACCAAAGGGATTAAGTACCTTTGGATCCTTTTGAAATTGAGATGTAACCAAAGGGATTAAGTACCTTTGGAGCCTTTTAAATTCGGATGTGACCAAAGGGATTAAGTACCTTTGGAGACTTTTTAAATTGAGATGTTACCAAAAGGATTAAGTACCTTTGGATCCTTTTTAAAATGAGATGTGACCAAAGGGATGAAGTACCTTTGGAGCCTTTTGAAATTGAGATGTGCAAAAAGGTATTAAGGACCTTTGGAGCCTTTTTTTTGTGAGGAAGGTGAGATACTTTAAGCATCCTCAATTTTCTTTATGATTGATGATGTGAGTGACTGGGAGGATGCAATATCCTAAGAATCCCTAGTATGCTTGATGATTGAGTTGGTACCAATGTCTTGATCAGATGGGTTGGATTAACCATTTGTGGAAAATACTTTCAAATCAATAAGATCTTGGACATCATCTTTAAATACACAACAATTGTTGATGTCATGGCCCACTTGTTTATGGTAAGGACAATACACTTGCTTCTTATAATTCTTTCCATGTGGCTTGTTAATATCACTTGATTTGATTTTTGGAAGTACAATCTTTCGTGCTTCATAAAGCCTTTGAAAAATGGTTTAATAACATTCTGAAAGCACCATGTAGTCTCGAGAGGTATTTGTAGGATGTTTGGTGTGTTTATTTTACTGTGTTGGATTTTGAAATTATGGTACAGTTATTATAACCGGAGATGTGGATTGTAAAACTGAATTTTGCAAATTTTGTGATTGCTGACATGAATGACGATGGCGTTGACTATGACTCAACTATAACTCAATGTTTGTTAGTATAGTTAAAATTTATTGCAAAATTTTAGTATGTTGAAAATATGATTATAAGCCTTAGTTGGCTTGTTGAATGTATGGATGTGATGAATAGATGATATTGGGTGTGTTTTTGGTGGTGTGATGAATTGGGGGGCATGGAGTGAATTTGATGATGATGAGGTTGGTGAAGAAATGATTGTGAATGAAGAAAATGATATGATGTATGAGGACTATGGATGGGTTGACTCATGTAAATGGAATAGGTATGGGTATATGAAGGTATTAGAATAGAAACCACAAAATATTATTGTACCCAAGAGGATATTTGTCTAACAAATATGGATTGAGCATAAATTGGCTTATATATAGAGTTCACTTGAACTTGATGTTGAGTTTTCTATCACTTCTTAAGAATTTTTTTCAAATGATCTCATGCTTCATTAATTTTCCTATCATCAATGGAGGGCATGGAGGAATATGGAAAAACTAATGTGGTTGGGATATAAGTGGCAATGGGAATTGCAACTTGATTGGAGGAAATGGGTACTTGTGAAGCAACATTGATCTGTGCTTCATACCAAGGGTTGGTATAGGTAGATGTGTATGAAGTGTTAGGAGCACATGATGATTGGAGAATGGAGAAATGGTGGGAAGGTGCAACTGATACCTCCAAGAGAGGGTTGGTGTACAATTGGGTAAAGCTAGATGGTTGAGAATAAGAAAGTTCTTGCTGTGAAGTAGGATCATGTATATATGAGTTAGGGACTGACTATAAGATATAGTTAGAAGACTTCATAAGAACTTCTACTCGTGTCATATATATGTGGGTAATGTGGTGATCAATGGTTGGTGAGGTTGACTCTTATTGGGGCATAGCCATATGAAAGGTTGTGGATGGCAAGGAGTGTGGAGGGATCTATAGATAAATCTGCCTATGTCACATTCAGGGAATCTACCACATAAGTGGTGGGAAATGTGGAAGGAGGTTCCATTGGATTATCTTGATTTAATGCTTTCTTTTGTTTTTTCTTGTTAAGACCATAAAGCAAATAAACTAAAATACAAATTATGCAGTAAAATGAAACACAAAATTTATATTTCACAATAAAAAATAAACAATCACTACTAAGTTTATTAACACATGTATCTTACCTCATTAATTTATTATCTCGTTAAAATGTGAGTTCATTTTCTTAAGTTTCAATCTTGTGTGTTTCAAATGTGCTAATATGAATTAACCAAAGAGAGGTAAAAACTATGGCTAATTTGGGGCAACAATATTCTTGTTGGTTATGAAATATAGCAAGTTTGCATGGGGGTGACCTAGGGTTTCTAAGGGCAGATATTGGTGGATGGAGATGAAAGCCACCGTCACAAAATCTTAACCAATGGTTGGTGATGAGATCTAGACACTACTGTTAAATATGGATCATGTAGTGTGTGATTATTTTTAAAATTTATGATTTTCTATTGTGTTCATACAATATTAGAAAGACAACTACTTTCAATAGTATAAATTAGAAGCCCCTACTCACAATACCAATTTTTCCAAAGGATGTAGAGTACACTACTTAAGACTCGCTCTAGACAACTGGGGGGTTCATCTACTCCTCCGTATGAAATCACCCAAGCATGGGATATTTTGGTATATGAATAATGTTCCTACTTAGACCTAAAAAAATAGGAATCACTAACCCTCTCATGCAAACTAATTATGTAATTTCAATTCACATGAAATCAACAACAAAAAATCAAAAAATCCAAATAGAATATGTGGATGGATGCAAATGATTAAAATAAAACCTAATATGCAAGATAATATGAATTTTCTTTTCCATATTTAATTAATAATTTTATTTTTATTTAAAAAACTTGAAAAGAAAAAATAAAAACATAAAATTACCAAAATACGTAAACAGAAAACCTAGGGTTTTGATAGTATACTTATAATTGGCCTACGTATCTACTCCAACTCTCTATAAAATACCTTTGGGTATTTTTGAAACACACCTAGGAATTTCTAGATGGCCCTCAAGCATCATCGGACATTCATGCACCTTCTGCAACTTCCTACAAGTATTCAAAAACCCTAACCAGTGAAAAATGCTTAATTCGTGCCTCTGAAAATCTTGCAAAATAAAATAAAAATAGTAAATTAATTAGCAATGCAAATCATAAAAGGAAACCCTTAGGGGGTCCCACCATGATCGCCATTTGTGAAGACAAAAATACAACACCAAATCACATGAAACAATTTGAACTCAAAGAAAAGAGTATTACACAATGAATGATTTTATATTAATGGGGGAAGCCTCAAAAATCCATTGTTACAATAAGGATATTTGAATCCTTCGATACAAATTTTACAATAGCTAGGGTTCTTTGAAACCCTAGCAAAAACACTGGTAGTTTCTTCAAATACATCTCTGCTTATGATATAAGTGAGTGGACTTCTAGTTATCTAATGTCGGGCCACTCCAGCTTAAGCAACTGCTCAATGCTAATGTCACACTTCCATATTTGTAAACAATAAAATAGCAAACATGTTAGTATCAACTTTGAGGGTTCTCTGAAACCCTAGCTATTTGTTGCAAATAACATGAACAAAACTAAAAGTGCATATAATGAAATACCAAATGAAGTATTTACCTTACTTATTTTCTATTCTCTAATCTAATGAAGTATTTTGTAGTGGATTGACATGGTGATATCCTAGAATCGGCCGAAGGCTAGTAGTACATAAAAACTCTTACGTAAAACACCCGCGGGTGCTTGATGGCTACAAGAAATGTCTGTGGACACTTAGGAAAAATAGGAAATGTCTGTGGGCACTCAGGGAAAATGGGAAACACCCATGGGCACTTAGGGAAAAATGGGAAATTCTCGTGGGCACTCGGGGAGGTTACAAAGAATGCATTAGAACCAGATCTAGTTTATGTGAGGTGAGTGGTGATGAATGCGAAAGTGACGGTGAGAAAAATTGAAGGTAAGGATGTGAGGGAGAATCAAAATATTGTTAGGAATATTAGGGCTAAAAAAATGTTAGGAAATCTTAGGAGTTGAGCCATCACAATGGCTCCTATTAATAATCCAACCTAGGGCATGTTAAGGTTTCAACGACACTAATCATGTGGTTGAGATAAAAGCATATCAGAGGGTGGATATTAAATTTGGAGTGTGGCATAGATTAATATGGGTGGATGGATAGGATTAAGTGAAAATAGATGGCTAGGATCAATTCACTTATATAAATATATTTACTAAACATATATAAAATATTAATAATTTAAATGTTAGATAAAACAACAGTTTGATTCATGTCCGGGATGGTTTAAATAATACATCTGTAGGACTGAAATAGCCCGGAGGTTACGAAACCATCCGAGGCTGAAATAGAACTTGTTATAACAAATAACAAGTTATACCTAATTTACAATATGCCTGAAATATAATGTAATAACAGCAAATATACGCTAACATCCCCCCTTATTACATTATTTTGGTAATGATATAACTATTAGCTATACTAACATCCCCCCTGATTACATCATTTTGCAATACAAAGAGAGCTGCGAAACAATTCAAATTTGACACGTGCAAGTGCCTTAGTGAAAATGTCTGCAACTTGAGCATCGGTGGGAATGTCTTGAAGCTGAATTCGGTGCCTCGAAACTTCATCTCGAATGAAATGACATTGTGTGTCAATGTGTTTTGTTCTTTCATGATGGACTGGATTCTTGACTAGGTTCAGAACACCCTGATTGTCGCAAAACAAGTGTATTGGAGATTTGGATGGATGACCCATACTTGTCAGAATGCGACGCAACCATATCACTTCGCACACAGCTTCACGTGCGGCGCGATACTCTGCCTCTGTTGATGAAATAGCAACCACCTTTGCTTCTTGTTGTGCCAAGAGACAGGACCGGATCCAAGATGAAAAATATATCCTGAAGTTGACTTGCGATCATCAAATGATCCGGCATAGTCGGAGTCCGTGTATCCTTGCAAGAAGAATTTGTTGTTCCTCTTGTATTCTAGGCCATATTCCATTGTGCCACGGACATAGTGAAGAACACGTTTTGTCTGCTTTCCAATGAGTGGTCTTAGGCTCCTGCATGAACCTCGAAAGATAGTTGACAGACAAATACGAGATCCGGCCTAGTATTGGTCGGATATATGAGACTCCCAATCAACTGTCGATAGAGAGTACCATCTACCCGAGGTGAATCATCATATCGCGATAACTGAAGTCCAGTCTCCATCGGAGTTGCCATTGGCTTGCAATCAGTCATGCGATATTTTTCTAGCAATGTCTTGGCATATTTTTTCTGAGACACTTTGATGGAGTGCTCCTTCTGGCTGAATTCCAGACCAAGACAGTAATGGAGAAGTCCGAGATCTGACATCTCAAAATATTGACACAAGTCTCTTTTGACAGTAGAGATCATAGTTTCTGAACTCCCTGTAATGAGCGAGATCATCAACATAGAGTACAAGCAACACTATCTCGGAACCCTGTTTCTTGAAATAGAGGTTTGCATCTGACGGACATCTCTTAAAACCATGCTGCAGGAGGTGATTGTCCATTTTTATATACCAAGCTCGAGGAGCTTGTTTCAGGCCATATAAGGATTTGACCAATTTGCAAACTTTCTGCTGTTGGCCTTCCACTGCAAATCCTTCCGGCTGAGTCATATAGACTTCTTCTTGGAGATCACCATTCAGAAAGGCACTTTTGACATCCATCTGATGAACTTTCCACCCAAACTGTGCTTGCCATAGCACAAATAACTCGAATTGTTGTCATCCGAGCAGTAGGTGCAAAAGTTTCCTCGTAGTCAATGCCTTCCTTTTGAGCATAGCCCTTTGCAACAAGACGGGCCTTATGCTTATCAATTGTCCCATCTGCTTTGTACTTGACTTTATACACCCATTTGCAGCCAATGGGTTTCTTTCCATGCGGCGAGATCGACAAGCTTCCAAGTTTTGTTTTTCATCAAAGACTTATACTCTGCATCCATAGCGACCTTCCACTGAGGCTCACCGAGAGCAACTTGTACTGATGCAGGTTCAAGATCGTCTATGGAAGACATAAACACCTTATCACTATCAATATCCATATCTTCTGTATCTCTCTTTGGATCTACGAGAAAGTTCTTCAAAAGATTGACACGAGATCATCAACCCCGAGTATTCTCTCGTTGCAACTTTCTCCTGTCGAGCCATGCTGCGAGTACGAGGCCTATCCAAAGTCAAATCTGGTGGAGTAGATAGCTTAGAGTCTTTGATTGTATTTGTATACCACTTTGGATTCTTCTTCTTAGGTGTTGAAGAAGATGCGGAAGAACCTCCAACCTTTGATGAAGGAGATTTAACAACTTGAGTTTCCACAAGGTCTAGGTATACATCTGATGTGTTTGTTGATGTGAAAGCCTCATCAAAAACAACATCTCTACTTATGTGAATCTTCTTGGTTAAGGGATCAATCAAACGATAACCCTTAGAGTGCTCATCATACCCAAGAAGAATACACTTCAATGACTTCTCATCTAGCTTCTTCCTTTTCTCTTTTGGTATGTGCATGAAAGCTTTACACCCAAAAATGCGTAGATGAGAAATGGAGGGTTTCCTACCACTCCATGCTTCCTGTGGAGTCATTCCTTGTAGGGCCTTTGTGGGTGCCCTATTCAACGAGATATACTGTTGTGGTGACAGCTTCTGCCCAATATAGTTGCTCAAGTCTAGCTCCTGTGAGCATGCAACGAACCATTTCCATGATGGAACGATTCCTCCTTTCAGCAACTCCATTTTTCTGAGGAGTATAAGCAGTAGTTAACTGTCTTGTGATCCCATTTTCTTTCAAGAATGCAGAAAATTCTTTAGAGGTGAACTCCCCCCCTCGATCTGAGCGGAGGGTCTTTATAGAAGTCCCTGACTCCTTCTCAACAGATTTCTTGAATTGTTGAAAGAAGCCAAATGCTTCAGATTTCAGTTGAAGAAAGAATACCCACATCTTTCATGAGTAATCATCCACAAATAACTAAAAATACCTCTTACCCCCACAACTGTTGGGAGTGAAGGGACCGCACAGATCAGTATGAACCAACTCCAGAGGTTTCTTTGCTCTAGTAGAGCTCTTTTCAAAAGGCACTCTATGCTGCTTTCCTGCCAAGCAGTCAGAGCAAACTGGTAAAGTGGTAGAAAGGGAAGGAAGACCCTTAACCATCTCATACTTACTTAGCTCAAGTAAGTAACCAGAACTCAAATGTCCATATCTCTTGTGCCATAGGGAAGTTGCCTCCTTTGTAGAGACTGTCATGGCAACATGTGGAGTAGAGATAGTATCTAAGGCAAATAAGCCATGCTTATATGAAGCGGTTGCAATGTTCTTACCCCTCCTGGTAATAGAACAACACTTCTTGCCTCCCTCAACACTAAAGTTCACAACCATATCTTTGTCCAGAATTTGTGTGACTGACAACAAATTGTTTGCCAATCCTGGAACATAGAGAACTTTATCAATCTGACACTTGCCATCAGGAAGAGTGACTAAAACAGTGCCTTCTCCCTGAACCTTGTAGGTTTTATCATCAGCAATAGTGACAAGTTTGCCCTCTTTGGCCTCAAAAGACTCAAACCATGATTTGTCACCAGTCATGTGCTTACTGGCTCCAGAATCAACATACCATATAGGATCCGTCTGCTTGGACACTTGTGGTAGTCATGAGAACTTTGTGAGCTCTCTCGAGAATCCATGTCAGATTCTTCAACAGCAACATTCACTTGTTGTTTGTTCTTTTGTGGTTTGTTTCGGCCTTTCTGTTTTGATTGCTTATTCTTATGCCAACATCTGTTTGTATCATGACCTTCTTTGTCATAGATCTTGCAATATCTCTTTTTCTATTGAGGTTGTTGAGTTTGTTTCCCTTTTGAATCCTTTTGTGAATTCCCTCCCTTCTAAAAATTACCCTTCTTCTGGTTCTGCCCTTTCTTGTTGATGTAGAGAGCAGTGTTAGAAGAATCATCTCTCTGTAGTTGGCGTGCTTCCTCCTCTTGAAGCATATTAACCAATTCTACAAAAGTAACTTTCCGTTGTGATACATGAAGGGAAGTAATCAACACCCGATAAGAATCAGGTAAAGCTCTCAATACAACTGAAGTAAGGAGCTTGTCTTCAACTGGTTCTCCCAAAGAATTCAACTTTGCTTTCAATTCAGAAACTCTGCAAAGAAAGAATTCAACTGTCTCACCCTGCTTCATGCTCAGACTGTGTAATTGAGATTGAAGAAATAGAATGGTGGAATCATTCTTTCCCTCATATATAGTATTAAGGGCATCCCATGCCGCTTTACTAGTTGCACAGTCAACAATATGGGGTTGGACTTCATCAGACACAACAAGCAAGATGAGCACTTTTGCTTTATTGTCTAGCTTATCAAAGTCTCTTTGAGCATTAGATGGAGCTGTAGCACCAACAACAGGTGAAGGTCTGGTTGTTGCTCCAGATACAACATCCCATAAATCATCCATTGCTAGGATGGCCTTCATCTTATTTTTCCATGGTGTGTAATTAGGACCTTTCAACAACTGATGAGAATCAGTCATTAGTTTTGCAGACATGATGAAGGTTCCTTATAACACCAATTGGTCCCCCTTTCGATATACCTTTTGCTAGGCCGTTATACCGTACAAAATACCCGCCCTTACGTGAGGGAAACTATAGGTATTTAGAAAGATCAACAAAAATCACCCGCCCTTACGTGAGGGAAACTATAGGTGACCTTTAGAGATCATACGATACGTGGAACATAAGCGGTTCTGAAAGGGAATCGCCTTGTTGATGGCACCTACCATAGAAGATTCTTCTCATGCGTGGGGCGTAACTTCCCCTAAACACTATGAAGAATACTTCGTCGGGATTTACGCCTAAACACAAGAGCGATTAAGGGTAGTGGATGGAGTAAAAAAATGCAAAATTGGCAAACTTATCTCTCCCCGACGATTTATAGAGAACAAGCTCAGACGTCGTTGTAGCAGCTATATTAGGCGGCGGATACAGTAGCGCAATCACGACAGCTTTACCTGTAAGTGCTGGCCAGAGGTATCACAAATACCAAACGTTGCAGTGCAATAAATTGCACGGATGGGTTTTAATTATTCCGGGGACTTAGGGAGTGAATTTGATTTTAACTTTTAATGTTATAGTGCAAGAAATCAAATATGCAACATACAACAAAAAAAGTGCCCACAGGAATAACCCACTAGGTGTCGGGCACAGCCGAAAATGCACCTTTTACAATTCGCCAAATTGCTATTTTTCAAAAAAATTACTCTCTCTATCCCCCCCTTTTTATGGTATTTTAACAATTTATAAATTTTGAAAAAAGTAAAATTTAATCTTTTAATAAAAAATATTTCATATTTAATTAAATAAGTTTCTAATTAAATTAAAAAAAATAATTAAGAAACAATTTAATTAATATAAAATATTAATTATTAAAAAATTAAAACTTTAATCAAAATTAAATAAAAAATCTTATACCTGATTTTGGGGTCGGCAGGATTGGAACCTGCAACCTCAGGGCTCCCCGAGCCCTACCGCATAGCTCACTGCCAGGTGAGCTAGCGGGCTGATCCGCTTGGATCAGGGGATCCTCCTCTTTCTACACGAGCCCGCAGCTCGTCCTGGCCGCGCCTCCACCGCTGCCTGGTGGCGTGTGAGGGGCGTGTTGGGCGGCGACGCTGAGTAGCGTGCGGGCTGGCTCCTCCACAGCGTCGACGCTGCTCCTCCACTGCGTCGGCGCTGCTCCTCCATGCAGGGCCTCCCGACGTCGCGCGGACGCGCGACACATGTCTGCATGACGGGAGTGGGAGGGAGGTGGGGGGCCTCCCCAACGTCGCGCGGACGCGCGACGTGTCGCGTCTGCACGACGGGAGGGGGAGGGAGGTGGGGGGCCTCCCCAACGTCGCGCGGACGTGCGACGTGTCGCGTCTGCATGACGGGAGGGGGAGGGAGGTGGGGGGCCTCCCCAACGTCGCACGGATGCGTGACATGTCGCGTCTACACGACGGGAGGGGGGGGTGCCTCCCACAGTCGCGCGTTCGCGCGACTGGTTGGGGGGTGGGGTGGGAAATTTTTTTTTTTTTTGAAAAACGCGCGTCACGCGCGTGGGGGAAGAGGGGGGTGGGGAAAAAAAAGAAACGCGCGTCGCACGTGGGAAAAAAAAGAGCGTGGGGGGGATCGCGTGATGGAAGTGCGCGATCCTCAATCTGCCTCTGTTCTCCTTTTTTTTTCTTTAAATTCTCCTTCCGCTGCACAATAAACAGTGCGACTTCCAACAAAAAAAAATAAATGCGCCTGCCCAGAAAAAAAAAACTTCGGTTTTTTTTTTTTTAAATACAGTCGCACGTCCCAGAAAAATGCGAACTGTTTTCCAGCAGGCTTCTGCAAAAAAAATCTGCAAATGGCTCGGATACCATGTTAGATAAAACAACAGTTTGATTCATGTCCGGGATGGTTTAAATAATACATCTGCAGGCTAAAATAGCCCGGAGGTTACGAAACCATCCGAGGCTGAAATAGAACTTGTTATAACAAATAACAAGTTAACAAAATGCCTGAAATATAATGTAATAATAGCAAATATATGCTAACATTAAATATATATAAATATATGAATAATGAGTGGAAATGGTAGGAAAACCAGGATGGACGATAAGTGGCTAGGTTTTGGTGTGTACAATATGTAAACATCTTGTGATAGGTTAATGGTAAAATGGGTATATCAAGCTACACTGTGATTTAAGTATTGCATGATCCATTATTATCGAGTGCAAGAAAAATGTTTTTTCTTAAACATGGGTTGAGGTGTTTACTTAGTGCTTGATATATTTTTTCTTTCTAATAGTGCTATCTGCATGTTGAAACACATATTCTTATATGCTACTATATGAATAGATGAGTTTTTTGTCAGCATTTTCCTAAACTATTGTGGAAAATGCACATATACATGGTTTAATATAGAAGCTTAGACAATAGTTGTTATAAAGAGTTCCTATTAAATTTTCCAAGGGTTTATGATTAAACTTCATACAAAAATTTAGCACAATAGAGATTGAAAATATAAAATAACATTATTTATTATGGAAAATTTAATGATGTTTTATATGGTATATAAGCTTTCTTTGGTATTGAATAATTTTCGTGAATTTGATTTAGTTATTAAAGCAAAGATGATTCTTTGAGCATTATTTTCTCATAGTTCATGTTCATTCATTTCATACTTGGACTTACTATTTATTTAATTGATGTCTATACCTTGTATCTTTTGTATACATGAAACTTCTTGTAGTGTTAAGGAAATTTATGTATGCAAGGCTTAACTTAGGCTACGTAAATGCAAATATGTTTCTAAACTAAAAAATTATAATCTTATAATTTTACAAGAGATAATTATATTGTATAAGACTAACAACCTAATCAATGTTTGATCCATTATGAATAATTCTCATATCCACTTGGTTATCCCCACTTCTTGCTACTACAAAGCTTAAATTTTACAAAAGCATTATCAATGGGTGTGGTATGGTAATATCCACTTGAGCCACCCCTTATAGCATAACATTTTGCACCATACAACTATTAACTATGAAAGATGCTAATAAACCATAAAATATTTGAAGTTCAAAATACATATATAAAATACACATCTACGTATCGGATTTGACAAATGTTGTTTGATGAGAAGGGATAATTATGAATCCATTGATTTTTTAAGTGTTATTATAAAATGTTATAAAATAAAAAATGCTCCACGTAATTGTGATTTTACATTGATCCTACCATAATGTTGGAATGATGTCCATTGTAAAAATTTGCCTATATTTGTGACTAGGTTGTAGTTTTGTGGACATGACAAGAGTCATAGTGCATATAACCATTTTTATTTGGAAAGAAAGGTTAAAAGGTACCAAAACACCTATGACATGTATTGATACTTGTGTCATACTAATGACACATCTAATATATCATCTGGTATACCGATAAGTCATAAGTGTGTTTCATAAATGAAATGACTAGATACTTTTAAGATGCACTTTAATATACATATATTTGTGGACTATTGCACCGTGTATACCCCATATCCTTACACCTCCTAGTGTATAACCCAAATTTAAATATTCATACCAAATACTTATCCACACACTCATGCACCTATACAACCTTGTTTTAAAAAATATATTAATACTTGAAATATCAAATAAATATATGATAAACATTTCAAAATTTAGTTTAGTTTTATATATTTAAATATAATTAAAATTTTAAATACCTTATTATAATATATTTGTAATTTTATATAAATTACCATATCTTGAGATGGTGTTAAATGTTTTCTTTAATTAAATTTATATATACTTGTAAAGTTTTGTGATATGTATATTAAAGTTTAAAAAAAAAACAATTTAGCATTTTGAAAAATAAAACATCAATATATCCATTTGTATAAAATATAAGTTTAAATATGCTTATTAAGTGGAATTATCTCAACCAGTTAGATTTCACAATATTTAAAGAGGAGATCAAGGTTCAAATATTTCCAAACGATACATGGATAATATCCAAGCTTTGTTGTAATACCAATACCCCTATATGGTGATGGTATATTATGGGTGGTCCCATTTCAATTCCATATAACCAATTAAAAAATATAAGTCTAAATATATTTTATATAATAAAACTATTAAAATGAATTGTTAAAAAAATTAACAAAATAAATCAATTAGTACTTATAATTTATTAACATATTATATAAATCTATTAAGGCTACTTAATTCTACCTATATATGGTGGGTTCCATTTCAATCCCATATAACCAATTAAAAAAAAATATTTTATATAATAAAACTATTAAAATGAATTGTTAAAACATTAACAAAATAAATCAATTAGTACTTATAATTTATTAATATATTATATAAATTTATTAAGGTTATTTAATTATACCTATCTATGTATATAAATTTCAATAAGCAAATTTTTATTTGAAGCTTTTCCAATTTAAATTTTTATGTTATTTTAAAATAAAAGTAATAAAAAATATTAACTATTTTCTTGAAAAGGTAGAAAATTATATTGATAGAACAAAAATCAAATTACAATCATAGGTCTACCACTTTTGACTAGCCCTAAAATTTGAATAAAACTTGGATGAACATCTTCAAAAATAACAAAAAAATGAGTACCATCTACACAGTATAAACTTTGAACCTTTTCCCATTTTTGATTTACACTAAACCTAAGAAACCTAGGAGGCTTGACAGTCCTGCGAACATAGCCCATGCTATCTCAAGAAGTGCCAAAGAGAGTTGCAAGAGGTAGCCAAAAAATTCAACAAATAACTGCTCATCCCCCATTGATCCACAAGACTTAGCAGACTCTAGACCTATCCTCATCATTAGCTAAGTCTTTTTTGGACAATTTAAGAACCATTTGGTTCACCTCCTTCTATTCAAAAGTGTCCCTATTATGGTTATAATTTATAATGTATCCAATTGGACTTTCACTGCCATGTTTAGCCAAAAAATCAACCACTGCATAATTTTTCTACCAACATAGATGAGGATGGCATCCACGAACTACTACAAAATGGACTTAATTTGAATCACAATGTTTCTTATCCTCCAAGCCTTTGGTCAAAAATTTCTAATATCATCTAGAAGCCCCACCATAATTTGTGAATCAAACTCAACTATGACTTTCTAACCCCATTCTCCCAAGTATTGAGAGAACCTTGTCTGATAGCCAAACCTTTAGCTTCATTATTATTAGCCCTTCTAATCCCAATGGAGGATCTTCCCCTTGAAATCTCTTTTAAGAAAACCAATTCTTGCAGTCGTCAGGTTATTCTTAGTTTTCACCATCAAAATTAATAGAGAGAGATAAGAATCAAGTGGCATTAGGTCAACCAGTTAGATTCTTCAATATTTGTTGTAATACCACTATGTGGTGATGATGTAATACGGGTAGGGCCCATTTCAATCCTATATAACCAATTGAAAAAACATAGAGAGATAAGGGAATTATAAGAAGATGTTAACATGCATCTTAGGAAATCTCTTCTTAATGTTTGATTTAGGATTAATAAAACTTTTGACACATACAATGCTTTATGAGCCCACAATAACTCATAATCACTACTAATGCGAGACAAACTATATGAGTATATTGTTAAAAAATAAGGTTTGAACATTGAATAATTTTGACTCTTGTGATGCATCATTTTTGTTTGAATGAGAGGAGTGGAATCCAGGTAAGATCATGGGTGGGACCAGTAGAACCTACGAGGAGGGACTCATCCCCCTAGTGTTCCCTCGTATACAAAAGTGGCAACTAGCATTAATGTAGGACCTAACCCCCTCTTTCATATTTCTCATGTGTCAAACCAAATCCATATCCCCGATAGCTTGATTGATAATATCCTCAAAGATGGGTCATGGAATCTTGTGGAAAAAATCCAAGGTAGGAGGTTGGATAGTGATGCTCTAAGGAGATGATATTTGGCAAGATGAAGACCTATCAGTTCTCTTGAAATTGTGACCATCCAAAAAAATTCTTCCTTATTAGGCTCAACTATGAGGAGAATTCCAAGCAGATCTTGGAAAGGGGCCCATGGGTTTTTGGCAAATGAGATTTATTTTTGTGCAAATGGGACCTATATCTATATCTATATCTATATCTATATCTATATCTAAATATATATATATATATATATATATATATATATATAAGCGAAAAACCCCTTATGGGGATACCTTGGTCTAAGAGACCACAAACAGGGGGTTCTACACCATCAAAGTCACCCGGGGGTTGCACCCAGTCCTTCCCGCACCAACATTATCAATTGGATTTTGGGTACCCAATTCAGCTTTTTGGTAGGGTGGAGATTCGAACCTGGGACCTCCCTTGGAGGATTTCTCTCTCCTCTCCAACTCACCTACAACACCTAGGTGGGACCTATATTTTAATCTCCTAATATAGAGTATTACTATTATCCCACTATGGTACAAATTTCTAGACTTTCGACTTCATCTCTGGCATGAGAGCATCTTCCAAGCTATTGCCAAGATGATCAAGGATTTTATTTCCTTTGATCATAATACTAGTTCCAAATATTGAATGCAATATGCTAGAATATGTGTGATGGTGGATATCGTGAAGGATCTTCTGAGTTCTATTGTGCTCTTTTCTAACCTTGGCACATGGGTTAAAAATATTGAATATGAAAATAAACCTCAAGCTTGCTAGGAGTGTGGTAAGTGTGGGCACCATAAGAGCTTATATCCCCTACATCCTAAATCTTCAAGTACATTGGTGGGTTGTAAGAAAAATACTAAGAATCTCAGTGAAAAGTGGGTGTCTAAGAGAAACCTTCAAAAATTGAAAGGAAAATATTTGATTTCTATTTCTCAAGTTGGTCTTAGTGAGGAATTATAGGAGGAAGCTCTTCTTCCATTGAACATGTTTTATGGAGATTGATGAGGCAGAACATTGCCTCATACAAAGACTGCTTTTGATAACTTATTAAACTATTTGGAACTACTTATGATATGTTTTTGTACTAATTTTAGTGATACTATGCATTATATGATGATGTTTGCATATTGGAATGATAAAGTGCATATGACCTATTTTGACTAATTTATCTATGTTTTATAATCTGTTTCAGCTGTATGTTTTAGTATATTTTGCATTAAAATAGAATTGTAATATGAAGGTACTGCTATCTATTTAGTTTTGTGCTTCTTTTACAAAGTTTACCCACCACTCACCCATTTTTGAATAACCTAAAGGCGCCAAATACTTTGTCAGCAGTTGACTGTGTAGAAAACAGGAATTTTTCCATACAAATTCCAGCCAGTTGTACATATACAACATGGCTTGGAATTTGTCCACTCCAGCTCATACAAAAGGTGGAATCAGTCATATGGGTACCTATGGAGGTTATTTCTACCATCACAACTGGTCACACATGCTTCTATTGCATGAATTAATGCCAACTATGTTCTACTACCTGATATTCCGGAGCAGCTCTGGAATGAGCGCAGAAGACATAAATTTGGTCAAATGCATCTTTAATTGCAGTAAAAGGAAGGTAAATGGTGGTTGCAACTATTCTAGGGGCCTCCCTATCCTTTCCAACACCTTTCCCTCACTAGATAAAGCCAGCAACTAGAATGGATAAGGTTTAATGGATCAGATCCCTGCATTTTTGGGAAACATAGTCCTGCAACGGTTGTAATAGTCCTGTATTGAAGCACCAAACTTTATCATTGTTGTACCTTGCTAGTATAAATAAAGTGCTCCCATTTGGTTGAGCATATAGGGAGATATAGGAGCTAGAGGATATAGAGGTAGCATAATTTCATAAGCTTTCTTTGTAATTACAGCAGAACAGTATTGTGCAGGCCTTTTCCTGCAATACTGAAATGCTGTTGCAGAATTAATAAAAAGGTGCAATTTCCCATTCCATTGGCGTTCTGAGTGAATGTGTAAAGTTTAGATAGTTTAGAACAGGTACTTTTCACCTTCTTCTGGTTCAGGGAGCAAGGGCCACTTCCAGGCCCAGGAGAAGGGACAACATAGATAGGTTTTCTACCTATTTCTTGCTGCAGTAGATTAGCAGGAACCTGACAGTTCTTATTAGTGCATTTCTTGTTCATTTATGTTGGTATTTCTTGCATATTACTAGTTGTGTTAGACTACAAATGGTTAGTGCATATCAGTTGATCACTTAGGGTAGCTTCATGCATCTTATAGCATACAACATTTTTTGTTCCCAGTTTGCATTTCTAGATCTTGGCATTTCCAGTTTGCATCAGAGAATTTCCTAATGTTTTAGTTCTGCAACATTTAATTTTTGTTATTTGAATTTTGTTACTGTAACTAGATTTTGCTTTATGCAAGGTGTGATTTTCAATTCTGCAAGTTTCATTTATGATATTTCAATTTCTGCATCATTTCATTTCTATCAGTTTAAATTCTGCAACAATAGTTAGTTTTCCTTTTCTGCAAAGTTTCAATTCCTGCAATTACATTTATGTAAGGGTAAATAGGAGTCAATTTCAGTTTTTAGGAGTTAAAAAGGAGACACAAACACCCCCAAGCACTAACTATTTCACCAATAAAGCCATCTCCTGAATGAACTGATCCTTAAAATGCTTGCCTTTCCTATCGTATATAGCCTTGGACACCGCCCTGGATTGACAAACATAATGATTAAATGATGAAGAGTTGATGACACTCATCATTTTTGGTGCCATTGTTGGGGAAACTTAGGTGTTGTTAGGAGAAGCATAGCAGTCCAGGAACTATCCTGTTATAGGTAACAGTTCTTGAAAACTGAATTCTAGTTCATTTAGTGGATGAGCATGGATGAATAGGCCAAGAGACGAAAGAGGAAGGTTTATCAGAACTGGCTCTTTTCCACCAAGGCGTTCTTCATGATCTGGTGAAGATCTGCCTATGTATGAACTTCTTGAAAGACTTAAAAGAGAATCATCTTCTTCATCAACTAAAATTTTAGGATCTTTGCAAGAAGAGCTCTTAGAGGCACTTGCTTCTAGACATACCCATAGGGCTGATCCATCTGAACCAATTGAACAAGTCAAAACTGAAGAAGCACCTATGGCAGAACAAGGAGAACATGATAGGGAAATTGTTGGTCATGATGCTGACAATCCTCCTGTTAGAACTTTTGAATACCCTATTCATCTGAATCCTACTCAGAATGCTCCTATGAAAACAATTTCACCCTCAGTATTGCCAATATTTAGGGGAGTTGTTTCTGAAGATCTTGATCAATTTTTATTTGAATTCAAGGTCCTGTGTCAGACTTATGACTATGTCAATGACAACCAAAAATTGAAGTTATTTCCCTCTACACTTAAATATGCAGCCTTACGATGGTTTATGAGCCTTGAACCAGATTCAATCCGCACTTGGGATCAAATGGAAACTGCATTTTTGGATAAGTATCAGGAGTATTGTAGAGTGAGAAATAGGAAGGATGAGTTATTTCGGATTAGACAAGAAGAGGATGAAAACTTAGAGGATTATCTTGATAGATTTACCTTTATCCAAAAGAGATGTGGTCCTGTGGAAACTGACTTATTAAAAACTATATTTCTGAGAGGTTTGCAGGATGATTCCAGAGAAGTATTGGACTTAATGGGAAAAGGAGATATAAACCAGCTTGAGATTAATGATATTGTAGAGTTGTGCAAAAATTATTCCCACACTAGGCAAAGAAGAAGGAAGAGGAATCCTGGTAATACTGATATAAAATATTTGATGGAGGAAATGGCTAACATGAAAACTGATATTCTTGTTCAATTAAATACTGCATTAGGGGAAAGGAATGCAAAATCCAATTCTTCACCACCCCTAGCTATCTATTGTCCTAGATGCAGGAATAAGCATGCCCTACATGATTGTCCTTTGGATAGAACCTCTATCTCAACTATTTGTGGCATTTGTTCAAAAGAGCATAACACTGATAAGTGCCATCTCCTGCCTCACCTTAAAAATGTTTTGCAAACCCAAACTGAAGAACTTAATGTTATTGGGCAGAGGCCAGGAGGCAACTTTTCACAATACCAGAATGCCCCTCATTTTCCTACAAGTTGGGGATAAAATCCTTGGAATATGCCTTGGGGATATTCAGAACCACCTTCACAACCATGGAATCAATCTTGGTCAGCCCCTCAATACTGGTCACATTCTGGTTGGAATCAACCATGGAATCCTGTTAATCCACCTTGGACATAGAATCAACAATCTAGGCAGAGATGGGGGCCACAATACCCATCATATCAAGGGCAACAGAGGTATCAAGGATAGACTCAAAACCTATTGCCAGCTCCTAATCAGAACTTTCAAGGAAGAATGCCACCACAACAATCACAACCAGTTAAGCAACCTCCACTTCCATCTCAGCCTGTGGCTAACCCCAATAACAATAGACAAGCAACCCCTGTTTATGGAGTTGAGTCTGAAGAGACTATTGCAGTCCATGTCCTTGACTGTAGTAACATCCAGTTACATTCAGGGAAGGTTTTACCTGACCTTGCACCACCCACTATTGAAGAAATTGATGGAAAGCAAGAATTTTCAAGTCCAAAAAAACCACAAACAAAGCAAAAAGAAGGAAAAACAGAAAGTTTACAAGGAAAAATTGAACTTGCCTCAGTAGACCTTCCGTATCCTGAAAGGTTTGACCACACTATCACTCCTCCTGAATCAGAATTAATCATAGAATTGAGGAAAATGTCTATCTCACTCCCTTTGTTGCAGGCAATAAAGGATGTACCTCTGATTAAGAAAACCATTCAGGAGTTGTGCATTAGGAAACTTGGCAGGAAGAAGAAAGCCTTTCCTAAGACTGTGCAAGTAGAAGGTAAGTTGGCTGACCTGCTCTCTGGAAAACTAGTACCCCCAAAATATGGTGATCTAGGGAGTCCATTAGTTACAATTACTATTGGGTTAGTTCAAATTCCAAATGTACTTATTGATTTAGGAGCTGCAATCAACGTGATGACTAAGGAAACCATGCAAAAATTATAGCTCAATAATCTTAGTCCTACTACCACAATTTTGGAAATGGCAGATAGGTCAGTGGCCAAACCGAAAGGAATTCTAGAGGATGTTGCCATTGAAGTGTCTTCTTGGGAATATCCTATAGATTTCTTAGTATTGCAACCTAGAAACTCAGCTAATGGCTATCCTATTATTCTAGGATGACCTTGGCTTGCCACTACAGCTGCATTTATAGACTACAAGTCCGGTGAGATGACTATTTCAAATGGTGTAGACCTGAAGAATATTTCCTTGTATCCACCAACCCAACCTTCAGCCAAATTTTTTGGATAGATATGGTATCCTGAGTCTGATGAAGAACAGGAAACTATTGTCACCTTGGCCACCATTGTAGTAAAGGAACATATTGAAGAACTTAATTCACCAGAAAGAGAAATCTTTGAACATGAAATAGTTTTGGTGAAAACATTACAAGAAGAAGGCCTTAGGGATGATCAAATTCTTGTCCATCATTTGTTATGGAAATATGAAGAACAAACTGCTGAACATCTGTCATCTATTCCACTACAAGAAAGCTCCTTCACATTGCCACATGGATGGCATCATCATCTTCTGACTTCTTTCACTTGTCCTATGCAAATGATCCCATCAGGTATCACATTTACACCCGAATCAAGAGTATTTCATACTCTGCAGCCACATCATTGTCCCTTAAATGCTTTAATCAGTAAATATGAGGCTGTCAACTCTGTTTATCCAGGGATTAAGCAGATTGAGATACAACCAGGAAATTTTTTGAACATTAATAGTTGGTTGACTAATGAGCAAGAAGCCAAATTATTTGTTGTTTTGCAGAGACATGTTCAGGATTTTGCTTGGAGTTATAAGGACATGACTGGCATTCACCCTGATGTGTGTACACATAGAATATACACTGAAGATGTTAAACCTGTGAGACAACCTCAAAGATGTTTGAACCCTGCTTTGAAAGATATTGTCAAGGAAGAAATTGAAAAGCTTTTAGATGTAGGATTCATCTATCCAATATCAGACAGTAGATGGGTTTCTCCATTAGTCATTGTTCCAAAGAAAAATGGGAAAATGAGAGTGTGTGTGGATTACAGAGAGTTAAATAAGGTAACACATAAGGACCATTTCCCATTACCTTTCATAGACCAAGTGTTAGACACCCTTGCTGGCAAGAAATTTTTCTATTTTCTTGATGGATTCAATGGTTATAATCAGATACAAGTTGCACCTGAAGACCAAGAGAAAACTACTTTCACATGTCCTTGGGGAACCTTTGCTTATAGGGTTCTACCTTTTGGTTTATGTAATGCTCCAACAACATTTCAAAGAGTTGTTTTGGCCATATTCTCTGATTTGACAAATGAGAGTGTAGAAATTTACATGGATGATTTCACAATATTTGGGGATAGTTTTGAATATACTTTGGAACAACTTGAAAAAGTTTTAATACGTTGTGAAACATACCATTTGTCTCTTAATCCTGAGAAATGCTTCTTAATGATGGAGGAAGGGATTGTCCTTGGTCATCATATCTCCTCTTATGGGATCAAGGTTGATCCTAAAAAGGTGGAAGTCATCAAAAACCTTCCTCCTCCAAAAACTCAAACTGATGTGAGGAGTTTCTTGGGACACATTGGTTTCTACCATAGATTTATTGCCAATTTCAGTACCATAGCCAATCCAATGTTTGCATTACTAATGAAAAATTCTGAATTTTCTTGGTCTACTGAGTGTCAAAAGTCTTTTGAGGAATTAAAAGAAAAGTTAACAACTCCCCCTATATTGAGAGGACCTAATTGGGAATTGCCCTTCCATATTCAAACTGATGCTTCCAATACTGCTATTGGAGCTGCATTAGGGAAAATTGACAATGGGGAGCATTATGCCATTTATTACATCAGTAAAAACTTGACAGGAGCTGAAAAGAACTACACTACTATTGAGAAGGAATTCTTAGTTGTAGTATATGCTATTAATAAGTTCTGACACTATATCACAGGATATCAGGTATTCATTCATACAGATCATGTTGCCATTAAATACCTGATGAATAAACCTCTGGTTAGTGCAAGAATTATTCGTTGGTTAATACTATTGCAAGAATTTGATATCACTATAGTTAATAAACCAGGGAAAGCTAATGTAGTTGCAGATTTTCTATCAAGATTGCCAAATGAAGATACAGGAGAGTTGGTTGAAGATGCATTTCTTGATGAGAAACTATTTGCTATTTCTGTGCAGTCTCCATGGTTTGTAGATATAGCTAATTATTTGGCTATAGGAAAAATTCCTCTTCACTTTACTCCTAAACAAAGGAAACAGTTAATCAAGCAAAGTTCTTCTTTTAAATGGATAGGAGGTTTACTTTTCAAATGCAGTCCTGACCATGTTTTGCGTAGGTGCATCCACAAGGATGAGGTATATGATATCCTATGGGCATGTCATGATGAACCTTCAGGAGGACACTATTCAGTCAAGAGTACAATTCGGAAGATCTTGGGTACTGGTTATTACTGGCCATCTTTGCATAAAGATGTGAAAAATTATGTTAGACATTGTGATGCATGCCAAAGGATGGGAAAACCTACCTTCACTAGTGAAATGCCATTACAACCTCAAGTAGGAACAGAACCATTTGAGAGGTGGGGGTTAGATTTTGTAGGACCCATTGACCCTCCTTCCCAAGGGAAAGTGCATATCTTGGTATGTACTGACTATGTAACCAAATGGGTAGAAGCCCATGCTTTTAAGCATGCTCGAGAAGAAAAAGTTGTTGATTTCCTGTATTCATAGATTTTCCTACATTTTGGGGCCCCACAATCCATCACCACAGATCAGGGACCTCAGTTTACTTCAAGAGTTGTTGAAGCCTTCACTCAACTATATGAAATCAAGCATAGGAAATCCTCACCTTATCATCCACAAGCCAATGGTCAAGTTGAAGTAACAAATAGGGAACTAGAGAGAATCTTAACCAAAACCATAGCTTCCCATAGGAGGAATTGGATGGACAAACTACCTGAAGCAATTTGGGCTTACAACACTACTTGGAAATCCACTACTGGATTCACACCATATGAATTGGTTTATGGTAAAAAGCCTCTTTTGCCTATTGAATTTGAGTTATTGACTCTTCGAACTGCTTTGGATGTAGGTATTGATTTGTCACAGGTACAAATGGACCAAATTCTGTAGCTCAATGCATTGGATGAGCTATGGAGGGATGCATTGCACCAGACTGAGATGATCCAAGCACAACAAAAATTATGGCATGATAGTCACATTCAGCAGAGGAAGTTTCAACAAGGCGATTGGGCTTTGTTGTTTGACTCACGATATGAAGACTATCCTGGCAAGTTGCAGACTCGGTGGCTCGGACCTTATCAGGTTGAGGAGGTATTTGCAAATGGAGTTGTACGTCTTTCACCAATAGATGATTCAAGAAGGAAGATGGTGGTTAACGGTCATCGTCTTCGGATATATCACAAACCGTTAACCAAGGAGGAGTTTCTCAAGCAAGTAGGAAACTTAGATGTATCAGTATTGGAAGAAACCACTTCTTCCAAGATGGACTCAATCAAGTGACATGAACCAAGATATAAAAAATATATATATAATAATATATATAATAATAATAATAATAATTCAGAATGTGAAAACCTCTTTGAGGCACATCTGAATTGGGCTTACATGAAAACCAGTTTTTTGGCATGTTTGCCTCATAGACCCACCACCATTCCATCCATTCTCACCATTGTTTCACTATTTACCATTCCATTCATTCTCACCTCTGTTTCATTGTTTTTCAGATTGCACCTGTTACACTCTGTGAGGAGTCAACTTAAAATCAGCAGAAAACAACATTTGTACAAAATGTAGATAGAATGGTTTCTTCAGGTATGTGCCTTTTCTATTTTAATATTGTAAATATTTATTATGTAGTGTATGATATCCCTAGTTAGTATAAAGCATACATAAGGTCTGGTTCCAGAAAGTTATCAAGATAGTCTAAGACAGAAAAGGCTTTTCAAATGCATTTGAATGGTACTGCTCTAGAATGAACCTGCTGCACATAACAGTTTCGGAATAAAGGAGCTTTGGAATTAGCTTCGGAATGAATAAGGGTATATGCTCTGGAATGAACCATACGATAAAACCTATTGGAATGAATTAACAAAAGGTTAATTCATCAATCTCCGGAATCATCCAATTGAAAAGTCAAAATTAAGTTAATTTTTCTGTGGATTCCTAAGTCTTTGCACCAATTGGGTTGGAAATAGCACTTGGATCGCAGGTTTCAAGTACGAGTTCCAAGGCAAAATTTTGAGGAGGGCATAAAGTTTCAAATACTACAGCACGTGACCACTTGGCACATGATTCAAAATCTGTTTAAAAGAAGAACTTTCGTAAATAATGCCATGTCACTCCCGATAGCTATAACATGCAGTAAAAATTAATGACGACTTATGCATGCAATGACTTGCCGACACGTTCCCATTTCACGTTCCTAGCATGATTTGAAATCATTCTGGTATTGCATCTATTTACTCCTCATCCTCGAGCATTACCATTGACAAACTTAAGCATTCCAAAAATTGAAAAAAACTACCCTATTGTTCAAAATTTGTAGGCCTGATATACTCTGCACACAGAAAATTGACAATGGGAGGACAAAAAAATAAAATTGAACCAGACAATATAGAGAGTTTGCAGAAATATGAGGAGTCCATGCGAATTCTTACAGAAGGAGGATTTCTGCCCTTTTTGCACAAATTCGATGGGCATTCAGAAGGATTGGCCACTGAGTTTGCACGCACCTTTCACAATAATCAAATCCACATTAGCGGCATGACAATCCAGGTAAGCCCCAAAATTCTCAGTCAAGTTACTGAAATGCCACTACATGGGGTTCAAATTGGGAAATCTGGCAAGAATACTTTAATTGAACTAGTAAACCAGTTCAGGGGAAATGAGGATAGGCCCACTGAGTTTGTATTGAGTAATAATATCTGCAAGGGGGTCAAAAGAACAAGTTTACAACCTCCTTGGGATGAAGTTGCAGTATGGGTCATTAGGTTTTTGACCTACGATGGGCAATTCCCTATCCTGTCTGGACATCACATGAGAATTCTGACCCATCTTCACCATGGCAACTCAAACCCTGAGCTTAGGGTAAACCTTCCTCTGTATTTGTATCAAGAGCTGGTAAATATGGCCAAAAAGTACCAAGCAGGAAAAGGGTCTCCCAAACACCATGGCCTAATCAAGATTATATGTAGACATCACTTCAGGGGAAACCCTAGAAGCTTTGATAGGTTTTTTCGTGCATGGAATGAGTTGATTGAGGAAGAGGCAGTTGAAAGCCCTAGATCTGAAGAAGAGGTAGAGGTTGAAGGACCTGAATCTGAAGCAAAAATAGAAATTGAAAGTTCTGAACATGAAATTGAAACTGAATCCTCTAAAAAATAAATTCCCTCCTCACCATAGGGACCTCCATCCTCCAGGATGAGGAAGCAAAGAGAGAAATAGTCTAAGATTGATCCTATAGGAAAGAGGAGGAAGGTTACATTTTCTGAAAATGTAACTATTTTTCCCACTCAGTCCACTGAGCAATTTGGAAGTTCAAGCAGGAAAAGGTAGATGGAGAAGGGAACACCTGAAGTAGACCCTGCCCTAGGATTGACAAGCTCTATTTCACAATCTAAAAATAAACAAAAGCAATCAGCTTCGGGATTGAGAAGGTCTTCAAGACTTCAGAAATCCACCAACATAGGTGATGTGGAAAAGGAAGAAGGAACTGCACATGTTGATACCCTGCAGGTGAAAGAAACTATGGAGAAAGTTGAAGATATAAGTACCAAGGGCATGGATAGTGCAATAGATATGGCTATGCCTACAATGTCCCTCAATTACCCACCAAATTCAGAAGATAGAACCATAACAGAAGAAGCAGAGGGACACACCACTATTGCAGAAATGTCTGCACCACTTGTGGATTATTCAGATTCTGAGGAAGAATCTGAGGCAGCTGAGGAAGGGAAATATGATTTGAGCACTGAAGAGGAAGAAGAAATAAACATAAAGACTCAGTTGCATGCAGCTAGGAGTGTCATAAAAACTCAGACAGGATGGATTGAAAAGAGTGAAGCTTCCCTGAAAGAGAAAGATGATACTATCGCTAAGTTATGGCAAGAGATAGAGACTGTAAAGGCTAGGTTAACACTTCTGGAGCAGCAACCTCCTCAGTCCGACTCAGGGGATGAATTAGCTAATCTATTACTAAACTTAGCTGGCAATCTTGAAAGAAACTCACCTATCAGAGCTACAATAGAAGAAGAAGAAACAGCATAAGAAGTACAACAGGCTCAAGATCAAATAGGGGATGGACATCCAGAAGTACTTGTGCAGGTTTCTGAAGATCCACAGTGGCTGAGTGAACCAATAGCACATACAGAGGTAGCAATAGTAGTACAGGAAGAGGTAAGACCACAGTCTCCTCAAGACCTTGATAATTTGAATGCACCTGAGATTGAATTGGTAGAAATTGGAACACAAACAGAACCTCCTACAATTGGAAAGGTGGATATAGGCATTCAGGTTAATGTCATTCCTCAAATACAACCAATGGTTAGATCACCAGACACAGTCACACTTGCAAAATATAATAAATATGTGGCTTATTGGATGATGAAATGTCACCAATTGGAGGGTAAGGTCTCATCTTTACAATCCTTAACAAAAGAATTGGAAAAGAAAAATTTAGAAATTGATAAATTGAAAGAGCAGGTACAAGAGGTATGCCAAATTGTAGAGTGTATGGTACAATGTAGGAGACCAGCTAGGTTCTATAGTTTGATGTTAAAGGAAAGATACCTTCGTTGGCAGACAATGAGGATCACTGCTGGTCTCTCCTACAAATTAAAAACTCCTAGAGAATTTCTAGAGGCTTTTTGGCAAAGCTCTGTAGAATACCAAAATTTGTTGTGTGAATTGTTCCTGCACAATTTCTTTTTGCCAACAGAAGTAATCTTCCTCCCCCACATATTTACTGGTGATCTTCAGCTTAGGTCTTTCTTATCAACATTGCAGAATCAAATTTGTTGGGAACAAGAGAAGAAAGCCAAAAAAGCCATGGAATTACAAGCAGTAATGCTCATCAGACCGGTTCACCTTAACCATAGGACCTCCACCAATGAACACTATACATTGATGAGGGATGATAGGGTAAGAAATATGTATCTGGATAACCTTCAAAAATGCATGGCTGATTTCCAAACTTTCTGTGCAACATCCTTTGCTGAGGCTTTATCAGCTTGCAAAAATAGATGGGGAGAGCTACCTATATCACTATAGAAGAGAGAACCCATCTCGCAAAATAACCTAATGTGGTCTAGAAGAAGGGCAGAATGTATAATCCAGACCATATTTGAGGTAAAGGAGCAGTGGATAGGTCTCAGGTACAGGAATCCAACAATCATCACCCCTGTTCCATATTTCTTTGATAATGACCCTCAATCAGACGATCAATTCTAGGAGTGGCTCAGGGAGATCAAAGAGCACAAAGGATATTACAATATTGGAGGTAGACTATGGAAATATGTTGAGCGCTATCTTGACATAGATCTTTGTGTTGTTGTAGCAGAACATAATGCATGAGGACATGCATTGCAATAGGTTGGGGGGAAATGATGAGGCAAAACATTACCTCATACAAAGACTACTTTTGATAACTTATTAAACTATTTGGAACTACTTATGATATGTTTTTGTACTAATTTTAGTGATACTATGCATTATATGATGATGTTTGCATATTGGAATGATAAAGTGCATATGACCTATTTTGACTAATTTATCTATGTTTTATAATCTGTTTCAGTTGTATGTTTTAGTATATTTTGCATTAAAATAGAATTGTAATATGAAGGTACTACTATCTATTTAGTTTTGTGCTTCTTTTACAAATTTTCCCCACCACTCACCCATTTTGAATAACCTAAAGGCACCAAATACTTTGTCAGCAGTTGACTATGTAGAAAATAGGAATTTTTCCATACAAATTCCAGCCAGCTGTACATATATAGCATGGCTTGGAATTTGTCCACTCCAACTCATACAAAAGGTGGAATCAGTCATCTGGGTACCTATGGAGGTTATTTATGCCATCACAACTGGTCACACATGCTTCTATTGCATGAATTAATGCCAACTCTGTTCTATTGCCTGATATTCTGGAGCAGCTCTGAAATGAGCATAGAAGACATAAATTTGGTCAAATGCATCTTTAATTGTAGTAAAAGGAAGGTAAACGATGGTTGCAACTATTCTAGGGGCCTCCCTATCCTTTCCAACACCTGTCCCTCACCAGATAAAGCCAACAATTGGAATGGATAAGGTTTAATGGATCAGATCCCTACATTTTTGGGAAACACAATCCTGCAACGGTTGTAATAGTCCTGTATTGAAGCACCAAACTTTATCATTGTTGTACCTTGCTAGTATAAATAAAGTGCTCCCATTTGGTTGAGCATATAGGGAGATATAGGAGCTAGAGGATATAGAGGTAGCAAAATTTCATAAAGCTTTCTTTGTAATTACAACAGAACAATATTGTGCAGGCCTTTTCCTGCAATACTGAAATGTTGTTGCAGAATTAATAAAAAGGTGCAATTTCCCATTCCATTGGCATTCTGAGTGAATGTGTAAAGTTTAGATAGTTTAGAACAGGTACTTTTCACCTTCTTCTGGTTCAGGGAGCAAGGGCCACTTCCAGGCCTAGGAGAAGGGACAACATAGACAGGTTTTCTGCCTATTTCTTGCTGCAGCAGATTAGCAAGAACCTGACAGTTCTTATTAGTGCATTTCTTGTTCATTTATGTTGGTATTTCTTGCATATTACTAGTTGTGTTAGACTACAAATGGTTAGTGCATATCATCTGATCACTTAGGGTAGCTTCATGCATCTTATAGCATACAACATTTTTTGTTCCCAGTTTGCATTTCCAGATCTTGGCATTTCCAGTTTGCATCAGAGAATTTCCTAATGTTTTAGTTCTGCAACATTTAATTTTTGTTATTTGAATTATGTTGCTATAACTAGATTTTGCTTTATGCAAGGTGTGATTTTCAATTCTGCAAGTTTCATTTATGATATTTCAATTTCTGCATCATTTCATTTCTATCAGTTTAAATTCTGCAACAATAGTTAGTTTTCCTTTTCTGCAAAGTTTCAATTCCTGCAATTACATTTCTGTAAGGGTAAATAGGAGTCAATTTCAGTTTTTAGGAGTTAAAAAGGAGACACAAACACCCCCAAGCACTAACTGTTTCACCAATAAAGCCATCTCCTGAATGAACTGATCCTTAAAATGCTTGCCTTTCCTATCGTATATAGCCTTGGACACCGCCCTGGATTGACAAACATAATGATTAAATGATGAAGAGTTGATGACACTCATCAAAGATGAGGAGTTGAACAAGGTTCTTATGAAGAGAAGGAAATTGAGCCCAACAATGAAGGATATTGTTCAAATTCTAAAATTTGGTAAGAGTGGAGAAGAGGTAAGTCCCTCTGGTCTTATCATCCAAAATTCCTTTGACTGTCTTGCCATGGATGATCCAACTCTTCAATAGTTAATGTAAAGCTCTATAGCCTCTCCAAACCCTGTGTTTGAGAAAGGCTCTCTAGGTCCGAATACCAGAAGTCATAAGAAAGCTCGTTTTGATACAGGTATCAAAAGGAAAGTGGGGAGACCCAACAAAAGAGTGCTTAGAAAAATAGAGACTGACTCTAAAATTGCTAATAATGTACAACCCCTTCTAACGAATAGTTTTGAGGCTCTACATCCTAGAGAGAATGAGGTTATTCCAATCGTGGAGACTTGGAACAAATATATTTGGGAGTTTGGTCTGACAAAAGGATTTATTTCTTTGGGGATCAAAAAAAGGTCAGTAAGCCTCCCAAGACCTCGCTAATAAAGGCTTCCAATAAGTTATTTTTAGTTATTTCTTGTTCAATTGTTTGTCAAGTCGGATGTTGTTGCTACAAATCTAACCTAGTTTTAGGTTGGATTCTTGGCTCTCTAGTTCTCTGAGCACCCTTAGATTCTAGTTGTAAGGCTTGCTTCCTATATTTAGGACCCCAATGGTGGGTGGGATCTTCAAATTTTGAACTTTGTATTTGAATGAAGCTCCAGGAAGTATTTTCAAATTTTAATTTTAAATATTGAATTTGAATGTTGTTTTGGATGCCCATTTATCCTATATTGGCCCATGTTTCCAACTAGCTATTTGACCATGGGACATAAAAATCTATGGCTTATTTTCTAGGAGGTTGTAGTTTTAATGCTCCAAGTAAAGTCATATTGGATTTTCAGGTTTGATTCGTGGAATTAGCTCAGTCTTTCTTGATGTCTTATTGTTATATCTAAGGTTTTGGGGTGCCTTTAAAAACCCTAATTGTAACAAGTTTGGGTACCCTTTAAAAACCCCTTCTACCGTCAATAAAAAAACATTGAATAATTTTACAAAATTATTTGGTATCATAGTAGAAAGAAAAATGAATCCATGAAAAAAAAATCAAGAAAAGAGGGTAATAGGGCATGAAGGGTTTAGATCAAAATACCCAACAATAGAGTATTGCACTACATGAAGGTTCTTAATAGAGAGGATATGGAATGAAAAAAAAAATTATTGTTGTTTTGTGTACTTTGAAAAGTCTTTTGACACAGTACCTAGAGGTAAATTGTAAAATTTTATCAAAGAAATTGGTATACAAAACAACTCTAGAGTAGCTATACACAAATTTTATAAGCAATTGTTAGCAAAAATTAAAACTCTAGGACTTTCAAAGTGTTTTGGAAGTGATATAAAGGTGAAATAAGTTTTTCCATTATCACTTACTTTATTTAGCCTTCGTATTGACAAATTGAAGGAATAGATAAAAAGGATGAGAGAAGAGGGAATATAACTGGATAGTTATGAAGCAAAACTTATCATCAATTCTAGTGACCTCATGTTGATTGGAAAGATACTTGAAATTTTACAAAATCATCTAAAAAAATTAGAGCATTTTTACAAAAATGTTGGGATGTAGGTAAACAATAGCAAGACTAAAATAATGGTCTTCTCTACTAGGAGAGAGCACAAGCAACCATACATTTTATTTGAAGGAATCATTTAGAGGTAGTAACAAATCATAAATACATTGGTTATATTTTTAAAATAGACTTAATTGGAAATATGAAATGTGAAATGAATACAAGCAAAATGAGGGGCATTTTATTCATTGATAAATATGACAAAAAATGTAGAGTTGTGGGATTGGAAAACCGTTAGGGTCACTTTTGGGTTATTATTTATTTGAGTAATTTCATATGGGTGTGAGGTGTGGGTTAGCAATACATCAAAATTTAAATATAAAAAATAAAAAATTCAAAAGTAGCTAACTACAAATAGTTTCAAAATTAAAGCATAGTCCCATATGACTGAAACAAGGACTTTTCCACTAGAAACAAAAGCTATGGCCCTTAAAGAAAATATAAAGAGTTGAATATTGTGATTTTATAAAATAGGTAATCAACTAAATATATAATAGAATAAAATATACATGGATGAAACAAAAAACAAATGGATGAAAAAATGAAGCATTAAATCTCATGAAGTCCCAAACTACAACAAAGAAATTAAATAGTGAGGGAAAATTTTAGACGTATCATGTGGAATGAAAATTTAGGAAGGAAAAAAATAGTTATACATCAATAAGTTCAACCCAAACTATGAAAAAAACCAATAGAATTACATAGATGCAAAGATCAAATGGAAAGAAAAATTCTTATAGACCAACTAAGATCCAGTTCACACTATATTAGATGGAAAACTAGGATGGATGATACCTCAAGAGACATGGTTAGAACAAATATATTTATTTTACACAATAGGAGTAATGGAGACCAAAAAATATTTTCTCATGGAGTGTTAAGCCTACAAGGATATCATAATTGCATAAAAGGACACTCTAAAAATGAACTCGTAAATGGAAATTTTTGAAGAATTGAGAATAGAAAAATCAAGGAAACTTCTCATTAAAATCAACAACAAAATAATTACACTCCAAAATATGATAAGAGGATGTTGAGATTTTTGACATTGTTGAATAATTTTTCTCTTGGATGCTTTTAAACTTTGGAACTCTAAAAGGGATGTCCAAGGTTTGAATTAAAAAAGAAGTGGGGTTGTACACCTTGCCCCATATAGTAATAGAGGTATTGATCCTATAAACTATTTGTAACTATTTGTGTGTTGTGAATATAATTAAAATAATTTCATTTACTAATAATTATAATTTAAAAGGACCTTCATATACAGTCTCAATGGTCCTAATGGGTAATACTTTAAAACTATGAATAGGAGGTCCACGTTTTGAATCCAAAAGGGATAGAGTTGTACATCATTACTTCAATATGGGTCAATTAACACTAGGATAGTCACATTGTTCCATGTGGCCTATGGCCTTGTGCAAATTAATATCTACTGTATTGTAATTATCACAAACACTTTAAGCAATATTTTTTTTATTTGGTTAGTGTGAGAAACCCCTACGAGCAATGCACAAGGCTAAGCAGTCTCCTCAAAACCAGAACCCCTCATAAAGTCATGAGCTATGCTTATAAATGGGTAATTTAACACAGAGAAACCACACATCCACCCCCTCATGCACTCATACACATCATAGTTTGAACCTTGGACCTCTCGAAGAAGTACCAAAGCCCAAACCATTGTGTTTTCCCCCTTAGGACAACACCTTAAGCAATATTAATACTAGAAAGAAGATGTCAACATAAAGTACCTTTATATTAATGCATGCTTTTGAATTAGCAAAGCTTTTAGTATATGAAATGTTTTATAATCCTACTATATCTCATGTTCACTAGTAATATACCACAATACATATGTATATATTGTTGAATGATAGGATATCTTTAATTTACATTTTTAAGGTTAAAATATATTTTATTTTATTTTTTGAAAAATACATGTGTATTAAATATTTGTAAACCCATTTTCTAAATGTATTATGTAAATTTTAGTTTATAGTATGGTCAGGACAACTAATTTAAAGGTCAATCATGAGTGGGTTAAACTTCTATACCCACTGATACTTGAACTTAAGCCTTCTCCATGGAGAATAACTTATTCCATCCATTTGAGCTTAGCTCAATGCAAATGTTCTTCACCCATTTTTTTAATGGTTTATCATGTATTCTAGATTATAATTAGTCCAAGACAATTTACTTGAAGGTTAGTGACCAATGGGTTGGACCTCTATGCTTATTTATACTTGAACCTAAGACTTATTAGTAGAAAATTACTTGCTCTAATTAGTTTATCTTAGTTTGATGAAAAATATGTAAGACTCTCTTATGAAAAAGAAATATGATTTACAGTATAAAACTTCTTGTTTGCACCACTTACCCCAACCCGCTTGGCTTACAAACCTTATATTAACAACTTTAATTTTTTAAAAACTTTTTATTAAATTTATATGTATCTAAAAACTAATTAAAAAAAAAATCATTTCTTCAATATCAACTAGAATTTTAAATCCAAAACAAAATTCCATTTTCATTACACATTTTTCAATAATAATTATAAAACTTTTGATACTCATGATTTAAAAACTATATAATCTCAAAAACTTATAGCATAATTTTCTCTGTTTTGTAAGCATAGTTGCATGTCAAATTTATTACAACAAAATATTTTTTATGTTGTCCTTTAATTTTTTTTATTGATAGTAAAAGGGATTTTTAAAAGGGTCCTCAAACATATTACAAGTAGGGTTTTGAAAGGATCATAACCTTGGATATAACAAAAGCACATAGAAGTACTTGGCTAGATTCCATGAACAAGCCCAAAATACCATGCCAACTTTACTTGGAGGAAAAAGTCTAGGATATAATGAAACAACCTCCTAGAAAAGGTCGTAAAAATTAAAAATAGACAACTGACAACAAAATCCAATAAAGGAGAAATGGGCACCCGTAAATACAATGAAATATAATATTTAAATTTCAAATTTGAAAATTCTGCCCAGACCTGCAAACACTTTAAACAAATAAATATTTGAAATTCCTCTCACTATTGGGGCCCTAAATTCGTGAATCGGACCTCCATTACTGAAACCATGAAAGACCTCAACACTGGAAACCCTATGACAAAGACCAAGTTGTAAATATGATATCACCCCAAGATTCCCAAAAAACCATCTAGACCTAACAAAACTGAACCAAAAAGACCAAAATCACTTGCTGAAATTTTTTCTAAACAAGGTCTTTGGAGGCCTACCAACTTTTTTGTTTTATATCAATAAGAAATCCTTTTTTTAGACCATACTCCTTAGAATAATTGTCCCAGTACCCCTCAATTGGAACATCCTCATTCTCTCAAGTACACAAAAACTTCAAGCAATCCATTAGAAGGGGTTGAACTTTGTCAACAATATTAGAGTCAATCTCCCTTTTCCTGTGTGCTATGTTGTTGGATCTTACCACTTTCCTTTTGAACCCTACATCAAAACAAGCTTTATTGTGAATTCTGGTCTTTGTACTTGGAGAGCCTATCTTTAGAATTGAGGGCATATGGATTTCCATTTATTAATGAAGAGTTAGATCATCCATGTTAATGCAATGAGAGGATTTTTGAAGGATAAGACCATGGGTACTTATCTCTTGTCAATAATCCCCTACCTTGGAAATATGAACAAACTTTCTAGCTCTAGGGCTCACCTCCATTTTCTCCATAATAATCCTATTTAACCCCCCATATTCATAAAGTGTGTTCCTATTTAACCCCCATATTCATCAAGCGTGTTCATTGGAATAAGGGTTTCCTCTTGAGATTCAACACTAAGCCCAACTTGATAATTTTATTCCTCCTCTGCTTTGACACTAAGCCCAACTTGAGAATTTGCATCCCCGCTAGCCTCATGGGAGGCATATTTAGCTGAAGATACTTTATTTTTCATATTTTTTATCCCCTTTTTTGGCACCCATTTTATGTTGTCCTTTCATATCTATAGGTAAGAACTCTAATTTTTAAGAAAGATTGGTTATCTTTATAGATTCCTATAATTTCTATTCTTCTTTTTCAATTTCAATAATCCTTATTATTTTTTGTTATTATTAAATAATTTTTTTATCTCATAAATAAAAAAGGAGTTCTAGGTCTCTTTTTTGGGTAGAATGAAATCTTGTTTGGCAAGTTGGAAATATAAGTTCTATAATGCAATAACCCATAAAAACTATAATGCAATCCATTGATATATATGATGTCCCTTTCAAGATTACCAATAGGTATAGTATTAGAAATTGATAAACTTCAAAGAGAATTTCATTAAATTGGATGCAAGGAAAAATTTAGGTTTCCTCTTTGCAAGTGGGATGAGTAGTAGGCTTGCAAAATTGCAGACTCGTGAGTTTGATCTTAGGGGCAACACTTGGGTAGAGATTATTAAATAATAAAGAAAGGAATTGGGGGAAAATATTACTTTGAAAATATGGAGTTTATTTTGATGCAATGAAATGGTTTAGAAAACGAAACCTACCAAAAATATCATCAACATGAAACTTCATGTTATATAGTTTGCAATTGATAAAGAAACATATTAAATGGCTAGTCAATGAGGGGAATTATACAAATTTTTGGTTGGATACTTAGTTGAAGTCTTATCCTTTTATATTTGACTCAAAATGACAACCATTAGCTTGAGCATGCCTAAGTTTCAAAGGTCCAAAGAACAAATACTATATTAATGTGAGAAACAACTCCATATCGTGGATTTCTATTAGTAACCTGGTTTAAGGAGAGGAACTCAAAAAAATTGTAGATGAACTTCAAGAGATGATTCAATAGTTTTACTTATCATTTTTACATGAAAGGGTGATTTTATTTGGAATCTATGAAAATATGGTTTATACTTAGTCAATTTGGAATACGAGGATTTAAAGCAATCAAAATTTTCCACTCTTAAATATTTTCCTAAAAGAATGTTTGATCATTAGAGGTTGTCCCAAAGGCATAAACATTTCTTTGTTTAGTAGTTCAACGTAATATTCTTGCAAAAGAGAGTTTATAAATAAGAGGATGTCATGGACCTCTTAGATGTCCCTTATGTGAGAAGGATCTTGAAATATTAGACCATTCACTTCTTCATTGTCCCTTTGCTCATACCATTTAGGGTTACTTTTTAAAAAATATGAAAATATATTGGGTAGCTTCATCAACATTGAAAGAGTTGATGAAATGTTGGATTAATTATTTTAAAACTAAAGCATTATGCATTCAATGGAGGATTGGCCCTACCACTATTTGTTGAAATTTATGGTTTCAAAGGAGTAATAAATTTTTAAAATAAATCTCAAAATTATGCTTAAGTTTGGAATTGTATTATTGCCTCTCTTGTAAAATATTTATAGATATGGTGCTCATATAGGAAGGTCTCAAGTGCATAAAAGAGGTTTTAACAAGTTGGTTACAGGATTTGAACATACATGGAAGAGTCATTTGCAATAATGGCATGAAAATAAAGGATTTACCATGATCTAGGTGTACCAATCTAGAAAGCATACACCTAAACTAATACATTAATTGAAATCAATCATTAAAGCATGAAATGGAAGACAATATTGCATATGACAAGAAAATGAATGTTTCTTTTATTAATCTTGAATCAAATCTCGGTTACAATCATGCCCCTCTTAGGGTCACCCAAATGTTGATACAATTAACACAATTTGAAAGCCCCAATGGGGTAGGTGCAATACACAGACTCTCTAAATGGACATGAACTGCTCCAAGGTGTCGATGACCTTCTTCTCCATGATTAGAGGTATTTTTTATCTTGCATCTCAAAACCCTATTAATCCTACGTGCAATAAACAACAAGAAGCAATTAGCAACAAAAGAGGCCTCTCTTGATGAGGCTTTTAGGAGGTATTTGCATAAAAATATAGTATAACTAGCATGAAATCAAGAAAGCGCAAGAAACATACTAAACTTATGTTAAACCTAAAAATATTGCTACAAACATATAAACAAAAGTAGATCTAGCTATCTATTGTCTTGATTACAAAATTAAAAGCATGGAAGCATGAAAAGAACCATTAGTGCCATAATTGCAAAAGTGAAGGAAAATGACTAAAAACTCTAATTGCACCGGTCAAAGTTTCTATTAAATCAAATTAACATGATATATGTCTAATCTAATACAATTAAGCAAATCCTATGGCTAGAAAACAAGGAAATTGAAGATGACAACCTAATCGTGGGTCTGATGCACGGTGAGCACTATTAGCTATGTTCAATAGCCATGAATGAGCTTGAAATGTTCTTGCCCTCCTAATTTGGTGTTCAATCTTCAATTCTCCTTGAGGAATTGATGATCAAGGGTCGCCATTGTGTCCTCTGATATATTTGGTGGTTGAATTGCTCAGTTGGTGCATGGATTGCACGAATTCATGTTTCTTGGATCTCCTAGCCTCCTAGGACCTCCATGACATGTGATCTCCAATTGGGCAGCCAAAGTGTTCCTCTCAATGCATGTAAGTGAGTATGCAATTCGACAGGGCTTCACTGTGTTTCAACTCGAGACTTGTCTATATCTTTCTCCAATTTGGAGGGGGGTTTTATAGCATTTTCCAAGGGCTAGGGGTGGCTTCATGAGGAAGCCAAGAACAAGATTGGGTAGTTGAGCTTGTTGGATGGAAGGATCCAAAACCTTCCTCGCTCAAACCACTCCAATATGTAACCAATTGGTCATTGCAACCGATTTTGGGTCGGATGAAGGCCAACTGATTTTTAGTCCTAACCACGACTGACAAGCGTGGTCAGATCTATTAACCATGGGTGTCAGCAATGGCTAACACTGACTAGGAAAAGGTGCCCAAATGAGTGGTAAAAACCACTGCTATACCTTGGAATCTATCCAAGGTCTTCCATATGGTCTTCTAGCATGTCCCATATGAGTAGTCGCCTCGATATGATGTATTTTAGGTGTCTATAGATACCCCTTTTGAGATGCGTTGTGAGATCGAACAATTTTGAGCAAAAATAGACCTCCTAAAATGATGTCGTAGGTTGGATGATGATCATTGGTCTGATCAACATTAGATGCTCGAGTCCTACAAAGAAGACGCACATCCTAGAATCATTGCTTCCAACTGGATGGAAGGCTTAAATTTGAAAAAGCTTTGGCAAGCTCCAGCGTCGATCGGTCAGCTCAGGGCTACTATAGGCTTTCGCACCATATAGATTCCGAAAGGAGGAGAGCTACTAACTTAATGTCATATTTTCTTTTTTCCCTAGTAGAGGGTAAGCTTATGATAGTCGTTGGCAATGATTCGTAAGATGAACGCAATTTGACAAGATCTAGGGATCTACGATCAAGGGATCTTCTGTTGACTTTGATTATGATTTGATATTATGACTACCCCCTCAAGCAATGAGTCGATGAGGGTAATGACAATTAAATGAAGTGATGAGTCGCTTGACCACTATGAATGACTTTGAACAAATTAAGATTTAGCATTTTAATACTTGGCAAGGCCTAATCAGCTATGATTGCAACTATTAATAGTAATTGTATATTTCTATCCCATGGAGCGGTCCAACCATGAAGGCCTTCTTAGGGAATCAAAATGGTAACAATGTCAATTATGCTTGTGTTGAATCATATTGTCGATGATTTTCTAAAAATGTCATAGGGGAATTGCGATGAATATCTCATTCCCTTGGAGCAGTCCGACCGTCTGGGCCTTCTTAGGGATTGAAATGAAGCATACAATTCAGCGATGACTAATTTACCCCAAATGTCCTTATGGTAATTTACTCATATTGCCGGTTTGCATGGAGCACAAGTCATTGCAACCACCAAGTGTATAGGGTAAATAACTAGATACAAGGCACATTTGGCTTTTGGATTATTTGATTTTTTTGTTAATTTTGAAAAAATTTAATTTTTTGATCCGGTTGGTACTTAGAAGTTACCATTTTGGAACTCCACATGGTGGGATTTAAGAGAATTTATTGTAGCTTGTTAACCGTGTTTGACAACGATAGCTAAAAATATCAAATTTCTTAACCGTGGGTTAGACCTACAGGCGAAAAACCCTAATTTGGGGACCACGGTTGTCAAGCATGGTCAAGACCGAAATTAGAAATATTTAAGCATTTTGCACAATTTAAAATTTCATTATTTCCTGTTGCAGTTTGAAAATCTGAGAGCTCTAAGAGGTAAAACTTGAAATTTGACACAAAACGCTGCTGAAAAACCGATCCGCTTACCTTGTCTCTCATCCTGATGGCAGACCAGCTGCAGGCCTCTACTGGTGGAGGATCCGGTGTTACAAAGGTAACACGTAAATCGAGACCACACTTTCATTACCAGTTTAAAAATTAACCACATTAATTAATGAGGCAAATTAACTTCACTAAACTATCGGTAATGAACCTCACCCTAGTTAGGTTTAGCTTAGGTTAGCTTAGAGGGGAGGGCTTTAATTTTTGGGGTGCCTCGAGATAAGGAATGACCTTGAAAAGGTCATCCTTGCTAGCTGCGGCTGATAGGCACGGTCCCCAATTGGCAAATTGGGGGCTATGACTGTTATCCATGATGGGATTTAAAATCCAATGGTCAAAATTTTGATCGCCATCCCGACTGTGGGTCTGAACCACGGTTCGACCACTTTAGGCAAAAATTTTAATTTTTCAATTTTTTTTATTTTTTACAGAATTAATTGATTTTTTTTATTTTTGAAGTGTTGTTTTTCATTTTTTTGATGCTTTTGACATTTTTTGACTTTATTTTTCATTTTGAAATTGTTTTTAAATGTTTTTGCTCATTTTTTATTGTCTTTTATTAATTTTGGCCTCATTTTTCTTTATGTTAGACCCTGACTATGAGGGCGAGGGAGTCTGAGATCCTTTGCAACCTACACGGTGCCCTTGATCCGGTTGATCAGGCTTGGTTTGATGCCATGGGGTTTGGCTACGTATTGTGCCTCCCCACCATCAAGGTCGACCAGGCCTATATGACTGCCTTGGCTCGATGCTGGGATGCGTAGACCAACACCTTTCACCTGCCCATAGGTGAGATGACAGTGACACTGGAGGATGTCTACCGCATCTTCCACATTCCTCTAGATGGTGAGCCCATCACATATTCACCAACCGAGGCGAAGAAGGTCGTATTTGCATAGATTTTTGGTCGGTGCAGTGTAGAGGTAGAGTGCGACTCAAACCACGGAGAGGTCCACATTGAGGACTGGTACACAGTGAGGGTCTTCAATGAGCGCACAACCGTATTCATGCACTTGATCGTACAGGTTATCCTCCCTGATTCTTCTAGAGTGAGGTTTCCTTGGAACCTCTTGGCTAGGACTATGGACATCCTCATGAGTCCTACTGATCATCCCCTGATCCTGTCCTGGGGTAGTGCACTATTGGTGCAACTCTATAATGAGTTGTATCATATCACCTGTAGGAGCAGAGTCGGCATTGGGTGCAGCCTACTGCAATAGATCTAGGGGTGGTAGCACATTAATATTGAGCACCCCATGAGCCTGCCATTGGATATTGGCATTATTGAGGAGTGACACCAATGTTATACTATATGTTGGCCTCAATATTAGGAGGGCTTCAAGAGTAGGTCTCATGCAGGGGACTTGACTCACTACATTGTATGGTTTACGGGGCTACAGGCCAATCAGATTGAGTGGCACCCCTACTTAGACTACCCTCCATGGACGAAGGCTACTTATATGTTGCATCAAGCATGCAGGGATAGATGGCTCCTCGAACATAAGTCCGAGGTATGGGAGTTCTTCTACTACTCTCACATCCTGAGATAGTTTGGTATTCAATAGGATATTCTAGATATGTCGACCATCTACCATCACCTCCATCTAGAGAGGGACCTAACTTGGCCCAAGATTACTCTATTGGGTGATGAGGATGATGACTTCTAGGAGTCGGGATAGAGATATGGAGGGACTACTCCCTCATTTGACACATGGTGGACACTCCAGGTGTGGTGAGGTTTTGAAGGCCCCTTGGCTAGGGTCCTAGATGATACAGTAGAGGGCATAGAGGGCACTAAGGTAGATTCTCATAGGTGCAGAGTTTGTTAGAGGACTAAGGGAGGATGGGGTGAGGGTGCAGCAAAGGAGGCACCACCGGCTAAGGAGGAGGGTGATGCTCTTGAGGAGGGTGAGGCAAAGCCTGACAGTGATATTGGGTAGCTCAGAGCCTAGGTTGCTAGCCTACAGACTTAGGTAGGCTCTCTACAGACTCAGATGCTACAATGAGACACCACCATTGCCACTCTATAGGAAAAGGTGGGGGATCTATAGTCTAGGCTGATAGTAGGGTAGGCCTAGTGGTGGTGCACTCTGTAAGCTAGGATCACTACAACTGATGTAGAGATACAGAAGCTCACAGGGTAGTGCACTCTTCTATAGTCTTAGGTAGATGCTTCGACAATATTTCTCATCGCCTACCAGGATGGGGGATCAACTCCCTCATCTTCATAGGTTGTTCTAGCACCCCCAACTATTCCAATAGTACCAACAATGCCAGTAGTACAGGGAGTAGTAGCTCTGGATCAGGGAGCAGATATTAGGAGACTCTGGGCTCTGGTTGAGAAGCACATTGATGATGCCTCACGTAGCTCTGCCTACATCACCACTCTAAGAGGGTGGATTGGACTACTCAGGGGTGAGGTTCCAGAGATGCCCACGACTTTAGGATCTCATAGGACTCGCACTCGGGAGACAGGTCAGTCGTCAGCTAGCTCTAGCCATAGGACTCACAAGTCAGAGAGGACTTCTGGTGCCAGCTCATGGAGGACCCACGGGGAGGGTGGAGGCGACGATGGTGCCTCACAGACTGGGGGTGCAAGCCCTGACTAGTACATATCTTAGAGATGTCATTGTACCCTTTTTTGAGTGTAAGGTCGAGGACCTACACATATGTAGCCTACGGGTATTTTTGACCATACCGATGTACTGCACATTATTATTATTTTTGGTACACACACACACATATATATATATGATCTGATATTGGAGACTCATTATATGTGTAGATTTTATGTGTTTTATTGTTTATGTTTTATGAGATGCACATGGATGCAATGCTTATATGTTATGTTGATTTAATGCTATATGATGTGATGTATGGATGACATGCACTAGCTATATGATGGATGTATGATTTAGATGCGATGATATACATGTGTAGATGGACTACTTATGATGAATGTATATGAATGCAATATTTGATGTTAAATGCATGTATAATTTGCTTCACTTGTATGCATTTAATTTATGCTGCTATGACATAATTTATGCCATGTATGTATTGCATAATTTTTCTATGATGAATGCTATGTAAATGAACATGTATGTTTTAATCACTAAAAAAATAATGTATGATTGTCATATGGATTTAACAATATAATGGATGACACCATAGAATGTATAACAATCATGAATTGTAATTGCTATATCCTTGTAAAATTTTGATAAATTGTACACCCTTATGTGAGATGCAATGATGTATTGTTTCTATTTATAAGCTCTTGTAAGTTAAAATAATATGCATAACATAGTCAGTGGTAGTTTAAATATCATTTCTGACATCCATTCAGTATCTAACCTATATTATGAACAATCTTTAATAAACAAAATCTTATAAATAGAAATTTGATATTTGATGATTGCATTGAAAATTGGTTGTTGCTATTTGGGAATTTTTGAGGTTTTCCATGAAACTCAAACACCCTAGTTGACTTATCAAAAGTTGTATACTAACCATACTAGACTTTTGAAACATAAGGCTTTCACTAGGATAGACCCTAACTATTCATTATCCTTGTGTGTGCAAATGAGTATATGTAGATAAGGCATAAGCATACCCCGATGTCAAGCGAGATTCTTTCATCCCATTTCTAATATTGGGGATCCTCAAATGTCTATCCAATCCTAGGTTTAGATTTTAGTTGGACTAGACTACTAGGCGATACAGAACACTTGAAGCTAGCTCTTCTAAATTCAAACATTGGTCTACATAAAAGCAAAATGCTAATGTATCAGATATATCATCATGCGTAAGGTATAGTAGTATTGATAGTTCCAGGGATTCAAGCTCGCCCCCTTATTTTCTTTAATTTTTTGGGATACTTGCTCATGTAAAGTGATAAGAATCACTATTTATTTTATACTTCTATTTTAGTGATAAAAACCACTGTTTATTTTTGTACTTCTTTTTTTTTTCTTTGAGCAAGGGATTTGATACTGATAGGATTTCTTTGATAAAACTTGATCTTGATTTGATTTGAATTCTGAGGATTTAAATTTGGGAGTTTCACTTTGGGATATCTTTCAGGGATATCATTATGGGATATTGCTCCTTTATTTGTAAGCAAGGGATTTATTTGGGTAAGGGGTAAGCTTGTCCTTTTGCCAACTATCAACATTTCTTGAATCGTCCGCATAGGGGGATAAGCAAGAATAAAATTTTCACTTCAGGATACCTGGTCCCACTTTATACCAATCATATTTTCCTACTCCTTGTTAGGATTTTTTAGTTTGTTGATTAGTGATAGGATTCTGATATGTTAAGGGCTATACAAACTAGACCTCATATACAAAAGCAAAGCAATATTTCTACCAAACTCCTAAGAAGACCACTAAGTATGGTTGAATGACCGAAAAACCTTAGTATATTCTTCATAGCAACAAGAAGGGTTGTGTTGAAAAACACAATTACTCACAAGGGTGATGAATGATGAAAATGCAATGATGCATGATTGAAACACAAATTTGGTGTCATTTGTAAGATCGCAAACACAGTCCATCCTAATGCAATGTACGATGGATGGAAATGCCTAATGCAATGCAATTAAATGAATGGATGAAAAATGGAATGCCATATGCAAGTGCAATGTTTTTTTTTAGATTTATGTTTTGACCAAGGGATTTTAAAAACCATTGGAGCCTTTTATGATTTGACCAAAGGGGTTATAGATGCCTTTGGGGAATTTTTGAAATTGACCAAAGGGCTTACATATGCCTTTGGATACTTTTTGAAATTGACCAAAAGGCTTACAAGTGCCTTTGGGGTCTTTTTATGGTTTTAGGCATAAAACGCTTTAATATGAAGGATGTTGAGAGGTTCAGGCTCTTCAATTCCTTACAACGATGTCAATCGATATGTCCCAGGTCCAATATTATCAGAGATCATATAAGGACCTAACCAATTAGCCACAAATTTTTCTTGTAGTTCTAATGGTAAATTTGAGTTTTTTTGGTTCTCTTTCAACATAAGATCACCAGAATCAAAGTCTCTCAAATGGACTTTGTTATTGTAAGCTTGTTTCAAGTGCTCCTAATAAACGTGAAGGTGCTCAAGGGTATTCATAGTGATGTTCATAAATTAGCATCAATTTATCCATGTGAGCTTGCCGCGTTGTTTCATCATCAATGATCTCTTTGAATGCAACATGCAACGTTGGAATTTCTAACTCTAAGGGCATAATGGCCTCAGTGCCATATACTAGTGAAAACAAAGTTTCCCAATGGGTGTTCGAATGCTAGTCCTGTAAGTCCATAATACAAGGGGTAGCTGGATGTGCCAATATTTGTGGTGTCCAGTTATGATAAGCTTCAGCTTTGATTGACAAGAAAACATGTTCTACCTGCGGTTCCATATTTACAAATGCATACTAGGAAATAACCTTGTGGTGAATGGTAGTATCACTCCCCATCGAAATCTGCAAGATAAAATACCCACGAGACACTCTCTTTAGAAAGTATCTGGCTCTATAGAACCATTCATGGTTTGGTTCTACATGAATCATGTTTATTGACCCTTTTTAATCCAATGCTTCACGCTACACATCAAAATGTGACAATGTTTTTACATGGATGGTAGTGAAATCGATAGACTGATTCTGAGGGATTAAAGATCCCAAATATGCCATTTTGTCTGCAAATCTATTGGACAAACTAGGGATTACCTCGATGTCATACCATTCCATTTGAGCTAGATAAATGTCAAAAATATCCTTGTAAACTTTAAATACTAGACATCGGCATTGAAATAATCCCTTAACTTGGTTAACAATGAGAAGAGAATCACCAAAGATATTTAGCCTTTTGATCTTCATGGCGACATCTGTTTGGAGACCCAAAATTAAGGCTTTGTATTCAACATTATTTTTAGTGCAAGGAAATTCCAAATTGAACAAAAAGGGCATTGGAGCTCCTTGTGGTGTGAACAACACTATTCCTACACCACCCCCTTGCTCACACTTTGAAACGTAAAATAAAAAGGTCATATCATATTTTTTATCTAGTTCCTCAGGTTCGGGTGCTTTTGATAAGGTAAAGACTACATCATTAGGAAGCTCTATGGTGAGGGGCCTACTATTCTCGAGAGGTGCCTCAGCCAGTTGATCAACTATGACTTGTCCCTTAATGGAATTTTTTCTTATGAATTCCAAATCAAATTCCATAAATAGCATGATCCACTTCATAGTATGTGTATTATGATATGTCTTGCTCATAATATACTACAAAGGATTTTGTTTTGATATGACATACGTTGTATGACTTAACATATAGTGTCACAATTATTTTGTAGAAAACACTACTACTAAACATAACTTTTCCACGTATGCATATCTTAGCTCATAACTCACCAAGGTTTGGCTAATGTAATATATGACTTGTTCTTTATCTTGCACATTCTTTTGGGCTAACATGGTCCCTAGTGCAAAGTCCATCATTGATATATAGCAAGAATGGTACATCTAGTCTTGATGGAGCTAGCACTGGCGAAATTTCTAGGCATTGCTTAATCTTAGAAAAGGCTACTTGATAGTCCTCATCCCAGTTGAATGGTACCCCCTTGTGTAGAAGTCGATTCATGGGTCAAAATTTATTCGATAATTGTGCGATAAATCACTTTATGGATGCTACTTTGTCCTGTAGGCTTCTTAATTCCTTGATGTTTATGGGAGGATGCATTTCTAAAATAGCCTTGGCCTTTTTTGGATCAAATTGAATGCCTCGTTTTGAAATGATGAATCCTAAGACCTTCCCTAAAGTTACGAAAATACACAATTCTTAGGATTCAACCTGACATTATTCTTTATCAGGTGATCGAAGACTTTTCTTAGGACCTTAGCATACTCTTCATGTAGCAATGACTTTGTAAACAAGTCATTGATATAATATTCTAAGATCTTATGCATGTGGTGATGAAAGATATATGTCATATCCTACTAATATGTAGCACCAACATTCTTCAGGCCGAATGGCATAACCTTGTAACAGAATGTCCCCCATGGCATTATGAATGTGGTTTTCTATTGGTATCCAGGCTTAATTCAAATTTGTAACTAGAAAAACCATCCATTAAGGAGAGCATCTTATGACCCACAGTTGCAGATACGAGAGAATCTATGTTTGTCAATAGAAATGAATCCTTTGGTGTTTCCCTATTTAGGTCTCTAAAATCTATACAGATATGGATCCTTCCATCAGGTTTTATTATAGGCACCATGTTTGATACCCATTCTGGATAGTCAATGGAAATGATAAACTCTACATCCAACAACTTTTGCAATTCATCCTTAACCATTAAGGCTATTGTTGGATGCATCTTCTTGAGTTTCTACTTGACTAGATTCTTTGATAGATCTAGTGAAAGGTTATGAGTAACCAATTTTGGATATAGAACCTACATGTCCTTATAAGTCCAAGAAAAGAGATCAGGTCTCTCTTTCAGTAGAGTAATGATGTTGGCACGCTCATCAAGAGTTAAAATTTCTATAAATTTAACCTTCTTAGGATTAGGGGGATCATTATTGATACCCACTTCAAAGATTTCCTCTACTGACATATGGGATCCCTCCTCAAGCTGATGAGGTGTAGGGATCAAGTGGATGTAATCTGATGTGTTTATAGGTATCTAATTGGAATCATCCTTAGCATGATAGACATTATGTGCACAATCTAGCGTAAAATCGAAAGGTTGCAACATTTCCTCATTAGGGAAGAAATCTTTAGGCTCCAAAGATAAATCAGTGTAGTCCAAATCAATAGTGTCTACATTAAGACACAATAGATTAAAATGATAGGTTGGATTGCAGAGTGGAGTGGTCAAATCAATGGATATCATATTGATGGAATGGATCGTCTCCAGGACCATGTGCATGTGACTCAATATTAGCAAAAATTCCATCCCCAAGATGTGGTTTTGGGGGTATGGGGATCTATGGATCTGGTCCATGAACAGACTATCGAATGGGATCATTGGGCTCAAGGAGCTCCATGTACGTTGGTGGATCGAGAAACACCATGTGATAAATCACATTGAGATTTGGTGGTCTTCCCCTAAGGCGAGGATGCAGATTGATTTCTCTATACATATCCTAAGTAGTATATGGCGCATTACGATGATGCAAGTAGGGAGGTCTTAAATATGCTCTTTATTTAATCCTCATAGTCACTCTCAACTATGAAGCACTCTTCAATATCATCCATTTGTTCCATGGGTAGCAGATGACGTACGAGTGTAGGGCCCAAGTAGGCCAACTTGGTTGCATCCTCGAATTACTCATTATTTAAGGATAAATCAGTGTCATCTATTCCAGAATCTTAGTCTGGTCCATCACTTTTGATGATGGATACTGTATGCACATCCTCAGAAGCAACTTATGATTTAGTGTCTATAGGTATGTCCAAAATCTAGATGTGCATACCAATATTGTCGATAGCTTCATGACTTTGATTGTCCAAGTTGGATCTTGGAATGTGTTCTAGGTTGGTCTCCCCAAGATGTTTGCATGGTATCTCTAGGGTGGCTCTATAGTGACATAGGTCACTAGTCGGTTATCCCTCTGAAATGCGTAAGGATTAGGGTGATAAGGATTGAAATCAAATTCACCCCCTAGATTGAGGTATATGTAGTCTAAAAATGTCATGAGAATCTCATCCTATCCTCGAATATAGTATCCTAACCTGAATATATTAGTTGGCAACTGATATTGCAGTTTATATGGCCTCCAAAGCCCTTGCTCTAATAGTTTGATACTGTAACCATGCCAATTGTAACACTCAAAGTATTGCATGGTGTATTTTGGGTTAGAGAGATAATGAATATTCATAGTGAATGGTTCATTATCATCCTCATCCATGGGCGTGGGATATGCAATTTGGTCTAGCCCTCCATAGATGAAGTTGGTTTGGTTAGGTAGCACCCCTAATGGTGCCACTGTCCCTACGGGAAGGTGATGGGCTTGTGGTAGACCCATGTCCTATGCAGTCTCGATAATCGGTGTGAACATCACATTCTACATGATATATTCCCCTAATCTAGGATTAACCAAATAGATGGTCACCTATAGTACATATGAACCTTTTGAAGGCGCAGGTGAGTAGGCTGAGGTACCTCTTTGACTTCTTGAATTTCCTCTACTTCCATGGGAGTAGAGGCTTCAATGATAACTAGCTTGGGAGTTTGCTTTATCTCTTTTTATTCCATATTTTCTTTCAAATTTCTATCATATTGATACATCATAGATGCAGATAATCTAGTATAAGCAGCTATTGTGTGCTCCGATCATTGAGATGTAGACATTATAGGTTTAGCACACAATTCTTTGATTTTACCTCCTAGATCTTTGATTAGTGATGTTGGCCGCACATCCAAGTGCGTAGATGGGAGCACAAATTACCTTGATAAACCTACTAGATTTACATATTTAAAGGGTTCTTCATCTGAAGGCACCATGTGAACCTGTCCCTCATGAACGTATTTGATACATTGATGTAGAATAGAGGGGATGCAACACATTTCTCTAATCCAAGGTCTCCTTAGAAGTATGTTATATTGCATAGGACCTTTGATTACATGACACATCACCGTGATGGTCTTCACTCCTACCTGGATAGGTAAAACTATAGTACCGACCGTTGAGCATAATGCATCATTGAAAGCTCTCAACGTGAAGGTAGAAGGGATGATATGCGTCTTGGAAAACTTCAAGTGAGTTAACACCTTGGTAGTTATGATATTGATTGATGACCCTATGTCAATAAAAATCCACTTTAATGGTTTATTATTCACACACACAATAATATATAGTGGCGGGTCTGCTATAATAGTGGAAATTGTCTTGACTTCATGATCATGAAATTATATGACCGGTTCTTGACACTGTTGTACGTGTCCCATGAAGTGTGTAAATGCTTCAGGATCCTGATGCTACACTTACATGGACCTTAGGATGTCCATAAGCATCTTCCTATTCTTGAGAGACTTCTGAATCAGCTCATAAATTGATAACTTTGTTGGAGTCATCTGTAGGTTTTGGACCAACCTACTCCTGATTGTCACCACTAGTCTAGTTGGTGGGCCTGGCACATACTGGGTTGGCCTTGGAGGTGGTGTAGCTTGGACTCTAATGGGCACTGGAGGTTTATTTTGTCATTCATACCTCGTGTGTCTTGTGACAACATTGACCATTCTGACGAACCCATGGGTTGGTGGTTTGATGCATACTTGGTTGACTTGGCCAACATTATTCCTTGGCACCTTAATATTTTGGTAGAGGATTTTTGTAAATCCCCATATTTTTATTTTCAGGTTCTTGTGGGTTGTCAACAAGAAGCATACCTATTTTGATCATATTTTGCACAAGATTTTTGAAAGTGTAACCACCATAAAGGCTCACACCCGATCGGAATCCTATTGTAATAGTGAAAATAGTAACAACATATATGAAATGCAAGAAATTGACAACAAGATAAACAATAAAAGACACTTTATTCCATTATGAAGTCATTTCGGGTTACAAGTACATCCCTCTTAGGGATAATCATGTTGATACAATATTACAATAAGATTCGTGCAATTGTTTCCCTCTCAAGGGTAGGTGTGATATTTCAAATGCCTTCGTAGGGTGACACGAACTGCCTTAGGGTGGAGTTGACCCTCTTCTTCGCGTTGAGGAAGGATTCGAATGTTAAGCTCCTTTGAATGTAGATCCCTGCGGTCAAGAAACAACAGAGAATGATCAAAAACATAGGCAGCCTCTCGCGATGAGGCCCTTAAAAGGAAAGATGCATAAAGATGCCATTGAAAACATGAAATCAAGAAAGCATATAAAAGATGTTTAAACTATGCTAAACTAACAAAGATTCATGGAAATACATAAAAGATCATAGCAGTTAAGATTTGCATGGTTCAATTAAAGGAAATGAAGCTTTAAAAGTCATAAAGAACCCATTGATGTCTATTTTATGCTACTATACTAAAATCATTCTAACCCTAAATCTATCGGTCAAAAATCTCTACAACTACAATTAAACCATGCAAATGACTAATCTAATCTAATTAGATGGGCAAAAATGAAAATAGTAAGGTGGCGATACCTCTGTTGCAAACCGCAACACTGGTGCATGGTCTGCACTGTAAACCATGGCTGAAAGCCATGGTTAGCACTCAAGTAAGTTTACCCTCAAAATCAAGGGTAGTGGGCTTGACCTCCTTGTCCAATTGATGTTCAAGGGTCACCTTCGGTGTCCTTCTGACAAGTTTGGTGGTTGATTCACTGTGAGGGGCCTTCGTTTGCCCGGATTTGCATTTCTTGGCTCTTCTAGGCTCCTAGGACCTCCATGGAAAATTGATCTTTAGGTGAATAGCAAAGTGGCCTTCTCCAATGCATGAATTCAGTATGCAATTCGATAGGGCTTCACTGCTCACTTGATCAATCAACTCTCTATTGATAATTCGATAGCGCTTCGCTATTCAAATCATCTATATCTTCTACCCAAATTGAAGGGGTATTTATAGGATGCCCTAGGGCTAGGGGTGGCTTCATGGAGAAGCCAAGATCAAGAAGAGGTGGTTAGGATAGTTGGAATGGAAGCCTCTGGAATCTTCCATCCATTAACCACCTTCTTCTAGAACAAATGGTCGTTCAAACCGATTTGGCTCGGATGAAGGCCAACTGAACTTTAGTTAAGACCGTAGGTTACAGCTATGGTCCAGACTATAAACCGTAGGTGTCAACCATGGTTCAACCTATAGACCGTAGGTCTGGGCTATGGTTCAGACTGATTAGGCCAAGGAGCCCAAATTGAGTGGTTAGAACCACTGCTCTATCTTGGAGTCTATCCAAGATCTTCCATATGGTCTTGTAGCATGTCCATATGAGTAGTCGCCATCGACATGACGCATTTTAGGTGTCTACAGATGCCCCTTTTGAGATGCGTTGTGAGATCGAACAACGCGTGAGCAAAAATATACCTCCTAAAATGATGTCGAAGGTTCTATGATGATCATTAGTCAGATCAACATTAGATGCCTCTTGTCCAGCAAAAGGACGCGCATCCTGGAATCATTGCTTCCAACTGGGTGAAAGGCTTACATTTGAAAAGCTTGTGCCCTTCTCATCTCATTCGGTGTAGCTGTGCATTCCATAGGTATCTTCTGACCCATAGATCCGAAAGGTGAAGAACAACAAGCAAATTCATATTTGCTATTTACCCCAAGCAAAGGGGTAAGCTTATGATAGTTGTTGACAATGATTCGCAAGGACGAACACAATTTTGACAAGATCAAGGGATCTACGATCTCCGGGATCTTCTATTGATTTTGATTATGATTTGATATTATGACTACCCCCTCAAGCGATGAGTCGATGAGGGTAATGACAATGATTAAAGTGACGATGTCGCTTGACCACCATGGATGATCTGAACAAATTTAGATTTGAGCATATTAATGCCTTGGCTAGGCCTAGTTCAACTTCTGATTCCAACTATTAATAGTAATTGCACATTCCTATCCCATGGAGCAGTCGGGCTACAATAGCCATCTTAGGGAATCAAAATGATACAAATCCAATTAGATTTGTGTTGAATCAAGTTATCGATGATTTGCTGAAAATATGTCATAGGAGACATGACATGAAACGCCTCATTCCCATGGAGCAGTCCAACCTCGAAGGCCTTCTTAGGGATTGAAAAGAAGCATGTCAAGTCAATGATGATAGTTTTGCCCCAAATGTCCTTATGGTAATTTACTCATCTTGTCGGATTGCATGGATCGCAAGTCGCTGCAACCGCCAAGTGTATAGGGTAAAGTACTGAATACGAGGTGCATTTGATTTTTAATTATTTGATTTTTTTGTTAATTTTGATTTATTGATCGATCCTGGTGCTTTGAACATCACCAAATTTGCAACATTGATTGCTCTTTTTGAAAATTTGATCCAATGGGAGTCATTAATTTACCTTTTTAGACCTTCCCACGATGGGTTTTTAGTGCATTTAATGCTAGTTGCAAACCGTGAGTATGGTCTACGGTTGTATTTTTCAACTTTTGGGAACCGTAGTTAGGGCCTACGGTCGAAAAACCCTAATTCCGGGACCATAGGTGTTAGCTGCGGTCCACTCAAAATTAGGCAAACCTTTAAATAGTCATTCCCATTTGAATATTTCATTATTTTTCTTGAAAGCAACTGCATTGAGAGAGCTCTAAGAGATAGGAGACATTTCACTGATCCGGAACGCTGCCCAAAACTCATCCGTATACCACACTTGATACCTTGATGGCGGATGTTGATCAGCCATCGACTAGCAGAGGCCACGGAGCGGGCAAGGTAATTCAAAACCGATTCCTCACATTCAATACCAATAAAATGAACCACATTAAGAAATGTAAAAAATTAACCTCACTAAATAGTTGGTAATGAACCTCACTAGATTAGATTTAGTTAGGTTTAATTTTTTTAGTGAGAAAGGCTAGGAAGGTACCCAAAATGGGTATTCTTCCTAGACCGTAGTTGGCAGTTGTGGTTCCCAATTGTCATATTGGGGACCACAGCTATCAGCTGTGGTTCACATTCAAACTACAATGGTCATATTTTGACCGCATGCGGACCGTAGGGTTGACCCATGGTTCATTGACTTTAGAAAAAATTATCAAATTTTTACATTTTCTAAGGTTTAATAGGCAATTAATGTCATTTAATGCAATTTTGACTTGCCTAATTGATATTTTTGATTTTTATGAATGCCTTGCGACATGTTTTTATCTTTTTATCAGTTTTTAGATGTTTTTGATGTTTTTCTTTAAAATTTTAGCTTATATACTACTTTTATTTTAGAGGTTGACCTCTAGGGCTCGTGAGCCCGATCTGCTTAAGATTCTCCATAGACAACTCACTGATGGTGAGCGTGCATGGTTTAGAGCCATCGGATTCGGCTATGTACTAGATCTACCCACTATTAGGGTAGATCAGACCTACTTGACTACGTTGGCCCGATGCTGGAATGCATGGACCAACACCTTTCACCTACCTACAGGTGAAATGATTATGACCTTAGAGGATGTTTATCAGATCTTTAGGATCCCTATCGATGGTGAGGCCATCACCTCTTCCTCTTCTCAAAGAAAGGGGCCTATTTTTGATGCTATCTTCGATGACCGAAGCAAGGAGGCTCAGGAGAAGATCGATCATGGAGGTGTCCACATCGGATACTAGTAGGGCGAGCACATTTTCTCAGTTTGTGTGGTGATCTTCATGATCCTTGTGGTATAGATAGTGCTTCCAGACTCCTCGAGCATGAGGATTCCCTGGAACCTCCTGGCTAGTGTTTAGAGAGTGATTCAGAGTTCCACTACTCAGCCACTATGCCTAGCTTGGGGGAGCACGTTGCTATGTCAGCTCTATCAGGAGTTGTACCATATTACTAGCTAGAGCCATCGAGGGATTAGTTGTAGCCTATTGTTATAGATCTAGGGTTGGTAGCATATCCGGATCGAGCATCCCATGGACCTACCTCTCCATATCATGACCATTGATGATGCACATCAGTGCTACACTACATGTTGGCCATGAGAGGAGGAGGGGTTCTAGAGTAGGACCCATGCTAGAGACACAGATTATTATATTAGATAGCTTGCAGCTCTTGGGCTGGATGACATTGAGTGGCATCCCTACAAGGAGTGCCCAGATTGGACTGAGGTAGGTGAGTGGCTATGATAGGCTCATCGAGATAGGTGGCTACTCGGCCGTAAGGTCGATATTAGAGAGTATCAGTTCTTCTCTCATCCTACGATAGTTTGGCTTGGTGTAGGACATTCTAGAGATTCCTTTTGTGTACAGGCATCTCATGCTAGAGACACATCTACCATGGATTCAGCCTACAGCTCTGGGAGATGAGGTTGATGACTTCTAGGAGTCTGGGGATGACACACCTAGGACCACCCTAGCATATGACACATGGTGGTCCCTCCTACAGTGGTAGGGTTTAGGGCCTCTAGGTAGAGTAGATGACTAGGCAGAGGTAGGGGCAGATCCTGATGGGCGTAGGGTGCGCCAGAGGATCGAGGGTGATGGGGCATAGAGGCCACCATAGAGGAGGCTCTATAGGTAGAGGTAGAGGAGGAGGAGGGGTCAGAGGAGGGTGAGGTACCTCCTGATAGTGATGTAGGGGAGCTCCTCACTCAGGTTGCTAACTTACAGAGTCAGGTTGGCAGGTTTTAGACCCAATAGCTATAGCGAGATACGACTATCACCCTTCTAGAGGTGAAGCTGGCTCATAGGGATAGACAGCTGGTAGAGGCTCAGGCATAGATTACAACCCTCATAGCTCGGGCTATAGTAGTAGAGTCATAGGTCGGTGAGCTTACTAGTGCACAAGATGTGGCACTAGCATAGCAGGGTGAGGCCATTAGAGAGAGAGCTACTCAGGGCATAGAGGGGGATCCTTCATCCTCCCATGCTATTATGGGACCTCTAGCTACACCATCAGCTACACTTCCAGGAGGTGGTGATCCCATGGCAGAGGTTAGGTGGCTCACTTCCCTTGTAGAGGAGGGAAATGACCTTTGTGATGCGAGGGCAGCTCACATCTCCCAGCTAGAGGGCTTCATCAGATTGAGGGGCTTGGAGGTACCAGAGGATAGACATACTATGGGGTCCCAGAGGACTAGGTCCCAGACTTCAGGATAGTCCATGGTGAGCTCCAGCTAGAGGACTCATAGGATAGAGAGGACACATAGGTCCTCTAGCACACATGGAGGTAGCTCTCATAGGAGTCATAGGGAGATGGGTGCGACCTCTAGTCATAGGTCTAGTCGCGTAGACATACCAGTATCCTATGTGCTAGGCCTCTTTGGGTTAGGTGGTACATAGGGCCCTAAGGGCAAAGTAGGCACGAGGACTTAGAGGCTCTAGGGATAGGGTGAGGGAGGTGGTGAGAGCTCTAATTTAGGGGAGAGCGAGCTAGGGCTCTACTAGATTCTAGGCTATATTTTGCATATGTACCATTTTTGGTGTAAGGTCTAGGACCTACACGATTGTAGCCTATGGGCATTTTGTATAGTCTTGATGTACTCTTGAGACACACACACACACATATATATATATGATCTGATCATTTATAGCTCATTATATGTACTTGTGTATATATTTTTATTTTTCTATTTATATGATGCACATGGATGCAATGCTTATGTGTTATGTTTATTTGATGCTATATGATGTGATGTATGGATGACATGCACTAGATAGCTATTTACTTTATGATGATGGTATGCAGTGATCTAGATGCTTAGATGTGTGATTTGATGATAGATGCTTATTGATGCAATGTTTGCTTTAAATGCATATTTGATTTTGCTTTCTTTGCATGCATTTAATTTATGCTTGTGTTTCGATATGTTGATGCAATGGATGTAATGCATTATTTACATGGTAATGATTTTATGTAAATGAACCTGTATGCCTTAATCACTTAAAACATAAGGAATGAATGTGATACGTGTTTATCAATCTAATGGATGACACCACAGAATGTATAACAATCATGAATGTAATTGTAAATCCTCATTACAAGAATTTACTCAATTAAACACCCATATATGAGATGCAATGATATGAAATGGTATGAAATGGGTGATATCATATGTCACTTGATATTTCTTTTGCATTTTGAGATATGCATGATATAGTCAGTGGCCATCTAAATATCATTTCTGATATCCATCCGATATCTATCCTATATCCTGGAAACTTTGTGTTTACTTGTAATGATGTATCCTGAATTTGATACTTTGAAATTTTCATGATTGACATGATTTATTTTTGGATGATTTGTGATATTTGGTATGTTGTTGCTATTAGAGAATTGTTTTTGAGGTTTTCCATGAGACTCAAACACCCTAGTAGACTTCTCAAATGTCACATACTAACTGTACAAGGCTTCTGTTGGATAAGGCTTTTTTCGTGAAAGACCCAACTATTCATTATCCTTGTGTGTGCATGTGAGTATTTTTAGATAGATCATAGGCATACCCCAGATGTCATTCGGGACTCTTTCAACCCATATGTGAGATCAGGTTCCTCATATGTTCGTATCATCCTTGTTTCAAATTTGATTGGACTATAATGCTAGACAACCCTAGGCACCTAGAGCTAGCTCATCTTGCAAATTGATCAAGACTACCCCTCTAAATGCAAGCGGGACTCTTTCAACCCATTGTTGCGATTAGGGATCACCCAACATAACTACTACTCTGGGAGCAAGTGGGACTCTTTCAACCCATTGCTGCAATCGGGGTTCACTCTATGGCTTTCGAATGGTGAACAATCCAGGGATTCAAGTTCTCACCCTATTTTTTTGATACTTGCTCATATATAGTGATTTTTTTTTCATTTTTTTACGTCTCATTTATTGATTTACTTTGAGCAAGGGATTTGTATAGTGCTTTTGATTCACTATATTACTTTGATATTTGAGCTTTGAATTGTAAACTTTGAACTTTGAACTTTGAATTTTGATCTGAGATTTAAACTTTGTATCTATGTATGAGTAGGGGAAATTCTTGTCCTTTTGCCAAGGTTCACCACTCTAGACCGAACTATTTGCAAGACAAGCAGGTAATAAAACCCATCTCTCTAGAGAACCTAGGACCACTTTCATAGCTTTCATCCTCCCTTATCTTAGCAGGATTTTATATGTTTTGCTTAGTGATGGGATCTTGATATGTCAAGCACTATCCCAACTACTGACCTCATCTACAAAAGCAAAGCAAGCTTTCTATGACACTTGAGAAACCCACTAGGTATGGCTGAGTGACTAGAAAACTTTTGGATACTTAAGTATTTTATAGCAACAAACGTTGTGTATGTATGCAATGGATTATGATAAATGTAGAGGTGCATGATTTAGACACAAACATGGTGTCATTTGTAAGACTAACAAACATGATCCATTCTATTATGGAATGCAATGGATGATGAATGCCTATATGCAATGTAATGTAGTGAATGCATGTGTGAATGCAAATGAATATGCAAAATGCAAAAGCAAATGTTTTTGGATTTTATGCTTTACCATTTTTTGTTTTGTTGATTTTATAATTTTTATGAGTTTTGAGCCTTAATATTTGACCAAATGGTGAGTACATGCCTTCGGAGCCTTTAGGAATGACCAAATGGTGAGGAAATGCCTTTGGAGCTTTTAATTGACCAAGCGATTCTTAAGAACCCTTGGAACTTTTTAGGATGATCGAGCGGTTTTAAGCAAACCCTCGAAGCTTTTTGGGTTTGACCAAAGGGCTTATAGATGCCTTTGGAGATTTTTGCTTGACCAAACTACTTATGAGCATGTTTGGAGCCTTTTAGGATGACCGAGCGGTTGTAAGCACACCCTCGAAGCCTTTTGGGTTGACCAAGTGATTTTTTAGAAATCCTTGGTGCCTTTCTGGGATTGATCGAGTAGTTTTTAAGCAAACCCTCGAAGCCTTTGACTGACATGACCAAGCGGTTTCGGGAACCCTTGGAGCCTTTTGGGATTGACCAAAGGGCTTACTGATGCCTTTGGAGCTTTTACTTGACCAAGCGATTCTTAAGAACCCTTGGAGCCTTTTACTATGCTCTCAAGCATAGAATGCCTTAATATGGATGATGTTGAGAGGTTCAGGCTCTTCAACACCTCCTAGCGATGTTAGGTGATAAGTACCTAGACCAATATTTTTAGATATGATATAGGGCCCTAGCCAATTAGCCATAAATTTGTCCCTCAGATCGGGTGGTAAATTAGAGTTCTGTTGGTTCTCTTTGAGCACAAGATCCCCAACTTCAAAGTCTCTCTGATGGACTTTGATATTGTAAGCTCATTTTAGTCACTCTTGATAAACGTGGAGATGCTCCAGGGCATTCACACGATGTTCATCAAGTAGCATCAGTTGATCCAGGTGAGCTTGCCGTGCGGTGTCATCATCGATGAACTCTTTCAATGCGATGCACAACATTGGTATTTCCAACTCTAAGGGCATAATGGCCTCAATGCCATATACTAGTGAAAATGGCGTTGCCCTAGTGGGCATCCGAATGCTAGTCCTATAAGCCCATAATGCAAGGGGCAGCTGGATGTGCCAATCCTTGTGGTTTTCTTGCACCATATTTTTCAAGATGGCTACCATAGTCTTGTTTGAGGCCTCAACTTGCCCGTTTGCTTGTGGATAGTATGGAGTTGCAAAACTATGCTTGATTCTATACTTAGACATCAAGGCTCTCACAGTTTTGTTCTTGAATGACGTTCCATTATCCGAGATTATTTTGGATGGAATCCCAAAATGACTTATGATATGCTCTAGTATAAACTCTGCTATACGAGCTCTAGTTGTCATTGTTAAGGGTATTGCTTCCACCCACTTTGTGAAGTACTCAGTAGCCATGATAATAAATGTATGTCGACCCGATGATGGAGGAGAGATCTTGCCTATAAGATCTAATCCCCACTGAGAAAATGGCCAAGCCGCTTGGATGGGTTGTAAGGCCTACGATGGCAAGTGCATAAGATTAGCATGATGCTGAAATTTGATGCATTTCTTGACATACGCATTGCAATCCTTCTCTAGAGTGGGCCAATAATAACCCATGTGAAGGATGCACTTGATGATGGCCATGCCACTGAAATGGCCACCACATGTACCATCATGAGCTTGTGAGATCGCCCAAGATGACTCTTGGGGCTCTAGACAATGAAGGAGAACTCCATCGTAGCTTCTACGATACAAAATATCTCCTAGTAAGATATATTTTGTCACTTTCTATTTAAATGTGCATTTTACGGCATGCGACAATCCCTCTGGGATCATACTAAGTTTTAGGAAGTCTTTAATTTGTGACATCCAATTTTGATAAATCTCAGCTTCAACTGCTAAGATGACTTGCTCCCCCTACGTATTTACTTTTGCAAATGCAGACTCGGAAACAACCTTGTGGTGAATGGTAGTACCACTCCCCATAGGACTCTAAGAGGTTAATGACCCCTAGGGTGCCTTCTTAAGAAAGTCTTCAGCTTTGCAGAACCATTCAACTTTTGGTTCTACACTGATCATGTTGACCGATTCTTTGTTATCATAGGCTGCACACTCTATTGCCGGATGCGAGAGCATCTTGACATGGATGGTAGTGAAATCCATAGATGGATTCTGAGGGATTAAAGATCCCAAAGATGCCATGGTGTCTACAAACCTATTTGATGACCGAGGGATTGCCTCGATGTCATACCATTCAAATTTAGCCAAATATGTGGCAACTAGATCTTTATAGGCTTTCAGTATGGGACATCGACACTGAAAGAGCCCCTTAACTTGATTTACTATGAGCAAGGAGTCACCAAAGATGTTCAATATCTTAATATTCATGGCGATGGCTGTGTGGAGGCCCAGTAGTAGGGCTTCGTACTCAACGTTGTTGTTGGTGCACGAAAAATCCAACTTAAATGACAAGGGCATTGGAGCTCCTTGCGGCATGAAAAACACTATTCCGGCACCACCTCCTTGCTCACATTTTGAACCATCAAAGAACAGAGTCATATCAACATTGTTCTCTGGTTCTTCGGGTTTGGGAGCTTCGGATACGACAAAGACTACATCATCCGGAAGCTCAATGGTCAGAGGCCTACTATTTGAAAGTGGTGCCTCTACTAACTGATCAGCTATGACTTGTCCCTTAATGGACTTCTGGCTTATGAATTCCAGATCGAATTCTATCAATAGCATGATCCACTTTGTAGTACACGTATTATGATATGTTTTACTCATCATATACTACAAAGGGTTTTGTTTTGATATAACATACGTCGTATGACTTAGCATGTAATGCCACAATTTCTTGGTAGCGAACACCACTGCTAAACACAACTTTTCAACATATGCATATCCTAGCTCGTAACTCACCAAGGTTCGGCTAATGTAATATATGGCTTGTTCCTTTCCTTGCACATTATTTTGGGCTAACATGGTCCCCAATGCAAATTCGGTTGCCGATATATATAGTAGAAAAGGCACATCTGGCCTTGGTGGAGCTAGCACTAGTGGCGTTTCTAGGTATTGCTTAATCTCAGTGAAGGCTACCTTGCAGTCCTCATCCTAGTTGAATGGGACTCCCTTATGTAGCAGTCGATTCATGGGTCGACATTTATTCGATAGTTGAGCGATAAATCACTTTATCGAGGCTACTTTGCCTTGAAGGCTCCTTAATTCCTTAATATTGGAGGGAGGGTGCATCTCTAATATGGCCTTGACCTTCTTTGGGTCTACTTCGATGCCTCATTTAGAGATGATGAATCCTAAGAGTTTACCAAAAGTGACACCAAATACGCACTTCTTAGGATTCAACCTGACATTATGCTCTATCAGGCGATCGAAGACTTTCCTCAGGACCTCTGCATGCTCTTCACATAGTAATGACTTAGCTAGTAAGTCATCAATGTAATCTTCTAGAATTTTATGCATGTAGTCATGAAAGATGTATGTCATGGCCCGCTGGTATGTGGCACCAACATTTTTAAGACCGAATGGCATCACTTTGTAGCAAAATGTCCCCCATGGCATTGTAAATGTGGTTTTGTGTTGGTCTTCGGGTTTAATCTGAATTTGGTTGTAACCAAAAAAACCATCCATCAGGGAGAGCATCTCGTGACCTATAGTGGCATCTACAAGAGCATCAATATTGGGCAATGGAAATGAATCCTTGGGTGTTGCCTTGTTAAGGTCTCTGAAATCCATACAAATATGGATTCTTCCATCAAGTTTTCCTACGGGTACCATATTGGACACCCATTCTGGATAGTCGATGGAAATGATAAATTCTACATCCAACAACTTTTGTAGCTCATATTTCACCATTAAGGCTACTGTTGGATGCATCTTTCTAAGCTTTTGCTTGACCGACTTCTTCATCAGATCTAGCGAAAGGTTATGAGTAACCAATTTTGGGTCTAGACCTGGCATATCCTTGTACGTCCAAGAAAAAATATTTGGTCTCACTTTCAATAGAGGGATGATGTTGTCATGCTCATCTGGAGTGAGACTTTCTCCAAATTTAACCTTCTTTGGATTAGTGGGATCGTTGTCGATATCCACGTCGAAGGTTTCCTCTACTGACATATGCGACCCCTCCTCAAGCTGGTGAGGTGTAGGGATCAAATGGATGTCATCAGCTGGATTTATATGTTCTACGTTAGAAGCATTCTCAGCATGATAAACATCGTAAGCACAACCTGGCACAAAATGAAATGGTTGCAACATTTCTTCGTTAGGGAAGAAATCCTCAGGCTCTATAGGTGAATCAATGTGATCCTAGTCGATAGCATCTACATTAAGATACAATGGTTTGGATGGATCTGCTGGATTGTGGAGTGGGGTGGTCAAATCAATGGAGACCATATTGATGGAATGGAATTGATCTCCAGGACCACATGGATACAACTCTACATCATCGATGTAGTTCTCATACCCGAGATTTGGCTCTAATGGCATAGGCACGAATGGGTCCTCTCTATGAGAATTATGGATGATTGGATCCTCCCTATGCACTTCCTATAGTATAGGATCATTTGGCTCAAGGAGCTCCATGTATGTGCATGGATGGGGAAACAACAAGTGATAAATTAAATTGACATTGGTGCTATTCCCCTGAGATGAGGCTCGAGATTAATCTCTCTGTGCAAGTCCTCAGTTATGTAAGGAACATGATGGTGATGCAGGTAATGAGGGCCTAAATAGGCTCTCTCTATTTCATCCTCTTCGTCACTATCATAATAGAATCCTTCATTCGACCCCACAGGCAGGGGACGATCCGACAGATGCGGCCCCATGAATCTCAGTGTTTGGTCACTGTCGTATGTATCTAGATAAATTGGATAATTATATCGTATATACGATGTCTCTGAGTACACATGCTCTACTTCTTCCTCAGAATGATCTATAGTGGGAAGAATCTCCTTGATAACCTGTATCGATTCAATAGGCAATAAATGATGTGCATACCAGGGCCTCACATAGGCACCTTCGACTTCATCCCTAGATTCATCATCATTTGAGGATTCCTCATCTACATCATAGCTTGGTCCACTCATATCGGAGGTGGACTCCACTCCATATTCATTACAAATATCTCCTAGCTCGAGATCACTTACAGTAATGGGGTTACACCCCTGCACGTCTGTGTCATCGACTGCATCATGGGTTTGGTGTCCTAGGTTATCTCTGGGGTTTAGTTCTATCTCAGTCTACTCAAGGAGCCCTTCATGATGATCTTCGAGTGGCTCAATGGTGATGACAGATATCATCGGGTGATTCCTCTAGAAACTAGAAGGATCAGGATGATATGGATTAAAATCCACATCGTCCGCCAGACTAAGGTACATATGATCTAAGGATGCTACGAGCAAATCATCCTGCCCTCGTATCTGTAACCCTAAACCGAACCTATCAGTGACTAACTGATAACATGGTTCCAACGGAGTCCTACATCCTTGTTCAAAGAGACCAAGGTCGTATCCATGCCAATGGTATAACTCAAAAATATGCATGGCATACTCCGGGTTGGATAGATAATGAACATTTACTATGAAAGGTTCATCGTCATCTTCATCCATGGGCGTTCACGTTGGAAGCTGGTCTAGCCCTACATAGATAAAGTTAGTCTGATTGGGTGGCTCACCCAATGGTACGACTGATCCAACTAGATAGCGATGGGCGTGCGGTCGGCCCATCTCCTATGCAGTTTCTAAAATTGGCCCGAAGGTCACATTCTGCACTATATACTCACCTAGTCCGGTGTTGGCGAGATGGATAGTCACCCGTGGTGCGGATGACCCTACTGAAGATGTAGGTGAGGTAGGTTGAGGTGCCTCCTCGGCTTTGTCTTGGGGTTCCTCAACTTCCATAGGAGTGGGAACCTCCTCGACGATTGGCTCGGGCTCACGCTCCTTCTCTTTCTCGCCCATTTTTACCTTCAACTTCCTTTCATCCCGATGCATGACTGATGTCGATGGTTTCATGGAAGTGGTAGTGGTGTGCTCCGATCTATGTGACACATATGGCATTGGTTGAGCACGTACTTTTGGTTTACCTCCTGGCTTCTTTATCGATGATGATGACCGAACATCTAGGTGCATTGATGGGAGTATGAAACCCCCAGGAAAATCTTCTAGGTTCATGAACTTAAAAGGTTCTTCATCCGATGATACTACGTGAACCCATCCCTCATGAATGTACTTCACACACTGATGCAATATCGAGGGAACACAACGCATTTCATGAATCCAAGGCCTACCGAGTAGTATGTTGTACTGCATGGCCCCTTCTATCACATGACACATCATAGAGATGGTCTTCAGGCCTACCTACATGGGTAGGATAATTGTGCCAATAGTCGAACATAGTGCATCGTTAAATGCTCTCAATGTAAATGTAGTGGGCACAATGTGTGATTTAGGCAACTTCAAATGACTCAACGCCTTGGTCGTTATTATGTTGATCGATGAGCCGGTATCGATCAAGACCCTTTTAAATGGCATGTGATTAACACATGCGATTATATGCAATGATGGGTCAACCATGGTTGTAGAAACCATCCTTATCTCATGATCATAAAATTGGATCATCGGTTCTTGACACTATTGTACATGTCCCACGAAATTAGTAAATGCCTGTGCATCCTGGGACTGTACTTCAATGGACCTCAAAATGTCCATAAGAGTCTCCCTGTGCCTAGGGGACTACTGTATTAGCTCATATATCGACAACTTCGTAGGAGTTATCTGCAGGTTTTGGACCAACCTGCTCCTTATGGTCACCACCGGTCTTGTTGGTGGGCCTAGAATATTCTGCATCGGCCACTGATTCGGCGTGGCTTGTATTTGAATGGGAGCACGAGGTTGATTCGGTTGTTCATATCTCCCATGCCTAGTGACAATGTTCACCATGCCTACGAACCCCTGGGTAGGTGGTTCGACTCACACCTGGTTGACCTGGCCAACGTTGTTGCGAGGCGCCTCATGATTTGACAAGGGATTTTTATAAATCCCCATATTCTGATTATCGAGCGCCTACGGGTTGTGCGGCACTACAAGCTCACCTTTGTCAATCATATTTTGCACCATGTGTTTGAAAGTCCAGCACACCTCAATGTCATGGCCTTTCGTTCGATGAAAAATGCAAAATAGATCTTCTTGGTACCCCTTTGGTTTGGGTTGATTGGGGTCTATCAGCTTGACCTCGGGCAATCTAATTGCCTTGGCCTCACACAGTTGATGGAAAATCGACGTCAGTGATTCCGTCAATGGTGTGAACTAGCGAGGTGGGCGTTGATCTTTGTTCTTGCCCCTATAATTGTTGTTGCACTTATCATACTACGCAAGAGGAGGTTGGGCCTGATAATTCTATTTTTGTTGCCCCTTGTCCTCCCTTTGGAGATTCAGCACCACTTGATTCACATGGGCCTGCTTGCCCTATTGTTTTGTGGCACTCTTCTTTTGTCCCTCTCTCCTGTTCTTGAGCTTCAAGTTGCCTTCCTGCAACTTGATGTCCTCGATCACTTTGGCTTGCACCAAAGCCTCCTCGAATGTAGGATACTACTACAGTTGCAATAGTAATGAGATGTGCTTGGCACAACTCTTTGTAAACATTCAGGTTAACTCTATGGTAGGAATAGGGAATGGCAACTTCACCATTAGTCTCCTCCATCTCTTTTCATACTTCTCAATTGGCTCATCATCACGCTGAGCTAGCACAGCCAGATCAAAAATATTGGCCTGTTTCTTGATGCCAAAGGAATAGCATTCAAGAAAGGCATCAACTAATTGCTCAAAACTAGTTATGCTATGTTTCTTTAGCTGATTGAACCACTCCCAGGCTGGACCAAAAAGTGTCATGATGAAAGTACGCAACAACAATGCATCGTTGCTTGCTATCTAAAAACAAGCATCCAAAAAGCTCGTGATATGTTCCTGTGCATCTTCATCACCCTTAAACTTGTCTAACCTAGGCATATCAAAATGCTCAGGGTAAGCCAGAGTAGGCACCGAAGGATCCAAAGGCTCATTATGAATTTTCCTTAATGTCAACTTTTGAATAGTCGTGCCTTGTCTCTCGATGGCTTTGACCTTCTCGGCTAAGGCCTTATAGGCCTCCGAAGATAGAAAGTCCTCCTCCCTAAGTTGACGTGGAGGTGGCTTAGGAGGTACTGTCTTCCTCGTACGAGATGGAGGGCATTGCTCTTCCTCCTCCTCAGCTCGAGAGCTCTTAGGATATTCTTGCTCGTATCCGTCTCCCTCTTCTTCTTCATGCTGCCTCTACCTCTGATCATCGAGCGGTGGTGGCCACTCCCTCTGTTCGGCACTAGCATGAGTACGAGCGTCTCTACGCTCTCGATGCATATCGGCTTGCGACAAAGCCTTCCTATATACATGCTCTCTATGCTCATCATGAGGATATAGGCCAACCCTAGCTAGCCTATCCTCCTACTCCATGCGCTCCTTCTGGGTAAGGATACGCTCTTCGCGCATGCGTTGCTCATATAGCCTCTGTCTAAGGAGCCTCTGCACTTGAATATTTTCATCTTCAATGCACTTCCTCTCTAGGTGTATCGCTCCAAGTTTTTCGCATCCTTACCTTCAATCTATAGGATCCGTGCTCGGAAGGAGGATGGAAAAAGGATGTCGCAGTACCTTGGATTGAGATGACTTGCAAAGGTCCCGCCTCTCAAGGGAGGTGTATTTTGATGATTTTTCGACGGATGGTGGGTTCACCAGGAAACATTTAATGGCAGTTTCCATGCCTAGGTTTGGAATGTGTTTTTATGTGTTTATTTTTAGTCTTAAGCATTCATATCCTAGGTTTTGCCAAATGAATCTAAATTAATCTATATGAAAGTGCATATTTAATGAATACAGAAAACAAATTTAAAGACAAAAAATAGAGAAATTACAGAAGGTTAAAAGAAGAATACCTAATCTGGATGTCTGATGGAGATTCTGATGTTTGAAGAAGTCAAGATCGCCTCTGATTTGATAGGATCATCTGAGATCAGACAAGATCGTCTGAGATCTAATGAATTCCTCAGAGACCTACAAAAAAAAAATAGATGCAAAATATAGAGAATGCAACTATGATAACAGAGGGAAACAACACAAAATAACAATATGAATACTAAACAATAGTTATGAATAGAAATTCAAACAAATTATGATATTCTAATGACAAATTATGATCTTATCATGCAACTTAAGCTATATGGGTGAACTCCAAATGCAAAATAGTAAGGAATAAGGATAAAACTAACTAAATGCAAAATAAAACAAAAGGTATAATAGAAAGTGCAAAGTATGGGCACTGATTGCCCCCAATGCAGATTGCAGTCGAAATCGTTTGGAAGCAATGAAATCATCTCGAATTGTAACAGGATCATCCGAGATTTGAACGAGATTGTCTGTGATTATCTGAGCATGCTCTGACTGAAAATCAATGAGGTCCCTGCAAGAAAACTTCAAAATAATGAATGCAAAATGATGCTCTAGGTATTCTAATGCACGCAAAATCAAGTTACAGGGAAATTCAGCCAAGGGTTGGGAAGGGAAATTCCTAAGGATTAAATAGGCTTAGGGGAGTATTTAGGAGGTTGGAGATCATCCCTATTTGGGAGATCTCCAACGGGGGAGGGTCTCTAACGACGCAAACATGCTTCTGCCCGGATTAGAGGCCCGTTGGAACAAAAGCTAATTGTGCAAAATCAGTTTTACGACAAGATCATTTGGACATCCTAGCCCAGACGAAATCATCAGATCTGGGGCGATATCGTCTAATCGGTGACGATATCGTCAAATGGTCAAAAAAACCTCTAAAAATGACACAAAAAAGGGGAAACAGATTACCCGACGGTTAACGGGCGGTTTGGGAGGTTAAAATTTGAATTTAAATTATTTACTAAGGTGAATGTAATTATTAATATTTCACTGCGCCAATTTTAGGGTGCTACATTTTGCCCCATATTTAAGAAATTTTTTGAAGAAAATGCGTTAAAGATGAGTTCTTCTCGATCTATGAGAAAGCAAAAATTATTCCCATTTTTAGGCGACGATTCTTGGTCGAATCGTACGATAGCTTACTATGGTGCCCCCTCCGTGTTTTTACCCAAATCGAACATTTGAGGTAAAAACGCGAAAAAGAAAAATTATTTTTGAATAAAATTAAGAAAAATAGGGTAAAACCCTAATTCATTTTTACTGTTCATTTTACTGGTTTTAGAGCTCTGGAAGCAAAAATGGTGGAGACGACGCACAGATCAACAGAGGTCCGGTGCGGGCTATGGGTAAGAATCTAGACTTAACTTAGAATGCTTTAATTTGATTTTATATGATTTTTAGGTAAATTTTAGATGAATTTTGAGCATCGCGGCCGTTTTTGGGCCGTCGACATCATCAGGACAAAATTGTCCCGATTTCAACGAAATCGTCTCAATTTCGCCAATTTCGTCTAAGGGCAAAATCAACGAAAGGAGGACGATTTCGTCAAATTAGGGACGATTTCGACCTGCGAAATCGAAAATGATTCTGCTAAAATTTGGGACGATATCATCCAATAGTGGGCGATATAGTGGGCGATATCATCAATTGTATAAAATTGAACTCATTTTACTTGCATTTTTAAATACTTGAGTTGTTATTAATGGTTGTTTGTTGTTTTGTTGTTTTGTTGTTTATGTTGCAGAGAGGTTTGCTAAAAAGTAGGGAATGGAAGTATGGAGGTTTAAGAGATGACTTGGCCGTTCTTACATAGTTAGAGCGAGATCAGCTGGCACAGGCCGGCTTACAGCATGTGGCAGAGATGCCACAAGTGTCTACAGATATGGGGCTACTGACAGCCCTAGCAGAGAGATGGTATCCGGGTTCTTCATGTTTTCGGCTACCGACAGGGGAGATGACTCCCACTCTAGAGGATGTATGGAGGATTCTGAGAATCCCCATACAAGGAAAATTGATTACTCCTGTGGCCAATTAGGGCCATGCTATGGGACGATTGTGTGGTGACCCGAGCTTCACCCTGGAGAAGGGCGGAGTTAACATCGAGGCACTGCGTCAGATTCCTGGGGCATCTAGACTCACACGGGTTCTAGTTGGAGTAGTTGGTGGACTTATATTGTGCCACCAGAGCGGGTGCAAGGTGCCATGGATGCTGGCAGATGTGATCTACGATATGCAGGACCATGGGTAAAGATTTTCTTGGGGCAGCTATGTACTATGCCGGTTGTACAAGATCCTATATGGGGTCGTGTATAAGGGCGGTTGATGTCTAGTGATGACATCACTCCTACAGGTTTGGTGCTGGGAGCACATTGCAGTGCAGAGGCCGATAGGGATTCCTCTGACAGGGATTGACGAGGAGAGGCCCCGAGTTTTCTACTGGTGGCTTCGGAGAGGGTCACAACAGCGGATCGACCTTCCAATGTCTCGGATATTGTTAGATGACCTAGTCCTGGACCAGATTACCTAGAGGCCATGGTGCGAGCACCCAATGTGGGCCGAGGATGGACAAGAGTTGTCTTGTGTTAGGCAAGTTTGCTGGCTTCGGATGGAGATGGGAGAGGTGGAGCTCCACTGCTATGACCAAGTTTTGCAACAGTTCGGTCTGCAGCAGGGGATCCCATCTCTCAGGGATTATGAGTTTTCCTAGACTATCCAAGATAACACTACAGTGAGCGGGGCTCCAAACATGCAATGCTTCTGAATTCAGGACTCATACGATGCCCCCATTCAACCAGTGGATGGGGACAACGCAGGGGTCGCAGATGGCTACGATGCTTGGTATGTAAGCATCTGCCCTCCTTGAATGACGAGGGCTCAGGGTTCGATACATGTAGTTGTGCGTCAGATAGGGAGGTGGCACCAGGCGACTATGGAGGTAGCCCAGGGTCATGGTGGGAGAGAGCTGAGGAGGCCACATGCATAGGAGAGGCCACGACAGAGGGAGAGGAGGGAGGCGAGACCCCCTTCTCCACAGAGAGAGAGGCCACCATCGCCTAATAAGGGCAAGGGTGTTAACACAGGGGAGAGTAGCGATACAGCTACTCTCTGAGTAGAGAGAGATCATCTCTAGGCATAGGTGCAGACATTGCAGGATGAGGCTGCACGCCATCGAGCTAAGGTTACACAACTTAGAGATGAGATTGCACGCCTTAGGGCATGGGGCGGAGGAGCGAGCACACAGGAGCTGACACGGTCGATTGCTCAGACCGCGTTTTACCAGGGCATCTAATTCCAGATGGTGCCAGAGGGTCAGAGGGTATAGCTACCAGTCGACATTACTGACCCTATCAAGATTGGGTCCTCGAGGACTTCATCCCTATTGAGGACTAGGACTCATAGTACTACTCATACTGCGATGGGGCCACCTCGTCCACCTCAGGGTGGGGGACAAGATGAGGCTGAGAGCTCGAGGGGCTCTCGAGGCTAGAGGACTACATCACACTATATAGATTGATATGTAGGTTTATTATTTTTGATAGAGGATTGAGTATGCCGAGGTACAGATTGTGGCATACCGATCCAGTTTTGATGATGTATATATACTGTTGATATATATATGAGATGAGATAGTTTTGATCATATGACTTGTGTTATGTGTATGTTTATGATGCTTTTATGTTTGATTGATTGATTTGATAATTGGATTGAGGATTCATGAAATTATGTCGTTTTAAAAATTTATAATTTTGATGTCATGCTGTAATATTTTAAATGAAATATTATGATGTAACAAATTGATTGTTTGTAATGTAATGTGATAAAAGATAAAAAATAAAAAGAGACTTCTAACAATAATTTCAAAGGACATTGTCACTATTATAGACCATTTCATGGAGTCGCTACTCACTCGGTCATCAAGCTAATCCCAGTTATAGAAATATTGTTAAAAGTAAAAGAGTGCTTAAGAGACTGTCTTAAGACTTTGGTGCAATGGTGAAAATGATGGTGATGATAGTTTGTTTTTTAGATTTTCATAAAAATAGTATGCATGAAATAATGTTAAAATGATTTTTGCTAGGCATAAATTCCTAAGTGTGATAAATTTTTTGGATAATTCCTTAGGAATTATACCATCATTGCAAAATTGAAGTTTGACATAATGACATGAAATATTGATAATGTGCATTTTTTTGAAAAGCAAAATTTGTGTAACATAATGATTTAAGTCATATGGTTATCATGATTTTTTTTTTTTAAATAGGGAAAAAATTGTTATGATGGTTTGCGATAGGCATAGAATATGTAGGTATAGACTTATACCATCATCGCGAAAATCAAAGAAAAATAGATAGTTTTATTGCATGGTTGATTTTTTAATAAACAAAAAATATGAAAATGAGGACTTGCGCTAGGCATAAAATTCCAATTTTGGTTTTGGAACTATACCATCGTCGCGAAAGTCAACCAGATATATATGTTTTGATTGTATAGTTTTGAAAGAAATTTTTTGATTTTTCTATTATATAGTTGTCTTTATGGTAAACAACTGTACTTGAAATAAGAAAATGAATTATTCCAAACAAGTTGCAAAAAGAATATTTCAAAGTATTTTGAAGACAAAATTTAGATTTATAAGGAATCCCATGTGCATATGTGAATTCATTTCCAATCTTGATTTATCATAATGATACACAAAATCTCTCAAATACAAATGTGTGTGCAATTGCTTTGTGCATTTACCAGTTTTGAGCAAGATAATATGATACAAGTGATTTGAAGAAACCAAATAAGTGTTCATTAACCATGATGTAGATACATATAACCATACTAGACTACTATGTAGGTCGGATTATCAAGAGCTAGCTAATCCATAAGCAGACATAGGTCTGTACAAAAGAAGGTCACTAATGTGATAGACATATCACCACGCTAGGAGTTACCCAAGGCCAAGCAGGTTGGGCACAAACCACCTATTATGGGGCTTACCTCACAGTTTTTGAATAATTGAGAATTCCAAGGATTCAATCTCATCAACCCTTATTTTCTTTTCAAAGGGTATGGAAAGGGATTTTATTGCTTTCTTGATTTCTGCTTTCTTTGGCTTTTCTTTTTCTTTTGTATTTTTGCTTGATTTTTTGAGATAGTGCTTGAAATATTGCTGTAATGATATAAAATAACATTTTTCTTTTCTTTTTTTTCTTGAACTTTTATTTTCTTTTTCTTTGCTAGGGATACTTGCTCGGATTAGCTGTAGAGTAAGGGATTTTTATTTTGGGTAGGGGCGAGCTTGTCCTTTTGCCAATTCTCAAAGATTCTAGACCATGTGCATGATAGGATAGTAGGGGAAACTTTTTGCTCAAGAAATCACGTCTACTATGTAGCAAAACATGGAAATTACAAATATAATCATTTTATTGTGAAATGATGTGCTTGGTTTAAGTAAATAACAAGATCAATTCTCTATGCTCAAACTTTATTTAATTTAATTTTGTGGACTTTGATATAAGAGATATTAGTAATCATGCCAGATAAAATCAAGATATTTATTTTTGTGAGTGTGCAAGTGAGGGATTCCAAATAAATGCTAATTTATCAAAAATAATTTGAAACATTTAACTGCAACATTTGTAAGAAAATATATATAAATACTTTTTGAGAAGTTTTGAGAATATTGACTCTCTCTTTCTTCTTTATATTGTTTTGGTTTCGAAAGAGTCAAGATTATTGTTGTTTTTATATTTTTATCATTTTGTTTTTGAAAATTTTAACAAGTGCCATAAATAAATACAACAAATAGTTTTGAAGATTTTGATGATTATGAATGTTTTTGATGTTTTTGAATTTATAAATTGAGATAAAATACAAGATAGTGATTTGGAACAAATATATACATGGATTAAATGACCAAATTTATACATAGTAGCGTTTAAGATGCAAACTATTCATGGGTTCTTTAAGTTCTTTACCATCTAAGGTAGACAATTTGTATGCTCCTGATTCAAATTTAGCAGTAATAATGTATTGTCCAAGCCAGTTGGGCTCAAATTTACCTTTAAGGTCTTTAGTGGCATTTGCATTTTTTTGATTTTCTTTTAAAACAAGGTCACCGATCTCAAAGGATCGATGATGCACTTTTTTAGCATATGATATTTTAAGCTTGTTTTGGTAGGCACGAAGATGCTCCAAAGAATGGATGCATTTTTCATCTAAGATTTCTAGCTGATTGAGTCTGCCAGCTCGATATTCATCTCCTACTTCGGTATATTGAAGTAGCAGAGCCAAAGAAGGAACTTCTAATTCAAAGGGAAAAACTGCTTCAGCACCATAAACCAAAACAAATGGTGAAGTTCCCGTGGGGGTACGAACACTAGTTCGATAGGCCCACAAGGCTGGATATAACTGGATGTGCTAGTCACGGCCAGTTTTATTGACCAATATTTTGAGGATTTTGATTAAGATTTTGTGAGATGCTTCTGCTTGAACATTACCCTGAGGATAATAGGGAGTGGACCAACGATGTTGAATCTTATATTTTTGGCATAATTTTTTAACATCTTTATTTTTGAAACAAGTTCCATTGTCAAAGATGATATTTGCAGGAATTTTGAACCTACAAATGATTTGATTAAAAATAAATTTAGAGACTTGTGTGCCAGTGCAGGAAGCTAAAGGCATAGCTTCGACCCACTTCGTGAAATACTCAGTGGTGGTTATGATGAACTTGTGTCCTTCAGATGACACAGGATTGATTTTACCAATAATATCTAAGCCCCATTTTGAAAAGGGCCAAGGAGAGGAAATAGCCTGCAGCTCTTGTGCAGGTGCATGGACAAGGTCAGCATGTTTCTGGCACTTGTCGCAATGGCACACATAATCATGTGCATCCTTTTCCATGGTAGGCCAAAAGTATCCTATCCTAAGGATATTTTTAGCAATGACGCTACCACTAGAGTGTCCTCCACAAGATCCATCATGGGCTTCACTCAAGGCTGATTTAGAATCTTCTAAGTTTAAACATCTTAATATAATACCTTCAAAAGATCTCTTATATAAAGTATTTCCAATTATTACAAATCGACTTGCTCATCTACATAATAACCGACGCTGGTTGCTATTAGAATTGGCAAGGAAAGTCCCATTTTGGAGAAAATCAAATATGTCCGTATACCAAAGTTCTGGAGTAGTTTCATTGATTAGAAACACATCCAAAGGTTCTAAGCATGATTTATTTGAAGCGGGTTCCTGGAGTTGACAAATAATGATAGTGGCATATTCGTCATCTAACTCCAAGGGCAGGAGAGATGCAGTTGCGGCCATAGCATTAGCTGCACGGTTGCTAGTTCGAGGAATAGCTTCCAAGGTAACTTGATCAAATAAGGACATTAATTGTAAAACATAGGCCTTATATGGGCATAGTTTATCATATTTGGTCTGATAAACTTCATTAATTTGGTTTATAACCAGTTGAGAATCACCAAAAACTAACAAATGTTTAATTTTTAGCGCTAGGGCAGCTCGTAATCCAAGTATTAGAGCTTCATACTCAGCAGTATTTTTGGTGCAAGCAAATGTCAATTTGAAGGATAGAGGAATAAGATGTTTTTGTGGGGATATTAAAATAATACCCGCACCAGCCCCACTCATGCATCAGGATCCATCAAAGTATAAGGACCATTGTTCAATATGGTCTACCTCTAATTGAAGGCATTCATCAGGAAACTCGATGATGAGGGGATGGGTAGACTCTAAGGGTGCAACAACTAATTGATCTACTATGATTTGACCCTTAACAAACTTCTATCCTATGAATGTGAGATCAAACTCACTTAGAGAAAGAACCCACTTGGTTGTGTGACCTAATAAATAAGGTCGACTCATGAGATACCTTAAGGGATTGTATTTGGCAATGACATAAGTTTTTTGACTAAGCATATAATGTCATAATTTTTGCATAGAAAAAATGACTACTAGACATAGTTTTTCTAATGTTGTATAGCGGGTTTCATAACTGATGAAGGTTCGGCTAATATAATAATTAGCACGTTCTCTCTTTCATCATCAAGTTGAGCTAACATAGCTCCTAAGGCAAAATCTGAAGCTAAAATATATATGAGGAATGGACGATCAGGTTTAGGTGGTGAAAGCACAGGTGGATTAAGGAGGTATTGTTTGAGAAGTTCAAAAGCTTCTCTACATTCGATGTCCCAATTAAAAGGGACATCCTTCTTAAGGAGTTTAAGAAAAGGACCGGTTTTGTCCGCCAGCTTATCGATGAAGCGACGGATAGCTTGAAGCTTACCTTGCAGACTTCATAACTTAGATATATTAGTAGGTGCGGGCATATCAGTGATAGCCACAATCTTGAGAGGGTCGATTTTGATACCACGTAAAGAAACTAAAACCCCTAATAGTTTGCCGGACTTGACTCCGAATATGCATTTTGCTAGATTTAATCAAATGAGATATTATCGTAATCGATTAAAAACTCTTCTCAAATCATCTAAATGATTATCTTCAATAATAGAGCGAGCTATAATATCATCTAAATAATCATGTAGGATATCATGCATCATATCATGAAAAATTATAGGTCATAGCTCGTTGATAAGTTGCACCTGCGTTCTTTAAGCCAAATGGCATCACTTTCCAACAAAAGGTACCCCAGGGGGTAATAAAGGTTGTTTTAGCCTGATCTTTAGGAGCTATCCTGATCTGATTATAACTAGAGAATCCATCCATTAAGGACATCATCCCACTCTCGATAGTAAAGTCAATGATTTGATCCATGTTTGGAAGAGGAAAGTCATCTTTAGGGCATGCAACATTAATATCTCTAAAATCTATGCAAACCCTAACTTTGGTAGCTTCTTTCTTGGTGACTGGAACTACATTTGAGATCCATTCAGCATAATCAATAGCTTGTATGAAGATAACATTCAGGAGTTTTTCTAACTCCCCTTTGACTAGCAGGGCCACTTTGGGATGCATTTTTCTAAGTTTTTGTTTAACAGGTTTAGCATCCGGATGGACCACTAGATGATGCATGACTATAGAATGGTCTAGACCTAGCATATCTTCATATGTCCAAGCGAAAACATCTTCATACTCTTTAAGGAATGTAATGTATTATTCTTATTTTTCTTGACTTAATTTTGATCCAATATTGATTATGTGGGAATTATCCTCCATTCCAATATTAATTTTAATGACGTTCTCTACCTCCATGTGTAGATCTCTTTCAAAATAAGGTGTGGTAGGTGAAACACCCAATTCTTGTAATTCTTGTAAGGTTAATTTTGATAATTCATTATGAGGATTAGTGGCCTCAATTTGGGCTATAGTTGGTATAGAACCATAAAAATAAAATCCATTATGTAACATCTCTTCAACAGAGACATCATGGAAGATATCTCCTTCCAACTCTTCATCGGGGTCAGCAATCATTTCAAGGTAAGCTATGGATAGCATGTTACATGAAAATGACTGATTTTTAAGAGGCAAATCAACATGCCTATCCAAATAATCTTGATAACATATGAGATGATCATCATCTTCAAAAGGAAAGGGTTGAACCTTACTAGGAAATATGCCCACACCACAACAGGCAGGCCATGGTTCTACCTCAAAAGGTTCTTTCATGCCATTTTGGAAAGGTCCCAAGCCTTTCCCTTTATATCCCATTTTAAGCATCATGGGTTTAGCTTTAATATATTCATTGGTAAAATAACACCGAGCGTATCCCTCATGATGAGTTTTGATATTTCGAGGGATTCTTCCCTAGTCATATCCTTTATAAATGAAGGCACAACTACCGACTTGGTAAGTACTTCCCATAGGTTGTGGGAGGCCCAAAGTACGAGGAGATGGCGACAAGTTATTTAAAAGAATTGAATCTCACATGAAAGCATTTGTCTTTTCTGATATTAAGATTGTGGATAAATCTGGTAAAAGTTCATCAGAAAGGGCATAAGATGTAGAAGGATTATTCCCTATATCTTGAGATGTGGAAGGTATGATAATTGTGTCTGTAGGTTTTGAATTTATAGGGATAGAATTTGAAGGATTGGTTGTAGATTTAAGATCTTTTTGAGGTTCTAGAGTGATTTGTTTAGAAGATTGTTGATCTATATAGGAGGATGAAATTACTGGAGGGGAAATAGGTGAAGTTATGGGTGTGTGTTTCACAGCTTTAGATAAAAAATAAGAACTAGGATGTATGGATGACAGAGTAGGGTAAAATTGCACTCCAACGGGTTCTGCCAAAGCACACATATCAAAGGGTCTAGGGTCACCATGGATAGTGACCAACTGATTTTTAAATTCAAACTTAACACATTGGTGTAAAGTTTATGGGATAGCCTGCATTGCGTTGATCCAAGGGCGACCCAAAAGTATATTGTACGATGTTGGGCAATGTACAATAAACACGATTGTTTCTAGGGTTCTAGGACCAACTTGCAATGGGAGGGTAATAACTCCACACATTTCTTGTGTTTCATCATTGAAGGCTTTGATAATCATGTTAGTTTTCTTCATTTCATCACTTCTAAAACCAAATCTTTGGTAGAAGTCAAAAGTGCAAATGTTTAAAGATGAGCCATTATCAATCAAGAATCGTTTGACAGCTACATCTCCAATTAGAGTAGTGATGTATAAGGGATTATCCTTATGTAAACTATTTTGTGGGATATCTTTATCCCGAAAGTCAATACAATCAACTTATCGAGTGATGATAGTATTGGCCATAGCTTCAGGTTGGATGTTTTGAGGTACCATCATTTGGCTCAATGTAAGCATCAACTCATCCCTATGGGTAGGAGAAGATCTTAATAAATCCAAAAGGGAAATTCTAGTTGTAGTATTGGAAAATTGCTCATTAATATTGTAAGGGGGTTTAGGTTGAACATTAGGAGCATAATTCCCTTTATTGGGATTTTTCAAAACGAATAGAGCCGATCCATCATTCTGATTTGGTTCTTGTTGAGAATTTTGAACCTGTTGTCGGGTAACGACTCCAATGGTACCTACAATGTTATAATGAGGACATTGAACTGGTCTCAGTCTAGCATTTATGGCTTTTTCATTCAGGAGAAATTGATTAGAAGAAGGTCGAGTAGTAACTCTTCTAGGAAATGGTTCTTCTGGAACCCTGGCATCTGTGACGGGTTGAATAGGATCTGATTCATTTTTAGAACTATTTGATTGGTTTGAAGTAATGTCTACTTCACTTTCATTATCTGATTCTACATCACTAGAATCAAAGTTTGAAAAATTATGTACGGGCCTGAGTCGTAACCGGGGATAAGGTTGTGTCAAATATTTGAGGATCCTGAATAGGTAATTGTTCGCTAATGGTTCCTACGTATCGGGTAGGAGGAGGAACATTATGATGTTCGATTTTATTGGCTACCTCTTTACCATGTCTTGGTAAAGGGTGTTGGAATATGTCTAATGTTTGATTAGCATTTTGATTTTGATTTTGGGGAACGGTCTTTTGAGTATTATTAGGAGGGTTTTGTTTAGGTTGGAAGGCTTGCACTTCCATCTCATTGTTATCAATTAGGTCTTGTATTTTATGTTTTAATCTTTTACAAGCATTGGTAGAGTGTCCAGGTCCTCTATGGAAATTGCAGTGTAAGTCTGCTCTGTATCTGGGTATAGTTGGATCAGGTTCCCGGATAGCTGGTAATTGGATCAAACCTCTTTCAAGTAATTGAGGTAAAATAGTTGATAAGGGTTGGTTTAATCTAGTAAATTCTCGAGGAGGCTTATCAGGAGGTTTCAATATAAATTTTTTTGTTGTCTTCGTTGCATTGATATTAGCAACATTTCTGCTGTCAGTGACTCCGTCACCAACAACTTGTTTGTTTTTATATTTATTTTTGGATGTTTTCTCATCATCCTTCTTCCTAAGTTGGCCTCTCCTAATGAGGGCATCTTCTACTCTTCGAGCTAAATCTATAGCTTGATTGAAGGTAGTTAAAGTAGTAGTTGATAGCTCATAAGATATTTGTTCTTGTAAATTATTGATGAAAATGTCCAACATTTCCCTATAAGGCAGCACAAAGTGCAGTTTTCCTATCAATTGCCTCCATCTAGCTAAGAAATCGGCAAAACATTCATCTTTGTCTTGTTTTAAGTTGTATAGATCTTTAATGGTTACATGCCTCTCGATGTAAGCACTAAATTGATGGACAAATGATTCAGATGTTTCTTCAAAGTTTCTCAAAGAATGAGTGGGCAATTGATAGTACCACTCTAATGCCATTCCACCTAAAATTTTCGGGAACATTTTTAGTAATAGCAAGTCATCATGTGATATATCATGACATGCTATCCTAAACATGTGAAGATGCTCTATGGGATATTCGGTTCCTTTATATATAGGCAATATGGGCATGGGAAAATGCTTAGGGTATGTTTGAGCTACAACTATGGGATCCAAAGGTTGACTACATATCTCTCGATAATTATACGAGGGACGTTAGGGATCTATCTGGTCCATACACGAAGCTAATTGTTTCACCATGGATTCCAGATTACTAGTTTGCCACCCATATTGGTTCAGTAGGGCATTGATAGGAGTTTTATGGGCATATGATGGAGGGACATGAAGATTAGATGCCATGTTACTATTGTGTAAATTGTTGGTAGGAAAAGTGTTATGAAGGAACTTTGAAGTTGTATTATGATGTATTCCAGATTGTTGAAAATTGGTGTTTGGCTTCATTTTAGGTTTTTGTTTACTTGAAGCATATTGCTCAATAGTTTGGCGAAATAAAGTAGTGAAGGAAGGTTTCTTTTGTGTGGGAATGATTTTAGGATGAATAACAGGTTCCTTAGGAGGTTGGGTAACCTGTTGTTTTGACATGTTTTGAATCATAGTGACCATGTCTATATTGGATGGCCCAGCCTTGTCACTTTCTTGATCAATGAAAGACAAGGGATTAGTGCACACATCATACATATATTCCATGGCTACCTAAGTGTCACTAATTTGCCCTTTATCAATACGAACTGTAAGGGCGTCAATGTTATCATCAAGAAATTTCTTGAAATGATCTATGTTGTCAAAAGCAATAGTTCCATCTGGAGCTACTCTAGGGGATGAGGATCCATCCTCTTTAACACTTCCTTCTTGTTCATTATCTTCACCTAGGTAATGTTCTGATTGATCTAGAGTTTTTCCTTCCGAAGTTGGATCTTCAGGAAGGACATTTGGGTCTCTAGTTCCATCTTGTAACCAATCTTCTTCTTCTCCTAAAGTTTCTTTACCATTCCTAAGTTTAGGCATGGTGTTTAAATTTTGATTTTAGCAAATATATATATATTTATATATTTATATATATATATATATATGCAACAAAATTAAGAGGTATATATTTACTATATACCTACTACAATATTTGAAATGAAATGTTTAAGTTTTTGCTATGTTTTTTAGTTTTTTAATTTTTGTTTGTTTTTCTTTGTTTTTGAAATAATATTGTAAAGACAACAAATAACACAATAAATGCAAGAAATAAGACTGAAAGTAACAATCTAGTTTTCTATAAACAATTTATAAATATCATTAATAGGCTCTAGTTCTTCAGGAGTCATGAAGTGTTCTTCAAATTGAAAGTTTTATTTTAAAAATTTAATGAAAAGAGCTATAGTGATATTATCTGTCTCAGATGCTGGTTGATAGAAATAAAACTCATGGCAATACTCTCGATATAACACAGCTCGAGGAACTCTATTCCATATTTCCCTATCTGTAAGAACAACCTCTTGGTCTTCTACAAGACCTAGGAATTGGTGTACAATGGCTGCATTCTCGAGGTATTCCTCGAAGGTGAATAATTTTGAAGATACAAGGGCTCTCCTATAAGCTAACCATCTATGGCAGGCTCTCTGAAGTTCATGATAAAAGACAAGTTGATGAGGATCCAGGATTCTATCTAGGACTAGCCTCTTGATTTGTTTAAGTTCTGTTGACCTAGATGAAATGACACTAAGTCTTCTATCAAGTTCGTTCCACAAGAGTTGATTTCTATCTGTTTTAGGCACATTAAGTACAAAATTGAATTCTATGGCTACCAATTGGTTTTCTACATTTATAGTAACTGCTAATATTTTCTTAGGAGCTACCATCTAAACATGACATTAAACTTAAATGATCTATAATGCATCTATGTTTTAGTTGTTCTATTTTTTTTTTCAAAAGGTTTATAATGCATTCACGTCGGGTTCACCAAAATGTATCGCTCCAAATTTTTTGCATCCTTACCTTCAGGCTATAGGATCCATGCCCGGAAGGAGGATGGGAAAATGATGTCATGGTAGCTCGGACTGAGAGGACTTGCGAAGGTCCCGCCTCTCAAGGGAGGTGTATTTTGATGATTTTTCGACAGATGGTGGTTTCACCAGGAAACATTTAATGGCAATTTCCACGCCTAGGTTTGGAATGTGTTTTTATGTGTTCATTTTTAGTCTTAAGCATTCATATCCTAGGTTTGGCCAAATGAATCTAAATTAATCTATATGAAAGTGCAGATTTAATGAATACAAAAAATAGATTTAAAGACAGAAAATAGAGAAATTATAGAAGATTAAAAGAAGAATACCTGATCCGGATGTCTGATGGAGATTCTAATGTTTGAAGCAGTCAGGATCGCCTCTAATTTGACAGGATCATCTGAGATCAGACAAGATCGTCTGAGATCTAACAAATTCATCAAAGACCTACAAACAAAAAAATAGATGCAAAATACAAAGAATGCAACTATGATAACAGAGGGAAACAACACAAAATAACAATATGAATACTAAACAATAGTTATGAATAGAAATTCAAACAAATTATGATCTTATCATGCAACTTAAGCTATATGGGTGAACTCCAAATGCAAAATAGTAAGGAATAAGGATAAAACTAACTAAATGCAGAATAAAACAACAAAAGGTATAAGAGAAAGTGCAAACTTTGGGCACTGATTTCCCCCAATGCAGATTGCAGTCGAAATCATCTAGAAGCAATGAAATCATCTCGAATTGTAATAGGATCGTCCGAGATTTGAACGAGATCATCTACGATGATCTGAGCATGCTCCGGCTGAAAATCAATGAGGTCCCTACAAGAAAACTTCAAAATAATGAATGCAAAATGATGCTCTAGGTATTCTAATGCATGCAAAATCAAGTTACAAGGAAATTCAGCCAAGGGTTGGGAAGGGAAAGTCCTAAGGATTAAATAGGCTTAGGGGAGTAGTTAGGAGGTTGGATATCATCCCTATTTGGGAGATATTCAACGGGGGAGGGTCTCTAACGGTGCAGACATGCTTTTGCCTAGATTAGAGGCCCGTTGGAACAAAAGCTAATTGTGCAAAATTAGTTTTGCGACAAGATAATTTGGACGTCCTAGCCCAGATGAAATCATCAGATCTGGGGTGATATCGTCTGATCGGCGACGATATCGTCAAACGGTTAAAACAACATCTAAAAATGACATGAAAAAGGGGGAAACAGATTACCCAACGGTTAACAGGCGGTTTGGGAGGTTAAAATTTGAATTTAAATTATTTACTAAGGTGAATGTAATTATTAATATTTCACTGCACCAATTTTAGGGTGCTACACTAGGTGAGCTACAATTGATCTTGGAGGAGTTGGCATTTCTGCTCTAATACCATTCGATGTGATCTATCGATCTAATCGATCATGGGAGGCCTCTAGTATTCATGCTCTATACAAGTGACCTTATGGGTTCTATACCCATCATACTGATGTGCTGCATCTTTGCCTCTATCTATGAATATGGCATTGGCATCCTCATGTATTCTATACTATGAACCACCATATGCATATAGTGGGTGTGTGACATGAGGGTTCTTAGAAGCCTCTCCATGCTCCCTAGTAGTCCTGACAATGCTCTCACTACGCTCACTCAGGGTACGAGTGGGGGAGCCAAAGGCTTGTAGCCTAACTACTCTAAGACACTACCTAGACCCTCTAGCTATCTATACTACCACCGCTTATGTGGTGGTGTACCATTAGATCCCACCTTTGATATATCAATGGTGATCTTGCATGGTGGACCACGCACGGGAGTATGGGTAGACCTATCCTCTGGAATGAGCCTGTTTGCTTGCCCCTGAATGGGCAGATCTCTAGTCCTTCTATACTCAAAAGGTGGAGGCATGGATCCTCATATGGACTTCGTATGTATGGGCACCAACCTGGTCCCTTGCACAACATACTCTTTGACTGATCTTGTGGATACGCATGCACAATGGTCTCGCTAATGGATTTCGAGTGGAGCACCCTCATGATGAGAGGCTTCTTGCTCTATCCTATGCCTATAGGAGTGTATTGAAGCTCCTCTATCTGGGGTATGCTATATGGGGTCCCCTCATGTCGAGTTATCTCCTCTAATGCTTACCGAAAGATGTTCATTTCGCTCATGTGGGTGAGGACTTGACACATGATGTTGTGAATTGGTTAGGGGTTGGTCATTGGCATTAGGTTTAGACCTTTACCAAGCAACCCATGTGTACACCATTGTGTACCTAGCGTCTAGATGTATATTTTATTATTAAGAAAACAAGGTATATAATGATGATTATCTTGTATTAAATTTTGAAAGTGAGCCCTAAAATAATTGATGTGTTTTCAAGATGTGTTGTATTAGTTTAGAAACTCTTATCGTGTTTTGCAAAACCTGTTCGATTTAATTCTCAATTTAATGGCTTTCACTTCTACGCTCGTAGCTCGACAACTTGGCTATGAACTCCAAATCATGTAATCCAACCTATAATGTGTGGTAATGAAGCCCACACACGGTCAGGGAGCACAGGTCCTCCCAGATCCTCAACCGTTTTCCTACAGTTAGCGTTATACCCTTTGAAGAGAATACATGAAAATTTTCTAGGGTACGAAAGGTTCTTGTATCCGGTATTGTTCTAATAACAAAGGGTACGTAGGATTTGTGCTAGCGGGTGGAAATGATGCCCAACATCGTTGAACCCTACTAGTGATCATATGTTAATACCAACTCACTAGCATTTAAGTGCCAAGTGGTGTGTGTGGTTAATTTTAATGTACATAAAAGAAATTCATCATATAGCACTCATGCTCATTTTATATATGCTATGCAAATGAAATAACATTTCAAATTTAGAAAATGCAAGCTATTCTAGATGCTTTTTTAAACAATGCACATTACGATGATAATTGGCCACTAATTGGGCCTCACACATGCAAACAAAACAAGACACTCTATCAAGCACGATGTAGCCTAGTGTGGACTACAATCATAGGTCCGATGTTTCTAGCAACTCCTTTATATGTAAGTAAGAAAAATCAAACTAGGATGATTGATTACCCTTTTTACTGGTTTTTCCTAATTTGCATTTAAAATCATACATATTGTAAAAACACAAGGGGAAAAAAATGATAGAGGGTTGAAAATAGCGCCTACCTTAGGTCCTGCAATGATTGGCCCTCTAATTTTTACTGTCTGTGTTGTTAGCTAGAAACCGTAGGTTTGGTCTACGATTTTGACTGTTGCTCGTGCGTTGAACCTACATTTCAGTTGTTGGACCATAGCTGATAGCTGTGGTCTGTACCTACAATTCAAAAAAATGAAGAACACATAGTCATATGCTATTTATATGAAGTTTTGTCATGATAGCCTTTTGTAACCACCATAAAGGCTCACACCCGATCAGAATCCTATTGTAATAGTGAAAATAATATGTATGAAATGCAATAAATTGACAACAAGATAAATAATAAAAGACACTTTATTCCATTATGAAGTCATTTCGGGTTACAAGTACATCCCTCTTAGGGATAGTCATGTTGATACAATATTACAATAAGATTCATGCAATTTTTTCCCTCTCAAGGGTAGGTATGATATTTCAAATGCCTTCGTAGGGTGACACGAACTGCCTTAGGGTGGAGTTGACCCTCTTCTTCATGTTGAGGAAGGATTTGAATGTTAATATCCTTTAAATGTAGATCTCTACAGTCAAGAAACAATAGAGAATGATCAAAAACATAGGCAACCTCTCGCAATGAGGCCCTTAAAAGGAAAGATGCATAAATATGCCATTGAAAACATGAAATCAAGAAAGCATGTAAAATATGTTTAAACTATGCTAAACTAACAAAAATTCATGGAAATACATAAAAGAGTATAGCAGTTAAGATTCACATGGTTCAATTAAATGAAATGAATCTTTAAAAGTCATAAAGAACCCATTGATGTCTATTATATGCTACTATACTAAAATCATTCTAACCCTAAATCTATCGGTCAGAAATATATACAACTACAATTAAATCGTGCAAATGACTAGTCTAATCTAATTAGATGGGAATAAATGAAAATAGTAAGGTGGCGATACCTTTGTTGCAAACCACATCACTAGTGGGCGGTCTGCACTGTAAACCACATCTAAAAGCCACAGTTAGCACTCAAGTAATTTTACCCTCAAAATCAAGGGTAGTGAGCTTGACCTCCTTGTCCAATTGATGTTCAAGGGTCACCTTTAGTGTCCTTCTGACAAGTTTAGTGGTTGATTCACTGTGAGGGGCCTTCATTTGCCTAGATTTGCATTTCTTGTCTCTTCTAGTCTCCTAGGACCTCCATGGAAAATTGATCTTTAGGTGAATAGCAAAGTGGCCTTCTCCAATGCATGAATTTAGTATGCAATTTGATAGGGCTTCACTACTCGCTTGATTAATCAACTCTCTATTGATAATTTGATAGTGCTTCACTATTCAAATCATCTATATCTTCTACCCAAATTGAAAGGGTATTTATAATATGTCCTAGGGCTAAGGGTGGCTTCATGGAGAAGCCAATATCAAGAAGAGGTGGTTAGGATAGTTGGAATGGAAGCCTTTGGAATCTTTCATCTATTAGCTGCCTTATTCTAGAACAAATGTCCATTCAAACCAATTTGTCTTGAATGAAGGCCAGTTGAAATTCAGTTAAGACTATAGGTGTAGACACCAAAACAGCACCAATCCGATTATGTGACTGCAAACACTGATCGCTTTGACACACACAGCCCCCAGGGCAGCCCCTAGAGGTTAAACAGTGGTCCTAACCACTTTTATAGCAATTTTGTAAGGTCAAAAGGCAATTTGGCACATTCAGGCACTTTGCTCAGTATTCGTCTCACCCAGGGATGAATTCAAACTGGGATCCGTCTCACCCAGGGACGAATTCTGAATTCGTCTTTGGTCAAGATGAATTCCAGGTTTAACGGGCAAAAAGAAGAATGGCGCCAAGTGGCAGCCAAAGACTAGTCAATTGATGACTCTTGCCTTGCATGCGCGTGTAGGTGGGTAGATTGGCCGTTAGAGGACTGTCACAAGGGCAGTCATGAAAGCCCAAGTCATGGAGGACTTTCCTCCCTCATGGGAAGACATGACCGCCACATGGCACCTATGCCACCACATGGCGCTTATGCATGCCTCTCCAAAGAGACCCCTTGGGTCTATAAAATGGTGGACTTTTCCCACCCAAAAGAGAAGGAGTAGGAGGCATTTTCAAGCAACGAAGTGCTGCCGATTTGATACCACGCCTTTACCCTTTTGATTTACATTTTCCACATCCTTAATCTCTTTCGCAAGAGAGGTTATTGGGTGGCTATTGGAAGTGTGAATTCGGACCCAAAAACCCGACATTTGACCACTTTAATCCACCAATTTGTCGACAACCCCATCCTAAGAGATTTTGGGCCCATCCCAAGTGGATTGGTGCCAAAATCAAGTTCCAACGGTGGGCGGCCCACTTGGGCGCCCCGCACTTTTTAAGTTTCATTCTAATTTGTTCTTTTGTCATTTGTTCATATTTCATTTCATTTTATGTTGTCTAGATAGTTCATATGTTCGATTTCATAATGTTTTGATCAGATTTCATCATGTTCTCGTCGCTTTTGTTGTCCCACTAACTTGCAGGTAGCGACATCAAATTCCCGTTGATGGAGGTCAAATTGGGAGAATCCGACCATCTGGGTCGTCCCAAAATGCCCCCAATTAGCTAACCCCTATGTTTGCAGGTCATTTGGAGATCCCGAGACGTGACATTTGGACGGTATTATCTCGGCGTTTTATCACAGTCGAATTCGTCCTACCCGAGGACGAATTACAGTCTAATTCGTCCTACCCGAGGATGAATTACAGTCGAATTCATCCTGACCAGGGATGAATTGTAGTTTAATGCGAATTGGCCGACTTTTTTGATGGCAGTGGCCCTCTGGTAATGTTTTCTGGTCTCTGTCAAATTTACGGGTCATTTAGAGTCATTTTGTCTATCGATTTGGCTAATCTTTTACATGCATCTTTCATTAATTTTAGAGAACAAACGTTTCTTATTTGTGGTAGGTGCTACTAACATCTTTGTTGTTTCTTTGATCGCAGGAGGAGCAGCAAAGGTTAAGGACTCATCAACACCAGCGGCGACAACGTTTTGGCCCGCCCATTTCAAATGTGGGCACGCGGAAGGAGGAACATTAAGTCTTGATTGTAACCAAATTCATTTAACGCTCCTAGCCCCTGAAAAGGGAGGAGGCATCTTTGTAACCGAGATCAAGAGAGTTAAATAAAAGGGCTGTGATTTCTCCATTTTCTTGTATCTCCGTTCAATTCGTCTCTTTCACTTCATGCATTCTACATTTTAGGACTTAAGCGTGTTTGATTTTGAATACATCGCAATTAGTGTTTCTTTCATCCGAAATCTCGTGCTTTCAGTGGCGATCATGGTGGGACCCTGTCCCCTGAATTTTGAGATCACAAAAACTGATTAAAACTTGTGTTTTTGTGCTTACAGGTACCTTTTTCAATTTTTGACTGTTATTCGTCTTTGCCTGTGGCGATTACTTTACTGCAATTCGTCTGACCCTGAGACGAATTCTAATTCGTCTCAGACAGGGACGAATTCTGTTCTATAATTCGTCTCACAGAGGGACGAATTTTTGTCTATGAATTTTTAGAGCCGAGGATCAGAAACAATAGGTTTAGGCAGAGAAAGGTAAGGGTTTTAAAACTGTTCCTGTTATTTTTTGTTTTTTTGTTTCTGTTTTCTGTTAATTTTGCCTTCTTAGGGAAAGTTGTTTCTGCCTGTTTCATTTTTTTTAATAAAAAGAATCACACACACTTCACGCAACATTTTTAAACCAAGGAGCTGGTCGTAAAACCCCAGCCCTTGATCAAGACCATCGGTGGATTTCATCACCACCTTGGCTTGATTTTGCATCCATTTCCCCGATTGTCACTGTTGTTAGGCGTAAATCCTGACGAAAGCTGACCGAGTGTCGTTGGGGTGATTCCCAGCGCGCGAGGATAAGTCTTCTATGGTAGGTGTCATTAACAGGACAATCCCCCTTTCGTACCGCCTACGTACCACGTACCATCTGCTCTCACGTACCTATAGTCTCCCTCTCGTAAGGGCGGGTATATAGAGAGGTTGGTATATCGGCCTGGAATGGTATATTGAAGGGGCGACCATTTATGGGAGTCATATGAGCCTTCATTATGCATTTAAACGTTCTTCAAAACTTTCAAAAACAAAACAAAATCATCAAAACGCACTAAAACCAGTCTAGGACACACCATTAATCTTTAAAAGAGATAATCACCGTTTGTGTATGTGTGTGTTCATTTCTGCTTAGTGTAACAAAAAAAAATAAAAAAATCATAAACAAAAGATAAAAATCTACGCATTTTGTCACTCGCTCCAAAAGCTCCAAGGATTCCCGTAATCGCTTGGTCACTCCAAAATGCCCCAAAGGTGTCCATGAACCCTTTGGTCAACCCAAAAGCACCCCAAAGGTGCCCATAAGTGATGCAGGAGCATCCAACAAAATATGGGAAATCTTATTTTTTTTCCCTAAATTTTAGTGCATTTTGTCGGGGCCATAACTTCTCAACCGTAGCTCCGATTGACGTGAAATTTTACAGGGAGCTAGTTGGGAGATTTTTAAACAAATATAACTCCCTAGAGTTGTATTTCCCTAGAAAACCAGTTTTCGGGGCCAAATTCCATCATCTAGTGCCCCGAAATTAGGTTTTAAAATTGCTCACCTAATTTTTTATGCTTTTTGAGTTGTTCGAAGGTTAATATCTCCTAATGTATTTAGAGTTAGGACTTGAAACTTTATTTATGGCTTATCTATTGTAAGAGGGATGCACACCCCAATTTTGGGCCCCATATGACTCATTTTCAATTTTAGGGTTTTTAGAGAGACATCGTCATGGTGCTCACCCGTAGCCAAGCCCAATCACGGGCGGACGCTGTGGGGAATATCCAAGGAGGCACAAGTCACCTCCGTTATAGTCCCAAGGATTTGGTCATACCACCTTGGTGACCTGACACACAAGGCAGTCCCCTCCACACCTTAACGAAAAGGGACTATAGGGGCACCTCTTCTAGGGGCACTCCTGTTCAACATAGCACCCAACACACACCCTTCCATGAGGGGTACATCCATAGGAGAGCTCCCTTAGATGCTCGCTATGAGTGGTCACCACGCGATGAAGCGCTAGGTCAACATAGGGTTCGACGGAAGGAACCACATGATTACATTATCCCTCCTTCACCCCCTCTAGTTGTCAGGACTACAAGGACAAATCCAGAGCACAAGGCTCCTCAGGCGAGGCGAGCCAACTCCGCCCATTCCTTTTTCACTTATGAAAGAGAGCATGAGGAAAACCCTTACCTTCCTCAAGAGCAATATACATCATGGGAGCAATATGCCTCCGCAAATGCTAGCTATCAGGATCACCTACTGAGGCCAGAGCCTCGGATAAATGCCACTACCTCCAACAGAGGGAGGCGGCCTATAGAGATCTTGGATCACTACGACCGAGATAGATATCTAGGAGAGGCATCTAGGCCTTCTAGACATGAGGCGACAGGACCAACTATCTTAGAATCTACCAAGCATATCGCACGTCGGATGCAATTCATGCAACTTGAGCTAGAGCGACTACATTTAGAGGAACTGTACCATATTAAAAAAGAGCACCTTCAGCGCCAGAAGGATGAGTTGTTCCAACACACTATGCAGGAGAGGACTCCAACCCCTCACACGCATAAGACAAAACATTATGAGAGGCACAACCCCCGGGTGCGAGACAAGTCTCCGCGACCTTATCGAGCACCACCCCCGATGCCTCCTAGACATGAGCGGGAGGCTACTCCTATAACCAATGACGGGCGCCTTCCTCAGGAACCCACTCAGGTTTATGGGCCACCCTTAGAAATTCATCAAGAAGCCTCTAAGGAATCAGAGTGAGAAGAAGAGCGGGATGAAATGCCCTACCAAGGCATGGGGGGTGCTATCTGGCCACCCCTCCATAGGCCCCAAGTTCCTCAACAAGAACCAACCAAAGAGGAGGAGCTCAAATCCCCCGATACATGCAAAGCGCTAGAGCACTTAGAGTCGGTAGAGACCAAGATTTTAGAGCTCCCAAGGCCCAACTTACATGAGGCTCCTTTCGAAGAGGATCAACCTCTGACCGTAGGGCTACCTGATGATGCAGTCCTCCATGTCTTAGAATCTCCAGATTCTGATGAGCTATACTCACTGGCCGAAGGTGAGGATAAAATAGAGATGGCCCACAACAATCACATGCGACAACATCAACATCCCATAAATATTGATGAAGCACTTCAATAGATAAACATAATACTAGGGCATGAGTGGCACGTTAACCCACCATAGTGGGACCAAGCGTTACATCCACCACTTTGGGCACACAAAGATCAACTTCCGCCCAGAGACCCCATAGCAATATCAGTACCGAGGGTAGACCCTGTCCTCCTATCCATGCATAGGGCCGATCCATTCATGCCAATACCTCCAGAGCCAGATCCGAAGCACAAAGATCATCAAGCTGGGGGTACATCTATCCCCTGAAGAGCAAGCCAAAAGCTCCAAGGATTATCGCAATCGCTTGGTCAAAAAAAAGCTCCAAGGATTATCGCAATCACTTGGTCAAACCCAAAAGCTCCAAGGATTATCGCAATCGCTTGGTCACCCCAAAAGCTCCAAGGATTATCGCAATCACTTGGTCAAACCCCAAAAGCTCCAAGGATTATCACAATCACTTGGTCACCCCAAAAGCTCCAAGGATTATCGTAATCACTTGGTCACCCCAAAAGCTCCAAGGATTATCGCAATCACTTGGTCACCCCAAAAGCTCCAAGGATTATCGCAATCACTTGGTCAAACCCCAAAAGCTCCAAGGATTATCACAACCAAAAAGCTCAAGGATTATCGTAATCACTTGGTCACCCCAAAAGCTCCAAGGATTATCGCAATCACTTGGTCACCCCAAAAGCTCCAAGGATTATCGCAATCACTTGGTCACCCCAAAAGCTCCAAGGATTATCGCAATCACTTGGTCACCCCAAAAGCTCCAAGGATTATCGCAATCACTTGGTCACCCCAAAAAGGCCCCAAAGGATTCTCGAAATCCCTTGGTCACCATCAAGAAAATTCAAAAACAACAAAAAATCCTCTTGGACCATCAAATTCATCAAAAAGAAGCTCTTCTTACATCTCATCTTCATGTTCATACATTCATTCAATCAAAGTACTAAAATATATAGCTGCATTAACCATTGCATCCATATATCGCACATTTGTTGATCATAGAAGTCAAAGGCACCATAGGCCGTCATTACTCAGCTAGTCCATACCTTTTTCCACATTTTCCATTATAATATCGCAAAAACAACACCATACATAGAGTCACCATATCCACCACTAGAGTCAGGTTGTCATTTAATGTATCTAGAGTTTTCGTCATTTAGATGTCGTAAATTTGCTTTCTAGCCAAAACTGTACCAAGTCAGAAAGATTTTACGAAGGTAGAGTCATACTTGAAATACGCCTTGTTACGTAGCATCCCATCACAAGTTAAAACACATAAAAAAATTCCCAAGTTGTGTGAACGAAAGATGACACCTACAAAGCAATCTAGGTCACCATAAGCGAAATGGCTATCTTGCTCATCCCCCTGTGCGAATGACCCAAAGAATGCTGAGAGTTGGCAAAAGGACAAGCATCTTCCCTACCCAATTCCCCAAGAATCCCAAGTTCTCAATAGTTGCAAAACATCAAAAATTTGCAAAAATTCAAAACACCAAAATTTGACATCCTACAGTGCACACATCAAAAGGCACAAACAATAGTGATTCTCGTCACTCCATATCCAAATCCCTTGCTCAAAAGAAAAACAAATAAAACAAAAATAAACAGTGATTTTATCACTACAAAGGAGCAAGTATCCCAATACAATTGAAGAAAAGAAGGGAGTCGAACTTGAATCCCTGGAACTCTCAAGCATTTCGACAGGTCATGAGGCAAGCCTCAGTACCGGTTTGGTTGATAGCCTATCGGTCACTGGTGGTAAACTTCCCGCATGACGATATATCTATCACATTAACCTGTGTACAGATCAATGTTTGCATGTGGATGAGCTAGCTTATGGTATCCTAGATAGCACCGTAGATTAATCTGACTAAATACAATAAAGGAGTTAGTGGAGCTAATTAGGTGATCCTCAGTATAGGTTCGGTTGAAAGCCCATCTGGCACTGGCGGTATCCTGACAAATACCACATAAATGAACTCAATTGCACACACAGGGATGTGAAATAACTTGGTCAAAAACAAGTCCGATTCATACCTTGTTCAAAAGTCTTGTAAGATAAAGTACAGTCATGGCTAGTGAGTTAAAACCGTCTGAGTCTCAAAAAACCTTAGCTACATTTCTAAACCAACTGCACTACTTCTCATCCTTACAATACCATCAAAAAATACAAAAAAAAAAGAAAAACCACATGTATACATACAAAGTCATTCACCACAGCAATCGCTTAAAAACAAAATAACAAAATCCTAAATAGTCTATGGTGCCCTAACCAATCAACACAAATTCATTTCATCCATTACATTTTGCATATCACATATATATCAAAAACATTTGCATTAATCATACCATATACATCCATTACCATAAGCATGCATCCATCAACATCAATCATTGTGCATAACATAAAATAATGACATATACACAAAGCAAGAAAATCAAAACAACAAAAACATCAAATATCCACAGACGACAAACAATAAAATTGCCGAACAAAGGCACCTTTGCGCCTGACATTCAATGGCATACAAAACCGATGTCGGGGTCACAAATTATCACTATCCTACTCCCTAAGAAGGCTACCATAGCCGGACCGCTCCACGGGAAGACGGATTTTTGACAATTTAATCCCCAAATGGTGTCGCAAAAAAAAAAAAAAAAAAAAAAAAAACAAACAAAAAAAGAAAAAAGACAAGAGTGCTCTTGCACCTAACCTCTTGGCATAGCAAAACCGATGTCGGGGTCTACATTGTCGCTATCCTACTCCCTAAGAAGGCTACCATAGCTGGACCGCTCCACGGGAGATCGGATTTTCACCAATTTTATCCTAAATGGCATCCCAAAATGGGTCAAAACCCACTCAAAAACAACAAAACAACAAACCACCAAAAACAATAAAAACAACAAAAAAAAGCAACACAAACAAACAACAATAAACATTGCCAGACACAAGTGCTCTTGCACTTAACCTCTTGGCATAGCAAAACTGATGTCGGGGTTTACATTGTCACTATCCTACTCCCTAAGAAGGCTACCATAGCTGGACCGCTCCACGGGAAGACGGATTTTCAACAATTTCACCCCCAAACGGCGTCACAAAAGGGTCAAAACCCACTCAAAAACAACAAAAAAAAAAAAAAAAAACAACAAAAAAAAGAAGCATAAACACTGACAAGAGTCTCTTCACCTAACCTTTATAGCAAAAATGATGTGGGGTATAAAATTGTCCTATCCTACTCCCTAAGAAGGCTACCATAGCTGACCCTCCACGGATCGAATTTTCCAATTTTATCCTAAATCATCCCAAAAGTCAAAGCCCACTCAAAACAACAAAACACAAAACAACAAATAAATGCAACACAAAAACAAAGCAATAAGCATTGTCGGACACAAGTGCTCTTGCACTTAACCTCTTGGCATAGAAAATCGATGTCGGGGCTCAAATTGTCACTCTCCTACTTCCCCAAGAAGGCTACCATAGCCGGACCGCTCCACGGGAAGACGGACTTTCGACACTTTCACCCCATTATGGCATCACCAAAAGGGATTTTACCCACCAAAAATAGGTCTAAATGTCGGAAAAATTGCACATGCTTAATGCTAAATCTCCGAAGGCACCCTTGCACAAGTCATCTTGGGTCAAGCGACTCGTCGCTTTTCTCACGAAGGTCATTCCCTCATCGATTCGTCGCTTGAGGGGGTAGTCACACTTAGTCACCAATCAACAAACACACACCCAATCAAGGCAATGGCATGCATTCAAAGAATCATTGACAAAGACAATCACGCTCCTGCTTGGGGCAGAAAACAAGCAATAATCACAAATTGATCAAACACTTGGCATTCGTGAAGCATGAACACAAGGTTCCCCCATGGACAAAAGGTTGCGCCCTTTGCCTATTCATGACTGATCAATGTCCAAGCTCAAGTCACACCTCACCAAAATAGGTTAATACTTGAAATCAAATTCCTTAGCTCGTCGGAAGCAAGGATTCAAGAATGCATGCCCTTTCCATACTTGGGGCATCAAAAGTTGGTTAGGTTACCAAGAAACCCTAATCATTAGTGCTTTGGTTATCTATTTTTGCTCGACGCTGCGCCATGCACAGCGCATCCCAAAAAGGGGCATCTGTAGACACCAAAACAACACCAATCCGATTATGTGACTCGCAAACACTGATCGCTTTGACACACACAACCCCCGGGGCAGCCCCCAGAGGTTAAACAGGTGGTCCTAACCACTTTTATAGCAATTTTGTAAGGTCAAAAGGCAATTTGGCACATTCAGGCACTTTGCTCAGTATTCGTCCCACCCAAGGACGAATTCAAACTGGGATCCATCTCACCCAGGGACGAATTCTTAATTCGTCTTTGGTCAGGACGAATTCCAGGTTTAACGGGCAAAAAGAAGAATGGCGCCAAGTGGCAGCCAAAGATAGTCAATTGATGACTCCTACCTCGCACGCGCGTGTAGGTGGGCAGATGGGCCGTTAGAGGACTGTCACAAGGGCAATCATGAAAGCCCAAGTCATGGAGGACTTTCCTCTCTCATGAGAAGACATGACCGCCACATGGCACCTATGCCACCACATGGCGCTTATGCATGCCTCTCCAAAGAGACCCCCTGGGTCTATAAAATGGTGGACTTTTCCCACCCAAAAGAGAAGGAGTAGGAGGCATTTTCAAGCAACGAAGTGCTGCCGATTTGATACCACGCCTTTACCCTTTTGATTTACATTTTCCACATCCTTAATCTCTTTCGCAAGAGAGGTTATTGGGTGGCTATTGGAAGTGTGAATTCAGACCCAAAAACCCGACATTTGACCACTTTAATCCACCAATTTGCTAACAACCCCATCCTAAGAGATTTTGGGCCCATCCCAAGTGGATTGGTGCCAAAATCAAGTTCCAACGGTGGGCGGCCCACTTGGGCGCCCCGCACTTTTTAAGTTTCATTCTAATTTGTTCTTTTGTCATTTGTTCATCTTTCATTTCATTTTATGCTGTCTAGATAGTTCATATGTTCGATTTCATAATGTTTTGATCAGATTTCATCATGTTCTCGTCGCTTTTGTTGTCCCACTAACTTGCAGGTAGCGACGTCAAATTCCCGCTGATGGAGGTCAAATTGGGAGAATCCGACCATCTGGGTCATCCCAAAATGCCCCCAATTAGCTAACCCCTATGTTTGCAGGTCATTTGGAGATCCCGAGACGTGACATTTGGATGGTATTATCTCGGCATTTTATCACAGTCGAATTCGTCCTACCCGAGGACGAATTACAGTCTAATTCGTCCTACCCGAGGACGAATTACAATCGAATTCATCCTGACCAGGGACGAATTGCAGTTGAATGCGAATTGGCCGACTGTTTCGATGGCAGTGGCCCTCTGGTAATGTTTTCTGGTCTCTGTCAAATTTACAGGTCATTTAGAGTCATTTTGTCTATCGATTTGGCTAATCTTTTACATGCATCTTTCATTAATTTTAGAGAACAAACGTTTCTTATTTGCAGAGGTGCTACTAACATCTTTGTTGTTTCTTTGATCGTAGGAGGAGCAACAAAGGTTAAGGACTCATCAACACCAGCGGCGGCAACGTTTTGGCCCGCCCATTTCAAATGTGGGCACGCGGAAGGAGGAACATTAAGTCTTGATTGTAACCAAATTCATTTAACGCTCCTAGCCCCTGAAAAGGGAGGAGGCGTCTTTGTAACCGAGATCAAGAGAGTTAAATAAAAGGGCTGTGATTTCTCCATTTTCTTGTATCTCCGTTCAATTCGTCTCTTTCACTTCATGCATTCTACATTTTAGGACTTAAGCTATGACCACCACATGGCGCTTATGCATGCCTCTCCAAAGAGACCCCCTGGGTCTATAAAATGGTGGACATTTCCCACCCAAGACAAGGAGTAGGAGGCATTTTCAAGCAATGAAGTGCTGTCGATTTGATACCACACCTTTACCCTTTTGATTTACATTTTCCACATCCTTAATCTCTTTCGCAAGAGAGGTTATTGGGTGGCTATTGGAAGTGTGAATTTGGACCCAAAAACCTGACATTTGACCACTTTAATCCACCAATTTGCTGACAACCCCATCCTAAGAGATTTTGGGCCCATCCCAAGTGGATTTGTGCCAAAATCAAGCTCCAACGGTGGGTGGCCCACTTGGGCACCCCACACTTTTTAAGTCTCATTCTAATTTGTTCTTTTGTCATTTGTTCATCTTTCATTTCATTTTATGCTGTTTAGAGAGTGCATATGTTCTATTTCATAAGGTTTTGATCAGATTTCATCATGTCTCATTGCTTTTGTTGTCCCACTAACTTGTAGGTAGCGACGTCAAATTCTCGCTAATGGAGGTCAAATTGGGAGAATCCGACCATCTGGGTCATCCCAAAATGCCCCCAATTAGCTAACACCTATGGTTACAGGTCATTTGAAGATCCGGAGATGCGACATTTGGACGACATCATTTTGGCTTTTCATCATAGTCGAATTCGTCCTACCCAAGGATGAATTACAGTCAGATTCGTCCTACCCGAGGACGAATTACAGTCAGATTCATCCTACCCGAGGACGAATTACAGTCAAATTCATCCTAACCAGGGACGAATTGTAGTTGAGTGCAAATTGGCCAAATTTTTTGATGACAGCGGCCCTTTGGTAATGTTTTGTAGTCTCTGTCGAGTTTGCAGGTTATTTGGAATCATCTTATTTATCGATTTAGTTAATCTTACGCATGCATCTTCCATTGGTTTTAAGATCAAACGCTTCATATTTTTGTCACAGGTGCTACTAACATCTTTGTTGTTTCTTTGATCGCAGGAGGAGCAATAAAGGTTAAGGACTCATCAACACCAGCAGCAGCAATGTTTTGGCCCGCCCATTTCAAATGTGGGCACGCGGAAGGAGGAACATTAAGTCTTGATTGTAACCAAATTCATTTAATGCTCCTAGCCCCTAAAAAGGGAGGAGGCATATTTGTAATCGAGATCAAGAGAGTTAAATAAAAGGGCTATGATTTCTCCATTTTCTTGTATCTCCATTCAATTCGTCTCTTTCACTTCATGCATTCTATGTTTTAAGACTTAAGCATGTTTGATTTTGAATACATCGCAATTAGTGTTTCTTTCGTCTGGAATCTCGTGCCTTCTTCTAGAAAAAATGGCCATTCAAACCAATTTGTCTTGAATGAAGGCCAATTGAAATTCAGTTAAGACTACAGGTTATAGCTATAGTCCAGACTATAAACTGTAGGTATCAACTATAGTTCAGCCTATAGACCGTAGGTTTGGGCTGTGGTTCAGACTGATTAGGCCAAGGAGCCCAAATTGAGTGGTTAGAACCACTACTCTATCTTGGAGTCTGTCCAAGATATTCCATATGGTCTTGTAGCATGTCCATATGAGTAGTCACCATCGACATGACACAATTTTTGTGTCTACAGATGCCCCTTTTGAGATGCGTTATGAGATCGAACAATGCATAAGCAAAAATATATCTCCTAAAATGATGTCAAAGGTACTATGATGATCATTAGTTAGATCAACATTAGATTCCTCTTGTCTAGCAAAAGGATGCGCATCCTAGAATCATTGCTTCCAACTGGGTGAAAGGCTTACATTTGAAAATCTTGTGCCCTTATCATCTCATTTGGTGTAGTTGTGCATTCCATAGGTATCTTCTAACCCATAGATCCGAAAGGCAGAGAACAACAAGCAAAGTCATATTTGCTATTTTCCCCAAGCAAAGGAGTAAGCTTATGATAGTTGTTGAAAATTATTTGCAAGAACAAACACAATTTTGACAAGATCAAGGGATCTACGATATTCAAGATCTTCTATTAATTTTGATTATGATTTGATATTATGACCACCCCCTCAAGCGACGAGTCGATGAGGGTAATGACAATGATTAAAGCGACAATGTCATTTGACCACCATGGATGATCTAAAAAAATTTAGATTTGAACATATTAATGCCTTGGTTAGGCCTAGTTTAGCTTCTGATTTCAACTGTTAATAATAATTGCACATTCATATCCCATGGAGCAGTCAAGCTACAATAGTCATCTTAGGGAATTGAAATGATACAAATCTGATTATATTTGTGTTGAATCAATTTATCGATGATTTGCTAAAAATATGTCATAGGAGATATGATATGAAACACCTCATTCTCGTGGAGCAGTCCAGCCTTCAAAGGCCTTCTTAGGGATTGAAAAGAAGCATGTCAAGACAACGATGACATTTTTGCCCCAAATGTCCTTATGGTAATTTACTCATCTTGCCAGATTGCATGGATTGCAAGTCGTTGCAACCGCCAAGTGTATAGGGTAAAATACTGAATACAAGGTGCATTTGATTTTTAGTTATTTGATTTTTTTGTTAATTTTGATTTATTGATCGATCCGAGTGCTTTGAACATCATGAAATTTGTAACATTGATTTCTATTTTGAAAATTTGATCCAATGGGAGTCATTAGTTTACCTTTTTAGACCTTCCTAAAGTGGGTTTTTAGTGCATTAAATGCTAGCTACGAACCACGAGTACGGTCTGTGGTTGTATTTTTCAAATTTTGGGAACATTAGATAGGGCTTGTGATCAAAAAATAGTAAAGACCCCATTGATGTCTATTTTATGCTACTATACTAAAATCATTCTAACCCTAAATCTATCATTCAAAAATATCTACAAATATAATTAAACCATGCAAATTACTAATCTAATCTAATTATATGGAAAAAAACAAAAATAGTAAGGTGGCGATACCTCTGTTGCAAACCGTAGTACTGGTGTGCAATCTACACTATAAACTGTGGCTGAAAGCCATATTTAGAACTCAAGTAAGTTTACCCTCAAAATCAAGGGCAGTGGGCTTGACATCCTTGTCCAATTTATGTTCAAGGGTCACCTTTGGTGTCCTTCTGACAAGTTTGGTGGTTGATTCACTGTGAGGGGCCTTCGTTTGCCCAGATTTGCATTTCTTGGATCTTCTAGGCTCCTAGGATCTCCATGGAAAATTGATCTTTAGGTGAATAGCAAAGTGGCCTTCTCCAATGCATGAATTCAGTATGCAATTTGATAGGGCTTCGCTGATCGCTTCAATCAACTCTCTATTGATAATTCAATAGTGCTTCGCTATTCAAATAATGTATATCTTCTACCCAAATTGAAGGGGTATTTATAGGATGTCCTAGGGATAAGGGTGGCTTCATGGAGAAGCCAAGATCAAGAAGAGGTGGTTAGGATAGTTGGAATGGAAGCCTCTATAATATTCCATCCATTAATCACCTTCTTCTAGAACAAATAGCCATTCAAACCAATTTGGCTCGAATGAAGGCAAACTAAACTTCAAAACTGGAGGTTGTAGCTACGGTCCAAACTGTAAATCGTAGGTGTCAATCGTGGTTTAGCCAGTAGAGCACAATTCTAGGATGTGGTTCCAAATGATTAGGCCAAGGAGCCCAAATTGAGTGGTTAGAACCACTGCTCTATATTGGAGTCTATCCAAGATCTTCCATATGGTCTTGTACCACGTCCATATGAGTAGTCACCATCGACATGATGTGTTTTAGGTGTCTATAGAAATACAAACATACCTCAATATCATGGTCTTTCAATTGATGAAATATGTAATATTGATAATCTTTGTAGCCCTTAGGTTTAGGATTATTAGGGTCCATTAACTTGACCTCAGGTAAGTGTATAGCCTTCACCTCGCATAGCTGATAAAAAATTGAAGCCGACTCTGATAACTAAGTGAATACGTGAGGAGGGCATATTTCCTTATATTTACCCCTTTGATTATTGTTGTGTTGCTCATATTATGGAGGAGGATGTTGGGCTTCATAATTTCATTGTTGTTGCCCCTTATCCCCTTTTTGAAGGTTCAACACCACCTGATTAACATGGGCTAGCTTGGCTTGTTTCTCTCAATGCTTTTCTTTTTCCAATCCTTATTTTTGAGATTCAAGTTACCCTCTTGTAACTTGATGTCCTCTATCACCTTGGCTTGCACCAAAGCCTCTTTGAATGTATGGTACTATTGCAACTATAGCAATAACAAAATGTGTTTGGCACAACTCTTCATGAACATTCAATTTAATTCAAAGGATGGTATGGAGAATGGTAGCTTTACCATCATCTTCCTCCATAATTTTCCATAATCCATCACTGGCTCATTGTTGTGTTGCATTAAAGTGGCCATGTTAGATAAGTTTACCTTTTTATTAATGCCGAAGGAGAAGAGTTCAAGAAATGTATCGACTAGCTATTTGAAACTAGTGATGTTGTACCTCTTTAATTGGTTGAACCACTCCCGAGATGGGACTGAGAGGGTCATAATGAAGGTGTGCAAGAGCAAAGCATCATTTCCCTCAATATGAAAGGACATATCTAGAAAACTTGTCACGTGATCTTGTGTGTCTCCCTGTCCTTGAAACATTTCTAGCCTAGGCATATTGAAATGCTCAAGATAGGCCAGAATAGGCACTGACGTGCATAGAGGTTCATTATCGATATTGTTCAATGTAGGATTTTTATAAGTCATTTCTTGCTTCTCTATGGCTTGGACCTTCTCTACTAAGGCCTTATAGGCCTACGAAGAAAGGATATCCTCTTCTCGAGATTACCTTGAAGGCACCTTCAAATGTAGATTTTTCTTCTATCGAGGTGATGGACTAGGCTCATCCTCCTCCTTGAATTGGGAGATTTTTGGATATTCTTGTTCTAATTACTCTCCCACTTCTTCCTTATACTACCTATTATCACGTTTTTCGGACACTGGACACTGATCTATGTGATGAGTCATACGACGATTATGTGTGTCTATGTAATCAAGGTATAACTTGGGTTGTGAAGCCACTCGTCTATCGACACTCTCCCTGGTCTCACTACAAGGAGGTAAACTAGTGCTAGCCAATTGATCCTCTCTCTAGATATGCTCCTTCTGACCAAGGATGCATTATTCATGCATGTGTTATTCATATAATTTTTATCTTATGAACCTCTACCTTTGAGTGTTTTCATTTTTGAGGTGCTCTTTCTCTACATGAATATCCTCCAATTGGTCTTGGAGAATCAGTTGTCTCTGTTTTGACACTAGTATATGAGATCTATCAACATGGTCATCCGTCTGAGGCCTTTGGTGTGTGCACTCTATTCGAGTGGATTTATGGGTATGTCCCCCAATGGACTAATTTACCACACTCTTGATTTTATCTATAAAGATGACATTCATGTCAGGTTGTCTCCTATACTTTGTGCTTGCATGATATGTAGCAGTACCTATGTTACAAGAACACTTGGAGCACTCTCTAGGTTCTCTGGCAGTCCTAATGGTGCTTCTTCTACACTCACTCATAGGTCAAGAGGGTGCAAGCATAGGCTTATATCCTAGCTACCCTAGGAATCTATCTATACAATATAACTAACTACTACACCATGGCTCATGAGGTGGCATACCTCTAGCTTCTACTTTTGACATATCTATGGTGAACTTACAAGGTTCACCCCTATAGGGAGTCTACATGGGCCTATGCTCAGAAGTGATCCTATCTACTTACCCTTGAATGGGAGGATCTTGAGCCTGTCTATACTCGAATGGTGGAGGTTGTGAGCCTTCCTTAGCTAAAGGTCGAAGGGGTACCAATCTGAATCCCTCAATGACATATTCTTCAGCAAAACTTGTGGATGCATGATGAATGCAGTCATGGTAAATCTATTATGTGTGGATCCCCCATGTTGGGAAATACCATGCTCTAATCTATGTCTAGAGGAGTGTCTAGTACTTTCTATAATCAGGGTATTCTCAATGGAATCTCCTCATGTAGAATTATCCCCTCTAATACTCATTGAATGACATCCAAGAGGATTCTATGATTGAGTGCATTCTACATCGTGTTGTGCATTAGGTGGAGCTTGGACTTCGATCTTAGGTCTATGCCCAAATTGACCCCTCCATGTTTGCACCATTGTGTTATCTTATATGTAAATTTTAAGGCAAGCAAAGTAAACAATGATGATTATCTTATTTTAAGTTTTGCTTGTGAACCCTAAACTATTTGATGTGTTTTTCAAATGTGTTGTATTAGTATGTAACTCTCATCGTGTTTTCAATGTGTTGATGATATACTTAGTTGTTAAAGGTATTTCACCTATATACTCATAGCTCGACAACCTGGCTATGAACTCTAGGTTGCGTAATCCCCCCAAAGTGTGATAATGAAAGTCCACACTCGGGCAGGGAGCACAGGTCCTACCAAACTCTCACCCGTTTTCACCTAGTCAACATTATACCCTTCGAAGAGAAGCACATGCAAATTTTTTGGGCTATGAAAGGTTCTTGAGTTTGTCCTTGGTCTAGAACATAAGGTACATGGGAGTTGGGCCAACGGATGGAAATCATTGCCACCATCATTTAAACCCTACTAGTGGTTGGATGTGACTTCCAACTCACTAGCATTTAATGTGAATCATGGTGTGTGTGGTTCCTTTTAATTTGTATGAAATAAATATGCATAATACAACATTCAAATGATTCTATTCTATATGCAAAGTGGTAAAAGGAATGTTTCAAATTAAGAAAGTATGTATGATTAGTTTTACATGATTTTTTGTCAATGCATACTAGTGATGGTATGGCCACTAATCGGGCCTCAAGAAAACAAACAGAATACAAAATATATTCTAGAATGTTGGGGACTAGGGCAGACTGCGCTCAAAGGTTTGTTGTTCCTAGTAGTGCCTAGTAAAGACCTAAAAAGAGAAATACCTAAGGACTCATATGCCTGCTACTAATTAGTCTAACATTTTTGCATTCTAGAAATTTATAGAGAGCAAAAATAGAAATATAAGGTGATAGTGGCACGTACCTCAGCTCCACATATGATTGAGATTTAATCCTATGTTGTCTGGTCTATTAGACTCTAACCACATCTCTATAACGCGGTGACCACTATTTCTTGTGGGTGTCAGCCATAATGACAACTATTGATCATGGCTGTTAACCGTGGTGAGAACCTATCATAAAAAAATCATAGAGGTCAGTGATCCGTGGCATGAAATGCGGAGGTCCCACCATGATCACCTTTTGTACCAATGTAGAAAGCATACAACTAAACTAATACATTAATTTAAATCAATCATTAAAGTAGGAAATGGAAGACAAGATTACATATGACGAGAAAATTAATGTTTCTTTTATTAATCTTGAATTAAATCTCAGTTACAATCATGCCCCTCTTAGGGTCACCCAAATGTTGATACAATTAACACAATTTGAAAGCCCCAACGGGGTAGATGCAATACATAAACTCTCTAAATGGACACAAACTGCTCCAAGGTGTCGATGACCTTCTTCTCCATGATTAGAGGTATTTGTTATCTTACATCTCAAAACCCTATTAATCCTGTGTGAAGTAAACAACAAGAAGCAATTAGCAACAAAAGAGGCCTCTCTTAATGAGGCTTTTAGGAGGTATTTGCATAAAAATGTAGCATAACTATCATGAAATCAAGAAAGTGCAAGAAACCTACAAAACTTATGTTAAGACTAAAAATATTACTACCAACATATAAACAAAAGCAGATATAACTATCTATTGGCTTGATTACAAAACTTAAAGCATGGAAGAATGGAAAGAACCATTAGTGCCATAATTGTAAAAGTGAAGGAAAATGACTAAAAACTCCAATTCACTGGTCAAAGTCTCTATTAAAGAAAATTAACATGATAAATGTCTAATCTAATACAATTAAGCAAATCCTATAGCTAGAAAATAAGGAAATTGAAGATGACAACCTGACCATGGGTCTGAGGCATGGTGAGCACTGTTAGTCACAATTGATAGCCATGATTGAGCTTGAAATGTTCTTCCCTCCTAATTTGGTGTCCAATATTCAATTCTCCTTGAGGAGCTGATGATCAAGGGTCGCCACTATGTCCTCTGATAGATTTGGCAGTTGATTTTCTCAGTTGGTGCATGAATTGCACAAATTTATGTTTCTTGGATCTCCTAGCCTCCTAGAACCTCCATGGTATGTGATATCCGATTGGGCAGGAAAAGTATTCCTCAATGCATGTAAGTGAGTATGCAATTCAATAGGGCTTCATTGTGTTTCAACTTGAGAATTGTCTATATCTTTCTCAAATTTGGAGGGGGGTTTTATAGCATTTTCCAAGGACTAGGGATGGCTTTGTGAGGAAGCCAAGAACAATATTGGGTAGTTGAGCTTGTTGGATGGAAGGATATAGAACCTTCCTCACTCAAACTACTCCAATCCATAACAAATTGGTCATTGCAACTTATTTTGGGTCAGATGAAGTCCAACTGATTTTTAGTTCTGACCGCAGCTGATAAGTGTGGTTAGCATTGTTAATCACGGGTGTCAGCAGTGGCTAACACTGACTAGGCAAAGGTGCCCAAATGAGTGGTAAAAACCACTACTATACCTTGGAATCTATCCAAGGTCTTTCATATGGTCTTCTAGCATATCCCATATGAGTAGTTGCCTCGATATGATGTATTTTAGGTGTCTACACTAGGGTACAATGAAAATATCTAGAAATTGGGTTTATCAAACGTAATTTTGATGGTGCTTCTAAAGAAAATTTAGGATAAGCTAGCGAAGGTTGGTGTTTTTCAAAATAATGAAGAAAAAATTCTTCTCACTTACTCAAAATTGTATGGAAATTAAACTAACAAATATGCAAAGTCGCTAGGGCACTTCTTACATGGATTAAAATTGTAATAGAAAAATGATGGAAATATATTTCCATTGAGGTGGACTCACAAATTATCATTAATGATCTCAAAAAAACTAGATATGGGAATTGAATTAAAAGCAATATTATTGTTGGTGTTCATCATATATTAATAGAGGCAATCTCCTGGAAATATGAGTATATTTATAGAGAATAAAATTAGCTAGTAGATAATTTAGTCAGTGAGAGTATTGATGGTGATATTCAAATTTTAGGTGTCTAGTCAAATGATATTTTATCTCTTAATTAAAATGATATTAAGGAGTTAAGTGTGACATTATAGCACTTTGAGGAAGTTGAAAAATATATTTTATAGAAAAAAATGAAAAATATTTGTGATAAAATATATACTAGATATTTGTAGCATACTCGAAGGTTCAAATCTCAACAACATCAAAAGGGTTGTATAACTTAATGTGATTAGTAATATCCAATGTAAAGAATTTATAACTAGTTTGAAGATCTAATCAATAATATTTTAATAAAAATAACCCAATAAAAACTACATATAACTTATTAAAAAAATAATATTATCTATAAAAATTATTTTATTATTAAATAATTCAATCACATATAACTTATTGAAAAATATTATAAACTATAAACAATCATATTAATATTATTATTATATTTATTATTATATAATTTAATTTTAATACATGTGGAACAATGCAATAATTGAAACTTTACCATGATGAGGTGTATGCATTTATGTAGATAACCTTGTGACTAAAAATTAAATTAAAATTTTATATAATTTATTTGATATCTTTTACTATTTAATAACATAGATTAAAATCGACTTTCACCTTTAATTCAATTATTATTGTATATAAAACATATTTTTCAATGTTTTTGCTTTTATCTTCACCTTTAATCTGATTTTGTTCCTTTATGTAGCATTTACCTTGTTATTATTATTTTATATAGGGGATTTGGTCACAATTATACTATTTTTAATAATTTTCAAGTATATGGTTTAAATTATAGGGGCTTCTTCCAATAAGTCTATTCTACCTCGTTGTTACTGCTCCTAACAAGCCTATTTCACCTTATTGTTGTTGATGTAGTATGATATGGACCACCAATCACTCGGGATTATTTTTACCTTGTTATTATTGTCCATCATTTATTCTTATTATTAACATTGCCTCTCTCAAAAATGATGCTCTCGTATTATTTTCTTAAATTATTTTATTTTTCCTATAAGGGTGTGAGGCCATAGAGGGACAATTGTTTTTTACATAAAGGAATTTGTAATACTTTTGTATAGGATACTAGATCAAATTTGGATGTCCTTATTATAAATACTAATATGTTCAAAAAGATGAAGTTAATAGGACTCTTAACCTTCAAATAATTGAATTTTGAAATAGTCAATCGATAAACACTCAACTTCTACTAAATAACCTATATCCTTTTTGAACATGCTACATTTTAAACCTAAATAAAAAAAATCCCACCTAAAACCCATGTGTTATTCCATTAGAAACAAAATAACAACAATATTATTGAATAAAGCATAAAAAATCCTAAGGAAATAAAATGCATCAAAACCTACTACAAATAGAAAAAGATAAAAATAAATTAACTTAATTGGATAAAAATAATTTTAAATATATATTTTTTTTATTGGTAAAGAGGGGTTTTAGAAGGATCCCATAATATTTTACAAAAGGAGAAGGTTGGAAGAAGAGATCCCAATCATAAAATAGCTTAAAAAATAGACTCTTTGTGGGCTATTGGAGAAAAACAACTGAAATAGAGAAAGAGAAGCAACTGCAGGAGCAATAGAGAAAGCCATACTAGCTGATAAGATAATCCCTCGTAGGGGCAACAGGGAAAACCTCAAAGGTAAACATAAAAATGAAAATCGATTTGTTTGTAAAGGTAAAAAACCTCGCACCCAAGATAAAAGGGTTTTCCCACATAGAAGAAAACCTCAGACTTAGAAGTCCAGTCGCCACTGAATCAGGACTATCCATAGATGAAATAGGACCACCCGTAGAGACGAAACAAGATCATCTACCAATAAAAATAGGGCCATCCACAAAGGAATCAAGAGTAATCAAAAACCACACAAGACCATCCATAAATAAAATAGGACCCTTCACAACAAAATATGGATCATTCAGAAATCAACATAGGTCCATCTGCAAAATAATCCAAGTTAATCTGCAAAATAATCAAGGTCCATCCACAAACTAAACTGGACCATCCACAAAATCTCCCATGCGAACTCCTTGAGAAGAAGGTGAAGCACCATAAAAAACAAACCATGGAAGGACACCCAGATCAGAAAGAAAACCTAACCCTATCACCAATAGAGAAACCATGAAATCCTTCTGCCATACATGGTCCCCCCAAGACCAAACAAATATGAGAAGGAATCCAATAGAAACCCCTGGACACGAGCCTTGAAATTCCAGCCATAGGAAGCACTCAACTATGAATATGAGGCCTCCCCAAGCCCAAAGAAGGTAGTGAATGACCACCCTGGAAAGAAGAACAAAGAAACACATCCATCAAAAACCCTAAAATACTAGCCATAAACTATGAATAATGGGAATATCTCAACTAGGAATAATAGGGATCTCCCCCAAGCCTAGAACCCAGTGAAAGGACATCCTAGAAAGTAGAACAAGTGAAACAAAGCCACCAGAAACCTTAAGCCACCAGCCATGAAACATAAACCATGGGAAACATTCATCTAAGAATAATCTTGAGCTCCTCCAAGCCTAGAATCCAGTGAATGACCCTATTGAAAAGTGAAATGAAAGAAATTGGATACCACTCTAAAGCAAAACCAACCCCTACATCGATACCACTAACCAGGTTTGTTTGATCATGTAGCATCATCCAAGAAGACTTCTTGGAACACCTCAAGAAGAAGCAAAGAAGGCCTTGGAGACCCTCCAAGCACCAAGCAATGGTAGGAAGGGCAAGAAATCCTAGGAAAACTAGGAGATCTACCTAGAAACCATAGCACATCAATAGATCCACAAGAGAACCCTAGGAATAGTCGAGGAGGGAGAAAGAAGATGAATTGGTGACCTCAAACCCATAATGGGAGGTCTCTTGATCTCACACTGAACCATCTCCTAAGCATTCTTTGGATCTACCAGAAGAAGTAGAAAAGGGTTTGGAAACTCTCTAAGCATCAAGTAGTGGTAGGAAGGGCTAGAAAGCCTAGGATAACTAGGAGACATACTTGTAAATACACAACAAAGCAAGAAATTTACCAGGAATCCCAAGCAAGAGCCTAAGATGGAGCAAGAAGATGAATATGTGGCATCCCACCCATAGCAAGAGGTCTCTTGCTCCCGTACCAGGGCATCTCTTGAGTGTGCTACAGATCTGCCATAAGAAAAAGAGATATACCTCCTCTTTCTTGTAACATCACAATAAGAAGAATAAACAACCATGGAAACCCTCTAGACACTGAGCAGTGGTAGGAAGGGTCATAAACCCTAGGAGAACTAGGAGATTTTCTAGAAATGGACAACAAGGCAAAAAATCCACCAAAGATATAAAGGAAAAGCTAAATATGGATCAAGAAGATGAAGATGTGACCTCTTGCCCATAATGGGAGTTATCTTGCTCCTGTACTAGGTCATCTCTTGATCACACTACAAATCTACCAAAAGAAAAAGATATATGCCTACTCTTTCTAGGAACACCAAAGGAAGAAGTAGAAATGACCATGGAGACCCCCCAAGCACCAGGTAGTAATAGGAAGGGTCAAAAACCTTAGAAATCAAGGAGATCTACATGGAAATATACAACGCAGTAGGAGATCCTCCTGAGACCCCTAAGAGGAGCTGAGAAGGGAGAGAGGATGCAAAAGGGTGACCTCCCACCCAAAGTGGGAGATCACCGCATATTCCATTTTAAATATTTTTTGATTATATTGAGAAGAGGGTTTTGAAAGGGGTCCCAAAAAATTTTACATAAGTCAAGCATTACTCATAAAGTTGTACAACCTAGAGACAACCCTCAATAAGCTAAAATAACTTAGAAAACCAAAAGAGAAATACAAAACATCGGTACAACTCAACCACTCATTAACTCAAGTCCTTCCCTTTAATGAAAAGGAAACAAAATATTAGCTTGAAGAAAGGAAAAATACAACCCATCACAATAAAAGAGGCACAAACATTGATCAAAAAAGACAATCACCTTGGGAGGTGTAGAATCTCTCAAGGACTTGACATAGATTCCAAAGAGGCACCACCAACCGCACTTCCCAATCAAGTGCCAGAAAGTGGATATATATATATATATATATATATATATATATAATTAACTCAAATTTTGAATCCAACATTAGAATAAAAAAACTTGGTTCGAAAGGCCACTATCCCACCTAGGGGACAAATACAATATATGAATTTGAATAATGATTTTCCACAAAAAACATCAATCAGAAAGGGATATTGAAAATCACTTCCAACATCTCCTTGCTCCCACTTTAGAAACCAGAGTTGAGCGAGCATCCAACAGGGGGTTTTTCAACATTACCTTTAATTTATCCATAAGTTATAGGGCTTGAGGACTTAGTTTTTTTCAAGAAACCTAGTTTTGATGAAGGTAAAATGAGCTCCTTTAGCTTAATAAAATCCAAATCCACCATAGGCTCTTCCATCATTTTAGGAGCTGACTCGACAACCAAACAAGCAAAGGGATTATCTAAAATCTACATCAAAGGAGGGATCAAGGTCTTATAGCTATTCATTTTTGAAATAATAATGTGATTATGTTCTCTCGATGCCATCCTAGGATCAATACTAATATTTTCATACAAAAATATATGTTTCCTTTGTAGGTTCCTTAGCAGGGACCTTTTCCAAGGCTTTAGCTACAAGCTTTTGAGGGCATTATCTAGATATATGACCATAATAATTAAACTGAGCACAAGCCCCAAGCTTATTCCTATATAATATAGCTTGATTTCTATTACCCAATTATGATAAAATTTCTATAGACTCAAGTAGGTTAGCATCCAAATCTAAAAACACACACATACAAGCAAAAACCATTTAGGATCTTGCTTTAGTAGAAGCATCCAACATAACAAAACCATCAATCAATTTTGCAATACCCTTCAAAACCTCTTCATGCTAGAAATGAAATGGTAGCCCTAAAAATCTAACCCATATAGGATTTGGGTTAATTTTTTGGGTTTTTGGGTCAAAATATAGATCCCATTTATGAGGAAATATACCCCTTCCACCAAAGAACCAAGGACCTCCACCCAAAATGGAGATATTCTACCATAGAAAGTTTAATTAGAAAGAATCCATTAGGAAGAGATACGAGTTCCATTTAGCATTTTTGTGACCAGGATGACAAGGCCATATCTTTGTGGAGTCCAATTCTAGTCTATCATTACCAAGAAAGTTTCCAAAAAGGGGGTTCTCACCCTCTCCCATAGCAACCTTGATAAATTTTAAAGGCATAAAAAGAGACAACTGAACAAGATCGAGGTCAAAGAGAGAGTCTGAAGGAGATTCATACCTATTTATCTAAGTGACAACTACAATATAAGACTTCACAATTGGGGGACCAATCCCAACAATCAAAGATGGCCCCCCCAAGTAATTGACCACCTTTGGAGTCTCCTCACTAAGGTAAGTCTGACCACCAACAATAGTTTTTGACTTATGTTCCACCTCATGCCCAACAATTTATTCCACTAAAGGGTCTACCTAACCACCCATAAAAAGTTCTACCACATGTTCCACCTCATGCTCAACACTTTATTCCATAATAAGATCTGTCTAACCAACTATAGAGGGTTCAATCACATGATCCACCTCAAGCTCAATAATTTGTTCCACAATAAGGTCCACCACAACCCTCAAGAAGGATCCCACAAGAGTCTCCTCTACCTCACAAAGAACTATCCCTCGATAAAATCCCATATCAAAAAGAGCCAACCCTAGGATATCCCCATTACCCTCCAACACAAGGTTCATTTGAAAAAACTCCTTCAATCCACCCCCAACCTGTTTGAGGAGAGAGGTATCATTATCTCTTGAGGGTAAGGGATAAGACATTTGAACATAAACATTACTAGCTGGATGAAGGGTACTTGACTCCACTAGACAAAACACGAGTGAAGCAGGAGCTAAATCTTGGCCCACTGACAGAGAAGTAACCTCAGTAGGACCTAAAGAGGAAGTAAGAAAAGTACCAAAACTAGTAGATTTGAGGGAGGTCTATTTTTTAAAGACCTACAAAATAGCCATCCTCTCGTCAACATATTTTTTTAAGTAAAGACATGGAGGGCCAATGGTGACTCCCCAAGATCTATCATAGAAAAATCTATCATCTTGCCATCTCTCACGACATCAAACCCTACATCAATCCCTACAACATGGGCCTCATCAAATACATTCTCAAAAAAACCTTAGAAATAAAATAATTTTAAATAGTATCACATCATGTTTATCTTAAATTTAATAAATAAAGATAACTTATCTTTATTTAATAATAGTTAAAGAAAATATTTTTATTTTATTTTCTTGTTTTTGTGTAAATATAAGTTAATTTTAAAGTAAATGTGAAGTAGCTAAGTTCACTTTTACCAAGAAGAGACATAGGTTCAAACCCAAGGGGTACACTCATTTGCAAGGGTAGTAGTTTAACTTGAATCTATTGAGTGTGTGCTAGTTGTAGTATGGTGGTACCAATATTGAGTGACCGATGCTCCTCTTCACATTGAGTTATTAAACAACGAGGTGGAATAGGTGTTGTTGGGAGAAATATTGAAGAACAAAAGCTTATACTGAGAGGAGGGGTGAACAGTATAGAACCCACTTTTTACTTTCTTTCCAAACCAATTCTAATTAGTGTCCTTAATTGCAATAACCAAATATAGCAGTGTGCATTAATGACATAGATAGCAATAGTAAGCAAGAGCACAAATCACCACACATAACTGAGACACAATATTTAATGTGGTTCCCCCAATGTGGGGCAGTCCACATGATAATATCCTTATAATATTTCAAAAAGAAATAGGGATCCTTATCCCAATACAAATGATTACTTTGATCTGCTCAAAGCTAGGCTATCCACTGATCTACTTAGGTGGGCAATCCATTGATCTACTTAGTAAGGCAATCCACTGATCTACTCAGCTAGGCAATCCATTGATCTGCTCAGCTAGGCAATCCTAATATTCTTAGGTAGGCAATCCATTGATCTTCTCAGGTAGGCAATCAACTAATCTGCTTCAACAAGCTCACCAAGAACCTTCTCAAAATATGCTCTAGCAAGATCACCAAGAACTTGTTCAAATATTCTCCAACAAGCTCACCAAGAACTTGCTCAAATATTCTTAGCAAGCTCACCAATAACTTGCTCAAAATATGGTCTAGCAAGCTCACCAAGAATTTTCTCAAATATGCTCCAACAAGCTCACCAAGAACTTGCTCAAATATGTCCATAAATCTATCCCAAAAGCCTTCTCAAAGGCTCAATCAATCATGCACAAAATCTACCTCAAATCTATCTAGAAATATTTCCCAAAAGCCTTCTCAAAGGCTCAATCAATCATGCTCAAGTAGCATTCAAATCTCATCCACAAATCTATGAAGGCAAGGCTCAATGATTAAATCAACAATGAATGGCAATGCACTCTTCAATGGATGAAAACAATGATCCACTATGATCTCAACTCAAATCAATCTCAACTCAACTCAAATCAAATCAATCTCAACTCATCTCAATATTATAGAAGCATAAAGAGAATTGTTAGAGACTCAATATGTTCTATTCACAAACTCGATTTCTTTCTCAACTCAAACTCAACTCAAATAAGAATAAAGAAGTTTGTTTCATGGAACTTGAACAACCAATTCACACAATCACTTGACTAGGATCAATCAACTCAACTCAACCAATCACCTTAAGGAACAAATTTTTATCACAAACCCTAGTTCAAGCATGAATCAATCAACTCAAAAAGTTTTCAATAATACTCAGCAATAACTCTCAGATAACAATGATACTCATGTTATCCTCTAACTCAAGTTCAAGTTCTTTGTACAAGCAATGGGATTCAACAACAATTCTTATGAAATAAGGTTTAATCACAACTCTCAAACAAGAAAATCTTGAAGCATTCAACCAACCACTTTTGAAAAGGAAACCACAATCAATTCTTTTCTCTCCAATGATATTTCATAAATCAACCACCATAAACAAAGTCAATGGAGAATATTGCTCATACCTTTTTCATGCCTTCTTAGTTGTTCACTAAATCTATCACACTCAACAAACTTTATTTTCAACTTTCAATAAGGGTTAGATATTTTTATTAATAACACAACAATAATATCCAAATAACACCTTATTACTCCTACTCAATAAAATACACCATGTTCCCTCATGAAAGAATTAATCCCCTTTGAAAAATAACAAAGCAACCTTCACTTTTGAACCCCTCTATAAAATCATAAATATCTCTTTACACACACCTTAATTCTCCCTCTAAGCAAGTTAATCAAATATCCCTTGAAATAAGCTTTCCAATGATATATAATATGATATACTTCCAAAAGGAAAATCACTACAAATCTCTTTTTTTCCTAAAGGGCATCACAACCCTTATTTCTCCTAGGGCAACTTTAGAAAAATATTAAAAAATATATTAACTTGCCTTTTTCTTTGATGGGATTCAATCCCTTGATGCCTCCTTTCTCAGCGCCTTAACCGCGGTAAAGCTGCCGCATGAGCTACGTGTTCGTTTGGGAGGGAAAGGCACCACATGCTTCAAAACACTCCTCCCTCTCATGCAAACCAAAAATGCTTCATGCGCTCTTTCTTCCAATGCCTTCTAACGCATCCAAGGGGATTCAAAAACTTAACATTCATTCTGCCACTTGCCTTAGCCAAAATCCAATTGGCAATGCGCCACACTACCCAAGGTGACTAGGGTTTCACACTCTGCCTAATTTATTCTTCGCTTCCATCACTTAATCCTCTTTTGCACGAGCTCTTTTCACTTTCCAACAATCGCATTAATTCACGAGCACGAGCTTAGGATTAATAAATCTTAGGCATCCTTTTATATAGTTTTCTCCCTCATATTCGACGACGTTGGTGGATTACTTTTATTTTTAATTTTAAAATTAAAATTAAAATTTTAAATAATTTAAAATTTAAACTAAATATTTAAAATTAATTATCTCCATCATCGGGGCATATTTTTCAATGAAATGAAAAGCGAGCTTGGGTTTTAAGAAAAACCCATTTCAAATTGACCATCCATGGTTTTAAATAAAACCTTTATTTTTCTTGCCTTGGTTTTCACAAAAAAACTGGTATATATCCATGCTTTCCAAAATATCATAAATGATTATCTATGAAGTGCTTTTGCCACCAAAAATAAATGTGATCCATGTGACATCAATGAAAACATAAAATAACTCAAATTTCCAATAATATCCCCCTTTGTCATTGATGGCAACACCTCTAATGCAAATCAGCACAATCATTGCAAAAACCATCTCTAAGAATCAAAGCTGCTTCCCCTAACTCAATACTCTTTATGGAGGTTGCTCCCCCTAATTCAATGCTCTCTTTGGAGGCTGCTCCCCCTAACTCAATTCTCTCCCCCTTACTCAAATCTCTCCCCATTTGACATCAATGGAAAAAATAACATCTATGGGGCTAAAATATATGACTCTTAAGCTTAGCCCCCTCACCACCTTCTCTCTTGAGGTGATTAATTTTGGGTGGGAGTACTTTTACTCCCATATTACTTTCCTCTGTCAACTTCATTCCATATTTTTGATATCCTTTTCTTGATGAGTTACTTGATATTCTTATCTTGAACCTATTTTAAATTGAGTCCTACACCAGCTTGCAATATGTCCAAAGTTATTATAATTAAAACACTTGATATTGTAGCCTTTGGATGGTGCCCATGTCCTGAATTCTTTCTTGAAACCATTTCCATATCCATTCCTTTCCTGAACCCTTCTTCCTTTGAAGTTCCTTCTAGCAAAATCAAACTTCTTTGATCCATAGAACCTGCAGTGTATAGCCCTGTGTACAAATCTATTACAATAAAAATGATGTCCTTGAAAAACCTTTTTTTCATGCCTTGGTTCTTCATACCTTTCTTGACCTTTATACTTTTGATCATATTTGAATTGTGCATTGTATCCTTGATCCTTCTTTGTGGTATCCAAATATTCTTCCTTAACTTCTTACTTGCTTTCTTCTTCAAGAATTTCTTTGCCTCTTGAACTTGATTCACCTATCTCAAAACAAGATCCAAAATAGATATTTGGAGCCATAGGAGCTTTGGAACTTTATTCATGAATCTTAGGTGCTTCCTTGCTTTCATCTTTTAGAAATTCCTTTCCTTTTGAGTGTGATTCTCCAAACCTGAAATATGAGACCTTTGGTGCTTTGGAACTTCCCTCTTATTTCTCTTTATTTTAGTCAAATAGCAAATTGACATCCATCTTTATTGTCTCTAAAATACATATTTCCTTCTTAGTGAAAATATCTTGACCTTTTGAGTCATGTGATGGATCAAACTTCTCAACTATGGAACATATCAATTCTTTTAAATTCTCCTTAACCTCTTGTAGTTGCTCATGGATATCATTGAAGTCTTCCTTTAGATCAACTGAGACATCTATATTTCTTACAATATTCTCTTGTTTAACTTCTTCTGTTTGGAGTGAATGTTCTTCTTCTACTTCTGTTATCCCATAGAAAAAACCTTCTTCATATTCACTATCACTAAGATAATTATAATCTTCTATAGCAAACAAACTCTCATGATTTCTTTGACCATGTCTATTTCCTTGATGTGTCATCTCATCTTCACTATCACTAAAACCATTGCAATATCCTGATCTGTGATCTCTTTGACCACACTCAAAACACTGTTCTCTTTCACCTTCTATTCCTAGGAATAGATGTTCTTATTTTTCATCATCTGACTTGTCTCTATCACTGTGATCTGAGCTATCACTTGCTTCTTCAATGTAGAAAGTTTTCTTTGTATTATGAAAACTTTTCTTCTTCTCATACCTACTTTGCTTGTATCTATCATCTTTGTCATGCTTATGCTTTCCATATTTTTTTCTTATCTGACCCTATTTATCATCATCATTATTTTCTTAATGTGGACACTTGTTCGCATAGTGACCAAAATCACCACACTTGTATCATTTGACTTTCTTCATATCCCTGTAATTTCTTATATCCTTTTCCTTTTGATGAAGTTAGCTTCCTCATCATTATCTGAATCTCTATATATATATAGAACTTTCCATTTCATTTTCTCTAAAGCCTTGAATGCAATTTCTTTTATTGGAACATGATGCTTACTTATCCTCATATCATAAGTTGTGAGAGTTCCTTGTAGTTCTTCCATTGTTAGCTTATTGATATCCATTGTTTATTATATTGCTAAAACCTTTGCATCATACTTCATGGGAAGTGATCTCAAAACCTTTGGAGTAACATCTAATTCTTTCATATCAAATCCTAGATCTCTCATGGTGTTAGTAATCTCATAAACTCAAAGTAAAAATTTTGAAATATCTTCAGTCTTCCATTTTCAATTCCTCAAATATTTTTCTATGAGTTTGTAGTTTTTCCAAATTTACCTTGGAATCTCCTTCATAGGTATTCTGCAACTTGGTCCACATTTCATTATCTAAATTAGATACCATGACCTTTGCAAAATCTATCTCATGTAGCCCACTCAAAATACTATTCATTACCCTTGCATTGATCTCAACAAATTTCTTGATAATCTTATCTGCCTTGGGATCACCTTCAACCTTATACTCTTTTGCAACAATCTGCCATACCTCATATCCTTGTGATATCAAGTAGTCCTTCATTCTCTTGCTGTAGAAAGCATAATTGTTACCGGTAAAGAGTGAAGCATTACTTGTATATGATCCATTCTGTGAAGTCGGGTGTGTTCTTGTAGAATATTCCCTCAATTTGTTAGCCTTTCCAAAGAAACCTGCTCTAATACCTATTGAATAACATAAGCTTATACTAAGAGGGGGGTGAATAGTATAGCACCCACTTTTTACTTTATTTCCAAAAAAATATCAATTAGTGTCCTTAATTGCAATAACCAAATATAGTAGTATGCATTAATGACATAGATAACAATATTAAGCAAGAGCACAAATCACCACACACAATTGAGACACAAGATTTAACATGGTTCCCCCAATGTGGGGTAGTCCACAACATAATATCCTTATAATATTTGACAAATAAATAGGGATCCTTATCCCAATATAAATGATTACTTTGATCTGATCAAAGCTAGGCTATCTATTGATCTGCTTAGGTGGGAAATCCACTCATCTACTCAGTAAGTCAATCCATTGATCTGCTTAGCTAGGAAATCCTAATATGCTTAGCTAGGCAATCCAATGATCTACTTAGGTAGGTAATCCACTGATCTGCTTTAACAAGCTCATCAAGAACCTGCTCAAAATATGCTCCAGCAAGATCACCAAGAACTTGCTCAAATCTGCTCCAAGAAGCTCACCAATAACTTGCTCAAATCTGCTTAGCAAGCTCATCAAGAACTTACTCAAAATATGTTCTAGCAAGCTCACCAAGAACTTGCTCAAATCTGCTCCAATAAGCTCACCAAGAACTTGCTCAAATATGTCCATAAATCTATCCCAAAAGCCTTCTCAAAGGCTCAATCAATCATGCACAAAAGCTACCTCAAATCTATCCAAAAATATTTCCCAAAAGCCTTCTCAAAGGCTCAATAAATCATGCTCAAGTGGCATTCAAATCTCATCCACAAATCTATGAAGGCAAGGCTCAATGATGAAATCAACAATGAATGGCAATGCACTCTTAAATGGATGAAAATAATGATCCACAACGATCTCAACTCAAATCAATCTCAACTCAACTCAAATCAAATCAATCTCAACTTATCTCAATCTTATAGAAGCATAAATAGAATTGTTAGAGACTCAATATGTTCTATTCACAAACTCAATTTCTTTCTCAAAAAAAAACTCAACTCAAATAATAATAAAGAAGTTTGTTTCATGGAACTTGAACAACCACTTCACTCAATCACTTGACTAGGATCAATCAACTCAACTCAACCAATCACCTTAAGGAACAACTTTTTATCACAAACCTAGTTCAAGCATGAATCAATCAAATCAAAAAGTGTTCAAAAATACTCAACAATAACTCTCATATAACAATGATACTCATGTTATCCTCTAAATCAAGTTTAAGTTATTTGTACAAGCAATGGACTTCAACAACAATGCTTATGAAACAAGGTTTAGTCACAACTCTCAAACAAGAAAACCTTGAAGCATTCAACCAACCGCTTTCGAAAAGGAAACCATAATCAATCCCTTTCTCTCCAATGATATTTCATAAATCAACCACCATAAAAAAAGTCAATGGAGAATATTGCTCATACCTTTTTTATGCCTTCTTAGTTGTTCACTAAATCTACCACACTCAACAAATTTTATTTTTCTACTTTCAATAAGGGTTAGAGATTTTTATTAATAACACAACAATAATATCCAAATAACACCTTATTAATCCTACTCAATAAAATACACCATGTTCCCTCATGAAAGAATTAATCCCCTTTGAAAAATAACAAAGCAACCTTCACTTTTGAACCCCTTTACAAAATCTAAAATATCTCTTTACACACACCTTATTTCTCCCTCTAAGTAAGTTAATCAAATATCCCTTGAAATAACTTTCCAAAGATATATAATCTGATATACTTCCAAAAGAAGAAGCACTAGAAATCTCTCTTTTTACTAAAGTGCATCACAACCCTTATTTCTCCTAGGACAACTTTAGAAAAATATTAAAAAATATATTAACTTGCCTTTGTCCTTGATGGGATTCGATCCCTCGATACCTCATTGCTCAGCGCCTTAACCACGGCCAAACTATTGTATGAGCTATGGGCTCGTATGGGAGGGAAAGGCACCATGTGCTTCAAAACACTCCTCCCTCTCATGCCAACCAAAAATTATTCGTGTGCTCCTTCTTCCAATGCCTTCTAACGCATCCAAGGGGATTTGAAACCTTGACGTTCATTCTACCACTTGCCTTATCCAAAATCCAATTGCCAATGTGCCACACTGCCCATGGTGACTAGGTTTTCACATGTCGTCTGATTTATTCTTTGCTTCCATCACTTAACCCTCTTTTGCATGAGATCTTTTTGTTTTTCAACAATTGCATTAATTCGTGAGCGCGATCTTAGGATTAATAAACCTTAGGCATCCTTTTATATAGTTTTCTCCCTCATATTCGACGATGTCAATGGATTACTTTTATTTTTAATTTTAAAATTAAAATTAAAATTTTAAATAATTTAAAATTTAAACTAAATATTTAAAATTAAATATCTCCATCACCAGGGCACATTTTTTGATGAAACAAAAATCCAACTTGGGTTTTAAGAAAAATCCATTTCAAATCTGCCATCCATAGTTTTAAATAAAACCTTTTATTTTGCCTACCTTGGTTTTCACAAAAAAACCGGTATATATCCATGCTCCCCAAAATATCATAAATTATTATTTATGAAGTGCTTTTGCCACCAAAACTCAATGTGATCCATGTGACATCAATGCTCCATGTGACATCAATGCTCCATGTGACATCAATGACAACAAAAAATAACTAAAATTACCAATAAATCTTATGATTTGAACCTTGCTTGATAGTAGAAAAGGACTTGGATGTAACCAACTTCCCTATGGATAAAAAAATGTTCACAATGTTATAGGTTGCATGGAATGATTTTTGTAAAGGATGTCATTTAGAACTATACTTTGATTACTGAAATATGATGTACAACCCTACTACAAGAATATTGAACCTCCTATTTAAAAGTCCAAAGTCTTGACCTTAAGTATAAATTTATGATAATCATCACATTAACATATGTTTAATAGTATTATTAAAATTAGAATTGGTCAAATTGAATTTTGATGAAGCTTTTAAAGGAAATGCAAGACCAGTAAGAGGAGGAAGAATAATTAGGAATAATAGGGTTGAGGTTTTATCACATTATGCTTACAATTTCACTTATGAATTTAAGATAAATAATGAATCCAAACCTTGGGAATATTTGGAAGGATTAAATATATAAAAAAAATGAAACACAACATACCATATATGGAAGGTGATTCACTAATAGTAATAAATACAATTTTGAGGATACTGGTGCAAGGAGGAGTGAGCGATGGTTTTGGCGATCGAAGATCAGAACCCTGAGAAGCAGGTTTCATAGGAGGAAGAATCCCGCAATACCACGACGATGACAGGGTTTGACTGGAGTGCAACTAAAAATGGATACTCCCACAATGACATTGAATGGGGGAAAAAACCTCTCGATAAATTGGGCGGACCAAAAAAATCTTACGTAGAATGTTTGCAACAAAATCCTAGACTGCCCCCTAGCGGATCGATGGATTTCATTCTGCAAGGCAGCGATGTGTTGTGCCCTAAAAACCTCATGGAATATTATGCATCTCATGATTCCTTCTCATTAGTGGGAAAGTTTGTAGGAGGGCACCCAAAAATGGATGCGATTCGACGATGGGCTACTTAGAAATGGAAAGTTATGGGAAATTTGGGTCTGGCAATGACCAGAGGTTTTTTTATGATTCAGCTGAATACCTAGGAGGATGCAAAGCGTATTATTTCTAGAGGACCTTGGTTCTTTGAAAGATGAAGTCTGTTACTAAAAAAATGGGAACCAAATTTTGACCTCGACTCTCAGAACATCAATTTGGCTCCCATTTGGGTTTGCCTCCCAAACCTCCCTGCACATTTTTTCTATGAGGATGTTCTCTAAGGTTTGGCTAGGGCTTTTGGAGATTTAGTAGCTATTGACCCAGCTACCCATGCTAGAACACACCTAACCCAGGCCCGCATCTGTGTAAATGTGAATATGGAATCACAACTTCCAGATCACCTCAATCTTATATACAAGGATTTCAAGCGAAGGCAACTATTGATCTTCAAAAACAAACCTACTTTTTGTCCATATTTTTAGTCGCAAGGGCACCTCCATTCTTAATGTACTAAGCACATAAACCCTAATGAAGATTCCCATCCAAGTGGGCATCCACAACTAAGAACAAGTCAGAAGGAAACTAGCAGTCAATGGCAAGCCAGGAGGAATGTGCAGTAGAACCAACCACTTCAAGATCAAGCTCAAGCTCTCCAAAAGGCAAGTTCCTATTTCACCATCGCTAATAAATTTGATTTACTTAAAGATTCTATAACCAATTAGGTCTTTGAACAAGGTGAAATTCATGTCCCTCCATCCCCAAAACATATCAATTCCCCTTCGGGGCCCCCTGACCCCATGCCCATTCAGAATATTCCATGTTCCCCACTTTAGGAGCAGATACCCAAGTCCAAAAATGTCCCCCATAGCCCATCATAGAAACCCCTCTGATCGCCATTATCCATAGCCCTATACTAACCCCTTAAAGAGTCTAGATTTTTGACTTCCCTATCCTCCGCTATCAATGTCAATTTTGATAGCGATCAGGTCGCCCTAGAATCCCTTGACCATCGAAGTTCCAATAAAACTCGTAGATTTAGAAGGTCCCAAATGGATGTGGGAGCAGACAGATAAAAAGGTAGGCCTTTTGACGCTGAACATCAAAATCGGGACACGGTCGAGGATATAGCAAATGGTACATAGAGAACCCTGTTCCAAGAAAATTTCAGTTCTATCAAGAATGAAAACCAAAGACCCAAACCCCCTACACAACAAGGCAAAGGGGGCAAGAAAACCTCCAAAAGTTCCAAATGAAAGTCCTCTCCTAGAATGCCAGAGGACTGAATGAGGCAGCCAAGCAGATATTGGCTGCAGCCATGCAGAGATATTTCAACCCCACAATTTTTCTCATTCAAAAAACTAAATTGGACAATCAAATTTCGCCTAGGATAGCCAAAATAATTTGGAAAAATTGTGATTTTTTTTACTCCCTAGCTTTTGGCACTGAATGTGGGCTCTTGTGCCTTTGGAACCCATTCGTAGTGGAGGGTAGATTTATTTCTAGTCATGATAGGCTGTCTAATATCCTTTTTCATGACCTCAATTCCCAGACTTATTGGATTATGTCCAACATCTATGCTCCCAATAATGCTCTGGAAAGAACGATGTTGTGGAACACCCTCACCCATATGATACAGGCCTTTGCCAATATTCCATGGGTTCTAGCGAGGGATTTTAACTCCCCTCTTCAATTATATGACAAGAAGGGAGGAAATGCAGTTACTAATAGGGATATAAAGGACTTGAGATAGTTTGTTGATAGTAATACCCTTATGGATGTTCCAATTCAAGGCCTCAGGTTCACTTGGAGTAATAGACAGATGGGAAAAAATCTTATCTAAGAGCACCTTGATTGGGTGTTGCTCTCCCAAGAAGCCCTCCCCATCTTCGATGATTCCAATCTGTAGGCTCTCCCGAATATTGGGTCTGATCACAGCCCGCTCCTCTTCGAGACTGGTAGCAAGCCTCAGTTCAAGACCCCTTTTCAGTTTGAATCCATGTGGACTCACCACCCGGATCTCAAAAATTGAATAGTAGAATGGTGGTAGGTAAGCTTTCCAAGGACAACCTCTAACCAGTTTATGCAGAAACTCATATGGGTCAAAGAGAATCTCAAACTTTGGAATAGAGAAACCTTCCAAAACATCTTTAAAACCAAGCAGAACATCAAAACTAGATTAGGGAAAATTGAGGATAGTTTTCAAAGAGGCTAGGGTGATGACAGTCTTAGAAGTGAAGAGAGGATACTGCTCTCTAAATACCACAACACCCTGAGTAAGGAAGAAACCTTTTGGTGCCAAAAGTTGAGACAACTCTGGCTCAGGGAAGGAGACTCCAACTCCAAGTTTTTTCACATATCCACTCTAAGGCATAGGGGATGTAATAGGATTAAAAGCCTTACTAAGTAGGATGGGACCCTTATCTCTAATATCCACCACATCAAGGATGAAGCCATCAACCACTTTAAAGACCTCCTTGCCTCCCCCCACTTCCTCCCCTGTGGCCATGGATTCCCTGCTTGAGAACATTTCCAATACCATTCTCGATGAAACCAATGAGTTCCTCCTCAGCCCCCTATCCCACAAAGAAATCCACCAAGCCTTCTTCTCAATGCAACCTAAAAAAGCTCCCGGACCTGATGGCTTTTCCCCAAGGTTCTTCCAAACCTTCTAGGACATTGTGGGACCTGACCTATGCCTAGCCACTCTGACATGCAAAATTCCATATCCATCCCCAAAGACATTAATTTCACTTTCTTGGTCCTCATCCCTAAGGGGTCCAATTCCTAGTCTCTATCTGATTATTGGCCCATCAGTCTATGCAATGTAATATACAAATTTCTATCCAAATCCCTAGCCAATAGATTCACTGGGATCCTTCCTACCATCATTGACCACTGCCAAGGAAGTACTGTCAAAGGCAAAAACATCTTGGACGGGGTTATCACCATCCACGAGCTGATCCACTCTGCCTACAATGCTAACTCTGCTTCCTTCTTTCTGAAACTTGATATGAATAAGGCCTTTGATCGAGTGAATCAAGAATTTCTATTCAAAATCCTCCTCAAATTTGGTTTCCATGAATCTTGGGTAAATCTAATTTCTAATTGTGTCTCTTCTTCTTGGTTCTCGGTCCTGGTGAATGGGTCCATTGCCAGATATTTTCCTAGCACCAAGGGGCTAATATAGGGGGACCCTCTTTCCCCCATCCTCTTTATCATTCTGGCGGAGAGTCTCAGCATAACCATCAAGAATGCTTGTCATAGAAAATTGATTTATGGTATCAAGGCAGCCTCAGGTTTAAATCCCATCACCCACCAACAATTTGTGGATGACACCTTGCTGAAAACTAAAGCTTCAATATCTGAAGCCAAAAACATCAAGGGTATTATAAATCTGTATGAGGAAGCAACTGGGCAAAAGATCAACTACACCAAAAGTAAGCTTTATCTCATCAGCACCCCTACTAGATGACATGCCAAGATTGCGAGCATATTGGGGTGCTCCATTGTTGATTTTCCAACATCTTATCTGGGCCTACCCATGTTCAAGGGGAGGAATCAACAAAAAATGTGGAATAATGTCACTGACAAGATTCATAAGAAGTTGGTAGAATGGAAGGGGGTCCTACTCTCCAATGCATGCAAAGCAACTTTGGTCAGGTCGGTCCTATGGAGCATCCCCACCTACTTTTTGTCAGTTTTCAAAATCCTTGCTATGGTAGGAGAAGCTATTAAAAAACTCCAAAAATAGTTCCTATGGTTGGGTAATGCTAATCACAAGAAGTTTCACTTAGTAGCCTAGAACAAAGTCTGCTCTCCTAAACACATGGGAGGTTTGGGATTGCAACATTTAACCATCACAAATCAAGCCCTCCTGGCTAAGAAGGATTGGAAGGTGGTTGCAAATGCTAAAACATAGTGGGTGACCATTGTCAAAAGGAAATACCTGCAACAACACTCATTCCTTGAAACAAAGACCCCTCGCTATGAGTCCCACTTTTGGAAATCCATCAGCCACACTAAGCAATTGGTGCAACAAGGATCTTGGTGGCAACTAGGAGATGGTAAGACCATCAATTTCTAGGAATATGCATGGGCTATAAAAGAACCACTCATTAGTGATCCCAACTTAGCCCCCATTAAGCACCTCATCGATAGGAAGTATGGAGCTCATGTTGTCGATTTCATAACTTTTGACCAATGATCTTGCTGTTGGAAAAAGGTTCAATTTAGAATTAAGAATGATGTGATTAACAAAGGCCTCGCCACTCTCATGGACATATTCAAAGCTAACTTCATACCCCAGACCCTGAGGGAGTATGAACATTGTTGGAAGAGGTCGAGTGATGGGGAATTCACAATCAAAATTGATGTCCAAATGTTAGAAAACACTTTTATTGGCACCAAGAAAGATGGCAGCCAGACTCTAGCAAAGAGTGTGTGGCTCAAGCTGTTGATCCCAAAAGTGGCACATTTTTGCTGGCTTGTTGCTCATAACAAAATTATGACCACTGAAAACTTGATTCGTAGAGGAATTATAGTCCCCAATAGGTGCTACCTCTATACTAAAGCTTGGGAATCCACACAACATCTCCTCCTGGACTGCCCCTTTTTCGATAATGTGTTATCCATTTTGATCAACAAATTCCAGGTCTGCTAGACCCGACCCAAGACTATTGCTGAAATGTTCATTCAATGGCCAAGAATTTTCAAAAACTCTAGACTTCGATTCCTATGGAGTTCCATGCTTCACCATGCGGTCTAGAAAATTTGGTTGGAATGTAATAACCGCATATTCAAAGAGGATACCAAGAATTCGAAATATGTTGTCAACAGAGCAATATCCCTTGGTATCGAAAATAGTAGTCTGATTTTGTGCGAAGAGGTTCCCAACTATGGGTTGGAATCCCTTCATTTTGCTTCCCTTAAGATTCCCATAGACTATAGCAGAATCCAGAAGATTGGTAACTCCCGAACCCTGGCTAAATGGACCCCTCCCCCATAGGGATGGCTCAAATTCAACTTTGATGGTGCTTCAAATGGAAATCCAGGGAGAGCTAGGGTAGGAGGTGTCATCAAAGACCACACAGGAAGCATAATCAAAGCATTCTCAGAAAATTTGGGGACCCAAACCAATAATTATGCAAAAGCTAGAGCCCTATGGAGGAGCATAATGGAAAGTAGAACCATTCCCAAGCCAATCATATTTGAAGGTGACTCATCTGTGATTATTGGCCACATTACCAACAACAGCTTAGGGAGGAAGAACATTCAAAATATAATTCAGGAGTGACAATTACTCCTTAAAAACAACCCCCAAAGTCAGATCAACCATGTTCTTAGGGAAGCCAACAAAGTGGCTGACATTCTCACTAACAAAGTTGTTAATCAGTCAAACTTGATCATCTGGGAAGAATATTTCCCTCAAGAAGTTATCTTCCAAGTGAATCAGGATGTGGAAAGTTGACTCTCTATTAATCAGGATGATGCTTCTTGAAAGAAAAAGAAAAAGAAATCCTAGTAACCTGAGAGGATGTCAGATAGATAGGTGGACTGTCTGGTGTATGTCCTTCAATTGTATCTTTTTGTTTTGTGTCCCTTATCTTAAGGGTTGTCTTTTGAATACAAGATATGTTGTATGTGGTGGAATTGTATTTGGTAAGCTATTTTTTTGCTATTTCCAGTGGAGGCCTCAAGTGTCTCATTTTACTAATGATGTAATAGGTACGGGACCCTTTAACCTGTAAAGCAATAAAATATTTTTTACCTACAAAAAAAAAAAATACAATTTTGAGGAAAGAAAAAACTCCATGGAACATACAAGAGATCATTGGTAAAATAGAAGACCTTTATATATATAGTTTGAAGAAATAAGATTTACATATATGTTAAGAGAAGGGAACAAATGTGAAAATAGGCTATCCAATAGAGGGGATTTAACAGAGGATTTTGAAGTAAATTCTCTTTTCCATGGTTAGAGGAAGTAGTAAGTTTAGTTGAAGTTGATAAGAAAAATATGAAAGAAGTAAATTTAAAATAATGTTCTATAGGATTACAAAATATTTTAGGAGATCCATTTATAGATCAATACATAGGAGAAAACTAATAGTCTAGCTTTAGAAAAGCAAACTATGGTTTTGTGAAGTGAATAGATATTTTCTATGCTAAAGTAGAAGAATATGATATCATGGACTTCATGTATAAACACATTATTTGAGTTGGTTGTTGGATGCATTATGCGACAGAGTATGGATTAAAAATTTCAATGTTTTGAGACTGCTAAACTTTTTATTAAAAAATACCATTATGATTTGTTAAAATTCCATTAAATATGAATGACATTCATTTTATAACAAATTAAAAGGATAAAATATTTTATACTTAATTATTTGGGATTAAAATGAATTCCACTTATAAAATACAATAACCCATAGCTTAGTTATTATACATATATTTCTTGAATAAATTTAATCATGATATTTCAACTTTTTGAGACTACTAAACTATTTATTATAGTTATTGTGGTCGTCCTTATCCTTTTGAAAGAAAACTAATAGACTAGAGCTAGTTAAATAGACTATGATAATGCAAAGTTTTAGAAATATTACTCTACTAAGATTCAATGCGTAGATAGTAGAGGTCGAGTTTTTGTATTGTGAATATTGTTGTTGAAGAACACAAGCTTATACTGAGATATGGGGTGAACAGTATAAGACCACATTTACTTTATTTCCAAATCAATATCAATTAATGTCCTTAATTGTAATAACCAGATATAGCAGTGTGCATTAATAACTCAGATAGTAGTAGTAAGAAAGAGCACAAGTCACCACACATAATTGAGACACAAGATTTAATGTGGTTCCCCCAATGTGGGATACTCCACAAGCTGATCTCCTTATAATATTTCACATAGAAATATCCAATACAATGATTTCTTTGATCTACTCAAAGCTAGGCAATAACAAGTTCACATAGAACTTGTCCAAATCTGAATAACAAGCTCACACAAAACTTGTCCAAATTTGAATAACAAGCTCACATAGAACTTGTCCAAATATGAATAACAAGCTCACACAGAACTTGTCCAAAAATTAATAACAAGCTCACACAAAAATTGTCCAAATTTGCTCTAGCAAGCTCACCAAGAACTTGCCCAAAACTGCTCCAACAAGCTCACTAAGAACTTGTCCAAATCTGCTCTAGCAAGCTCACCAAGAACTTGCCCAAAACTGCTCCAACAAGCTCACTAAGAACTTGTCCAAATATTCTCTAGCAATCTCACCAAGAACTTGCCCAAAATTGTCCCAAAATTATCCACAAATCTGTCCCAAAACTCTCCCAAAACTGTCCACAAATATGCCCACAAATCTACCCCAAAACTGCCCACAAATATTTCTCATAATTGTCCAAAAATGCCTTCTCAAAGGCCGAATCAATCATGCTCAAGTAGCACTCAAATATCATCCACAAATATATCAAGGCAAAGCTCAAAGATGAACTCAACAATGAATGGTAATGTACTCTTCAATGGATGACAACAATGATCCACAATGATCTCAACTCAACTCAACTCAAATCAACTCATAGAAGCATAAAGAGAATTGTTAGAGACTCAATATGTTCTAATATCAATCTCAACTCAACTCAAATCAACTCATATAAGCATAAATATAATTGTTATAGACTCAATATGTTCTAAACTCACTATCAACTAATCACCACAAGGGACAATTCTTCCTCACACAACCCTAGTCCAAGTATGTATCAACCAACTCAAATGTTTCCAACAATGCTCAACCACACATCTCACATAACAATGATACTCATGTTATTTTCTAACTCATGTTATTTCACAACCAATGGGCTTCAACAACTATGCTTATAAAACAATGTTTAAACACAACTCTCAATTCAGAAAACCTTGAAACATTCAAACAACCACTTTCAAAAAAGAAACCACAAAAAATGCTTTTCCCTCCAATGATATTTCAGAAATCAACCACCATAAACAATCAATAGGAGAATGTGCCCATACATTTTATGAAGATGAAGAAACCCCTTTGGAAAATCTGCCACACTCAACACACTTTGAAAAGAACAAAACAACCTTCACTTGAACCCTTTTACAAAAATAGAAATATATCTTTATGTACACCTTATTTCTTCTTCTAAACAAAATAATCAAATATCCCTCGAAATAATCTTTCCAGCGATATATAATATGATATACTTCTAAAATAAAAATCACAAGAAATATTTCCTTGTCACAACATGCACCACAAACCTTATCTCTCCTAGGATAACCTTAGAAAAAATAAAATATTTGGACAAATTAATAACTTGCCTTTAACCTCAACGGGATTCGATCCCCTGTCACTGCCCCTGCACCACTCAAACTACAATGCCATCTACTCACATAGAAACCAAGAGCACAAGACCTCCTTCTTGCTTCCTCTGAACTTACCCTTAAAAACCATGTGCACAAAAGGTTCTCCCTTTTTACCTTGTAAAACCAGCATCGACGGGATTCAAACTTCAGATCTGCTAGTGCTTAAACACCTTATGTTCCTTCCTATTACCGCTAGGCCACAAGCACCTACTATGATAGGTAAGGAACATCCCTTACCTTTGTTCCCTCTTCTCTTCGCTGGTTTTCGAACGAATATGACACTTCTGCTCCCTTAGCACTTCGAACAAATTATCTTCATCGAGGACTTAGAGAAAATAAAAGTTTAGTAGCATATTTACATATGCCCACATTTTTCTTTTGATGTCGTTTATAACTTAATATTATTTGCCTCCTTCTTTTTGACATTGACAATAATAAAATATTAATTTTAATTTTAATTTTAAATTTAAATTTTAAATGATTAAAATTTAAACTTAAATATTTAAAATTAATTATCTCCTTCACCGAGGCACCTTTTTCGACAAAACGAAAAACCAACCTGGGTTTTAAGAAAAACCCATTTTAAATCTGCCATCCATGGTTTTAAATAAAACCTTTTATTTTGCCTACCTTGGTTTTCATAAAAACCCTGTAATAGCCATGCTTTCCAAAATATCATGAATGCTTATTTATGAAATATTTTGGCCACCAAAACTCAATGTGATCCATGTGACATCAATGACAACATAAAATACCTTAAATTACCTCAAATTTCCAATAGTTGCAAGAAAATGTTAAGAAGAAGAATGTTGAATTCTAGAATATTTATATTTATAAAAAAAATTGAAGAAAATCTAGAAAATAAAAATCAAGAATTCAAACTTTTTATGAAAAAATATGTAGGTATCTAGCCATAGCAACTAAGTAGAAATGAAAATTTAATCCATTTGTAAACTCTGAAACTCTAAATAAGAGAGATGTTTTTTGTCAAGGATAAGGGACTTGAGTACAACCCCTTTTCTCACGCAAAAAAAAATTATTATGGAAACCTTCTTATTTTAAGAACTTTTATTTATATCTTACCCATATATAATGGTCAATCAACTTTAATACTAGTAAATAATAACTAACACACACTTATAAATATAGTGATATAAATAAAAACTTGATTATTATGCATGTATCACTTAAAAAGACTTGAATTTAGTCATTTTTAATAGTAGAGTTGGTGATAACATTATTTTGGAGTAGATCTAGTGACAATATTGATGTGGAGTACAGTTGATGATAATATCACTATAGAGTAGAGTTGGTGATAAAATCGCTATGGAGTAAATCTAATAGTAGATCTAGTTATAGTATTGGTGTCGAGTAGATCTAGCAACAATATCATTGTGGAGTAGATCTAGCAATGATATCATTGTGGAATAGATCTAGTAGCAATATTGTTGTGGAGTAGATATGGTGATAGTATTATTGTAAAGTAGAGTTGGTGATAATATAACTATTGATAAGATCTAGTAACAATGTCATTGTGAATTAGATCTAGTGACAATACCACTACGGAGTAGATATAGCAACAATATTTACTATGTATTACATCTAGTGATAGTATTGTTGTAGAGTAGATCTAACAATAGTATCACTATGAAGTAGAGTTGATGATAATATTACAGTGAAGTAGATCTAGTGATAATATTGTTGTGGAGTAAAGCTAGTCACAGTATTGTTGTAGAGTAGAGCTAGTGATAGTAACACTATGGAGTAGATATAGTGATAGTATCACTATGGATTAGATCTAGTAATAATATGACTATGGAGTAGACATAGTGATAGTATTGCTATGAAGTAGATCCGGTGACAATATTACAATGGAGTAGACCTAGTGACAGTATTTTTGTGAAGTAGATTTGATGATAGTATTGTTAGGTAGAAGATTTAGTGAGAGTATTGTTGTAAAGTAGATTTGGTGATAGTATTGTTATGGAGTATATGTAGTGATAATATTATTGTGGTGTAGATATAGTGATAGTATTGTTGTGGAATAGATCTAGTGACAACATCACTATGGAGTAGATTTGGTGATAGTATATATAACCACAAACCCTAAGGAAATAATTGGTGAGTTTTAGTGATTGTATATTGGAATGGATTTTTTTTATGATAAAGAGTGGAGAGTTCAAGTAAGGATGAGCTATATGGTGACATGGTATTGGTGAGGTCATTGATAGTGTTGGGGATGAAGGCATCATCATTGCAAAAGTGCAATAGAGTGTGGTTATCATGATATGATAAAAAATAACAAATACATACACTTGAGCACACGAGGCTCTCATCATCAGGCTTTGGTCAATAGGGCCAACAAAGAGAGGGAAGGATTAAAATTTCAAAAATAAATTTATGGGAACTCTCAAACAGTGTATACTTGAACCATTGATCATTAACAATGGTAACATGATTAAATTGATGATCTATGAAGAGGATATAGTGGACTATAGTGAGGAGTCTAAGAAATATATGAAAGAATCAATTTTTTTTCTAAGGATGAACTTTTTGATAGGTGGTATAAGGGGATAAGGTATATGGAGGACTTGAATCAAACCTATGCCTTAAGGTCCAATTAGTTTCAAACCCTAATTATAGGGCATATAAGGAGTGCAATGGAGAAGGGGAAGTGCTGCCAAATAAACTAGATGAAATATTGAAGAATAGTTTGGCTAGATTGAGAGATAAATAAACTACGCAGAAAAGGTGAAGAAGAAATAAATAATGCTATATAAAATTTTGGAAGAAGCTAGTTCAGATGACTATAGGTGAAGATATGATGATAAAGCATTTTTTTATCACTAAAGTATAAGGCTTTGATAAGAATATTTATTGGTCACTCTATAAAACCAAAATCACTAAGATAATGGGTCAAGGTTATCTGGTTGGGGGTTTTGGGTTATACTCTTACATTTCATGTGATTATGAAGTTTTGGACACTATCATAAATATCTAGACAAAGGAAAAAGAGTTGGTTCCCATAAATTGTAATAGGGAAGCTTCAAATGAGAAAGGGAGATCACACCTATGATTTGCAAAGCATATAGAGGTATTTTAACAGGTAACCATCAAAGCCTAAATCTAATTTTACCTTTTTCAAGGGATTGGGATTGAATTCTAATCATGATAAACTTGATATATCATATTGACCTAAGCCAAGATCCTATATGGAGGTCTTGATAGGCCATAGTTTAGATATGATATTACAAGAGGGTGGTACTACAAAGGCTTTGAAAAAGTGGAGGATAAATGTATAAATTTATTAAGTTTGTACCCTCTTTAGCTAAATATATTTTAGGCCAAGGAAGCAAGCATGACTTGAACAATCCCAAAAGGATCTCTTCTCCACCAAGTCCTAAAAATCACCATAATACAAGCACATATTCTGGTAGATATGTTCTAAGATCCATGAAAAAAGGTAAAAGAGATATTTAGATATGGTCAGGTATCAAGGGACTTGGGGCTTGAGGCAAGTCAATCCCAAGAGTCTATAATAGGAAGAAAATCCTACTTTAAAATTGCACAAGAAAAGGTTGAGAAGGAATTTTCATCTAGTAAATAAAAATCTATGGTTGGGGTTCTTAGAGAAAGATAGCTCAAAGTAAAGCAAACAAATGACCATCCTATCTTTAAATTTTAGAGGTATTATGGCCTCTCATAAAATAGTCATAAAGCATTTATTTTTAATATAAGAGACTATGTTGGATGTAAAAACACAATAGCCATACTCGCTTCTCTCCTATAAAATTAGAAATTTATAGGGATAAAATCAAAAGGAATATTAGGGGGAATGTAATGAGATAGAATTCCTCCTTCTATATAGTTGATAAGGTATATATTAAAGTAGATGTGGTTATAGACTTACATTTTATGGAGCTAGGTAAGTCAATTTATATAGTCAATTTGTATGGTCCTTATGGTGGTAGAAGGGAGTGTTGAGAAGAATTCTTTATATAGGACTTTAAAAAAAGAATTAATGATGGTATGAGACTTAAAATTAAAAGAGCAAAAATATGGGGAGAGGAAGCCAAAGTGGATCACCTAACTAAATTTTTCCCACAAAAAATATAAATGTAATGGGATTTTTCAGACAAGGAGAATTTGTAGGCCGAGTTAGACAAAAATAAGAGAGAATTGTTAGAATGGGAAGATGAAAAGTGGAGGATGAGAAGTAAAGCACTTTAGGTAGAGCATGAAGATAAAAATACATTTTTTTAAGAAGTATGTAAAAATAATAATATGATAAGTACCATATAGGGTATGAAATGGAAGAATGGAAAAAATATGATAAGGTTTGAATAAATAACTAGATTAGGAGTATCCAACTAACTCTAATAAAATTTATTAAGAAGCCTACAAAGAAAATATAAAAGAAATTATGAAACTAGTTGTTTATCTACCTAATATGGTCAATGATGAATTTAAAGAGACTTTGATGAAAAAAGTCACTAAGGAGGAGCTACAAAAAACAATTAAATATTTTAGGAAAGGGAAGAGTCTAGGACTGTATGGTCAATCCATTGACTTTTATATGGATTTTTATGAGCTACTAGAAGAAGATATTTTAAATGTAGTTGAGGAATCAAGGACTTCTAGGTAGATACTTAGGTCTATAAATACAACTTTCTTGGATTTGACTCATAAGAAGAATAACCCAAAATTCTTTAAAGAATACAAACTTAAATCCATGTGTAATACTCTATACAAAATTATCTTCAAGATCATTGCTAGGAAGTTAAAAGGGTTTTTTTGGACACCCTCTTAGAAGAACAATTTAGTTTCTTGAGTAAAAGATAAATCCATGAAGATATTGGTGTTTCTTAGGAAGCACTTCATTCAATCAAATTAATGAAGTGCCAAGCAATGATAATTAATATCTAAAAATACTTTTGATAGGGTAGGTTAGTTATACATAAAACTTATTTTAATTCATATTGGTTATAGTGTGCTCTTTGTAAATTAGGTAATGGGATGTATTAGTTTTACTTCCTTTGTTGTCTTAATTAATTGTTCATCTTCTAGCTTCTTCAAGCCTTCCAGAGGGATTAGATAGGGATTCCCCCTATCATCCTTATTATTCTTACTTATGGTTCAAGGGATAATAAAAATGATTAAGGAAAAATAAATACTTGACATGATCAAAATAATTAAAATATGAAACTCCCTATTTGGCATTTAATATTTGCAGATGATACACTCCTATTTGGAAATGGCACCTTAATGGAAGCATTAAAATATAAAGAGTTTTTAGATCCATATTTTTTTGCTATAGGAATGGCAATAAACCTCCAAAATATAGATATAATTTTTGATAGATTATAGCTAGGACAAGAAGAAGTTGTGTTAAGGATTTTTTGATTCAATCTAATTAAGTTTGGTAAAGGTCAAAAATATTTTGGATTTATATTGAAGCCAAATTATTATGGATACTTGGATTGGATTTGGTTATACAATAAAGTGGAAAAAAGAGTAACTTAATGGTGCAATAGATGGTTAGCATTGTAAGGTCATTTAACACTAGTGAGATTAGTTTTGGAATCCCTTCTAGTATATTGAAACTCTATGACTTATATTCCTATTAAAAATATGAAAATAACAAGGAAGAAGTGCTTCCATTTCCTTTGGATAGGAATAAGGGATAAGGATACAATTTCTTTGTCTAAATGGAGTAAGATAGCCAAACCTAAATCAATAAGAGGATGAGGGATTAAGAATATACATAACTTTGAAAATGCACTAGTTGCCAAGAGTCTTGAATTGATAATTGGTAAAGGATTATGGCATGAGGTTATCAACGAGAAATATTTGGATTCCATGCCATTTGAAGAGTGGATTAGAATTTCTATCAAGCTAGTGACCATTGCAACTATAATATGGAAAGCATTAGTGAAGGTTGTTCCATTAGTGGGCAATTTTTTGGTTTGGAAAATAGAAAATGAAAAGAAATAAAGGACAGTAAAATAACCCTAGATGGTGAGTAGAGGATATTACCAGCTATCTCAAGAAAATATAAATAGATAGGGACTTAGGGTATTGGCAAATGTAACCTTTGTGAAAAAAACTAGTTTGTGGAACTAGGGGTGGCTTTTATAAGAATAATTATTTTTTAGAAGGAAATGAAGGTGAGTAATGGAGAAGCTATACAAGGGGTAAGACAAGGGATTCTATAATAATGAGACAAGAATAAGACTCTTTAGTATGGTCAAATAACCCAACTAGTGGATAGTTTATGGTTAATAAAGGATACAAGGAAATGTTTGAATATAATAATGAGGAGGTCCTTTGGTGGTGGAGCAATATTGAGAAGGTGAAAGTGTGCTTTTAAATAATTTGTTTTTATTGGTTAGATTTAGCTAAGAAGAAATTGAAATGGAACATTTTGAAAAAGAGGTATTGGTAGGGTCCAATTCAATGCAACCTATATAAAAGGGAAGAAGAAAGAATAGATCACCTACTAGTTCATTGTGATTTATTGAGAGAAGTGTGGAGGTCTATTATATCCATGACTAAAGGGAAAGGACAATAGCTAACAAGGAATTTATTGGATAATATGAAAAAATGGTTCAAATATAAAGGCTTAAAGGAATACAAGTGCATTTCATTAATAGTGGGATGGGGTCTATGATTGATCAGAAATTATATGTTGTTTGAGAGAAATGAAATTTTACCTATACAAATTCAAGCTCAAATCACATTAAAAAATCCCCCAATTAAATCTTGTAAGATGGATTGATAATTTAACAGTGTATATTACAAAGTATTAGGATTTTTCAATGAAGTTTGTCAAGAAAATCTAGATAGATGTGGGGTAGGAGTGTTATATCAGGATGAAATAACAAATTCACTTTCAAAGAGAGTCTTGGTGAAGGCATCAATAATATGGTATAGTAGAAGACTTTGATTTTTTTATTAAGAATTACAATGGAACAAATAATAATAAAACTTAAAGTCATTGGTGACTCAAAATTGGTGGTGGATTGGACTTCAGGATTAGTGTGGATGCAAAATTTGATACTTAGGACTTATTATGAGTAGGTGAAATTGCTATGAGCATCATTTGTAGAGATCTCTTATAACCATATCTAAAGAGAGCTAAATGAAAAAGTATATGGTATAGCCAAATATGCCTTGGATATTCCAATTGGTACTTGGTTAAAATAAGGAGTAATGTATTACATTATGATTCTACCACTATCTACACCCTTTTGATATTTTTTCCTTTTGATAGAAATAATAGTTTAGGATACCTTTTGTGTTCTTTTTGATGTATTTTGATAATTAAGGTCATGTCTGTAAGATGATTGATGACTACAGTGATGAAGTACCAAAATGATACTCTATAATATGACTAAAGGCTTAGCTTGTGACAAGCAGCATGAAAATGACATTCTATAAGATGACTAAAGGCTTAGCTTGTGACAAACTGCTCATAGTTTTTATTGTATTAGCCTATTAGGTTTGATAAATGTTTTTAGAGAAATTTGAATCATTATTGGGAGATTCTATAATAGCTCTAAATAGGGTTGTTAGTAAGTGTCATATAAGGGTATACAATACCCATCCCTTTAATTTTTTTTCAAACATTGAAATAAAACTTGATTTTTTTAGGAAAAAATATTTATATAAAAATTTATTTTAACTAATTTTTTCCTTCATAATATTTTAAAAATATTTATCTTTATCTCATCTATGAATAATGTTTAGATAGTTTTAATATTTTTATAAGCGGATTTTATGTAATTATATTTAAATTGTTGTGGAAATAAAATTAAGTCCAAATCATTTTTGTATGACCATTTTAAATAAATTTGATTTTTTTTAATAAATATTAATACTTACTAGCTAAAAATAGTATTAGAACAATGCTTTACTTAAAACTGTCGAATGATTCATAAATTAATAAATGAGTGATTATTATATTTATTTTAAATTAAAATTTATATTCAGCTTGTATAAAAATATAATTATAATATTTATTTATTTGTTTAAAGAGTGTTAAATTTATTTAAGAAAATATAGGATATTTTAAAAATTAATTATATTTTGTGGGGATAAAATTAAATCCATATCCTTTTATATGGTCATTTTAAATAAATTTGAGAAGTTTTTAATAAATAGTAAGACGAGGTCGAATGTGTAGATCAATTGGTTCGACCAAACCATGTAAGGAGAAGAGGTCCAAGGTTTAAATCTCAGGCCTCGTCGGACTGAACGCTTGTATTTTTCTTGTTGCTTTCAACAACGTAAAAGGTTTAAAATGATTGTGGCATGGTGGTTATAGATGCGAATTGCACCAATATTTGTGTATCGGCTTCTGGAACAGACAATGCAGAATATAATGGTGGCCATAAAAACCAGATATCCTACCCAAATTCATGACTAAATAAAAAAAATAGTAAAAATTAATAATAAAAAATAAATAATTGAACAATATTTTAGTGAAGACCATGGAATGATTCATACACTAACAAATGAATTAATATTATATTTATTTAAAATTAAAATTTATGTTTGGTTAGTATTAAGAATATATATATATATAATATTTGGTTAGTGTGAGAAACCCTTATGAGTGATGCTTAGATTAGGTATCTCATTTCATCATGGTTTTCTATAAAGAGAGTTGAGCTTGTCAATAGGAAATTTAATACACAACCTTACACATGCTGTGGTTTAAACCTTGGACTTCTTGAAGAAGAGCTAAAGCGTGAATCATTACGTTGTCTTCTTAAAATATTTTATTTGGTTAGTGTGAGAAACTCCTATGACCGATGTTGAGGGATGAATATTTCTATTCCAACCATCACCCCTTATAAAGCTAAGAGCTAAACTTATCAATAAAAAATTAGTACACAACCACACATGCCACGGTTTGAACCTTAGATCTTTTAAAGAAGAGCCAAACTCTGAATTGCTACCTAGTTTGTATTAGGTATAATTATAATATATTTTGTTCTCAACATTTCTTTCTAACCTAAAATTTTATCTTGAGGAAAAACAAAATGGTTTGAGTTTTGGCTCTTCTTTAAGAGGTCCAAGGTTCAAACCACAACATGGGTGAGTGTGTGATAGGGTTGGTGTGTCTATGGTTGTGTATTTAGTCCCTATTGATAAGCTCAGCTCTCACCATTATGAGAGATAATGGTTGAAATGGGGATACCTAATACTAAGCATTGATTGTAGGGATTTCTCACACTAACCCAATAAAAAATTATAATATATTTTTAAAAGTATTAAATTTATAAGTAACATTTGTTAGAAATTCAAACTGCAGCATGGGCAAGTGTGTAAGGGGATGGGTGTGTGGTGGTTGTGTGTTTAGAGAGAGCGTTGTGCATATGTGATGGTCATTGTGTGTTTATAGAGAGAGCATTGTGCATATTTAAAGGCCACCGTATGTCAAAGAGAGCACTATGAGTGTTCGAGGGCACAATGTATCCGAGAGCGTTGTGGGAGTTTGAGAGCACTGTGTATTTAAAAGCATCATGTTCCAAGAGTGAGAACCCTATTTTAGAGATGTCTGCTGTAGTGGAAAAACCACTCATACTCCAAGAAAGAGCATTGCATTTGGGAGCACCGCCTGTAGGAAAATCACCTATGTTTATAGAAAGGGTTGGGTTTAGAAAACGCTGCTTGTAGCGTAAGACCATCCGCTTTTGTGGGGAACTATGTTGCTACGTAAGTTTAGTGGTGATAGAAGTAAAAACATAGTACCTAGTTCTATTTTTTTTGGACTCTAGGTTTTGTAGAGGTTGTTCAACATCCACCATGGATGGCGTTAGCCTTTGGTTGTAGATCTTGGCTTAGAAAGGTTCACTGTGTAATTTAATTAAACTAGAGCCTTTGTTTTAAATGAAATATATTGAAGGATTTTAATTAGAAAGGAACCTTTGATTTAAATGAAATATATTGAAGGATTTTAATTATAAAGGAACCTTTGATTTATATGAAATATATTGAAGGATTTTAATTAGAAAGGAACCTTTGATTTAAATGAAATATATTGAAGGATTTTAATTAGAAAGGAACCTTTGATTTATATGAAATATATTGAAGGATTTTAATTAAAAAGGAACCTTTGATTAATGTTGATTATCTTAGGAGATTTTAATTAAAAAGGATGTAGATTTATTCTTTGAATTGAAGTTATGGGGCTTTGATTTAGGGAATGAATGAATGATTGTTTTAGAGATTAAAGGTATGGGACTTTAATGCTTTAAAACAATAATTGATTTGATTAGAATTTGTGAATTAAAAAAGATGTAGATTTATTCTTTGAATTGAAGTTATGGGGATTTGATTTAGGGAATGAATGAATGATTTTTTTAGAGATTAAAGGTATGGTACTTTAATGCTTTAAAATAGTAATTGATTTGATTGGAATTTGTGAATTAAAAAGGATGTAGATTTATTCTTTGAATTGAAGTTATGGGGCTTTGATTTAGGGAATGAAAAAGAAAGGGATTGTTTTAGAGGTTAAAGGTATGGGACTTTAATGCTTTAAGACATGAATGAATTTGATTAAAGTTGGACCTTGATCTAAGTAGTACATGTTGGATGACTCTCTAAGGGAACTTGAGAGGTGAAGATAAAAGTAAAGGATCTTTTATAATATCCATTATGCATTAGATGGTTGGAAACTTAATTGAATTTTGTATAGTTGCAATTTGGTAAAGTAAATGAATAGATGCATTTAAAGGTATGCCTATCCTGAACCATGAGTACCCTGATCCCCTACTACCCTCAAAGAACCAATGGGAAGCAAGGAGAAGTAAGGAGTTCAATGGAAATAAAGTATAGGTAATTGTATCTTATGTTGATTTACTTATGCTCAAATAGACTAGAATTATGGGGAGATATCCCCAATGCAATTAATGTAATATTATTTAAAGTAAGAAGGATTTACCATGCAATATTTAATGCGATAACTATTTATTGGTTTAGAGAAGGTACTTTTACTTTATTTCTGTATTTGGTTATACTATGTAGCTGATTCTCTTTTAGTGTTAATCATTCTTTTTTGGTTTCTTGATATTAGAAATCTAAGAGTAGAGTTCTAGGGTGAACTCAGAGGTGACCTAAGGGAATTGAGAACCCCTTAGGGTGAACATAGGTGACCTAAGGGAATTGAGAACCCCTTAGGGTGAACATAGGAGACCTAAGGGAATTGAGACCCCTTAGGGAGATAAAGGACTAAGTTGTGGAGAGACTACATCTGAGTTAAGATAGCTCATTGTGTAGACGAGATAGATAGCTTAACTCACAATACTCGTAGCATACCTACACATAATGATTTGTGTATGGTATGGAGATGCATGTATACCTTTGATGGACTGAGGGTGATAAGTCTAGCTCATCAAGAGTGATGGGATAGATGGGCTTATTTACAGTAACACATGGTACGCCTACACAGATGGGCTTGTGTTAGGGCACCTCGTGAGATGTAGCTTTCAAGAAAACTTAGGGGATCAAAACTTTAGGTAAATACTAGTTGGGTTAGGGGTTCATGAAGGGTTCATGTATCCCTTTCCTTAGTAAAAAAAAAAAACTTTTTCTATTTTTGTATTTTTTGTTTGTGTATTTTTGGGTCATTACATTTGGTATCAGAGCTCTAGGTATGAGGGTATAGATATTCTATGTGTGCTAAAGGGAATTAGATGTATCCAATGAAGGCTTGCTTAAGGAAAGGGCTAAATTTGGGATGATCTAGAATACCCTATTTTCTAGAATCTAACGGGCATAAACCCCAAGGTAGAGTGGATGTTAGGATGCCTTAGTATGGGCTTCGATATCAATGACACATCCTAGCCTAGGATATTACCCTAGTTAGGTTTTTAATGCATATAGCAAGATAACTCTATATTATGGCTTGAATTAGAGGTACAACTTAAGATGAAACTGTAATCTAATATTCTTTCTTGGATGGAATCAGGTTAAGATGCCACCTAAGACCAGAAGAGGGAGGCCTATGCCTAGAAAAACTTGACAAAGTAATGTTGAAGAAGAAAACTAGGATGGGGAACCAACAATCCCCAATAGGGAGGTAGAAGACCTCACCGCTACGGTCATTGCTATGCAGGATCAGATAAGATAGTTGCTAGAAATGGTTGCGAATCAGAATTCACAAGTTTGAGGCTCAGAGATTGGTCTAGATAGTGGACTAACTATAGAACAAGTGCAATCCAAAGAGCCTTAGAAGAAAATAAAACAACTAGGGACATGAAAAACATCAGTATCTCCAAGTTTTATGGAGAGGGTGATGGGGATGCAACAGAAGCATGGCTGAGAGAAACAGAGGTTCACTTTATGGTAAAAAGCTACTCATCAAGAAACCAAACACTTTGGGCTATGATTAACCTGGAAGGGGCTGCTCTAGAATGGTGGGAAACCCACTATGAGGAAACTAATATTGAACCTATTGACACCCCATGGGAAGAATTTATAAATATATTTAAGAAGATATTCCTAACAGAGCATTTCTATGCCTTAAATTTTGAAGAATTTGCTAGTCTGAGACAAGGAACCAACATAGTAGAGGTGTACTATAAGAAGTTGGTAAGACTATTCAAATATGTACCCATTTATAATGAGAAAATATGGGTTCACAAGTTCACTCTTGGATTGGAATCTAGGTTAAAGCATGATGTAGACATGCATGAGCCTAAATCACTACAAAATGCATATGACCTAGCAAAGAAAGCAGAGTCACACTTCTATTATAAATACGACACTCTACCCGAGCAAGCTCGACAAGAGCTAAAGAAGAGGAATAGTAATGGGTTTGTAAAATGGGAGGCTGATCAAGAGCGAAAAGCTAAGAACCCCCAAAATCTTGAGAATAAACCTTATGGAAATCAAAAGAAGTTCAAGAAAAACTTTCATAAGAAGGATAACAAACCCAATAACATGAAACCTCAACCACATAAGTTGCAAGCTCCAACTCCAATAGTTAAAAGCGGGAATGAGAAACCTAAAAAACAACAAGGACCCAAGGAAGGGTGCTACAATTGTCGAGGACCTCATTACTATAATCAATGTCCATATCAAGCAAGGACTAGCATAGCTAATGCAAAAGGGAAGGAACTGGAACATCGGATCTATGCCGCAATCGAGAAGCAAAAGCTAGAGGGACAAGCCACCCCATTACTTGTGAAAGGTAAGGTTTTTAATAAACAAGTAAACATTTTGATAGATAGTGGGGCCACCAATAGTTTTATTTCGTCTAGTCTAGCAAGGACTATGTCAAAAAGGCCTAGATATTTGGCTCAAGGGTGGAAGGTTGAGTACAGTTCTGGGTAGACCTACTCAGTGAACCAGTGTTATCCTATGGCAGAGATCACTCTATCTAATAGGACTATGAAATGTTGTTTATATGTATCTCCCCTACATGCCTTTGATGTGGTCCTAGGGATGGATTGGCTATAGGCTCATAAAGCCTTAGTCAATTTTCAAGATCGATGGATTGAGTATTCAGAAGAAGGTAGAAAGAGACTAATAATTCATAGCAAACAAGGGGTATTTGAACCTTAGATGTTGTTCTGCTATGCAATTAAAAAAAGCCCTAAAGAGAGGAGGAATAGTGTATGTGGTAAAACTTAATGAAGTGGAAGACTACAAGAAAGGAGAAATACTAAGACAACATCCAATTTTATAGGATTTTTAGGATGTATTTCTAGAGGACCTACCTAGGCTACCTCCTGTATGGGAATTTGACTTCACAATTGAACTTATGATGGGATTCAAACCTATTCATAGATCCCCATATAGGATGAATCCTATTGAAATGCAAGAACTGAAGGTTCAATTGCAAGGATTATTGGAGAAGGGTTTGATAAAACCAAGTGTGTCACCATGGGGTGCACTGATTTTGTTCATGAAAAATAATGATAGTTCGCTAAGATTGTGTATTGATTACAGGATGCTAAATAAGGCTACAATAAAGAATCGATATCCTTTACCTAGGATTGAAGATTTATTTGATCAACTAAAGGATGCCAAGGTGTTTACTAAGATCGATCTAAGGTCAGGGTATCACCAGCTAAGGATTCATGAGGAAGACACTCACAAGATGAAGATTTAAGACTAGGTATGGGCATTATGAGTTTACGATTCTACCCTTTGGACTAACTAATGCCCCAAATGCTTTCATGAACTTAATGAATAATGTGTTCAGAAGATACTTGGACCAGTTTGTCTTGGTATTCCTAGATGATATCCTTATATACTCTCGAGATAAATAAGAACACGATAAACATCTTAGGATCATGTTAGAATTGTTAAGGAAGAATCAAATTTATGGAAATCTGGCTAAGAGTGAATTCTATGTTCCAGAGGTACGATATCTTGGACACGTCATATCAGCAAAGGGAATTATTGTGGACCCAGAGAAGATAGAGGCTATTCTGAATTGGCCATCCCCTACTAATGTGACTGAAGTGCAAAGTTTCATGGGGTTAACGGGCTACTATAGATGTTATATAAAGGACTACTCCAAGATTGTTGGACCCATAACTAACCTTCAGAATAAGGGAAAGGAATTCAAGTGGTTAGAGAAGTGTGAGGTTGTCTTTGTACTACTAAAGCATAAGCTTACTACTACACCAATACTAAAGGTTCCCGATCCTCAAGGGGACTTTTCAGTGTGCACTGATGCATCAATAGATGGGTTGGATGGGGTACTCTCACAAGAGGAGTCAGTAGTGGCATATACTTCAAGGAAGCTCAAAAATCATGAAGTTAATTATGCTACACATGATTTAGAGCTAGCTGTAATGGTGCATGCTTTAAAGGTTTGGCACCACTACTTGGTGGGAAGGCCCTTTGAGTTAAATATAGACCATCAAATTCTACGATACATATTCACCCAACCAATACTCAATGCGAGACAGAGAATATGGGTGGAATTTCTTGCTGAGTATGATTTTGAAATTGAGTACATAAAAGGAAAAGAGAATAAAGTAGCTGATGCTTTGAGTAGAAGGAAATATATAGCAGCCATAACTAAAATCCACATGGACCTAATGGATCGAGTAAGACATGAGCAATCTCAGGATGAGTATTTCCAAGGAATTCAAGTTAGGATGAACAGATATCTTGAAGGAAATAAGGAATTTAGTGTGAAATATGACTTTTTGTGTTATAAGGGAAGGGTCATCATACCAAATATGGGTGATTTAAGGAACTTGATAATGCAATAAGCCCATATATCTCCTTATTCTGCTCATCCAGGAGGAGCCAAAATGCGAGAAAACATGAAAAGAACCTTCTTTTGGGTAGGAATGAAGAAGGACATCATGGATTTTGTTGCTCGATGCCTCGAATGTCAGAAATTTAAGGTAGAACATCAACATCCTATAGGAAAACTATATTTGCATGATATACCTATGCAAAAATGGTAGGTTATATCTATGGATTTTATAGTGGGTTTACCCAAGACTCGGTACCAACATGATGCCATCTTTGTAGTGGTCGAAAAATTGACTAAGGTTACCCATTTCATACCAAGAAATACCAAGGATGATGCTCAGGTAGTGGCTAGCAGATTCATCAAAGAGGTATTCCGATTGCATGGATTTCCTGAGGTAATTATCTCGGATAGAGACTCCAAATTCACTTCTGAATTTTAGAAATCCCTTCATAGTGTAGTTGGTACGAAACTGAATATGAGTTCAGCATACCACCCTAAAACCAATGGCCAAACAGAGTGGGTAAACCAAGTTCTAGAAGACATGCTCTACATGTACTGCATGGATCACAAATCTCGATGGGAAGATTTTCTACCTTTGGTAGAGTTTGCCTACAATAATGGACATCACTCCTCTCTAGGAATGGCACCTTTCGATGCCTTGTATGGGCGAAAGTGTAGAACACCATTGTCTTGGGATAACCTAGAAGACCGAGTTGTGATTGGGCCAAAAATGGTTAGGGTAATGGAATATCAGCTAAAGGAAATTAGGCAAAGGCTTAAAGAAGCTGTGGATAGGTAGAAGAGTTATGCAGATCTAAAAATGACTCCAAGAGAGTATTCTATTGGAGATAAGGTGTTCTTGAGGGTTAAGCCAAAGAAGAGTGCTATCAAATCCATGAAGTTGGATCCACATTTTGTGGGGCCCTTTGAGATCATGGAAAATATCAGTTTGGTTGCATATCAACTTGCATTACCACCTAATCTATCCAAAATCCATGACACCTTCCACATATCCTTGCTTAGGAAATATGTTGCTGACCCTGAACATGTGTGGGATGTTTCTAATTTGCAGATGGAAAATCCGAAGGCCATTGAAGTACTACCGATGAAGATTCTTGAGTTTCATTCTAAATCTCTACGGAATCAGACTCTCGAATAGTGTAAGGTCCAATGGGACCAGTTCTTTGAGAAGAATGCCACTTGGGAGAAAGTGGAGGTTATGCGAAAATATTTTCCCTTTTTGTTTTAAGCTATATGATGTAATAATTTTTACTTTTTGTTAAAAACAAAAGGAAAACTAGAAACACCAAGGATGATGTTTAATTCTAGTGGGGGAGGATGTCATGACCCTCCCTAGCAGACTTTATGGCACAAAGAAAATAATGTATTAACCTATGATGTGGTGATACCTAGTTTGAACAATTGAACCAACTATATGATGTTTAGTTGATTTATAAGGGTGTGTTATCGCTAACATATTTCCAAGTGTGTAGGATTAGGTACACTCGTAGGTGGAGCAGGTAGAATCACCCACCAGAAATGAGGGTACCTAAGATCAGGGGAAATGATAATTAAGGTACTCAAAGGTAAAATGGATAGATACCTTCATATAGGCATGCATTTTCGGAAGGGATAATCATCGATGACTGATCACCTTGAGCTTTAGTTGATAGCCTAGTAGCTATCATAAAATATTTGGCTAAGATAGGTGATTGGGTTGATGGAAAGATTCTCTCTTTGTTGTTTTATAAATTTGTTTGCTCTCTACTACATCATGGCTTGGGTAGCTTAATGTTGGGATTTATATGGGAGAACAACTACAAAATATATGTGGATGCATAAAGTAAAATGTCATGTTGAAGTGAAAGTAGAGTATCATTCTTATGAAGAAAAGAAAATTAAATTTATATGCTAAATAAATATTTCCTTTAAATTAATTAATGAGGTTTTTTTTTTTATTTGTGAAAAACATCCCAAAAGGGATGCCACTTTCGTGTAATACCCAAGGAGGCAGGGGTATCCATTTCACCAAAAATGCCTAGGACTCGGACCAGGCCTACCACCTTTGACATACTCAAGGAGCAAACAAACACAAAAAACCAAATTAAAAAAAGTAAATAACAACAAAAATAATAAAATAAAATAAAAAACATGCTCCTTGAGTGTGTTAAAACCAAAAGCACAACCAAACATGCACAATAAGATAAAAGAAACCACAACACAAACCACATAGGAAAACACAAGAACCACATAAAAAAACACAAACATGATATTCTCACAATGACACTGAGAGGGGGGGTGAATCAGTGTAGCTAAAAATTCTGATCTGCAATTCTTAAAATTGAAGCAAAGAGAACTGAAAACAAATAAAGCGGTAAACACAAGAGAGCACACCACAACACACAATGTAACGAGGTTCACCAATTTGGCTACTTTACAAGAATGACTGCTTGGAGGTCCAAATCTAGCCTTTGCAAAACACCAATTTTACAATCTGTTTACCAGAACCCACTGGAAGGAGCACCAACCCCTGATTTATCTGCACCTATAGAAAGGAGCACCAACCCCTATCCAAGCACCAACTTGAATCACAAAAAAGTTAAATCAATGACATACAAATGCCTTCACTATAACAAGACCCTGACTAGTCTCCAATTTAAAACATAGTAATTACTCACTGCTCAGCTTGTTGCTCTCTTACAACACTCTTTTCACCCTCTTACGATAGCACTTTTCATAATTACAACAGTAGCAATATTCTTCATGCAGACCTATTTTTATAGTATAAAAGTCTTTATTTTTAGCTTTCATAAATTTGCATGCAACCCATAACTATTTCTTTTTAAAAGATCTCTTTCACCACTTGTCAACTATAACTGCTTTTAAAATTTCTCATGCACCACTTGTCAGTTGTATCGCTTTCAAACTGTAACTGCTTTTGTCTAAAATAGAGTAGGACTTTTGTCAAACACATTGCATGTTAAGACTCTATTTATGTGACTGTTCGATTTCTCCTTCTACAACCGTTCTTTAAAAAGCTGCATGAATTCTAACTAAAATTGCACCTATAACTGTCGCTTTTACTCTAGTTGAATTTTCTAAAATCGGCTGCATGTTTTTCTTCTACAACTGCCCCTTTAACTGTCGTTCTGTTCCAGTTAACTGCCTATAGTGACCTTTCATGAAAACGCGACATTCTCGGCCTCCTAGTTCTCCTTCTGACTTGTCGTTGTGAAAACGGAACATGTCACGAAATCGTGACATTCTCGGCCTCCTTGTGCCTTTTTTGCCTTCTGCCCGCGAAAACAAAACATGTCACGAAATTGCGACATCTTCGCTACCTTGTGCCTTTTTTGCCTTCTGCTCACGAAAACAGAACATGTCACAAAATCGCGACATATTCGCTGCCTTGTGCATTTTCTTCCTTTCGCCCGTGAAAACGGAACATGTCACAAAATAGCGACACTTTCACTGCCTTGTGCTTTTTCTGTCTTTGGCCAGCAAAAATGGAACATGTCATGAAATCGTGACATATTTCTCTTCCTTGCACTTCTCTTCGACCCTGTCACAAAATCACATCTTCTCTCCTTGGCACTTTCTCTTGCTTCGGCCTCCGAAAATCCAACATGTAGCGAAATCGCTACACATTTTTCCCTTTGCACTTTCTTTTGCTTCGACCTCCGAAAATCCAACATGTAGCGAAATCGCTACACCTCTATTCCTTGCACTTCCAACTTTGCTTCGGCTCATGAAAATCCAACATGTAGCGAAATTGCTATACTTCTGTTCCTTGGCGCTAAACTTTGCTTCGACCCGCAAAAATCCAACATGTAGTGAAATCGCTACACTTCTGTTCCTTGCACTTCCAACTTTGCTTCAGCCCATGAAAATCCAACATGTAGCGAAATCGCTACACTTCTATTCCTTAGCGCTAAACTTTGCTTCAGCCTGTGAAAATCCAACATGTAGCGAAATCGCTACACTTCTGTTCCTTGGCGCTAAACTTTGCTTCGACCCGCAAAACTTCAACATGTAGCGAAATCGCTACACTTTTGTTCCTTGATGCTTTTTCTCTGAACATGTCACGAAATCATGACAGTTATCTTCCTTAGTGCTTTTTCTTTGAACATGTCGTGAAATCGTGACAGTTTTCTTCCTTAGCGCTTTTTCTTCGAACATGTCGCGAAATCGCGACTGTTTTCTTCCTTAGCACTTTTTCTCCGAACATGTCGTGAAATCATGACAATTTTTCTTGCAAGCACTTCTTCTCCAAACATGTCGCAAAATCGTGACAGTTTTTCTACTTGCTTTCTTTTCTGCCAATATGTCGCAAAATCATGACAACTTTCTCACTTGCATTCTTTGCTTCCAACATGTCACGGAATCGTGACAGTTTTTCCACTTGGCTTCTTTGCCTGCAACATGTCACGAAATCATGATAGTTTTTCCACTTAGCTTCTTTGCCTGCAACATGTCACGAAATTACGACAGTTTTGCATGTGCCTTCTCTCTCCTCGTCCATGTTGCGAAATCATGACAATTTTCTTTGCGCCTTCTCTCTCCTTCGACATGTCACAAAATCGTGACATTTTTCTTTTCTGCCTTCTAACTTCTCAACCTGTCACGATATCACGATAGAAAACATGTCGCGATATCACGATAGTTTTCTTACTTGTATTTTTCTTTGATTTTTTGAATCTGGGTCACTTTTGTTTTTTTTGGAATTTCACTGTACATGATCTAACTAATCTCTAAACTCCTATCCACTGCTTCAACTGTATCAACTGATCTATCTATCTGTGTTGACAACAATGACAATACTTTTGCTTCACCTTGCTCAACAATCTCCTCCTTTGGAATTGTTGGCAACACTCATGCACTCTCCTATCATTCTTCTTCCCATTTGACAATAATACCAAAGGGCTGTTGTAGACTCCCCCTAAGTCTATGCACAACATTCTCAGATAAAAATTTGTTATAGTTAGCAAAAATAATGAATATGAGAAAAACTATAAACATAGGCATAAGTACTCCCCCTGAGAATGTGATCCCAATTGATAGTCAGGTCTTTGGAAATGTGACTACTCCTAACTTACTCCGAAGGTACTCAAAAACTTCCTTGGACAATGGTTTTGTGAATATATCTCGCTACTTGCTCGTAGTTGAAACAAAATCCAATTTGACCTCACCTTCGCAACTTTATCCTTTAAGAAGTGATACCTGGAGTGCAATATGTTTGGTTCGAGAATGCATAACCGAGATTCTTTGATATGTTTATAGCACTGGTGTTATCACATTTAACCGAAATTGGCTCTTTGAAGTGAATACCAAGATCTTTCAGTGTTTGTCTCATCCATAATATCTGTGTATAGCATATTGTTGTTGCAATGTATTCTTCCTCTCTGTGGATAGAGAGACTGATTCTTGTTTCTTACTGTGCCATGCTACCAGCCTATATCCAAGATAAAATGTTCCTCCACTAGTACTCTTCTATCATCAATACATCCTGCCCAATTTGCATCAGAATATGCAATAAGAGTGAAGTCCTTACCTTTTGGGTACCACAACCCATACTCCATAGTACCCTTGAGGTACCTAAAAATCCTCTTTATAGCTGTCACATGAGTCTCTTTTGGACTAGCTTGAAATCTTGCTACCATGCATACTGCCTGTAATATATCTGGTCTAGTGGCTATCAAATACAACAGGCTTCCAATCATAGACTTGTACATGGTTTGATCTACATCTAGAGATTTGTCATCCTTGCTCAACTTGCAACCTGTAGTCATGGGAGTGTTGACAGATTTACTATCCTCCATTGTAAACTTTTTCAGCATTTCTTTCACATATTTTACTTGAGAGATAAAAATCCCCTTTTCATTTTGATTGACTTGTAATCCGAGGAAATAAGAAAGTTCACCAATCATTGACATCTCAAATTTTGTCTTCATTTTATTAGTTGTCTCTGCAATATTTATCCATGCTGCTACCAAATATTATATCATCTACATAAACAACAAGTACAATAAGATGGCCATTCTCAGATTTGATATATAAATTACTGTCCACCATACCTTTATTGAACCCCTGTTTAATAAGATAGTTATCCAGCCTTGCATACCATGCTCGGGTGCCTGTTTGAACCATACAATGCTTTCTTTAACCCTGCAAACAAAATCAGGATTGTCACCAAGTTGGAAGCCATCCGGCTGTTCAATGTAAACCTCTTCTTCCAGCTTTTCCATTTAGAAATGCTGATTTTACATCCATTTGATATACTTTGAAGTTTTTATGGACTGCTAAAGCCAGAAACATTCTGATTGCTTCTAGTCTAGAAACTGGTGCAAATGTTTCCTCAAAATCAATGCCTTCAACCTGAGCATAGCCTTTATAGACCAATCTTGCCTTATTTTTGACAACCTATCCGTCTTCATTTAATTTATTTCAAAAAATCCATTTAGTGCCAATTATGTTTTTATTTGCTGGCCGTGGTACTAATTCCTAGGTTTTGTTTTTCTCAATCTGATCTAGTTCTTCATTAATTGCCTTCATCCAAATTTCATCTGTGCTTGCTTCAACAATATTTTTGGGTTCAATGCTGGATAATAAAGAGTAGTTTCGAATTACTACTCTTCTTGTCTGAATACCAACTGTTGGGTCCCCAATAATTTGTTCTCTGGGATGATTTTTCTCGCCACTTCCTATTTTGAATTTATTGTTCTCTTCTTCTTCTGAGTCGATTCTTAAATCAGCTATGTCAATTTTTTGATTTTCTTCTTTTTCTATTTCTTCATCTCCTTCAATGACGTCTTCATAAATAGGGTAGTTTTCTTGGTACATAACTTCTCTTTCTCTACCTTCATCAACTTTCACATCAGCCCTCTCAATAATTTTCTTTAACCACTTGTTGTAACATGTGTAGGCTTTGCTTTTAGTTGAGTAACCGAGAAAAATATCTTCGTCAGCTCTATCTTCAAACTTACTGAGATTATATTCAGTTCATTTGATATAACACTTGCTACCGAACACTTTGAAGTATCTTGTTTTTGCTTTCTTGCTGAACCACAGTTCATACGATGTTTTGCTTTCATGTGTTCTTAGCATGCACCTATTTTGAATGTAAACTGCAATATGTATTGCCTCTTTCCAAAATTTGTTGGCTATTTTGTTCTCAGCCAACATTGTCCATGCCATTTCTTGCACAGTCCTATTCTTTCTTTCAACAACACCATTCTGCTGAGGTGTCCTTACTGTTGAAAACTGTCTTCTAATCCCATATTTTTGATAGTATTCTACAAACTCCTCTGAGATAAACTCTCCTCCTTTGTCTGATCTTAGGCATTTAATTATTTTTCCAATCTGATTCTGAAATTGCTTTTTAAAAATCTTGAACATTTCAAAGGCATCTGATTTAAGCTTTAAAAATAGTACCCATGTCATTTTGGAGTAGTCATCTATGAACAACATAAAGTATTTTTCACCATTTATGCTTTGTGTTCTCATGGGTCCACATAAATCAGTATGAATTAGCTCTAACAGTTTGTTGGTGAAATATTCTTTTACTTTAAATGTGGATCTGGTTTGCTTCCCTTTTTGGCATGAAGCACAGATGCTATTTACCAATTTGTCAATGGTGGGTATATCTCTTACTGCTCTTTTTGAACTTATTTTTACCAGATTGTCAAAGCTGATATGCCCGAGCCTCTTATGCCACAGCCAGTTTTCTTCTTCCTGTCCAATCAAGCATGATATTTTTGAAGTTTCTGAGAGGGTGTATAGATTTCTAGAAGTCCTCGATCCAGTAGCTACTATATTCCCACTGTGTGCTTTTCTTACTTCATAGCCCTATTTTTTAAAGATGACTTCATGACCTCTATCACAAATTTGACTTACGCTCAGTAAGTTGTGCTTCAAACCAACTACAAACAAAACTTCTTTGGAATTTATCTTTCCATCACTTATCTTAACTGATCCTTTTCCAACTATTTTGGCCCCATCATTATTTCCAAACTTTACCGAGCCCCCTTCATATTTCTGTAATTTTTCAAATTTTTGTTTATCTCTGGTCATATGACTGGAGCATCCACTATCCAATATCCATGGTGCTGATTTTTTCTATGCTTTGAATGTTGTCTAGACAATCAAGGATTCCTTTTCTTCTTTGAGTTGCTCTTTTTCCTTCCATTTTGATTTGGCTATAGTTTTGGTCATTTTTTTAGACTTTTCTTTGTCAGTGGCCTATGCATGTTTATCTGGGAATTTTTTGTTTTGTTTTAAATTGTTTGGTTGAGTTCTTCTTCCCTGATATTTATTTTCTTTATATGTGCTTCTACAGTTTCTTGCAATATGTCCAAAGTTGTGATAGTTATAGCATTCTACTGCATAATCTATCAAGGGTGAAAACACATTTCTACTAGAAAAATTTATTTGTCCTATATTATAAATGCAGTCTAAAATCTTATGACTGTAAGTATTGCATTTAAAACAATAACCAGAAAAAGAATGATTGAACCTGGGAGTTGGTATTTTCCAATTTGTAGTAGGAGCCACAAATTTTCTTCTTCTTTGATGAGTGACTTTGGTGAATCCCTCATTTTCAATAGTCTTCTCGTGCCTTCCATTGTTGCTTTCTTTTGCAAGATTCATTTTTCTTTGGTCAACCTTGATTTTATCCTCTTTCTTTACTGGTTCTATAGTTATGGCTTTTGATTCACTTGATGATTCTCCTTTGACAAACCCCAAGCCAAACTTGATGTCTATAGTCCTCTGACTATTTATAATCTTTTCAAGCTTTGCAGAACTTCCTTCAAGTTTGTGATAGCAGCTCAGTTTTTGATTCTTTTCTTCTAGCCGCATTCTTAAGATAACAATCTCTTCTTCTAGTTTGCTACACTCATATATCCTCATGGTTAATTGTACTTCAAGTTCTTCAGACATTTTCTTAAATTCTTTTGTCTATACTTTTAAGTTTTTTATTATGTCATTCGCATCTTCAAGCTTTCTTGAGACTTTATTATTCTTTTTCCTTTCTGACTTCAACTCTTTAAGTGTCGTAACCAACTCGCCTTCCAGATAAACTTCAGCCTCATCCTTATTTTTTTTATCATCTTCCTATTTTTATTCTTTTTTTGCTTCTTCAAATGCCATAAATAGAGCTTCACCTGTTTCTTCTTCAGAATCTTCACCTGAGCTATCTTCAGAAGAGTCGACATTTTTGGATATGAAACTTTTCTTTTTGAAATTGCTTTTCTTGAAGTTTGGTTTCTTTTTCCAGTTACTTCTTTCTTTGTGTGACCCTTCATTACTATTAGTTTTCTCATTCATGGGACACTTAGCTGCAAAGTGACCGACTCCTCGACAATTGAAACACTTAAATGGCAACTTTCCTCTATATTTTTCTTTTTCTTTTGTAAGTTTTCAAACAAAGTTGGCTTCAGTTTCATCCGATGTTTTTTTAGCCTCAGATTCTTGTTCAGCTTTTGTATTCTTGTGTGCTTTAAAAGTAGCTTCTTTGTCTATGGGCTTAGTTTGTCCTATCCTCATTTCATATGCAGTCAAGGAACCATGCATCTTGTCTATGCTAAAATTTTTTAGATCTTTAGCCTCTTCTATTGTAGAAACTTTAGAATTAAATCTTTTGTGAAGATTTCTAAGTACATTTTACACGACAACTGCATCTTTGATCTCTTCGTCGAGTCCTATGATTGCATTGATGACTCCATTGACTCTCAGCATATAGGTCTCAATGTTCTCTTCGTCATTCATTTATAATGCCTCGAACTGATCTTGATGAGTTTACAGTTTGGCTTCCTTGATCTTGCTATCTTCTTCATGAATGCTTTTCAGTTTGTCCCATATGTATTTTGCAGATTTACAGCTCATGACCCTTATTAGTTCACTGTCTACTAGCCCACACATTATTGCATTCTTTGCTTTGGCATTATTCTCAAATAGTTTCTTATCAACAACATCTGTTGGAGGAGTATTGGGTGCTGTGTATCCACTTTCTATTGACTCCCAAATGTCATATCCTAAAGCACTTAGATATGTCTGTATCATGAGTCTCTAGAATGAGTAATTAGTTTTATTGAACATAGGAGCTTTGTTTGATGAGAAACCTTCACTACCTGCCATTGTGTTCCTTCCAAGGTCACCTTAGCTAATTAAGCTTGTTCAAAAACCTTGCTCTGATACCAATTGATATTCTCACAATGACACTGAGAGCGAGGGGGTGAATCAGTGTAGCTAAAAATTTTGATCTGCAATTCTTAAAACTAAAGTAAAGAGAACTGAAAACAAATAAAGTAGTAAACACAAGAGAGAACACCACAACACAATGTAATGAGGTTCACCAATTTGGCTACTCCTCAAGAATGATTGATTGGACTACGGTCCAAATCCAGACTTTGCAAAACACCAATTTTACAATCTGTTTACTAGCACCCATTGGAAGGAGCACTAACCCCTGATTTATCTGCACCTACAGAAAGGAGCACCAACCCCTATCCAAGCACCAACTTGAATCACAGAAAAGTTAAATCAATGACATACAAATGCCTTCACTATAACAAGACTCTAACTAGTCTCCAATTTAAAACACAGTAATTACTCACTGCTCAGCTTGTTGCTCTCATACAACACTCTTTTCACCCTCTTACGGCAACACTTTTCACAATTACAACAGTAGCAATATTCTTCACGTAGACCTATTTTTATAGTATGAAAGTCTCTATTTTTAGCTTTCATAAATTCGCATGCAACCCGTAACTATTTATTTTTAAAATATCTCTTTCATCACTTGTCAACTGTAACTACTTTTAAAATTTCTCATGCGCCACTTTTCAGTTGTATCGCTTTCAAACTGTAACTGCTTTTGTCTAAAATAGAGTAGGCCTTTTGTCAAACACATTGCATTTTACGACACTATTTATGTGACTGTTCGATTTCTCCTTCTATGACTGTTGTTTAAAAAGTTGCATGAATTCTAACTGAAATTGCACCTATAATTGTCGCTTTTACTCCAGTTGACTTTTCTAAAATCAGCTGCATTATTTTCTTCTACAACTGCCCCTTTAACTGTCGTTCTGTTCTAGTTAACTGCCTATAGTGACCTATCGCAAAAACGTGACATTCTCGACCTCCTAGTTCTCCTTCTGTCTTGCCATCACAAAAATGAAACATGTCGTGAAATCGCGACATTCTCGGCCTCCTTGTGCCTTTTCTGCCTTCTGCCTGCGAAAATGGAACATGTCGCAAAATCGTGACATCTTCACTGCCTTGTGCCTTTTCTGCCTTCTTCTCGTGAAAATGAAAGATGTCGCAAAATTACGACATCTTCGCTACCTTGTGCCTTTTCTTCCTTTCGCCCGCAAAAATGGAACATGTCGTGAAATCACGACATCTTTCTCTTCCTTGCACTTCTCTTCGACCCTATCACGAAATCGCGACATCTTCTCTCCTTGGCACTTTCTTTTGCTTCGGCCTCCAAAAATCCAACATGTAGCGAAATCGCTACACCTTTTTCCCTTTGCACTTTCTTTTGCTTTGGCCTCCAAAAATCCAACATGTAGCGAAATCGCTACACCTCTGTTCCTTGCACTTCCAACTTTGCTTCGGCCCACAAAAATCCAACATGTAGCGAAATCGCTACACTTCTATTCCTTGGCACTAAAATTTGCTTCAGCCCACGAAAATCCAACATGTAGCGAAATCGCTACACCTTTGTTCCTTGCACTTCCAACTTTGCTTCGGCTCGCAAAAATCCAACATGTAGCGAAATCGCTACACTTTTGTTCCTTGGCGCTAAACTTTGCTTCGACCTACAAAAATCCAACATGTAGCAAAATTGTTACACTTCTATTCTTTGGTGCTAAACTTTGCTTCGACCCGCAAAACTTCAACATGTAGCGAAATTGCTACACTTTTGTTCCTTGACGCTTTTTCTCTGAACATGTCATGAAATCGTGACAGTTATCTTCCTTAGCGCTTTTTCTCTAAACATGTCGCTAAATCGCGATAGTTTTCTTCCTTAGCACTTTTTCTCCGAACATGTCATGAAATCGAGACAGTTTTCTTCCTTAGCACTTTTTCTCCGAACATGTGAAATCGCGATAGTTTTTCTTGCAAGCGCTTCTTCTCCGAACATGTCATGAAATCGTGATAGTTTTTCTACTTGCTTTCTTTTCTGCCAATATGTCGCAAAATCATGACAACTTTCTTACTTGCCTTCTTTGCTTCCAACATGTCGCGAAATCGTGACAGTTTTCCACTTTGCTTCTTTACCTGCAACATGTCGCAAAATCATGATAGTTTTTCCACTTAGCTTCTTTGCCTGCAACATGTCATGAAATCACGATAGTTTTGCATGCGTCTTCTCTCTCCTCGTCCATGTCGCGAAATCATGACAATTTTCTTTGTGCCTTCTCTCTCCTTCGACATGTCGCAAAATCATGATGTTTTTCTTTTCTGCCTTCTAACTTCTCAACCTATCGCAATATCGCGACAGTTTTCTTGTCTTTTCCTTTAATTTTTTGAATCTGGGTCACTTCTATTTTCTTGGAATTTCACTGTACATGATCTGACTAATCTCTGAACTCATGTCCACTGATTCAACTGCATCAATTGATCCTGCTTCAACTGCATCAACTGATCCTGCTTCAACTGCATCAACTGATCTATCTGTCTATGTTGACAACAATGACAATATTTTTGCTTCACCTTGCTCAACAAAACAAGACAAAAACAACAGAACACTACAAAGACATAACCCAAAAAAACATGAAAAATAAACACAACCAAAACCTAAAAAATAAAATAAATAAAATGAAAATAAAAATAAAAACAACCAACAACAGACAATAAACAAAAACAAAAAACATAGAAAACACTTCACATAAAAAAATGAAATAACACAAACAAAGAGAAACCCAAGAACAAGAATGAAAAAACACAACAATAACAAAAAACATAAAAAAAAACAAAACAACAAAAACACAACAACAAAAAACAACACAAAAAACACAAAAACAAAACAAAACAAAAGAACCCACCCACCTTAAAAAACTAAACAAAAAAAACAAAGAAGACAAAAGAAAAAAAAATGAACAAAACAATGACCTATCTAGACCAGAAGACTATTAATGCAATATTCAACATAGGAAACAAAATAAAGAATAGAATGACCTAGGGAACTAAAAAAATGGAATGAACCAAAGAGAAACAAAAAAAAAAAAAACAAGAAGAAACTAGGTACCTTTAGAACTGGAGCCATCCAAAGAAATGATAGAAAGAAGAGCTTCCCTAATTTGAGAAGCCCACCATATAGGAGGGTGGCCATAAAAAGTAAGATCACCTTTGTCCAAATCCCAATTAGCTAAAGCATCAACACTCTTGTTTTTATCTCTGACCACATGATTGTAATCAACTTTCAAAAATCCCATCTGGATTAACTGAATCTTCTCAATAATTCCTTTTATTCTCCAATCCACTTTATGATTCTTAGAAGGATTCTTCAAGAGATTAATCATAAGTTGACAGTAAAACTCAACTAACATCTTTTCCCATCCAACCTTAGTAGCCTCCTGAAGGCCTCTAAGGATACCATACCCCTCAGCAAGGTTATTGGAAAGAATACCCAAATTCTCAGCAAAAGTAAAAACTAGGGAGCCATCTGAAAGTCTACAAATTCCTCCCACACTGGCTTTTCCAGGGTTCCCTCTAGAGGCTCCATCAGTATTGAATTTTCCAAAATACTTAGGAGGAGGTTGCCAATTTCTACTCCTATCCATCTTACTAATACTCACATTACCTTTAAGTTGGTTGCCCTTAGAAGGTTTAATCTTCAATATTTGCATCACTTGATCCCATATTTGGTGGGAGTTTTGGGGGTGATTAAGGAGTTGATGGACTGATTTAACTAAGTTAGCTATGGTATTTTGCCAAATATAGTGAATATCCTTCCTATCTTGATTAAAAATTTGGTTGTTCCTTTCATTCCAAATATTCCAAAGAAGAATGGTAGAACCCATCCAAACTAATCGCCTAATAAAATGATCAACACCTTCTTGATTAGGCAAATCCCTCCAAAGCTGTTCAAAAGTGAAAAAATTGGACCACTGTAAGCCAAGTAAAGTAGCTATTCTCCTCCATATCTCAGAGGCTAAAGTACACTCAATAAAAATATGGTTGATATTTTCTACATTCTCTTCACACATTTCACATCTAAAAGGGCTATGAAAACCATGCTTCATAAGTTGTTCACCAGTAAGCACCCTACGATGCAATAAAAGCCAATTAAAGAATCTCACCTTAGGCCAGATATTTTGAGCCCACAATTGAGAAAATATGTCAGAAGAATGGTTGGGATTATTATGGCATAAGGTCAAATAACCTTGAGCAACTGAATAATCACCCTTAGTAGTGTTTTTCCATCCAAAACAATCTTTTTCATGGGACCAAGAGAGGGATCTCATATCAAGGATGCCTTGGATATCTTGTCTTTGCCTTTATGGGATTTGAATAAGCCAGTCCTCAATAGGGATCCAATATCTACCAACCTTTGAATTACCAGTATGGAACCGATAGTAATTAGCCACCTTTATCCAATTAGCTCGGTGAAGCTCCTCCATCCAAGGCCTCCAATCAGGAAACTGAGTTATCAAAGGCTTGTGACCATCCCAAGAATCTATCCAAAAATTTGCATGTTGACCATTATGAATGATCCAAAATAATTTTTTCTTTATCAGATCCTCACCACTCTTAAGAACTGCTAAAATGGGAGAACCTTTGGTAGGAAGTTGATAACGAACAAGGTCTTCAGGACTTTTGTTCTCAACATATTTAGCATGGAGATTATTGGCCCAAAGAGCATTGGGGTTATGCAACATCCTCCAATATAATTTAGCAGCTAAAGATTTGTTGTTATTAATTGAAGATCGGAATCCTAACCCCCCTTCACTCTTAGGAAGACGTAAAGTATCCCATTTCACCAAGGCCCATTTTCTTTTCTCCTTAGTACCACTCCAAAGGAAACGATGACTGATTTGATCCAATTCTCAAAGAACAGCCTTTGGGATATTCAAAATGGAAGAAACATAAATAGGAATAGCTTGAAGGACTGATTTTACCAAGGTGATTCTACCCCCAGAAGAAAACCACTTGTTGGTCCACTTTCCAATTCTTCTTGACTTTGTCCAACAACAAATTCCAATCTTTATTTTTTTGCCTTTGAATATTTATGGGAATACCTAAATAAGTGATAGGAATAGAGGTCTTCTTATATCTTAATTTATCCAAGACCATGGATTCCTGTCTAGTATAGAAGTGAAAGAAAATAACTTTAGATTTGTCTTCATTGATCAACTGCCCAGTAGCCTTAGAAAAATAGCTAATGATTTGCTTAATATTAGAAGCTTCCTTAACTGTAGCTTTACCTAAAAGGGTAGATTCATCCACAAATTGAAGATGAGAGATAGGTCTAGCTCCATGAGAAATGGTAAAACTAATTTATAGTGGAAAACACCACTTTCGAGGTGCCACTTTCAACAGGTTGGGCATAGGAGGAATGGAGCCTTGTCAGCCTCTACCAGCACATAGGAAATTCCTAACTATACCATATATCTGCAAGATGGAGACAAGGGGAATGGAACCTGGGTCGGCCTCTACCAACACCCAGGGCATTTACCATTGCACCACAACAAGCAGATTAATGAGGTTTTAATTAAATAATGTTTGAGCTCATTAGTAAATTTCATTTCAATTAATAAATGAGATTTCATTTAAATTAATTAAAAGTGTTCATTTTAATGATAATGTAAAATTCATTACAAGACTTTAATTAATTGAAATAAATGAAATAAAATCCATTTAATAAATATATACCTTTTATTTTATTGAAAAAGCAATTATGAAATTGTTTAAATAAAAGAAATATATTTTAATGGTGATAAATATCATGTAAATGATATTTTATTTAAAAAGTACCATTCTTCATTTTAAAAATGTAAATATCCCTTTCCCCTATATAGTGTAACCTATGAAAATAATCTAGGGGGCTACTAATTTCCATAGATGGAAATTATAGAAAAAGGAACTCCTTGCCGTGAGAGGATAAAGGACGAAGCATTGAAGGAAGGGGGCTTGAGGTTGGGCTCAAGGTTTGAGAAGGACGATGGACGGGCCACCTGGAGAAAGGAAGCATGTAAGGTGCAAGTAAAGAAAAATGAAACAAGAGAGGAGAATAGAATGAAGGGGGATGAAGGGAGGACAAAGGAGACGTATACCAAGGACCGGGGAACAGAGAAGAACGCATCGCGAGCAAGGAGGAGAGGCAACCAAGACACCACCATATTTCCATCTCTATAGAAGTATTAAGGTTGAAGTGTTTTAAAATTTAAATCCATTTTTACTTGTGTTAGTATGGTGAATGTCGTAGTTCGAAACCTAGTTATGCTCCCCTAGTTATACTTCTCGATAGCATGAAAATCCATGGGAAAATATTGGAAACCACCTATGTCTAAGTTTAGAGAGAGCGTTGTGCATTTGATGGTCACTATGTGTTTAGAGAGAGAACTATGCATAATTTATGGTGACTTTGTGTTTAGAGAGAGAGTGTTGTGCATTTGATGGCCATTGTATGTTTAGAGAGAGTGTTATGCATTTGATGGCCACTGTGTGTTTAGAGAGAGTGCTATGCATTTTATGACCACTGTGTGTTTAGAGATAGCACTGTGCAACTATGTATTTAGAGAGAGAGTTTTGTGCATATTTGAAGGCCACTGTATGTTGAAGAGAGTATTGTGAGTGTTCGAGGGCACTACATGTGCAAGAGCATTGTGGGAGTTCGAGAGCACTGTGTATTTAAAAGCATCATGTTCCAAGAGTGGGAACCATGTTTTAGACACGTCTACTATAGTTGGAAAACCACTCATACTCCAAGAAAGAGTGTTGCATTTGGAAGTTCCACCTGTAGGAAAATCACATGTATTTAGATAAAGGACTAGGTTTAGAAAATGTTGCTTTTAGCATAAGACCATCCACCTTTGTGGGGAATTATATTGCTACATAAGTTTAGTGGCGACAAAAGTAAAAATATAAGACCTGGTTCTATTTTTTTTGGACTCTAGGTTTTGCAGAGGTTGTTCCACATCCGCCATGGAGGGCGTTAGCCTTTGGTTGTAGATCTTGGTTTAGAAAGGTTCACTATGTAATTTAATTAAACTAGAGCCTTTGTTTTAAATGAAATATATTGAAGGATTTTAATTAGAAAGGAACCTTTGATTTATATGAAATATATTGAAGGATTTTAATTAGAAAGGAACCTTTTATTTATATGAAATATATTGAAGAATTTTAATTAGAAAGGAACCTTTGATTTAAATGAAATATATTGAAGGATTTTAATTAGAAAGGAACCTTTGATTTCTATGAAATATATTGAAGGATTTTAATTAAAAATGAACCTTTGATTAATGTTGATTATCTTAGGAGATTTTATTTAAAAAGGATGTAGATTTATTCTTTGAATTGAGGTTATGGGGATTTGATTTAGGGAATGAATGAATGAATGATTGTTTTAGAGATTAAAGGTATAGGACTTTAATGCTTTAAAACAATAATTGATTTGATTGGAATTTGTGAATAAAAAAAGGATGTAGATTTATTATTTGAATTGAAGTTATGGGGCTTTGATTTATGGAATGAATGAATGATTGTTTATAGATTAAAGGTATGATACTTTAATGCTTTAAAAAAGTAATTGATTTTATTGAAATTTATGAATTAAAAAGGATGTAGAATTATTCTTTGAATTGAAGTTATGAGGCTTTAATTTAGGGAATGAAAAAGAAAGAGATTGTTTTAGAGGTTAAAGGTATGGGACTTTAATGCTTTAAGACATGAATGAATTTTATTAAAGTTAGAACTTGATCTAAGTAGTACATGTTGGATGACTCTCTAAGGGAACTTGAGAGGTGAAGATAAAAGTAAAGGATCTTTTAAAAAATCCATTATGCATTAGATGGTTGGAAACTTAATTTAATTTTATATAGTTGCAATTTGGAAAAGTAAATGAATATATGCATTTAAAGGCATACCTCTCCTGAAAAATGAGTACCCTGATCCCCTAATACCCTAAAAGAACTAATGGGAAGAAAGGAGAAGCAAGGAGTTCAATGGAAGCAAAGTATAGTTAATTGTATCTTATGTTGATTTACTTATGCTCAAATAGACTAGAATTGTGGGGAGATATCCCTAATGCAATTAATGTAATATTATTTAAAGTAAGAAGGATTTGCCATGCAAGATTTTATGCGATAACTTTCTATTGGTTTAGAGAAGGTATGTTTACTTTATTTTTGTATTTGGTTATACTATGTAGATGATTCTATTTTAGTGTTAGTCATTCTTTATTTTTTGTATGCTTAGCAATTACTCTTTGTTGTTTTAGTTTCTAGTTTCATTCTTGTTTGGTTGCTTGATATTAAAAATCTAAGAGTAGAGTTCTAGGGTGAACTCAGAGGTGACCTAAGGGAATTGAGAACCCCTTAGGGTGAACATAGGTGACCTAAGGGAATTGAGAACCCCTTAGGGTGAACATAGGAGACCTAAGGGAATTGAAATCCCTTAGGGAGGTAAAGGACTAAGTTGTGGAGAGACTACATCTAAGTTAAGATAGCTCCTTGTGTAGACGAGATAGATAGATTAACTTGTAATACTCGTAGCATACCTACACATAATAATTTGTGTATTATATGGAGATGAGTGTATACCTTTGATGGACTAAGGGTGATAAGTCTATCTCATCAAGAGTGATGGGATAGATGGGTTTATTTGCAATAACACATGGTATGCCTATATAGACAGGCTTGTGTTAGGACACCTCATGAGATGTATCTTTTAGAAAAAATTAGGGGATCGAAACTTTAGGTAAATACTAGTTGGGTTAGGGGTTCATGAAGGGTTCATGTATCCCTTTCCTTAGTAAAAAAAAAAAACTTTTTCTATTTTTGTATTTTTTTGTTTGTGCGTTTTTGGGTCATTACAACTTGAGTGGGGTTTTGTAAATAACACTAATCAAAAAGATAATAATATCAATCAATAAAAAAAAAAAAAATTATTATGAAGAAGATAACTGTAAGAAGAAAATAAATATGATTGAAAATCATATAAATCTAGATACCATGACACAACAACAAAATGTGATTGCAATCAACATAGAGAATGCATACAATAATTTGGAAGTAAAAGAAGAAATATTAGTAGATGATGCTAAAACGGTAGAGAATACCCCATCCACTCAAATGGACTCATAATAGGAGAAGTATAATTTTGAAGGAGTTTAGGGGTTTAAAATCAAAGAAATAGAGGGATGAAAAGGATAAGATCAAGTTTTAAATTAAAAGAGTAAAACTAGACAAATTTGAGAAATAAAAGTATCTAAACATAATAGAAAACTCAAAGCTATCTAAGGAGGGTATACAAACAAGATTCAAAAAAATACTAGAGTTGGGTAAAATATCTCAATCAGTAGCAGAAGAATATTCGACATGATGTAACCAAATGGGAGAGAATTATCCTCCTAGAACACATACAAAAAATGCAAATAATACAGATAATTATGGGAAAGGAAAGAAAATAAGACCCCCCAAACAAGAACAAATAGTACCAGAGAACAGGGGACAATAATTAGATCCAAATTAATAATTGATGGTTAAGGATAAAATCCCATCAAACAAAACCAAAAAATAAAAATCCTTTCTTAGAATGTGCAGGGGCTAAATTCCCCTAGCAAAAGAAGAATTGTTATAAATATACTCATGGAAGTAAAACCTGATATTGATTGTCTTCAAGAATCTAAAATTGACATAAAAAAACTTGACATTATTTAGAAAAAGGTATGGCCGAATGTTGAATGGATCATAAGCCCAACACAAGGTATTGTTGGAGGTATTTGCATATTTTGGGATAAAATGAATTTTGAGGGCACTTTAGTTGATCAAGAAGAGAGATTTTACACAGTCAAATTGAAGAACAAAAAAAACTAACTTCTATTGAGTAATGACATGGGTTTATGCTCAAAGTTATGATCGTGAGATATTTCAACTATGGAATAAGCTATCTTTTCAGAGGAGTCTTTTCATTAATTTGCATAGGATGGTTTTGGGTGACTTCAATTCAGTCTTAAAAATATAGGATAAAAGTGGAGGGAGGATTAACATCACTCAAGGTATGCAAGATTTCAATGATTTTATTCAGAACAATAAGTTGATTGACTTGGATATGTGTAAAGGTAAGTTTATGTGGACAAATAGAAGTATGGGGGATAAGCACATTCAAAGGTGTATGGATAGAGTTATTATTTTTTCTTATTGCTATGTATAAACAATTTTCTTAGTAGGGAGGAACACCCTAGACTTACATATATGCCCAAAATATGATCATATCGTAATTCCCCTTTGTTGGATATGGAAAAAGAGGAGAAATAGGGAGGAACACCCTTTAGGTATGATTTCATGTGGAATATGCACCCATATATTACAAATAAAATTAAATCTTGGTGGTAGGAGAAGGTTCAAGGATCAACTATGTACATAGTTACCCATAAATTTAAAGAAAAAAAAAATCTCAAATCAAATTTTGGAATAAAGAGGTTTTTGGTAACATCACTTTAAGAAAACAACAACTTAAAAAGGATATCCAAGATATAGAGAAAATAATGAAGGGGGAAGGTAAAAAACTAGAGTGGCATGAAAATGAAAAACAACTCCTCACGAAGTATCATAATACCATTGCTTAAGAGGAAATTCATTTGAAAGAGAAATCCAAAGTACTATGGATCAAGGAAGGTGATAGAAACACTAAATTCTTCCATTTTTCAACCATGATATATAGGAACAAAAATAATATCCTCTACATAATGGGGTAATATGGAAGAAAGTATTAGGATTTAAATAATATTAAAAATATGTCCATTACTTTCTTTCATAACCTTATTAGCAAAGAAAAAATAGAGTGAAACATGGAAATAGAAATCATTATTAAAAATATTCCCAAAGGAGTTAATGATAGCATGAATGAATATCTATGCAAGGTAATCTCTAACGAGGAAATTAAAAAAGTTGTGTTCTGTATGGGAGCATCCAAGACTCTAGGGCTAGATGGTTTCCCACCAATTTTTTTTCAATATCATTGGGATATTGTTGGAGAAGATGTAGTCAATGCAATCCAAGAAGCCCAAGAATCTAGTAAGTTATTGAAAGAATGGAATAATACCTTCCTTTATCTGATTCCCAATAAATATGGAGCAAATAAATTGCAGGACTTTAGACCAATTAGCCTATGTAATACAATTTACAAATTTTTTACTAAAGTATTGGTAAATCGGTTGAAAAACATCATCCCCTCAATCATTAATGAAGATCAAGGAGGTTATGTGTTAGACAAGAAAATTAAGTAAAACATCATTTATATTTATGAAACAACACTCTCTTCAAAGGAGGAAAGGGTCAAGCATGTTCCTTAATATGGACATGAATAGAGCCAATGATAGGGTTTCGTGGTCTTTCTTAGATAAAATAATGGAGTGAATGGGTTCCAGTGAAAAATGGAGGGCATGGGTTGGTATGTGTATTTCTAACCCTCAATATTTTATCTTGATCAATGGATAATCTACTGGGTTCTTTCCTTATACCATAGTAATCATGTAGGGAGATACATTGTCTCTATATATCTTTATCATAATGGCATATACCCTGGGAAGAACTTTAGAAATAAAGAGAAAAGATGGTAATATCAAAGGTATAAAACATGTATCCATTGGTGAAGCTTTATCTCATCAACAATATGTGGATGATACTTTCTTTCTTGGGGAAGCTATAGAGGAATAAGCTTTGGAGTTTAAAAAAGTCCTTGATTCTTATGAAAATGCTACAGGACAAAAAATAAATTATGAAAAAAATAGGATTATGTTTTTAAACATAGAGGAAAGTATAAGAGATCAAATAATTAAAGTTTTTGGTTATAAGGAGGAAAAGTTCCCTATCACATATCTTGGTTTACCTTTGTTAATAGGAAATATGAAATATAAACTTTGGAATCCGATTATTGATAAATTTAATAGGAAACTTCAAGGTTGGAAGAAATATTTTTTATCCTCTATGGAGAAAGTACAACTCATAAAACACACACTTCAAAACCTCCTTAATTATTTCATGTCTTTCCTAAGGATGTAAAGGAAAGTAGAAGAGAATTTAGAAAGACTACAAAAAAAAATCTTATGGGATGGCACTAAATGCAAAAAACATATACATCTAGTAGCTTGGGACACTTGCTACCAGCCTTTACAGAATGGGGTCAGTTTGAGGAAGCTGAGAGATCTAAATAGAGCCCTTTTAGCTAAACATAATTGGAGGCTTTGCATTTGAGAATCATGGAAATGGGCTAGCATTATCTAAAACAAATACATAGAGGGTAGAAACCACTTTATTAGTTTTTCTAATCCTCCACGTGGATCTATTTTTTGGCAAAATATAATCAATAGCAGGATTCTTCTATAGAAAGTTCTAAAATGGAGAGTAGGTAGGGGAAATTTTAACTTTTGGAAAGACCCTTGGATTCAATAGGAGACTTTAGTGAACTACAAAAATTTCAAAGATATTAAATAACATTTAACCAGAACCTATGGTAAGAAAATTAATTGTTACATTCATAGGGTGGGTGATTTTTAGGAGTGAAAAATCCTGCAAGAATATATGCAAGGCCTGAGGGGTAAAGGTCTAAAAAATATTTTAAGGAGTAATTATTTAGGAAGAGGTTCAGAGGAGGATCAGATAATTTGGGGAATAAACCAGCAAGGCTAGTACTTGGTGAAGTATGGATATAGAGTCTTGGGAAAAGTAATGACATAGAAACCCGAGCTTAAAAAAATTTGAAGCTAAAAATCATCTCTAAGGTTACTATGTTTTTTTGGACTACCATTCTCAATAAGATCCTTACAAAGACAATATTTACAAAAGAGGGATTGTGGTTACAATTGTTTGTGTCTTATGTAATAAAGAGGATGAGTGTGTGGATCACCTATTTGGAACTTGTGATTTTTTTTGTGATATCCTAAATATGTTATTGAAATAAGTTAATGTTGCTTGGGTCATTCCATATTCTCTAATAAAAATTGGGGAACAATGGAACTTCGAAAGCAATATTTTTTAGAAAAAATGTATTCCACATATTTGCTAGGGGATTTGGTTGGAAATATACATACAAGTGTTCAAAAATAAAACCAGAGGAATAATTGTGGTTTATGCTAGGATAAAAATAACCCTATTGGAGGATTGTATTAAAAACATTGTCGACCAGGAAAATATTGCAATGATCCTCTCTAGAGAAAAAGATATCTTAAATATAGAAAAAATCAATAAGGTGAGACTAGATACTAGATGGGAACATCCTCACAAATACTGAGTAAAAATTAACTTCAATGGGGCTGCAAAAGGTAACCTAGGTCATGCTTGTGATGGGGGATTCATTAAGAATGATAGAGGTTAGGTAGTGGTTGCATATGTTGAGGATCTAGAAATTACCAAAAATCACCAAGTTGAAGCAAGGATTATGCTTACAAGCCTTTGAATTGTAGTGAATTTAGGTTTTAGGAGAATTGTTCTTGAAGGGGATTCCAAGAATATTATAAATTCCCTTAGAAAAGGGAGTTAAATAATTCTAGCATTTTCCAAAAAAATACAGATGCAAGGACTATTTTGGGAAACCTCGAAAAAATTCAAGTTAAAATATCTATAGAGAGGAAAACAAAGCTACCGATAAAATGGTGAATATGGTAGTTAAATCTAAGAATTTCAAGATTTGATCATATGCCCCCATGGATTTGGAAGAGATTGTAAGAATTGATAATGAAGCTAGCTAATAACGAGGGAAAAGCAAAGCAGAACACTTATTGGGATCATGCAATGAAGGATTTGAGCACACTAAATTCCACTATTGTTAGCAATTTCTTTATCAATTATGTAAAGCATTATTTCAGCCATGTCAAATAGAAGGGTAGTAGGAGGAATATTATTTCAGCTTCTCCATCAACAAGTTTAACCCAGGTTTGTTTGTTTTACTAAGATAGGGCTATCTTACATTTGTATGATCTTATCTTATTTTTTTACTATACATATTTTGAGCTCTATGTAAAGGATCAAGGCCCTTCAACCCCCTTTTTTGTCAGTACCAAAAAATATATAATATTATTTTTATATATTTTTGAAAAGTGTTAAATTTTTTAAAAAAAGTTCATTTTTTTTTAATATTTTTAAAACAGTTCGGGCTTTGGCTCTTCTCCGGGAGGTCCAATATTCAAACCACGGTGTGGGCGAGTGTGTGATGGGGTGGGTGTGTGGTGGTTGTGTGTTAAATTCCCTATTGATAAGCATAGATCTCAACTTTATCAGGGACCATGGTTGGGAGGAGACTGCTTAGCCCTGTGATTGGTCATAGGGGTTTCTCACACTAACCAAATAAAAAAAAAATTATTAAAAAATTGATATAAATTTAATATGTAGATATTTTAAATAAAATATTGTTGTGAAGATAAAATTAAATCCAAATCCTTTTTACATGGTCATTTTAAATAAATTCAAGAATTTTTTAATAAAAAATAATAATTAAAAATATATATATATTAGAACAATATTTTAGTGAAGATCATGGAATGGTTCACAAATTAACAAATAAATTTATATTATATTTATTTTAAATTTATTTTTTATTTTATTTGTCTCAAAATATAAGTATTTTGGAAAGTGTTAAAGTTATTGAAAAAATTGCTACAAATTTAATGTGTGAATATTTTTACTATATTAATATATTATTTTATACAATATTTGTATGAATAATGTCTCACACAAATTAGTGACAAGTCACAAAAATGATTCATCTATGTTTTACTCGTGAGGGATACTATAGAGGTAAGTCCTTAGGTTTACATTCAAGAGACCCATGTTCAAACCCTGGTATGAGGGGACCAAGACCCCTCATAAAAACCAATGTGAACTTAATTTTTTTTCCAATAGGTCCTTGGTTTAATGTTGGACAAATAGTTGATGCAGCCCACACCAAGGTTCAAATCTTGGTGGTACCAAATAGATTAATGTGACTCATTTGTGTTACTTTTTTTGCTTATAAAACTCATTGTTTTTGTATCTAATGATAATCAATCTATTTTTTATATAAATGGCAACTACTTTTATATTATGCATATGATACTATGAGTTAGTATTTTTTATAGAATATTTGATGTTTTCATTTTATTTTTCTTATAAATTGGTGTATCTTAGGTACTAGCATGTCTCATAATAGTGATCCTATATTTTTCTTGTATCATAGGCATATGGACTCACTACAAGAAAGTGAACATGATGATACAATTAATTTTTAAAGCTACCCCTGCTAAACTATGAGAATACATGATTGTTGAACTATGGGAATGCAATTTAGAAGTGTATTTTGGAATCTACATGGTGACTTTTTGTTGAGTCCCACAAGCATAACTTCTATATAAAATGAGCCATTATAATTATTGCTTATGGGATTAACAAATTGGTAGAAACCTAAATGTTGTAACTGCTTGTAACTCTTTTTTTTTTTGAAAAATAATTTGAAAAAACTTGTAGTAAAACAAAGATCATTTACAAGTTGGGATGACGCTTATCCCAGCCTTAGCCAAAGAGAACACATGTTTACAATAGTAAAATAATATTTGCATTGGAGACAAATCTTTTAAACCATATTTCTATAATGGTTGTTCACTCGTTTACAACTGTAAAAGAAGATCTACATTGGAGAAAAAATATCCTAAATCATATTTTTGGAATGGTTGTCCAAATTATCTAAAAATTGGATTTGCTCACCAACCTACCTAATCATATCATCCTCAATAGCCATGTCACTATGCCACTAAACCCCTACCTCCTTCTTAGTGCCCATATTATCTAGGAAGTCTACCACTTTATTTAGATCTCTACTCACATAAAATGGAATCACATCATATAATTCCCTTCACAATTCCTTAATTTGAGTGACAAGAATCCTCAACCTCCATGTCTTCAAATAAAATTTTCTCACGCAATCTAGAGTTCCAACCATTATTATAATTTGGTTCTAGGATTATCCTCCTGTAGCCTTGTTTTACTATCCAAATAGAAGTTGCCCTTCCCAAGCCTTGCAGTTCCCAATAGAGCACGGTTCCAACATGATTATGGCAAACCACTCCAATTCCAACTCTACCCGGATTGCCTTTTCTAGCTCCATCAGTATTAATTTTATTCCAACCTTCTATAGGTGGTTTCTAACTAGCTTTATCATACCCTATTGCACTTCAACTTCCTTCTCCATTGTCCCTATAACAACCTAAGTTTCCTCTTTAGCATACACTACCATAGTTTCTATGACTTTGCTCCAAATGACCTACCAAAATCCATCTAAAGATGAAAAGGTTTCTCTAAACATTTTTCCATTTCTCTCCAACCACACTTACCACAAAATGAAGTTTAATCCAATATCCCAACCAATACAAAGAGCTTTATATTTAAGTCTACCCCTCTTCCATATTTTCCAAATATTAATACGATTCAAATCACCATTAACTTGAATTTTATAATATAAAAACCATCTCTCCCAGATTTGATGTGTGAATGGGCACTCAAAAATCAAGTTATCAACTATTTCCTCACTCTTGTAGCATAAAACACATTGATATGTGTAGACACTAAAATATGGTAAACCCGATTAAGCATCCACAAAAATTGATCAAATTGACATCATATGGCCCCTTGGGCAGCCCATAGAAGGCTCACAGTGGTTCTAGCCACTCTAGAAGAGGTTTTGGAAGCTTTCGACCCAATTTTGGGAGGTTTTGGCCCAAAATTAACCACCGTACCACCCTAGGATGGTGGCAGATTCCCATTGTCCCACCCTAGGATGGTGGTGAGCCATCATCCCAGGGTGGGACGGTGAGCAAGTTTGACCCATAAAAAGTCAAATCTAGGACAAATGGCATCCAAAAAATGCCATTTACCCTTCAAATTGGAGCATGCGGGTTAGATCTCATTGAATCCTTATGACATACTTCATAATGGAGGCTAAAAGGGGAGATTATATTCCCCATCCAATGCATGCCTCCTTTTTGACAAATGGCACTTCCTGCCATGCATGTCCTTGCATGCCTTTTTGCACATAAGCCCCTTTGGGCTATAAAATGGATTCAATTTCCATACAAAAAACTATAGAGGAGTTCTACGATATGCAATTGAGTGATTTCGAGATTTCCCCTCACTTTATTTTGCCTTCTTGCCCTCGAAAGCTCTCTTTTGCGAAAGAGGTTACCGGGTGACTTCATGAGGGTATTTTGACCATAAATTTTCCATATGGGTGAATTTATTCACCAAATTCAATGAAAACACCCCTTAGAATTTTTAGTATCATTACACAATGGGATTGGTAGCAAAAAGTGTGCATAATTTGTGAGTATCCCCTCCTAGGGTGCCTTCCAATTAGTTGCAGTCACCACTATCCCCCCGGGATGAGGACAAATCCTTGAAAATTTTCTTTACTATTTTTTATTATTATTATATACTATCATAGGATGTTGCAGTTAAAATTTCATGCAATTTGGAGTTAAATTGGTTGAGATATCATATTTTTAAGTTTTTGCAGGTTTGTAGGGCCCATCCAGGCATGCCAGTTGCATACAGGTGGATCTGCACCCCATTTTGAAAATATAACCTCATGGGTTATTTTAAAATGTTTATTTATTATTTCCAAATTTCATGTGTTTTGGACATGTTTAGGTGGGAATTGTTTGTCTTGGCCTTCGTAGGTTGCAGGTGAGCGATGCAAAATCGAGGGGTCTACGAATGTAATTTCAGATATTTTTTTGGTTATATCCTCTAAAAAACTTTTATTTAACATCCCCATAAAATTTCAAGTCATTATAAGTTTATTTGATATAGTTTTAATATATATGCCATTTTGTGCCTGTGGGGATTGCATGTTTTCCTTCATACGCCCTTGCTATTTGACCATTTTTGCTTCCTTGTGTGTAGGTTAAGGTTCCTAGAAGGAATTGGTAAGGAATATCAGACATCAAAGATTGAATATACAAGCAATATTGGCATTAGCCCGCCCACCTCGATTGTGAGTACGAGGAAAAGCACTGGATGTGCACTTGAATTTCTTGGAGGATTTGATCCTTGGGCACCCAAAATTTGTAACAATTGTATCACATTTGATCCCTCAATGGGAATTCTATGTAAATTTTTATTTTATCTACCAAATTAATAGGAAAGAGACTTGTTTCATTTCATTCCTTATTGTTTGGTATTGCTTCATTTTCACATTCATGCTTCCGTTTGATGCTCATAAGTGATATAGGATAGATACATATATTTTTATTCATAATTATATGAACCATTTTTCCCTAATTCAATATGGACCAAGTATTCTCCTAAATCTGAGATTACCAAAAGTAATAATTTCATTATACATGAACTGCCATGCCAAAGAGTTTACTTTCGACCAACCCTTGGACTACCAAATATTTCTCCAATCCTCAACCTGATATACATGAGGAGGATGCTCTAGAAGGATCTTATCATATCCATCCTTAACTGTATAGACACCAAGGCTCCCATATCCCCAAGCTTATTCATCCTTCTCATATCTACCTGTGAGAAATATTTTTGACAAGATTTTAGTCATGATGGGTGTCAAATTCGGAGGGATTGAAATTGGCCAATCATTCAACTTATTAAAATTCTTAAACTTGTAATCCCCCAACTAACTAGTGTTGAGATAACTTTTAATTTGGACCCAACCCTTCGTTTCCATGGCTATTTTTATTGGTTTCAGTTCAAGGAATTCAACAATGACAGGTGGGTATTGATTCCATGAGTCTATCCAAAATTGTGTCTTCTCTCCTCTGTCCACTTTCTAAAATAATCCATATTTCAGTACCTGAGATCCTAGCTTAAGAGCCTGCCATACTAAGGATCTATTACCATCCAAAAGGAAATGAACCACCTAATTTGGGTTTACCTATTCCAAATATTTACTAGTTAAAATTCTACTGAATAAAGAAGTTGGTTGGGAAATCCACCTCCAGTAAAGCTTTCTAGCCAAAGCTTTATTATTTAACTTTGATATTCTTAGTCCCAAACCTCCTTTTACCTTGGGTTGGCTTAATTTCTCCCAACCTACTAAGGCCCATTTCCTCTGCCTTTTTACTCCTTCACATAAAAATTTTCTAGCCATCTTGTCTAGATCTTTCCATATGGTATGTGGGGTAGCAAGGATGGAAAATTTATAAATTGGCATGGCCTGAATGAAAGAATGTAAAAAAGTTAATCTACCCCCATATCTTAACCATTTGTGAGACCAATTATTATTTTTTTCCTCGATACAGTTAAAAATATTCCTCTAGATATCTATTTTTAGTTTTTTAAAATGCAAAGGGACCCCCAAGTATACCACTTGGAGAGAAGTCCTTGTGAATCCCAAGATCTCTAAAATTCTATCCTAAAGCCTTTGATCAAGATTTAAAAAGACCACTTTAAATTTTTTATCATTTATGACTTGGTTTGTAGCCCTAAGGTAGACATTAAGTGTATCTCTAATCATTCTTTCTTCCCTAAAGTTGGCTACTCCCACCAATCCTGTGTCATCCACAAAATGTAGGTGAGTCAAAACTTCCTCACCCACCTTAATACCTGTTAGAAAATCTTGTTGTCTTCTCTTCAAGATAAGTCTATCCAATCCTTAAGCCAATATAATAAAAATATAAGGGGAACAAGGATCTCCTTGACAAAGGCCTGCCTTTATTAAAACTGAGTATGTCAGAGTAGAAATACAACTCAGGACCCATTCTATCCAATCCTAAGATAAACCAAAGGCTACCATCATATTTGACAAGAATCTCCACTCCACCCTATCATAAGCCTTTGATATATCTAATTTTATGAACATTCCTCTATTACCAAATGTTTGCATTGAATGGATTGCCTCATGATCTAGAACCACCCCATCCATGATCTTCCTACCCTCTACAAAAACCCCCTTGCTTTGAAGATATAATGCTATGTAGAAGAGGTTTTAGCTACTCAGCCATTACCTTTGTGATTATTTTATATATGACATTGCATAATGCAATAGGTCTATAATATGAAATATGCATCCCTCCTCCCCTTTTGAAATTAAGGCAATGAAAGCATGATTTAATGCTTGAAGAATTTTTTTACTACCTGTGTATTCCTATATAACAACCATTAAACCCTCCTCCAATTTGTCCTAGAAGGCCTGAAAAAACTCAATTGGAAAGCCATCTGGACCTAGTGTTTTTTCGGTGCTTATTCCAAAGACTACATTCTTTAGTTCCTCTCTATCAGTGGGTGGGCCTGATTTTCTTCTTTAGAGATAACAAAGGGTATGAAAACAAGAATTATTTTTTAGCCTCTTCATCTTGCTCCATACTTACCTTAAGTAGTTTAGAAAAATAATCCATTGAATGGAAATGCATACTTGGAATTGTATCAAAGGAGTGTCCATTATCATCTTGAAGAGCCCCTCGTTGTTCTTCTGTCTCATAGCATAGGCAGCCTAATGAAAAAATTTGGTATTTTTATCACCTTCTAATAACCAAGTGGTTCTTGCTATTTGTTTCTAGTAGGTCTCCTCTTGGTTTTCAATGTCCTCAACCACTTTACACAATGCATCATCCTCTTCTTTGATATGCTCTGTAATTGTTCCTTCCCTAAAGTATTTTTGAACCTCATCCCATCTGGCCACCAATGGAGCTCTTTGAACCTGGAATTCTATCTTGTTAGCTTGCCTCCATTATTTTAGTTGATCTTTGACATAATGAAGTTATTTTTAGAATCTAAACATTGTTGTCCCAGATGTTGGGCGACCTTCTTCCCACCACTATGGAATTTTATTTTGAAGTTCCTCTTTTTGTAACCAAAAGTTTTCAAATTTATATAATTTGTGATGCTACACTATCGTGATCCCCTCTGCCAACAAAATGGGAAAGTGATCTAAAACTGGACCCTCCAAAATATAAAATTTTATATTCCATTTTACAAATGCCTCCTTTGAAACCAAAAAATAATCTAACTTCACCTTCCTACTATGTGGCTCCCTTCTCTTATTAGTCCAATAATAGTTGGTTCTAGGGCATTTAATATCCACAAAGTGTAATTCCTGGACTTGAGCAATCATAAGTTGATCCCCTGGGTCCAAAATTGGGGTTCCCACTTCCTTATCTCTAGAGAATAATATAGAATTAAAATAGCCAACAATAATCTAGTCTAATTCTTCCCTTGAGACTCGTGTTATGCATAAATTTCCATTGATGCATCTGACCATCTAGGTTTTGAGCCCCTAAAAATTTATGATTAAAACATGTTCAACTGTGACATTGTTCCTAAAATATGATTTGAGGACACCCCTCCAAGCTATATGTTCTATTGTAGTCCATTCAAAAGAGTTACAAAAAGTAACTATACCCATTGAGACCCCTTGGGTAGCCACTTCCATATGATCAACACCCCTCCAAAGTCTATTTACTGTTTTACACATAATATCCGATAATATTTTTGTCTCCTAGATAAGCAAAAAATCTATTTTACATTTTTCTAAGAGTTTTAGAATAGCAGATTCATAGGTTCTACTATTTAAACCCCTAACACTCCATGATTGTATAATAATTGGTTACCTTGAGAGAAGTAAATATATATTGGACTCACAGATCCTCTAGTGATCAGTTTGTCTCCTTGAATTGCTATTAATTCCTTATTTTATTTTCTACCCACTCCTTGAGAGCTGCTATTTTTAATCTCTTTTCCACCTGAGTTATCCCTAGAGTTGGCCTTTGTTCTTTTCTGGTATGCCCATGATGACATCCTTAATTATCGGTTGCTCCTGGTTATGCACTATCAATACCCCTACACTATATGATTGTGGTAACTCATTGCACTCAATTACTTGCTCTATGATGGGAGGATGTGAAAGAGTGGCTTAAACACGACTGTTATTATTTTTATTATTCCCATCTACTCCTTCCGTGAATTGTGCTTCTTCTTGGTCCATTAGTGTCTTAAATATGTTATACCTATGGGAGGGCTTGAGTTGGGTTTGCTCTTTACCATATTTTTTCTTTTGTCTTCTCCTTCTTTTAGGTTGTTCAAAATCATCTCCCTATGCTTCTTTACCCTGAGAAATATTGGTTGTTTCTTTATTGATTGTTGACTTACCCTCTTAGGAAGATTTTACATTCCTAGAGAAGCCTCCATTTTAATGTTCATATTATTTGGGTAAGATCAGGCCAAATTCTCATATTTGTGGTAAACTTTGTATTTGAAGGGAAATACCTCATAATCCAGTTATTGAATCCAAGATGGTCCTACAAGTTCAAGTTCCACCTCTACTGGCAAAGGCTGGTTAAGATCCATTTCCGCACATAATATTGCATAAACAGTTGTGTTTCCTTCCATTGTGTCTTTGGAAACACCTAAATGTCCTCCAAGGGATTTTTTGATAATTTCCAATACCTACTCATTCCAAAACTCCATTGAAAGTGCATACAAATGGATCCAAGTCGGTACAATAGTGGGTTCAATTCGAGGATCAAATCCCACTCTCCAAGGTTGAACAAATAATCCTGTTGGACCATGATTCCTCTTTTATCATTTGAAAACCCTATTTCTATCGGTAAGTGAAGAAAAATTAACAATAAAATAACCATTCTTAATAAACCACAAAGAATACTCACCAAAAGGCTCCCTGTTTTGTCAGATCCAAGAATGCAAAAAATTTAGGGTAGGGCAAATACCCATGAATTTACAGATCAAATCATGATTGTCTCTATATAAAAATTATTTCTTTGACTATCCTTTGATTAATGACAATCTTTGGTCTTGATTATGAATGTTTCAAGCATCCATTAACTCGTTGAGATGTTGATCTATTTCTAGCAGCCATAAAGAGCATTTTTAATGCATTTTTTGTGCTTCTTTAGTCTATGATGGAAATTTATCCTTTAACAAATCTGCAAAAGAACTATATCTCTCTAAAATAGGATTCAGAGGTGTCCCCATTGGGACCTCCTAGGTAAGCAATCTTGTTTTCAAGTCCACAGTAACCAGAAATATCTTCAGCTACCCAATTGATGGCCTAATTTTCTCTTCCCGCTTGTAACTCTATGTTCATTTTTGATAAATTAATAAATTAGTTAAGAATAGGAATTAAAGGGTGATGCTATCTAGAATACACCTTGGAAAATATTTTTTTCCTTTGGAAAACTCTCTTGACCACTCAAAATTAGAGCATTGAACTCTAATTGTGAGGAATTCAAAAAATGTAATTATAGTTTGTGGTTAAGTGAGTATGACAATTTCAACTACATCATATAAGACTTACTAAACAATTCATCATATTTTCATGGTCTATTTATATTTTTTACATTAAACAAGTTAGCTTGTTAGTACCCTGAATGTTGCCATCTCGTGTGCTAAATAAATCAAAAAAATGTTGGGGTGGGATTAGTGGGATTTGAAAGGATCGAAGATGATAAAGGATTTAGTTGGAGATATCATCCTAGAGGATTGAGGATCCCTTTGCCCTTACCTATTTTTGGTTCTAAGTTTTGGGTTGTTTTATGGGTTTTTCCCTTGTCTTGTTGCCAATCCCACAATGTGGTATGATTGTATGGCCTGTAGATTTTTGGTCAGACCATTATTTGGTATCCTTTGGTTTTTTGGTATCTGTATTCTCGAGGATCTCCTTGATCCTATTTATTTTCTTTTTTTAGTCTTGTGGTTTGGGGGTATGGCTTGGCTTGTGATGAGTCCCACTTGGTGGGATAGTCTTTTTTTGTAGATTATGTGTGCTATATTTGGAAGCTTTTTATTCCTCTTTGTAAGAGGTTTGTGGACCCTTTCAAAACCCCTTCTCTCACCAAATAAAATAATAATAGTAATTATTGTATAGTTAGCATCACTCTACAGTAGAACAATAGATAGGCATTTTAATGATGTATTTCTTTCTATAGTAATTAAAATAAATATATAATTTATTCACATTTTTAATGTTTAAGCTCTTATTTTCCTATCATAGGGGAGTTATGTTTAAGTGTATATTTACAAGAACTCTTATAAGCATTATGTATTTTTTGTTTAATAGCTAGTTATTCATCCATAATTGTAAATAAACAACCTTTAATTATATTCTTTACAATTTATCTAGTTTTTGTTAAGCATTTCCTTTTGAGTTCTTTAACACTACAATTTACTTTTCTTTCTATTTCCTATAATTTATACTTTTACTTCTAAAATCTATTGTTTAATTATGAATACATGAGTTATTTTCTTCTTGTGGACTTCCTAGAGTGAGCAATGAGTGTTGATCAACTCATGATATGAACTGGAGTTGACTTGTAGGAACATACAGTCTAGGTCCTCTAACAAATTCTATAATTCATATATAGTTTCCAATACCTCACAAGTGTACCTACATATATTTACATAATTAGTGCTAGTAACTCTTGATGTCATTGTTAAGGAGGTATTCATTTATAGTTCGTTTAGTGTTTTTTAGGTATTGAAATTTGTAGTTCCTTTAGAGTTTTTCTTTTTATAGATTATAAGGATAGGTTGGATTGAAGGTCAACCCTTAACCCAAGTTATTATCTATAAAGTATCTTAGTTTAATTTTTTATAAGTTGCATGTTAATCCATGTAGTGTTACATGTGTAAATGCAAAGATTGAAAAATATTAAATTTTCCAAAGATGACCAAGATTGGTTTCGGATAAGGAACTAGAAAAGCATCCAACTCATTCATATGATATAATTAATTGAATAAAAGTAGTTAGAAGTTGTAGTAACCTAGTTAAACTATAGATTAGACTATGATTATTATTGATCTCATAGGATTGTTTGAAGGATCTCCACTCAGATTTAAGATTATCCCTAAACATATACTTGAATGCATTATCCTTGATACGTTAGATAGTTGTTTCATAATTAGAGAGATAATAGTCTCTATTATATAAAATGTACAAACTAAGGTGATTCAACAATTGGTTAGATCATTATACCAACATTTTTGAGCAAATCTACCACTAGGGAATACTTACTAGACACCTTGTGTAGTGCAAATTTTAACAAATAGGGAAGAATATTTACAAAAAATTCATATCCAAGAATATTTGGAGGAATCCAAGATGAAGAACATACTGGCATCTATTCTTCTTATATTTCACATGTTCATCAGAAAGATCTAGATTTATTTCTCTTTGAATTTGATGTGTTGTACAGGAGTTATGACCACAAGATAGATGCATAGAAACTTTAGATTTTTCCACCCACACTTAAGGATGTAGCTTTTCATTTGTTCATGGGATGATTGAAAGGCATATCAACACATGGACACCATAAGGATAGATTTTTTGCAAAAATATCAATATTGTTACAAAGCTAGGGAAGTGAGACAAATCCCTCTAAATGACATAGAGGGAAAAGAAGACCCAAGAAGATGACATTGTAATATTTTAGTCTATATGCAAATACCTTGAAGGTTATTTACTTGCAAGGGATACAAGAGGAATGTATATAATATTTGAACTTACTGGTCAGGGGAGATATTAATTAGGTTAGTTTTGGGGATATGAAGACTCTTTACTAAAACTATCCATGATCTACCATGAGTAAAGGAAAGGGTTCAAGAGAAGGAACCATTTCAACAACAATAAATTCAACTCATATCACTATAGTTAAAATTGGAAACCTACTCAAAGATATCAAGATAGATATATATATATATATTTGAGCTTTCAATTAGATGTATTTAAAGCCAGGAAGTAAGAAGAGGTGGAAAATATTTTAGAAATATTTTATTCAAAGTGTACCAAAAAGCATGCAAAACATGAATATCCATTATACAAGGTTAAAGTCTATAGCTTCTACTAGCAATAACATAATAAAAGCAACTATTCCACATCATCAATAATCAAAGCAACTTACCACATCAAAACCAAAGGAGTAGAGGAGTTCTATTATGCAAATAAAAGGAATCCATGTCAACCTCAATAAAATATGGAAGGTATGAATCTTGAGGCCCAACCAATTTTATTTTTCCTAATTTTGTAATTTCTTGGTCTCCATAAGGGTGTAAATGACCACCGTCTCAAAATATAAACCCTTAGATGAATCAACAAAACCCTTGATCACAATAACAAAAAAATCCAAATCAATCATAGCAAAATCTGTAATAAATTTGGCATTCTATGCCAAACTAGAAATATCACCAACCACAACAAGCTTACTTACCTACACCTAATACTTCCAACTCACAACTTTCAAAACCACAACTATATCTAACTACCAAATAAGCACTAAAACGTAATAGTAAATTAGGACAACCAATGTATAGCTAGGAGTCCAAAGGACATTATCGACTCATGTAGAGAAGTTGGAGAGCAAGTGGGTAGTTAAAACTCTCTAGTTGAAATCGAGAGGCCCTAGGTTCAAATCTCTCCCCTCACATGCTGCGGATATGCTATGTACAGGGGGTTACAAATAAATAATAATAATAATAATAATAATAATAGGAGTCCAAAGGATATTATACCTATTTTATAAGTACAAATTATTGCAATGAGTTACAATTATAATAAGAAAGAATACTTAATTATCCTAAACCACCTATCATTATCAAACTTGAGAAAAAAAATTCTCCTCAAGGGGATCCCCAATAACCTAACCCCACTTATAATTTGAGTTTAAACAAGGAAAGAACCCTAATTTTTGTAAATTATTAAATCATAAGGAGGAAGCTCCACAACTAGAATTTGACTTTCTAGGATAGTTACAAAATGTTCATATACTTATTTTCTAAGACATCAAAGATGCCCTATTTCATAGTGAAATCATTAGAGAGCTATGTATTGAAAGATCAAGAAATAAAAAGGACCCCAAAATTGTTCAAATTGTAGGCCAAATTTTGGATCTTATGCTTGGAAAATTTATCACTCATAAGTATTTTGATCTCAAAATTCCTATTTTTTATCTTTCCATAGGGAACATTTTAATTAATATTCCTTTATTTAATTAAGATTAAAAATTAATGTTATTATGAAAGAAACTATGGTAAATTATATCTCCTAGACATTAGGCCTACCCCCACAATCCTACAAATGGCTAACAATTTGACTATGAATCCCAAAGGAATAGTCAATGATGTGATTATTTTGTAGACTATTGGGAATGTCTACCAATTTCATGATGTTTAAGATAAATACCCTAGGAGGATACCCATAACTATTGAGTAGGACTTGGTTAGCCATAGCTAATGCCTACATCAATTGTCACTTAGGAAACATGACCATTTCAAAGGGGTCTATGACTAAAATCTTATTTATATATCCACCTGCTAAATCCAATTCAAAAATTAAAAATCCTATGCGGGTTGACCTATATAGAAATGATGAATTGACTATACAATTTATTATTATAATTGATCAAACATTCAAAATAAAAGAAGTATATTAGGACACTATTATTACCGATTTCTTTCAAAATGTGTACCTTCATGATAGTTTTACCCAAGATACGATCTATAAAAATTGTCCTTTCTAAAACATGATTCCTAATGATTCTTTAGACCCAAGGAGGAATGATATTATCATTTATTAACTTCTACCCAATAACTGTAGTATAAATGAAACCCTTAATAATAGAAATACATCCCTTATCAAGGTTGTTGAAATGCATCAAAATGAAGTCTCAACATCAACAACTGTTTGACCCTAATATAGGAAAACACATTTATTAATATGCTTTTGAAACATAGCATTGCTTTCACTTGGGATTACTAATACATGGAGAGAATTCATATAACTCTACACACATCACATTTATATGGAATATGATGCTCAATCAATATGACAACCACAATGAAGGATGAACCTTACATTGAAATACATTGTTAATAAAGAACTATAGAAACTCCTACCTGTCAAATTCATCTACCTAATTTCTAATTATTAGTGGATATATCCATTAATTATAGTCACAAAGAAGGAAGAGAAATGATGAATATACATTTGTTATATAGATATTAATAAAGTTACTTGAAATGACCATGTTTACCTTCCCCATTGACCAGGTACTAGATACCTTTTCTAGAAAATACTTCTCTTTCTTGGATGAATTTAGTGGATATAATCAAATCTAAATTTATCTTGAAGACAAGTACAGGCTAACTTTCACTTGCCCTTGGGGTATACTTGCTTATCTTATATTACCTTTCAAGTTATGCAATGATTCAGAAACCTTATAAAGGTAGTACTTAGCATATTCTTTGACTTAAATGGAGAATGTGTAGAAATTACATGGAGGAATTCACTATTTATGATAATTATTTTAAGGATATGGTTAAAAACTTGAAACAAGTACTTGAGAGATGTCATAATAGTAATTTATCATTAAGTAATAAAAAATGTTATAGACGATCACTAAGGGAATAGTACTAAGATACCATATTTTTGCTCAAAGAAATAAAGGTGATATTGAAAAAATAAAATCATCAAGAACCTTCTTATCTAAAAAAATAAAAAGGATGTCCATATTTTTTCTAACATATGTAGAGTACTACAAAATATTTATTTAATACTTTAGAAATATTAAAAATCCATTATTCACCTTTCTAACCAAGGATGTTGAAATTTTTTGAATACCTAAATGTTAGAACCTTAAAGGAGAAATTATCTTTAACACATATCCTAAGAGGTCCAAACTAGAAATTACCATTTCATATGTATACAAATGCTTTTAAAACAATATTAGAATAAATTCTTGGACAAAAATAATACGAGAAGACTTATGTCATTTTTTTAGATTACCAAATACCTATTAGGATTCCATACAATCATTGGAAAGAGAACCTTGTTGAAGGACATGCAATCCATAAATTTTGCCATTACATTATAGGTCATCCCATTTTTGTGCATACTGACTCTACTATAATTAAGTACTTAATGAATAAACCTATTTTGAATGGTAAGATTATTATATGGTTTATACTATTGCAAGAATTTGATATTATGATACTTGAAAATCCTAGAAGGGATAATATTATTGTTGATTTTCTTTCTGGGCTTCTAAATAGTTTAGATTATTATCATTTTGAGAACGTATTTTCAAATGAGCATATTTTGTGGTGTTTATCAATACTTGTTGAGCAAGGTGTTGCAAGAAGTTTGTCATTGTTGTCAACACAGGCAGTTAGATTCAATGATGCAGTGGATAAACAGTTTAGAAGCCATTCAGATGCAGAGAAAAGGAATTCAAAGGATAGTCAGACTATGTAAGGTGCAATTCCAAGAAAACAAGAGTGACCCAGTTTCAAAAACTCGAAGAAAAAGACAAGTTAGAAAACTGTCGCGATATCGCGACATGTTTTCTGTCGTGATTTCACGACAGGTCAAAGGAGAGAGAAAGCACAGCCAAAAATGTCATGATTTCGCGACGAAAGTGAGGAGAGAGAAAGCACAGCCGGAAATGTCGTGATTTTGTGATGAAAGTGAGGAGAGAGAAAGCGCAGCCAAAAATGTCATGATTTCACGACAAGTCAGAGGAGAGAGAAGGCACAAGGCAAACTGTCACGATTTCGCGACATGTCAGAGGCCAAGAAGCTAAGTCGAGAAATTGTAGCGATTTCGCTACATGTTGAATTTTCACTGGCAGAATCAGGGATAAAGTGTTAAGTGAAAAAGTTGTAGCGATTTTGCTACAAGTTGCAAAGGCACAACACAAAGGTGTAGCGATTTCGCTACGAGTTGCAAAGGCACAAAGCAAAGGTGTAGCGATTTCGCTACGGGTAAAAGTTGCACAACACGAAGGTGTAGCGATTTCGCTACGGGTAAAAGTTGCACAACACGAAGGTGTAGCGATTTCGCTACCAAACAAAAGTGTAGAACTTAAAGATGTAGCGATTATGTTACAAGTAGAGAATTCATATAACTCTACACACATCACATTTATATGGAATATGATGCTCAATCAATATGACAACCACAATGAAGGATGAACCTTACATTGAAATACATTGTTAATAAAGAACTATAGAAACTCCTACCTGTCAAATTCATCTACCTAATTTCTAATTATTAGTGGATATATCCATTAATTATAGTCACAAAGAAGGAATAGAAATGATGAATATACATTTGTTATATAGATATTAATAAAGTTACTTGAAATGACCATGTTTACCTTCCCCATTGACCAGGTACTAGATACCTTTTCTAGAAAATACTTCTCTTTCTTGGATGAATTTAGTGGATATAATCAAATCTAAATTTATCTTGAAGACAAGTACAGGCTAACTTTCACTTGCCCTTGGGGTATACTTGCTTATCTTATATTACCTTTCAAGTTATGCAATGATTCAGAAACCTTATAAAGGTAGTACTTAGCATATTCTTTGACTTAAATGGAGAATGTGTAGAAATTACATGGAGGAATTCACTATTTATGATAATTATTTTAAGGATATGGTTAAAAACTTGAAACAAGTACTTGAGAGATGTCATAATAGTAATTTATCATTAAGTAATAAAAAATGTTATAGACGATCACTAAGGGAATAGTACTAAGATACCATATTTTTGCTCAAAGAAATAAAGGTGATATTGAAAAAATAAAATCATCAAGAACCTTCTTATCTAAAAAAATAAAAAGGATGTCCATATTTTTTCTAACATATGTAGAGTACTACAAAATATTTATTTAATACTTTAGAAATATTAAAAATCCATTATTCACCTTTCTAACCAAGGATGTTGAAATTTTTTGAATACCTAAATGTTAGAACCTTAAAGGAGAAATTATCTTTAACACATATCCTAAGAGGTCCAAACTAGAAATTACCATTTCATATGTATACAAATGCTTTTAAAACAATATTAGAATAAATTCTTGGACAAAAATAATACGAGAAGACTTATGTCATTTTTTTATATTACCAAATACCTATTAGGATTCCATACAATCATTGGAAAGAGAACCTTGTTGAAGGACATGCAATCCATAAATTTTGCCATTACATTATAGGTCATCCCATTTTTGTGCATACTGACTCTACTATAATTAAGTACTTAATGAATAAACCTATTTTGAATGGTAAGATTATTATATGGTTTATACTATTGCAAGAATTTGATATTATGATACTTGAAAATCCTAGAAGGGATAATATTATTGTTGATTTTCTTTCTGGGCTTCTAAATAGTTTAGATTATTATCATTTTGAGAACGTATTTTCAAATGAGCATATTTTGTGGTGTTTATCAATACTGTTGAGCAAGGTGTTGCAAGAAGTTTGTCATTGTTGTCAACACAGGCAGTTAGATTCAATGATGCAGTGGATAAACAGTTCAGAAGCCATTCAGATGCAGAGAAAAGGAATTCAAAGGATAGTCAGATTATGTAAGGTGCAATTCCAGGAAAACAAGAGTGACCCAGTTTCAAAAATTCAAAGAAAAAGACAAGTTAGAAAACTGTCGCGATATCGCGACATGTTTTCTGTCACGATTTCGCGACAAGTCGGAGGAGAGAGAAAGCACAGCCAAAAATGTCATGATTTCGCGACGAAAGTGAGGAGAGAGAAAGCACAGCCGAAAATGTCACGATTTCGCGACGAAAGTGAGGAGAGAGAAAGCGCAGCCAAAAATGTCATGATTTCACGACAAGTCGGAGGAGAGAGAAGGCGCAAGGCAAACTGTCACGATTTCGCGACATGTCGGAGGCCAAGAAGCTAAGTCGAGAAACTGTAGCGATTTCGCTACATGTTGAATTTTCGCTGGCAGAAGCAGGGAGAAAGTGTTAAGTGAAAAAGTTGTAGCGATTTCGCTACAAGTTGCAAAGGCACAACACAAAGGCGTAGCGATTTCGCTACGAGTTGCAAAGGCACAAAGCAAAGGTGTAGCGATTTCGCTACGGGTAAAAGTTGCACAAAACAAAGGTGTAGCGATTTCGCTACGGGTAAAAGTTGCACAACACGAAGGTGTAGCGATTTCGCTACCAGACAAAAGTGCAGAACTTAAAGATGCAACGATTATGTTACAAGTCAAAATTTCACGGGAAAAAGCAAGTTGGAAGCACAAGGCACAAAGTTGTAGCAATTTCGCTACTGCATGAAGCTCAAAATGTACGAAAGCCGAAAGCGTCACGATTTCACGACAAAGATGAGGATGACGTCAGCGAAAGCTGAAAGTGTCACGATTTCGTGACAGGTTGCAAGAAAAGCCGCTAGAAGCCGAAAGCATCACGATTTCACGACAAGAATGAGGATGACATCAGCAAAAGCTGAAAGTGTCACGATTTCATGACAGGATGCAAGAAAAGCCGCTGGAAGCCGAAAGCGTCGCGATTTCGCGACAAGAATGAGGATGACGTCAGCAACTGATCAAAGTGTCACGATTTCGTGACAAGAATGGTAGTGAAGCGTTCAAAGGCCAAAAGGGTCACGATTTCGCGACGACAAGGTCAAGAAGGCGTACGGCCACAAAAAGTGTCGCGATATCACGACGTGTTGCTATTTCACGGCAATAAGCTACAGGAAGGTGACGAAGGTGGCAGAAGAGTTTGAGGCCGACAAAGTTAAATCTGGGCCGATGGATTTTAGGGTTTGAAGCCGACATCTTCTAGGGTTTTACAGCGGATGTTCTTAGAGTTTGAAGCCGATATCATCTAGGGTTTTACAGTGGATCTGAAGTCGACATCTTTTAGGGTTTCATAGCGGATGTTCTTAGAGGTTGAAGCCGACATCATCTAGGGTTTTACAGCGGATCTGAAGCCGACATCTTTTAGGGTTTCACAGCGGATGTTCTTAGAGGTTGAAGCCGACATCTTCTAGGGTTTACGACCGACATTTTCTAGGGTTCACAGTCGACGTTTCTTAGGGTTTGTCTCTGAGATTTCATCTATAAAAGGATGGTTACTTCGGTTGAAATGTGATGAAGATAGAGTGCGAGAGCGAGCAGAGTGCGTTGCGTTGAGATAATGTGCGAATGCGAATAGAGTGATTGCGCAAGTGAAGTTCGGCCGAGTAGAGTGCAAAGTCGTAGTTCGAATCTGCATATCGTGATTGCATGGATGAAAAGCGCAATGTGTAGAGATGGAGTTCTAAGTTCAAAATGTTAGCGCACGAATAGCAGAAGTGTCGATCAGCCGATTGCAGCAGAGAGTGCAAAGAAGAATACAAAAGCGATCGGACAGTGCGAAACATTTTTGCGTAGAAGCAATAGAATGCAAAAAATAGTAGACTGTAAGGAACAACGTGAAAATTGTATTCTGTCATTTTATTATCTTTATTGATTTCCAAGTTGCAGCTTGGCATAAGGGGTTGGTGCCTCTTTCCAGTTGGTGCTGGTAGATTGGGAGTTGGTGCTCCATTCTGTTTGTAGCAGACAAAGCAAAGGGGTTGGTGCTCCTTCCAGTTGGTGCTGGTAAAAGACATTGTAAAGTTGTAGCTTTGCTTTGGCTGGATTTGGATGGTAGTCCAAGCAGTCATTTTGAGGAGTAGCCACATTGGTGAACCTCGTTAAATTGTTGTGTTGTGTGTCTTGCTTTCTTGCTGCATTTGATAGTTATTTTATCAGTTTTAAACTGCTGCTAGATTTAAAACTATTTGTTTTAGAAGTTTTTAAAGATCACACTGATTCACCCCCCTCTTAGTGTCATTGTGATTACAACAATTGGTATCAGAGCCAAGTTCCTGAATAGGCTTAAACAGCTAAGGTGATCTTGGAAGTTACGCAATGGCAAGTGGTGAAGGTTTCTCCTCGAACAAAGCACCATTGTTTGATGGGACTAATTATGCGTTCTAGAAAATTAGAATGCAGACATATCTCAGTGCTTTGGGTTTTGACATCTGGGGTGCGGTAGTTAATGGTTACAAAGCTCCTGCCACCGCTCCAACAGACACTGCAGGTAAAAAGGCATTTGAATATGATTCAAAAGCAAGAAATGCTATCATGTGTGGACTAGTTGACAGTGAGCTAGTCAAGGTCATAAATTGTGAATCAGCAAAAGATATATGGGATAAACTAGAGAACATTCATGAAGGAGATGATAGGATCAAGGAGGCCAAACTTCAAGCACATCGAGCTCAATACGAATCTTTAAAGATGGACAATGATGAGAACATAGAGACTTTCATGCAAAGAGTCAATGGGATCACCAATTCAATCAGAGGTCTTGGCGAAGAATTAACCGATGCTGCTATCGTGAAAAAGGTATTGAGATCGCTTCCTCCTAGATTTGATTCTAAAGTCTCTACCATAGAAGAAGCCAAAGATCTAAATCATTTTAGTATGGATGAGATGCATGGTTCTTTGACTGCTTTTGAAATGAGAATAGGAAGGTCTAATCCCACAGATAGAGAAGCAGCTTTCAAAGCCCTAAAAGGCAAAAGCACAAAACAAGAATCTGAAGAAGAGGATGCTTCAGATGAAATGGAAGCAAATTTTGTAAGAAAGCTGAGAAAAGGGAAAGGAAAATACAAAGGAAAGCTACCTTTTAAATGTTTCAATTGTGGAGGCATTGGACACTTTGCTACCAAATGTCCTCTCAATGACAAAAACAAAGGTGAAGAAACTCAGCATCAAGAAAGAGGTGAATGGAGGAAGAAAACAAACTTCAGAAAAGGCAATTTCAAAAAGAAAAGCTTTATCTCCCGAAATGCAGAATCTTCAGAGGACAGTTCTAGTGAAGACTCTGAAGAAGGAACAGGTGAGGCTCTCTTTATGGCGTTTGAAATAGACGAATCAGAAGAGGTAGAAAACATAGAAAACAGAGAAGGAATGAACTCTGAAGTATCTATTGAAAAAGGTGAGGCTGAAGTTGATTTAGAAGGTGAGCTGGTGTCTGCTCTTATGGAATGGAAATCTGAGAAAAGAAAGAATAAAAAACTGTTAAGGAAACTTGAGGATGCAAATGACATTATAGCCAGTCTAAAAACACAGACAAAAGAGTACAAGAAAATGTCCGAAGATCTTGAAGTACAGGTAACCATGAAGATAGATTACTGTTGCAAATTGGAAGAAGAAAATGTTAGTCTCCGAATACAAATACAAGAGCTAGATCAAAAAATCAGCTGTCATTTAAAACGTGAAGAAAGTTCGATGAAGTTGGACAAAATTCTAAGTGATCAAAGATCCACAGGTATCAAATTCGGTCTGGGTTTTACTGAAGGAGAATCATCAAGTGGACCAAAGGCAAGCAATGTTGAAAGTGAAAAGAGTAAAGACAAGAAACAGGCTATGGAAAGAAAAACAAATCAGGAAAAAGAAAGTCTGTAATGCCAGTCCTGAAATAGCAGCTGACAATGATGGCTTTACCAAGGTCACACATCAAAAGAAAAGAAGATCTAAGGCTCCTGCAACAACTTGGCCAAGACCATATTTCAGGTTCAATCATTATTTCTATGGTTTCTATTTTAAATGTAATGGTTATGGGCATAAAATTGTTGACTGCAAGTACAATATAGGTCCAAGAAGTTTCACTAGTAGAAATGCTTTTGCTCCTCTAATGAGTTATGCAGTAGAATGCTTTAAGTGTCACAACTTTGGGCATATTGCCAAAAGCGTCATAGTATTTCTGTTTCATATCAATCTCGAGAAAGAAGAATTCAACCATATAGGGCAAAACAAAATAGAATTTCTTCTGAAGGATATGTGCAAGATTCTGAAAAGGGGAAATCCCAGCTAGAACCCAACACCACAGTTAAAACAGAATGGAAACAAAAAGAATAGCTCAAGAAAGAACAAGAATCTTTAATAGTGCAGACAGCTTTTAGAGCTCAGAATAAATATGTACCGTGGATTCTTGACAGTGGTTGCTCAAGTCATATGACAGGTGATAAACAAAAATTTGAAAATCTACAGAAATATGAGGGTGGTTCTATGAAGTTCGACAATAATGATGGAGCCAAAATAATAGGTAAAGGATCTGTCAAAATTAGTGAAGGGAAAATCAAGTCAGAAGAAGTTTTATATGTGGATGGTTTGAAACATAACCTGTTAAGTGTGAGTCAAATCTGTGATAAAGGACATGAAGTGGTTTTCAAGAAGCAGGGTTGTGAAGTCAAAAAAATAAACAGTGGGAAATTGATAGCAACCGGCTCAAGGACGTCTGGCAACCTGTACACACTCTCAAAATTTTTAGAAGGTATGTGCTTCATTGGACAAGAAGAAGAGAACTGGTTGTGGCATAAGAGGCTTGGACACATAAGTTTTGATAATTTGGTGAAAATCAGCTCTAAACAAGCAGTGAGAGATATTCCAACCATTAAGAAACCTTCAAACAATGTTTGTGCTTCATGTCAAAAGGGAAAGCAAACCAGAGTTTCATTTAAAACAAAAGAATATCACACTAGCAGGCCTTTGGAACTCATTCATACAGACTTATGTGGACCCATGAGGACTCAAAGCATAAACGACGACAAATACTTTATGTTGTGTATCGATGATTATTCCAAAATGACATGGATATTCTTCCTAAAAGATAAAACAGAAGCTTTTGAAATGTTCAGAACCTTCAAACAGCTAGTTGAGAATGAAACAGGAAAAAGGATTAAATGCTTGCGATCAGACAGAGGAGGAGAATTCATTTCGAATGAATTTATAGAATACTATGAAAAATATGGTATCAGGAGACAATATTCAGCAGCCAGAACTCCTCAACAGAATGGTGTAGTAGAGAGGAAGAACAGAACTATACAAGAAATGGCACGCACCATGCTGGCAGAAAACAAAATAGCAGATAGATTCTGGAAAGAAGCAGTTCACACAGTAGTATACATTCAAAATAGGTATATGTTAAGAACTCATGAATGCAAAACACCTTATGAGTTGTGGTTTGGTAGAAAAGCAACAACAAAACATCTCAAAGTATTTGGTTGTAAGTGCTACATCAGAAAAACTGATGACAACCTTGGAAAGTTTGAAGATAGAGCAGATGAAGGTGTTTTTGTTGGTTATTCTCCAAATAGCAAAGCTTACAAATGCTACAACAAGAGACTCAAGAAAATTGTGGACAGTGCAGATGTTAAATTCGATGAAGGGAGGAAACAAACAGTTAACTTTGAAGAAAACTACCCAATCTACGAAGAAGTCATTGAAGGAGATGAAGTGCATGGAACAGAAAATACGTCTACGGCTGATGCAGATAACTTATCAGATGACTCAGAGGTGCAAGAAAATAGAAAATTCAAAACGGGAAGCTGGCAGAAAAATCATCCTAGAGACCAAATAATTGGAGATCCCACAGCTGGCATTCAGACAAGAAAGAAAGTAATAAGTAATTACTCTCTTTTATCCAACATTGAGCCCAAAAACATAGATGAAGCAAGCAAAGATGATAGCTGGATGAAGGCAATAAATGAAGAGTTAGATCAGATTGAAAAGAATAGAACTTGGGAATTAGTACCTAGACCTGCAAATAAGAATGTAATCGGCACCAAATGGATATTTCGAAACAAATTAAATGAAGACGGTCGAGGTCATTAGAAACAAAGCAAGACTGGTTTGCAAAGGATATGCACAGGTCGAAGGCATTGATTTTGAAGATACTTTCGCTCCAATGGCCAGACTAGAAGCTATTAGAATGTTTTTTGCACTAGCAGTTCACAAGAACTTTAGAGTTTATCAGATGGATGTAAAATCTGCATTTTTAAATGGGAAACTTGAAGAAGAGGTCTATATTGAACAACCAGATGGATTTCAAATCAGTGAAGATCCTAACCTTGTCTGCAAATTAAAGAAAGCATTGTATGGATTAAAACAAGCACCACGGGCATGGTATGCTAGGCTAGATAATTATCTCTCTCAACAAGGATTCAAGAAAGGTTTAGTGGACAGTAATCTGTATGTGAAAACAGAAGGTGGGCATCTCATTGTTCTTGTTGTCTATGTGGATGATATCATATTTGGCAGCAACAAAGATGAATCTTGTAAAGACTTAGCAAACAAGATGCAGAATGAATTTGAAATGTCAATGATTGGTGAACTGTCTTACTTTCTGGGGCTACAAGTTAATCAAAATGAGAAAGGCATATTCATTTCCCAAATCAAATATGTGAAAGAAATGCTAAAGAGGTTCACTATGGAGGACAGTAAGCCAGTCAACACTCCCATGACAATAGGCTGCAAGTTGAGTAAAGAAGACAAATCTCCACCTGTAGATCAAACCATGTATAGATCAATGATAGGAAGCTTACTATATTTAACAACAACCAGACCTGATATTCTACAGGCAGTTTGCATGGTAGCCAGATTTCAAGCCAGTCCCAAAGAGACTCATGTAACAACAGTTAAAAGGATTTTTCGGTATCTCAAAGGCACCATGGAGTATGGGTTGTGGTATCCAAAAGGCAAATATTTCACTCTTATATCATATTCAGATGCAGATTGGGCTGGATGTGTTGATGACAGAAAGAGTACCAGTGGAGGAGCATTCTATTTGGGGGACAGATTGGTTGCATGGCACAGTAAGAAGCAAGAGTCAGTTTCTTTATCTACAAGTGAGGCGAGAATATATTACAGCAGCAACATGTTGCACACAAGTCTTATGGATGAAACAAACTTTGAAAGATCTAGGTATTAATTTTAGTGAACCAATATCAGTAAAGTGTGACAACACCAGTGCAATTAACATCTCTAAGAATCCAGTAATGCACTCACGGACAAAGCACATTGCTATAAGGTATCATTTCTTGAAAGAGAAAGTTGCAGAAGGAGAAGTTAAATTGGATTATGTCCCAACTACAGAACAAGTAGCAGATATTTTTACAAAACCTTTGCCCAAGGAAGTATTTGAGTACCTTCGAAGCAAATTAGGAGTAGTCACACTTCCTAAGAAGTGACTAGCTACAAGGATCACTTTCTCAGGGGGAGCATTTGAGTATTTGACTATTCTTTTGCTCATGATCATAATTTGTGCCAGTTGCAACAAATTGTGCCTGAGAAGTGTGAGGATGGACTCGGGGGAGTCTGCAGCAGCCCTTTGGTATTATTGACAAAGGGGGAGAAGAGTTACGAGGAATGTATACAGGTGTTGCCAACAATTCCAAAGGGGGAGATTGTTGAGCAAGGTGTTGCAAGAAGGTTGTCATTGTTGTCAACACAGGCAGTTAGATTCAATGATGCAGTGGATAGACAGTTCAGAAGTCATTCAGATGCAGAGAAAAGGAATTCAAAGGATAGTTAGTAAGGTGAATTGGAAACAAGAGTGACGTTTCAAAAATTCGAAGAAAAAGACAAGTTAGAAAACTGTCGCGATATCGCGACATGTTTTCTGTCGCGATTTCGCGACAAGTCGAAGGAGAGAGAAAGCGCAGCCAAAAATGTCATGATTTCACGACGAAAGTGAGGAGAGAGAAAGCACAACCAAAAATGTCATGATTTCACGATGAAAGTGAGGAGAGAGAAGGCGCAAGGCAAATTGTCATGATTTCGTGACATGTCGGAGGCCAAGAAGCTAAGTCGAGAAACTATAGCGATTTCGCTACATGTTGAATTTTTGCTGGCAAAGCAGGGAGAAAGTGTTAAGTGAAAAAGTTGTAGCGATTTCGCTACAAGTTGCAAAGGCACAACACAAAGGTGTAGCGATTTCGCTACGAGTTGCAAAGGCACAAAGCAAAGGTGTAGCGATTTCGCTATGGGTAAAAGTTGCACAAAACAAAGGTGTAGCGATTTCGCTACGGGTAAAAGTTGCACAACATGAAGGTGTAGCGATTTCGCTACCAGAAAAAAGTGCAGAACTTAAAGATGCAGCGATTATGTTACAAGTCAAAATTTCATGGGAAAAAGCAAGTTGGAAGCACAAGGCACAAAGTTGTAGCAATTTCGCTACTGCATGAAGCTCAAAATGTACGGAAGCCGAAAGCGTCATGATTTCACGACAAAGATGAGGATGACGTCAGCGAAAGCTGAAAGTGTCATGATTTTGTGACAGGTTGCAAGAAAAGCCGCTAGAAGCCGAAAGCATCATGATTTCATGACAAGAATGAGGATGACGTCAGCAAAAGCTGAAAGTGTCACGATTTTGTGACAGGATGCAAGAAAAGTTGTTGGAAGCCGAAAGCATCACGATTTCGTGACAAGAATGAGGATGACGTCAGCAACTGATCAAAGTGTCACGATTTCGTGACAAGAATGGTAGTGAAGCGTTCAAAGGCCAAAAGGGGTCATGATTTCGTGACGACAAGGTCAAGAAGGCGTACGGCCACAAAAAGTGTCGCGATATCGTGACGTGTTGCTATTTCATGGTAATAAGCTACAGGAAGGTGATGAAGGTGGCAAAAGAGTTTGAGGCCGACAAAGTTAAATCTGGGCCGATGGATTTTAGGGTTTGAAGCTGACATCTTCTAGGGTTTTACAGTGGATGTTCTTAGAGTTTGAAGTCGATATCATCTAGGGTTTTATAGTGGATCTGAAGCTAAAATATTTTAGGGTTTCACAGCGAATGTTCTTAGAGGTTGAAGCCGACATCATCTAGGGTTTTACAGTGGATCTGAAGCTGACATCTTTTAGGGTTTCACAATGGATGTTCTTAGAGGTTGAAGCCGACATCTTCTAGGGTTTACGATCGACATTTTCTAGGGTTCACAGCCGACGTTTCTTAGGGTTTGTCTCTGAGATTTCGTCTATAAAAGGATGGTTACTTCGGTTGAAATGTGTGAAGATAGAGTGCGAGAGCGAGCAGAGTGCGTTGCGTTGAGATAATGTGCGAATGCGAATAGAGTGATTGCACAAGTGAAGTTCGGTCGAGTAGAGTGCAAAGTCGTAGTTCGAATCTGCATATCGTGATTGCATGGATGAAAAGCGCAATGTGTAGAGATGGAGTTCTAAGTTCAAAATGTTAGCACGTGAATAGCAGAAGTGTCGATCAACCGATTACAGCAGAGAGTGCAAAGAAGAATACAGAAGCGATCGGACAGTGTGAAACATTTTTGCACAAAAGCAACAGAATGCAAAAAATAGCAGACTGTAAGGAACAACGTGAAAATTGTATTCTGTCATTTTATTATCTTTATTGATTTCCAAGTTGCAGCTTGGCATAAGGGGTTGGTGCCTCTTTCCAGTTGGTGCTGGTAGATTGGGAGTTGGTGCTCCATTCTGTTTGTAGCAGACAAAGCAAAGGGGTTGGTGCTCCTTCCAGTTGGTGCTGGTAAAAGACATTGTAAAGTTGTAGCTTTGCTTTGGCTGGATTTGGATGGTAGTCCAAGCAGTCGTTTTGAGGAGTAGCCACATTGGTGAACCTCGTTAAATTGTTGTGTTGTGTGTCTTGCTTTCTTGCTGCATTTGATAGTTATTTTATTAGTTTTAAACTGCTTCTAGATTTAAAACTATTTGTTTTAGAAGTTTTTAAAGATCACACTGATTCACCCCCCTCTCAGTGTCATTGTGATTACAACAAATACACGTTGGTTTATGGAATTTCCAAATTAATTGACTATAGGAAAAATACCCCAACATTTCTCTCCTAAGGAAGCCTATTGCCTAGTCAAGCAAAGTACTCCTTTTATTTGGATTAGGGGATATATTTACAAGACCAAAACTAATCATGTGAAGAGGTGATCTATTAAGAGTATGGACATTTTGACATCCTAAGGGCTTGTGATGATGAGCCTTGTTGAGGACACTTTGCTAGATAAATAATAACTATCGAAATTCTAAATGTAGGTAATTATTGGATGAATTTATTTAAAGATTTTAAGGATTGCATAACTTATTTTGATTAATGTCAGCATATAATCATATCTACATAATTATATGATAAATCATTCTAATTATAATTATCAATTGAATCATTTAAAAAATGGGATTTAGACTTCGTGGATCTCAATAACACACATTTTAATAAAAATAAGTATATTATCATGTTTATGGAATATATTACTAAGTGGATAGATGTAAAATCACTAAAATATGCATGATACAAACAAGTAATATAATTTTTTATAAAGAAATATTTATGTGATATGGGGTATCAAGAGAAATCATCATGGATCAAGTACCATAATTTTAAGGTTATTTGGAAATTGGTCAAGCAATATGAAATTTACCATAAGAAGTCCACTCCTTATCACCCATAGATGAATTTATAGGTGGAAGTAACAAACAAAGAAGTAGAAAATATTCTTATAAACATGATTTAAACTCATTGTAAAGATTGGTCTAACCACTTTAGAGAAGTTGTTTGGACCACATGGGATACTATCACAAGGCTCACACCATATGATCTTGTGCATGAAAATATGAAAAACCATATATAGATTTTAAAATAAAAAGAAATAAGGATTTATTTTTTAACTTGGTTTGTGGCCATGATAGACTTGGTATATTTTGTAGAACTTGTGCAAAATGAGCCATCATGAGGCTCTATGCTACTTCAAGGCTTACTTGACCAAAAATGTGATATTATCAAAACAATCATCATACATTGAGTTTGACATCTATGTGCACTTGCATTATTTAGAGAGATACTCTAATCGGTATTTGGTTTGCAAACTAGCCTTTTGTATCCCACTCATTTCTAAATGTACATTTAGAAGAAGATATATTCTGATACATTGATCTTGATCTTGTTGGCTTATTTAGAGGGAAAAATACATAAATGAGAAATTATATATTATGAAAGGATAAATATAAATGAAATAAAAACAATTTAATATGAAATGGACAATTTTGCAAGATGCATTAGTGTTATCTCTATGATAGGGATGTTTTCCTTTTCCTCTTCATATAATTACATTTGAACCCACTTATTAGATTTGGAAGAAGGAGATTAACTATAGTGAATTATTTTTATCTCTAAAGGTATTTTTTATCAAAAGCACCTACCTAAATCTAAGATGAAGAGGACCAACACATCTACTATCTATAGAGTAGTTAAATCTAGAAGACCATCCAAAATGCAATCAAGGATATGCGAACATAACCAATTAATCCTATAACTAAAGCTCCCTTACCCATGTAATATAGTTGAACTACTAGACCAATTATAATTGATCACTAGGCTTTTTTGATGATATCTAGGAAGAGCTTTGGTGAAATAAGTGATCCTAGAGCCATTTTTACGATAGCTAATCAAACATCATTTTTAGTAGGGCTCTACCCCATCAAGGATTTATGGGCCACCCTCTCATCCAACTAAAGGGGTTGCACAAAATGGCTTTCCTCAAAATTCTTGGGTGGTTAGGTAGGAGGGAATATAGAGGTCATTTGGGGCAACCTAGCAAGAAGAAGGCCATATAAGCTCTTCTTTATTTAAGTAGAGCTTATTTGTGTTATCTTAGAGCCTATAAGTTCCACCCAAAGGCATGACTAGGAAGTAGCAGAGGACACAAGGGGAGAAATAATCCTAACCAATTGGCCACCATCACCTCATAAATAGAATGTGGCATCCTATACCTCCATGAACTACATTTAAGGAAACCTTTACCAAAGGAATCCATTGAGAGCATGGATGAGCTATAATTTTAACATTAAAACCTCAAACCAACCCGAAGCAACCAAACATGAGGGTAGATATGATGATTCAATTTTGATACTGGCACCTCATAATCACATGTAGTTCCCTAGGTGGTAGTTAAGTATTAATACAAAAAGAATGAGGATGAACCAAGGGAAAACACACAACCTAAGTCATTAATGACAAGTGACCTCAGAAGTGTGATCAAGGAGATTTTATGCACCTACATATAACAATGGATATTTAGATATTCTAGAGAATTATTCATTAATATTGATAATCTTGGGAAACTTTTGAAATCCTACATTAAATTTGTATGGATTATGTCCCCACTTATTCTTAAAAATACCTCTCTTATTTTCATTGTAAAGCATCAAAATCCCTCCATATTTCTAAGGGTCTATTTCTTTCACTCTCTCTTCTGTCTCGACTTAGATTGAACCTTTTACAACTAACTAGGTAGCTTTTAAACCTATTATATATACACATATGTAACTCAAAGTTCACACTAATAAGAATTTATGACTACTTATAAAATATTTTTCTTGGTTCTTCTATGGGTGTTCTATTTTGTTGCATATTTCTTAGGGGACCTATGTTTCTTGTGCATTATCAACTATGCATGTGTTCACTCAAATCCATCGAGGTGAAAGGGGTATTATTATTTTATTTTGTAAATAACCACCCTTAGATAGGGTAGGTAGGTTTTAATTTCCATAGCTTTACTTTTCATAGTTTACATTCCATATATTTTCTCACTTTCTTTTATTTTATCTTTTTTTCCAAAGTAGTGGGTTAGTAGGTTAGTGCAACATCAAGAAGATGAGTGTAAAAGATAACATCTAGAAGCAAGGATATGGCCTTGGTTTAAAAACCTTGGAGTTCATCTAACAATATCCACATATCATGCTTCGTTGAACTTCCTAGGACTAACACCCCCCATGCAAGGTGTAGAGCACCAGATACACCTAATCAAAAGGAGATCGAAGGGCCAAAAACTATAACCATAAGAGGTCACAGTGCTTGTGGAGGTGAATGGGTCTTATCCAACTTTGAACAAAATACAAAGGTTATCCTTTGGTATGTAAAATTTTACTACATGCTAGACTTCCAGTTGCAACTTTTGGAAGGTACAAAACATTTCCAAAAGAATATTTATAAAGGATACAATTTGTTAATGTTCATGCATGAAAATTGAGATACCACTTGTTGGGGCCATAAATTCTTGACTATATATCCATAAAGTCATTAATCCTTTTTAAAAATGGCAAGATCTAAAGAATAAGAATATTGGTTGGGATTTCATTAGCTAAAGTTGAATAGTTTCCTTGTTTCAACTACCAAAAAAATATCTCCAAGGGCCCATAAAATGCATAGGAAGAAAATATAGAAAACTCTATTGAGATTTTTAAGTAAATTTATCAAATTTTGACTCAATTGGCTATTTGGATCAATAGCCCTTCTTAATCAATTCTTAGATCTACATATTGATCTCATTATTTTTAAGGTGTGATATTTGATACATACATGTGTAGAAAAAGGTAATAAAAATCAAATCAATGTAATCCTTTACATTACAATGCAATACAATCATATCTATTAACTTGAATATGTTATTATATTCTTTCTAAATTGGCCAACTATTTTTGTAAACATCCTATAGTTAGTGTGGTGGTATCAATAGTCCTTTTGTATTGTTTATTATCATTAATAGAATGAATTGTCTTATTTTTACCTATTATCTCCCTTATTGTTTGGATAGAAAACAAAGGTAGGAGGAAATACTCATGGTATCTAAAATAACAATACTCTATTAGTGATGATAATACTTTGAGGTCTTACTTATACAATCATGTCTCTTCTATATATTTGGTTAACCTAGGATTGCATCATAAACATCAAAGGATACATCACACAAAACTTCATCTTTAAAAGGTTTAATGGTATAAGAGAGGATACATTATTGACTGATAATCATATCTCTTCCTTGTTACAACTTTATATTATGGTGGGTGTGGTGTGACATGTTAGGGCTAGTTGGATGCTAATTAATTGTATTATCAAGAAAAAAATGCATACAAAGTTATAATATTGAGTCAATTATTATAAGGTGATATAATGACCAAAAATCAACTTCTTGTGCATAGGTAAAACCTTTTAATAATTTACAAAACACCTTATAACAACCTTATTTGGTGATGGAATAATCCTAGCATGATAGATAGATTAAAATTCTTTAAAATACATGCAAAAATCAAATTATTTTGACTTTCACAATGTTATAGATAATCTAATGCACATTGCCTGGATTCATAGATAATCTAATTTACAAGTAGACATAATAGTCTCATTACCTAAATAATAAACTTGGACACACATAAAAGTTCATCCAACACTCCAAATTTTATGGATTAGGATACACATTATCCATGACTGAATAGGAATACACTCAAATATTTACCATATTACCAAGGCGAAGGATAAACACAATTATCCATGGTTTTACATAAAATATGGATAGGGACACACACACACACATATTCCATCATCAAGGTTTAAGATATGGACATATAAAACCATCTACAACACCTATATGATTAGGGACACAACCAACTAATCACAAGTACATATTTATCTTGTGAATAGGTACACATATATCTACTCACAAGGAAATTATTTATTGCAATTCAAAAATATATATTCCACCTCATTGTCCTAAAGAGGAGGGTCTTCATTATGTGTCATAAATCCACATTCTTCATCATCATTTTTAATGTTACTAGTAACCATTGCCACATTCTTCATCATCATTATGTGTCATAAATCAACATTATTCTTCATCATATTTTAATGGAACTAGTATAGTCATTAAATTATTTTATTAATGAAACAAGAAATTTTGATCTGAGACCAACATTAACTTTGAAATATCCAACACTAGTATTTTTTTTTCTTTTCAAAGGAAAACAAGACAATCAAGTCTTCATATTTAGATATAAATATATTTACTTATTTATTTTATCATTGAAGCTTCCCTTAAATCCATGAAATCCTTCCTTAAAGAAAATAATCGTCAATGCAAATGGAAACATGATAAGGAAAAATTATCCATAGCAACCAAATATCCACAAAAATTTTAGTATATTTTTCTTATGTATGTCATGATATACTGCTACAAAACAAGTTTTATCTTTTCTTTCATTGTTTGTTAGAAAAACATCTCATAATTTCTCTCAACATGATACATATTATTTTAATTTAAACAAAGTTTGTAGAAACAAGAATACTATTCACCATTTATTCCTTCTACTAGCTTCATAATCAAACATGAATCTATCTAGTGAGGAAAAATGCCAAGAGAGGATAATGACATACTACCCCCCTTAGGCTTAACAAATTCCTCTTTGTTATAAGTAGTTCAAGCAAATATGATGACTATATATTGTTTTCAAACAAGAATGGAAAATATCTTTGCATATCTACCACTTTCTTCCAAGTAGCATTCCTTTAAGAGTAACAGTCCCACTAGACTTTGCATTGCTCTAGGTTCCCTTTCCTCATTGATTTGGAATGGAACTCAAGGATTTTTACTGGCCTAACCTCTATAACCTTTGGATCTGCCATCTGTAGTTTAGAAAAGTCCCACATATTATCAAGATTAGCTATATATTTTCTAAGCAATGAAATATGATACGTATCATGAATCTTTGACAAACTAGGTGGTAAGGCAAGCCGATATACCACAGGGTTTATCCTTTCTATAATTTTAAAATTTCCAACAAAATGAGGATCCAATTTTGTAGACTTCAGAGCACTCTTCTAAGCTCTCACCCTTAGAAACACATTATCACCTACAATAAACTCCCTTGGTGACCTCTTAAGTTCGGCATAACTTTTTTGATGGTCTGCAACTTCTTTAAGTCTTTTTCTAATCATCCTTAATTTTTGAACCATTTATTTAATAAAATTATGTCCCAAAACAACCCCTATCCTCTGGATTATCCTATGATAATGGTGTCCTACACCTCTTGCATTATATATCTTCAAATGGTGTCATGCCTAAGTTCGAATGGTGATCATTGTTGTAGGTAAATTCTACCAAATTCAGGTAATCTTCCCATTATGTTTTTTGGTCCATACAGTACATGCAAAGCATGTCCTCTAAAACTAGATTCATCCTTTCAATCTACCCATTAGTTTTTGGATGATATACAAAATTGATGTTTATCCTAGTTCCAATGGCTTTATGTAAAGCTTATCAAAACTTGGATGTGAATCTCAAGTCCTTATTTGAAATGATCACCTTTAAAAAACCAGGAAGCCTAAATATTTCCTTGGCAAATCTATTAGCCATAATAATGATGTCATCCTTGGTATTTTTGGGTATAAAGTGTGCAACCATGGTCAGTTTTTTGACCACAACTAGGATTGCATCATGCTAGAATATGGTCTTTGGAAAACCTATAGTAAAATACATTTCACTTACCATATCTATGCTAGCACATCATGAGGATATAATAATCTTACAGGATTTATAATTTTTGCATTTACTTTCTAGCATTCAAGACATTGGGTGACAAATTCAATTATGTCCCTCTTCATTCTTGGCTAGTAGAAGGTTTTCTTCATATTCTTTCTCATATTTACCCCTCTTGGATGATTAGAATATGGATATATATGTGCTTTTTTCATGTTCATTTTTTTCAAAAATATGGTATCAAGAATTACTACCCTATCCTTAAAGCACAAGAAACCATCCTTGATGTTGAAATCCTTACTTTCATCAAGTTTCTCTTCCATATTATCCTTGATTTGTTTGCACATGCATCTTGTTGTTGTATCTCCTTAATTTGTTCCATCAAGTCTACATGGATGTGAGATAATATAGCTATGTGTCTTCTCTAATTAAGAGCATCAATAACCTTATTTTCCTTCTCTTTGATATATTCTATGCCAAAATCATACTCAACAAATAATTCCATCCATATTCTCTATTTGGAATTTAGCAAAGGTTGAGTAAATATGTACTTCAAACTTTGATGTTCGGTTCTCAACTCAAAGGGTCTCCCTATAAAATAGTGTCATCAACCCTTGAGAGAAAAAACCACTATTTTCAGTTCTAGATCATGGGTTGTATAGTTTACCTCATGTCATTTCACCTTCTTGGATCCATAAGCTATCACTGCTTTACCTTGTGATAGCAATCCTCCCAAAATTTCTAATGATGCATTTGTACACATGGAAAAGCTACCCTAAGGGTCTAGTATCTTTAGTATGGGGAATGTCATGAGTTTCTACTTGATTTGATCAAAAGCTACTTCCCATTTATCCATCTATTTAAACTATTTTCATTTCCTCTGAATATTATTCATTTGAGTGGTTATCTTGGCATAGTCCTTCACATAATGCCTATAATATCCAATTAAACCCATGAAATTTTAGACTTCCATCACATTTTTTGGAGATAACCAATTTAGTATGGCTTCTATTTTCTTAGGATCCACCACAATCCCTTATACTGATACAATATGCCATAAATATTGTACTTCTAACACATAAAAATCACATTTTGTAAAATTACCATATAGATGATTATTTCTTAGCAACTCCAATACTATATCCAAGTGTTTATCATGCTCAATATTATTTTAGGAATAAATCAAAATATCTTCCAATAATAAAAGAACAAATCGATCCAAAAGCTTCCTAAAGATATTGTTCATAAAATTCATAAATATTTCTAGATCATTTGATAGGCCAAAAGGCAATACAATAAACTCATAATACCAATAACAAGTTTTGAAGGTTGTCTTATGGGTATCCTATTCTCGAGTCCTCAATTGGTGGTATCCTAGCTTTAGATAAATTTTTGAAAATATAGTGGCATCCTTAAGTTGATCGAATAGGTCTTTGATTCTAGGTAGAGGATACATGTTTTTTATGGTCACCTTGTTTAACATCTTTTAGTATATGCATAGTTGCAAGGAACCATCCTTTTTATTGACAAACAACACCGGTGCACCCCATGGTAACACACTTGGTCTAATAAATAACTTCTCCAGTAATCCTTGTAATTGTACTTTTAATTCTTGCATATCAATCAAATTCATTCTATAATGAGCTCTATGGATAAGTTATATCTCAGGCTAAATTTCAATTATGAAATCAAATTCTCATTTAAGGGTAGTCCAGGTAAATATTTTAGAAATATGTCTCTAAAATTTTTAATTATTGGGTGTTTCTCAAACACCTCTTCCTTCTCTCCATCTTCTATCTTATCTAATATTACAACATAAATTGTTCCTCCTTTCTTCATTTCCTTCTTAAGTTGCAATGCAAAGAGGATCTAGGGTAAAAAAAACCCCTATAAGTTGTACATCCTCTATACTTTCTTACCATATTTCAAGTACTCAACCCATCTATTTTGGAAATTGATTATAGCCTTTCATGCTTGCAATCGATCCATTCCTAACACTACATAAAAAGTATGTAGCAACACTATATAAAGGTAACCTACAATTGTGTCACTAGGCAAGATAATTTCAGCCATAGGATAACACTAATCTACAAAGTAGATTTGTCTCGAGCCACACTTGACCTTCCACCCATGTGCCAAGATTCCTAGTCTTTCTGGTATATATTTAATTAATTTAGTGGAAACAAATCTATCTGTGGCACCACTATCAATCAAAATTTTAACATTCCTACCAAAAATCTTACCTTTTATAAACAATGGAGTGGCTTATCCTTCCAGATTCTGATTCCCTTTTGCTACATAGATCTTCTGTTCATATTCTTTATAGGTTGGTTTATTTCCCTTGTTGGCAATTTTGGGTACCTTGGGTACATTGCCTTTGCTCAAGTGTAGAAGTTGTCATTGATGTCAAGAAGCTCTTGAAGGAATTTGATTTAATGTCAGATTATTCAGAGCATGGACAGTGAGTTTCCAGGAAGATCATAGTAGCCCATTTGCAAAAGATCAAAGAAAAAGACAAGTAAGAAAAGGTATGCAGCAGGCAAGAAAAACTGTCGTGATTTCGCGACATGTTAGAGGAGAGAGAAAGTGTTGGAAAAACTGTCATGATTTCACGACATGTTTGAGGAGAGAGAAAGAGCTGGCAAAACTGTCACGATTTCATGACATGTTGGCAAAAAATAAGAGCAAGGTGGAAAGTGTCACGATTTCTCGACATGTCGCATTTTCGTGACTCGAAAAGTGTAGAAGTGTAGAAAGGCAGAGAAGGAAAAGTGTCACGATTTCGTGACATATTGCAAAGAAGATTGTATGAACGAAAAAGTGTCACGATTTCATGACATGTTGTAGGAGAGAGAGTCCGAAAGAAAAAGTGTCATGATTTCATGACATATTGCTGAAAAGAGAGTCCGTAGTGTGAATTGTCATGATTTCATGACAAGTTCGAAGAGAGAGAAAGTAGCAAGACAAAGTGTCACGATTTTGTGACATGCTATAGAACTCGAAGTGAGAACTGTCATGATTTCATGACATGCAGCAAAGGGAAGAGTTAAAAATGAGAACTATCATGATTTTGTGATAGGTTGCAAAGAAGACGTAGAAATAAGCGTCAGGATTTCTGAAGTGCAAAGAAATCGTACGGATGAGAAAGTGTCATGATTTCTAGGTTGAGATGGAGATTCAGTTGGAGAAAGTGTCATGATTTTGCGATAGGTTGAGATGGCATTCAGTTGGAGAAAGTGTCATGATTTTGTGACAGGTTGAGATGGGGGCATTCAGTTGGAGAAAGTGTCATGATTTCATGACAGAGATAGTAAACAAGTCTTCAACAGAAGAAGCATCATGATTTCATGATGAATTCAAGAAGGAAGAGCTCGAAGGTGAAAGCATCATGATTTCGTGACATGTTCTAGTTTCATGGGCGTAAGGCAGAGAAAAGCATAAGGCAACGAAAGTGTCACGATTTCGTGACATGTTCCATTTTCGCTAGTGCAAGCCGAGAAGAGTGCAAGGAAGCGAAAGTGTCACGATTTCGTGACATGTTCTGCTTTCGTTGGTGCAAGCCGAGAAGAGGGTAAGAAAGCGAGAAGTGTCACGATATCGTGACAAGAGCTTAGTCAAAGTCATCAAAGGCTAAAGTGTCACGATATCATGACAAAAGCCATAAGATAGTGTACGGTTGCAAAGGTGTCGCGATATCGCGACATGTTGTAGTTTCATGGCAGAAGCTACAGAAGAGTTGCAGAGGCAGTGAAGCCGACAAAGTTAAATTTGGGCCGACAAAGATTAGGGTTTGCAGCCGACGTAGTTTAGGGTGTGCAGCCGACTAAGATCAAGGTTTTAATCTTGAAAGTGTTAGTATAAAAGGAGGGCTGCTTGGAGAGTTAAGTATCGATTGGAGTGTGCGTTCGAAGTGCGACGTTCGTAGATAGAGTGCAAAATTTGATAGCAAGGTACAGAGTGCATTTTGTCGAATCGTCTAAGTGAGAGAGATCGCAAGGAATCAGAGTGCACGAAGACGGTGCTGCTGTGTTTGTGAAAAGGAGCAAAAGTTGTTGGCGTTGCAATATTCGTAGATAGAGCATAGGGGGAGAAGTTCGATCGTCGATAGCTGAGTACCGCTGTGATTGCATAGACAGTGCAAAGACTGGAGTTAGACAAAGTGCGGCTGTAAAAGCACAAGAAGTTGTGTATGTTGTGAAGCAGTCTGGGCAGGTTCTAGTGAGAACTTGCAAAGCAGATCTGAGACAAGTCTTGGTGAAGACTTGGGTGAAGATCAAGCAAGCTTTAGTGAAAGCTTGTGAACCACTTTTGTGAACCAGATTTGAGGACCAGTTGAGGACAGAGATTGGTGCAGATTCGAGGACATTTGTGCCAGACCGAAGGACTATGTTTGGTGCAGATCAGAGATAGAGAACGAGGACATTTGTGCTAGACCGAAGGACTGTGTCTAGTGCAAATTCGAGGACCAGCTTGGTGATGATAGAGTTGAGGATAGAGGTCTCCAGCCAGAGCAGGGAAGACAGGTGTCTTCTATGGATAGAGTTCCATTTGCTAAGGGCAGTGGAGGCAGAGGTCTTCTAGAGGATCACCAGCTAGAACAGAGCTAGGGGATTGGTGTCTCCTTTGGGTTGGTGCCCATAAACTTTGTAATCGGGAAAGGTATTCCCAGAATTATGATTTGATAAAATTTAGTGAAAGATTTTATCCGTGGAGTAGCCCACTTTGGGTGAACCACGTAAATTGTTGTGTCTCTTTGTTGATGGTGTTTTGTGCATTGCTTTGATTACGGCTTTTGAATCTGCTATCTATACACTGCATATTTTTGAATTGAAAGTTGAATTGAAGGAAAAAGTAAAAAGTGGTCTTATACTGTTCACCCCCCCTCTCAATATAAGCTTGTGTTCTTCAATTGGTATCAGAGCGGGTTCCTTCAAAAAGTTTAACAACTTGAAGGAAAAGCTAGCAAAGAACACAATGGATTATTCAAGTGGCAATGCAACACCTATTCTTGATGGATCAGATTTTGGTCTGTGGAGTGCAAGAATGAAGGTTCATCTAATGGCACTTGGTAATGAGGTATGGGAAGTGATTGAAGATGGGTACACTATTCCTGAACATGGTCCTTATACTAAAGAAGACAGGCTCCTACATCACAACAATTCAAAAGCAATGAATGCAATCCTGAAAGGCTTACAGAAAGCAGATCTCACCAAAGTGATTCACTGCAAGACAGCTAGTGAAATGTGGAATCAGCTGAAAGTGGTTCATACAGGTGATGCAAATGTCCGAAAGGCCAAGTTGAGACACTTCAAAGGTATGTTCGAACAACTCCAGATGAATGATGATGAAAATATTAGTGACTACATGCTTCGTATGGATGAGGTTGTTAACTCCATGAAAGACTTAGGTCTTGAGCTTGCTGAAAATGATGTTTGTGATAAGATTTTAAGATCTCTTCCTAATAGATTTAGTGAAAATATTTCTGCTATTGAGGAAGCTAAAGATTTGGATAAGTTGAAAAAGGATGAGCTCCATAGTATACTTGCAGCATTTGAGTTGAGAACTCAAGTGAAGGTTGATGTCAAGAAAGAGGCAGCTTTCAAGGCTACCAAGAAATCAAAAGGCAAACAGCTTAAAGAGAGTGATGAGTCTTCTAGTGATGAAGAAGCATATTACAGCAAGAAAGACAAGTTCTCTAGAAAGAGCAAAAGCATGAAAAATATAAGATGTTTTAATTGCGGAAAGTTTGGTCATTATGCTACTGACTGTACTGTTTCCAAGAATGAAAGTGATGAAGATAAACAGGATTCTAAGAGCAAGGAATCTGAAAAGCACAAGCATCACAGGAAATACAAAGATGAGCACAACAATCAAGGAAAGAGGTATTCTCGCAAGCACAAGAAGAGTTTCTACCTAGACAAAGCAAGTAAGTGTTCGAGTAGTGATAGTGAAAGTTCTTCGAGTGATGATGAAAATGAGATGTTTATTTCAGAAAAAGAGGAAGAACCGAAACATAGATTCATTATCATGAAATGTCTTAGATGTGGAAATTTTGGTCACCTTGAGGATGATTGTACAAATAATGATTTGGTTTCCAGTATGTATGAGGATGCTTCAGAAAACTATAAGGAAGATGCATGTATGGTTTTTGAAGAGGGTAGCACCTCTAGCGATAAGAAAACTGAAAAAGGCTTTGATGATCCAGAAAGCAATCAAATAAAGGATCTTGAAAGTGAACTTTCTAATGCTCTAAGTGCTTTGAAAAAGGAAAGAAAGAAGAATGCTAGACTCAAGGATAAGTTAGATGAATGTTGTATGGAGAGAGATGATCTTACAAAAAGTCTTGACTTCTCTATGGCTAAGACACAAGAACTCAAGGACGAGTTAGAGTCTAAGATTCTTGAGTATAGTGAGTTAGAAAAGAAAATGGCTTCTTTGAAAGAGGAAACTAAAGAGTACAAGGATAAGCTTTACAGGTTTCAAGATAGCTCCAAAAAGGTTAAGTCACTCATCAAAGGTCAAAGAAAGACAACAGATAAAATAGGCCTTGGCTTTGTTAAGCCGCGCAAGGAACAGGTTGGGGAATCTAGTAAGAGATTTCAAAAAGAAGAGAGTTCTGATGAGGAGAGTATTTCAGAGAAAGAGTCCATGGATGATAGATGCGCAGAAATAGAAAACAGAATTTAGAATAAGAAGAAGAAGTTTTTGGGACCCATGAGGTCGAATAAAGGAAAATTTCATGACAGATGTTTTGCGTGTTACAGGTTTGGTCACATGGCTGCACATTGCATGGCTCAAATGAAGAAGGTAAACAACAATTTCAGAAGTGCTAGTTTCTTTCAAGGATATTGCTACTCTTGTCAATAGTTTGGGCACAAGGCAGTTTATTGCAAGGCAAATAATAGGAACAGGTTTGGTCAGAACTGGTGGATTCAAAAAGCAGGTATGCCTAAAAGAAATAACTTTGTTACTTGTTATAAGTGCAACAATGAAGGTCACACAGCTAGACAGTGTAGAGCTGAACTTCCAAGGTACAGGAACAGAAATAGTAGTATGAACAGGTCCAAGGATCAAGGCATGGATAAGAACAGTGACAGGAACAAGAACAGGAATATTGACAAAGAGTTCAAGAGAAGGCCCGACAAGGAAATTGTAGACGCTGATGATGATCAGTGCCTAATGGGAGTTTTACTCCCACCCCTATTTTAATCACCTCATCAGGAGGTGGGGGAGGGACTAAGCTAAGATGCTCATTCTTAGTCCCGAGCCCCAAAGGTGACCCTTTGCCATTGATGACAAAGGGGGAGAGATATGAGTAAGGGGGAGAGCTTCAAGTGAAGAGAAGAGCTTCAAGTCAGGGGGAGCAAAACTTCAAAGGCAGATTCTCAGTTGTGAGCACAGTTGGTTTCAGTTTTGGCTTTTGAGATGTGTTTTCAGTAAAGGTTTGCCATCAATGACAAAGGGGGAGATTGTTGGCAATTTTGGGTACCTTGGGTACATTGCCTTTGCTCAAGTGTAGAAGTTGTCATTGATGTCAAGAAGCTCTTGAAGGAATTTGATTTAATGTCAGATTATTCAGAGCATGGACAGTGAGTTTCCAGGAAGATCATAGTAGCCCATTTGCAAAAGATCAAAGAAAAAGACAAGTAAGAAAAGGTATGCAGCAGGCAAGAAAAACTATCGCGATTTCGTGACATGTTAGAGGAGAGAGAAAGTGCTAGAAAAACTGTCATGATTTCGTGACATGTTTGAGGAGAGAGAAAGAGCTGGAAAAACTATCACGATTTCGTGACATGTTGGTAGAAAAGAAGAGCAAGGTGGAAAGTGTCACGATTTCGTGACATGTCGCATTTTCGCGACTCGAAAAGTGCAGGAAGGCAGAGAAGGAAAAGTGTCACGATTTCGTGACATATTGCAAAGAAGATTGTACGGATAGAAAAGTGTCACGATTTCATGACATGTTGCAGGAGAGGGAGTCTGAAAGAAAAAGTGTCACGATTTCATGACATAATGCTGAAAAGAGAGTCCGTAGTGTGAATTGTCATGATTTCATGACAAGTTCGAAGAGAGAGAAAGTAGCAAGACAAAGTGTCACGATTTCGTGACATGCTATAGAACTCAAAGTGAGAACTGTCACGATTTCGTGACATGCAGCAAAGGGAAGAGTCAAAAATGAGAACTGTCATGATTTCACGATAGGTTGCAAAGAAGACAGCGTCAGATTTCGTGAGGTCAAAGAAATCGTACGGATGCGAAAGTGTCATGATTTGAGGTTGAGATGGTGGAGAAAGTTTCATGAGGTGAGATGGGATTCGTTGGAGAAAGTGTCACGATTTTGTGATAGGTTGAGATGGGGGCATTCAGTTGGAGAAAGTGTCACGATTTCACGATAGAGACAAGAAACAAGTCTTCAACAGAAGAAGCGTCATGATTTCGTGATGAATTCAAGAAGGAAGAGCTCGAAGGCGAAAGCGTCATGATTTCATGACATGTTCCAGTTTCATGGGTGTAAGGCAGAGAAAAGCATAAGGCAGCGAAAGTGTCACGATTTTGTGACATGTTCCATTTTTGCTAGTGCAAGCCGAGAAGAGTGCAAGGAAGCGAAAGTGTCACGATTTTGTGACATGTTCTACTTTCACTGGTGCAAGCCGAGAAGAGGGTAAGAAAGCGAGAAGTGTCACGATATCATGACAAGAGCTTAGTCAAAGTCGTCAAAGGCTAAAGTGTCATGATATCACGACAAAAGCCATAAGATAGTGTACGGTTGCAAAGGTGTCGCGATATCGCGACATGTTGTAGTTTCGCGATAGAAGCTACAGAAGAGTTGCAGAGGCAGTGAAGCCGACAAAGTTAAATTTGGGCCGACAAAGATTAGGGTTTGTAGCCGACGTAGTTTAGGGTGTGCAACCGACTAAGATCAAGGTTTTAATCTTGAAAGTGTTAGTATAAAAGGAGGGCTGCTTGGAGAGTTAAGTATCGATTGGAGTGTGCGTTCGAAGTGCGACGTTCGTAGATAGAGTGCAAAATTCGATAGCAGGGTACAGAGTGCATTTTGTCGAATCGTCTAAGTGAGAGAGATCGCAAGGAATCAGAGTGCGCGAAGACGGTGCTGCTGTGTTTGCGAAAAGGAGCAGAAGCTGTTGGCGTTGCAATATTCGCAGATAGAGCGTAGGGGGAGAAGTTCGATCGTCGACAGCTGAGTACCACTGTGATTGCGTAGACAGTGCAAAGACTGGAGTTAGACAAAGTGCGGCTGTAAAAGCACAAGAAGTTGTGTATGTTGTGAAGCAGTCTAGGCAGGTTCTAGTGAGAACTTGCAAAGCAGATCTGAGACAAGTCTTGGTGAAGACTTGGGTGAAGATCAAGCAAGCTTTAGTGAAAGCTTGTGAACCACTTTTTGTGAACCAGATTTGAGGACCGATTGAGGACAGAGATTGGTGCAGATTCGAGGACATTTGTGCCAGACCGAAGGACTGTGTTTGGTGCAGATCAGAGATAGAGAACGAGGACATTTGTGCTAGACCGAAGGACTGTGTCTAGTGCAAATTCGAGGACCAGCTTGGTGATGATAGAGTTGAGGACAGAGGTCTCCAGCCAGAGCAGGGAAGACAGGTGTCTTCTGTGGATAGAGTTCCATTTGCTAAGGGCAGCGGAGGCAGAGGTCTTCTAGAGGATCACCAGCCAAAACAGAGCTAGGGGATTGGTGTCTCCTTTGGGTTGGTGCCCATAAACTTTGTAATCGGGAAAGGTATTCCCAGAATTATGATTTGATAAAATTTAGTGAAAGATTTTATCCGTGGAGTAGCCCACTTTGGGTGAACCACGTAAATTGTTGTGTCTCTTTGTTGATGGTGTTTTGTGCATTGCTTTGATTACGGCTTTTGAATCTGCTATCTATACACTGCATATTTTTGAATTGAAAGTTGAATTGAAGGAAAAAGTAAAAAGTGGTCTTATACTGTTCACCCCCCCTCTCAGTATAAGCTTGTGTTCTTCATCCCTTTGATCTTATCCTACTTTAAGTGGATACTTGTTGGTGTAATTTGGACTACCACATTCATTACATCCTAATTTGGGTCTTGAATGTATTTTCTACTTCTATCCATCTTCTATTTTTGCTGCATGTGAAGGGTTGGCCTGACCCTGTGCTAGTGACCAATTATTACCACTCTTGCAATTGTTAGAATTTTGGATCTTCCCTTTAAACCTTTTCTTAAACTTTTCTTATTTCTTGTCATTATTTATATCCTATGTAGGGGGAATTTTGTTTGCCTATTCAATTTTCCATTTCATAAATCTTGAACTATTTATTGTTCTCAATGCCTCTTTGTCTTTCTTAGATGCCCCTTCATAATAAAAATAAAGTTTGATATAAGTTTCAACTTTCCCAACTAGATCATAGGACTTCTAAAGAGTATGAGGTTCTCACATATTCACTTCATGCCCTATTCTAGGATCTGATCCTAAAATAAACTTATGTATCTTCATTTTCTCATTATATGTGGGCACATACTTCAGTATATTGATGAATATTTTGATAGTATACCTCCACAGTCCTAGTCCCTTGTCTAATTTTGGTGAAATATTCAAATTTCTTGGTGTAGAAATGCTCAGTGAGGAATATTTCTTTGAAGTATATCACAAAGTTATCCCATTTTAAATCAAATGCAACTTCAGTTTCGTGTTCTTCACTATATGTTTCCCACCAATCCAAAACAATCCCTTACAAATATAAAGTAGCATAGGATGTTTAGGTACTAGTGGAATAGTTCTTCATATTGCAGTTGGTTTCTATCTGTTTTAGCCAAGCTTTAGCTTTGTCACCATCTTCGTCTCCATTGAAATTTGAATATTTTAGATGTTTCATCTCTCATCCCACCATAGAATTCCTAGCTTGCAAATCTTGATTCACTAAAGCTTACAACAACTATTTTTATGTTTCCCTATATTCACTTAGTTGGGTAATTGTTGCAATAAGATCCTTCCTATCATTACTAGGAGTATTTGTACCTATATCTAGGGTCTCAATATCTACATTATTTTTCCATGTATTACTAGTCATTGGGGTAGCACTCACTCTCCTTCTATTTGGTGGCATTGTCCTTGGCCACACACAAGAGATAGTAGAGATCAGTTCATGATTACATCCTTCAATTTCTTGCCCTATTAGCAACTATATTCTTAGTTATTCAAAATAGACACTTGATATTTGTTTTTAATAGGTACACTATTTTCATAGCTAAATTATCTTTATAGTACACATCCTATTGTATTATATCTAATATTGTGTAAGGAAACTTGCATACCTATGAACTCACACTCTAATACCATATGTCACAACCCAAATCCTCAACCTATTTTTTTTAAACTAATCCACACAAGATTTTCCTACCCATATCCCTCTTTAGGTACATCCATCACCATAATTTACATAGATTCAGTTATGTAAGAGAGCTAGATATTTAATCCTAAAAGAGTCAAGCTATACTTCTCCTTAATATCCCAATGAGATATTATTAAATTTTACTTTCATTCCTTCTAAAGGGTGCATGCTATACCATATGATTATCCATCTCAGATCCATTTGAGCTAATCATCCCTTAACTAGATCTCTTTTATGGTTTAGCATGATTAACTATTGAGTGTCTATATTCCACCCTTCCATACTAAATATGCTGAAACCCAAATTAAATCTAACCTGGTTGAACTAGAAGTTCTAACCATTTTCCCCTAGAGCTAAAAATTAGAGGCTTCTATGCCCAACAATAAATATCACTAATGCAATAACAACTATTCTTTAGTTAGAAACTCAATAAATATTACTCCCACTAGCTACTCACATAATTCCCAATTGGGAGACACTAGTTAAGCTTCTGGAAAAAAATATAATCTTTAGTACAACACACATACTTGTGCAAATTGGTTTAGAAATCAAAAGGGTATCCACTATTTCATTCAATAAAACTACCAACTCTTGATAATAAAAGTAATCATGCACTTTAATTTATTTAAACATATATTCATAAGTATTTCATTCTTAATGATACAAATATAATGATTTTGATAAATTGTCTACAACTATAATAAAAATCTAGATTGTTTCCTCCATAAAATGGCCTACTCCACCAACCTACTTCAATTCCTTTGGCAACTCCACCAACCTTAAATTTTTGCAAGCATGAGATAAGCATCCCAAATGTGACTGGTTTATCAGCAAGGTCATCCTACACCATGATCAACACAATGCTTGGATATATTTTTCATTGTTTCAATTCATGATCCCTCCAAAAGAAAAATTATGGAGTTCCTACAATCCAACATGTGAGGTCCTTGGAAAACACATAGGAACTTACTTAAATGCATCTATACTTCTTACAAATGTGTTGGAACTTAAACTTCTCCTAGAGGTCCAAATCAAAATTAGAAGTATAATGACAAATCTACGTTATTTCCATACTAGCGATATATTCTTCCCTATGCTATGGAATTAAAGCCTTCCTTCGCTACATTAGAAGCTTAAAAGGGGTTAAGATAAAACTGCTTACTAGAATACATTTTGATCACATAAACTGAAGTTTAAAGAGCATTATATTTCAAAAGGTAAAAATAAAACATAATAAGATCCATTAATTTACTAATATAAATTGTTAAAATTGCATGCTCCATTCATTTAAAATGTCTTTTAAGGCATGAATAACAATAATATCTCTAACCAAGTTCATCCATCAGAATCGAACTCACCCCATATCATTTTGCACCAATTCGCTCTATACAATACATCTTAATAGCCAGAATTAAGTTATAGTCACTATCATTTATACAAATTTATTCATTGAAATATATTACAAATACAATTGGTAATGACCACTTTTATAAAGCACACATTACCATAAATTTATTATAATACATTCATTTGCTAATTCCATGACCATATGTAATAATTAAAAAAAAAAAATTACTTGCACTAACAACACAAAATCAATCATTTGATAATATCTCAATTCCAAATAATATAAGAGGTTTTCGTTTTAGTTAAATAAGACTACCCTTTATATTACAGTTTCCTATTAATTGGTAATTCTTCAACAAAAAATGTAAAAACTTCATTAAATTTCCACTATCACAAATTTGCATTCATTCATCAAGCTAGCATACATAGAGAATAACAGAAGCTATCACTGTCTCACATTACCATTTACTTATTAATATTTGATACAAATGGTACATAAAATTTCATTAATATCATGTTATCACAAGTTGCATTCATTTGATAATCTATCATACACAGATAAAAATAGAAGTTATCTCTAACTCCAATTACGATTTAACACATTGTTTTTCCCTATATCATTTATTAATCTACAACACAAGTGGTACAAAAGTTTTTATTAATCTACCACTATCATAAGTTGTACTCATTTGACAATATAGCATACACAAATAATAATAGAAAGTATTACTAAGTCACGTTACCATTTAACACAATATTTTACTTAAAAAATTCACACCAACCAATTTATTCTATGAGTTTTAAGTCGGTTTCTCTAGGATCACCCAACCTCTATAATCCTAGTCAGCTAAGGATTCTTAGCACACAATATTTTTAGGTAAAATAATGGAACTATTTACCTAAGTATGTTGGGTTTGCTTATAGAACTTGGAGGTTTTCAAGAATCAAAATAGGTAACCTTTTCTTCTAGTTATTACATTTTCCAAACACCACCCGAAGTTTTATTATTCAATCATTCCTATAGCCACTAAAATTTGATAATATATCATACATAGATAACAATAGAAGCTATCACTAACTCCAATTACCATTTAACACATTTTTTTCCCTATATCATTTATTAATCTACAACACAAGTGGTCCAAATTTTTTCATTAATCTACCACAATCATAGGTTGCATTCATTTGACAATCTAGCATACATAGATAATAATATAAAGTATTAATAACTCATGTTACCATTTAACACACTATTTTCCTTAAAAAATTCACACCAACCAAATTCTTCTATGATTTTTAAGTCAACTCGTCCAACCTCTATAATCCTAGTCAGCTAATGATTCTTAGCACACAACATTTTTAGGTAAAATAAAGGAAAAATTTACCTAAGTATGCTGGGTCTGGTTATAGAACTTGGAGGTTCTCAAGAACCAAAAAATGTAACCTTTTCTTCTAGTGAATACATTTTTCAAACACCACCAAAAGTTTAATTCTCCAATCATTCCTATAGCCACTATAGGTTCCCCATCCAATATTAAACTATCTTCTAAGTTCTTAAACAAACCAATCTCATTAGTATCACAAGGAACCTTAGTATAAATACATAGTGTTTACAGTGTGATCTTTGTGATAGGTTGGGATCTACAAAAAATTATTTTTTAGCTTCCTCACTTCTTTCGCTTCGCCTAAGCAACTTTTATCTGTTGTTTCATTGTGTGTTATAAAAACATCACATAATTTCACTCAACATGATACACATTACTTTCATTTATTTTTTTTGTAGAAACAAGCACAACATTCACCATTTTTTCCTTCTACTAGCTTCATAGTCAAACATGAATCTATCTAGTGAGGAAAACTTCCAAGGAAGTATCATGGCATCATACCCCCCTTAGGCTTAACATTGTCCTCTATGTTATAAGTAGTTCAAGTAAATATGATGACTACATATTATTTTCAAACAAGAATTGAAAATACCTTTGCATATCTTCCACTTTATCCCAAGTAGCATTCCTCTTGAAGTAACAATCACACTGGATTTTGCATTGTTGTAGGTTCCCTTTCCTCATTGATTTAGAATTAAACCTAAGGATTTTTACTAGTTGAACCTCTTTAACCTCTAGATCCACCATATATAGTTTAGAAAATTCCTACACATGATCAGGATTGGCTATATATTTTATAAGTAATGAAATATGAAAGGTTTCATAAATCTTTGATAGACTAGGTGGTAAGGCAAGCCAATATTCCAAAGGGTTGATCCTTTTTGTAATTTCAAAAGGTCCAACAAAACAAGGATCTAATTTTGTAGACTTAAAAACACTCTTCTAATGTCTCACCTTTAGAAACACCTTGTCACCCATAGTAAACTCCCTTGGTGACCTCTTAAGGTCAGCATAACTTTTTTGATGGTTTCCAGCTTCTTTAATTATTTCTCTGATCATCCTCAATTGTTGCTCCATTTCTTTGACCAAATTAGGTCCAAGCATAATCCTATCCTTTATATTATCCCATGATAATGGTGTCCTACACCTCCTACCATATAGAGCTTCAAATGGTGCCATGCCTAAAGTTGAATGGTGACCATTGTTGTAGGAAAATTCTACCAAGTGCAGGTAATATTTCCATCAAGTTTTTTGATCCATATAGTACATGTAAAGCATGTCCTATAAAACCTAGTTCACCCTTTAAATATGCCTATTATTTTTGGGTGATATGCATAACTGATTTTTAGCCTATTGCTAATGGTTCAATGCAAAGCTTTCTAAAATCATTTATGAATCTCGAGTCCCTATCTAAAATGATCACCTTCAAAAAACCATGAAGCCTGAATATTTCCTTGGCAAATATGTTAGCCACAATCATGGTGTCATCCTTGGTATTTTTGGTATAAATTATGCAACCATGGTCACTTTGTCAAGCATAACTAGGATTGTGTCATGCTGGAATCTAGTATTTGGAAAACCTACAATAATATCCATCAAAATCACTTGCCATTTCTACGCTAGCACATCATGAGGATATAATAATTTTGTAGGATGTCTATTTTCTACCTTTAATTTCTAGCATTCAAGATATTGGGTGACAAATTCAGCTATGTCCCTCTTCATTCCTAGATAGTAGAAGGTTTTCTTCATATTCTCCCTCATATTTACCCCTCTTGGATGATTAGAATATGAATATCTATGTGCTTTTTTCATGATCATTCTATTCAAAAATCTAGCCTCAAAAATTACTATTGTATCCTTAAAGCACAAGAAACCATATTTGATGCTGAAATATTTACTTTCATCGAGTTTCTCTTCCATCTTATCTCTGATTTGTTTGCAAAACACATCTTTTTGTTGCATTTATTTAACCTATTCCATCAAGTCTACATGGATGTGAGATAATATAGCTATGTGTCTTCTCTGACTGAGTGCATCAACAACCTTATTTTCCTTCCCTTTAATGTATTCTATGCCAAAATCATACTAAAAAGAAATTCCATCCATATTCTCTATTTGGCATTTAGCAAAGGTTGAGTAAATATGTACTTCAAAATTTTATGGTCAGTTTTCAACTCAAAGGGTGTTCCTATCAAATATTATTGTCAACCCTTGAGAGAAAAAACCATTGTTGTGAGTTCTAAATCATGGGTTGCATAGTTGACCTTATGTCGTTTTAGCTTCTTGGATCCATAATCTATCACTGCTTCACCTTTTGAGAGCACTCCTACCAAACCTTATAGTGTTGCATATGTACACATAGAAAATATACCTGAGGATTTGGTATCTTTAGTATGGGCTATGTAGTGATTTTTTGCTTAATTTGATCAAAAACTATTTCACATTTATCCATCCATTTAAAAATTTTGCTTTCCTTTGAAGATTAATCATTAGAATGGTTTTCTTAGCGTATTCCTTCACATAATGCCTATAATATCCAATTAAACCCATGAAACCTTGGACTTCCATCACATTTTCTAGAGGTGGCCAATTAAGTATGGCTTATTTTTTCTTAAGATCCACCACAATCCCTTTTGTTGATACAATATGCCCTAAATATTGTACTTATGACACATAAAACTTGCACCCGTACATATGATTCTTTCTTCATAGCTTCAATACTATCTCTAGGTGTTTGTCATGCTTAGTATTATTTTAGAAATAAATCAAATTATCTTCCAAGAATACAAGAACAAATTGATCCAAAGCTTCCTAAAGCTAATGTTCATCTTATTTTAGGAATAAATCAAATTATCTTCCAAGAATACAAGAACAAATCAATCCAAAGCTTCCTAAAGATAATTTTCATTAAATTCATAAATGTTGTTGGAGCATTCGATAGGATAAAAGGTAAGATAGTAAAATCATAATGACCATAACAATTTTTGAAGGCTATCTTATGGGTATCCTCTTCTTGAGTTATCAATTGGTGGTATCTTGATTTTAGATCAATCTTTGAAATATAGTGACATCCTTAAGCTGATCGAATAAGTCTTTGATTTTTGGTAAAGGATATCTATTTTTTATGGTTGTCTTATTTAACATCCTATAGTTTATTCATAGTCATAAGGGACCATAATTTTTCTTAATAAACAACACTGGTGCACTCCATGGTGACACACTTGGTATAATCAATCCCTTATCTAGTAATCCTTGTAACTGCACTTTCAATTCTTGCATCTCAATTATATTTATTTTATAAGGATCTCTATGGAGAGGTTTTATTCCAAGCTGAAGTTCAATTATGAAAGTATATTTTTATTTAGGGTTAGACCAGGTAAATCCTATAGAAATATGTCTCTAAAATTTTAAAGTACTAGGTGTTTCACAAGCACATCTTCCTTCTTTTCATATTCTATCTCATTAAATCTAACAACATAAAATGTTTCTCATTTCTTCATTGCCTTATTAAGTTGCATTGCGAAGAGGATCTGGGGTTGAAAAGCCCCCTACAGGCTGTACACCCTCTGTAATTTCCTACCATATTTTGAGTACTCAATACATCTATCTTGGAAATTTATTATAGCCTTTTGTGCTTACAACCAATCCATTCCTAACACTACATCAAAAGAATGTAGTGACACTATATAAAGGTGACCTACAATTGTGCTACTAGGCAAGATAATTTCAACCATGGGATAACACTGATCTACAAAGTAGGTTTGTACCAAGCCATACTTGACCTTCCACCCATGTGTCAATATGCTTGGTATTTTTGGTATATATTTAATTAATCTAGTGGAAACAAAGCTATTTGTGGCACCACTATCAATCAAAATTTTAACATTCCTACCAAAAATATTACCTTTTATCAGTAATGGAGTGGCTTGTCCTTCTATATGTTGAATTTCTATTACTGCATAGATATTGTGTGCAAATTATTTGTAGGTTGGTTCCTTTCTCTTTGAACATGATCATGCTTTAAGTGGAAATTTGTTGGTGTAATGTGGACCACCACTTTCATTACATCCTGCTTTGGGTATTGGATGTATTTTCTACTTCTATCCATCTTCTATTTTCCCTATATATAAAGGGTGTACCTAAACCTGTTCTGGTGATCGATTATCACCACTGTTATGATTATTAGAATTTTGGCTCTTCCCTTTAATATTTTTCTTAAAATTTCCTTGTCTCCTATAATTCATTCTATCCTATATGGGGGAAATCTTATTTTTCTGTTCACTTTCCCATTTCTTAAACCCAACACTATTTCTTTTTCTTAGTACCTCTTTATCTTGCTAAGATGCCCCTTCATAATTAAATTAAGGCTTGAGATAAATTTCAACTTTCCCAACCAGATCATAGGTTTTGAAGTGTATTAGGTTCCCATATATTCACTTCATGCCCTATTCTGGGATCTACTCCTAAAATTAACTTATGCATCTTCATTTTCTCATTATATGTGGGAACATACTTTAGTAGCTTGAAATTTTTTTGATAGTATACCTTCAAAGTCCTAGTCCCTTGTCTATGTTTTGTGAAATATTCAAATTTCATGGTGTAGAAGTGCTCAATGAGGAATATTTCTTTGAAGGTTATCACAAAGTTCTCCCATTTCAAATCAACTGTAGCATCAATTCCTAGTTCTTCACTATACATTTTCCACCAATTCAAACCAACCTCTTGTAAATGCAAAGTAGCATAGGATGTTCAGGTACCAGTGTAATAGTTCTTCATATTTTAGTAGATTTCTATCTCTTTTAGTCAAGCTTCAGATTTGTCACCATCTCCCTCTCCATTAAACTTGGAAGATTTTAGATGTTTCATATCTCTACCCAACTTGAACTCTAGTCAGATCCTAGCCTGTTGTGCCTCTATAAGGGTTTCATTCTCTCGTCCCACCCTATAGTTCCTAGATTGTGTACTCGATTCATTAAAGTTTCCAACAACTACTTTTGTGTTTCCATTTGTTCCCTTAGTAGGACAAAGGTTACAATTTGGTCCTCCCTCTCATTACTAGGATTATGTGTACCTATATCTAGGGTCTCAACCTCTACATTATTTTTTCGTGTCTTCCTAGTCGTTGGGGTAGCACTCCTTCTCCTTATCTTGGGTGAAATTATCCTTAGCCATACATAGGAGAGATAGTAGAGATCATTTTATAATTACATCCTTGAATTGCTTCCCCTACCAGCAACTATGTCCTTAGTTATTCAAAATATATTTTTGAGATATTTTTAATAGGTACACAATTTTCATAGGTAAATTATCTACATAGTACACATACTATTGTATTATATCTAATCTTGCACAAGGAAATTTGCATCCCTATGAACTCATGCTCTGATACCATATATCACAACCCAAATTCTCAACCTATTTTTTTAAAACTAAGCCACACATGAGTTTCCTACATAGATCCCTCTTTAGGCACATCCATCACCCCACCTTACATATATCATGTTATGTAAGAGTGCTAGATGTTCTTTCCTGAAAGAGTCAATCTATCCTTCTCATTGACATCCCAATGAGCTAGTATTGACTTTCACTTTCATTCCTTCGAAAGGGTGCATGCCATGCCATCACTCTACATAGGTATTTTAATGTAAGTGATATTCATGCATAGGCAAATTATTATCAATATCAGATCCATTTGAGATAACCTTACCTTAACTAGGTCTCTTTTTTATTTAGCGTGATTAACTATTGAGTGTCTATATTCCACCCTTTCATACTAAATATGTTGAAACCCAAATTAAATCTAACCTGTTTGACCTAGAATTTCTAACCATTTTCCCCTAGAGCTACAAATTAGAGGTTTATATGCCCAACAATAGAGATCACTCTAATATAATAGCAACTATTTTTTAGCTAACAACTCAAGTAAGATTACTCCCACTAGATACTTGCATAATTCCCAATTTAGAGACACTACTTAAGCTTCTAGACAAAAACTTAATCTTTAATACAACACACATACTTGTGCAATTTTGTTTTTGATTAATACTTCGTATAAACATTTGTCTTGGGGATTGAACCTGGGTCACATCACCGATAATGTAATTGGCATCCTTGCTAGTAGATAATATATATATAATAGATAGATGATATAAACATAATGATTTTGATAAATTTTCTATAATAGATAATAAAAATCCAGATTGTTTCCTCTAGAAAATGGCCTCCTCATCAGTTTACATGAAAACTTCTTCAATTCCTTTGGAAAATCTAGCAACCTTAAATGATCACAAGCACGAGATAAGCATCCCATATGTGAGTGGTTTATCAACAAGGATATCCTTCACCATCATCAATGCAATGCTTGGATATATTTTTTGTTGTTTCACTTCATGACCCCTCTAAAAGTAAATTTACGGATTTACTACAATCCAAAATGTGAGGTCCTTGGAAAACACATAGGAGCTTACTTAAATGCATCTATACTTCTTAAAAATGTGCTAGAACTTAAAATTACTTCTCCTAGAGGTCCAAATTAAAATCAAAAGTATAATGACCAATATATGCTATTTCAAAAACTAGCGATACATTCTTCCCTACTATATGGAAGTAATGCCTACCTTCACTACATCAGAAGCTTAAAATGGGATAATATAACACTTATTACTAGCATACATTTTGATCATAAAAAATAAATTTTAAACAACATTATATTTCAAAAGCTAAAAATGAAACATAGCAAGATCCATTAATTTACTAGTGTAAATCATTAAAACCGTATGCTCCACTCATTTGAAATGTCTTTCAAGGCATGACTAATGACATGTTCTCTAACCAAGTTCATCCATCATAATCAAATTCACCCCATATAATTTTGCACCAATTCCCTACGTACACTACATCCTAGTAACCAGAATTAAGTTATACTCACTATCATTTATACAACTTTATTCATTGAAATTTCTTATAAATACAATTGGTAATGACCAATTTTATAAAGCACACATTACCATAAATTCAGAAAAATACATTCATTTTCTAGTTCCACGACCATAGGTAATAATAAAAACTTTCATTTACTTGCACTAACAACAAAATAATTTCAATCATTTGATAATCTCGCAATTCTAGATAATAACAGAGTTTTTCCTTTTAGTTAAATCATACTAACCTCCATATCATAGTTTCCTATTATTTGGTAATTCTTCAACAAAAAATGTAACAACAGCTTCATTTAATTTCCACTATCAAATATTTGCATTCATTTGTCAAATTAGCATATGCTAGAATAATAAAAGCTATCACCGACTCACATTACCATTTATTTATTAATATTTAACACAAATGGTATAGAATCTATCGTTAATCTCAAATATCACAGATTGAATTCATTTGAAAATATAGCATACACATTTAACAACATAAGCTATCACTAACTCCAATTACCATTTAACACATTGTTTTTCCCTATATCACTTATTAATATACAACACAAGTGTTATATAATATTTTTTTAATATTCCACTATCACAAATTGCATTCATTTGACAATTTAGCATACATAGATGATAACATAAACTATCACTAACTCACGTTACCATTTAGCGCAATGTTTTCCTTACATAATTCACACCAACCAAAGTCTTTTATGATTTTTAATTCATTTTCTCTAGGATCGTGCAACCTTTATAACCCTATCCAGCTAATGATTCTTAGCACATAATCTTTTCAGGGAAAACAAATGAACAATCTATCTAAGTATGCTAGGTTTGCTTATACAACTTAGAGGTTTTCAAGGACCAAAAAATATAAACCTATACTTATAGTGAATATGTTTTTCAGATGCCACTAGAAGTTTCATTCTCCAATCATTCCTATAGCCACTACAGGTTACCCATCAATTATTAAACTATCTTCTAAGTTCTCAAATAACCCAAGCTCATCAGTATCACAAGGGACCTCAATATTTATTACCTGATGTTCACAATGTGAGCTCTATGGTAGGTTGGGATCTACAAAAATCTATCTTTTAACTTCTTCACTTCTTTGACTTCACCCAATTATGTCTTTGTTAACTCCTTTCCTTTCCTCTATATCTCCATCTAATAAATTCCCTTCATTCCATCGCTCCAATACCTTAGTGTCCATTAGAGAATAGGTGTTCATAGGTAATACTCTCACATCCCCTTCCAACCTAGAGTATATGGGTAAGCATCAATCTACCTAGATAGGGTAACAACTACCTTAAGGTTTTAAAACATGAGTGAAATACAAATTTTTAATGCCTATCGGTCCATGATTCGAGAAATTCATCAAAATGAACCATATTTTAGTGGAAATACTATAGTCATAAAATTATTTTATTAATGAAACAAGTAATTTTTATCCAAGATGAACTTTAATATTGAAATATCCAACATTAGTGCTTTCTTTCTTTTTAAAGTAAAATAAGACAAGCAAGTCTTCATCTTCAGATATAAATACATTTACTTCCTTCTTTTATCATTGAAGCTTCCCTTAAATCCATGAAATCCTTCCTTAAAGAAAATAATGGTCAATGCAAATGAAAACATGATAAGAAAAAATTGTCCATAGAAACCAAACATCCATCAAAAGTTTAGTATATTTTTCCTATGCAGGTCATGATATATTGTTGCAATGCAAATTTTTACCTGTTGTTTCATTGTTCGTTAAAAAAACATCACATAATTTCACTCAACATGATACATATTACTTTCATTTAAACAGATTTTGTAGAAACAAACATAACATTCACCATTTATTCCTTCTACTAGTTTCATAGTCAAAAATGCATCTATCTAGTGAGGAAAATTGCCAAGGGAGGGTCATGACAATGCATGTGGGATAATTGAATTATTTCTTCAAAAAATATGAGCTCAATCAAATGGATTATAGGTGCATGGAAATTAAACTATCAAATTAGCATCCTAATTAAAAATATTATGTGATTTGATGGTAGGAGTTTCACATAAAAGCTTCACCTAATTTTGTATTTGTAAATATTTTTAAATAGCAACAAGGCAATTCATCATGAATGTGGGATTATTTTAGAAATATTTCCCTCCAAAAAACATGTATGCATAGGCTAGACGACATGAAGAGTGGTTAAATAACCAATCAAAAATAGATGTCTAGTGTTGATCTTCAATGCAATGATCTATATTTGCATGCAACATTGAACAAAAGATCTACATTTGAAGTACTTATGGGATGACAATGATCAAATGCTATTGTGATTGTTTTTTCTCTTGGTTTGGATATGATTTGAGAATAGGAAGTTCTCCTTCACTCATTTGTGTAGCATGTATTTTTTAGTAATATATTTAGCTTTAGTCCATCTTTGAACAATGCTTCCTTTTACATAGAAAAGTAACAAATACATGTAGTATCAAAATATACTTTGACAATGAATGAAGGCTTAAAATGTTTTAAAAAATAATCTAGAAGTATCTTATTCTATATTAGGTTAGCTTCAAAATTTATATGTGACCAATAAAGTCCCTTGTGATTTTATTAATAGACAACACAACTCTTTCACTCAATCATGGCCTCCAACGGTCTTGAACTCTAGAGTGTCTATCTTTAGCAATACATGTATTTCACTTGACTATATTCACTCCATGCAATATATAGGTTCTCCAATGTCAGCATGAACCTAGACTTTTATTTATCTAACTGCATGTCCACTAAACATCATAAGAACTTCTATAGTTGACAACAAATAGTAACTAATGTCTTCACAATCAAACCATTCTTTATGTAGTAAATTCTAAAATATGCATTAGAATAGCTCATCCACTAATTCTTACTTTTTTGGTTTCTCATTGCTTTATCTAGAAATGTGGAATCTATTTTATTATCTTCTACCTTCATAAAATCTAATAATCCTCTATTCTCATTGAACAATAAGAAACATTCAATTATTAGTTCTTTCAACTTGCTCCCAAATTTATGTAGTTTACTTGGACATCAAATGATCTATGCAAATTTTATATGACCCTCAATTTAGAAGATCCTCAAGCTAGATGACCCTCATAAGTTATTTGGAAGTCCTTATGTTAATAGATGATACAAATTCACTTTAGATAACCCTTTCTCATGCATTTAAACTTGATCCATGCAAATGTAATTCTATCTTACATAAAATATAGTAAGCCATGAAAAGGATGAAAGCTCTAAACCTCATTCATTTTTTTGGTGCATAGTTTTAAATGGAAGAAATAAATACAAACAATGTTAGCTCTAAATGTTGGAAAATATTTATCTAATATAAAAATAGAATGCTTGGAAAACTATAAACAAAAACAAGAACAAAAGGAATTATTTTGATTCTTCTATATTTGAATTCATACAATCTTTTTTTTACAAAAATGTAAATACCATTAAACTCATTTGAAGTAGCATTTTATACATAACATTATCATGTATATTCTTCTTCTCCATAAGACAATCATGCTCTTTACCAAATGCTGTAAATAATTTGTTAAACACCACCTTTATTAAATGATGTAATTATACATATATAAGAGAAGAAATTTACCTATTGTACCTATATTTGCTACAACTACCTATAAATATTTATTACCCAAATTCTAAAATATCATAACACACTACAAATATGAAATGTAATGGCTTACCCTTCAATAACATTTATGAGCAAAATATATATTTTTCCTCTTGTCAATCTTTTGGTAATGCATTTGTTGTGGTGATGGTCTACGCCAACTTCCATGATCGACTTCCCTCTATCCTCATCCTATGGACATGTAGACATGATGTAGAATACAAAGAGGGTAGCATCACATTTCTCAAAAGTTATCCCTTAAATTTTAGGTACTCTTATGATAATTGCACCATATTCCAATCTTGGTCTTTTTTGAGGATTCTTATCTTAATACTCTTTCTTATGTCTCTATTTTTGTATTTATGGATAAATTTTTTTCTTAATTTTTTAAATAATCACTATTTTCTTTCTTTGGATGGAACTTAGTATTCCAATTCTTGTTATTTTTACTCCTTTATTATTTTTGTTTTTGTTCTTTTATTCCAATTTTATAACAAATTTAAGTCTATACCAAGGTTGAAGAACACAAGCTTATACTGAGAGGGGCGACGAACAGTATAAGATCACTTTTTAATTTTCTTTACCAAACAGTATTATCCAATATAATCAATGGCAATATCAATAAAAATAACCAAAGCAATGCATAAATCATCACACACAATAGAGACACCAAATTTGCATGGTTCACCCAATGTGGGCTACTCCATAGAGAAAATATTTTACTAAAAAAAATTTCAATCAATATCTTGGGAATAATTTCCCTATTACAATGTTTATGGATCTCTATCCAAAGCAAACAACAATACCCTAATGAAGTTTGTTGATCTCTATCCATAGGAGATATCAATCTCCTAACTTTGCTCTGGCTAGTGATCCTCTAGAAGACCTTTGCCTCCACTGCTCTTAGCAAATGGAACTCTATCCACAAAAGACACCTGTACTCCTCAATCTAGTTGGAGACCTATGTCTTCAACTCTATCACCTCCAAAGATCTTGTCTCAAATTTGCACTAAACATAGTCCTTCGGTCTAGAACAAATCTATATTAAATATCTACCTCTAGTCTGGCATAAACCTATCCTCAAATATGCACAAAACTATATCCTTGAATCTGTACTAAACATAGTCCTTTGGTATAGCACATATATGTCCTCAAAATCTATCCTCAAGCCTTAACTCAAGGCTTGACTCAATCTCAAATCAACTCTACTGGATCTACCCCAAACCTTAACTCAAGGTTTGAACAAATCATCAATCAACTCTGCTCACAAGTCTCCTCAAAGAATTATCTCAAATTTTCCTTGTAAGCTTCCACAAAAGCTCACACTAATCTATCTACAAGTCCTCTCTAGAACTTATCCAAATTTTCTCTCAATCTGTATTGTAAGCTTCCATAAAATCTCACACCAATCTATCCACAAGTTCTTTCTAGAACTTACCTCAAATCTGCTCAACAAGTCCACACTAGAACTTGTCCAATCTCATATAAACATAAAGATAATTGTTAGAGACTCAGTATGATTCATATTCACTTCAATACTTAATTAATTTCATCACTCTCTTAGAAACATATAGAGAATTGTTAGACTTAATATGCTTCACATTCACCTTAATACTCAATTACTTTCAATCACTCTTTTAGAAACATATAGATAGTTGTTAGAGACTCAATATGCTTCACAATCACAAACTCTAAATCAATTTAAATCTCTATTTTATCACAAAAACATATGGATAATTGTTAGAGACTCAATATGTTTTACACTCATCAACTCTCAACCTTTTTATCAAATCAATTTAGACTATAGAATAATTTGTTTTATAGAACTTGAGCTATCACTTCACACATCCAATTGACTAGGATCAACCAATTATATTCAACCAATCACTCAATGAAACAATTATTTCTTAAAACCCTAGCCCAAGCATATGAAAACTCACTCAAAATATTTCTAACAATTCTTATCAACCAATCTCACATAACAATGACACTCATGATCTTTGCAAGCCCTAGTTCAAGTTCTTTACTCAATCAATCACTTCAACAATAATGCTTATAAACCAATATCACATATCAATTATACTCATGATATTTTCAAGCTCTAGTTCAAGTTATTTACTCAATCAATCACTTCAAAAACAATGCTTATAAACCAATCTCACATATAGTTCAACAACTCAATAAGGAAACCTAATTAAATACTTCTCACTCCAAAATTGTTTTCCAGAAAAGAATCAATCAACTCAACTATTGAAGAATGTGCCCATACCTTTTTCTTGATGAAGAATAGTCTTTAAAACCTATCTCAAGTATAACAAATTTCCTTACCAAACACCAAGGTTAGATGACAAAAACATCATTTTAACTCTTCTTCAAAACTTTTCTTCAATACAAAAGTTAGCACTTAATTACTTCTTATAATGTCCAAATTGAAGTAAATAATATTCAACATTCTTAAATTTCAAAATATAAAATTTAACCTTCCTTATAACTCCTTAGCCTCTAAAATTCCAACTCAGAAATTAAAGCTTTGCACTTCCTTTTAACTCCCCTAATAACTTACACACCAAATAACATGCAAAGTACTTTAATTAAAATTACTTTAGAAAAATAAAAACATTATTTTCCCTTTAACTTTTTGCAGGCCAAGACAACCAAATTAAATCACATACCTCAATGCACTCAAAAGGGCCTTGGTGGAATTTGAACCCTCGTTGGTTCTCCCCCAAGCACTTTCATAGTTCTAGCGCCCATCGCTTGGGTTGCATGGCTCCACAAGAGCCAAAAGGCACTTCGGTGCCTTTACCTTCTCCCCACATTCGACACACAAGACAAAACACTTGTCCTTCTTCCCAAAAATCATGTGCATGGGTTTTGAACCTACCTCAGCTTCCACACCAGCATAGCACACAGTACTTGGCTACCAACCAAGCTACAAGCACTTCATGTTGATTTTGGAGGATGCCAAAATTTGTCTATTTCCCTTGCTTGATTTGCACATGCAAAATTTCCTTCTCTTTTCACGAGCCAACACAAGTCACATGGATAATTTGAATGCCAATATTTTGACATATTTATACATAGGGTTTTGCTTCCTTCAACATCGACACATTTTGAATTTCCAATTTGAATTTGATTTGGAAAGTTGAAATTAAATATTAAATAAGTATTTAACTTAACTTTAGCACCCAACATTAATAAATTAATTATTTTTTTTAATTTAAATTATATTTGTAGTAAATTTAATTTAAAATATTTAATAAATATTTAAATTAACCTTAGCACTTATCAATATTTAAATTAAAATTTTAACCAGGGATTAAAATATTTTAATTTAAATTTACATGTGGGTCTTTTCAACTTTGTCCTTGATCTCCTTTAACTTGATCTTGGTACCGAAAATAATAAAAAAATATTATTATTTAATTTGACTTCTCTATCTTAGATCTTCATTATATAAGATTTCCTAATGTCCTTAAATATGATGAATATTGCTCAACAATTCTTTTGACATCAATGACAACAAACATTCCTCAAAACATCCAAAAATCGCCCCCTTTGTCATTGATGGCAACTGTTGGTCAAAATGACAACATGTAGGGAAATAAAGGTATTATCCTCAAAATTTAGCTAAGGAGAATCGTCATGATGGCACAAAATTTTGGAGGGCTAGTGGTGAGCTAAGGAGAATCGTCATGATGGCGTGACATTTTGGAGGGCCAATGGCGAGCAAAGAAGAATTGTCATGATGGTGCAACATTTTGGAGGGCTAGCAACAAGCTAAGGATAATCATCATGATGGCATGACATTTTGGAGATCCAACGATGAGTAAAGAAGAATTATCGTGATGGCACGACATTTTGGAGGGCCAGTAGCAAGCAAAGAAGAATTGTCGTGATGGCACGATATTTTGGAGGGCCAAAAAACCATAATTTCTAAAAGAAGATGGAGAAGATATTTGTAATAGAAATAACTTAACTTCTTTTATTTAGGAGATTCATGATCTGATAAATATCTCTATAACAAGAAGATTGTGACATCTAATCAATCTGTTACTAGGATAAGCCAGTGGGCAATTTGTTGTAAGAACTTTCAGTTTTTTGTTTATGTAAAATTCTATATATAGGATGAGCGACCTAAACACTATGTTGGCTCTTAGGTGTTTACAAGGCTATGTATTCATAATTCTAAAAGATAAATAGATATCATATATCTTGGTTATGGGCTCAATTGGTGTACAAGTATGTATACGTTGGTTTATTGCTAATTTAGTCTTTGTTGAACATACCATGCATTAATTCTTAAAGCTGAATTTATGTGTTAAGTGTTCTATAAGATCTGCAATTGACTTCACATAGAAACTACTATAGAAATATATGATGAATGATCTTAGCTTTCCATGTGTTGGTTATTATTATGTTTTTTTGCAAAAGCTTGAAGTAGTCCTATGTTGTTGCTTAATCTATACCTTATTATCTTCTAGATTTGGCTATATTTCCCCCTTTTATGCATTCTCTTCTCTCCCCCCTTTTTTTCCTATAAAAAAAAGGAACCAAAATTCTCTGGAGATTGAATTAGGCAAAATTTGTTTAGCCTAGTCTTTCACTGTTGACGAAGTCTTTGGCGCAAATTATTACCTAAGTCAGATTTCGTTCCAATAGTTTTTGGAACTCTCGGTGGGACACAAATCCCACATATTATATATAGATCAAAGTCCCAGTGAAGCCTTTGCCCTGTTAATATTTTATTATCACCTGGCGACTTTGCACTGGAAAGGAACCCTAAAAAAAAGGCCTTACCTAGCTTTTGGTTATGAATAATCCTTATGATAACCAGATCGAAAGCAAACAAATTATAATAACCCATAGAGTTATTCGAGCTACATATTGATAGCCTCCAAGCTAACCTAGTTTTGGTTGTAAGAACATTTTATATTCTCAATAGCAATCCAAGATAAGTGTACACTCCCTGTGCAACCTCCTTTAGCAAAAACTGCTATTGAAACATCAAATCTAGTTACCAATACAACTACAATGGCCAAAAATCTACCAGATATACCTTATCCTCTGTGGAATCATACAGGCCCTTTAAATATTGTAGTTCAACATCCAATACCATCAACGGCTCTAAAAGCACTACCTCAGTACGATGGTACTGGGAAGACAACTTATGAACATTGCCTAGATGTGGTTGCATTGGCACTAATATATAACATCACAGAGAAAGACGTGATGATTAGGCTCTTGATTATTTCCCACAAACAAAAAATCCTCTACTGGTACAGAGATTTTGACTACTAGGCTATATCTACCTAGGCCCAACTTGCTGGTAAACTAGTGGAAGAGTTTAATGAACATGCAGACCCCTTTTCATTGTTAAATCAATTTAGTGTCATTCAAAGAAGCCCACAAGAGGAGATGGTGGATTTCAATATTAGGTTTGGTTGAACCTAGAAGAGAGTTCATGATGTTCTGATATCGGCCCCAAAGGGAGCCATGTACTACTATTTAAAAGCCATATACTACTATCTAAGAGCTTTTAATTCAAAAATTAGTATGACAATCATACAATCCCGGGTGACGATGTTTCCTAAAATCTATCAAGAAGCACTAAAAGCATACAAATATTTTATCACCATAGGAAGGTTCCCTTCAAAGATGATGTCTCCCATTTTCCCCAATTTATCTTAAATTTCAAATGCTGCTCTTCTAGTTCCCTCGATTGCTGATCTTTCCAAGTCGAATGGATAGTTCAATATCCTGCTTCTACCGACACCACACACTCTTCCAATGCTTCCTCCTATTCCTGCTAATTCCTCAATAGGAAATACGTCTACTCAAGATGCCCAATTGACAATCTTGTAAGATCTGCAAGCCTCTTATAAGACTCAAAATTTTTTATCTCTATGGAGTGAAGAGAAGCAGAAAGAAACTCTCAACCAAGACATTACCCACAAGTAACTAGAGATCAGGCGTCTGCTATTGCATGGAATTATAAAAAAACTAATACAGTCTACGCCAATAAGGAAGGTGAACCTAGTAATGCCTTGCCTGAATCATCCTACTAGTGTTCCACGTGTAATGATCCTCATGGGGATACCGACTGCATGGTTCATCATCATGAGGTACATCAAACAACTACCAAAAAATTAGAAAGATCCCTTAAAGGTCAAGTGAACATAATTCGAGAAGATGACCAACATTTTTTGATTCCCTCCCTAGAACAAGTTTCTATTCTGACAAGATCGGGAAAGAAACCTTTTCAAGTGGATCCTAAGGACCTTAATCCTTTAAAAGTACCTATGCTTGCAAAGTGTCCTATTGAGAAAAGACCTCCACAAAATCTAGATCCAAAAGGAGCATAAATTCAAAGAGAAATGCATCTAGCTAAAGAGATAGAAACTCAAGAACAGGCCAAAGAAAATTTGAGGTATCCTTCACTGACTAAACGCTAGAGAGTTGATGCCACTCAGGGTTACAGAAACATGTTTGATACAATAGTAAAATAAAAAAGCATATACGCTCTTCCTTTTAATATCGTCGAAGAGATGAAAAAGACTCCTTCCAAGACCATTATGTATGAAGCCCTATGGATTCCAAGGTAGATTGATCTTTTGCAAGAATAATTGAAGTCTATGAAAAATAAATATAAAGACCCATTTAGATTGAGTTCTACCCAAGCAAGTCTTACTTCCACTTTAGGAAAAAATAAACCTCCTCCTTTTTATTTATCTCTCCAAATGGAAGGATGGGTAGTCCATAATTGTCTGATAAATCTCGGAGCCACAACTACTGTTATTCCCAAAGTAGTGTACGATATAATGGGGATGGAATACACAAGGAGTGCTATGGAGGTCTTACAATTGGATGGGACTCCTATAAAAATGGTAGGTGTGATAAAAGATATTCCTATAGTTTTGCACAAGCTTCCCCAACTCATAGTCATACAAGAAGTAGTAGTAGTGGATTTAGAGCCTTATTTTGGTATGTGCTTATCTAGAGAATTTACAGATAAAATTGGAGGATATCTCTCTCTTGATTTCTCACACCTTGAGATTCCATTCAAAGGAAAAAGGGTAAAAATATTCAATGAAAAACCTTCCACCTTCCATGTCAAAAAACTTGGAGAAGAGGAGAAAACCTCTACTATTGTAAATATGATGACAGAGGAACTAACAGACTTGAGTCTGATGGATGAAGCCTTAAATGAGCTACAAGAAGAAGATCAGTTTTCTCTTATGGATTTCAATGCTATGATCGAGACAAATCTAGGGAGTTACACTATTCTAAAACCTGAAAAGAATAAATTTACACCCCCCCACCAATTGTGTCATCTACAAATTAGTTGTGGAAACTTTTATTTGATGGCACTAGATGCAAAAATGGAGCTAGAGCAGGTATTGTCCTAATTGCTCCAACTGGTGAAGAAAATATTTTCTCTTACAGGCTAACTTGGAGCTACACCAATAATGCAGCAGAATATGAAACACTCTGTTTGGGACTAAAGAAGGTGGAAAATATGGGTATTAAACAACTAATTTTTTTTGGTGAATTTGAACTAATAGTAAATCAAGTAACAGAGAAATGCGTAAGTAAACAACATTATCTCAAGGCCTACAACAATAAAGTCTAGGACCTGCTATAATATTTTGAATCCTTGAACATGAAAGCAATCCCTAGGGAGAAAAATATGCATGCTAATTTGTTGGATTTGGTAGGAGCAAACTTCTGCCCTATAAGCAACGTTATCCAAAAATAAAAAATAGTCAGACTGATATACAGACCTTTAGTACTTGATATAGATACTTTTTGGTAGGTCTTTGAAAATTATCAACACATTATAGATTTTCTATTTCATGAGATGAACTGCTCTAGCAATAAAGAGAGTGAATACGAAGAGGAGGAAAATGTCATCCAGTTGAAAAATAATCACATCCCTAAGGGGCTAGTCACACTTGAGTCTCTTTTTGATAACAATGATAGGTCAATAGGTCATAAGATGAAAGTTGACAAGCATAGATATAAAGAGGTTAAAATATCACCTGAAAAAGCCATCAAAGTAGGGGTGAATACTATAGATAAATAACTGAATGAAATTTGAGAATTATGTGAAGAATTTCTAGATATAATGGCTTGGACCTATGGATATTTAAAAGTATACTAAAAGGAAAAAATTCAATAAATGATTGAACTCCAATAAGGCGCTAAACCTTTTTCATAAAAAACAATGCCCAGTAAATCAAAAAATAGAAGCTTTTATGAAACAGGAGTTGCTGAAAATACTAGACGCTAAGATTGTATATCCAATTAAGCACTCGACATGGGTCGCTAATATGGTTCCAGTAAGAAATAAAAATGGAGATATCCAACTGTGTGTCGAATTTCAAAACCTAAACAAAGCTTCACTCAAATATCATTGTCCTCTCCCAAAGATCGATAATATTTTACACACTATTGCAGGAGTTGAGAGGTTTTCTCTGTTGGATAGTTTCTCTAGTTATAATCAGGTATGGGTAAAATATGAAGATAAATTCAAAACAACCACTACCAAATGAATGTTGCAACATGGATAAAGTCACAAAATCCTCCAAGTGACACTGATATGGCTCAAGTGCGAGAAGGGGAAGTTTTAGATCCAATCAATATGCAAAGGTCTACTATGAGGATGACTCCTCTAGTACAAAAACCAGAGAAACAAATGATTGGATGATTATTAGACTAAAATAATCACTGAAGACATGACTCAGCTACCAATGAATGATGAGTGGAGTAAGGCTCAGACCCACATGGGCACGATATATTTGAATGTAGTGCATTACAAAGAGAAGTTCCTCAGAACAGAGCAGGATCAACAACAATTGGAAGAGGCCTTCAACCAAAAAAAAATTACCGAGAAGGCTCTCAAGAATGATGTTAAGAGTTGGGAGTAGAAGTTCAAAAATTCTGCATCCTTCTAGGAGAAATCAACCAAGGTCGAGGAGCATATATAGGCATTGAAAAAATAGGTAGAAGACCCGAATCAATAGTTATTGACAGCTTCATAAAAGGTTCAGGGCTTCTCTAAAGAAAAAGCGATTGCAATACGAAGATTAAAACTCGTAGTGGTTAGAAAAATAGTCCTTAAGGCTAGACCCACCCTAGCTTATCTCTCCAAAGTAAACAATATGATGAGCCAGGTAGAAAATGATTTTGAATCTTCAATTAAGTTCCTGAGACCAAGGGTGTCTACGGCTAACAAGATCCAGGTCTTGGCAAATAGTACACAAGCAATAGCTGGCTATAGAGCTCAGGATGAAAGTTGATCTCAAGCAAAATTAGTCACCAGGAACTTTTTCAAGAGGCATAAGCTAGTGACAATAGCGGTGAAGATATTATAGGATTTGAGGGTAGAGGCAAATCCTATCTCTAAACATACTATTATGGCTGAGGGTTGTGGTATGCCTAGTTTTTGGTATGCTCGGTCTAACATCTTGACGGAAGAGCAGATAAAGGCAACTTGGCTAAATTTTTACAATGATGTATCTAAAATTAATGGATGGGAAGAACCTGTGCAAGAGGACCATATTTTTGGTATGGCTCAAAATATAACTCAAATGAATTCCAATCTTAATGAGCTCTATCTGAAGTCTAAAAGTTTATCTTACGATAAGATAGAAGAACTGGAATATTTGTACACTACTTTCAAAGAGAAAGCAGATACAAATGAAGAAACCTGGAAAAAGGTCTGTGTTGCCTATAATGAAGACATTCAATCTAAGGAGAAATAAGAAAAATCCAAGAAGGTCCTAGCAAGTAGTACAACATCTTCAGGACAAGGGGAGACAAATTTTAAAGAGGAATCTCTAGAGGAATTATTACTCCTATGTTTGATTCTTTGTTTTTTTATGCCTCTTGGTATCATTCCATTTATTTCCCTTCCCTTTCTTATTTTATATTTTTATATATTTCTTTTTTTGACTCTGTTTCCCAATGAATAAAGGCTCTAAGTTCTAACATTCAGTTAACAAAATTACCCCAGGAGGCACCAAGAATGTTGGTCAAAATAACAACATGCAGGGAAATAAAGGTATTCTCATCAAAATTTATCTAAGGAGAATCATCACGGTGGCACGAAATTTTGGAGTGCCAAAGGTGATATAAGGAGAATCGTCGTGATGGCACGACATTTTGGAGATCCAGCGGCAAGCAAAGAAGAATTATCACAATGGCACACCATTTTGGAGGTCCAACAATGAGCTAAGGAGAATCGTCATGATGGCACAACATTTTGGAAGGCCAACGATGAGCAAAGAAGAATTTTCATGATGGTGCGACATTTTGGAGGACTAGCTATGAGAAAATAAGAATTGTCATGATGGTGCAACATTTTGGAGGGCCAATGGTGAGCAAAAAAGAATCGTTGTGATGGCACGATATTTTGGAGGGCCAGCAGACCATGATTTCAAAAATAATATGGATAATATCTTTGTAACATAAATATCTTAACTTCTTTTAGTTAGGAGATCCATGATCTACGAAATATATCTGTAACAAGAATATCGTGACATCTAATCAATCTGTTACTAGGATAAGTCTGCGGGTAATTTTTTGTAACAACTTTCAGTTTTCTATTTATGTAAAACCCTATATATAGGATGATCGACCTAAACACTAGGTCAGATCTTAGGTGTTTACAAGGCTATGTATTCAGACTTCTGAAAGATAAATAGAGATCATCTATCTTGGTTCTGGGCTCAATTGGTGTACAAGTATGTATATGTTTGTTTATTGCTAATTTAGTCTTTGTTGAACATACCATGCATTAATTCTTAAAGCTGAATTTATGTGTTAAGCATTCTATAAGATCTGTAATTGACTTCACATAGAAACCACTATAGAAATATATGTTGAATGATCTTAGCTTTCCATGCGTTGGTTATTATTATGTTTTTTTGCAAAATATTGAAGTAGTCATATGTTGTTGCTTAATATGTATCTTATTATCTCCTAGCTTTGGCTATATTTCCCCCTTTTATGCATTCCCTTCTCTCTCCACTTTTTTCCTATAAAAAATAAGGAAATAACCTTCTTTGGATATTGAATTAGGAAAAATCTATTTAGCCTGGTCTTTAAATGTTGAGGAAGTCTTTGGCACAAATTATTACCTAAGGTGGATTTCATTCCAACAGCAACCCAATTTCTTTTTACCAAAAAATTAACCTTTTCTTTGTTCTGCTCCCCTTGAGATATTGCTCCCCTTGGCTCAATGCTCTTTTCAAATATCTCCTCTTTACTCAAATATCAAATCTCTCCCCCTTACTCAAATATCTCCCCTTTGACATCAATGGCAAAGGGTAACCTTTGGGGCTTGGGGCTAAGAATGAATCTCTTATCTTAGCCCCTCCCCCACATCCTCTTGAGGTGGTTAATTTTGGGGTGGGAGTATTTCTACTACCAGCAAGCACTAGTCTTTACTTTTTTCCTCTTTCCTTCTCATATGATCTTTCTGATTCCTTTGACTATTCCTTTTCATGTCCCTGTTCATGTCCATATTCCTATTTTTATTCATATCCATATTCTTGTTCCTATTCCTATCCATGTCCATATTATTGTTCCTATTCCTATATATGTCCATATTCCTATTCCTATTCCTGTTCATGTTCATGCTTGATTATGCAATGTCTGCTCTACACCACTTTGCTATATGTCCATCATTATTGCACTTATGAAACTTAATATTATTATTCCTTAGAGGAGAAAATGTCTTGGTATTTCTCCTGATGAAGCCATATTTGTTCTTGTCAAGAACCCTACAATTTATTGCCTTGTGATCAAACTGATTACATGAGTAGCAATACCCATTGAAAAGTTGCCTATTTTTGAAATTTCCATTTTACTGTCTTTCATGTGTCCTACACTGTGAAGCCATGTTCCCAAATCTATGACATGAGAAACGTTGTCCATTAAAATTTCTTTGCCTAGACCCCATTGGTCTCTTAGTATTTTCTACCCTATCCTGTTTCCAGTTCTCTATTCCTTACTTGTGTATTGTCCTTTCCTTGTTGAAATTTATATTTTCCAACTTATCCTTATAAGTCTCACTCTCTATTTTACTTACTTATTTTGATGCTTCTTCTTCTCTAGTTCTTGAGCTTGACTCTCTTTTTTTTGCTTCCTGTTTCCCTTATTCTTCTTCAAAACTTTTTTTTTTGGTAAATAAAAGTCTTCATTAATTACCCGGTTTTGCAGGTTAACCCAAAACCTATTACAATATCCAGCCTTCTGCTGAGATTGTAGATCCTAGTCATCCTTGAAAATTTCTTACCAGAACTTGTGTTGAATCCCCTACAACACCTTACTAACAAGGAACACCCATACCTAAACATAACTATAAACATTACTTACATTGAAAAGAAATTGAAGTTTGGAACTTTGCACTTGTGAAACCTGTTGCTTTCCCATTTCCTATTCTTTTTCGAAATCCTCCAAGGCTTACACCTTGTTACCTTCATTTCTAATTTGGTATGATTTAGAGGGAAACCCCATAGTTATTACCAGCTCCATGGGGACAGAACACCCATTCATATTTCTCCTTAATGGGTAGGTTTCTTTTCATGGCTAATAATGTTTTCCACTTCACGTGGCACACCTTGTGTCCATGTCACCAAACTACCAACATCAACACCTATGTTGGCTAATTTGTCATTTGACCTGTTGGCCTCACGATACACGTGACGAGCCCTCCTATTCTGTCTTGCCGCAAAAAGGATTATCACTTCATGAATGACTCTCTCGATTCTCCATGGAGGTTTTTTGCCATTGGTTAATAGGTTGATGATGTTCATCAAATCACCTTCAATCATCAAGTTACCTTGAGTTTCTTGGGCTACTTGCAACCCTCTCCAAAGGGCTCTAGATTCTGCTTCATTATTAGTTCTAATTCCCAATGGTTCAATGAAGGCCTTGACCAGATTTCCTTGATGATCCTTGATTATTCCTCCAACTCCATCTCTTCCAAGGTTATTCTTGGATACACCATAAAAATTTAGTTTAAACCAACCCTGGGGGTGGCTCCCAAGAAATCCCATTTTTGGGATTGGGCAAAGGAATGGAAGGTTTGTCCTCAATACCTAAGGCTCGAGCTAATTGTTTTTCTTGGGGAGGAATTGAGTGGTTCTCATCCACTAAGGTGCTAATGTTTTCTTTTGCAAAGACAATAATATTTTTAAGGATGGTTTTTGGGTTGTGAATGGTATCCTTAAAGGCTCTATGGTTCCTTTCTAGCCAAATCTACCATAGAAAATGATTCTTCTTCAAAACTTAGTCCTATGTTGGCGACTGATGATCTTTGTGCATTGATAATCTTGTCCAAAGTCTTTGAATTTTTCTCAACCTTATGTAGCTTTTCCTTGGAGATTTTTACTTCCAACCTTAGTGAAACTATCTCATGTTCTAATATTTCACACTCTAGATCTTTTGTATTTAATTTTTTGGCCATACCTTCTTCAATTTTTCTTGCCTCTTCAACCTTGATTTTGAAGTTGGTGAGTTCATGTAGAAACTTTGCTTTTGCTTTCTCATATTCTTAAGCTTGAACCCTTAATCATGAGTTATCCATTTTTAATTCTTTGAGATCAACACTAAGTCTTTTACATTCTTGCTCTTTTACCTTTGATTGTTCTACCATATCTTTTTCAACTTTCCTTATCTTTTCAACCTTAAATTTCAAGTCAGAGATATCTTGTAGAAGCTTTGTCTTACATTTATCATCCTCTTGTATTTGAGCCTTTAATTCTAAGTTCTCCCTTTTTAACTCAACAAGTTCCTTAAGAGTGATTTCCTACTTTTCTCTTTCCTTTGGTCTTCAATTTCTTCTATTGTCCAAAGTAGAGTTTTTTTTCATACCTGTTTTGGCTATCCCTGTTATCCTTTTCTAAACCATATTCTTCTTCACCATACTAAAACCATTGCAATAACCTGCATCATAATCAATTTTTCCAAAAATAAAATATTCTTCACCTTCTTGTGAACAATGAACTACAAGGTGACCTATATTCCTACATCTGGTATAAAACTTTATCAATCTGGTTAACTCTCCACTACTTGATTCATCTCTTGAATCTATTTCCATTATTCCTCCCAAAACAACAATATCAAATTCATCTTCTTTTTATTTTATGACCATGTGTGTTCTTTTCTTCTTGTGTCTCATGGTTTTTCCTTTGCCTTTCTTTGCCATTTGTGTTCTTGTAAGATATTCCTTCAAGCTATTAAACCTTTTCTGAAGGAACCAACCATGATACCAATTGAAAAACACAAGCTTATATTGAGAGGGGGGTAAACAGTATAAGACCACTTTTTACTTTTTTTTCCCAAACATTATTATCCAATAAAATCAATGGTAGTATTAATAGAAATAACCAAAGCAATGCACAAATCATCAAACACAATAGAGACACCAAATTTACATGGTTCATCCAATGTGGGCTACTCCATAGAGAAAATATTTTACTAAAAAATTTCTCAATCAATATCTTGGGAATCCTTTCCCTATTAAAATTTTTATGGATCTCTATCCAAAGGAGACACCAATATCCTAATGAATTTTGTTGATCTCTATCCATAGGAGATACCAATCTCCTAACTTTGCTCTATCTAGTGATCCTCTAGAATACCTCTGCCTCCACTACCCTTAGCAAATGGAAATATATCCATAGAAGACACCTGTCCTCCCTACTCTAGCTGGAGACATATATCTTCAACTCTATCACCTCCAAAGATCTTATCTCAAATATATACTAAACACAGTCCTTCGGTCTAGCACAAATCTATATTCAATATATATCTCTGGTTTGGCACAAACCTATCCTCAAATATGCACCAAATTTTGTCTTAGAATTTGTACTAAATATAGTCCTTCGGTATAGCACAAATCTGTCCTTAATATCTATCCTCAAGCCTTAACTCAAGGCTTGACTCAATTTCAAATCAACTTTGTTGGATCTACCCCAAACCTTAACTCAAGGTTTGAACAAATCATCAATCAACTCTGCTCACAAGTCTACTCAAATACTTATCTCAAATCTACCTTGTAAGCTTCCACAAAATCTCACACTAATTTGTCTAAAATTCCTCTCTATAACTTGTTCAAATATTCTCCACAAGCCCTCTCTAGAACTTGTCCAAATCTGATCTCAATATGTATTGTAAGATTCCACAAAAGCTCACACCAATTTGTCCACAAGTCCTTTCTAGAACTTGCCTCAAATATGCTCAACAAGTCCACACTAGAACTTGTCCAATCTCATAGAAACATAAAGAGAATTTTTAGAGACTCAATATGCTTCATATTCACTTCAATACTCAATTACTTTCAATCACTCTCTTAGAAACATATAGATAATTGTTAGAGACTCAATATGCTTCACATTCACCTTAATACTCAATTACTTTCAATCACTCTTTTAGAAACATATAGATAATTGTTAGAGACTCAATATGCTTCACACTCACAAAATCTCAATCACTTTCAATATCTCTTTTATCACAAAAACATATAGAGAATTTTTAGAGACTCAATATGTTTCACACTCATCAACTCTCAACCTTTTTCTCAAATCAATTCAAAATATAGAATAATTTTTTTTTATAGAACTTGAGCTATCACTTCACACATCCACTTGACTAGGCTCAACCAATTCTACTCAACCAATCACTCAATGAAACAATACTTTCTTAAAAACCCTAGTCCAAGCATATGAACACTCACTCAAAATGTTTCCAACAATTATTATCAGCCAATCTCACATAACAATGATACTCATGATCTTTTCAAGCCCTAGTTCAAGTTCTTTACTCAATCAATCACTTCAACAACAATGCTTATAAACCAATCTCACATATCAATGATACTCATGATATTTGCAAGCCCTAGCTAAAGTTCTTTACTCAATAAATCACTTCAACAACAATTCTTATAAACCAATCTCACATATAGCTCAACAACTCAATAAGGAAACCTAATTAAATCATTTTCACTCCAAACTTGTTTTCCAAAAAATAATCAATCAACTCAACTATGGAAGAATGTGCCCATACCTTTTTCTTGATGAAGAATAGTCTATAAAACCTATCTCAAGTATAACCACTTTCCTTACTAAACACCAAGGTTAGATGACAAAAATATTATTCTAACTCTTCTTCAAAACTTTTCTTCAATATAAAAGTTAGCACTTAATTACTTCTTATAATATCCAACTTGAAATAAATAATATTCAACATTCTTAAATTTCAAAATATAAAATTCAAACTTCCTTATAACTCCTTAGCCTCTAAAATTCCAACTAAGAAATTAAATCTTTGCACTTCCTTTTAACTCCCCTAATAACTTACACACAAAATAACATGCAAAGTACTTTAATTAAAATTAATTTAGAAAAAAAAAAAAAAAAAATTTCTCTTTAACTTTTCATAGGCCAAAACAACCAAATTAGATCACATACCTCAATGCACTCAAAAGGGCCTTGGTGAGATTTGAAACCTCGTTGGTTCTCCCCCAAATGCTTTTACAATGCTAGTGCCCACCGCTTGGGCTGAGTGGCTCCACAAGAACCAAAAGGCACTTCAGTGCCTTTACCTTCTCCCCACGTTCGGCACATAAGACAAAACACTTGTCCTTCTTCCCAAAAATCATGTGTGCGAGTTTTGAACCTACCTCAGCTTCCACACTAGCATCTTACGTAACCCTTGGCTACCAACCAAGCTATAAGCACTTCGTGTTGATTTCAAAAGATACCAAACTTTATCTCTTTCCCTTGCTCAATTTGCACATACAAAATTTCCTTCTCTTTTCATGAGCCAACACAAGTCACATGGATATTTTGAGTGCCAATATTTTGGCATATTTATACATAGGTTTTTGCTTCCTTCAACGTCGACACATTTCAAATTTCCAATTCGAATTTTATTTGGAAAGTTAAAATTAAATATTAAATAAATATTTAACTTAATTTTAGCACCCAAAATTAATAAATTAAAATTTTTAATCAATAATTAAAAAAATTTAATTTGAATTAGATTTGTAGTAAAATTATTTTAAATATCAAATAAATATTTAAATTAACCTTAGCATTTATCAATATTTAAATTAAAATTTTAATCAGGGATTAAAATATTTTAATTTAAATTAACATGTGGGTATTTTCAACTTTGTTCTTGATCTCCTTTAACTTGATATTGGTGCCAAAAATAATAATAAAATATTATTATTTAATTTGACTTCTCCTTCTTGGATCTTCATTTTCTGATATTTCCTAATGTCCTCAAAGATGACGAATATTTCTCAACAATGCTTTTGACATCAATGACAACAAATATTCCTCAAAATGTCCAACAAAGGTTTCAAATTTGAAGAGATCCATGTCATATTCAATGAACTATTTATTCCATTGTGATCTTTAGGATTGTATTCCTTTTGACTTCTTGAATATCAATTTTTTCTACCATAGAATGGAAAATATTAGTATAACATTGAATAGAATAGTCTTTACCTCGGTGTGTTTTTGAAATCATATTTTTTTTTTTTATTGTTTGAAAGGGTGTTGAAAGGTCCCCGAACCTTGTACAAGTATTATTTACATGTTATCCAAACCGATCGAAGAGGCCCAGGAGCTAAAGATCAAAGAAAAAGTCAAACACCACAAGAAGAAAGGTGTCGCGATATCGTGACATGTTGCATTTTTGCGGTCCCAAGCATAGAGAAAATGCAAGGAGGAAAAGACGTCATGATATCGTGACATGTTGCACCATCACGACCAAGGTAGGAAAATATGTCGTGATATCGCAATAAGATGCAGCATCACGATCGAAGGAGAGAAAGTGTCACAATATCGCGATAGGTTGCAACGTCGCTGCGAGAATAGAAGTGTTGCGATATCGCGACAAGTTGCGTTGTCACAGCCAGAGGAGGAAAGGTGTTGTGATATCACAAGTTGTGTCATCGAGGCCAAAGAAGAAAATATGTCACGATATCGTGACATGTTGCATTGTCATGACCACAAGAGAAAAAGTGTCGCGATATCACGACATGTTGCACCATCGTGGCTATAAGAGAAAAGGTGTCACGATATCACGACATGTTGTATTGTCACGGCCAAAGGAAGAAAAGTATCTCGATATCGCGACATATTGCAATGTCACGGCCAAAAGAGAAAAAGTGTCACGATATTGCAACATGTTGAATCATCGCGGCCTAAGGAGAAAAATTATCGCGAAATCATGACGTGATGCATCGTCTCGGCAAAAGGATAAAAAATTTCATGATATTGCGACATGTTGTATTGCCACGATCAAAGAAGGAAAAGGTGTCACGATATCATGACATGTTGCATCATCGCAGCCCAAGAGAAAAAGTCTCACGATATCATGACATGGTGCGTCATCGCGGCCAGAGGAAAAAAAGTGTCGCGATATCGCGACATGTTGTAGCATCATGGCTAGAGGAGAAAAAGTGTCGTGATATCATGACAAGTTGCATCATTGCGGCCAAAGAGAAAAAGTGTCACGATATCATGACAAGTTGCAACATTGAAGCCAAAGAGAAAAGATGTCGCGATATCGTGACAAGTTGCAACGACGTGGCCAAAGGAGAAAAAGTGTCACGATATCGTGACATGTTGCATTACCGGGGCCAAAGGAGGAAAAAGTGTCACGATATCGCGACATGTTGCATTATCACGACCGAAGAGAAAAAGTGTCGTGATATCGCAACAAGTTGCAACGACGTGGCCAAGGGAGAAAAAGTGTCGTGATATCGCGACATGTTGCATTATCGCGGCCAAAGTTGGAAAAAGTGTCGTGATATCGTGACATGTTGCATTATCATGGCCAAAGAGAAAAAGTGTCACGATATCACAACATGTTGCATTATTGCAGCCAAAGAGAAAATGTGTCGCGATATCGCGACATGTTGCATAATCGTGACCAGAGAGAAAAGATGTCATGATATCGTGACAAGTTGTAATGACATGGCCAAAGGAGAAAAAGTGTCGTGATATCGCGACATGTTGCATTGCTGGGGCCAAAGGAGGAAAAAGTGTTGCGATATCATGACATGTTGCATTATCGCGGCCAAAGAGAAAAAGTGTCACGATATCACGACAAGTTGCAACGACGTGGCCAAGGGAGAAAAAGTTTTGCGATATTGTGACATGTTGCATTGCCGCGACCAAAGTTGGAAAAGGTGTCACAATATCACGACATGTTGCATTATCGCGGTCAAAGAGAAAAAGTGTCACGATATCACGACATGTTACATAATCGTGGCCAAAGAGAAAAAGTGTCGCAATATCGTGACATGTTGCATTATCATGGCCAAAGAGAAAAAGTGTAGCGATATCGCGATAAGTTGCATCATCACGACCGAAGGAGAAAAGGTGTTGCGATATCACAACATGATGTAACGACATGACCAAAGGAGAAAAGGGTGTCGCAATATCGCGACAAGTTGCAACGTCGTGCCCAAAGGAGAAAGAAATGTCACGATATCACGACATGTTGCATTTTCATGGCCAAAGGTGAAAAGTGTCACGATATCACGACATGTTGCATTTTCACTGCCGAGGGAGAAGAAGGAGAAGGTGTCACGATATCGCGATACTTTTTAACAACATACCAAACTAATCCCCTAGCAACATCTCACATTGTGCAAACATTGAAACTTGTAGGATCGTTCCTTATGCCAATGGGGAAGGAGTCTCTCCACACTTGAATGTCAGATTCACCGACTCCCTTGTTAGAAAGCCAGTCCGTAGCTTTGTTTCCTTCCTGGTATTGATTCTTAATGGCTAATTTTGGGTACTTGCCAATTAGGGCCTTGCATTCTTGGAAAATTGAAGTAAGGGCCCAAGGAGGCTTAGCGTTACCATTGAGCCAGTTGATACAGTGCAACGAGTCTCCTTCGATGATAAGTTTATTGATGGTCAACCCTTCCATGAGGATCAAACTTTGGAACAGGGCCCGCGCCTCTGCCATATTTTTGGATTGAATTCCCAGGTTCTAGGCAAAGGCCAAAATTATTTCTCCTCTGTGGTTTTTGAGAATTCCCCCTCCGCCAGCCACTCCTGGGTTGCCTTTAGCCGCACCATCAAAATTGAGCTTGTGCTTCCCAGTAGGTGGTAGGACCCACTTGATGACAGATCTATCAATAGAAATACGAGGCAAAATAGAGATGTTAGACAAATTGAAAAGTTTGGTTAGGTCTGATTCTAAGATAGGAGGGGAGGTTTCAAAGAAAAAACAAGAGAGGCATTCTCTGTAGCAAGGGTCATGATTTTGACAATGATAATCTTCTTATCAGTGGCTTGATTTTTGAAAATTTTGGCATTTCTCTCGAGCCATATCTACCACAGGTAAAGGTGGAGGCAAGCTTGCCACATGAATTTTAGTTGGTTGCTCTTGAAATGTCGGGGCCATTTCTTAATAAGAAGGGGAATGAAATGTGGGAGGACTGTGGAGATTTCAAATGTGTTAAGGATCTGGTTGAGAATAGCAAGAGAAAAGGGACATTCCAAAAAAACATGCAAAGTTGACTCATAGGTGTTTTTGCATAGGATACACCAATTGGGAATGCGTAACCCTCTGATTATCAAGTTGTCAATGGTGAGGATTCTGTTTTGGATGGCCAACCAGAAAAAGAATTTGACCTTGGGAATGATCTTGGGGACCCAGAACTGATTTGATAATTCCCAATCATATGTGGTAGTTTCTTGACTATAGTAGGCTGATTTGATAGTGAAATTTCCAGATTATTCAAGGTTCCAGACCATGGAATCATCTTTGTGTGAACTCGAGATGATGCAAGTCCTAAAAAAGTTTTGTAATGGCCTAAGAGCCTCGGTGATATGCCTGGGCCTGTTAAGAGCCAGGTGTTTCCATTCAGGTCTTGTAGGATCTTGGTTAATGAAGTGACACACCTTATCTCCAAAGGTGGCTTCAATAGTCACCTTGAGCACTCCAAGATACAGATCTTGGCTAAGAGGTTTATCACATATCCATGAGTCATCCCAGAAATGGATGGTCATTTGAGTTCCTAAACACCACCTTAAGCCTTCCATGATGGTTTTCCTTGTTTTGATAACGCCATTCCAGAAATGGGATCCGATAGGGAGGTTGTGCTCTCCAAGAAAGGAAAATTGATGGAGGTACTTAGCTTTAATGATATCAATCCAAGTGACTTTTTCATTGATGGTAAGTCTCCAGGCCTACTTTCCAATGAGGGCCATGTTCATCTGCTTGATGTCTGAATCCGAGTCCTCCATCCTTTTTCTTGGAACAGACCCTGTCCCAGGCGACTAGCAAAAATTTATTCTTGTTTTCGTTTCCAGCCCAAAGGAATCTATGTTGAATTTGTTCAATTTTTTGGTAGATGGTAGCTAGAGCTTTGAAAATAGATAAGAAAAAAATAGGGATACTTTGAAGGCAAGCTTGGACTAGAGTGGCTTTGGCTACCTGGCTAAGCATTGAGCTTTTCCACCCCGCTAGTTTCTTGTTGAGGCGATCTAAAACAGGGTTCCACATAGTCGAGACTGATTTGTCGTGGAAAAGCAGTAATCCAAGATAAGTGGTTGGGAGGCTCCTAATGTTGCACCCAAGGATCTCAGCAATCCTATTTTTTCTGTGATTGGGAGTATTGAGAAAGTATAGCTTGCTTTTGCAGTAGTTGACTTTCTGACCAGCCGCATCTTCATAAGAATCAAGAATGTTCTTAATGATTTTTGCTTCGGGAACGGAAGCATGAGAGGGTAGAATAGTATCATCAAAAAAATGTTTATGGGATATGACTTTGGATTTTGAGGCTGGTTTGATCCTAAAAACAAGACCACTGTTGCAGGCAGCTGAAAGGGTTCTTCCAAGGGTTTCGGCCAAAATGATGAAGAGAAAGGGGGACAGAGGGTCCCCTTGACGGATGCCTTTGAAACTTTGGAAGAAACCTGCGGGTGAGCCATTGATAAGAACTGAGAACCAAGTAGTCGAGACACATTCACAAACCATCTTGATCCATTATTTGTGAAACCCAAACTTTTCCAGGACTTCGAACAAGAATTTCTAGGAAACCCGATCGAAAGCCTTGTTCATGTCAAGCTTAAGGAACATGCTGGGTTTTTTATTTTTTGATGCCGAGTGGGCCAATTCATGGATGGTTATCACTCCATCCAAAATGAATCTACCTTTGACCAAGCTCCCTTGGCACTGATCGATGATGGATGGAAGGATGTCTTTCAACCTATTAGCCATAACTTTGATGATAAGTTTGTAAATGACACTGCAAAGACTAATCGGTCTAAAATCAGAAAGGGAAGCATGATCGTTGGACTTGGGTATTAAAACAATGAAAGTGGAATTGGATTATCTTAGCATCTTTTTGGCTCTCTAGAAGAATTTAACCATAGCAATGACATCTTGGCCCATAATATCCCAAAAGTGTTGAAAAAATTAGGGTGGGAAGCCATCAGGTCCGGGGGCCTTATCAGGTTCCATTGTGAACAGAGCTTCTTTGATCTCCTCTTCGGTGAAGCTTTCAAATAATTTTCCATTATCATTGTTAGAGACCAACTTTGGAATGTTCTGTAGCAAAGAACTTGAGGTGCGAAGATGGCAACCAGTGCTTGGTCCTAATATTTCTTGGAAGTGGCAAACAACTTCCTATCTGATTGCTTGGATGTCAGAGACAATGGATCCATCAACCTTGGTCAGCTCAGAGATTTTATTAGCACCTCTGTGACGCATGGTGGAAGCATGGAAAAACTTTGTGTTGGTGTCTCCTTCTTTGAGCCAGAGGTTTCTGGATTTTTGCCTCCAGTATGTCTCTTCCTTAGCCAAGGCATTATGAAGATTTGAAAGGAGGATCTTTTCTTCAAGGAAAGTTTCGGCCCTTAGATCTCTTCCCTGAACAAGATTTTCCACCCTTCTTAGCTCATCCATCAGATGCTTTTTCTCGGTAAAGAGGTTGCCAAAGACATCACTGTTCTAGCATTTTAGCTTGAGTTTGACCGCTTTCAGTTTGAGGAATAGATTCGTGAGAGGGTTTGGACAGAAATCCTACTGCCACCATTGGCGAATACATCGGCCTAAATCTGGATGAGTGAGCCACATATTTTCAAACCTGGAGGGGGTTTTGAAGATTTGTTGGGGATGAGAACAATGCAAAATTAAGGGATTGTGATTAGAGCCAATTTTAGGGTGGCTATGAAGCCTGGCATCGCCAAAAATAGGAATGAGTTCTTTGGATAAGAGAAATCTATCTAGGCAGATTTGGATGTGATGGATTCCCACTCGTCTGTTGCTCCATGTGTAATTGGACCCTTGGAGCGGCATGTCCATTAGTTCGTTGTGGTTGAAAAATTTGCTGAAGTCTTCTATGCAGCTACTGGTGATCGGATTGCCTCCTTGTTTATCAAACAAATGGAGGGGAGAATTGAAATCGCCACAAAGCATCCATGGAAAGTCTACAAAGTTGTTACGCATTGCAAAAATGTTATCCCATAGTAATATTCTGTTAACAAGACTGTTAGGTCCATAAACATTGGTGGTGATCCACTAGAGGTGAGTGTCTTTATTAGTAAACAGAATGTTGATGGTTCTATCAGAGACTAAAAGAACTCTCCCTTCAATGGTTGTCGGGTCCCATAAACAAAGGAGACCCCGGATGCCCCTATGGAGGGACAAAAGGCAAAATTGTTGTTTTCCCATATTAGCTTGCAGACTTGAGTGCTGCTATTCTCATCTAATTTGGATTCTTGAAGGAACATGATATTTGGTTTTAGATTTTTTCTTACTATTTTAACAGTTCTCTGTTTTGCAGTTCCATTGAGGCCTCTGAAATTCTAGGAGACGATCTTCATCAGGATGATTTAGAGTTTGCTTTGCGACCTCTGCCTCTCCCTTGAGACAGAGTTAGTTTGGGTCTAACTTCATCCTCTTCTTGGTGGGTTGTGATGGAGTGTTCGAAAATGGGGCCCAAGGTGGTAGGCACTGTGCCATCAGCCATTTCGATCTCAGCTACTTTGGACAGTTTTTCTACATTTGTTGGTCGTCCCCTCCACTATTAGACTTAGACTTGCAGAATATAATATTCATCCTTTATAACCTCCATGAAACCATAAATGTAAACCCTACTTCTTTATCTTTTTTTTCTCCTTGACCCTTTCAAAATATGCTTCCCACCAATTTTGAATAGGTAATGAAGATTTTCAATTCAAAAGTGACTCTCTAATTGTTGAATTTATTAATAGAAAAGTACATATACAATTTGATCCAATCAATTTTCCATTGCATCAACATTATTTTTCTTCAAATATAGGAATATTAAAATTCACCCCCACTTTAAATGGTGTCAAAGCATTAAATGGTTTTAGGGTAGTGAGAGATAATGTGAAAGAGGATGTTGTATAATTTATAACACGAAGCCATTGAAGAATTTAAGCAATTTAATTTATCATCTTGTCTCTATGTTTTATGGAGGGTCTATTCAACATCTCTCTGAAATATTTGATTGTCTTGATGTTATGTACCCAATTTTCTAATAAATATTATTTAAATGGTAAGGAGATAATAATAAGGATCTCACATCTTACACCTAATATTCTGACATATTGAACTCATACTTGTGGACATACACTCAAAATACAAACCACCCTAATACCATTGATAAAAAAACATATTTTCATTAAAAATAACAAGAAATAATGTAACTGAACTGATAATAAAACATAATAAACCAAACTACAAAAGTATATTAGAAAAAATAATAAACTAATTTTATTGTTTAGATTCAAATAAAGTACAATGAAAACTATCACAACCCAAAATCATTCTCTCAAATAAAGACATGTCATCTATTTTATGAATGGGTTATATGGTAATGAAATAGGCCCCACCTGTATTACATCATGACCACATAGTGGTACTACAACAACTTGGAAATTATGAATGTATCGCTTAACAAGATTCAACCCTTAGTATCCTCCTTGAAAATTGAGGAATATAACTAGTTGAGATAATGTCATTTGGTGATGACATGGAATTTTTAAAATCGATATCATAATTTAATTGATATTAAATTATATTATATTAAAATATATCAATATTGACTATAATAAACTAATTTCACTTTCATTAATGCAACTATTTATGGGTCACCCTCTAGGAGTAAAATAATGGAATCTATCACTAGGGAGGAGATGATAGAGGCACACAAAGCACACACTTCAAAGATACATATATACACACACCACAAGATAAATCATCATTGTATTATAAAATTGTATGATTGCTTGATAACACAAGTTTATTTTTTAATGATGCATCTAAACACTAGAGATATTGAAAGAGCAAATTTGTTGAGATATTTGTATCCTATATTGAGTGGATTTTAGTGTGAAATGTTATTCATTTGTTTAAAAATTTTCGAGATATAGTATATTGTTTCTTTATCACCATGGAATTAGTTTGAAGTGGTCATGCCAAGGAGGGAGAGAGATATATAAAGAGAGATCAATCCTTGCTTATATCTTTGGCACCATTTCAATAAACCCTTTTCCTCCTTGTAAATATTAAGTTTCCTCTCTGATGTCATAATGGTTTCTCTTAGATATTTTACATTTTGGAAGAGATAAGGGTAGTAGGATTGGAGGAGAATGTTGGTGTTGTTTTTCCTTCCCATGCAATAGAGTGGATGTATATCTAAAAAATTCATTTATATTACTCTCTAATGCATGACCTTGGAAAATATGGAGGAAAATGAGAAATATAGACATTTGGAGTACCTAGAGTGTACTTTTAAATACTTATTGACCTATCACTTGGGCATCTTGTGGGAAAAAAATGCAATAAGACACTAGAATATGGAAACAAACAATTTGTAGGATAGATATCTTGTTATTTTGGTATTTTTTAGTGACATTATTTTATGATAATCCTCTTGTTAAATTATTTCATATGGTGAATACAAGACATGTTACTTTATCTTGAAATATATCATATACATTTTGAAATATATTTTGAACAACTCTATTAGCTTGAAATCTATCATGGGTTTATAAAAGAAACTTTCAATGACTAAATTGACTTGAATTGTGTCATAGGTATTTTACAATATGTTTTGAATAACTATATTAACTTGAGATCCATCATGGGTATGTAAACACCCAATTTTGAGCATATAATTAACTATGAAATCAAGACAACATTTAACCTATCAAGATTGATAAACATCATAACAAAGAAACCAATCTAAAAATGGGCATACATTCATTTAATGATTTAATTAAAAGTTTTGTACATGAAGTAGTAGTGCCTATGGTGCCTTTTATTAAGGGGAAGTTATTTTACCTAAATTACAAAAAAATATCTTTTGCCACCTAATTGACTCACCAATAGTCATTTTTTGTGTTAGTAATAGGGAGCTTTAGTACCATTCCACTTCATGGTACTATTTCTTGATCATTAACTAAAAAATAGAACATGTAGCTAACCGGTGTTGTATGAATGCCAACATAATATTTTTTCTTCTCTTCCATGTGCACATATTTATGTATTTTTTTTATTACCAATCATTTCGATACCTAGCAATACTACAACCAAATTAATCTAGTTGAACTTTTATTCAAATATCATAAAAAGATGTTAATTTTTAATCACTCTCCATACATTTCCTTAATGGATTCTTCAATCATGCAAATCCAAAATCTATATTTTATCTTGCAATTTCCTATAAATTCTTGTCTTATATTTGGGGTAGAGTAATCTTGAATCTTCTTATTGCACTTTAAAAATCCCAACCTAAATTTTTACCCCTATTTTTTCAAAGGTTGTCAAGAATGGGATGCCTAGGTGATTGTAGGATGTGGTGGCTCTTTTCAAAAGTTGAAAAGTCTTAGGGAAGTCATGTTTGTTCCAAAGGAGTCTCCATGGTCATGGAAGGTATAGGTATTGGTCATCTTGTGCCTAATTCATTCAAGGTTGTCCTTCACAAATTCATTCCTATCATTTCCACTTAGCCATAAAATTATCATGTTACTATTCATCTCCACCAAAATTTTCACTTCATAAACCCACACTGCCATCCATCCATAATCCACCTTCATGGATGGATCATAGAAATCCATATAATACGAGCTTTATGTTACTTGTTGAAGGCAACTCCTACTTGGTAGAAACGACATTGTCATTTGCAAGCCTCTCTAGATGTTGATCAATGACAACAAGAAGAAGTCAAAGGGTGGATTCTTAGAACTAATACAATAGCTAGCTTGTTGGTGAATTCAATTCAAGGAGCAAAGGTTTTACATTGGATCCCATCAAATCTAGCATCTTAACTTCTATCATGTGGAAGGAAAAAAAATTATATTTTTTTATTAGAAATTACTCTAATTGATGTCTTTTCTATATAATTTGGAAAGAAGATTAAAGAACAAACCTAAAAACACATAAAAAATAAAATAAATATTTGAAACAATTATATTAAAATTGTAATCAAATGGCATTAGCTCAACTGATTATATTTCTCAACTTTCAAGGAGGAGACATAGGTTCATTTTTCCAAATGATACATGCATAATAGCCAAGCTATTGTAATACCACTATGTGGTGATGATGCAATATAGTTTGGTCCATTTCAATCCCATATAACCAGTTTAAAAAAAAATTAAAAATATATTAAAAAAGCAAATAAACTACATGGGAGATCACTCAAAGAAACATTGAAAAAATATTATTCTTTGACAAAACCTATAATGGTCCACAATATTAAAAAAGATATTTTAATACTTGGTACATCATAATAATATGCAAATCAAAATGCTTATATTCAACTAAAACAAAGTGAAGCATTGTCATGTATAATGAGATTGTAATAAACTAAATTCCCATAAATATCACCTTCACTTTGTAGAAATATTTATAACATTTCAAAATAAAGAAGCAACCCTTATATCAATAGGGGAAAATATCCCTCATACTATTAATCTTCACATGATGGTTCTCTCCTTTGTAATTTGGAGTCATTAGTTAGAAGGAATAGTCTCAAACACAATACTCTTTCCCAATATTACATAGACATGTTCCTCTAAACCATATAATATGTCCTTATCTTATGTATGAAATATGATTAGCCAAATTTATAACACATGAACATTGAATACTTCTCTTCAAGATAAAATTTTGATCATCACATTTAAAGAACATTGAATGAAAAAAATAAAAATAAAAGTAAGTCTAAGAACAACTATTGTATAACACTAAGGGGTTAGGAAAATAGCATAAACTAGAGAAAGAATAAGATACAATAATCATAAATAATGAATCCAATGGGAAAATTTAATGGTGGTGGCAATGATAGAAGAGATGATGGTAGCTTTGAGGTAGTTCACGATTTGGGTGTCAAACTAGATATTGTACTTGATGAAGATTTTTATGAATATATAAGTATCTTCTTTGGTGTTATTGTCAAGGATATCCACCACCATGTTGTTGGGTTGTTATCCACAAGTGTCTTGTGGAGCATGATGGACTAGTTATCCCTTCATCAATAACCCAAAAACATGGTGGTGGATATCCCCAACAATAACACCAAAGAAGATATTTATCTCTTCATTAAAATATTCATCAAGTTCAATCTCTAGTTTGACACCCAAATCTTGAACTACCTCAAAGCTACCATCATCACTTCTAGCATTGCCACCACCATTAAATTTTCCCATTGGATACATTATTTATGATTCTTCTATTTTCTTATTTCTTCAGTTTATGTTCTTTTCCTAACCCCTTAGTGTTATACAATAGTTGTTCTTAGACTTAATTTTCTTTTTTATTCTTTCATTCAATGTTCTTTAAATGTGATGATCAAAATTTTATCTTGAATAGGAGTATTCAATGTCCATGTGTTTTAAATTTGGTTAATCATATTTCATACATAAGCTAAGAATATATTATATGGTGTAGAGGAACATGTCTATGTAATATTGGGAAAGAGTATTGTTTTTGAGACTATTCCTTCTAACTAATGACTCCAATATACAAAGGAGAAAACCATCATGTGAAGCTTAATAGTATGAGGGATATTTTTCCCTATTGATAGAAGGGTTTCTTATTTATTTTGAAACAATATAAATATTTCTACAAAGTGAAGGTGATATTTATTGGAATTTAGTTTATTTATATCTACAATCTCATTATACATGACAATGCTTCACTTTGTTTTAGTTGAATATAAGCATTTTGATTTGCATATTATTATGATGTATCAAGTATTAAAATATCTTTTTTAATATTGTGGACCATTATAGGTTTTTTCAAAGCATAATGGTTTTTCAATGTTTCTTTGAGTTATCTCCCATGTGATTTGCTTACTTTTTAATATATTTTTAATTTTTTTAAACTGGTTATAAGGATTAAAATGGACCAAACTATATTACATCATCACCACATGGTGGTATTAAAATAGCTTAGCTATTATGAATGTATCATTTGGAAAAAATGAACCAATGTCTCCTCCTTGAAAGTTGAGAAATATAATTAGTTGAGCTAATGCCATTTGATTACAATATTAATATAATTGTTTCAAATATTTATTTTATTTTTGATGTGTTTTTAGGTTTATATTTTAATATTATTTCCAAATTATAAATCAAAGACATCAATTAGAGTAATTTCTAGTAAAAAATATAAATGTTTGTCCTTCCAAATGATAGAAGTGAAGATGCTAGAGTTGATGGGATCCAAGGTAAAACATTTTCTCAAATTTCTCCACTTGAATTGAATTCACGAAAAAGCTAGCTCTTGTCTTAGATTCTAAGAATCCACTTTTTGACTTCTTCTTTTTATCATTTATCAACATCAAGAGAGGCTTGAAACTGACAATGATGTTGCTACCAAGTAGGATTTACCCTAAACAAGTAGCATAAATCTTGTATTATCTAGGTTGCTATTATATTTATATTTTTAAAGTACATGTAAGTTATTTTTATTTTTTTTATCTAACTTTTCATATCTTTCAATCCTTCTTTCATTCAGATAAATACTTGTATTTAGTGCTAACCTCCATAATAGTTGTTTAGGAGAATTACAAATTTGAAGGTTGAGAAGAGAGATAAGGCCTTGGATGAAATCATCTATGCTCTAATTGTTCAAAAAATTATGAATGTTGGTATTTCACTAATTTGAGGTATATCAGCACTTGCTAATCCTTATGGAAAAGTACATACATGGAAAATCAAGATAGGCATTTTGAAGTTGTCCATTCTCCAAAGGCTCTTAATATGATAAGGGAGCACATGGGTTTTTTTCTTGTGAATCAAATATAAAGTTTTAAATTCAACTACTATTGGTCAAATTAGCAAGTTGTAATTGGCCAAGTTTATACATCTATTGTGTGTGGCACTTTTTAAGAAAAATAGTCTGATTTGTTTGACTCGAGAAGAGTACAAAAATACATCATATTGATTTGAATAAATAATTGATGTATAAGATATGAATAATATCCATTTCAAGTTAGAAGGTAAAATTAATCAATATAACTTGGCATCAAGAGGTGCCACAATAGTTTCTATAGTTATTGTAGCAATGGTTGGTGTGATAGCTCCCATAAGACCAAATTTTAACCCTATAGTTTTTGGTCATGTTACATCAAAAACATATAATTGAAAGCTTATGTCATATACTTTGATCCTGAGACCTTGAAAAGGTATGACACAATGAAGTCCAAGGAAGGTATGAATATTTTTAAGAAGCATTTACAGGCCTTGCTTGAGAGACCTAAAATTTAGATTACACATGATGGTCAATGGTAGCTTCAAAGGATGATTATTAAGGATTTACTTTTTGGAGTTAACTAGTTTGGTATTGGAGGTACTCACCTTTGGAAGCTTTATATGGAACTTATATCAATTAAAGGTATTATTTTGTTAAAAAGTAATTTAAATAGTTGTAGTGCCATTTTTTTTTATATAGGAAAGATATATTGGATTAAAATAAATAGTCTACTTGAAAATGAGGTATATGTATTGAGAATGTTCTCATTTATTATAAAAGTATGAGAGTTATTTTGTGCTTTTGGTTTCCATTCTAATGAGGTAGTGATGTATTCACAAAACCTACTCTTGCATTTTATTTGAGCAGTAATATTTCTAAACATATCATCAAATTAGCATAAGATCAAGGGATAATGATGAATGGAAGCTACCTACAAAACATTATTGTAGGGATTATATAAATCCCATGCTACATATTTGAATGGTCATCCAATTGCTTTTGTATTTTCTTGGCAACATGTTCTGTTAATATGAGATATTATTCAAAGATGAGCATTATCATTTAACTTGGAGAAGTATATGTAAATTTTGTAGCATTAGTTTTAAAATTATAAAATAAGTATTTTATTTAGTGTTTAATATTTTAGAGTATGTAACAATATTATGCTTTAGCTGTGATTATTTTTTCTATAGTATGTAAACATATTGTGATAGGTTAATGATAAAAGGGGTATATCAAGCTACATTGTGATTTAAGTATTACATAATCCATCATAATCGAGTACAATAATAATGGTTTGTCTTAAACATTGTTTGAGGTGTTTACTTAGTGCTTGAGATATTTGTGATTTCTAATAGTGCTATCTACATGTTGAAACACATATTCTTATATGCTACTATATAAATAGATGGTTTTTTTATCAGCATTTTCCTAAACTATTGTGGAAAATGCACATATCCATGGTTTACTATAGAATCTTAGACAATAATTTTTATAAAGAGTTCCTATTAAAGTTTCCAAGGGTTTATGATTAGACTTTATACAAAAATTTACCACAATAGAGGTTGGAAAATTTAATGATGTTTTATAAGGTATATAAGATTTCTTTGGCATTGGATAATCTTCATGAATTTGATTTAGTTATTAAGGAAAAGATGATTCTTTGAGCATCATTTTCTCATAGTTCATGTTCATTCATTTCATACTTGGACTTACTCTTTATTTATTTGATGTCTATACCTTGTATCTTTTGCATACATGAAAATTTTTGTAGTGTTATGGAAAGTTATGTATGCAAGGCTTAACTTAGGCTATGCAAATACAAGTATGCTTCTAAACTCAAAAATAATACTATCATAATTCTACAAGTGATAATTATGTTGTATAATACTAACAACCTCATCAATGTTTGATGTATTATGAAGTTTTCTCATATCCACTTGGTTATCCCCACTTCTTACTACTACAAAGCTTAAATTTTATAAAAGAATTATCAATGGGCATGGTATGGTAATATCCACTTGAGCCACCCCTTAGAGCATAACATTATTAACCATACAACTATTGACTATAAAAGATACTAATAAACCATAAACTATTAGATGTTCAAAATACATATATAAGGGAATTGGCTCTGCTAGGGTTTTTCTCGCATGTTGTTGTTGCTTGTTTGTTCTTCCATCAACCACCATACCATTTGTGCCCTTATGAGATCTGCACACACTGTGTCATTATTAGTTACTACTTTGACTTGGGTAGGGGGCTCTATCCCTTTCAATGGCTACCTCTCAGGCCACTATTTCACTAGTTAGTGAGGTTGCAGCTATTGAGAGGCATGGCACTATTAAAATGACCCAAAAAGTTTATCCTGAAGGTAGTTCCTTAATGCCGAACATATCCTTACAAATGTAGGATGTTGATAATGCTTGTAAATGGCTTGAAATTCACACCCTGGTAGGGTAATTTTTGGGGAGGATTACCAGTGACTCGCTAATCCGATAATGGATTCAGCAAGTCTGGAAGCCATATGGCATAAAATTTAATCTTATTAAAAATCTTACTAAAGTTTTTTTTTTTTTTTTTATTTGTAGCATGTAGTTACAGTTATGATAAAAGGGCCTTGGTATATTATAAATACCCTTTTAATTCTTCAACCTTGGCATTGTAATTTTACAGTTTCTGTTGATGTTTCCTTATGGGTCCTCGTTTGGGTGGAATTACCAGGTCTCCCTTTGTCCCTTTGGTCATTCTTACCATATCTTGTCACACCCATTGGAAAGTTTGTGTGCATGGAGCCACAAAAATTCTATGTTGTGTGGCCATACAAACGTATTTTTGTTGAAATTGATCTATCAAAGGATCTTAAGGATTCTATTAATATTCAGGTTGGGGAGACCTATTTTCAACAATGAGTGATTTATATCAATCTCCCAAATACCTATTATCGGTGTCAATCTGTTGCCCATAAGATAAAATATTGCCCTCTTATGGAGGTTCAATTCAAAAATTGGGCTTCAGTAGAGACACCTTCAAACACAAATAAATATACCCCTCCCACTAATGGAGGGGAGGAATGGAATTCTATCACCAGGAAGAACAATAAAGGAAATTGACCACAAACTTCTATAGGAGATGGTAAAAAGGAGTCTCAACCAAGCTCTTAGTCTAGGGTTTCTCATGCAACCTCTATAGAAGGAACTTTTGTTTCTCTTCCTATACGTACCTCTTCTGGTAATAATAAAAACATTTCCCCAATTATTCAAGTCTCCAAATCAGATAAGCCATCATCTATATCAGTGCCCACTCTATCAAGTGAATTATATGTTTTTCCACCTAATTTATAGAGTGAATTTCCCTCATGAAACCATCATCGCTCTTGCAATCCAGTTCAGGATACCTCAGGCATCCCTTTGGAGAAGCGATGACAGATAGATTTTTTTGTGAAAACCATAATAGGTTTCTCACAAATACCTTTGAATCCTTAGTAGATTTCAAGGACTCTAAGGTCCTCAAAGAAAATATGCTCCTCGATCGTGTCTCATGAAGTGATTATCTTGGAATGTTAGGGGTTTGACAGATCCTATGCGTAAGTACATAGTGCGTCAAGGTCTAGATGACTTCAAGTTAAAAAATGGTAATATTGATATCCTTTGCCTTCAAGAAGTAAAAGTCACTAATTTTATGTTGTCAAGTACTTGCTCATTTCTCTAGCCTCGAGGCTACACCTTTCATACTATGCATGACATGGGTAAAGGAGGAACAATATTTCAAAATATTATCATTTTAAAATGATCTCTTGGGGTTGTGACCCTTCAAATAATGTTTTTTGGGTTGTGAAGGAGATTTATGGCCATCTTCTTGGTGTGCTCAACATCTATGCTCCTAAATATGCCAATTATCATTATGTGTTGTGGTGGTGGGCAACACTCTCTCTTCCCCATATTTTTTTGTTGCTCTATGGGGACTTCAATATGATTGAATTACCACATGATAAAGTGGGTCTTCTTCCCATGAGGTGGACGACAAGGGAAAGATAAGCATGGATTTTCATGAAATAAAATTTGGGGCTCTTTGATCCCAATAGCTATTTTTTACCCTATTCATTCCTAGCTAGTGCTTGGTTTACATGGTCTAACAATCAACAAGGTGAGAATCATGTTTTGAAAAGTTTGGATAGAGCCATGCTCTTAGATCTTGATATTTTCTCCTTCGATCAACCCTCATCTTCTTCTCCCTATCTTTCCATATCGAGCTCTGCTTGTATGACCATTCCCTCATTTCCTTTTCCATATTGGTTTCTAATCCTCCTCCTCTTTCTCATTCACAGTTTTAACTTAATACATCCATTTTGCACCACCCCATATTGAGGGCCTATGTTATCAGAATTTGGAATATTGTCCCTAGACTGAAAGGGGTTTCAAGATGGATTTATTGGTGGAATATTGCTATCGTACACACTGCCCACTTCCTAGGCTTGCTTGGGCATAAGATTACTAAGTTTCATCGTCGCTCCAACGCTACTCTTAAGCGAGAGTTGGAAGTGACCTCGTCTCAAGTGCAATCCAATCCTTTCAATGAGGAGCTTCAGAGACACCTCTCTATGGTTAAACACCAGTTTCTTTTGGCAGAGTACTATGATGCCAAAGGAGCTCAAATCAAGGTGAGATTACATTGGCTCAAATTTGGAGATCGGGTTACCAAGGAGTTCTTTCAGTGCTTGCATCCTCATAATGAATTTTTGGGTATTAAAGCCCTTAACATTAATGGAGATCATGTTTATAATATTTCTAGTATTATCACTTATTTTGAAGAGCATTACTAGTCTGTATTTGTGGATCAGACCCGCTCCCTGTAGCATGATGAGGCCCTTAAATATTGTCTTTCTATGGTTCTAAAATAGCTTTTCGAGTCTCAAAAAGTTGCATGTGATAAGGCCCTATATTTGAAGTATCTGGAGGAAGCTGTTTATCATATGGCCAATGATAAATCCCTTGGTCTCGATGGCTTCCCTTATGAATTCTACAAATCCCTTTAGGACACTATAGGGCTTGATATTCTCAAAATATATTAAGAGGCCTTCGCTAAGGGTTCGTTGGGCCCTAATATTAATCAAGGGATCATTAAATTTATCTCCAAGGCCGATGATCCTAAAATCATCACCAATTGGAGACTTATTACTCTCCTTAATGTCTCTTATAAGATCATTGCCAAAGCCCTAGCTTTACGCATCCACCATATCCTTCCTATTATCGTGTGCCCAGAGAAAAATAGCTTCATTTGGGGTAGATACATCCTTGAAAATATTATTGTTGTTTGGGAAGGTATGGAGTGGGCTCATAATTCTAACCAACAATCTATGTTCATCAAAATCAACTTTGAGAAAGCATATGACAAGATTGATTGGTCCTTCATTCTAGCTATGCTTAAAGCTCTTGGTTTTAGGCCCTACTTCATTAGTTCTATGGAAATATTGTTTGTTGAGGCTTCGGCTATTTTGTCCATTAATAGACACAAGTCCTCAGCTATTGGTCTCTTTCGATCCATTATACAAGGTTGCCCTTTAGCTCCTTCCCTTTATGTCCTTGCTACTAAAGGGCTTGACTATTTACTAGCTCATCACACTACTCAGGTTTCTATTCGAGGAATTTATCTCCTCAGAGGTGAGACTTAGTTTATCAATGGTTATTTTGTTGATGACTCTTTCCTCACTCCTATTGAGGAAGAAGGTGTCATTCAACAAACGATCGCTTGCCTGGACACTTTTTGTCTAGCTTATAAATCCTCCATTCAATGGAGAAAGACCCAATGTTATAGGCAGTCGCTCGACCCAATGCCCCACTGGCTTAATTAATATCAATGGAAGATCATTCAAGAGGGAGGAATATTTCATTTTTTAGGTATTCCTTTTGCCTTTAACAGATCGTTACCAGAGTTATAGAAGTATGTTGTTAATAGGGTTGAACATAAACTTACCTACTGGTCCACTAAGAAACTCTCCCTTGCTGGTAAATTTTAAATTTGCACTAAAGCCCTTGCGGTCACCCATGTTTATTATTCTTCCTGTTGGGTCTCATCAAAAAATTATTATAAGAATCTTGATAAGCTTTTGCGATACTTCTTATGGTCCTCCTCCAATAATGGTTTTGGATTCCACCGTGTTGCTTGGGAGTATTGTTGTCTTCCTAGAAGCCATGGTGGACTTGGCATTATTAATACCCAATGTCAAGGATGGGCCCTTTGTGTTAAGTGGGTCATCAAAGCCCTCAGGTAATTAGGCTTGGAAGATTCTCATTCGACACTATATTAGTGAAGGTTCCCCTTCCCTCCTTATTGCCCCTGTGTCCATCAAAGTGTTAGGATCCTTCATCATTAGGATCATTTGGAAATATTGGGAGAGTGTTAAACCTTGTCTTAGATGGAATGGATAGAGATTTTAGCATGGCCTCTCCATCAACCAAATGAATATTTGGTGGTCACCTATTATCACCTACCAGGGTTTTCCACTTGCGCAGGTTCATTGGGTTCATGTGCTAAACTTATTTTGCAAAGGTGTGTGATGCATCATTGATTTATTTTCTTGTCCTACCAGGTATTGGCTCCCTTGGTATGATTTTAGAGATAAATTTGGTCTTAATCATTTTGACAAGGACACCTTTGAGGTTGTCAAGGTTGCTCTCCTTAACTCTATGTTACACAATATTTATCTGTTTTCTCAATGACCTTGGTGGAAGGATTGGAAGTGGTATCCAAACACTCCATTATGGAATTATAAGACCTGATTGGGGTATGTATGGCTTTATACTTGATTGAGAAGTTCAATCAATGATGGAAGGTCTCCTCCCCTCAACCTATTTGGTTGCATAGGTTCCAGAAAGCTTGGGCTCTTTTCTTGGAGCCCAAAATTTCTTATTTGTCTTGGAGTCTTTTGCACCAAGGACTTCTTGTTGGGGAGTGTCTACAACATTTAGGCATTCCCAACACTTCTTGCCATTTTTGTTTTCAATATGAATATTTTTTCCATATTTTTTGGGTTTGTGCTCATGCTCATTCCCTTTAGGAGTGGCTTTTTTCATTTTTTAGACCCTTTTCCTTTGCCATGTTTGAGTGGAAGAATATCATTTTGGGAGATCCCCCACCATTACCAACTATTTTTTTTGAAGTGTGGTACTTGTTTCATATGTCGACCATGTTTAGTTTATGGAGAGCTAGAAATGACTGTATCTTTGGTAAGTATACTTCCTCTTTGATAGGGAAAAATTTGTTTGGTTGATGATGTTAGCCATGTGGCATGTTTGACTGCATCTTTTTTTTTTTTGTAAAAATGTATTTTGTTAATTCTTTAATATAATATTTTTTACATCAAAAAAAATATATATAAAATACACACATAAACATATCAGATTTGAAAAATGTTGTTTGATGAGAAGGTATAATTATGAATCCATTCATTTTTGTGGTTTTATAAAAAGGGATTTGACAAGTGTTATTATAAAAATTTCTAAAATAAAAAATTCTCCACTTATTTGTGGTTTTGCAATGATCCCGCCATAATGTTGGAATGATGTCCATTGTAACAATTTGCCTATATTTATGACTAGGTTGTAGTGTTGTGGACATGACAATATTCATAGTGCATATAACCATTTTTATTTGAAAAGAAAGGTTAAAAGGTACCAAAACACCTATGACACGTACTAATACTTGTGTCATACTAATGACACACATGTAGTGATACTTGTGCCACACTGATGACACACCTATGACATATTTGGTATACTAATAAGTCATTAGTGTGTTACATAAATAAAAAGAATAAATACTTTTAAGATGCACTTTAATATACATATATTTGTGTACCATTGCACTGTGTATACCCCATATCCTTACACCTCCTAGTGTATAGCCCAAAGTTAAATATTCATACCAAATACTTATCCACGCACCCATGTACCTATACAAACTTGTTTTAAACATTATATTAATACTTGAAATATCAAATAAATATATGATCAACATTTCAAAATTTAGTTTAGTTTTATATATTTAAATATGATTAACATTTTAAATACCTTATTATAATATATTTGTAATTCTATATAAATTACCATATTGGTGTTAAATAATTTCTTTAATTAAATCTATGTATACTTGTAAAGTTTTGTGATATGTACATTAAAGGTTTTTTTTTTTTTTAAATAATTTAACATTCTGAAAAATAAAACATCAATATATGCATTTGTCTAAAATATAAGTTTTTTTTTTGGTAAGTAAGAGAATATTTATAATTAACACCGGGTTTTAACTGGTTGACCCAAAACCATTTTACAAAATAGGGTCCACTGACCAAGGCCAAGCCCTAAAAGTTTAAACTGACAACAAAAAGGGCCAAGACCTACTCTTCCAACAGAATACAACCAAACTAAACTATGGAAGCCTAATATTATGGCCATCAGAAAAGAAAGACGCAAAATAGAACTAACAAAGACAAAATCCACTTTGAGCCTTCCAATCTAAATCTATCACCATGCTAAAATATAAGCCTAAATATGCTTATCAAGTGGAATTCTCAACCGGTTAGATTTCACAATATTTAAAGAGGATATCAAGGTTCAAATATTTCAAAATGATACATGGATAATATCCAAGCTTTGTTGTAATACCAATACCACTATATGGTGATGGTATATTATGGGTGGGCCCATTTCAATCCTATATAACCAATTAAAAAAATATAAGTTTAAATATATTTTATATAATAAAACTATAAAAAATGTATTGTTAAAAAATAAACAAAATAAATTAATTAGTACTGATATTTTTTTACACAGGAGGAAATAATGGATGTTTAGAAAGGAATAGATGTGATTGATATGAAAAACCTAATTCTATGATTCATATAATTCTGAATGATTGTTGCTACCTTCAAGCAATGTGTTGCCAATAACTTGAGCACTAAAGGTAAGTTCTCAATTTCTACATACCCTAATGGCTACTTTCTTATTTTTTTAATAGTGAAGAAGATAAGGAAAATATTTTTCAATGAGGGCCATGGTTTTTTGGTAGGGCAGGGCTCTTCATGAAGCCCTGGCATACCAAGTTCAAAGCTGAGGAAGAGATGCCATCAAATGCCCCTGTTTGGGTCTGTTTATTTGGTCTTTCGATAGAATACTAGCATCCAAAGATATTCAAAACAATTAGAAATTCTTTAGGAGTTTACATGATGACTTATGATTGTACCCAAAACTTAGAGCATATGATTTATGCAAGGATTTATGTTTTAATTTATTTTGACAACCACTTCCAGAGTAGATTACTTTATAATACGGGGAAGAAATATGGGACCAAGTAGTAGATTATGAAAATATTCCATTTAGATGTAGAATTTGTCATGAATATGGTCATCTATCCAAATATTGTCTACATAAGGTCCCTAAAAAAGAGAAAGAGGATGGAGACTTGGCAGGGTTTCAAATCCCTAAACAAAAAACACAAAAAAAATAGCAACAAAAGAGAAAACAATTATTTATCCTAACACCTTTGAAATTCTTTCTTTGGATGAGCAAGAAGATGATGAGGATGGTCAAATGGAAACAATTATTATGGAGACACAGTTTGATGAAGAGAGGTAACATGAAGGATTGCATGATGAGAAATCATTAAAAGAGCTTGCCTTGATGCTAAGAAATAATAGTAAAGGGAAAAAAGTATAATATAGAAAACTAACCCAAGTGCAAAACAAAGGGGCAGGTTCAAACTACAAAAAAAATGGATCCTCAAAAATACCATACAAATTCCAATGGTAGTGTTGTGGTACCAAGAAACTAGCCTATAGTCTCAACTGGAATGAAGCAAGATACGAATAAAAGGATAAGGATGCCATAATCCTAAGGTCTATAGTCATTCTCTTTATGGCAATGTTGGAAGCTTTGGCTATTTTTCTAAGCAATTTCTAATATTTTTGGTTATTTGTTAAGCTTTGTTTTTTTCCTAGTGTTACCGTATTTTGTTTGATTTGTCAATTGCTCCTTTGGCTTAGTTTTTGTTGCATTTGTTTTTCCTGATTTCATTTGTGGTATTTTTATTTTTATTTTTGTTTGTATTTTGGTTTTGTTTTGTTATGTTATTTTTGGGGTTTTTTGTGTGTTCTGTAATCTATGATTTTTTGTTTCTTTTTGTTGTTTTGTTATGGTAGTGTTTGTTATGCTACATTGGTGGTTTTTTTTTGTGTATTTTGTGTTTTGGTGTTTTTTTTTTTTGTCATTTTTTTAAAATTTTATTTATTTATTTTAATGTGTTTTCCTCTGATGTTTGTGTGTTTGTTCTGTGTAGTTCATATTTTTTTGTTTATTTTTTCTTGTGCCTTTTCTTGTCGACACACTCAAGGAGTATGTTTTATTTGTTTTAGCTTTTTGTGTGTTTGTGTTTGTTTGTTCTTGTTGTGTGTTGTTTCAGGCATGTTTCTTGTGTGTATCAATGATGGTAGTCTAGGTGTAATCCTTGGGTGTTTTTGGTGGATTGTTGTTGAAGCCATTGGTTGAGTGAAGAACTCGAACTAGGGTTTGAAAAGAACATGAGTATCATTGTTATGTGAGATTGTTTTATAAGTATTATTTTTGAAGTCATTGGTTGATTGAAGAACTTGAACTAGGGTTTGAAAAGAACATAAGTATCATTGTTATGTGAGATTGGTTGATAACCATTGTTGGAAATATTTTGAGTGAAGGATCATATGCTTGGACTAGGGTTTGTAAGCAAGGATTGTTTCATTGAGTGATTGGTTGAGTAGAGTTGGATGAGCCTAGTCAAGTGGATGTGTGAAGTGATTGTTCAAGTTCTATAAAACAAACTATTCTATATTCTGAATTGATTTGAGGAAGTGATTGAACATTGAGGTGATTGTGAAGCATATTGAGTCTCTAACAATTCTTTGTATGTTTCTAAAAGAGTGATTGAAAGTGATTGAGAATTGAGGTGAATGTGAAGCATATTGAGTCTCTAACAATTCTTTATATGTTTCTAAAGGAGTGATTGAAAGTAATTGAGAATTATGATGAATATAGAGCATATTTATTCTCTAACAAATCTCTTTATGTTTCTATGATATTGGACAAGTTATAGTGTGGACTTGTTGAGCATATTTGAGGCAAGTCTTTGAGAAGACTTGTGGATATATTTGGGTAAGATTTTGTGAAATATTACAATACATATTTAGAACAGATTTGGATAAGTTCTTGTGAGAACTTATTGAGCATATTGGAAAATTTCTATAGAGGACTTGAGGACAGATTGGTGTGAGATTTTGTGGAAGCTTACAAGGAATATTTGAGACAAGTCTTTTAGAAGACTTGAAAGTAGAGTTGACTTATTGATTTGTTCAAACCTTGAGTTAAGTTTTGAGGTAGATCCATCATATTTGAGATTGAGTCAAGCTTTGAGTTAAGGCTTGAAGATAGATATTGAGGATAGATTTTTTCTAGACCAAAGGATTGTGTTCAGTAAAAATTCAAGGATATATTTTGGTGCAGATTTGAGGACATATTTGTTCTAGACCAGAGATAGATATTGAGGATAGATTTTTGCTAGACCGAAGGACTATGTTTAGTACATATTTGAGATAGAGCTTTTGAGGTTATAGAGTTGAGGAAAGAGATATCTAGCCATAGCAGGGAAGATAGGTGTCTTCTGTGGATAGAGGTCCATTTGCTAAGGGTAGTGGAGGTAGAGATATTCTAGAGGATCACCAACTAGAGTAGAGTTAGGAGATTGGTGTCTCCTATGGATAGATATACATGAACTTGATTAGGGTATTGGTGTCTCCTTTGGATAGAGATATATAAACATTGTAATAGGGAAAGGATTCCCAAGATATTGATTGAGAAAATTTTAGTGAAAGATTTTCTCCGTGGAGTAGCCCACATTGGGTGAACCACGTTAAATTGGTGTCTCTATTGTGTGTGATGACTTGTGAATTATTGTAGTTATTGTTATTTATATTACCATTTATTATATTGGATAATATTGTTTGGGAAAGAAAATTAAAAATTGGTCTTATATTGTTCACCCCCCCTCTCAGTATAAGCTTGTGTTCTTCACACACCATATTATATGAAAAACTAGGATGAACGATACCTCAAGAGACATGGTTAGAAAAAATATATTTATTTTGCACAATAGGAGTAGTGGATACCAAAAAATATTTTATCATGGAGTGTTAAGCCTACAAGGATATCATAATTGCATATAAGGACACTCTAAAAATGAACTTATTAATGGAAATTTTTGAAGAATTGAGAATAGAAAAATCAAGGAAACTTCTCATTAAAATCAACAACAAAATAATTACACTCCAAAGGATGATAAATGATGTTGAGATTTTTGAATTTGTTGAATAATTTTTCTCTTGGATGCTTTTAAATTTTGGAACTCTAAAAAGGAGGTCCAAGGTTTGAATCCAAAAAGTGGGGTTGTACACCTTGTCCCATATGGTCCCATAAAATATTTGGGTCCTGTGAATGTGATTAAAGTCATTTCATTTAATAATAATTATAATTTAAAAGGACCTTCATATACAGTCTCAATGGGCCTAATGGGTAATACTTTGAAACTATGAATATGAGGTCCCCGTTTTGAATCCAAAATGGATAGAGTTGTACACCATACTTCAATATGGGTCAATAAACACTAGGATTATCATGTTGTTCCATGTGGGCTATGGCCTTGTGCAAATTAATAACTACTTTATTTTACTTCTCACAAACAATTTAAGCAATATTTTTTTTTATTTGGTTAGTGTGAGAAACCCCTACGACCAATGCATAGGGCTGAGTAGTCTCCTCCAAACCATAACCCCTCATAAATCTGAGAGGTATGCTTATCAATAGGTAATTTACCACATAGAAACTACACACCCACCCCTCACACACTCATCCACACCGTAGTTTGAACCTTGTACCTCCCGAAGAAGTACCAAATCCCAAACCATTGTGTTGTCCCCCCTGGGACAACACCTTAAGCAATATTAATACTAGAAAGAAAATGTCAACATAAATTACCTTTATCTTAAATATTACTTTTGAATTAGCAAAGATTTTAGTATGTGAAATGCTTTATAATCCTACTATATCTCATGATCATTAGTAATATACCATAATACATATGTATATATTGTTGAATTATAGGATATCTTTAATATACCTTTTTAAGTTTAAAATATATTTTATTTTATTTTTTGAAAAATACGTGTATTAAATATTTATAAACACATTTTTTAAATGGATTATGTAAATTTTAGTTTATAGTATGGTCAAGACAACTAACTTAAAGGTCAATCACGAGTGGGTTAAACTTCTATACCCACTGATACTTGAACTTAAGCCTTCTCCATGGAGAATAAATTATTCCATCCATTTGAACTTAGCTCAATGCAAAGGTTCTTCACCCATTTTTTTAATGGATTATCATGTATTCTAGCTTATAATGAGGCCAAGATAATTTACTTGACGGTTAGTGACCAATGGGTTGGACCTCTATGCTCATTTATACTTGAACCTAAAACTTCTTCATAGAAAATTACTTGCTCCAATAATTTTATCTTAGTTTTATGAAAAAATGGTAAGACTCTTTTATGAAAAGGAAATATGATTTACAATTAAAAACTTATTTGTTTGCACCACTTACTCCAATCCACTGGGCTTAAAAACCTTATTTTAACAACATTAAATTTTTAAAAACTTTTTATTAAATTTATATGTATCTAAAAACTAATTCAAAAAATTCTCATTTCTTCAATATCAACTAGACTTGTAAATCCAAAAAAAAATTCTATTTACATTACACATTTTTCAATAAGAATTATAAAAAATTTTATACTCATTATTTTTAAAATATATCATCTCAAAAATTGATAGCATAATTTTCTCTCTTTTGTAAGCATAGTTGCATGCCAAATTGATTATAACAAAATATTTTTTATGTTGTCCTTTAATTTTTTTATTTATAGTAAAAGGAATTTTTAAAAGGGTCCTCAAACCTATTACAAGTAGGTTTTTTAAAGGCTCCCAACCTTGGATATAAAAAAACCACCTAGAAGGACTGGGCTAGATTCCATGATGTAACGATCTAAAAAGTATACACTCGACTAGTGCATCAATTGAAATTGAGTATTAAAGTAATAAGGAACAAAAAAAAATGAATTTAACAAGAAATAAGGTTTCCTTTCATTAAAACATTGTCAAATCCAAAATACATATATGTCCCATTTAGGGATACTCAATTTTTGATTCAATTGATACAATATTGAAAACCCTCTAAACGAGGGGGAGGTGTAATCCGTAAAATTTTTAGAAGGTACACGAACTCCTTAAGACAAAATATAGCCATATTATCCTTTGATTGGAGGTATATGCTACCTTGAATACCTTGAAAATGAATAGGTCCTGTGAATCCTACATTCAAGAAACAACATGAAAGCAGTTAATAACAAAGGATGCCTCTCTTGATGAGGCTCTTGATGGAAAATTGCATAAATCGATGATAAAGAAAGAAATAGAGCATGTGAATCTATGAATATATGCAATAAATCATCAAATTAAGGTAAAGCATGTAAAGAAAGCATGAAATATAGCAATTAGGAAGACTAATTAGCCATTAGAACTTGAAAATATGAAACTAGCCTAGATTGAAAAATGCAAGAAAAATGGAAGCAAATCTACCTCTAAATCCTAAATTAATCGATTAGATGTCTACTAAAATGTTAATCTATGCTAGATTAAGCTAATTGCACAACTAGAAATGAAAATCTACTGCTAAAATAAAATAAATTAAAGATCAAACTCTCACTACGGGTTTGAGGTGCAGCTGGCACTATTAGCCACGACTGACAGCCGCGACTGAGCTGCAAATGTCTTTTTTCTTGTAATAAAGGCTTGGATCTCTGATTCCCTCTATGGAATTAATGATAAAGGGTCACCTCTATGTCCCAAGATGGATTTGTGGTCGAATTTTATGAGATTCACGTTCGATTGGCTTGATTTTGTGATTTATGCTTCCTAGTCCTTTGGAAGCTCCATTGATGGATTCATGCTTGTCACTCCATAATTGGGCACCATTTTGACTCTCCTAAAGGGGTTGTCAACTCACTATCCATTTTGGAAGAGCTTCGCTATGCTTCAACTCAATATTTTTCCATACTTCTCCCTAATTTTGATGGGGGTATTATAGCCTTCCTAATCTCTAATATTGGCTTTCTTGGGAAGACAAGATCAATATCCAGGAGGTTGGATCAGTTGGGAGGAAAAATTTCAAAGCTTCCCCATCGAAAACTGTTTGAATTCTCATTTCCTAAATGGTTGTAACTAAATTTGGCTCAACATGGGATTCAAAATAATTTTTATGCTAGTCATAGCTCTGAGGTGCAGCTAGCTCTATTATCCACTGGTGTCAGCCATAGATCTAAGGTGCAGCTAGCTCTATTAGCCACTAGTGTCAGCCATAACTAAGATTGATTATGCCAAGACTACCTAAATTGAGTGGTTAAAATCATCGCTTCACATTGGAGTTGTCCAAGATCATTCATATGGTCTATTAGAATACCCATATGATTAGTCGCCTCAACATGACGTGTTTTAGGTGTCTACAAATACCCATTTTGAGATGCATTGTGAGAACGAACAATGTTGAGAAAAAATAGACCTCCTTAAACCATGTTATAAGTTAAATGATGATTATTGATCTGATCAACATTAGATGCCCATTCCTGCAAAAGGACACACATCTTAGAATAATTTCTTCCAACTGAGGGAAGGCTTAAATTTGTCAAGCTTTTGCAAGCTCCAATGGTGATCGGGTTGCTTCAGTGCTACAATAGTACTAATAGGTGGAGAGTTACTAACTTAACTATTATAGTTATTTTTTTCCCTAGCAAAGGGTAAGCTTATGATAGTTGTTGGCAATGATTCGTAAGATGGATACAATTTGACAAGATCAAGTGATCTCCTGTTGAATTTGATTATGATAATTGATATTATGACTACTTCCTCAAGCAATGATTCGATGAGGGTAGGACAATGAATGAAGTGATGATTCGCTTGACCAACATGATTGACCTAAATAATTGAAGAGTTTAGCACTGTTGCATTACTTGGCAAGGCCTAATTTAGCCATGATTACAATTGTTAATAGTAATTGTATATCTCTATCCCGTGGAGCAGTCTAGTCACAATGGCCTTCTTGGGGAATCAAGAGGATAGCAATTTTGATTAGGTTTGTGTTGAATTAAAATGTTCAATGATCTACTAAAAATGTCATAGAAGAATTGATATAAATCCTCATTCCCATGGTGCAGTCCAACCATTGTGGCTTTCTTAGGGATTGAAGTGAAGCATATCAATTTAGCAATGACTAATTTACCCCAAATTGCCTTATGGTAATTTACTCATATTTCCATATTGCATGGATCAAAATTCACTGCAACCACCAAGTGTATAGGGTAAATAATTGCATACAAGGCACATTCAAATTTTGAATTATGTAAATTTTTTGTTATTTTTTGAAAATTTTGAGAGTTTTGGACCATTAGATATTTTTTATTTTGCGTTGTGAAGCTCCTCATGGTGAAATTTTAAGGGCATCTATTTCTATATTCTAGCCACACTTGTTAGTCACAACCAGTTTTTATAAATTCCTTAGTTGCGGATCTAACCCGCAGTTGGCAAACCCTAATTTTGCACCCGTGATTGCCAAGCACGGTTGAGGGAAAAATCAGAAATATAAAAGAAAAATCTATCATTTTTACTTCATCATTTTCCAATTCATTGTCACTATCAAGAGATCTATGAGAGGTGATATTAAGAAATTAACCTGAAATACTATCGAACCGAAAACTCACACCCATGGCTAACCAAGCAGAGGCATCTTCCAGTGGTGGAGTCGGTGCCACGAAGGTAGCATCACATCTCTCTCATTTGATTACCAACTTAAAATGAACCTCATTAATTAATGGGTTAAATGAACCAAATTAAACTACTGGTAAAGAACCTCGCCTAGTTAGAATTAGTCTAGGTTAGATTAGATGGAAGGGTTTTTAATTTTTTTTGGGTTGCTGGATATGGGAAGTGACCTCGAAAGGGGTACTTCTCTTAGCCATGGGTGGTAGACACAGATCCAAATTGGAAAATTAGGGGCTATTACTATTAGCTACAGTGGTATTCAAATCCTAATGGTCATAAATTTGACCATTGCCACCGGCCACGGGTCATAGCTGTGGTTGAGCAACTTTAGACCAATTTTTCAATTTTTTTTATTTTTATTAAATATGACTGGTTAATTGATTTTTTTTTAAATTTTCTTGTGCTTTTATAAATATTTTTATATTTTTGAAGATATTTTGAATTTTTTTGACTTTTGAAGTACATTTTTGATGTTTTTGATTGATTTTTATGTATTATTATTTACCCTTTTAGCTAACTTCTAGAGCGAGGGAGTCTAAGCTCTTTTACGACCTCCTCCATGGGATTAGTGATGCTAACTAGGAGTGGTTTACTGCTATAGGCCTTGATTATATCATCCAACTACCATCCATTAGGGCTGACCAAACCTATATGACTGCTTTGGCTTATCATTGGGATGCACGGACCAATACGTTTTACTTGTTGATTGGAGAGATCATGGTCACCTTGGAGGATGTTTACTGCATATTTTGCATCCCTATTTATGGTGAGGCCATCACCTCTTCACCTACCACGAGGGTGTACCCATTGAGAGCTGGTACAAGACATCTTCATAGAGCGATAGGCCATCTCGATGTACTTGTACATACACTTCCTACTCCCAGATACATCTGGAGTGAGGTTACTTTGGAATCTCTTGGCTAGGATGTAGGACCTACTATGGACTGCTTAGATGTAGATCTTGGGGAGGGATACCTCCATTGCCACTCTATAAGCATAGGTGAGGGTAGCTTAGGATTAGTTAGCACAAGGATAGGAGCAATGGTGTAGATACTAGGAGGATAGGACTCTTCACCTAGCACATATTAAGAGTGCCACTATGGCTCTAGAGAGGATGACGCTTCAATAGGATCTTCTATAGTATCAGATAGACCTTCAAACTCAAGAGGGATCTGGTGAGGAGTGCGTGAGGTGAGCCCTCAACTCCATAGACTGCTCCTATGGCTCTAGTTGTATAGGGACCCATAATATTGGACCCTTCTATAGATATAAGGTGACTGCAAGCTCTCATACAAACCCATATTAGGTAGTGCACATCAAATGATGCTTACATTGCTCTTCTAGAGGGATAGGTCAAGTTGCGTGGTGGTGAGAATTCATAGAGATCCATAGATCTAGGGACCTAGAGGACCCAAACAAGGAATACAAGGCAGTACTCATCTCAGCCTAGCCATAGGACTCACAAATATGAGAGGTCCACCAATACTAGCTCCAGGTGGTCTCACCTAGAGGGTGGAGGTGATGGAGGAGCCTCCCAAATAGGGGGTACAGGCACTGCTTAGTACATATATTATTAGATATTTGTACCATTTTTGGGTGTAAGGTTTGAGGACCTATATAGTTGTAGCCTACGGGAATTTTGGACATATATCTATGTACTTTTTGAGACACACATATATATGATTTGACATTTATGAGACTCATTATGTGTACATTTATTTATTTTATGTTTATGAGATGCATATGGATGTGATGCTTATATATGATGTTTATCTGATGTTATATGATGTGATGTATGGATGACATGCACTTGCTAGATGATGAATGTATGAATAGATATTATGATCTAGATGTGTAGATGGACTACTATGATGTATGCATATGGATGCAATGTTAGATGTTAAATGCATTTTTAATTTGATTTACTTGTGTGCATTTAATTTATGATGTTATGATATGATGAATGCAATATATGTAATGTATTATTTACATGATGATGATATAATATAAATGAACTTGTATTCTTTAATCACTTAAAACAGAAGGAATGAATGCAATATGTGTTAACAATCTAATGGATGACACCATAGAATGTATAACAATCATGAAATGTAATTGATATATCTTGTCATAAGAATTAATCAATTAGACATCTATATGTAAAATGAAATGATGTATTGTTTCTATTCATAAGCTTTTGTAAGTTAAAATAATATGCACAACATAGTTAGTGGTCATCTAAATATCATTGCTGATATCCATCCGGTATCTAACCTATGTTATGAACACCCTTTAACAAAAAAAATTATTATAAAAAGAAGTTTATAATTGATGAATTGAAATAGATTTTTGCTATTTGGGAATTTTTGAGGTTTTCCATGAAAATCAAACACCCTAGTTGACTTATCAAAAGTTGTATAATGACTATACTAAAATTTTGAAAGATAAAGTTTTTATTATGAGAGACCAAGCTATTCATTACCCCTATTTGTGCAAATGAATATATTATATGAGAAATAAGCATACCCCAATGCCAGGTGGGATTCATTCAGCCTATTTTTGTATTAGGGATCCTCAAATGTCCACCCGATCCTACTTTTGGACTTAGTTAGACTAGCCCACTAGGCAATACAAGCCACCTAAAGCTAGCTCATTTGTGAATTGCTAGACCTACCCCAATGTCATACGGGATTCATTCAGCCCATTTTTGTATTGGGGATCACTCCATGATTTTTGAATATTGACCATTCCAGTGATTCAAGCTCACTCCCTTATTTTCTTCAATTTATTCGGATACTTGCTCATATATAGTGATAAAAATCACTATTTATTTTGTATCTTGTTTTTTTTTTTAGATTAAGGGATTGGATTTGACTCTAGGATTTTTCTCCTTTTTGTGTAAGTAAGGGATTTCTTCGGGTAGGATGGGAATATTGTCCTTTTTCCAATGATCTCTACTCTAGACCATTACACCTCAAAAATGAGTAAGTAACAAAACCTTTCGCTTAAGGTGACTCGGATCACTTTTTAGTGTTCATCCTTCCTTGCCATAATTAGGATTTTTAATGTGTTGATTAGTGATGGTATTTTGATATGCTGGGTGCTATCAAAAATAGACCTCATCTACAAAATCAAAGCAATATTTCTACCAAATTTTGAGAAGACCACTAGGTATGGCTGAATGACCAAAAAACCTGGTATATTCTTCATAGAAACAAGAGGGGTTGTTTTGAAAAACACAAGTACTCACAAGGGTGATGGAATATGATGATGCACAGATGCATTATTGAAATACAAACATGGTGTCATTTGTAATATTTAAAACACAACCTATTCTAATGCAAGTGTGATGGATGGAAATGCCTAATGCAATAAAATTAAATGAATGCATGTGAAAAATAAAAATGTATAATGTAAATGTTTTTGCAGTTTTGAATATGTAATATTTTTATATTTTATTACTTTTTAATTTTTATGGATTTTAAATTTTTTCATATTTTTGAAAATGTTTAATTATTAAGTGTGGAACACCTTAAGATGAAGTATGTTGAGAGGTTCAAGCTCTTCAACACCTTATAGCAATGTTAGACAATACGTTCCAGGTCCAATATGCTCTGAGATGATATAAAGACCTAACCAGTTAGCCGTAAATTTATCTAGCAAGTGCGGCGATAGGTTTGAGTTCTATTGGTTCTCTTTCAGCACAAGATCACCAACCTTAAAGTCTCTCATATGGACTTTATTATTTTAAGATCATTTTAAATACTATTGATAAATGTGAAGATGCTCCAAGGTATTCATGCGATGTTCATAAAGAAGCATCAATTGATCAAGGTGAGCTTGCCACGCAGTGTCGTCATCGATGAACTCTTTCAATGTGATGTGCAACATTGGAATTTCTAACTCTAAGGACATAATGGCCTCGAAAATATATATGAGAAAAAATGGGGTTGTCCCATTGGGCATCTAAATGCTAGTCCTGCAACCCATAATGCAATGGGTAGCTGGATGTACCAATATTGTGGTTTTCTTGTACCATATTTTTCAAGATAGCTACTACTATCTTGTTTGAAGCGTCAACTTGCCTATTTTCTTGTGGATAGTATGGAGTTGTAAAACTATGTTTTATATTGTACTTAGATGTCAAAGCCCTTATAGTTTTATTCTTAAATGATGTTCCATTATCCAAGATTATCTTGGATGGTATCTTGAAACGACTAATGATATTATGAAGTATAAACTCTACAATACGTGCTCTAGTTGTCACTGTTAAAGGGATTGCTTCCACCCACTTTATAAAATATTCAGTAGCCATTATGATAAATGTATGTCTACCCAATGACGAGGGAGAAATCTTATCGATTAGATCTAAACCCCAATGAGCAAATGGCCAAGATGCTTGGATGGGCTGTAAAGCCTATGATGGCAAGTATGTAAGATTAGCATGATGCTGACATTTAACACATTTCTTGACATATGCAGTGCAATCCTTCTCCATAGTGGGCCAATAATAACCCATTCGAAGGATGCACTTTACAATGGCCATGCTGCTAAAATGGACACCACATGTACCATCATGAGCTTGCAAAATTTTCCAAGCTACTTCTTGGGGCTCAAGACAATGAAGGAGAATTACATCATAGCTTTGATGATACAAGATGTCTGCTAGCAAGACATACTTTATCACTTTTTGCCTGAATGTGTGCTTCATGACATGCAAAAATACCTAAGGGATTAAACCAAGCTTAAGGAAGTCATGCAATTGTGATATCCAATCCTGATAAGCTTCTACCTCAACTGACAAGACAACTTGTTTCCCTGGCATTTTACTAGCTATGAATGCAAACTAGGATACAAACTTGTGGTGAATGGTGGTTCCACTCCCTGTAGGACCTTGCAAGATCAAAGACCCCTAGGATGCCTTCTTGAGAAGGTCTCTAGCTTTATAGAACCACTCATAGTTTGGTTCTAAATGAATCATGTTGATTGATTACTTGTTATAGAAAGCCTCATGTTGCATCATGACATGTGATAGTGTATTTACCTGAATGGTAGTAAAATTGATAGAAAGATTCTGAAGGATTAAAGATCCCAAATATGCCATAGTGTCTACAAATTTGTTTGATGTAAGAGGTATTGCATCGATGTTTTAGCACTCTATATGGGCTACATAAGTTTCATCAAGATCCTTATAAGCTTTTAGAATAGGACACCTACATTGAAAAATTCATTTTACTTGATTGACTATGAGAAGGGAATCACCAAAGATGTTTAATCATTTAATATTCATGGTGATAGTTGTTTGGAGGTCCAAGATTAGGGCTTTGTATTTAGCATTGTTATTGGTACAAGGAAATTCTAACTTAAATGACAAGGGCATTGGAGCACCTTATGGTTTGAAGAGGACAATTCCTACACCACCCCCTTGCTCACACTTCAAACCATTGAAGAAAAAATTCATGTAAGCTTTATTAACTTGTTCTTCAGGTTCAAGAGATTCTGATAATGCAAATACTACATCATCAGGAAGCTCAATGGTGAGGGGCCTACTATTATCAAGAGGTGCCTCTACCAGATGACCATATATGACCTATTCCTTGATGGAATTTTGGTTGATGAATTCTAAATTGAATTTTTTTAATAGCATGATCCACTTTGCAGTACGTGTATTATAATATGCCTTTCTCATCATATACTACAAAGGATTTTGTTTGGATATCACATACGTTGTATGACTTAGCATGTAATGATGTAACTTCTTTGTTGCAAATACCACTACTAAACACAACTCCATGTATGCATACCCCAAATCATAACTCACCAAGGTGTTATTGATGTAATATATCACTTGCTCTTTGTCTTGTACATTCTTTTGGGCTAACATAGTTCCCAATGCAAAGTCATTAGCTGATATGTACAAAAAGAAAGGTAAATTCAATCTTGGTGGAGCTCACACTAATGACATTGTCAGGTATTACTGGATTTTAGTGAAGGCTGCTTAACAGTCCTCATCCTAGTTGAATGGTACCCCCTTGTGTAGTAGTTGATTCATGGATCAGCATTTGTTTGATAATTGTGTGATAAATCACTTTATGGATGCTACTTTGCCTTGTAGTCTTCTTAGCTCTTTGGTATTTGTGGGAGGATGCATTTATAATATGGTCTTGACCTTCACTAGGTCAACTTCAATCCCTCACTTTGAAATGATGAATCCTAAGAACATTCCTAAAGTTACACCAAATACACACTTTTTGGGATTCAACCTAACATTATGCTCTATCAGGTGAATGAAGACCTTCCTCAGAACCTCTGCATGCTCTAAATGTATCAATGACTTTGCCAATAAGTCATCGATATAATATTCTAATATTTTGTGCATGTATTCATAGAAAATGTATGTAATGGCTCACTAATATGTGGCACCATCAGTTTTAAGGCCGAATGACATAAATTTGTAACAAAATGTTCCCCATGGTTTTGTGAACATGGTTTTATGCTGGTCTTTGGCTTTAATCTAAATTTAGTTGTAACCAAAAGAATTACCCATAAGGGAGATTATTTTATGACCTATAGTTACATCTACAAGAGCATCTATGTTGGGCAACAAAAATGAATCTGTTTGTCTTGCCTTGTTAAGGTCTCTGAAATCTGTATAGATACGAATCCTTCCATCAGGTTTTCCTATAGGTACCATGTTTGATACCCATTATGGATAGTTAATGGAGATAATGAACTCTACATACAACAACTTTTGTAGCTCATATTTAACCATTAAAGCAATTGTGGGATGCATCTTTCTGAGCTTTTGCTTGACATGTATTTTGGAGGGATCTAGAGAAAGGTTATGAGTAACCATTTTCAGATCTAGTCCCAACATATCCTTGTATGTCCAAGCAAAAATATTAGGTCTCTCTTTCAGAAAAGGGATGATATTGGCACACTCATTAGGAGATAAAATATCTCTAAACTTAACCTTCTTAGGATTAGTGGGATCATCACTATATCCATATCGAAGGTTTCCTCTACTGACATATGTGATCCCTCATCAAGCTGGTGAGGCATAGGAATCAAGTGGATGTCTTTAGCTAGGTTTAACGGTTCCACATTGGAGTTTCCCTCAGTGTGATAAACATCATATGTACAGCTTGGTGTAAAATAGAAATGTTTTAACATTTTTTCATTAGGGAAAAAATATTCAGGCTCTAGTGGTGAATCAGCACAATCCCAATCAATAGCATCTATATCTAGATACAATGGTTTGGAGGGATCAGCTAGATTGTGAAGTGGAGTGGTAAATTCAATGGAAACCATATTTATGGAATAAATTAAATCTCTAGGACCACATGTGTGCAATTCTAACTTATCTGTGTTGTTTGCATATCCAATATGTGGCTATGGGAGTATGGGGATATCTGGATTTGGTCTATGAATAGTCTCAAAAGTGAGATCGCCTGGCTTAAGGAGTTGCATGTATGTCGATAGATTAGGGAAGACTATATGATAAATCATATCCAAATTGGGTGGTCTCCCTCTAAGGTGCAGGCTAGGATAGACTCTCCGATACATCTCATCAATGTCAATCAGCTCATGATGATGGCATAAATAGTGAGGCCTAAGATAGGTTCTCTCGATCTCATCCTCATAATCACTGTCGTATATGAGTCCTTCACTACAACCAACAAGAATTGAGTGATTAGCAATATGAGGCCCAAGGTAAGCCCACTCTTCATAGCCACTATCATTAATGTCATTCTCACCCACTATCTCCATGGGAAACAAATGATATAAATATAGAGGACCTAAGTAAGCCAACTCAGTCTTGTCCTCATATTGTTCATTGCTTGAGGATTTATCATTATCATATGTTCTAGAATCATAATATGATCCATCATTTTTGACAATGAACTCTGCTTTCGCTTCCTTAGAAGTGACTTATGATTCAGTGTCGATTGCTATACCCAGATTTTGGATCTGCATTCCAGTGTCATTGGTAGCTTCACGACTTTCGATGTCCAAGTCAACTCTTGGAATATCTCTTGAATTGACTTCTCCAATGATGTTATCATGATAGATCTTCGGTGGCTCAATAGAGACATATGTTACTAGCCTATTACCCCTTTGTATGTTATAAGGGTTAGGGGGATAAGGATTCCAATCCAAATCATCCCCTAAACTAAGGTTTAGATGATCTAAAGATGCTACTAGGAGATCATCCTATCCTCTTATATGGTAGCCTAACATGAACCTATCAGTTGGTAGCTAATATTGTGGTTTGATGGGAATTCAGTTTCATTGCTTGAATAAGCCTAAGTCATAGCCATACCAATGGTAATGTTTGAAATAGCACAAGGTGAATTCAAGGTTAGACAAACAATGAACATTTGCCATGAATGGTTCATCATCATACTTATCTATGGGCATGTGATATGTCAGTTGATCAAGCCATCCATAAATAAAGTTTGTTTTGTTCAGCGAAACCCCCAGTGGTACCACCATTCCCACGAGATAGTGATGGGCTTGAGGTCGACCCATATCCTATGTAGTTTTCATAAATGATATGAATGTCATGTTCTACATGATATATTCTACTAATCCAAGATTAACCAAATGTACGATCACCTACGGTGTAGATGACCCTACTAAAGAAGTAGGTGAGGCAGGCTAAGGTGCCTTCTCGACTTGATTTTGAGCTTCTCCTTCGTCCACGGGACTAGGAACCTTGATAGTTGCTACCTTGGGTGCTTGCATTGACTCTTTTTTGTCCATAACTATCTTAAGCTTCTTATCATTCCTAATAATTTTGGATGTTGTAGGCTTTGTCAAAGCTAATTTTGTGTGCTCTAATAGTTGTGGTGTTGTCGTGGAAGGTCCTACACACACTCCTTTTAATTTACCTTCTGGATGTTTGATTGGCAATGTCGATCGTATATCTAGATGTGTTGAGGAGAGAATGAAATCTCCTGGTAAATCTGCTAAGTTCACATATTTAAATGGCTCTTTGTCAGAAGGCACCATGTGAACCTGTCCCTCATGTATATATTTAATACATTGATGTAAGATCGAGGGAACACAACATATTTCTCTAATCCAATGCCTCCCCAGGAGGATGTTATACTGCATGGCACCTTCTATCACATGACACATAATAGGGATGGTCTTCAATATGACCTCAATAAGGACTATAGTACCTACTGTTGAGCATAACACATCGTTAAATGCTCTCAAGGTGAAAGTGGAAGGTACATTGTATGATTTTGTCAACTTCAGATGCTTCAGTTCCTTGGTGGTAATAATGTTGATTGATGACCTTGTGTCAATAAAAACCCATTTGAATGGTGTGTGATTTACACATGCAATTATATGTAGCAGTGGAGATCATCTTAATATTATAATCATTGAATTGAATCATTGGCTCACTGCACTACTGCACATATCCCATGACATTCATAAATGCTTTAGGGTCCTAGGACTAAACTTTGATAAACCTTAGGATTTCCATGAGCATATCCTTGTGCTTAGGAGACTTCTGAATTAGTTCACAGATTGACAACTTTGTTGGATTTATCTGCAGGATTGAACAAGCCTACTCCTGATTGTCACCATAGGTCTAGTTGGTGGGCCTGGAAAATTTTGTGTTGGCCTTTGTTGAGGTGCAGTGTGCACCCTAATTGAAGTTGGAGGTAAATTTGGTCACTCATACCTCCATTGTATTGTGACAACATTGACCATACCAATGAATCCTTGAGTTAGCGGTTCCACCTGTACTTGATTCACATGACCAACATTGTTCCTAGGTGGCTTGTAATTCAGTAAAGGGTTATTTAATATCCCTATATTTTGGTTTTCTAGAGCTCAGGGGTTGTCCATAGTTAGCTCTCCTTTTTAAATCATGTTCTGTACGTGTTTAAAACTCCAAAATCCTTCGATGTCATGTACCTTCATCCTATGGAAAGTGCAATATAGATCATAACTATACCCCTTTGTATTGGGTTTATTGGGGTCTATTAAATTGATCTCTAGTAATTTGAGGACCTTGGCCTTGTACAATTTATGGAATATCGATTTCAGTTACTCTAACAAAAGTGTGAACTGGCGAGGTGAGCATTGTTATTTATTCTTACCCTTCTTGTTATTATTGCACTGGTCATTTCATGCAGGAGGAGGTTGGGATTGATAATTTTGTTGTTGACCCTTATCCCCTTTCTGGAAGTTTAACACCACTTGGTTGACGTGGGCTAGCTTGGCCTATTCTTTTTTATTTTAGGTGTTCTTCTTGTTCTACTCTTTGTTCTGAAGCTTCAAGTTACCATCCTATAACTTGATGTCCTCTATTACCTTGGATTGCACCAAGGCTTCCTCAAATGTTTGATACTATTGCAATTGCAATAGTAATGAGATGTGCTTCACACAAGTCTTGGTAAAAATTCGAGTTAGTTCTATGGTCATAATGAAAAATGGTAGTTTTGCCATTATTTTTATTCATATTTTCCCATAATCCATGATCGACTCATCATCATGTTGCATTAAAGTAGCCAGATCAGATAGGTTTACCTTATTCTTTATGATGAAGGAGAAGCATTCAAGATACACATTAGCCAACCATTCAAAGTTGGTTATGTTGTACCTCTTAAGTTGATTGAACACTCTCAGGTAGAGCCTGAGAGGGTTGTGGTGAAGGTTCTCAGAAATAGAGCATCATTGCTTTCTATCTAAAAGCACATGTCCATATATCTAATAACATGTTTCTTAGCATCCTCCTCTCCTTGAAAATTCTCTAGATTTGACATCTTGAAGTATTCAGGATATGTTGGAATGGGCATTGATGGGCACAAAGGCTCATTAAAAATATTGTTCAAAGTTTGCTTTTGATAATCCATCCCTTGTTTCTTTATTGCTCGAACCTTGTCTTCCAAGGCCTAATAGACCTTCGAAGATAGAATTTCCTCTTCTCTAAGAGGTCATTGGGGAGCCTTTGGAGGTAAATTCTTCTTCGATCAAGGTGGAGGACTAGGTTCATCCTCCATGTCTACTAGAGAGATCTTAGGATAATCTTGTTCTTGTTTATCTCCTACTACTTCTTCGTACTGTGCACGCCCATGATGTTCCAGTGCTTAGCACTGCATCATGTTTTGAGCCATGTGGTGAGTACGGTTTTCAATATGCTCAGGGTGCAAATCAAGCTATGAAGTAGCTCATATATGAGTGCACTCCTTGTACTCAATCTAAGGAGGTAGATTAGTGCTAGTCAATTGATCCTCTCACTCAGTACACTCCTTTTGATCAAGGATGCATTACTCAAAAATATGCTACCTTAGAAACCTCTGTCTCTGAGTATCCTCATTTTTGAGGTGCTCACACTCTACACATATGTCTTCTAATTAATCCTAGAATATTTTGTCATTGTTCTGACACCAATTTCTATGATGGATCTATAAGATCGACCGTATGTGGTATCTAGTGTATTCATTCTATCTGAGTAGCTTTGTCAATGTGACCCTTGATAGACTTGTTTGCCATGCTCTTACCCTTATCTATGTAGACAACATTCATGTTCTACTATTATTTGTGCTCTATGCCCATGTGGGTCGATGGGGTAGGTATACTATGAGAACACTTAGAGCATTCTCCTAGTTCTTGGATAGTCCTATGTGTTATCTCACTATGAGAACTCATAGAATGAGAGTGCACAACTGAGGGTTTATACCCTAGCTACCCTAAGACTCTATCCAAAACATCTAATTGTCTAGTACACCATGAATCATGTGGTGGCATACCATTGACTCCAACTTTAGACATATCAAATGTGAACTTAACAAGTTCATTGTTGTTTAGAGTTTGTATGAGCCTATGCTTTGAAGCATCCCTCTCTTCATGCCCTTGAGTGGACGAATTTTCTACTTGTCTATTTTGAACTAACGGGGGGCCTAGAACATCCCTTAGCTAGATTATGAATGGGCAGTAACTTAGTTATAGTTCCTTCCTCAATGATGTACTCTTATGTAGATCTAGTGGATCCATAAGGTATGCAATCATGATATGTGCTTCCATGCTCGAAGGTCCCATGTTGGGATCTTCCATACTCGGATCTATTTCGCAAGGCATGTACATTGCTTCCTGTAGGTGGGGTATTCTGATGAGAATCCCATGCGTAGAGTTATCCCATATAATGCTCTTTGAATGTTTTTTAGGAGGATCTTGTGATTGAGGGTTTGACGTATTGTGTTGTGCATTGGGTGGATCTTTAGCTTTGACCTTAGTTTTGTACCAAGATCAGCCTCTCTATGTTCTAACCATGATGGGAATTATCTTATATGTATATTTTAAAACAAACAAAATAAACAAGAATGGCTATCTATTTTAAATTATATTTGTGACCCCTACACTGGTTTGATGTGTTTGAAAACTTAAATTACTCTCATAGTGTTTGAAATTGTTGATGTAATGATCAATAGTTTAAGGGTTTTTACCTATATGCTCGTAGCTTGAAAATTGGTAATGAAAGTTACGATCACGTAAACCCCTTAAAATGTGGATATAAAATCTACACCTGAGTAAGGAGTACAAGTCCTATCGATCCTCCCCCAGCACCCCATGCATAGTGATACACCCCTTCGAAGAGGAATGCATGCTATTTTACATGGTTAGGATAGATCTTGGAGTCAGTATTGGCCAAGTAACAGGGTTCGAGGGAGTTGGGCTAATGGATGGAAATCATTGCCACCGTCGTTGAACCCTACTAGTGTTTGGATATGACTTCCAACTCACCAACATTTAAATAATGCATGGTGTGTGTTTGTTCATTTTAAATTTTACATGAAAGTAAAAATGCAACACCAAGAACTCAATGCTCTTTCCTAAATGCCTAATGATAGAGACGTTTAACATTTAGAAATATGCATCTAAATAATCTATATGTTATTTCAGAGAATGCACATTAAATTTTCTAATAGGCCTCTGATTGGGCCACAACAAGAAAACTCTACAAACAAACTCTAACTGTCAGTCACAAAATAGAATCGTAGGTAACAATTCTCACCATGGGATAGATCCATAGGCCAATAATTTAGCTGTGTTTGATAGGCATAGCTAAAAGTGCTAGCCATGGTTGTCAAGCGTGGCTGACAGATAGCATGAAGTTCGCATTGATTCTTTTTCTTCTACTATTTTCTATGTGATTTTAATTAGCTAAAAACTAGAAACACAATAGAAAAATTATAAACATAGAGGATCATAATTACATGAAGTCCTCATATGATGGAGATACATTCTGATATCTATCTACTTTTTTGATCTTCTTCTAACCACGACTTTCAAGCATGGCTGAGACTGTTCGCCATGGATGTCAAGCATGGTTGACACCTACAACAAAAAAAGTTTAAAAATCCATCAGTTATTGCAAAATTTGTAGGGATTTTGTGATGATCGCCATCTATAATGATCTAAAAAGTATACACCCAACTAGTGCATCAATTGAAATTGAGTATTAAAGCAATAAGGAATAAAAAATAATGAATTTAACAATAAATAGGGTTTCCTTTCATTACAAATTTTTCAAATCCAAATTACATATATGTCCCACTTAGGGATACTCAATTTTTTATACAATTGATACAATATTGAAAACCCTATAAACGAGGGGGAGGTGTAATCTATAGACTTTTTAGAAGGTACACGAACTACTTAAGACCAAATATAGCCTTCTTCTCCATTTATTAGAGGTATATGCTGCCTTGAATACCTTGAAAATGAATAGGTCCTACGAACCTTACGTTTAAGAAACAACATGAAAGGAGTTAATGACAAAGGATGTCTATCTTGATGAGGCTCTTGATGGATAATTACATAAATCAATGAAAAAGAAAGCAAGAAATCATGTGAATCTATGAAGATATGCAAGAAATCATCAAATTACTGTAAAGCATGTAAAGAAAGCATGAAATATAGCAATTAGGAAGCCTAATTAGCCATTAGAACTTGAAAAGCATGAAACTAGTCTAGATTGACAAATGCAAGAAAAATGGAAGCAAATCTACCTCTAAATCCTAAATTAACCGATCAGATGTCTGCTAAATTTGTTAATATATGCTAGATTAAGCTAATTGCACAACTAGAAATGGAAATATACTGCTAAAAAAAAGAAAATTAAAGATCAAACTCTCATCGCAGGTCTGAGGTGCAACTGGCATTGTTAGCCATGATTGACAATCGTGGCTAAGCTACAAATGTATTTTTCTTGTAGTCAAGGCTTGGATCTCTGATTTCCTTCTTGGAATTTATGATCAAGGGTTGCCTCTATGTCCCAAGATGTATTGGTGGTTGAATTTGATGAGATTCATGTTCAATTGGCTTGATTTTGTGATTTATGCTTCTTATTCCTTTAGAAGCTCCATTGACAAATTAATGTTTGTCACTCCACAATTGGGTAACATTTTGACTCTCCTCAAGGGTTTTTCAACTCACTATTCATTTCAGTAGAGCTTCACTGCACTTCAACTCAATATTGTTGTAGAATTCTCCCCAATTTGGAGGGGGTCATATAGCCTTCCTAATCTCTAACCTTGGCTTGCTTGGGAAGCTAAGATCAAGATCCAAGAGGTTTGATTAGTTGGGAGGAAAACTCTTGAAGCTTCCCCTCCCAAAACCATTTGAATTCTCATTTCCCATACCGTTGCAATCAAATTTGGCTTAGCCCAAGATTCAAAATAGTTTTGATGCTAGCCACGGCTCTGAGGCATAGCCAGATCTGTTAGCTACTGGTGTCAACCGTGACTAAGACTAATTAGGCCAAAACTGCCTAAATTGAGTGGTTAAAACCACTACTTCACATTGGAGTTTTCTAAGATCATTAATATGGTCTATTAGCATACCCATATGAGTAGTTTCCTTGACATAACACATTTTAGGTGTCTACACATGAACAAGCCCAAAATACCATGCCAACTTTACTTGGAGGAAAAATTCTAGGATAGAATGAAACAACCTCCTAGCAAAGGTTGTAAAAATTAAAAAAAAACAACTAACAAAAAAATCCAACAAAGGAGAAACGAGCGATCATAAATACATTTACATACAATATTAAAATTTTAAATTTGAAAATTCTACCCAGAACTGCAAACACTTTAAATGAACAAAAATTTGAAATTCCTCTCACTATTGGGGCCCTGAATTCATGAACCAGACATCCATAACTAAAACCATGAAAGACCTCAACACTAGAAACCCTATGACAAAGACCAAGTTGCATATTTAATATCACCCCAAGATGCCCAAAAAACCATCCAGACCTAACAAGACTAAACCAGAAAGACCGAAATCACTTGTTGGAAGTTTTTCAAAACAAGGTCTTTGGAGGCCTACCAACTTTTTTTTTTTAATCTCAACAAGAAATCCTTTTTTAGAACATACTCCTGAGCATAATTGTCCTAGGACCCCTCAATTGGAACATCCTCCTTCTCTTTGGTATGCAAAAACTTCAGGCAATCTGGTAGAAGGGGTTGAAATTTATCAACAATATCAGAGTCAATCTCCCTTTTCCTACATGCTTTTTTGTTGGATCTTCCCTATTTCCTTTTTACCCCTACATCAATACAATATTTCTTGTGAATTTTGGTCTTCAAACCTGGAGAGCCTATCTCTTGCATCAAGGGCATATGGATTTCTATTAATTAATGAAGAGTTAGATCATCCATGTCAATGCAGTGAGAGGAGTTTTGAAGGATAAGACCATGGGCACTTATCTCTTGTCCACAATCCCCTACCTTGGAAAGTTGAACAGACTTCCCAAATCTAGGGCTCACCTCCATTTTCTCCATAGGAATCCTATTTAATCCCCCATATTCATCAAGCATGTTCCTATTTAACCCCCCATCTTCATCAAGTGTGTTCGCTGGAATAAGGGTTTCCTCCTGAGATTTGAAACTAAGCCCAACTTGAGCATTTGCATCCCTGCTAGCCTCATGGGAGGCATATTTAGTTGAAGACACTTTCTTTTTCATATTTTTTGATCCTCCTTTTTTGGCACCCACTTTATTTTGTCCTTTCATATCTATAGGTAAAGCCTCCATTTTTTAAGAAAGAATGGTTATCTTTATATATTCCTATAATTTCTATTATTCTTTTTCAATTTGAATAATACTTATTATTTTTTATCTTTAAGAAACCAAAATTCACCTAAACATATTACAGTTTTACTTTATTTTTTATTAAAATTTATAAAATAAAAAGTAATAATAAATTTATTATTAAATAATTTTATTGTCATAGAAATAAAAAAGGAGATATGGGTCTCTTGTTTGGATAGAATTAAATCTTGTTTGGCAAGTTGGAAGGATAAGTTCTTAACCATGGTAAGAAGGCTATAACCCATAAAAACTACAATGCAATCCATTGCTATTTATATGATGTCTCTTTCAAGATTACCAATAGGTATAGTATTAGAAATTGATAAACTTCAAAGAGACTTTCCTTAGATTGGATGCAAGGAAAAATTTAGGTTTCCTCTTTGTAAGTGGGACAGGGTTTGCAAAGAAAATAATATTGGAGGAGTAGGCTTGCAAAATTATAGACTTGTGAGTTTGATATTAGGGGCAACACTTGGGTGGAGATTATTCAATAATAAAGAAAGGAATTGGTGAAAAATATAACTTTGAAAATATATAGTTTCTTTTGATGCAATGAAATGGTTTAGAAAAAGTACCCTACCCAAAATATCATCAACATGAATCTTCATATTATATAGTTTGCAATTGATAAAGAAATATATTAAATGGCTAGTCAATGACGGGAATTATACAAATTTTTGGTTGGATAATTATTTGAAGCCTTATACTTTTATCTTTGACTCAAAATGATAACCATTAGCTTGAGCATGCCTAAGTTGCAAAGGTCCAAATGTCAAATACTATATTAATATGAGCAACAACTCCATATCATAGATTTCTATTAGTAACCTGGTTGAAGGAGAGGAACTCAAACAAATTGTAGATGAACTTCAAGATATGCTTCAAGAGTTTTACTTGTCATTTTTACATGAAAGGGTGATTTGATTTGGAATCTATGAAAATATGGTATATACTCAGTCAAGTTGGAATACAAGGATTTAGAGCAATCAAAATTTTCCACTCTTAAAGATTCTCCTAAAAGAATGTTTGGTCATTAGAGGTTGTCCTAAATGCTTAAACATTTCTTTGTTTAGTAGTTCAAAGTAAGATTCTTGCAAAGAGAGTTTATAAATAAGAGGATATCATGGACCCCTTAGATGTGCCTTATATGAGAAGGATTTTGAAATATTAGACCATTTACTTCTTCATTGTCCTTTGGTCATACCATTTGGGGTTACTTTTTAAAAAACATGAAAATATTTTGGGTAGCTTCATCAACATTGAAAGAGTTGATGAAATATTGGATTAATTATTTCAAAACTAAAGCATTATGTATTCAACGGAGGATTGGCTCTACCACTATTTCTTGAAATTGATGGCTTGAAAGGAGTAATATAATTTTTTAAAATAAATCTCAAAATTATGCTTAAGTTTGGAATTGTATTATTGCCTCTCTTGTAGAATGTTTATAGGTATGGTGCTCATCTAGGAAGGTCTCAAGTGCATAAAAAGAGGTGTTAAAAAGTTGGTTATAGGATTTGAACATACATGGAAGAGTCATTTACAATAATGACATGAAAACAAAGGATTTACTATGATCTAGGGTACAATGAAAATATCTAGAAATTGGGTTTATCAAAGTTAATTTTGATGGTGCTTCTAAAGAAAATTCAGGAAAAGCTAGCAGAGGTGGTTTTTTCAAAATAATGAAGGCAAAATTCTTCTCACATACTCAAAATTGTATGGAAATTAAACTAAAAAATATGCAGAGAGGCAGGGCACTTCTTACATGGATTAATATTGTAATACAAAAATGATGAAAATATATTTCAATTGAGGTGGATTCAAAAATTATCATTAATGATCTAAAAAAATAGATATGGGGATTGAATTAAAAATAATATTATTATTGGTGTTCATCATCTATTAATATAGGCAATCTCTTGTAAATATGAGTATATTTATAGAGAATAAAATTAGGTGGTAGATAATTTAGTCAATCAGAGTATTGATGGCTATATTCAAATTTTAGGTGTCTAGCCAAATGAGATTTTATCTCTTAATCAATAATATCAAGGATTTAATTGTGACATTATAGCACTTTGTGGAAGTTGAAAAATATATTTTACAGAAAAAGAAACGAAAACTATTTGTGATAAATATATACTTTATATGCCAATAAGGCCTTGGTTTAATGGTTGAGACATATGGATGTTGTAGCATACTCCAAGGTTCAAATCTCAACAACATCAAAAGGGTTATATAACTTAATGTGATTAGTAAAGGAATTTATAACTAGTTTGAAGATCTAATCAATAATATTTTAATAAAAATAATCCAATAAAAACCACATATAACTTATTAAAAAATATTATTATCTATAAAAAATCATTTTTATTATTAAATAATTTAATCACATATAACTTATTAAAAAAATATTATAAACTATAAACAATCATCTTTATTATTATATAATTTAATTTTAATACATGTGGAACAATGCAATAATTGAAACTTTACCAAGATGAGGTATATGTATTTATGCAGATAACCTTGTGACTAAAAGATAAAATAATTTTTTTTATATAATTTATTTGATATCTTTTACTATTTAATAACATATATTAAAATTGACTTTCACCTTTAGTTCAATTTTTATTGTATATAAAACATATTTTCTAATGTTTTTTCTTTTATCTTGACCTTTAATCTGATTTTGTTCTTTTCTGTAGCATAATCTAAAGTTAAAAACATAATTGTCATGTATGTTGTTTTTACCTTATTATTATTTTATATAGGCAATTGATTACAATTATACTATTTTTAATAACTATCAAGTGTATGGTTCAAATTATAGGGGTTGCTTCCAATAAGTCTATTTTACCTGCTCCTAACAAGCCTATTCCACCTCATTGTTGTTGATGTGACATGAGACGGACCACCGATCACTCGGGATTATTTTTACCTTGTTATAATTTTCCATCTTTTGTTCTTACTATTGACACTATCTCTCTCAAAAATGATGCTCTCGTATTTTTTGCTTATTTTATTTTATTTTTTCTATACAGGTGTGAGGCCATAGAGGGAGAATTGTTTTTGACATAAGGGAATTTGTAACACTTTTGTATAGGATACTAGATCAAATTTGGATGTCCTTATTGTAAATCCTAATATGTTCAACAAGATGAAGTCAATGGGACCCTTAACCTTCAAATAATTGAATTTTGAAATAGCTAACCAATAAACACTCAACTGCTACTAAATAACCTATATCCTTTTTGAACATGCTATATTTTATACCTAAATAAAAAAATCCCACCTAAAACCCATGTGGTGTTCCATTAGAAACAAAATAACAACAATATTATTGAATAAAGAATAAAAAATCCTAAGAAAATAAAATGCATCAAAACCTACTATTAATAGCAAAAGATAAATATAAATTAACTTAATTGGATAAAAATAATTTTAAATATGTTTTTGATTATATTGAGAAGAAGGTTTTGAAAGGGGTCCCAAAACATTTTACATAAGAATTCAAACATTACTCATAAAGTTGTCCAGCCCAAAGACAACCCTCAATAACCTATAACAACTTAGAAAACCAAAAGAGAAAGACAACACATCCCTACCAATCAACCACTCATTAACTCAAGTCCTTCACTTTAACGAAAAGGAAACAAAAGATCAGCTTGAAGAAAGGAAAAAAACAACCCATCACAAGAAAAGAGGCACAAACATTGATAAAAAAAGACAATCACCTAGGGAGGTGTAGAATCTCTCATGGACTTGACATAGATTCCAAAGAGGCACCACCAACCGTGCTTCCCAAGATATATATATATATATATATATATATATATATATATATATATATATATATATATATATATATATATATATATATATACTTGGGAAGCACGGTTGGTGGTGCCTCTTTGGAATCTATGTCAAGTCCATGAGAGATTCTACACCTCCTATATATATATAATTAATTAACTCAAATTTTAAATACGACATCAAAAAAAATGACGACTATTGAAATCCAACCAACCAAAAATTAAATTCATAAAGAACATTAAAAACTTGGTTTGAAAGGCCACTATCCCACCTAGGGGACAAAAAAAATATTTGAATTTGAATAGGAGTTGAGAGAGCATCCAACAAGAATTTTTGAACATTACCTTTAATTTATCCACAAGTTACAGGGCTTGAGGACTCTATTTTTTCAATAACCCTAGTTTTTATGAAGGCAAAATGAGATCCTTTAGCTTAATAATATCCAAATATACCATAGGATATTTCATCATTTTTGGATCTGACTCGGTAGCCAAACAAGCAAATAAATTCTCTAAAATCTACATCAAAGGAGGGGTCGAGGTTTTAGAGCCATTTATTTTTGAAATACTAATGTGATTATATTCTCTCGATGCCATCATAGGATCAATATTGGCATTTTCATCTAAAAGTATTTGTCTCCTTTGTAGGTTCCTTAGCAGAAACCTTTTCCAAGGCTTTAGGTACAAGCTTCTTAGGGCATTATCTAGATATATGACCATAAGAATTACACTAAGCACAAGCCCCTAGCTTGTTCTTATATAAGATATCTTGATTCATGTTACCCACCTATGATAAAATTTCTATAGACTTGGGTATGTTAGCATCCAGATCTACAAACACACATATACGAGCAAAAACCATTCTGGATCTTGCTTTAGTAGGAGCATCCAACATAACAAACTCACCAATCAATTTTGCAATACCCCTCAAAACCACTTCATGCTATAAATGAAAAGGAAGCCCTGAAAATCTAACCCATATAGGGCTTGAGTTAATTTTTTGGGTGTTCGGGTCAAAATCTGGATCCCATTTATGAAGAAAGAGACCCCTTCTACCAAAGAACCAGGGACCTCCACCCAAAATGGAGATCTTCTACCATATAAATTTTAATAAGAAATAATCCATTAGGAAGAAATACGAGTTCCATATGACATTTTGGTGACCAAGATGATGAGGCCCATATCTTGATGGAGTCCAATTCTGGTCTATCATTACCAAGGAATTTTCCAAAAAGGGAGTTCTCACCCTCTCCCATAGCAACATTGATAAATTCCAAAGGCACAAAAGAGACAATTGAATAGGATCAAGGTCAAAGAGATAGTCTGAAGAAGAGTCATACCTAGTTCTTTGAGTGACCACTACAACATAAGATTTCTTAATTGGGGGACTAAAACCAGCAGTCAAAGATGACCCTCCCAAGGAATTGACCACCTCTAAAGTATCCTCACTAAGGTAAGTTTGACCACCAACAATAGTTTATGACTTATGTTCCACCTCATGCCCAAAATTTTATTCCACTGAAATGTTTGCCTAACCACCCATAAAAATTTCTACCACATGTTCCACCTCATGCTCAACATTTTATTCCATAATAAACTCTGTCTGACCAACTATAGAGGGTTCAATCACATGATCTATCTCAAGCTCATAATTTTTTTTCACAATAGGGTCCATTGAAACCCTCAAGAAGGATCCCACAAGAGTCTCCTCTACCTACCAAAGAACTATCCCTCGATAAAATCCCATCTCAGCAAGAGCCAACCCTAGAATATACCCATTACCCTCCAACATAGGGTCCATATGAAACAACTCCTCCTTCGATCCACCCCCAATATCTTCGAGGAGAGAGGTAACATTGTCTGTCAAGGTCAAGGGACAAGACATTTGAACAAAAACCTTGCTAACTGGATGAAGGGCACCTAAATCCACTAGAGAAAACATGAGTGAAGCAAAATCTAAAGCTTGGACTATCGACACAAGAGTAACATCAACAGGACCAAAAGAGGAAGCAAGAAAAGTACCAAAACTAGTAGATTTGAGGGAAGTCTATTTTTTCAAGACCTATAAAATAGTCATGTTCTCCTCAACATATTTTTCCAAGTCAAGACTTGGAGGTACAATGGTGACCCCTAGAGATCTATCATGGTAAAATATATCATCTTTCCATCTCTCATGACCTCAAACCCTACCTCGGTACCTACCACTCAGGCCTCATCAATTACATTCTCAAAAAAACCCTATAAATGAAATAATTTTAAATAGTATCACATCATGTTTATGTTAAATATAATAAATAAATTTAACTTATCTTTATCTAATAGTAGTTAAAGAAAAAATATTTTTATTTTATTTGCCTATTTTTTGTGTAAATATAAGTTAATTTAAAAGTAAATGCGAAGTAGCTAAGTTCACTTATACCAAGAAGAGACATAGGTTCAAACCCAAGGGGTGTACTTGTTTGCAAGGGTAGTATTTTAACTTGAATTTGTTGAGTGTGTGCTAGTCATAGGATGGTGGTACCAATCCTGAGCGACCGATGGTCCTCTTCACGTTGGGTTATTAAACAACGCGATGGAATAGATGTTGTTGGGGGTAATCTTATGATTTGAACCTTGCTTGATAGTACAAAATGACTTGGATGTAACCAACTTCCCTATGGATAAAAAAAAGATTCACAATGTTATAGGTTGCATGGGATGATTTTTGTGAAGGATGTCATTTAGAACCATACTTTGATTACTGAAATATGATGTACAACCCTACTACAAGATCTGAACATTGAACCTCCTATTTAAAATTCCAAAGTCTTGACCTTAAGTATAAATTTATGATAATCATCACATTAACATATGTTTAATAGTATTATTAAAATTAGAATTGGTCAAATTGAATTTTGATGAAGCTTTTAAAGGAAATGCAAGACCAGTAAGAGGAGGACAAATAATTAGAAATAATAGGGTTGAGGTTTTATCACATTATGCTTACACTTTCACTTATGGATTTAAGATAAATAATGAAGCTAAAGCTTGGGAATATTTGGAAGGATTAAATATATAAAAACAAACGAAACACAACATAGCATATATGGAAGGTGATTCACTAATAGTAATAAATACAATTTTGAGGAAAGCAAAAGCTCCATGGAACATACAAGAGATCATTGGTGAAATACAACATCTTTCTATACAGTTTGAAGAAATCGTTTTTACATATATGTTAAGAGAAGAGAACAAATGTGTAAATAGACTAGCCAATAGAGGGGATTTAACAGAGGATTTTGAAGTAAATTATATTTTCCATGGTTAGAGGAAGTAGTAAGTTTAGTTGAAGTTGATAAGAAAAATATGAAGAAGAAAATTTAAAATAATGTTCTAAAGGATTAAGAAATCTTTTAGGAGATCCATTTATAGATCAATGCATAGGAGGAAACTAACAGCAAACTATGATTTTGTGAAGTGAATAGATGATTTCTATACTAAAGTAGAAGAAGATAATATCATGGACTTCATGGATAAACACATTATTTGAGTTGTTTGTTGGAAGGATTATGGGATATAGTATGGATTGAAAATTTTAATGTTTTGAGACTGCTAAATTATTTATTAAAAATTACCATTATAATTTGTTAAAATTCCATTAAATATGAATGAGATTCATTTTATAACAAATTAAAAGGATAAAATATTTTTTACCAAATTATTTGGGATTAAAATGAATTCCACTTATAAAATATAATGACCCATAGCTTAGTTATTATACATATATTTCTTGAATAGATTTAATCATGATATTTCAACTTTTTGAGAGTACTAAACTATTTATTATAGTTATTTTGGTCGTACTTATCCTTTATAAATAAAATTAATAGTCTAGAGCTGGTTAAATAGACTATGATAATGCAAAGTTTTAGAAATATTACTCTACTAAGATGCAATGCGTAGATAGTATAGGTCGAGTTTTGATATTTTGAATATTTTTGCAAGAAAATGTTAAGAAGAAGGATGCTGAATTCTAGAAAATAAAAATCAAGAATTCAAAACTTTTATGAAAAAAGATGTAGGTATCTAACTATAGAAATTCAACATAAATGAAAATTGAATCCATTTGTAAACTCAGAAAATATAAAGAAAAGAGTTGTGTTTTGTCAAGGATAAGGGACTTGAGTACAACCCCTTTTCTCAAGAAAAAAACAAATTATTATGGAAACCTTCTTATTTTGAGAAATTTTATTTATATCTTACCCATATATAATGGTCAATCAACTTTAATACTAGTAAATAATAACTAACAAACACTTATAAATATAGTGATATAAATAAAAACTTGATTATTATGCATGTATCACTTTAAAATACCTGAATTTAGTCATTTTAAATAGTAAATTTGGTGACAATATTATTGTGGAGTAGATCTAGTGACAATATTGATGTGGACTACAGTTGATGACAATATCACTATAGAGTAGAGTTGGTGATAAAATTGCTATGGAGTAAATTTGATAGTAGAGCTAGCTATAGTATTTTTGTGGAGTATATCTAGCAACAATATCATTGTGGAGAAGATCTAGCAATGATATCATTGTGAAGTTGATCTAGTAGAAATATTGTTGTAGAGTAGAACTAGCCATAGTATTGTTATGGAGTAGATATGGTGATAGTATTATTGTAAAGTAGAGTTGGTGACAATATAACTATTGAGTAGATCTAGTAACAATATCATTGTGAATTAGATTTGGTGACAATACCACTATGGAGTAGATCTAGCAACAATATTTACTATGGATTACATCTAGTGATAGTATTGTTGTAGAGTAGATCTAGCAATAGTATCACTATGAAGTAGAGTTTACGATAATATTATTGTGAAGTAGATCTAGTGATAATATTGTTGTGGATTAAAGCTAGTTACAATATTGTTGTAGAGTAGATCTAGTGATAATAACACTATGGAGTAGATATAGTGATGGTATCACTATGAAGTAGATCTAGTGATAACATCACTATGGAGTAGATATAGTGATAGTATTGCTATGAAGTAGATTTGGTGACAATATTATTATGGAGTAGACCTAGTGATAGTATTTTTGTGGAGTAGATTTGGTGATAGTATTTTTAGGTGGTAGATTTGGTGAGAGTATTATTGTAGAGTATATTTGGTGATAGTATTGTTATGGAGTAGATGTAGTCATAATATCATTGTGGTTTAGATATAGTGATAATATTTTCATGGATTAGATCTAGTGATAAAAACACTATGAAATAGATTTGGTGATAGTATATATATCCACAAACCCTAAGGAACTAATTGGTGAGTTTTAGTGATTGTATATTGGAAAGGAATATTTTATGATGAAGAGTGGGGAGTTCAAGGAAGGATGGGCTATATGGTGACATGGTATTGATGAGATCATTGTTAGTGTTGGGAATGAAACCATCAGCATTGCAAAAGTACAATATAATGTGGTTATCATGATCTAAACAAAAATAACAATTACATACACTTGAACACATGAGGCTCTCATCATCATGCTTTGGTAAATAGACCAAAAAGAGAGGGAAGGATAAAAATTTCAAAAAATAATTCAATGGGAACTCTCAACTAGTATATACTTGGACCATTGATCATTAACAATGACAACATGACTAATTTGATGATCTATGAAGAGGATATAGTGGACTATAGTGAAGAGTTTAAGGAATATATGAAGGAATCAATTTTTTTTCTAAGGATGAACTTTTTGATAGGTGGCACAAGGGTACAAGGTACATGGAGGACTTGACTCAAACCTATGCTTTAAGATCTAATTAATTTCAAAATTATAGGGCATATAATGGGGACAATGGAGAAGGGGAAGTCTTGCCGAATAAACTAGATGAAATATTGAAGGGTAGTTTGGCCAGATCGGTAGATAAATAAACTAAGAAGAAAAGATGGAGAAGAAACAAATAATATTTTTTGATAGTTTTGCACCATGCCACATTGAATTCTTGATCAAATTTTGTAGAAGGATTTCTAATTGTAAAAGCAACATATATATATTAATTTATGATGCAGTATTTTCAATTTGTATGATGAGATACAATGTTTCATGTTAATTTTATTTTTCATTTTTATAAATTTTGTGCTTGAAGAATAATGGGTGTTGTAAGTCAAAATATTCATGAAGAATCCGTAGAAGTCACCTGATGGTGGCAATGAAAGCAATGCATTGAAGTTCAAAATTTACAAGGGACTATGGTAGTCCTTTCGCCTGAATGAAGAGAGAAAATCCGGTGCCCTTCCTCGGGGTGAAAATATTTCTTTAAAAATTGGGTTATTGAGTAAAAGGAAAGGCGAAGGCACATTCACCTTATTTTGGGGTGAACGTGATGTTTTTAAAGGGATAAATCGAAGGAAATGAGTTAAAGTTTAGGCAGAAATGCTTTCACCCCAAATATGAGGTGAAAGTCCCTTTCACCCCACTAAGGGGCAAAAGGGCATTAAAGTGAGCACACCCGAAGTTGAAATGCAAAGTTCAAAGTAATGAAAGTGCGTTCACCCCAAAGTTGGGGCGAAAGCATCGCTCATCCCACTTTGGGGCGAACGCTATTTAAATTGGAAGCATTGACAAGTCAAATATGTTTTTACCCCATGTGAGGGGTGAACGTCCCATTCACCCCTCCTTGGGGTGAAATCTCATCAAAGGAAGGATTTGGGTGAAGCTAAAGGAAAGTGACCAGTGCTAAGGCGATGTTGAAAAGTCAACTATGCTTTCACCCCAGGTGAGGGGTGAAAGTCCCATTCACCCCTCCTTGGGGTGAAGGTGAAGCTTCATGAGGATGGCCTCGCCAATTCATTAGATTTTTGTTTTCACTCAAGCAAATATTAAAAAAGGGTAGTGTTGAAAAATCAAAGCTTAGTTCACCCAAGGTGAAGGGCGACAACGCCTTTCACCTCCTTTTGGGTGAACGTACATTTTAAGAAGTAAGATGTCCTATGAGAAGTGATTCCACCAGGGAAGAAATGCAAATTTCTTAATCACCTTTTTCAGGGGTGAAGTATCGAATGTGAAATAAGAAGGGTACAGAGAACTATTTCACCCAGATTTTCTCTAATAAGGTGAATGCAACATTGAAGTCATGGGGATGTCCATGGAGTGCAATGGCATAAGTATTAAATGAGAAAGCTTGGATAAGGAGGAAATAATAAGAGCTTAAAGGCATCAATTTTTCTCATGGCTCTATTTTGAGGGAATTTGAGTTTATGTGTCAACAGATACTTTTCAAAGGTGCTTGAATCAGGTGTAGGATAGGAATTCAATGATTGGAGTAGAAGTTACTGAAATTGTTGATTTCGTGCAAAAAATATTTATAGTTTTTCAATCACAAGGAGATTGCTTTTAGTCCCAAGATATTTCAAACAAGGGTAAATTTATGAGGTGTAGCAATTAGCCGACCTCCTTTGAAGATTTCTATGCACCGACACCCAAGTATACTGATTTCTGAAGGCGTTTCCTTAAAAACTGGATCATTGTTTCAAAAAGATAAATTTTCAAGATTTCCTAGAAGGAATTTCTCGACGCAGGTTCCTGATCTGTAAAAATTTTGTCTTCATGTGTATTAAATGAGAGACAAAATCCTCTATAAATACTACTCAATTTCCATTGTAAAGGGAGGATAGACATTCTGCAGAAAAACTATTCAAGTTCTCTGTGTAAATAGAAGAAGTTGTGGCTTTTGATTTTGCAAGCAATTTTTATGTGTGATTTCTTTCTCTTTAAGCATTTCTGTTTAATATTCATGTTTATTATCTACTATTAAGTTTGAATTATGCACTTGGATTTGGGCATTGTTGGTGTAAGTGTGAATACTGGAATGCAATTTTGGAAGTTATCTCTAGGATACTGTAAGTAGATTCTCTTGCTCTCCTTTCTATTTTATGTTGCTATAACACTTGGTTGGAATTCCTGCTACTAGTCTATCCCCAATCCTACACCTTCGGCCTGTGGCTATATTTCCCATTTCTTTCGGTTATTTCCAATTTCTTTCTCACAACTCTAGTCTTAAACTAGTGTAGGATTAGTAAGGGAGCCAACCCTCTCTGGAGATTGGCACGAAGGACATTTATTTCCTCTGGCCTTTCAATATTGGCCATGTCTAGGGTGCACAAATGCATGTTTGTATAATTAGGTAGATATTTGACCAACAATTTTTGGCATGCCCGATGGGACCCCAAAAGTTCCACTTTCAATAGTATTGAGGTTTGATGTTCACCTTCATGTTGTATAGTTAGAACATCTGGTGACTCAATTATACCCAAAAGCCTCCAAATGTGAAGGTAGAAAAATCTATGCTTCATGATTATGAGATCGAAGGCCAAAAATCCTGAAGATCCCATCGAGTTTTATGAACTTGATACTCAAAGGTTAGGGGAACATCCCCAATTAGTTACTTTTCTTGGTACATCACCATTATCCCATACATCATCTACAACATCCTCACAAATAGTTGGTGTATTCTCCATTCTATCAAGTCTAGCTAGTACTACTACTAGCATCCCACCTCCACAACCTCATACACCAGTTCAAATGGCTCAGAACCCACCACCACAACAGCCACAACCACCAAGGCAGTTCCCAGCATGGAATAGCTCAGGAGCCTTGAATTTACAAGCACAAAATCTAGTCCCCCAAGCAGCTTTGAAGGCTTTTCCTACCTATGATGGTACTGGTAAGACCGCTTATGAGCATATTCAAGATGTGGCTTCTTTGGCTACAATCCATGATATTGTAGATGAAGATATTATGGTAAGGTTGTTGGTGTTATCACTTAGAGGAAAGTTGTTGTATTAGTACCAGTATTTGCCACCCACCACTATCACCACATGGGATCAGTTGGTGGAATTGCTAATCAAGAATTTTCATGAGCAAGTTGATCCATTCTCCTTGCTACATCAATTTACAATGATTCAAAGGCATCCACAGGAGGAGATAGTGGACTTCAATGTCAGGTTCACCTGAAGTTGGCAAAGGGTTCCTGATGGTCTTTAGCCCATGCATGAGCAAGCTACATTTTACTATCTTAGAGCATTTAACTCTAACATTGGCATGGCTGTTCGATAGGCTAATGTAAATACGTTTCCAGAGTTGTACACACAAGCACAAAAGGTCAAATCAGACTTGATCGCCATAGGCAAGCTTCCCCCAAAAGTGACCATGCCCATCCTTCCTGATCTTCCACAATATTTATATTCAAGTGCATTCTCACAGCCTATGCCTTCTATGTACCCAATTCCCTCATGGAGCTCAGGTTTACCTCAAATCACTCTAGTTCTAGTTCCACAACTCCTCGCTCCAACTATTTCACAATTACCCTCACCAGTTGTGCCATAGTTGCCAACACCTATTCCTTTCCCAATGCTCCCAGTGTCACATGTTCCACTATCATTGCCTACTCCATCAACACCTCTACCTTTATCGAAACCTCCTATGCCCTCAAATTCTGATCCTTACATGAAGCTATTACAAGAAGTGCAATCTGTTAATTCAGTTGTAAGGACAATGTCGAACGAAATCACCGTAGTAAGGAAGAAATAAGTTGAAGCTAATTTTTGATCAAGGAGGTTTCAAACACCACCAATTACTAAGGAGCAACTGATCACCAGCAAGGGCCCTAAGAGGAGCACAACTGTGTTAGCAAATGAAGAAACTACTACATCGAAGAGAGTGTATTGGTGCTCAACCTGCAATGATCCTCATGGAGAAGACACATGCATGGTTCATCTGAACTATGTACAAACACTAGCAAAAAGTTCTATCGATGGACAAGTTAATATGATAATGGAAGTGGATCATAAATTTATGGTCCCATATTTGGAGCAAGTTTCAGTTCTCACAAGAGCTAGAAAGAAGCCGATGACTGTTGATCCAGCGAAATTGGAGCCTCTGAAGGTTCCTACAGAATCAAAGGTACAAAATGAAAAAGTGCAACCGCCAGTGAAAGCATCTAGTGTAACAACAAAGTAGTAAGATTCTATCTTGTTGAAGGATCTACTACCCAAGCAAGCTCAAGAGAAGTCACAGATAAAGGCATCAACTCCATAGCCTGTAGCCGCTCAAGCGCAAAATGAGGTGAAATAACAAGCCAAGGAGTACCTTAGGTACCCATCATTGACTAAGAGGTAAAGGGTGGAAGCTACTCAATAGTACCAAAACAAGTATGAGCAGGTGGTAGAAGAAAAGGCTCCTGGTGTTTCTAATTATAACATCATGGAGGAGATGAAGAAGATTCCTATGAAAGTAAGTTTATACGATGCATTGCAGTTACCTAGGCAAGTTGACCTACTGCAGGAGTCTCTCAAGTCTACAAAATACCAAAATAAAAGTCATTCCCAGACTGTGCTAGCATAGACCTTGCCTACCTCAGCCACCGATAAGAATAGACCACCTCCATTCTATCTGTCTCTCAGGATGGAAGGGTGGGTAGTGCATAATTGTATGATTGACTCTGGTGCTGCAACTACTATCATGCCAAAGGTAGTATGCGAAGTCATGGGGATGGAATACACAATAAGTAGTCTAGGAGTATTGTAGTTGGATGGGACCCCAGTCAAGATAGTGGGAGTAATCAAAGATATTCCTATTGTTCTACATAGCATGCCACAAATCACTGTTATTCAAGAAGTAGTGGTGGTTGACTTGGAACCATACTTTAGCATGTGTCTCTCGAGGGAGTTCACAGTGAAACTGGGAGGATACCTTTCCTTGGATTATTCACATTTGGATATTCCATTCAAAGGAAGGAGAATCCATATTTATAATGAAAATCCATCCATGTTTCATATAGAAAAATTGGAAGAGGAAGAAAAATCCACTGGTGCAGTCAACATGATGACTGAAGAATTACAAGAAGTGGACTTGATGGAAGAAGCACTTGGTGAGCTCCACCTTGAAGATGAGTTCTCACTCATGGATTTCAATGCGATGGTCAAAACTAACATCGGTTGTTACACTATAACCAAACCTGAGTAGATTGAAGAAAAAGTCCCTCATTCCTCCGACCCTATTGCAGATCAGTTATGGAAGTTGTATTTTTATGGTGCAAGGTGCAAGAATGGTGTAAGGGCTGGTATTATTCTTTTTAATCCTATAGGGTTGTAGAATACCTATTCGTATAGATTAACTTTGAGTTGCACGAATAATATCGCCGAATATGAAGCATTATGTCTTGGTTTGAAAAAATCTAAAAAGTTGGGCATAAAACAGCTACAAATATTTGGAGATTCTGAGCTCATCATCAACTAGACTACAAAAAAGTGTGTGTCAAAGAAACACTACTTGAAGGCCTATCGCAACAAGGTATGGGATTTGTTTGAGTCCTTTACAGCCTTGAACATTCAGGCGATTTCATAGGAGAAGAATAAACATGCAGATATTTTAGCTTCTCTTGGTGCTAATTACTCTCCTATGGAGCAAGTAGTCAAGAAACCCAAGATTGTGAGGGTAATTTATAGACCCTCAATCCCTGATAAGAATCTCTATTGGCAAGTGTTCGACAATGATGAGCAAATAGTCAATTTTTTTATTAAGGAAGCTGCAAGTGCAGATGACAGAGTACTTGTCAAGGAGGAAATGGAAGGAATGATTCAACTGAAGAATAATCACATTCCTAGGGGACTAATTTCACTGGAAAGTCTGTTTGACCAAAATGACAGGGTGGAGAAACATAAAATCAAGGTTGATGCGAAGGAATACAAGGAAATGCAGCTTGAGTCTGAGAAGGTGATCAAAGTCAAAATAGATTACACTTCAAAAGAATTGGAGGATATCAAGAACCTGTGTTATGAGTATCTCGACATTGTTGCTTGGAGCTATCATGATTTGAAGGGTTATGATAAAAATGTAATTCAACATACCATTGAACTGCAGGAGGGGGTAAAACCTTTTCAGCAGAAACAATGGTCTTTCAATCCCAAAATTGAAGTGCTCATGAAGGCAGAGTTGTTAAAGATGTTGGAAGCAAAAATAATTTATCCAATTAAGCACTCAACATGGGTGGCGAACCTAGTGCCAGTTCAAAAGAAGAATGGAGATATCCATTTGTGCGTGGATTTTTAGAATCTGAACCAGGCATCGCTAAAATATCACTACCCCCTACCATAGATTGATCAAATCCTCCATGTAGTTGTCTAGAGCGCAGAGATTTTCATTGCTAGATGGTTTCTTTGGTTATAACCAGATCTGGGTGAAATATGAGGACCAACACAAGATGACGTTCACTACCAAGTGGGGCACGTTTGCCTATCAAAGAATGTCATTTGGTCTTTCAAATGCTGGTGCTACTTTTTAGAGAGCCATGGATGTCACTTTCGGTGAGTTGTTAAATAGAGTTATTGTTATTTACCTTGATGACATGACTATTTTATCACATCATAGAAAAGAGCACATCTCTCATCTGAGACAAGTGTTCAAAAAATATCGGGAATTTGGAATTTCCATTAACCCGAAGAAGTCCATATTCGCTGTCAAATAAGGGAAACTTTTGGGACATGTGATTTCACAAGAAGGGTTGGCGATTGATCCTGCAAGGGCTGAGGCACTCTTGAAATTACCACTACTAGTTAACAAGAAGGATCTACAGTCATTCTTTGGCCAGATAAATTTCATTCGAAAGTTCATTGCCGATTTTTCTCAGGTAGTGAAACCCATGACCGAGCTCCTAAAAAAGAATGCAGATTTCAAATGGATAGAAGCACGAAGATAGGCTTTCCAAGAGATCAAGAATAGAATCACTCAAGTGCCAGTATTAATTAACCTAGATTATTCAAAAGACTTCATTCTCTATGCAGTAGGCAAACAAGAGAGTTATGTCATCGTTCTCACACAGAAGCAAGAAGACGGAGATGAAAATTCGATTGCCTTCTTGAGCCAAGTTATTGCGCCGCACCAGGAGAAGTATAATTTCATTGAAAAATAGGTGTATGTAGTTATGAAATCCTTAAAGAAATTTTGGCACTTCATCTCATAGAGCAAAATAGTCGTCTATGTTATACATCCGAATGTCAGAAAATTTATTCTTCAAGGAGAATTAGGCGATAAGAGAGCGGGTTGGGTTTCAAAGATCCAAGAATATGATGTGGATATTCGACCCACTAAGTTGGTTCATGGAAGAGCTCTCTACCAAGAATTAGCCAAAAGCACATCTTCTAGAGCACTGGCTTCAGTACAGAATGAAGAGACCAATGAAAGCATTTGTGCAAATCATGCTACAGTAGATCATGATTGGACAGAGGACCTTATCAAATTCTTTACATCTAGAAAATATCCATCACATCTTGATGCTTCACAATGTTAGAGGTTCAGACTGCAAGCACTCAAGTATGTCTTATTGCCAAGCGGGTTGTTTCACAAGAATATAGATGGAGTACTCCTCAGGTGTGTGAAGGATTCAGAAAAGGAGAAAATATTGGAAGAATTCCATTCTAGATTATCTAGCGGCCATTATGCAGGAAGGCCTATGGCCTTGAAGATAATTCGAGCTGGGTATTTTTGGCCTACCCTTTTCGTAGATGCACACAAAGTGAGCTAGAATTGTGATAATTGTCAACGGTATGTTGGCAAAAATAAGAAAGCATCCTTGCCCTTACACCCGATTTAGGTGGAAGCACCATTTCAACAATGGGGCTTGGACTTCATTGGAGTCATTGACCCTCATTCCTCTATAGAGCACAAATATATCTTAACTATAATAGATTATTTCACTAGGTGGGTAGAGGCCATCCCGACTAAAAAAGTAGATCAAGCTATAGTCATCTCCTTCCTTGAGGGACTGATTACCCGTTTTGGTGTTCCAGATGCTATTGTAATGGATAATGGGACTCCATTTATTGGGGCTAAGATTACTGAATTTGCAATTAATTATGAGATTTATCTCAAAACTTCCTCCAACTATTACCCCCAAGGAAATGGTTTGGCTAAATCTACAAATAAGAACTTGTTGCGAATTCTTAAAAGAGAACACTCGAAAACAACAAGAGAATTTGGTACCTACTATTGAACCAGGATCTATGGGTAGATCGAATATCCATGAAGAATTCCATTAAATCTTCCCCCTATTCTTTGGTGTATGGAAAGGAAGCAGTCCTACCCACTCACATTGAGCTACCCATCCTCCAAACATTGCAGTTGTTCAAATATGAAGATGATGAGTTTGACCCAATGAGCGCAAGGCTTGCTCAATTATTGCAACTAGAGGAGGAGAGAGAAAAGGTGTATCAGGCTTTCACCGAACATGCAAAGATGACACAAATGTGGTTTGGTAAGAAGACAACAGAACGCAAGTTCCAGGTGGGAGATCTGGTTCTCAAATGGAATGAAAACAAAGCCAAGCCAGGAAAGCATCACAAGTTTGATGTGATTTGGGAAGGCCCATTTCAGGTTTCTACAGTAAATCTAGCAAATGCATATCATATTTGGGATATGGATGGTTGGGATCTTCCAATTCCAGTTAATGATCTTCATCTGAAGGCCTATTTTCAATGAGGTGATCTAGAGGTACTAGTTTGTAAATATGTACATATTCCTTTTATTTCACTGCTTTATATATATATATATATATAAATATTTAAAAAAAAGGTTTTAAATGGTTTTTATCTTGCAAATATTTAAGTTTAAATTTTTCAGAGAAGCAAAACAAGAATGCTTGGAAGAACAGGGAAAGCACTTTAGTCTAAGAATCAAATCGTGAGGCCTAATTTTGGAGGTAAGAAGTACAACAAATTAAAAGTACTTTCACCCCAAAAGGGGGGTGAAAGTCCCATTTGCATCCCAAAAAGGGCAAACAAGTTTTAAAGTAGGCAAAGCATTGAAATTCATGGTTGAAAGACCAAACGCCCAAACGTCCCAAGGAAAGGGCAAAATTCCCAGGTGCCTCCCAAAGAGGTGAACACATATATACATCCCAAGGTGATCGTGCAACCCAAGTGTGATATTAAAATAAAAGTTGCTTTCATCGGGTGAAAGGGGCGAAAAGCCCCATTCACCCCAATGGAGGTGAACTTATATTATAATATACTAAAAAAAAGAGGGAGTTAAAAGGGCTTTCATCCCGAGTGATGGTTGAAACTCATATTCACTCCTCAATCGGGCAAAGATGTTGATGAGGTTTATAACTCATGCTAACATGCACCAAAGGTGTTTGTTATAGGAATGGAATTTTTTTAAATGGTGAGAGGTGCACGCGCCGGCCCTTTTGGGTGAACGCATTGAAATTTTAATGGAAGGCAAAAAGCATACTATAAAAATAAAAGAAAGAAAAATGAGGGATGCAAAAGCAAGAGTTGTATAAGATTTTTGGGCATGCAGGTGAATACAAAAAGAGAGAAAAATCAAAAAGAAAAAAAAGCCCTAAAATCAATGAAGTTTTTTTAAAGAAAATCCATGCTTTTTCTAAACTTGGGAAAAAGGAGAAGCAAGAGGTGGTTTTAAAAGGAAGAGTGTTCGCCATGAATTACAATCAAGCAGGAAAAACATCTTCGGGGAAGAGCAATCTAGTTTTCAAGCGCACCCCCCAGAGTGATTTCACCCCAGAACATGATGGTTTTCGAGAGAGGATCATGCACATTAATGATGCATTCCCGGAGTAGTTAATTTAAAACATGTGCCCAGGTTGCGTTGGGAGATGTTTTCGCCTTCTTGGAAGCTAGAATCTTACCACGTCGGAAGCAAAGGTGCCTATTGGTCTACAGTTGGTGAATTTATGTTTTCAAGGCCATTTTGACAGCCGAGGCACATTTTTTGAAGGCACAACACAACGAGGAAGGGATGCAATTTTTAAAGTCGATCTTTTGGTAAATTTTATTCAGTTGCAGTTGGAGCTCGGGACTAGTGCCTGTTGAGAGAAACAAGGCATGCACCCTCATTAATTTTCCAGGGGAATTTACTACATTTACTTCGGTAGTTGATGAACATTCTATAAATAGAGCATAGGTAAATTCGCTCAAGGAGTTTAAAATTTTTCAATTTTTTTTGTCGGTGCATTCTCGAGATTTTTGTTGCAGAAGATACAGGACATCTTCGGGAGTGTTGAATTGACGGAATTAATAGAATGGGTAAGAAAATCAAAGAGGTGAAAGAGACTATGGAGCCTAAGTAGTCAAAGAAGTGGGTAGAAGGTGGGACGAAATCCAAGAAGGCCCATAGAAATGAGAATGTGGACTTAGATCCATACTCTAACACTATGGCAGAGGTTGGAGACTGTTTGATCACAAACAAGGGCATGGTGAAACTTCGATAGGATGTAGAATTTGTAGTAAGTCAAGGATTGATGGTAGAAAGCCCTCTGATAGCACCATTTCATGCATAGTTAGTTTGGTATTTGTGTACACCTGTGCACCCTTGCCCAGAGCTGGTAAAATTAATTTCTAGATTTTATAATCCACTTACCAGGTCGGTTTGGAAGGCCAATGGGGAGGTGCTTTTCTCTATCACCGTCACCAAAGTGAGGGAAGCATTTTCCTATGGGTTAAAGCCCTCATATGATATGACTTTTAAGAAACTGCACATCAATGAACAAGAAGAAAGATATGTTTCTATGATGATGATGCACCAGTTTATGGAAACACAGTTAATCAAGGAGCCATAGCTAGGGCAGCTTCCAAATCTACCAAAATATTTGTCAAGTTCAAGAGCCCTGATTTGTATTCCATGCTGGCATGGATTGTTGGTCTTCTAGCAGATTCTACAGTGCACAAGTGGCAAGCGACGTTGGTGCAATGTATCTCTCAAAGGGAGTTTTATGCTCCAAGGGCCATGAGAAGGGACATAAATCCAATTTTTTTAATTAGGCCAATTTTATTTATCGAAAGCTACACATCCAGTTGGAGAAACTATGCATGGGAGAAGAGACTTCATTCAAGCACACATCCTTCCTCGTTTGGTATTTCTTTTTTCATTTGCACCAACATTTTTCATTTATTGCAATAAAATAGGTTGATGAAAGAGATGAACTGTTGCCTATTTATATGTGGACTCCCACTTTGTCGAGGAGGGAGTCATACTATAGTTTCAACCACCTATTTGTGGGACCTACAATTGAGTTGATTTGTGGCCAAAGTGAAAGAGTACCATGGGCAATGAAGGAGGTGGTTGCTATGGTAGAAAAGGGTGACATATTTTTGTTGACTCAGGGTGTGGTCGTAAGAATCTATGGCTTCACGGGTAAGCCATTCCTGCTCCCATACTTCACCATCGAACACATTTTTGCCATGGAGGTGGTGCACCAAATATATTATGCTAATGATGTGTATGGAGTAGGGTATGACAAGAGAATGACTTGCAATATGCCTTTCAAGTTCGATAGTATAGAAGTGAACCAGGTCGGGCAGAATAGGCTACTCACAGTGGCACTTCAAGACTTGGGGTTGATAGAACTACCACAATGGTGGAGATATGACCCATTGGGTAAATTTTTGGAAATAATCAAGGCCAAGACCTTCCATTGTTATCCATGACCCAACATTCAAGAGAGGCACAATAATTTTGATGGGCATGACTTAGAGTGGCACATTGAAAATATGATGTCGCTCCCACCCTGGCATGACTTCTACGAACATGAGGCTGAGTAGACTTCGGAAGTATACAAAAATTAGATTCCTCCACCTGGACTATTTAGTCAGGTGAAAGAAATTTAACCCCTATGGATCGAGGAAAAAATCATGAACTGGTGGATAATGCGGGTCCATAGAGGAAAAATTGCATCACCCTATGGGTTGAAGATGGATGAGGCATTTTCGAAAGCCTATGATGAGTATGTCAATGCCTATCAACCCATCACTTTCACCAAGATCTTACCTCAAAGTTTTCAATATTCTAATAATGGTGAAAGCGTGGCAAAAGAAGAGCACCCAAAAATTGAGGAAGAGACACCTGAGGAAGAAGAATAGTAGTATGTGTTTCAACAAAGATCACAATGAAGTAAAAATTTGGATGAGGCACCTGCCTTGTTTGGGATAAGAAATTCGAGAGGTGCTCCCATTCCTAAAAGCTATGAAGAAGCCAAGGACCAATGCTACTTCCTCATCTACTACTATAGTTTTGGCTATTGCAGTTCCCATAGTTGCAGTTATTTTAGTTATTGCTAATTCCCCTCCATTGGTGACAGATGCTTCGATGAGCATCACTCAAATATTCCCATTGATTCATGAACAGTCGGAGGACCAATAGGTGGAGGAACAGCATGTAGAGGTTGTTAACCTTGAGGAGGAAGCAGAGGAGCAACAGGAAGAAATTATTATGCAATCGCTTCCATCACTAGAACACATGATGCCCATACCTGAAGGTACATCTTTCTTTCCCTCTTCTTCTACTTTGGAGCATGTAGTGGATGTTAGTTTATTTCCCCCTAGTTTCTACATCAATCTCTCCCCCTTTTGGTATGCCCTCCATGTCTATTTTGCTCCCCTCTTCTTCCCCTTCGCAAGTCACTACTACTCCTTCTATTCCCCTTTCTTCGGCCTCCCTTTCTTTTAGTTCATTTGTATCAAGGCCAAACCCATTTTCGTACCCTTCCCCTTCCATTGCTACTACCACTTTCACTGAGGTTGTAAGTACACAAGCTCCTCCAAGAGTGAGTGTAACTGTAACTGAACCTAGTTCCTCCACCCACTCCATTATTTTGGTCCCTCCTCTCCTAGCCATCTCCTCTGCTTCCTTTGAGCCTGATTGCTCACATATTTTGATACCTTTCACACCATTTTTGGAGTTGCAAGTACTACCCAAAGTTGAGGTGGTGCCTAAGTAGCCTGATGTAGAGAAAATCAATTGAGTGCACCTCAGTTCATCGTAGTGGTTGAAAATCTGTAGAAGGAAAGAAGCACTTGCTCCATATCGACCACTCAAGAAGGTCACTTTTGATCCAATTGCCATGGAGGTTCATACAACCAAGATCACTCCCCTAGTCTAGAAGTCGTAAGGAGAAATGATATCGAGTGATTACGCTTGTGAGACTATGATAGAGGACCTGACCAGGATTGACCCCATAGAGAAAATGGGGAATATACAGGTTGATATGAGCTCAGTCTATTTGCATGATGAGTATTATAAGCAGATATTTTATGATGCCAATAATACGAACTCAAAGATGCTTTGGCAGCAAGTAGAGCACAGCAAGAGAAGACAACCACGAAGAATGAACACTTGCATCAATAGGTTGGAGTGCATCAAAAATAAAGGGATGCAATGAGGCTAGAGATGCAAGCACTCAGGGTGCAACTAGAGGCCATACAGAATCAACTAGTAGAGAAGGCCATGCAGGCTGCAGGCTTCTCTCCAAAAACAATCAAAGAGGCTCACCTTCGCTTAGCCCAAAGTTGTAAAAATTTGGTAACAAAGGTAGTTCAGGTTTTGCATTATCTCTAGGTAACCTAAATACAGATTCATATGGGTCAATAGTTGATTGACACCACAGAGGAAATGTTGGAACCCCATATGGAAATGGCTATAAAAATCCAAGCTCTGGCTCAGTCCAGCATGCACATTCACCCCCTGAGTGAAATGGATCATGCTTGGTCTACCACCAAGGTCATGCTATGTAGTTAATTTCAGAGAATGGACCTAGTGAGAGAAGGTAGGAAGATCCTTAATGCCATAGAGTGGGAGCATACTATTTCCATGATTCATTTTGATGCTCTCATCGATATGGGCTTTCCAATTTTTACTGATGAATGGGGTGAACCTCTACCAAAGGAACAATTGGAAGTGGCCTGGAAGAATTTTGTGGAAGATACCTCGGAGATTGATAAATGGGAGGAGCCCATCACAGAGGAACAAGTGTTGCCACTTATGAAGAAGTTTACCCGCATGGAGCTGTCATTGTTTGAGCTAGCCCAATGAGCGAAGCACCTTAGTCTGGAGGATGTCCAGAACCTATGGTATGTGTATGAGTCATTGAGTGTTCCTTGCCTATTCACTACACATGCTTGGGAGGAGGTAGTTGCAGTCTATGAGGTTACCTACGAAATCTTGAAAGAGCAGGAGGAGTGGGTAGCAATGGAGCAAGTAGTGGTGGAACAAGCAGTAGTAGAGCAAGAGTGAGCAAAAGTTCTATGAGTAGCTATAGAGGCAGAGGTGGTTGAGAAGGTAGAAGAAGTGCAGGCATAGAAAAATGCTTCCACATCAGGAGTGCTAGCCAAAGCCATCGGTAAAAAGACTCAATATAATCCCAATGGATAAAGGCTTGGGATCGCTTGCATCCATGCGAGCTGGATACCCCATGAGCCGCCAAAAATATTGGCAGTTTTGCACCATGCCACATTGAAGTTTTGATCAAATTTTGTAGGGGGATTTCTGATTGTAAAAGTGGCATATATATATATATATATATTTATGATGTAATATTTTCAGCTTGTATGATGAGATACAATGTTTCATGTTAATTTTCTTTTTCATTTTTATAAATTTTGTGCTTGAAGAATAATGGGTGTTGCAAGTCAAAATGTTCACAAAGAATCCGTAGAAGTCACCTGATGGTGGCAATGAAAGCAGTGCATTGAAGTTCAAAATTTACAGGGGACTATGGTAGTCCTTTTGCCTGAACAGAGAGAGAAAATATGATGCCCTTCCTCAGGGTGAAAATGTTTCTTTAAAAATTGGGTTATTGAGTAAAAGGAAATGTGAAGTCACGTTCACCTCTAACTTAGGGTGACTGACACGTTCACCTCATTTTGGGGTGAACGTGATGTTTTTAAAGGGAGAAATCAAAGAAAATGAGTTAAATTTTAGGAAGAAATGCTTTTGTCCCAAATATGAGGTAAAAGTTCCTTTCACCCCACTAAGGTACGAAAGGGTATTAAAGTGAGTGCGCTCGAAGTTGAAACACAAAGTCAAAGTAACAAAAGTGCGTTTACCCCAAATTTGGGGTGAAAGCATCGCTCACCCCACTTTGGGGTGAAAATTATTTAAATTGGAAGCATTGACAAGTCAAAGATGTTTTCACCCCATGTAAGGGGTGAACGTCCCATTTGCCCCTCCTTGGGGTGAAAGCTCGTCAAAGGAAGGATTTGAGTGAAGCTAAAGGAAAGTGACCAGCTCTAAGGTGACATTGAAAATTCAACTATGATTTCACCGTAGGTGAGGGTCGAAAGTCCCATTCACCCCTCCTTGAGGTAAAGCTACATGAGGATGGCCTTGCCAATTTGTCAGAGTTTTGTTTTCTCTCAAGCAAATATTAAGAAAAGGTAGCATTGAAAAATCAAAGCTACGTTCACCCAAGGTGAAGGGCGATAATGCCTTTCACCTCCTTTTGGGTGAACGTACATTTTAAGAAGTAAGATGTCCTATGATAACAGCTTCCACCAAGGAAGAAATATGAAGTTCTCGATCACCTTTTTTAGGGGTGAAGCATCGAATGTAAAATCATAAGGGTACAGAGAATTGTTTCGCCTAGATTTTCTCCAAGAAGGTGAATGCAACATTGAAGTCAGGGGGCTGTCCATGGAGCGCAATGGTGTAAGTGTTAAAAGAGGAAGCTTGGATAAGGAGGAAATAATAAGAGCTTAAAGGCAGTTCTTTCACTCATGACTCTATTTTGAGAGAATTTGAGTTTAAGTGTCAACAAAGATTTTTCAAAGGCGCTTGGATCAGGTGCAAGATAGGAATTCAATGATTGGGGTAGAAGTTACTAAAATTTCTGATTTCATGCAAAAAAGAGCTATAGTTTTTCAATCACAAGGCGATTTCTATTAGTCCCAAAATATTTCATACAAGGGTAAATTTTCGAGGCATAGCAAGTTGCCAATAACCTTTGTAGATTTTTGTGCATCGACGCCTAAATACGCCAATTGATGGAGGCATTTCCTTAAAAATTGGATCGCTATTTCAAAAAGATAAATTTTTAAGATTTCCTAGAAGGAATTTCTCCACATAGGTTTCTGATCTATCTTCATGTGCATTTAATGAAAGAGGTGAAATCCTCTATAAATACTAATCAATTTCCATTGTAAGGGGAGGATAGAAATTCTACAAAAAACTTTTCAAGTTCTCTGCATAAATAGAAGAAGTTGTGGCTTATGATTTTGCAAGCAGTTTATGTGTGTGATTTCTTTCTCTTTAAAATTTTCTGTTTAATATTCATGTTTATTATCTATTTTTAAGTTTAAATTTTGCACATGGATTTGGGTATTGCTGGTGTAAGTGTGAATACTGGAATGCAATTCTAGAAGTTGTCTCGGGAGACTGTAAGTAGATTCTCTTGCTCTCCTTTCTATTTTATGCTGCTATAACACTTGGTTGGAATTACTACTGCTAGTTTGTCCCCAATCCTACACCTTCAACCTGTGGCCATATTTCCCATTTCTTTTGGTTATTTCCAATTTCTTTCCTGCAAATCTAGTCTTAAACCAGCATAGGATTAGTAAGGGAGCCAACCCCATTTGGAGATTGGCATGGAGGACATTTATTTCCTATGGAATTTTAATGTTGGCCATGTCTAGGGTGCATAAATACATGTTTGTATAATTAGGCAGATATTTGACCAACAATACTATATAAAATTATGGAAGAAGCTAGTTTGAATGACTATAGGTGAAGATATGATGATAGAGAAAGTTTTACCACTAAAGGATAAGTTTTTGATAGAAATATTTATTGGTCACTCCATAAAACCAAAATATCTAAAATAATGGGTCAAGGTTACCTGGTTGGAGGTTTTGGTTTATACTCTTACATTTCATATGATGATGAAGGTTTGGACATTGTCATCAATGTCTAGAAAAAGGAGAAATATTTGGCTCCCATAAATTGTAATAGGGAAGCTTCAAATGAGAAAGGGAGATCACACCTATGATTTGCAAAGCATATAGAGGTATTTTAATATGTGACCATCAAAGCCTAAATATAATTTTATTCTAGGTATTGGGGATTGAATTCTAATAATGATAAACTTGACATATCATATTGACCTAGGCTAAGCTCCTATATGGAGGTATTAATAGGCCATAGTTTATATAGGAAGTTACAAGAGGGTGGTGCTCCAAAGGCTTAGAAAAAGTAGAGGATAAAGGTATAAATTTATTAAGTTCTTGCCATATATAGGTAGATATATTTTAGGCCAAGGAAGCAAGTATGGCTTGAACAACCCCAAAAGGATCTCTTCTCCACCAAGTCCTAAAATCACCTTAATACAAGCACATATTCTGGTAGATATGTTCTAATATCCATGAAAAAGGTAAAGGATATACTTAGGTATGGTCAGGTATTAAGGGACTTGGGTCTTGAGACAAGTCCATCCCAAGAGTCTATAATAGGAAGAAAATCCTACTTTAAAATTGCACAAGAAAAATTTCGGAAGGAATTTTCATCTAGTAAATAAAAATCTACGATCGGGGTTCATAGAGAAAGATAGAATAAAGCAAATAAATGACCATCCTCTCTTTAAATTTTAGAGGTATTAGGGCCTCTCATAAAAAAATAGTCATGAAGCATTTGTTTTAATACAAGAGACTATGTTGGATGCAAAAACGCAATAACCATACTTGCTTCTCTCCTATCAAATTAGAAATTTATAGGGATAAAATAAAAAGGAATATTAGGGGGGATGTAATGGGATGGAATTCATCCTTTTATCTAGTTGAGAAGGTATATATTAAAGTAGGTGTGGTTATAGAATTACAATTTATAGAGCTAGGTAAGTCAATTTCTATAGTCAATTTGTATGGTTCTTATGGTGGTAGAAGGGAGTTTTGGGAAGAATTCTTTATATAGGAATTTAAAAAAAAAATTGTAATGATGGGATGAGACTTAAATTTTTTAATTAAAAGAGCAAAAATGTGGGGATAGGAAGCCAAAGTGGATCACCTCACTAATTTTTTCCTACATAAAATTTAAAGGTAATGGTATTTTTTAGACAAGGAGAATTTGTAGGTCAAGGAGTTAGAAAAAAATAAGAGAGAATTATTGGAATGGGAGATGCAAAGTGAAGAATGAAAAGTAAAGCACTTTAGCTAGAGCATGAAGATGAAAATACATTTTTTTCAGAAGTATGTAAAAATAAAATATTATAAATACCATATAGGATATAAAAGGGAATAATGGAAGAAATATGATAAGGTTTGAAGAAATAACTAGATTAGGACTATCCAACTCTAGGAAATTTTTTTAAGAACCCAACAAAGCAAATATAAAAGAAATTAGTAAACTAGTTGTTTATTTGCCTACTATGATCAATGATGAATTTAAAGGGACTTTGATGAAAAAGTCACTAAGGAGGAGCTACAAACAACAATTAAATATTTTAATAAAGGGAAGATTTTAGCATTGGATGGTCAATCCATTGACTTTTATGTGGATTTTTATGAGCTATTAGAAGAAGATTTTTTAAAGATAGTTGAGGAATTAAGGACTTCTAGGTCGATAATTAGGTCTATCAATACAACTTTCTTGGATTTGATTCCTATGAAGAATAACCCAAAATTCTTTAAATAATACAAACTTAAATCCATGTGCAATACTATATACAAAATTATCTTCAAGATCATTGCTAGGAAGTTAAAAGGATTTTTATAGACACCCTCTTATAAGAACAATTTAGTTTCTTGAGTAAAAGATAAATCAATGAAGCTATTGGTGTTTCTTAGGAAGCACTTCATTCAATCAAATCAAGGAAGTACGAAGAAATGATAATTAAGATATAAAAATACTTTTGATAGGGTAAGTTGGTTATACATCAAACTTATTTTAATTCGTATCGGTTATAGTGTGTTGTTTGTAAATTAGGTAATGAGATGTATTAGTTTTACTTTCTTTATTGTATTAATTAATTTTTCATCTTCTAGCTTCTTCAATACTTCCAGAGGGATTAGATAGGGATTACCCTTATCATCCTTATTATTCTTACTTGTGGTTCAAGGGATAAGCAAAATTATTAAGGAACAAGAAATACTTGGCATGATCAAAATCATTAAAATACGAAATTCCCTATTTGGCACTTACTATTTGCAGATGATACACTCCTATTTGGAAATGACACCTTAATGGAAGCAGTAAAATATAAAGAGTTTTTAAATCCATATTTTTATGCTATAGGAATGGCAATAAACCTCCAAAAGATATAATTTTTAAAGACTATAGGTAGGACAAGAAGAAGTTGTGTTAAGGATTTTTTGCTTCGATCTAATTAAGTTTGGAAAAGTTCAAAATTAATTTGATTTTAGATTGAAGCAAAATTATTATGGACACTACGATTGGATTTGGTTATACAATAAAGTGGAAAAAATAATAAGTTAATGGTGTAATATATGGTTATTATTGTAAGGTCATTTAACACTAGTGATATTAGTTTTGGAATCTCTTCTAGTATATTGAAACTCTATGACTTATATTCCTATTGAAATAATGAAAATAACAAGGAAGAAATACTTCCATTTTATTTGGATAAGAAGAAGGGATAAGGATGCAATGTCTTTGTTTAAATGGAGTAAGATAGCCAAACCTAAATCAATAAGAGGATGGGGGATTAAGAATGTACATAACTTTGAAAATGCACTAGTTGCCAAGAGTCTTGAATTGATAATTGGTAAAGGATTATGGCATGAGGTTATAAATGAGAAATATTTGGATTCCATGCCATTTGAAGAGTTTGTTAGAATTTTTATCAAGCTAGTGACCATTGCAACTATAATATGGAAAGCATTAGTGAAGGTTTTTCCATTAGTGGGAAATGTTTTGGTTTGGAAAATAGGAAATGAGAAGAAATAAAGGAGAGGAAAAGAACCCTATATGGTTAGTAGAGTATATTACCAGCTATGTCAAGAACATATAAATAGATAGGGGCTTAGGGTATTGACAAATGTAGCCTTTGTGAACAAAACTAGTTTGTGGAAGTAGCGATGGATTTTAGAAGAAGAATTATTTTTTGGAAGGAAATGAAGGTGAGTAATGGATAAGCTATAAAAGGGGTATGACAAGGGATTTTATAAAAATGAGACAAGAAGAATAATATTTAGTATGGTCAAATAACCCAACTAGTGGATAGTTTACAGTTAAGAAAGGATACAAGGCAATGTTTAAATATAATAATGAGGAGGTCCTTTGGTGGTGGAGAAATCTTGGGAAGGTAAAAGTGCCATTGTAAATAAGAATTTTTTGTTGGTTAGATTTAGCTAATAAGGAATTGAAATGGAATGTTTTGCAAAAGAGGTATTGGTAGGGTCCAATTCAATGCAGCCTATATAAAAGGGAAGAAGAAACAATAGATCACCTACTAGTTCATTGTGATTTCTTGAGAGAAGTGTGGAGGTCTATTCTACCCATGACTAAAGGGAAAGGACAATGGCCAACAAGGATTTTTTTGGAGAATATGTAACAATGGTTCAAATATAAAGGCTTAAATGAATACAAGTGTATTCCATTAATAGTGGCATGGGGTCTATGGTTGATAAGAAAATATATGTTATTTTATATAAAGTAAATTCTACCTATACAAGTTCAAGATAAAATCAAATATACTTATGAAGGCATTAAAAAAGCCTCCAAATTATATCCTGTAAGATGGATTGGTTATTTAACAATAGATATTACAAAGTATTAGGATTTTTTCAACATAGTTTGTCAATAAAATCTAGATAGATATGGGGTAGGAGTGTTATATTACGATGAAATAACAAATTCACTTTCAAAGAGAGTCTTGGTGAAGGAACCAATAATATGACATAGTGGAAGGATTTGATATTTTTGTTAAGAATGACAATGGAACAAAGAATAATAAAATTTAAAGTTATTGATGACTCAAAATTGGTGGTGGATTGGACTTCAGGCTTAGTGTGGATGCAAAATTTGATACTTAGGACTTATTTCGAGTACGTGAAATTTCTATGAGCATCATTTGTAGACATATCTTATAAAAATATCTATAGAGAACTAAATGAAAAAGTAGATGGTATATCCAAAGATGCCTTGGATATTCCAATTGGTACTTGGTTAAAGGAAGGAGTAATGTATTACATTATGATTCTACCACAATCTATACCCTTTTGAGTTTTGGCTCTTCTTTAAGAGGTCCAAGGTTCAAACCACAACATGGGTGAGTGTGTGGGGGGTGGGTGTGTGTATGGTTGTGTGTTTGGCCCCTATTGATAAGCTCAAATCTCACCATTATGAGAGGTCATGATTGAAATGGAGACACCTAATACTAAACATTGATTGTAGGGATTTCTCACACTAACCTAATAAAATTTATAATATATTTTTAAAAGTATTAAATTTATTAAAAATATTTGTTAGAAATTTAATGCAGATGTTTTTATTTATTTATTATTTACTTATACGTGAATATCTTTAATTTGAAATTAGTTATATTTAGATTGTTGTGTATAAGAAATATTACTCAAAAAATTAAATCCAATTAAATCTAAATATTTTTTGCACTACCATTTTAAATAAATTTGAGAGTTTTTAATTAAAACTAATACTAAAAAATAATATTATAAGACGAAGATATATTAAAGTGGATCAAAAATTCCAATAGGTAGATAGATAGGTATTAATGTGAATGGAATTCCAATGATGGAATATGCCACTAGACTTGCATATTAATGAAGATTATGCAATGATTCATAAATTAACAAATGGACTAATATTGTATATATATATATATTTTCAAGCGAAAAACCCCTTATGGGGCCGCCTTGGTCTAAGAGACCATGAACAGGGGGTTCTACACCGTCAAAGTCACCCGGGGGTTGCACCCAGCCCTGCCCGCACCAACATTATCAATTGGATTTTGTGTACCCAATTCATCTTTTTGGTAGGGTGGAGATTTGAACTTGGGACCTCCCTTGGAGGATTACCCTCTCCTCTCCAACTCACCTACAACACTTGGGTATATTGTATATATTTTTGGTTTGCATCATTTATCTAATATTATTATAAGAAAAGGAACAATATCAAAAAAATTATCAAAAGGTAAATGAAGAGGCAAAAAGTAAAATTAGTAATGGATGTTCTACACAGTACAAGAAAGAAAAAACATTTATCTAATATTAATATAAGAAAGGAACAATATCAAAAAATTTATTAGAAGGTAAATGAAGAGGCAGAAAGTAAAATTAGTAATGGATGTTCTATACAGTACAAGGAAGAAAAACATAATCCTAATAAGACAATGGAGTATGCAAGTAAATGCATAGAACTAAATGAGCAAGCAAATGAAGAACATAATGAGAAACAAAAATTGAGTGGGGTTTTTGAAATAACACTAATCAACAAGAAAATAATCTCAATCAAGAAAAATAATGATTATGAAGAAGGTAATCATAAGAGTAAAATAAGTATGATTAAATATCATATAAATCTAGATACCAAGACACAACAAAATGTGATTCATAGAGAATGCATACAGTAATTTGGAAGTCAAAGAAGAAATATTAGTAGATGATGCTAAAATGGTAGAGGATACCCCATCCACTCAAATGGACTCAAAACAAGAGAAGGATCAAATTGAAGGAGTTTGGGGATTTAAAATCAAAGAAATAGAGGAATGTCAAGGATTAGATCAAGTTTTAAATTCAAAGAGAAAAACTAAACAATTTGAGGAATAAAAGGATCTAATAATAATAGAAAACTCAAAGTTGTATAAGGAGGGTATGCAAACGAGATTAAAAAAAATACTATATTTGAGTAAAAGAGCTCAATTAGTAGTAGAAGAATATTTGACATGATGTAACCAAATGGGAGAGAATTATCCTATTGGAAGTTTTGCATCTTTACCACATTACAATTTTTTTAAAGGATTGATTGTAAAATTTTAATTAATTTGCTGACAATGAAGGCGCTACAATTTTAATGCATATTTAATTATATTTTTTGTTCCCTTTTATAATATTGTATTACTATAAACAACATTGAAATCATGTAAGCAATGAAGAAATTTTGCTTAAAAACTACTAAGGAATGAAAGTGTCGGTAAGAAATTGGTTCTCAAAGGAGAAACGCTTCAAAGAGCATGAGTAACAAAGTTGGGCACTTTCACCCCAAAGTCCCATTTTCCAAGTAAGCTTCACCCCAAAAGTACATAAATTGTATTTGAATTTCAATGTCAGATTGAAGGAAGGTATGGGAGGTGCTTTCACCCCAATTGAGGGGTGAATATCTTTGTTATCCCTCTTGGAGGTGAGATAGATTTTAAGAAAGTGGATTCGCCCAATCAGAAGGAATGAAGATTTCAAGGACAAAATAAAGAAAATAAGGCGCTTTCACCCCAATCAAGGGGCGAAACCTCTTGTCACCTCTCTTTTGGACAAAAGTTATTTTTAAGTACTGGCCACATCAAAGATAGTTAAAGGCGCTATGTAAAATGGTTGAAGACAATTTCACCCCAATAGAGGGGCGAAACTCCTTGGTGCTCCTTGTTGGGGTGAAACATTATGAAAAGAAAAATATGGAGTAGCACTATGTAGGTTGGGTACCCACTAATTAAAGTAAACATTGAAAGGCACTTTCGCCCCAAGTGAGGGGTAAAACTCTCTATCGCCCCTCCTTGGGGCAAAACATATCTGAAGAAGGTTTTAAAACATGGTGGGCCCGACATGGGTAATTCAAGGTAGTGCTTTCACCCTAATTAGGAGGTAAAACTCTCTATCGCCCCTCCTTGGGGTGAAAGAGTATTTTCAAGGTTTTAAAGACCAAGAAGGAGGTTGATGTCATAAAGGCCCATTTTAATGCAATTTATGATTTCATCCACGGTTGGGAATAAGTAAGAGATAGTGCCTGATGTAAGTTTGAAGTGCAGTAAATTAAAGTTACCTCTATGGAGAGGTGCCATGTGTTATTACCTTCCCAAGGGGTGAATGGGAGTTTGAAGGTTCAATTTTGGGTGAAATTTATTGTGTAGCGTTCTACATCAAATGTGAAAGGGACATCACCTCTCTAGAAGGGTGAAAGTCTCTATCACTCTTTTTTGACACAAAAGTGAAAATACAATTATAAAGAGGATATCTAAAGGGTGAAATTGCTCAAATGTCAAGCCTAGCTACATTATCACCTGATGCTACCCTAAAAGAGTTGTTTCACCCCATACTTGGGTTTAATAAATTCTTTGAAAGAGATATAGCTTTTTAAGGTGCAATTTTGTAGTTTTTTGGGAAAATAAGTGAGGAAGGATAACATTTAATTCTTGGAGTAATACAGACATCGCTTCTAGAATTTTCATTTCAAATTTGAGAGATCAGAGACAATTCTTGATTATTTCCAACACACTGACTATCAACCTTGTCTATTTTCAAAGCAAATTTAATGCTCGATGGACTTTCCTAGTGAAAGTTAATTTTTAAGGCGCGAGGTAAAGTGAAATCAATGACAAAATTATTGATTTTTAGATGATTTTTCTACGTCCCGATGGACCAATGTCCAATATTGCTTCAAGCATTTAATCCTATTGATTTCTTTGTATGATTTCCCCATAAAATATAGATCATGGTTTCCTTGCAAAAGGTTTTGACTAAATATGTCACTAATGCCGAGGAGAAAAATGTGCACGTTGGTTTTTGATCTACCAACATTTTGTTATATATGCATTAAATGATAGAGGTGAAATCCCTCTATAAATACTAATCATTTTTCATTGTAAAAAAGGTTAGACACTCTACAGAAAAATACTCCAAATTTTTTGCATTAATAGAAACAACTTGGCTTCTAGTTCTTCAAATGATTTGGCACTTAGTAGTTTTTTTTGTGTGATTTTTGAAGGCTTTTATTCCCATTATTTTTTGTGAGTGAATTTTTCTTTTGAATTCAATCTTTTCTTGTGTGGGAATGAACACTGAAATGCACTCTGAGGGTTATTTTATTGCATAATTGTTAGAAGTTTATGTGCTTGCATTTTTGTTGCATGCTTCTAATTGCTTGGTGAAGATTCAGTTTTTAGTCTATCCCCATCCTATACTGCTGTCTTATAGCCATATTTCCCATCTCTTTCTGCAATTTCCTATTTATTTCCTATTTCTCTAAGCTTATACCTAGTGTAGGATTAGTAAGATAACCAGCCCTCTCTAGATATTGGCCTGGATGAAATTTCTTTCCTCTAGCCTTTCAATATTGGTCGGGTCTAGGGCACACAAGGCATAGATATTGTAACTAGGTAGATTCTTGACCAAAAATTTTGGGCACACTCGGTGGGAATTTCAAAAGGTTCCACTTTAAATAATATGAAGGTTTGATGTTTGCCTTGTACTGTATGATTGTATTATCAAGTGACTCAGATCTACCAAGAAGCCTTCGAATGTGAAGTGAGTGAAATATTTCTTCATGATCACAAGATCAAAGGCCAAAAATTCCAAAGAGCCCATTGATTTTTATGCACTCAACATCCAAGAGCTGGGAGAACACCATAGGTTAGTTACTCTAGTTGTTCCATCAAGTAAAACATCCTCTAAAGTAGTTGGTTTGTTTTCTCTTCCTTCGAGCCCTGCTAGTACAACTACTATTTTTCCTCCTCCTCAACCACACATACCAATTTCCATGGCTCAAAATTGTGATTCAATTCACATATAACTATATTGCTCAAAAATATGATTACATTTTATAGAGCTCGATCGCAACAGACCATAGCTCAACATAGACAAAATGCATATATTACGCAACAATATCTATACTTAGAATTTTTCTAACTTCATCCAACATTCGCTCTAACAATGCTAACATACTCTAAAACATAGGTACGTAGAGTAAATATTATCAATATCCAACAAAAATCCACCACCAAGGTAGTTTCTAGCATGGAATAATTCTGGTCCATTGAATTTGCAATCTTAGAATATAATTTCACAAGCAACAATGAAGGCTTTGCCAACCTATGATGGTATGGGGAAGGCAGTCTATGAGCATGTTCAAGATGTAGCTACTTTGGCAACCATTCATGGCATTACAGAGGAATATATAATGGTAAGATTACTTGTTCTTTCTCTTTGAAGAAAATTTCTTTACTGGTATCGGTTGTTACAACCTGCAACCATCACTACCTAGGACCAATTAGCTGAGTTATTGATCAAAGGGTTCAATGAACAAGCGGATCCGTTCTCCCTGTTGCATCTATTCACTACCATTCAAATACATTTGTAGGAGGAAATCATGGACTTTAATGTTAGGTTCACCCAAACTTGGCATAGATTTCTTTATGGTTTTTGATAAAATCCTGAACAAGCATCCTTTTATTACCTCCAAGCCTTCAATTTTGATATTAGTATGGCCATATGACAGTCTAATGCCAATACATTTCTTGAGCTGTATACTACAGCACAAAGATCTGAAGCTAATCTGATTTCTATTGGTAAGCTTCCATCGAAAATAGCTATGTCGATTTTTCCTGATCTTCCATAGTATCTATATGCCCATGTATCATCTTAGCATTTTCCCATATCCCCATGTACCCAATTCCTTCTTGGAATCCAAGTACATCCTAAACCATAGTAATAGTTTCTTCTCCATAGTTACCTATTCCAAGCATTTCGTAATTGCCTGCTCCACCTTCTATTCAAATGTTGCCTTCTCCACCAGTGCCCTTACCTTTGCTAGAACCTCCAGCACACTCAAATTTGGATCCCCACATAAAATTATTACAGGATATATAATTACTTAACTCAACGATGAGGGCGATGTCAAACTAAATCACATATATCAAGAAGAAGCAAGATAAAGTTGATTTTTGATCGAGGATATTTCAAACTCCATCGATTACCAGAGAGCAAGTAGCTTTAACCAGTAGAGGTACTGAGATAAATACAACTATGTTGGTTAATAAAGAGGTCAGTACATCAGAGTGAACGTATTGGTGCTCTACCTACAATGACCCTCATGGTGAAGATACTTTCATGGTTCATTTAAACTATGTGCAGACATTGGCAAAAGGCATTGTTGGTGGTCAAGTCAACATGATCTCAGAAATTGATCATAACTTTATCGTCTCATCTATTGAGAAAGTTTTAGTTCTCACAAGGTTTGAGAAGAAACCTTTCATTGTAGATCCAATTGAAATGAAGCCATTGAAGGTGCCTGTTTAACAGAAGATGCAAAATGAAAAAATACCGCCTCAAGTGAAAGTACCTGTGCCAGCACCCAAAGTGGATGAGACTATTTTAATGAAAGATATTTTTCCTACCTCATAAAAGAATAGAATGCAAGTGAAAGCATAAACTTTACAACCTGTTACTACACAAGTGCAGGCCAAAATAAAAGAACAACAAAAATAGAGACTCAAATACCTGTCTTTGACCAAGCGTTAGAGGGTAGAGGCTACCCAATAGTACCAGATCAAAAATGAAGTTGTTGGTGATTCAAATAATCCCAATGCACATTAATATAATATTGTGGAATAACTAAAGATGATTCCCACCAAGGTGAGTCTCTACAATATGTTACAATTACCTGGACAAGTAGATCTATTGCAGGTTTCATTGAAATTTATGAAGGATAAGAGGAAAAATCCTACACAAATAGTTCTAGCCTAGATATTTTCCACTTCATCCACTGGGAAAAATAGACCTCCCCCATTCTATCTATCTCTTAGTATGGAAGGTTGGATCATACACAATTGTATGATTAACTGCAGTGCAACAATGATTGTCATGCCAAAAGTAGTATGTGAGGTCATGGGAATGGAGTATGCAAAAATTAGCCCAAGCATATTGTATCTGGATGGTACTCCTTTCAAAATAGTAGGAGTAATCAAGGATATCCCAATTTTTCTACACAACATGTCACATATTACTATCATACAAGAATTCATTGTCGTAGACTTGGAACTACACTTTAGCATGTGTCTATCTAGAGAATTGACAGCCAAGTTAGGAGGTTACCTATCATTGAACTATTCTCACCTAGAGATTCTATTCAAAGGGAAGAAAATAAGTATTTCTAGTGAAAATCCCTCCACATATCATATCAAAAATATTGAATATGAAGAAAATGTTATGGATTAAATGAACATGGTGATCGAAGAGCTAGAGGAGATGAACCTGATGGAGAAAACTTTGGAAAAACTTCAATTAGAGGATGATTTTTCTATTCTTGATTTCAATGCAATGATGGAAACTAAGATTTGTTGCTATACCATCATTAAGTGTAAGGAAGGTGAGGCAAAAGTGTCTGATGGTCTAGGTTATGGCTCAAACCAATTGTGGAAAATATACTTTCATGGTGGATGAAAGAATGGTGTCAGAGCCAAAGTAGTATTCATATCTCCTTTAGGAATCCAAAAAACATATTCATACCAGATAACTTGGAGCTGTACAAATAATTTCACTGAGTACGAAGCACTATGTTGGGGCCTAAAGAAAGCAGAGAAACTCAATATTAAACAGTTGCGAATATTTGGTGATCCCGAGTTGATTGTCAACCAAGTGATCAACAAGTGCATCTCAAATAAACACTATCTAAATGTGTATCACAATATGGTATGCGATATTTTTGAATCATTTGTTGCATTAAATGTTCAATTAATTTTATAGGAACGAAACAAGCATGCACATCTCATGGCATCCCTTGGTGTAAATTTCTCTTATGTCGAGAGTGTGGTGTGAAAGCCCAAGACTGTAGGGTTGATTTACAGACCTTCAGACCCTAACAAGAACATGTACTGGAATTTTTTTTATAATGATGAACATATCATGAATTTTTTAATTAAAGAAGTCGATAGTATGGAGGGGAGAATGCTAGGTGAAGACGAAGCTAAAGGCTTGATATAGATCAGAAATAATCATATACCGAAAGGATTTATTATATTAGAAAGAATTTTTGATAAAAATGATAGAGCAAAAAAGAATCGAATCAAGGTAGAAAAAAAGGAATACACTGATCTAAAGTTAGAACTTGAAAAATTCATCAAAGTCAGGATAGATTTTTCTCCAGGAGAGCTTGAATAAATTAAAGAGTTATGTCATGAATTCCCCGATATTGTTACATGGAGCTATCATGATCTAAATGGATATGACAAGAATGTAATACAACACACCATCGAGTTGCAAGAAGGGGTGAAGCCTTTTCAGCAGAAGTAAAGACCTATTAATATAAAAATTGAGGTGCTTATGAAAGCAAAACTACTAAAAATGTTGTAGGTAAAAATCATTTACCCTATCAAACACTCAACATGGGTGATGAACTTGGTTCTTTTTTGGAAGAAGAATAGATATATTCACCTATGCATGGAATTTTGTAATCTAAACCAAGCATCTTTGAAATATCACTATCCCCTACCATAGATTGATTAGATTCTTCACATTGTCACTACAGCATAGAGATTTTCACTACTTGATTTTTTCTCTGACTACAACCAGATCTGGGTAAAATATGAGGACTAGAACAAAACAATATTTACTACAAAGTGGGTCACTTTCACCTATCAAAGAATGTATTTAGGTCTTTCCAATACTGGTACCACCTTTCAAAGAGCCATGGATGTCACCTCCGATGAGTTGTTGAATTAGATTATTGTAATATACCTTGATGACATGACTATTTTCTCACATCACAGGGAAGATCATTGCTCCCATTTTAGACAGGTGTTCGAGAAGTGTTGGGAGTTTGGTATTTCCATTAACCTAAAGAAATCCATTTTTTTTGGTAGGGAGGAAAAGCTCTTGGGACACTGATCTCAAAGGAGGGACTGACCATTGATCCTATGAGAGTTGAAGTTCTCCTAAAACTACTACTACCAGCTAATGAAAAAGACCTTCAATGATTTTTTGGCCAAATCAATTTTATCCAAAAATTTATTGTTGAATTTTCTCAAGTGGTGAAACCAATGATGGAGCTCCTGAAGAAAAATGTGGATTTCAAATGGACAAAAAAGAGGAGGTAGGTGTTCCAATAAATTAAAGAGAGGATAGTCCAAGCACCTATACTAATCAATCCAAACTATTTTAAGGGTTCTATCCTTTACATAGTAGGTGAACAGGATAGTTATGCCACTATGCTTACTCAAAAGCAATATTATGGAGAGAAACAACCTATCACTTACCTAAGCCAAGTTATTCAGACGCACTAGGAAAAGTATAATTTTATTAAAACATAGGTGTATGCAGTCATGAAGTCTCTTAAGAAATTCTAACATTTCATCTCTCAAAGAAAAATGATAGTCTATGTCATTCATAAAGATGTTAGGAATTTTATCATCCAAGGAGAACTTGGTGACAAAAGAGCAGCTTGGGTTTCAAAGATTCAAGAGTATGATGTGGAGATTTCCCAACCAAATTGGTTCATGATCAGGCACTTTGTAAATATTTGGCTAAGATCGTAGCTTCTCAATAACTAGTACCACTACATGATGAAGCTATCAATGAGAGTAATCTTGCCAACCAAGCTACGAGCAATCATGAATGGATAGAGGACCTTATCGAGTTATTCACATATTGAAGATGTTCCCCTCACCTCAAATCCTCTCAAAGGTGAATATTTATATTACATGCTCTTAGATACATCCTATTGCCAAGTGGTTTATTCCACAAAAACATAGATGGAGTACTCATTAGGTATGTAAAAGAGTTTGAAAAGCAGAAGATCTTGGAGGAGTTCCACTCTAGCATGTCTAGTTGATATTATGCAAGAAGGCCTTTGGCATTGAAGATCATCTAGGCTAGATATTTATGGCCCACCCTCTTTGTAGATACACATAAGGTGATTCAAAGATGTGATAATTATCAGAGGTATGTTGGAAGGAGTAAGAAGGCATATTTACCTTTACACCTTATCTAGGTAGAAGCTCCATTTAAACAGTGGGGCTTAGACTTAATTGGGGTAATTGATATTAACCCTTATTTTGAAAAAAAATACATTTTTACAGTGATGGACTACTTTACTCGATGGGCGGAGGCCATCCTAACAAAAAAGGTAGACCAAGAAACATTAATTTATTTTCTTGAGGGGTTGATTACATGTTTCGGTGTGCTATATGACATAGTGACTGATAATGAGACTTCCTTAACTAGAGTGAATATTACTGAGTTCACAAGTAGATATGAATTTATTTGAAAGCATCTTCCAATTATTACCTGCAGGGAAATGGCTTAGGTGAGTCGACGAACAAGAATCTACTTCAGATATTGAAAAGAACACTTGGGAGTAATAAAAGAAGTTGGTACCTTCTACTAGACCAATCTCTATGGGTCGATCACATATCGATAAAGAAGTTGATTAAAAATTTACCCTACTCCCTTGTGTATGGTAAGGAAGTAGTATTGTCTACTAATATTGAACTTTCGGTCCTCCAAGATTTGTAGTTGCTTCGTGATGAAGGTGATGAAATTGATCCTATGAGTGCGATACTAGTGCAGATATTGCAACTCAAAGAAGAAAGGTAAAAAGCATATAATTATTTCATGGATCATGCCAGAACAACACAAAAGTGGTTTAGGAAAAAAGCATCTGAAATAGCATTTAAATTCGATGACTTAGTGTTGAAGTTTAACTCAGATAAAGTGAAATCTAGCAAGCACCACAAATTTGAGGCAATATGGGAGGGTTTGTCCTAGATCTCAAGGGTAAATTCTGTTCATTCTTATTATCTTCGGGACATGGATGGTCAAGAGTTGTTGATCCCAATAAATGGTCTTCATATAAGGACTTACCACCACTAAAACTATCGAGGCTCGAGCATGTATATATATACAATTTTCTCCTTTTATTTTTCTTAAGTACGTTATGCTTAGATTTTTTAAAAGAGAAAAAAAGAAGAGGAAGATGGTCTTATTTTGTCTCCCCTTGGAAATATGTCTTTAGGGTAAAACTTGATTTCACCCCGAGAAATATTTTATGTTTTTAGTGATGTAGTTGGGGAGATATATATATATATATATACATACATATATATATATATATATATATATAGATATATATATATATATACATATATATAGATATATATATATACATATATATATATATATATATATATATATATATATATATATATAGATATATATATGAGAAAAAAATACAAAGAAGGAGTGCACTTTTGCCCCAATTAAGGGGTAAAATTCGTAGTCGCCCCATTTTGGGGCGACAAAGCTTCGAAACAAAAAAAAGCGAATTGTTTAAAAGGTGATTTTGCCTTGATTAGGTGCGAAAGTCCTAAGCACCTCATGTTGAGGCAAAATTTGTAATGTTCTATTTAATATATATATATATATATATATATATATATATATATATATATATATATATATATATATATATATATATATATATATATATATATAAAAAAGGGAAGATAAAAGATTAAAAAAAAGTAAAAAACACTTTTACCCCAAGTTAGGGGTGAAAGTCATGTTCGCCTCCCCCTGAGATGAAAGTGGAAAAAAAGAAAAGAAAAAGAAAAGCAATAAGAGTTTTTTTTTGCCCTTGGTTTTGTACCATGCAAAAGTGGAGTGAAAGCTTATTTTAAGGCACAACTTCTAATGGTGAAGGAAAAAGAATTGAAAAGTTCTAGTTTAAAAATTTAAGGGGTGAATCGATTTTATTAGGTTTATTTTAAAAGGCAAAAGTAGAGAAAGCTCGCTTGTCTAATAAAAGCGCTCTTGAAAGGTAAATCAAGGAGGAAGAGTCTTTTAAAATGGGACTTCATCTATTGTTTTCTCCAAGCTATAGGAAGAACAACTTTGAGAGCACAGGTGGATGGAAAAAGAGCAAAGTATAGATTATTTTTGCCCAAAGATATTTTTATAAAGTGAAGTGCACCTGTTGAGGATCTTATTCACCAAGAAGTGATTTTGAAAGCACCTTGAAATCGTTTCAAAACAAAAAGCACCTGGAGAATTTTGAAATTCACCTTTATCACCTTGAAATATAGTTTTGAAGATTGAAATCCATGAAGGTGATTTTTTTTCATCCCGAGGCATGCCTTGCATAGGCACCTGGAAGTTTTTATTCCTAAGGTTACCCATTGAGGTCCGAAAAGCACTTTTCAAGACTAAAGGCGGTCAGAGCACAACAATTGAGGAATATTTCGGGCAAAATGAGTTTGAATATAGTTTAAAAAAATTATTATTAAATATCATGCCCAACGCAAAGATTAAAATGCATGATTCAACCACTCCTTTGAAAAACAACATGTGCAACTAATCTGGTTGGTGAGGCGCAGTTATAAATTTGGTACTCACAAAGATGAGGTAAAAGATTTTTTCTATTTTTTTTGACCTATCAAATATTATAACATTGAATATCTAAATAAGGTGAAGAAGAAGATATAGGGAGGAAAGAAATCCAAAAAAATAAGGCACCATGAAAATGATAACTTGGAATCATACTCGGATACATTGGCTCAGATGGGATACTGCGATATTACCAATGAGGGCATTGAAAAATTGTGCCAGGATGTAGACCTTACATTCTGATAGAGTTTAACACCAGAGAATCCTCTCATAATAGCATACCATGCACTCCAGTTCACTATTGCTCATAATTGGTAGAGGCCATTTCAAATTTTTATAATCCAAAGATAAGGATGGTGCAAAATGCAAAGGGTTATATGTTATTCACCATCTCAGTTGAAGATGTTCGAGAAGCGTTTGCTTGTGTAATCACACCACCTTAAAATTTTATTTTCAACAAACTACACATCGGAGAACAAGAAGAAAGATATTAGTCCACCATGACACTGTACCAGTTCATGGAGACGTAGGTGATTAAAATACCTCAGCATGGTGAGTTTTCAATGTTGTCAAAGTCATTGATGGATTTCAAGAGTTCATATTTGTTCTCTATGGTAGCTTGGGTCATGGGTCTCCCATAAGATTCAATGGTGTATAAGTGGCAAGTGATGTTGGTGCAATGCATATCATAAGTCAAATTTTGTGCACCCATAGAAATAACAGGAAGGATGAATCCTATTTTCTTTGACTAGGCTAATCATATTGCCAGGAGAATGCATTCCTAGCTAGAGAAGATGCAAAGTGAAGGAACGAAGGTTTTCAGGCACACATCCTTTCTGATTTGGTTTCTTCTTTCACCTACATAAGAAGTTTTGTTTCATTCAAGTAGACAGGTTGATAAGGAAAATAGAAAGTTATCAGTGTATATGTGGACTTATAGTTTGTCAAGGTAGGAGTAGTTCTATAATTTCAATTTTATGTTTGTGAGTCATGGCCTTGAGATGATTTTTTGCAAAAGTGAGAGGGTGCTGAGGGTAATGAGGGAAGAAATCATCTCAAATAAAAAATATGACATATATTTGTTGGCACAAGGTGTGGTACTCCACATTTTTGGCTATATCGGCATGCCAGTTTCACTCCCATATTTTTCCATAGGGAATTTGTTTGCTATGGAGTTTTTTTGAAAACATGATTACATTAATGATGTAAATGGGGCAGGATGTGGAAATAAAACCATGTGTGATATGCCTTTTCACTTTGGACGTATCGAGGTGAGCCAGGTGGGCCAAAACCGATTGATAATTAAAGCATTTTATGATATAAAAATGGTGGAACTATCGTAAAAATGGAAGTATGATGCTTTGGGTATCTAAACTGAACACATCAAGGTTAAAATATTTCATTGTTGTCTGAGGCCAGATATTGAAAACCACAAAAATAATCTAGAGGGGCATGACTTGGAGTGGCATATGGAGAACATTATATCACTTCCACCATGGCTTATTTTTTGTGAAATGGAGGTCGAACATAATCCTACTATACATAAGAATTAGATTCCTCCACTAGGGTTGTTTAGCCAGATGAAAGAGAAGCTTTCGGGTTGGACAAAAGAGAAAATTACAAACTGGTGGATCATGATAACTCATCAAAGTAAAATTGGGTCACTTTATGGCCTAGTAATGGATGGAACATTTTTGGACACCTATGATGAGTTTTACATGAGTTACCAGTCACTTATGTTTGCTTGCATTGTGCCTTGGAGTTTGCAAAAGTCAAGCTGTGAGGAAAATATCACCAAAGAAGAGCATCCTGTGGTCTAGGAAGTGCCACTTGTACTCGAGGAAGAGGAGCAGCTATCGAAAGAAACCTTGTAGTGAAAGGCAAAAAGCAAGTAGGAAAAGTTGCTAGTTATAAAAATTTTGAAGAAGCAAAGAATGAAATCAATTTTTTCAAACCCTCCTCCTTCAGTTTCGGTTGAGCAAATAGAATTACTAGAAGCTATTCCATTGGTTTGGATAGAGCCGTTGGTTTGAAGCATCAAAAATATTAATATTGAGGTAGAAATTATAGTAGAACCAAAGGACCAGGTAGAGGAAGATCTAGTGTCACAACTACCTACATCCCCAATGGCTCAAAAGGTGTTGGAGAATGAACGTATGTTTTCTTCTTTTTCTCATCTCCCTAAGCGAGTGGTGACTGTCATTTCTCTTCCTCTAGTTTTCGCTCCTATATCCCCTCCATTTGGTATGTGTTCCACTTTAGTTTCACCTCCCATTTTATAGCCATCGATCACCACTACTCTCGCTCCTTCTATTCCCTCTTCTTCCATTTCCATTTCTTTCAGTTCCTTTGCCTCCACTTTGAATCCATTTTAACTCCTTGTATCATCTTCCCAAGTAATATCCATTACGATTGTAAGTACGTAAGCTCCCCCTCGAGTGAGCGTGACTATGGCCAAACCCCTCGTCTCTGTTTCTACCACCAATTTTATTCCTATCACCATTTCCACTATTTCAATTTCCAATTCCATCAAGCCAAATCTACATCCAGCTCGTTTATCTTTCACCCCATTTTTGGAGCTACAATTGGTACCTGAATTGGTGATATCAGTTGTACTAGTGCAGCCCATTACAACAAAAATCAACCAGGCTCACTTAAGTTCATCATAGTAGCTGAATATTAAGAAGATAAGAGAAGCCATGGCATTAGTGAAGTCCTTTAAGTAGGTTGTCTTTCATCCCAAAACTATGGAGGCACATACAATGAAGATGATTCCTTAGGTTCAAAATCCTCAAGGTGAGATGACTTTGAATTATTATAATTATGATATCATCACAAAGGATATCAAAAATATCAAAACCACATATATAGTAGGAAATATTCAAGCAGAGATGAGCTCCTTGTTCTTGCATGGAGAACACCATAAGAATAACTTCTTTGAAGTTGAAGCTAAGATCACTAATCTAGAGGAGTATCTGGTGAAAAGTTGAGTGCAGTTGCAATCAACATAGTCAAAGGCCAATCAGTGGAAAAAAAAGTCTAGAAGATTTGGAGACATTACTCCATAAGCATCAGTAGGCCAAAGGAGGAGCATAACAGCAGGTTGAGGCATTGAAAAGCCAACTCCAGAATTTGCAGGATCAACTGGCTATGAAAGTAACATAGACCATAGTCCTAACAAAAGAGAAATTTATGGATGCACACAGTCTGTTGCTTGCCCATTGTAAGACCCATGTGACAAGGTAAAAATAGGTTCTCATGTACCTTCAAGAAATTTAGACTATCATCTCATATGGATAGTACATAATGGAGCTTGGCGAAGAGAACCTGGAACCTCTCATGGTGAAGGCAACACAAATACATGCACTATCTAGATCAGACCTCTGATTTTTCCCCATGAGTGATTTACCCTGAGCTTCGACAAGCACCAAAGTTGTACTACGCTAGTAATTTTTTAGGCTAGATCAGGTGAAGGAGGCTCGCAAGCTTCTTGACATGTTTGAGCAGAAGAGAATAATTTCAACAACCTATTTCAATTTAGTGCTTGAGAATGGTTTCCATAGTTTTACTAATGATAGGAGAAATATTCTACAAAAGGTAGACCTAGAAGCAAATTGGGTGGTCATTATTGATGATGCCTCTGAAATTGATGATTGGGACGAGCCTCTTACCAAAGACCATGTGTTGCCACTAATGAGGAAGCTCACACACATCGATTCTAGTTTACTAGAACTTAGTCAGCAAGTAAATTACATTGATATGGTTCAAGTGTATATTTCCAAGTACCTAGTGGATTCACGTAACGACCTAGAGATAATCACCACAAAGGCTTGGTCTAATGATATTGCAGTGTATGAGGCTACCATTGCATTTATCTTAGAGGAAGAAGCTATAGAAAAAAGGCCAAGGAATGATATGCACGAGCAAGCATAAAGTAGCCTGACATGCCTGGTGGATTTGACTCTTAAGCCCAATGGATTAAGGCTTGGGATTGATTGCATCCATGCGAGCTGAATAACTTGTGAGCTGCCAAGAATATTGGTAGTTTTGCAACTTTACCACATTACAATTTTTTTGAAATATTTATTGTAAATTTTTAATTAATTTGTTGATAATGAAGGCACTACAGGTTTAATGCATATTTAATCATATTTTTTGCCCCTTTTTATAATATTGCGTTATTGTAAATAACTTTTAAATCATGTAAGCAATGAAGAAATTTTGTTTAAAAACTGCTAAGGAATGAAAGCGTCGAAATAAATTGGTTTTCAAAGGAGAAGCACTTCAAAGAGCATGAGCAACGAAGTTGGGTACTTTTTCCCCAAAGTTCCATTTGCAAAATAAGTTTCACCCCAAAAATACAAAAATCATATTCAAATTTTAATGTCAAATTGAAGGAAGGGATGGGAGACACTTTCACCCCAATTGAGGGGCCAATATCTTTGTCACCAATCTTGGAGGTGATATATATTTTAAGAAAGCGGATTCACCCGATCAGAAGGAATGAATATTTCAAGAACAAAATAAATAAAATAAAGTGCTTTCACCCCAATTAAGGGGTGAAACCTCTTGTCACCCCTCTTTGGGGTGAAAGTTATTTTTAAGCACTGGCCACGTCAAAGATAGTTAAAGGCACTATGTAAAAGGGTTGAAGGTGCTTTTGCCCCAACAAAGGGGCTGAACTCCTTGATGCCCCTCGTTGGGGTGAAACATTATGAAAAGAAAATATGGAGTAGCGCTACGTAGGTTGGGCACCCACTAATTAAAGTAAACATTGAAAGGTACTTTCATCCAAAGTGAGGGATGAAACTTTTTATCACCCCTCCTTGGTCCAAAAAATATCTAAATAAGGTTTTAAAACATGGTTGGCCCAACACGGGTTATTCAAGGTAGCACTTTTGTCCCAAGTAAGGGGTGAAACTCTCTATCATCCCTCCTTGAAGTGAAAGAGTATTTCCAAGGTTTTAAATGCCAAGAAGGAGATTGATGTTGTAAAAGCCCATTTTAATGCAATTGATGATTTTGTCCATGACTAGGCAGAATTAAGAGATAGCACTTGGTGTAATTTCGAAGTGCAATAAATTAAAGTTGCCTCTATGGAGAGGTGCCATGTGTTTTGGCCTACCTAGGGGGCAAATGGGAGTTTGAAGGTTTGATTTTGGGTGAAAGGTATTGCGTAGTGTTCTACATCAAATGTGAAAGGGATGTCACCTCTCCGAAAGGGAAAAAAATTTTGTCACTCTATTTTGAGGTGAAAGCAGAAAGACAATTATAAATAAGAGATTTAAAGGGAAAATTTTCTCAAATGTCAAGCCCAACTACATTATCGCCTGATGCTACCCTCAAAGAGTTTTTTCACCATGTCCTTGGGTGAAATCTAAATAGAGATATAGCTCTCAGAGGTGAGATTTTAAAATTTTTCTAGGAAAAGAAGTGAGGAAGGATAGCATTTAATTCTTGGAGTTCCAAAATATATGTTTTTAGGTTGAGAGATCAGAGACAATTCTTGATAATTTCCAACACACTGACTATAAGCCTTTTTTATTTTCAAAACAAATTTAATGCTCAATGGAATTTCTTAGTGGAATTGAATTTCTAAGGCATGAGGTAAAGTGAATTCAATGACCAAATGCCCAATTTTTAGATGATTTTGCTGCATCCCGATGCACCAACATCCAAAGTTGCTTTAAGCATTTACTCCTATTGATTTCTTTGTGTGATTTCCACATCAAAGCCAGATCATGGTTTCCTTGTAAAAGGTTTTGACTGAAGATTTCACTAATGCCAAGGAGGAAAATGTTCATGCTAGTTTTTTATCTACCAGCATTTTGTTGTATATGCATTGAATTATAGAGGTGAAATCCCTCTATAAATACTAATTATTTTCATTGTAAAAAAGGTTGGACACTTTGCAAAAAAATACTCCAATTTTTTTGCATTAATAGAAATAACTCAACTTTTGGTTCTTCAAATGATTTTGCACTTAGTAGTTTTCTATGTGTGATTTCTGAAGGCTTTTATTCCCATTATTTGTTGTGAGTGAATTTTGATTATGAATTTGGTCTCTACTTGTGTGGAGATGAACACGAAAATGGACTCTAAGAGTTATTTTATTCCATAATTATTAGAATTTTTTGTGCTTGTGTTTCTATTGCATGCTACTAATTTCTTGGTGAAGATTTGATTGCTAGTCTATCCCCATCCTATATTGTTGGCTTATAGCCATATTTCTCATATCTTTTCATAATTTCCCATTTCTTTCCTATTTCTTTAAGCTTATACCAAGTGTAGGATTAGTAAGGGATCCAACCCTCTCTGGAGATTGGCCTGGAGGACATTTATTTCCTCCAACATTTCAATGTTGGTTTGGTCTAGGGTGCACAAGGCATAGATATTATAACTAGGTAGATTCGTAACCAACAGATCCTCCTAGAAAACATACAAAAAATACAAATAATATAGGTAATTGTAGGAAAAGAAATAAAGGAAGACCCCCCAAACAAGAAGAACAAATAGTACTAGAGAATAAGGGACAAGAATTAGATCCAAATGAAGAATTGATGGTTAAGGGTAAAATCCCATCAAACAAAACCAAAAAATGAAAATCCTTTCTTGGAATGTATAGGGGCTAAATTTCCTTGGGAAAAGAAGATTTGTTATAAATATACTCATAGAATAAAAACCTCATATTGATTATCGTCAACAATCTAAAATTGACACAAAAACTTGATATTATTTAGAAAGAGGTTTGGCTAAATGTTGAATGGGTCATAAGCCAGCACAAGGTATTGTTGGTGGTATTTGCATCTTTTGGGACAAAATGAGTTTTGAGAGCACTTTAATTGACCAAGAAGAAATATTTTACATAGTCAAATTGAAGAACAAAAAATAACTTTTGTTGGGTAATGACAGGGATTTAAGCTCAAAATGATGATTGTGAGAGATTTCAACTATGGAATAAGATATAATTTTAGAGGAGTCTTTTCATTAATTTGCATTGGATGGTTTTGTGTGACTTCAATACAGTCCATCATGATCCTAAGTTTTTTTGTCAACCTAACATACCTTTGGACCAGTCACTGTCAAAAACTCTCAGAATAGTCTAGGTTGTAGAAATAGAGAGCCACAAGTGAGGACTAAAATAAATATTAGTTTTAGAAATACTGATATTATTTTTGGCTAGTATTTCTAAAGAGTTGCAAAAATACTCATGAATACTAGGAATTAGCATTCAATCCACTAGATTGAAAAATCAACTAGTGAAGTCAAGATATCTGGAATTTCTGAACTATTGACCCATAGTTTCTTTTTGTTGTAAAAATATAATTCTCAACTTATTGGGATTCCTCCTACAACAAAATATAGGAGACTTAAACTTCATTGCTCTAAGGTCGATGTATCTTGATAGTGCAGAGGTTAGTTTCTTGTCCAAGAAAATAATATTATGGAAGAAGACTTATGAAAAAAATTGTGGTGAAATTAGGAGATATGGTTTCTCCATTACTAAATTGAAAACTTCACACAATAAGAAAAGGCTATAGGAGCCTTGATATAGAAGAAAAGGCCATAGAAATATTGATCAAGAAAAAAATGCCATAGAAGACTTGATCAAGAAGAAAATTCCATAGAAGCCCAAATCTAGAATAAAAAGGCTACAAAAGCCCTGATCCTGAAAAAGTCCATAGAAGCCTTGATATTGAAGAAAAATGCCACAAAATCCTTAATCCTAAAAAATGTCATAAGAGCCTTGATATTGATGAAAAATGCCATAGGAGCCTTGATACTAAAATTAGGCCATAGTATCCTTGATCTTGAAGAAGACTTCAAAAGAGAGTATCTTATTCAGAAGGAGATTAAGATTTTAGTACTAATACTTTTTTGTAGGAAAAGAAGATTTAGTGAGTCAGTAAAATTTCCTACAAGAAATCTAGGAAGAGTATCTTCTTCAAAATCAATCCAACATCTATAGGTAAATATAACAGAATATGAACTTCCAATATTGGAATAAGAAGGACTAGGAGAGTCCTACTCGAATCCAGAAGCAAAGATCCAGAGGAATATCTCACCACCAACACTTCTAGGAGAAGAAGGTTGAAGAAACGGTCTTAAGGAAGACCAGAAGCAACTGTGAGATTATATACCTTGGAGAGGTCTTAATGAGCATCTGGTAAAATACTTTGAGAGCCTTACTAAAGAAATCATCAAAGAAGAAATCATTGGAGAAAACCACTACCAAGGAGAAGCCCCTTATAGTGAAGGGCTTTGGACAATCATCATCATTTGACAATAAGCCCAAGAGAAGAAGAATTTGACAAGGAGTGTCAAATACTAGACGAAGAATCTAGTGAAGACCTCAAGACACTCAGAATATTGATAAGAAGATCATGTTTACAGTTAGAATTTGACAAGAAGCTTGAAGGAAGATTCAGATAGAAGAAGCATACCAAATCCAGGATATTTGGAGATTGCATCTCATAGAAAAAGGCACCTCTTTAGAAATGAATCTCTTCAAATCTATAGCAAAAGGAGGAGACTACAAGAGGAGAACAAGCCACCAAAAATCCTAGGCTCATGAAAGAAAGTTTGAGATCATTTTTTTGTGAATATGAAGTTATTTAAGGTAGCCTAAAAAGAGTTGCAATATCCTACACAAGGTAGCAACTTTGTGATCCTAGACACTAAGATCTACATCCTCTATAAAAGAAGAAAAAGAGTTTTTAGAAAAAGGTATGCAATTGTTGGTGCAAGTAGATTCATTAATTGGATTACTTATCAAATTTTTTAAGCACCTTAATTTGAATTGAAGTTGCCAATAGGAAAATTGAATTAAATTCTTTTAAAAGTGCAAAAATAGAAAGGTTCCTTTTAGGTTCATTTGCACTTTAGGAGTTGACTAGATTTAGAATTTCAACTATCTATCAACTACCTATCATCTACTTTGGAAAGCAAAAAAGACTATATTCTACTACCTTTTCTTATAAAAAAATTACAGAATAAGTCTTGAAGATTTATTCTAGATTATTCTTAATTAGTTGCAGTAAATTGATTGAGTGCATTAATTTATTAGAGTAAATTGGAGTGATAAGGTGTTAGTTCATTGAAAATAAAAATTTGTTAAGATTCATTTGCACTATTATTACTCTCAAAATAAATTAATTTTTGTACTTTGAAAAAGGCTACAAAATCTAGTTTGTATCAAGTGTCTAAGGAAACTCTTGAAAGCACAAAACCTACAACTCTAAGTGGCCAATAGAAGCCACCAAAATTGTTTAGTACATGCAGAAGAAAACTAACCAAAAGAAGATTCAAATATTGAGATTTGGTGAGTATCAAATCCAAAGCACTCAGGGGTTAGTGAAACTTAAATAAAGCTTCATTTTACAACATTTACAAGGCTTGGATTCACCATAAATCATCCAATAAAAAAATGGTAAAGAGTCTAGCCAAAGAGACATCCTCAAAAACCTCATTTTCCACTCACTAATCTGTTACAAAAATAAAAAACTTAGGCCTACAAAAGAGTGCAAGAAAAGGTGCAATAAAAAGGTTCTATATACATGTAATGATTACATGATATTACACTTCTACAATACATCAAAGGTAGGGAAAGGACTAGTTTTAAAGGTGCCACAATAGGCACAACTTGAAGAACATAAGATTATACTAAGAGGGGGGTGAATAGTATAAGACCACTTTTTACTTTTCTTTCCCAATAAATATTATGCAATAGATCAATGTCAATATCAATAGCAGTAATAAAAGCAATGCACAAATCACCACACACAATAGAGACACCAATTTAATGTGGTTCACCCAATATGGGCTACTCCATGGAGAAAATATTTCACTAAAATTTTCTCAACAAATCTCTTGGGAAACCTTTCCCTATTACAATGTTTATGGACCTCTATCCAAAGGAGACACCAATCCCCCAATCATGTTTGTAGATCTCTATCTATAGGAGAACTCCTTCTCCTTTGCTTTGATTGGTTATATTCTAGAAGAACTGTTGGCTCCACTACACTGGCTTATGGATATCTATCCATTGAAGACTCATTTCCTCACTCTAAATATCTATCCTAACTACCTTGGCTAATGGACCTCTATCCACTAGAGACTGTCATCCTCTATACTCTATCACCTCCAAAGCTTGCTCTCAGATCTGTCTCAAATATATACTAAATATGGTCCTTTGGTCTAGAAGAAATCTACTCAATATATATATTTGATCTACACTAAACACTATAATTTTATCTTGCACAAATTTACTCAATATCTACCTCTGATCTATACTACACATAGTCCTTTTGTCTAGCACAAATATGCTCAATATCTATTCTCAATTCTGTACTAAACATAGTCCTTTGATCTGACACAAATATGCTCAATATCTATCTCTATTTTGGAACAAACCTACCCTCAAATCTGCACCAAACTCTATCCTCAAGCCTTAACACAAGGCTTGAATCAATCACAAATAAACTCTACTAGATCTGCCCCAAACCTTAACCCAAGGTTTGAACAAATCAATCAATCAACTCTGCTCACAAGTCTTCTCAAAGACTTGTCTCAAATATGCATTATAATCTTCCACAAAAGCTCACACTAATCTATCCACAAGTTCTCTCTAGAACTTGTCCAATATGCTCAACAAGTCTTCACCAAGACTTAACTCAAATCTGCTCAACAAGTCCTTACTAGAACTTGGTTAATCTGCTCAACAATTCTTCACTAAGACTTACCTCAAATCTGCTCAACATGTCCTCACTAGAACTTGTCCAATCTGCTCAACAAGTCTTCACTAATACTTACCTCAAATCTGCTCAACAAGTCCTCACTAGAACTTGTCCAATCTGCTCAACAAGTCTTCACTAAGACTTACCTCAAATATGTATTGTAAGCTTCCACAAAAGCTTACTCAACTCAACTCAACTTAACACAAAATCCTCTTCAATCACTTATAAAAGCTTCACACAAAATATTTTGCCCTTGGTGGGAATCAAATCCATGTTCCACTTCCACAAGCGCCCTAGCCACAACTTCCATAACCGTGTGATCTAGGAATTCATGTGGGACCTAAGTGTGCCCAAACACACTTATTCCCAAAGTTGCCACCAAAAGCTTTAAAAAATAAAAGCTTTCTCATTTTGCTACTGTAGAGTATCGAACCTGAGACCTCCCCTTTGCTGTAACTTAGTGCCCAAGCTGATCACCATTTGGGATAGCTACCTAGATGGTGCTACGAATTCGGCATCACTCTTCTTTATGCCTTCCTATCCTCGGTGTTAGCACTATGTACATTTTATATTTTTCCTTCTATGTTCGATCGATGAGCATAACCAACACAATGATTTTCAAATGCCACACTTTAGCCTTTGATTAAGGCTATATTAATATGCCTTTCCAAGGCATTTGCCTTCACGTCGGTGGATAATAAATTTGACTTTGCATTTTGAAAATAATATTTTATTTATAATTATTTAAATTCAAAATGAATTTAAATATTATAAATTAAATATTTAAATGTCCTTTGGGCCTTTTTAATTAAATATTTAAATATCCTTTGGGTATTTTCAAATGAAATAAAATATAAACTTCCTTAGGTTTTTAGGGAAACCTTTTGCCATTATCACTTTAGAAAAATAACCTTATTATTTTATTTCAATTACCATGGAACGGAGATATCTTTTCAACCCTTTTCTTTTGTCCAAATATTATGATATTGTTATCCTTATTGCTTCTCTTTTGATTCTTCAACCATATAATATTTAAATTAAATATTATATCCTTACCTATTAGAAAATCAACCATGAACCATTTTCTTAACATTTCTTTGACACCTGCTTAGTATTACTTTGAGATCTGCTTAGTATTCCTTTGACATCAATGACAACAAATACTGCTCATATTTCCAACAATCTCCCCCTTTGTCATTGATTGCAACCCATTTACATTTTATCATTTCTTTTACCTCTTTCTATTTTTCTCCCCTTGAGAAACTGCTCTCCCTAATTGAATGCTCTCCTATTAACTCAAATATCTCCCCCTTACTCAAATATCTCCCCCTTTTTCATCAATGGAAAAGGGTCACCTTTGGGACTCAGGGCTAAGAATAGAACTCTTAGCTTAGCCCCTCCTCCACCTCCTCTTGAGATGGTTAATTTTGGGGTGGCAGTATTTCTACTCCCAGAATTCACTGATATTCACCTTTGTCTACTTTACTTTTCATCTGATCCTTCTAATTCCTGTTCCTACTTATCTCTAGAATTTTTTCTCTACACCACTTTGTTGTATGTCCATCATTATTGCACTTATAACACTTAATGTTATTATTCCTTAGAGGTGCAAATGTCTTAGAATTTCTGTTGGTGAAGCCATATTTGTTCCTGCCATGAACCATGTAATTCATTGCCTTGTGACCAAACTGATTACAAGAATAGCAATACCCTTGAAAAAGCTACTTGTTTCTGAACCTTCCATATTCCTATATTTCATGTTCTTGCACTGTGTAGCCTTGTGCCCAAACCTGTGATATGAGAAGCATCATTCATTGAAACTACCTTGCCTTTATCTCATTGGTATTTTAGTCTCTTTTAACTTGTGCTAGTTCCTATTCCATTTGTTCCTCTTTTGTGTATTTTTCCTTTCCTTTTTGAACTTTATATTGTCCAAATAATCCTTATAAGTCTCACTCTCTCTTATACTCTCTTATTCTAAAGTTTATTCTTCTTCTGAACTTGAGGTTGACTCCTCTTCTTGTTTCTTTTGTACCTGTTCAAAACCAAGACCTGTCTTGTTTGATGTTGGTTTTTGTGTCTTGATAATCTTGTCCAAGTTCTTTGAGCTTCTCCCAAAATTGTGTAACTTGTGCTTAGACTCTTTACTTATTTTCTTAGTAGAGCTACCTCATGCTCTAACATTTTAGATTCTAATACTTTTGCTTCTAACTTATATTTGAATCTTCTTGTCTTAGCCATTGACTTATTTAGATCCTCTATAATCTTTCCTTTCTCTTCATCATATTCTTGAAACTGAAGCTTGAGTTTTGAGTTTTACTTTCTTACCTCCCTTAATGCATCAAGGGTATGGATAAGATCTCCCTCAAGGTCAAATTTTCCTATCCCTAATTCTTCCTCTATTTGTTTGCCTTTGAAAACATCTTCATTATTTTTTGACTTGTCTTCTATAGGATCACCTCCTTATTCTTCTAATGTCATAAGAAGATTCTCTTCTGGTCCTTCAAGTGTACCTTCATATTCATAATCACTAACACTAAAACCACTCTTTGTACAACTATCTTCAATATGACGAAAGTTACCACATCTAAAACACTTAAGAATTATTGGTGACCTTTTTCTAACTACTTCTTTTTCTTTTGCCAGAAATAGGACTTCATATTTATCATTATCTAAGAAACTATCATCACTATCACTTGAATACTTACTTGCTTTGTATGCATAGAAACTCGTCTCCTATCTTTGGAAGAACTTATTTCTTTGATTTCCTTGTCCATCCTTACATTTCTTTTGGTACCTATATTTTTTCATTTCCTTATTCTTATGATCATGTTTCTCTTCATCATTGCTATTTCTAGCTTCTTGAAAATTAGATGCATAGTGACTATATTTTCCATAATTGAAACATCTAATAGATTTCGTATCTTTAAAATTTCTTGGATCCTTGTTCTTCTGCCATAATTTGATTCTTCATCACTGGATGACTTATTGCTTGAATCTGAATTCTTACCCTTAGTCTTCTTAGTGGCTTTAAATTTTGCTTCCAAGGTTATGCATAAGGGGTCAGCCCCAAAATGTCGTTATAAAAAATTGATGAATTAGTTTCAAAATCAAGGCGAAGAGTATAAAAACACATGTAGAAGGTTAACTATTATTAGGGGTAATGTTGGAAATTTAAACTTAAAATGGTCAAATTATTATAAAATTAGGGTGAATCGACCCCCCCAAAAATATTGCACCCAAATTTTTTTGGCTAATGGGCCTTGGTCAAGGGTCCCAAATATTAGCCAATTCCAAATTTTGAAAATCCTAATTTTAGCCAATTGGCTATAAATAGCCACTATGCATAACCCTGGTTGCTTCTTTCTGGGAAATAGGTTCCTCTTTTGTTCTTATCTCAAAAGCTATGAAAATGCCATGTAATTCATACATTGTCAAAATATCACTATCTTTTGTTTCCTCTATAGCTGAAATATTTTCACTAAACCTTTTTGGGAGTGACCTTAAAATATTATCACAAACATCAGATTCTTGAACTTCAATTCCAAGTCCTTACATGGAGTTAACAACCTCATCCACACGAAGTAGATAACCACTAATGTTTTCCTCATCCTTCATTTTTAAGTCTTCAAATATTCCCTTGAGATTTTGTAGATTTATCTTTTTGACCTTTTTATCCCATTCATATATGCCTTACAACTCATCCCAAATTTCCTTTGTTTATTTGCAACACATAACCTTTATAAAATCTATTTTATGCAAACCTATCAAAATTGCATTCATTGCTTTTGAATTGTAATTATGTAGAAGCTTACCATATTTATCTGTAGGTGGAGTAGTTGGTGGAGTGTATCCATTTTCAACTACTTTCCATATTTCATTTCCAAGTTCCATCAAATGAATCTTCATTCTCATACTCCAAAATACATAATCACTCCCATCAAATACTAGTGCTGAATTATCAAAGGATCCACTCTTAGAATCCATTTATATTCTTGTGATATTTTCCTTCAAATTGTTAAACTCTTCCAAAGGAACCTGCTATGATACCAATTTAAGAACACAAGATTATATTGAGAGGGGGGTGAATAGTATAAGACCACTTTTTACTTTTCTTTCCCAATCAATATTATGCAATAGATCAATTTCAATATCAAAAAAATTAATCAAAGCAACGCACAAATCACCACACACAATAGAGACACCAATTTAACGTGGTTCACCCAATGTGGGCTACGCCACGGAGAAAATATTTCACTAAATTTTTCTCAAAAAATATCTTAGGAAAAATTTCCCTATTACAATGTTTATGGACCTCTGTCCAAAGGAGACACCAATCCCATAATCAAGTTCGTGGATATCTATCCATAGGAGAACTCCTTCTCCTCTACTTTGGATGGTGATATTCTAGAATAACTGTTGCCTCCACTGCATTGGCTTATGGATATCTATCCACTAAAGACTCCTATCCTCACTCAGAAGACCTATCCTCATTGCCCTGGATAATGGATCTCTATCCACTAGATACTGTCATCCTTTATACTTTGTCACCTCCAAAGCTTTCTCTTAGCTCTGTCTCAAATATGTACTAAACATAGTCCTTTGGTCTAGCACAAATCTACTCAATATATATCTCTGATTTGCACTAAATACTATTCTTTGATCTAGCACAAATATGCTCAATATCTATACCTGATATGTACTAAACACAGTTCTTCAGTCTAGCACAAATATGCTCAATCTCTATCCTCCAATATGTACTAAACACAATCCTTTGGTCTAGCACAAATATTATTAATATTTTTCTCTGGTCTGGCACAAACCTATCCTCAAATATACATCAAACTCTACCCTCAAATCTGTCCTCAAGCCTTAACACAAGTCTTGACTCAATCACAAATCAACTCTACTATATCTGCCCCAAAACTTAACCCAATGTTTGAACAAATCAATCAATAAACTCTGCTCATAGGTTTTCTCAAAGACTTATCATAAATCTGCATTGTAATCTTCCACAAATTCTCACACTAATCTATCCATAAGTCCTCTCTAGAACTTGTCCAATCTACTCAACAAGTCTTCACCAAGACTTACCTCAAATCTTCTCAACAAGTCCTCACTATAATTTGTCCAATCTGATCAAAAAGTCTTCACTAATACTTGCCTCAAATATGCTCAACAAGTCCTCACTAGAACTTGTCCAATTTGCTCAACAAGTCTTCACTAAGACTTACTTCAAATCTTCTCAACAAGTCCTCACTAGAACTTGTCCAATATGATAAAAAATGCTTCACTAAGAATTGCCTCAAATATATATTGTAAGCTTCCATAAAATTTTACTCAACTCAACTCAACTTAACACAAAATCCTCTTCAATCACTTAGACAAGCTTCACACAAATTATTTGCCCTTGGTGGTAATTGAACCCATGCTGTGCTTCCACTAGCGCCCTAGCCGTGACTTCCACGGTCATGTGATCTAGACGCTCATGTGGGACCTAAGGGTGCCCGTGCACACTTATTCCCAAAGCTACCACCAAAAGCTTTTAAAACTAAAAGCTTCCTCCTTTTTTTATCATAGAGTCTTGAACCCGAGACCTCTCCTTTACTGTAACTTAGCGCCTATGTTGATCACCATCTAAGCTAGCCTCTTGGATGGTGCTATGAATTTGGCACAACTCCTCTTTATGCTTTCCTCTCCTTGGTGTTAGCATTGTGCATGTTTTATACTTTCCATTTCGTGTTCGATCGATGAGCATAGCCAACACCATGATTTTCAAATACCACACTTTAGCATTTTATTAAGGCTATATTTATATGCCTTTCCAAGGAATTTGTCTTCATGTCAACGGATAATAAATTTGACTTTGCATTTTGAAAATAATATTTTATTTATAATTATTTAAATTCAAAATGAATTTAAATATTATAAATTAAATATTTAAATGTCCTTTGGATCTTTTTAATTAAATATTTAAATATCCTTTGGGTCTTTTCAAATGAAATAAAATTTAAACTTTCTTACGTTTTTGGGGAAACCTTTTGCCATTATCACCTTAGCAAAATAACCTTATTATTTTCTTTCAATTACCATAGAACGAAGATATATTTTCAAGCCTTTTATTTTACCCAAATATTATGATATTGTTATCCTTCTTGCTTCTATTTTGATGCTTCAACCATATAATATTTAAATTAAATATTATATCCTTTCCTATTAGAAAATCAACCATGAACCATTTTCTTAACATTTCTTTGACATCTTCTTAGTATTCCTTTGACATCAATGACAACAAATCCTACTCATATTTCCAACAACAACAGGTACAGGAAAAAGGTAACCAAAATAAGGGCCAAAAGATCAAGCGTTCTACAACAAAAAAAGGGCATTATCTCCAGGAATGGACTTGCAAGACAAAGGAAGCTTTTACATAAATGACAAAAAGCATACCAAGGTTATTTATGTAAGCCAAAGGAATTATATAAAAATAAATTATGTAAATCATAGCAAGTTCATGATCGATATTTGCAAGGACAAGAAGAAGCTATTTATGTAAAAAAAAGGAGGATATAGCATATCCAGTGAATAGGTGCATCAGGCTTCACTTCTATCAATGTGAATAGGGAATAGCATCAAAATAGGAAATCAAAAGATTTACTTCATCCTCATTTGAATCTCTAAGATGGCTCATGAATTGCTTGCAGAGAAAAACATGTTGCTTGCTACTCAAGAAAGCATAGCAATCTAAGGAGAATAATAATGAAGGTATTACAATCTCATTGAATGTGTTACATCAGAAGTTGCATGCATGAATTCCATATGCTACTTGGTATAATATTCCCTAACTCCTATCATATTTATAACGCTCAAGAGACCAATGTTGAGGAGTTACAAGCACTCAAAGCAAGTTGACATACATTACAAAGGAGTAATGTTCGATGTAGAATTATTACAAGAAGTGGAAGTGATATCAAGAAATGCAGGTGCCACTTGTCCATCACTAACCATAATTAAATTTAGTTAATAGAGAGTGAAAGGAGAGCATTTACATATGAATTCTACAATCACAGGGTGCAACAACAACATAAAAGCATGGCATTTAAGAGCCTTCAATGCTCTGAAGAAGGAAGGTCAAGAGCAGATGTAAGCAATGGCACATTTGGAATGTCTAAGGTTCCAAGTAAATCATTGATGGAAGGGCCACATTTGGAACATCTAAGGTTTCAAGCATATCATTGAAGGAAGGGTCACATTTGGAATGTATATTTGCCACCAAGGTTCCAAGTAAATAAGTGATGGAAGGGCCACATTTGGAACATCTACTTGCCACCAAGGTTCTAAGAAAATAATTGAAATAAGAGCCACCAAATCATATTCCATATTGTAGTGCATGCACATCAAATACATCATCAAATATTGAATGATATAATTTAAGCTTTATTTCACCATAATATGCTTTCTTTTACTTGGGAGTAATAAGGTTGAAATTAAAATAATTCAACTACATTGAAAGCAATATCCAAAAAGGGGAATAATATATCATATCAATAAAATATTTGCAATATTAACATAGGAGCAATAAGGACTTTTACTATAATTTATTTAAAATATTTGCAAATATTATTGTGATATAATTTTCCAACATTTGGGAGTTATAAGGGTTACTACTTCAAATTAACTTATTGTAAAGTAGATACACTTCAATAAAAACATAAGGGATATTTAAAAAGAGGGTATCAAAATATTTAGGCTAATGTTGGAAAATTATATATATATATATACACTTGTCTCAAACACATCAAAAATGGATAAAAGAAATCCAACATTAAAACCTCTACATATTGAGAAAAAGTGCTTAGTTCAATAGGATAAATGAGGATAGATAAAAGTTGATTTCTAATATTTACAAAGCCTTACAAAATCAATAAAAAATTGAACTCTTTTCAAAATCACTATATTATATCCCTATGGAGTCATAAGGAATTCCAAAAAACTTGTTAATATCAACAATGATCATAAATTATCAAGTTGCAAATCCATTGGGAAATTATAAGCTTTTACAAAATCTAAAATTTCATTAGGTGTATAAACTCTCATAACTAGGGAGACATAAGGAAGCCTACAAACCTAAGGAATAATAAAGGTTTCATAAAAATCAAGCTTATATACTTCAAGGTTCTAAGTCCTATCTCATTTCTCCATTTTTACTTCTTCAAATGGGAAAAATATTGCCATACAATGAATGTGAAACTTACCTCAACCAATCTATGAAACATGAAAACATGTGGTACATTGACTCAGGAGCCAGTCATCATATGACCAAAAATATACAATGGTTTGACTGTATTGAAGGTACTAAAGGCTACAGGCTAAGAATTATAGATAGCCAAACTTATCCTATACATGGTTATGGATGTGTAACACCCAGCAGATCATTTCTAAATATTCTACTACAAAAAGTATTGTATGTTCCAGGATTAACCTTCAATCTTATCTCTATGAGCAAATTAGTAGAAGACAACTACATGATAAAATTTGGATACATGGATGGAGTCAATACATGTCTCATCATAAATCAAAGTGAAATAAAGGAAAAAGGATAAATCCATGGATATACATATATCTTGTATTTAATGGAAATTTCACAATATATCATGATGTTTCAAAATGATACTAACATTTTTTCAAAGGAACATGTTGAAGAAAATGAAGGACTAGTACACCAAAAGGGCAAGCATAGAAAAATCAAGAATATGAGAGGACAATTGCACCATGATCTACTCAGTCATCAACAATCAGAACCAAATGAATATACTCATGAATACTTCAACAAAGGTGGTTGGATAGAAGACCAAGAAGAAGAAGAAGCTAAATCCAAAGAAGGAGGAATACAATGCAAGGTCAATTGAAATAAGAACCTACAACTTTAGCCTCTTTTTTGCATCATCTTCAGAATGAAGCAACCACAGAAGAATAAAAGACCATTCTAGGAGGAATATCCACATTGAAGACTAAAAGTATTCAATACCCAAATATTATAATACATGGGGGTGATAGAAATAGATCATATTAATTTATTTTATTCATGTAAATGTATCTACAAAGATAGATACTTAGGATATTAGATTACTTTAGGGGGAAGTGTTGGACATTTTGGGTGATAAGTTGTCATTTATTTCAAGAGTGAGTGGTCATTGATGTTGAACTTTTAGCACCAGTCAGTGGTAGTTTTAGTTGGCAGCATCCATTGTAGTTTCAAGACCCAGTTCCAGGAAGTCAAATGAGGTCCAAAGTGCAAGAAAAAGCCCAAGTAAATAATATTATATTATTATTTAATAATATTATGCAAAGGAAGTTTGAAATTAATTATAAATTAATTTATTAGTTAATTTACTTAACTTATAAAGTTATTTAAATTAATTATTAATTAATTTAATTATTAATTATAAATTAATTTAAGCTAAGGTTAAATAACCCTAAGGTGGGTTATTAAAATTAAAATTCAAAATTTGATTTCGAATTACAAAGTGCCGATGTGAGGAGAAATTTTAAACATGTATATAAGGGGGGAACTCCTACCTAACCAAACCATACCATGCCTTCGAATATTATTGCGAGATTTAAGAATTGCGCTGCATCCAAAGCCCAGTTAGAGTGTGCAAGTTTTATGGAAAGTCAAATGACGGTGAAGACATAAGAGTAAGGGAATCTTCCTTCCTTCACGTGGGCATTAGTAGCCCACGTGGTAGGAACCCAAGCACTAATGCGCTTAGGCTTGAGGAGACGACAGATCAAATTTTATCGAAACCCCTTTTTGGAGAAGAAAGAGGAATGATTTAATCTCGAGCATCAAAAATTTTGAGAATATATTTTTGGCATTTAAGAATTAATTTGTGCATAATTTAATTGGTTCTAAGGTTGCAAAGGGAGTTATAAGGGTTTTGCAAAATTAAATTTTATTGTTATTTGCTCAAATGTTTTGAAAATATTGTAAGGTGTTTGGTTGATGTTTTATGGTGTTGGATATTATTTTAAGTTGGAGTTTATAAGGTATATCAAGAAATTATGCTTATGTATGGTATGATGAGTGTTATTTAAAAGGGAGCAATAAGGCATAAATTTAGTTGTAATTATTTTGTGTCTAAGGAATACTTTTGGAAACTATTGAAGTAATATTGTTGTGTCTAACCATTGGAATTGGAAGGAATAAAATTTTGATTGAGACAGATTTTCTAAAGGTAATTTTACATCCAAAAAATGGTATAGGCATATTCTTCCTAGTGAGTGACTGTTGAAAATTTTGAATGAAAATTTAGAGTGAAAAGGATTGTTTGGTTAAGCACTGTTGAGTGTGTTTTAATTAATGCTTCAAGATTTTAAGGAATTAAGAGGTGTTGATAAAACCTTTTTTTATAAGCATTGTTGTTGAAGTGATTGAATTAAGTGAAGAACTTGAACTAGGGTTTGGAAAGAACATGAGTATCATTGTTATGTGAGATTGGTTGATAAGCATTGTTGGAAACATTTTGAGTGAGTGCTTATATGCTTGGACTAGGGTTTGTGAGAAAGGATTATTTCATTGAGTGATTGGTTGAGTAGAGTTGGTTGAGCCTAGTCAAGTGAATGTGTTGAAGTGATTGTTCAAGTTCTATGAAATAAATTATTTTATATTCTAAATTGATTCGAGAAATATGTTGAGTGTTGATGAGTGTGAAGCATATTGAATCTCTAAAAATTCTTTGTATGTTTCTAAGAGAGTGATTGAAAGTGATTGAGGATTGTGATGAATATAAAGCATATTGAGTCTCTAACAATTCTCTTTATGTTTCTATGATATTGTACAAGTTCTAGTGTGATATTGTTGGGCAGGTTTGAGATAAGTCTTAGAGAAGACTTGTGGACAGATTAGTGTGAGCTTTTTTGGAAGCTTACAAGGCAGATTTGAGACAAGTCTTTGAGAAGACTTGAGAGAAGAGTTGATTGATTGATTTGTTTAAACCTTGAGTTAAGGTTTGGGGTAGATCCATAAGAGGATAGGTATTGAGAACATAGTTGTGCTAGACCGAAGGACTGTATTTAGTATAGATTTGAGGACAAAGTTTGGTGCAAATTTGAGGATAGGTTTGTGCCAGATCAGAGATATAGATTGAGGATAGATTTGTGCTAGACCGAAGGACTATGTTTAGTGCATATTTGAGATAAAACTTTGGAGGTGACAGAGTATAGAGGATGACAGTATCTAGTGGATAGAAATCCATTAGCCAAGGTAGTGAGGACAAGTGTCTTCAGTGGATAGAGATCCATTAGATAGAGTAGTGGGGGCAACAATTCTTCTAGAATATCATCAACCAGAGTAGAGGAGAAAGGAGTTCTCCTATGGATAGATATCCAAAAAATTGATTAGGGGATTGGTGTCTCCTTTGGACAGAGGTCCATAAACATTGTAGGGAAAGGATTCCCAAGAGAAGTTATTTAAGAAATATTTATAAGTAATATTTTCTCCATATAGTAGCCCACATTGGGTGAACCACGTTAAATCATGTCTCTCATGTGTGTGATGCTTTGTGTGATGTTTACTACTTTAATATTTTTGATAGTATCATTTGGATTAAAAATAAAAAAGTTTTATCTTATACTGTTCACCCCCCTCTCAGTATAAGCACATGTTCTTCAATTGGTATCAGAGCGGGTCTCTCCGTGAAAAGACTAATATCTTGGAGGAGGATCCATCAGTAACACACATGACTTTAGAAAATTAATAGGAGACTATGTTTGATATAAAAGAAGGAATTATTTGTTGCTCTTAGAAATTTGGAAAGAATTAGAGAGAAGAATTCAAGCTTGAAGGAACAAATTCAAGAGGATGAAGAAGCAAGGATGGAACTTCTACAAAATCTCACAGAACTCAAGATAAGGGTGTTAGAAGGAAAGAAAATTGAACAGGATATGACAGATCTATTAAGAACAAAATAAATAGAATGTGAAATACTGGAAGCATAAATTGTTTATTTAAGGAATGAATTTGAAAGGACCAAGGCACTACAATATATAGAGTATGAGAAATAGGAAAAGGAATCAAGTCTTCAAGAAGCAAAAACTTCAAAAAATATAGGGAAGCTAAGGATATCAAAAAAGAAGAAATAAAATAACCTTCGATGAGATTTACTCACAAAAATAGAAGCACTCCACCAAAAACTAAAAGGCATCCAAGTAGGTTACATAATTTCTTCCATGGTCATTGATTTTCTTGTAATAAATATGGTCATAGAGTTGTACACTGTATTAGTCATGAAAGAAACAATGTCAATAGAAATTTCAATTCCTTTGCACCTCATATGTATGATGATATTATATGTTACAAATACAATAATTTTGGGCACAAGGCTAGATGGTGTAAAATGATACTTCGTGAGTCTAGAAAAATAATTTCAAAAACTAGGAAATATGAAAGGGAAAATGTTAAGGCTAGATCAATGTTAGTTCAAACAACCCTTCATGCTTAGGATAAAGAAGAACAATGATATCTTGATAGTGGTTTTTCTAGTCACATGACAAGAGACAAAGATAAATTCATGGTACTAAAAGAAACCAATAGAGGATCAGTAAGTTTTGGTGATAATGGATCAGAAAGGATTGGTGGAAGAGGAACTCTAAGTTTAGACAATGGGAAAATAAGAACAAAAAATGTGTTGTATGTTAAGGGGTTAAAACATAATATGCTAAGTGTAAGTCAACTTTGTGATCAAGGGCATATGGTTACATTTCACCTAGATAGATGTGATATAAAAAATCATAAATTGGAAAGGCCATTGCCATTGCAAGAAGAACTCCAAACAATCTATATATGCTTAGTGATATCAAAGGGGAAAAGTGCTTTCTATCACAAGAAGATGAGAGTTGGTTGTGGCATAGAATATTGGGTCACTTGAATTTTGACAATATAGTCAACATAAGATATAAGCAGGATGTCAGAGACTTACTCAAAATAAAAAGGCCATAAAACATAATTTGTGCACCTTGTCAACAAGGAAAGAAAACTAGAACAAGCTTTAAGTCAAAATGACATATGTCATCTGAGCCATTGATTCTAATACATACTGATCTATGTGGTCCTACCATAACACAGAGTATTCAAGGTGAAAGTTACTTTATACTATTTATAGATGATTACTGATGAGTGTCATTGAGTCTCATCATTTAATCTCAATGATTTATCAATCCGGGGTGGTGTCCAAGGCTGTCTATGATAGAAGGCTAGGGTAGAGTACAATTTAGGCATTCAGATTTCAAGCATTTATTGGGTGAGACAGATTTGGTTTAGCCTTTTGGTGTCACACTAAACCTAATCTGTAGAATGGAAACTTGCAAGAAATAAAAACTAATTCTAATTTCAAAAAATTAAAGTTAACTACAATTGCATGAATTGAAATTGCTGAATTGAAATCTAATCTACTTTTGCAGAATTGAAATAACAGAATTGAAATTGCTAAATTGAAATGTTGCTAAAATGAAATCCTAAATTACACTTGCAAAATTGAAACCTATTTTACTCTTGTAGAATGGAAGTGATGCTTGGAAATAAAACACCTATCAATGCCCTGCCACAAAAGGTCGTCAAGCTTCTGCTACAGGAATTGACAACAAAATGAAATATGCTGAAAATGAAAAGTTGTTAAAACAAAAAAGTAGGGCAAATATAGAAAGCAAAGGAAAAATGCTTAATATAATTTGTCAGCTGACATACACACAAATGTTGTACACAAACATAATAGAAAACATAAATCACATAATACAAAATAAAAACAAGAAAATGAAATCTGGCAAGCAATCTATTAATTCTGTTGCAACAAAATTATAGATTAAAACCTGCCATAAAATCCCTCCTTCTAGATCTGAAAGTGGGCCCATACTTCTTGATCTAGAAGGAGGTGAAAAGCACTCCTTAACTAATTAACACTCAGAACAAAAAATGATAAAATAGTTGCACTTTTATTGATGACAGAACATGCTGAAAACTATTACAAAAAATTGTTGTACAGTCCTAATTGCTGCTATTGAAAACTCTCCTCTATTCTAATTCCTAATCTGGCTCAACCAAGGAGGGAGCTATGTTATTTATATAAATATTTACAACATATCCCATGCTCAAATCAGCCTATGTGCTACTTTACAGTGATTTGCCAATAATTCTGGATCTAAAATAAATGCAAATCTGGATAGTTTGTGTTGCAGTAGTAGTCATTGGCCCTTAGAAAGCATCTTCAGTGGTGGGAGTACGTGGGAGGAGTCTAGAAATATCTCACACATATTTCTCCACTTCAGAATATGCCATTTCTATCTTGCAAACAACTTTCTATTATGCTACAGTTTTTCTAGGTTTATCCTAGAAGAGGATCAAAATTGATCTTTTCCATGAATGGTGGCTTTGGACGACAAGGACGACAAAGTCAGATGGGAGATATTTTACTTTAACCTTTTCAACCTTATTTCCCTTTTTCCATCATCAAAAATCAGTCAACAAGTCAAAAAGCACTTTCTGTTCTCATTTCAAAGATAAGTGGCTCATTCCGAAGAGACTGCATTTCTCATTCCGAAGATGTCTGTTCATTTCGAAGATCTTCAGAATGAACAACTGTGTGCTCTTCAAGTGATTTTAGCTACATTTCTCAGGTGGATTAGTCCTCAGGATCATATTGCAATAGCCTTCATTCCTCTCCATGTGTGAATTCCATGCCTTGCCATTCATTTGTAGCTTGCTGGAATTTACATGGTAAATTACTGCATTTTCCAATTCTGCTGCACAGTTGTAAAATATTGGCATTTCTTGCAAATTCAAACAAATTAGAACATGGAAAAATTATTCAAATATCAACATGAAGGATTACATCAAGTTGCTACTGAATTTATACACTTCATTCACCAAGTAACAATGCTGAAATAGTGCAACAATGCTGCATAATTGTCCCTGCTCTGTTATACCTTGTTGCTGCCTATTTAGACCATGTGGGAATGCTTCTAAATAGGTCAGATGTCTTATGTAGTCCTTATGAACTCATTCCATCCATATCCTCATGCTTTGCTTGACAACTTCAAGGTGTTCCTATAAAGTGACAACTTGTTGATTTTTATATGGCTATTTTTTTAGATTTTTAGATTTATGACAGTCCTAAACTTTTGGCTTCAATGTGGATTTGAAACAAGTTGAAGGGCAAGAAAACATTCAAAAACCATTGAGAAGTTAATGGATATCAGCATACCACATTTGGTTAATTGAAATGCATGTTTTTACTTGCTACTTAATCAAGCAAAATCAGTCACAAAATGCTGAAAATAGTCAAAAATAGAGATATAGTATTCCTAACATAAAATCATGTAAACACTTAACAATAGTATATTTTAGTCAACTATTTGGCAATTAACTTATCATATGGTAGTCAAACATTATGCAATAATGAGGCATTTTTGGGCCTCATCATCCCCCCTAACTTGAACTGATGCATGCCCTCATGCATCTTAGTAGGCCATAGTAATATGTAGGTTTTATTCTTGTGAACAACATCCTTTGCTACTTGCTAACTGAGAAATTCCTCCTTGTTGCACTATATCAAGTATTTTGCAATTAAGCACATGTATGACTCTTTTTCTGTCTTTCTACAAGTTTTAGTGTTGCAAGGTACCTCTTAAAGGCTTGATATCATGTGATTCATCTTGCAATAGTCTTATTGTGGAACCATATTTGGCAGATGCACTACTACTAATGGAATTTTCTGTTCTTAACAATATTTCAGCCTGAATGCTTATTTCTGTTATTTGCACCTTTTGAACAAAATTGATAAAATTTTTGGATTTGAAATGCTTGAGGGATGTACTTACTTGTGGTAGAGCCTTATAAACCTCAATATTTGATGTACCCTACTCTTTTTGCTATTATGTAGCATTTTCAACAATTCTGGTACAGTTTCTACTCATTTCGAAGATATCCTGCTCATTTTGAAGAGACTGTATTTCTCATTCCGAAGATGTCTACTCATTTCGAAGAGACTGTATTTCTCATTCTGAAGATGTCTGCTCATTTTGAAGAGACTGTATTTCTCATTTCGAAGATGTCTGCTCATTTTGAAGAGACTATATTTCTCATTTCGAAGATGTCTGCTCATTTCGAAGATCTTCAAAAAAAATGCAGAAATGACCTCCTATGCAAAATTTAGCTACAGATTCTATTGTGGGCCCATCTCTAGAGTGTATAAGCCTTCCATAACATCAAAAATCCCTTCTTCATCCTTTTTTTTAGATGCTATTCTTTGTTTTGTATGTTGTTGTTTTATTCTAGTAGTACTAAAATAGAACCTTTAGGTGCATTTTGTTGATTATCCTCCTTCAATTTATCAGACAATTATGAGATATAAACTTGCAGTTCTCCTTCTGAAATTTGCCCTACAAATTGAAATAGAATTGCTGCCATGTCTGTCCCAAAATCAGGTTTTTGCATAGTTTTAGAATTTCCATGCAATTAAGGGCATAAGGGGGTGTTTCTTGACATCTTGAACATGTTCCATTTTCAACTTGCCAATATTGTATGAATAGTTTATGCCAAATACCGATTATCATACACTAAATGCTAAATGTTTACTATGAATTAAATGCAAGAAACACATACCTTACTGTCTTGAAAATTGGTCATGCACCTTATAAGCTGCTTTTGATGATTGTTAGCAGGCTATCTAAAAACATAAAAATAACACATGTGCAGTGTGAGATTTGTACAATGGTGGAATAATGATGGGTAGATCAACAAGGCAATGCATGCCAAAAAATTGGTTTTCATGCAAGCCAACTCAGTAGCGCCTCCAAGAAGGTTTTCACTACTGAATTATTCATTTTTTTTCATCTTTTTTTTTCATTTTTTTTTCATCTCTTTTTTTTTTCATTTTTTCATCAAAAGAGGCTGCCATTTCTGGTTTTCAACCAACTTCTGTCCTCTTTTTTTTTTTTCAAGTGCTTCAATGAGAGAGAACATCTCTCACTCTTATTTGGATAAGACCAATCCTTATTCTGCAAAAACATGTCAATTGTTGTATGAAAACACCATCTCTTTCTATTGAAACCTGCAACATTGATGCAACCTTCCTTTCTAGATGAGCAGTAAGAATCTTCATACATCATAATTGCCTCCTTATTGCTAGAAATGAAGTATTGGCTCCATTGTTCCTCTTCCTTGCTGAAATTGATGCTTGTCCTCATGTATCCCCATTTTGTGGGACATGCCTCTGCTGCAATTTTTTTTTTTCTCTTTTTTTCTTTTTTTTTTTTCAATTTTTCTTGTCTTGCTTGTACCCAAGAAGGAAGTTCACAAACAAGACTATTCTTCTTTTTGCTTTTCTTGTAATTTTTTTTTTTTTCAAACTTTTTATCATCACTCTGAATCTGATATTGAAGAGAAATTCTCTTCCATTATGTGTACATCCAATGGAATATCCTTCAAGAACTCCTCCTTAGTTAATGGTGCATGGTATACCCGAAGGCAATTTCCATTCACCACTAACATCCTCCATGAATTACCAATGGGAGAAAGAAGCACTGCTCCATATCTGAAAACTTCTTCAATCAAGTGTTGTCCATGCCTCCTAGTCTGCAAAATCTTGTCAATCTGTTCTTGAAACAATTAAATACCAATTCCCAAAAGATGTTAAGTGCTTACATCAAGATAAAATCTTGATATACCCTTGTAATTCCATGTAAAGGGATTGAAATATTGTTTCAAAATAGCAACAATTTTGCTTTTTGTTTATAAGTCAGCCAACTAATAATGTTCAAGAATTTTCTTGGCTGCACTTCAATTTGTTTCATTCCTAGGAGGACAGAATTTACCCCTTTGTAATTTCGGAGTTCAATGGAAGTAAATTTTCTATGTGCAGTTTTTCTAGTTTTTTCTCCTTTATCCAAGGCTAATTTTTGTGTGTTTGGACTAAAGGTTTTCTGTGTATCTCCATTGATTTTTGTCTCTTCAAGCTCAGGTAAGTTCTTGTTTGAGCACAGTTGGATGTTGCTACAGTCAATAACATTTCTTGCAAGTTTTTTTTTTATATACCAGATTCAGCTACATAGATAGGGGTTGCCTATCCTGTATTATTCAGACTGATCATAGGTTGGGCTAAAAAAGAAATATTTTTGGTTTGCACAATAAGACAAGAAGTGTACAACTTTAGCAGATCAACTACTTGTCAGGTAGGATCACCTCTAATGAGATCAACTATTGTCTGTGTAGGCTAAGAATTGCTAGGTTGTGGTTTAGCATGGTAAAATCCTAACAATATTTAAGTAATAATGGAAAACTCTAGGATCATCATTAAGTTGTAAACTCCTATTTTGATTGTGCAAAAGTTTTTGTGATTTTTTTTTTAATAGATTCAGCTTACATAGATAGGGGTTGCCTGTCCTGTATTATTCATATTGGCCACAGGTTGGGCTGAAGGTGGTGGTTGATTTACTTGCCCTGTTTGTTGTTGTTGGGATCTCTCTTTGAGAAGAATTCAGACTAGGCAACAGATTTTGCATCTCTAAGTTATGGAAGTAAATGGCATTCATCAATGATATGTCCCTGTGAACAAATGCTACAGGTAGCTGATATGGCTATTTTGTTCAAGGGATAGTCTTGTATATCTACCATGATATCTTTCCAACACCTAGTACAAATTTTTTTATACTACCTTGATGATATGGATATAAAAATGGTAGTACTAGCAGATGGCTCCTCTAAGAGATCTTATGTTTCTTGATAATGAGGATGATGAATTCTTTCAATTTTTATCAAGAATTTCAAACATAAGCAATTTAACCCCCAAGTGTGAAGATCACCTCCCCGTGGTTGCTTGTTTTCTAAATGGACTGAAATGCAACTATCAATAATTATTATTTATACCAGCTATTACATTCAGATTTAACTCTGAACTTCATAACTTAGCACAATAATAATTATTTGACTGCTTTTACCCTCTAACAACACCATGTTCCCCGAAAATGGCACCAAAATGATGAGTGTCATTGAGTCTCATCATTTAATCTCAATGATTTATCAATCCGGGGTGGTGTCCAAGGTTGTCTACGATAGAAGGCTAGGGCAGAGTACAATTCAGGCATTCAGATTTCAAGCATTTATTGGGTGAGACAGATTTGGTTTAGCCTTTTGGTGTCACACTAAACCTAATCTGTAGAATGGAAACTTGCAAGAAATAAAAACTAATTCTAATTTTAGAAAATTAAAGTTAACTACAATTGCATGAATTGAAATTGTTGAATTGAAATCTAATCTACTTTTGCAGAATTGAAATAATAGAATTGAAATTGCTAAATTGAAATGTTGCTAAAATGAAATCCTAAATTACACTTGCAAAATTGAAACCTATTTTACTCTTGCAGAATGGAAGTGATGCTTGGAAATAAAACACCTGTCAATGCCCTGCCACAAAAGGTCGTCAAGCTTCTACTACAGGAATTGACAGCAAAATGAAATATGCTAAAAATGAAAAGTTGTTAAAACAGAAAAGTAGGGCAAATATAGAAAGCAAAGGAAAAATGCTTAATATAATTTGTCAGCTGACATACACACAAATGTTGTACACAAACATAATAGAAAACATAAATCACATAATACAAAATAAAAACAAGAAAATGAAATCTGGCAAGCAATCTATTAATTATGTTGTAGCAAAATTACAGATTAAAACCTGCCATAAAATCCCTCCTTCTAGATCTGAAAGTGGGCCCATACTTCCTGATCTAGAAGGAGGTGAAAAGCACTCCTTAACTAATTAACACTCAGAACAGAAAATGATAAAATAGTTGCACTTTTATTGATGACAGAACATGCTGAAAACTGTTACAAAAAATTGTTGTACAGTCCTAATTGTTGCTATTGAAAACTCTCCTCTATTCTAATTCCTAACTGGCTCAACCAAGGAGGGAGTTGTGTTATTTATATAAATATTTACAACATATCCCATGCTCAAATCAGCCTATGTGCTACTTTACAATGATTTGCCAATAATTTTGGATCTGAAATAAATGCAAATCCGGACAGTTTGTGTTGCAGTAGTAGTCATTGGCCCTTAGAAAGCATATTCAGTGGTAGTAGTGCGTGGGAGGAGTCTAGAAATATCTCACACATCTTTCTCCACTTCAGAATATGCCATTTCTATCTTGCAAACAACTTTCTATTATGCTGTAGTTTTTCTGGGTTTATCCTAGAAGAGGATCAAAATTGATCTTTTCCATGAATGGTGGCTTTGGATGGCAAGGATGGAAAAGTCAGATGGGAGATATTTTCTTTTAACATTTTCAACCTTCTTTCCCTTTTTCCATCGTCAAAAATCAGTCAACAAGTCAAAAAGCACTTTCTGTTCTCATTTCGAAGATAAGTGGCTCATTCCGAAGAGACTGCATTTCTCATTTCGAAGATGTCTGTTCATTTCGAAGATCTTCAGAATGAACAACTGTGTGCTCTTCAAGTGATTTTAGCTACATTTCTCAGGTGGATTAGTCCTCAGGATCAGATTGCAATAGCCTTCATTCCTCTCCATGTGTGAATTCCATGCCTTGCCATTCATTTGTAGCTTGTTGGAATTTACATGGTAAATTACTGCATTTTCCAATTCTGTTGCACAGTTGTAAAATATTGGCATTTCTTGCAAATTCAAACAAATTAGAACATGGAAAAATTATTCAAATATCAACATGAAGGATTACATCAAGTTGCTACTGAATTTATACACTTCATTCACCAAGTAACAATGCTGAAATAGTGCAACAATGCTTGCACAATTGTCCCTGCTCCGTTATACCTTATTGCTGCCTATTTAGACCATGTGGGAATGCTTCTAAATAGGTCATATGTCTTCTGTAGTCCTTCTGAACTCATTCCATCCATATCCTCATGCTTTGCTTGACAACTTCAAGGTGTTCCTATAAAGTGACAACTTGCTGATTTTTATATGGCTGTTTTTTTAGATTTTTAGATTTATGACAGTCCTAAACTTTTGGCTTCAATGTGGATTTGAAACAAGTTGAAGGGTAGGAAAACATTCAAAAACCATTGAGAAGTTAATGGATATCAGCATACCACATTTGGTTAATTGAAATGCATGTTTTTACTTGCTACTTAATCAAGCAAAATCAGTCACAAAATGCTGAAAATAGTCAAAAACAGAGATATAGTATTCCTAACATAAAATCATGTAAACACTTAACAAATAGTATATTTTAGTCAACTATTTGGAAATTAACTTATCATATGGTAGTCAAACATTGTGCAATAATGAGGCATTTTTGGGCCTCATCAATTACTCCATAATGGTTTGGTTAGATTTTTTGAAAGAGAAATAAGAAGTTTTTGAAAAATTCAAAACATTTAATAAACTGGTTGAAAATGAAATCGACAAGAGAATTAAGTGTTTGAGATCTGATAGAGTCGGATAATTTACCTCAAATGATTTTTTATATTTTTGTTAACAACATGGGATCAAGAGAGAATACTCAGCAGCAAGAACTCCTCAACAAAATGGAGTAGTCGAAAGAAAAAGTGGACTATTGATAATATGGCTAGAGCTTTGTTAAATGAGTCTAAGCTCTCAAGAGAAGTAGTCAATACATAAATATACATAATAACTAGGGCTTAAATGAGGTTAAACCATCACGATACTCCATATGATATTTGTAAAGGAAGATCGGCCACTATAAAACACTTCAAGGTTTTTGGAAGCAAGTGTTATATAAGACGAGAAGATTAAAATTTAGGCAAGTTTGATCAAAGATGTGATGAGGAAATTTTCCTTGATTATTCCTCTCATATTAAAGATTATAGATGCTTCAACAAGAGAACTCACACTATTGTAGAAAGTATAAATGTAACAATTGATGAGAAGATAGATTCAAAAGAACCAGTTCAACAAATTATATCAGGAAGATGGAAGTTTTCAAGAAGAGTTTTGTGAGGAATCAGATGAAGAAAAAGAAGAAACACAAAGAATTCTTCCTAAAAATCCATCCATGTGTGTACAAAAGCATCATCCCAAAGAGCAAAGCATTAGGAATTAAAATGAAAGACAGACAAGGAGAAGGATAATAACACCATCTCAACAAGCAAATTTTTCTTTGCTATCTAAGATTGAGCCGAAAGACTTCAATCAGGCAAGTGAATATGAATTATGGATCAAGGCAATGAATGAGGAATTAGATCAGATAGAGAAAAGCAAGACTTGGGACCTTGTCCCATGCCCAAAGGACAAGAATGTGATCGAAACAAAATGGGTATTAAAAAATAAGCTAAATTAAGATGGATAGGTAGTAAGATATAAAGCAAGGCTAGTATGCAAAGGTTATGCATAGGTAGAGGGAATTGAATTTGATGAAACATTTGGTCCAGTTGCACGACTTGAAGCTATAAGAATATTTTTAGCCTTATAAAGTTTTAAAAACTTCAAGGTATACTAGATAGATGTTAAGTCAATATTTCTAAATGGTGTTCTAGAAGAAGTCTACATTGAACAATCAAAGGGATTCATATTAACAAATAAACTAGATCATGTATGCAGATTGAAAAAGGCACTGTATGGTTTAAAGCAGGCTCCTAGAGCATGGTAACTAAGACTGGATAAGTATCTTAAGGAATAAGGATTCAAAAAAGGAATAGAAGACAACAACTTATATATCAAAAATGAAGGTAATAATCTACTAATTGTGGTTGTTTATATTGATGATATTATTTTTGGATGAAAAAATGATAATATGTGTAAAGAATTTTCTAAGAACATGCATAATGAATTTGAGATGTCTATGCTTGGTGAGTTGTCCTTCTTTCTTGGACTTCAAATTTCACAATCAGAGAAAGGAGTATTTCTCTCACAAACCAAGTATATAAAATAAATGTTAAATAAATTTAGGTTAGAATATTGCAAACCGGTAAGTACCCCCATGATTATAGGATGTAAGTTAAGCAAAGATGATGAATCTCTAGAGACAAATTATAGATTATACAAATCTATGATTGGCATATTGTTGTATGTTATAGCCACAAGACCAGACATAGTACAATCAGTGGTATTAGTAGCAAGGTTTCAAGCAACACCTAAAGAAATACATGTGGCAGCAATAAAGAGGATTCTCAAGTATCTAAAAGGGACTATGGATTTTAGGCTTTGGTATCCCAAAAGTGATAGTTTTACACTCATAGCTTATAGAGATGTAGATTGTGCTATCAGCATTGATTACAGAAAGAGAACAAGTGGAGGAGTATTATTTATTGGAGATTGTTTAGTCTCTTGGTTAAGTAATAAGAGAGTATCAATATCCTTATATACAGTAGAAGAAAAATATATTACATCATTATCTAGTTATACATAGGTACTATGGATGAATTGAACTATAGAAGACTTCAAGATAAAACATGATCATCCTATTCCCATATTATGTGATAATACAAGTGCTATAAGTATCTCAAAGAATCCAGTGATGCACTCAAGAAAAAAGAACATTTCGATCAAGTATCATTTTATAAGAGAGAAGGTGATAGATAAATAGGTCAGGTTGGAATATATTACTACAAAGGAACAAATAGTAGATATTTTCACTAAACCACTTTCAAAGGAGACCTTTGAGTATCTTTTAGGAAAACTGGGAGTAATACTCCTACCCCATAATTAACCACCTCAAAATAAGGTGAGGGAGGGGCTAAGCTAAGAGACTCATTCTTATCCTAGAGCCCCAAAGGTGACCCTCTGCCATTGATGTCAAAGGGGGAGAGATTTGAATAAGAGAGAGAGATTTTGTTTAAGGACAGAGCATTGAGTTAGGGGGAGTAGTTTCTTAGGGGGAGCAAAACAGGAAAAAACTCAGGTTTTGGTACAAATAATTTAGGTTGCCATCAATGAGAAAGGGGAGATTGTTGGAAATTTTGAGTGATAAGTTGTCATTGATGTCAAGAGTGAGTGGTCATTGATGTCAAACATTCAACACCAGTCAGGGGTATTTTCAGTTGGCTGCATTTGTTTCAGTTTCAAGACCCAATTCCAAGAAGTCATATGAGGTCCAAAGTGCAAGAAAAGGCCCAAGTAAATAATATTATAATATTATGCAAAGGAAGTTTTAAATTAATTATAAATTAATTTATTAGTTAATTTACTTAACTTAAAAAGTTATTTAAATTAATTATTAATTATAAATTAATTTAAGCTAAGGTTGAAATCCCCCTAAGGTGGGTTATTAAAATTAAAATTCAAAATTTGATTCGAATTACAAAGCATCGATGTGAGGAGAAAATTAAAATGTGTATATAAGGGGGGAACTCCCACCTTACCAAACCTTACCATGCCTTCGAATATTATTGTGAGCTTTAAGAATTGCGTTGCATCCAAAGCCCAGTTAGAGTGTGCAAGTTTCGTGGAAAGTCAAACAACGGTGAAGGCATAATAGGAAGGGAATATTCCTTCCTTCACATGGGCATTAGTAGCCCACGTAGTGGTATTCCAAGTGCTAAGGTGCTTAGGCTTGAGGAGACAGGATCGAATCTCGTCGAAACCCTTTTTTGGGGAAGAAAGAGGTATGCTTTAATCTCGGGCATAAAAAAATTTAGGATTATAGTTTGGGCATTTAAAAATTAATTTTTGCATATTTTAATTGGTTCTAAGGTTGCAAAGGGAGTTATAAGGGTTTTGCAAAATTAAATTTTAATGTTATTTGCTCAAATGTTTTGAAAATATTGTAAGGTGTTTGGTTGATGTTTTATGGTGTTGGATATTATTTTAAGTTGGAGTTTATAAGGTGTATCAAGAAATTATCTTTATGTATGGTATGATGAGTGTTATTTAAAAGGGAGCAATAAGACATAAATTGAGTTGTAAGTGTTTTGTGTATAAGGAATACTTTTGGGAAAGTGTTGAAGTAATATTGTTGTGTCTAACCATTGGAATTGGAAAGAAGAAAATTGTGATTGAGACAAGTTTTCTAAAGGTACTTTTACATACAACAAAAGGTATGGGCATATTCTTCCTAGTGAGTGATTTTTGAAAATTGTGAATGAAAATTTGAAGTGAAAGGATTTTTTGGCTAAGCATTGTTGAGTATGTTTTTAATTAATGCTTCAAGGTTTTCTGGAATTAAGATTTGTTGATAAAACCTTGTTTTTTAAGCATTGTTATTGAAGTGATTGAATTAAATGAAGAAATTGAACTAGGGTTTGGAAATAATATGAGTATCATTGTTATGTGAGATTGGTTGATAAGAATTATTGGAAATATTTTGAGTGAGTTCTTATATTCTTGGACTAAGGTTTGTGAGCAAGGATTATTTCATTGAGTTATTGTTTGAGTAGAGTTGGTTGAGGCTAGTCAAGTGAATATGTTGAAGTGATTGTTCAAGTTCTATGAAACAAATTATTCTATATTATGAATTGATTCAAGAAAGAGGTTGAGTGTTGATGAGTGTGAAGCATATTGAGTCTCTAACAATTCTTTGTATGTTTCTAAGAGAGTGATTGAAAATGATTGAGCATTGTGATGAATATAAAGCATGTTGTGAAGAATTCTACCAAGCAATTGTAATCTTCTCATTAATCATAAGATATAGAAAATACATGCGGTTACAATATAAACTGTTCTAACCACCTAGGTGGTTAGACACCAGAATTGGAGAGCGCCTACGAGCGCTTCTTTTAATATGCCAATAAATGAAATACTAATTTATGCTAACATCCCCCCTTATTACATTATTGGCAAATCCCAATTGTATTCCGAAACTTTTCAAATTTGATGCGTCCAAGTGCTTTGGTAAAGATATCTGCAACTTGAGCATCAGTAGGAATGTAGTGAAGTTGGATATGGTGCTTTGGAACTTCATCTCGTATAAAATGACATCTTGTATCAACATGTTTGGTACGTTCATGAAAAATTGGATTTTTTACAAGATTCAAAACACCTTGGTTGTCGCAATACAGATGAAGAGGAAGATTCTTTGGAAGGCCCATGTCTGTAAGAATGCGACTTAACCACATGATCTCACAGACTGCTTCACTGGCTGCACGATATTCTGCTTCTATAGAAGATAAAGCAACCACATGCCGCTTCTTACTGTGCCATGAGATAGGTCCAGATCCTAGATGGAAAACATATCCGGAGGTGGATTTACGATCATCAAGGGATCCAGCATAATCTGAGTCTGTGTAGCCCAGTAAGAAAAATTTATTATTCTGTCTATATTCCAGACCATAATTTGTAGTACCGTGAACATAATGAAGAACTCTTTTTGCTGCTTTCCAGTGACTCACTTTAGGCTCTTGCATGAACCTTGAAAGATATCCTACAAAGAAACTGAGATCTGGTCTGGTATTAGTCAGATATAGGAGACTCCCAATCAATCGGCGATAGAGAGTACCATCTACCTGAGGTGACTCATCATATCGGGATAACTTAAGTCCTTGCTCCATTGGAGTTGCTTTTGACTTACAATTAGTCATCCGATATTTTTCTACTAAAGTCTTGGCATATTTTTTCTGTGTTACTCTAATATGGAACTTTTGTTGAGTAATTTCTAAGCCAAGACAATAGTGTAGAAGTCCTAGATCTGTCATATCAAAAGATTGCTTCAAGTCATCTTTTACTAAATCAATCATTTTTTCTGAGCTTCCAGTGATGATCAGATCGTCAACATAAAGTACAAGAATCACTATATCATAACCATTTTTCTTAATATAGAGATTTGCATCTGAAGGACTTCTAATAAAACCATGCTGCACAAGGTGACTGTCTATCTTGATATACCATGCCCGAGGAGCTTGTTTTAATCCATACAAAGATTTGATCAACTTGCACACTTTTTGTTCTTGCCCCTCAACCTCATATCCTTCTGGTTGAGTCATATATACTTCTTCTTGTAAGTCACCATTCAAGAAGGCACTTTTAACATCCATCTGATGCAATTTCCACCCAAACTGAGCTCCCATGGCACAAAGTACTCTAATGGTAGTCATTTTTGCAGTAGGGGCAAAAGTCTCTTCATAATCTATGCCTTCTTTCTGAGCATATCCCTTTGCAACAAGCCGGGCTTTATGCTTATCAATAGATCCATCTGCCTTATATTTTACTTTGAATACCCATTTGCAGCCGATGGGTTTCTTTCCTGCTGGCAGATTGACTAGTTTCCAAGTATTATTTTTAAGAAGAGAGTTATGTTCTACATCCATAGCCTGTTTCCACTGTGGTTGATTAAGGGCAGATTTAACCGTTGTGGGTTCATTTGTATTTAATGTAGACATATAAAGTTTTTCTTCATCCTCATCTTCTTCCCTGTCATATTTGGTACTCACTGACAAATCATCAAAGTGTTGACAAAGCTCGTCAACCTCTGAAGTAGATGCTTCTGCTCTATTCTGTTGTGTCATACTGCGAGTACATGGCCTATCAAGAGATAGATCTGGAAAGGAGTTCAACTTAGCATCTCTCAAAGTGCTAGTATACCATTTTGGAACTTTTTGTGTTGACTTTGGAAGTTGAACCTCCTTTTTAGGTTCTGTATCATCTATGTATACAATTGTTGATGTGTCTTTTGATGTAGGAGCTTCATCAAATACAACATCTCTACTCACATGTGTCTTCTTGGTCTTAGGATCAATCAATCGATAACCTTTTGAGTACTCATCATAGCCAAGAAAAATACACGACAGGGTTTTCTCATCCAGCTTCCTTCTTTTCTGTTTTGGAATGTGCATGAATGCTTTACACCCAAACACCTTCAGATGAGAAATGGAAGGTTTCTTATCACTCCATGCTTCTTGTGGAGTCTTCCCTTGTAGAGCACGAGTGGGTGCTCTATTTAAGAGGTATGACGCTGTGTTTACTCTTCTGCCCAATATTGATCCTCAAGATGTGCTCCTTTTAGCATACATCGAACCATTTCCATAATGGAACGATTTCTTCTTTCTGCAACTCCGTTCTGCTGAGGTGTATAGGTTGTAGTCAGTTGTCTTCTTATCCCATGTTCTTTAAGAAACTCTAAAAATCTTCGGAGGTGTATTCCCCCTCGATCCGAGCGGAGGGTTTTTATCAAACATCCCGATTCCTTCTCAACAAGCTTCTTAAACTCGTTGGAAGGTGAGAAGTGCTTCTGATTTCAACTGAAGGAAGAAAACCCACATCTTTCGTGAGTAATCATCAACGAATAGTTGAAAATACTTTTTCCCACCATAGCTGGTTGGCATAGGACCACACAGATCGGTATGTACCAGCTCTAAAAGTTTTGCAGCTCGAGACGAGCTTGCCTCAAATGGCACTCGATGTTGCTTCCCTACTAAGCAATCCGAGCAAACCGGCAAGATAGATGAGAGGGGCGGAAGACCTTTCACCATCCCATATTTGTGTAATTCAAGCAAATATCCAGAACTGAGATGCCCATAACGCCGATGCCAGAGAGAGGTAGCCTCTTTTGTAGTTGCAGCCAAGGCAACATGGGAAGTGGAAATAGCATCGAGGATAAACAAGCCATGTTTGTAAGATCCAGTTGCTACATGTTTACCACTGTGTGTGATAAAACATCTCTTCTGGCCATTGACAACTCGAAACACGACTTCCATGTTTCTATCCAACATTTGTGTGACTGAGAGCAGATTATTGGCTAATCCTAGAACATAGAGGACCTTTTCAATTTGACAATTACCATCGAGAAGAGACACGTAAATATCCCCTTCTCCTTTTACTTGATAGACCCGATTGTCGATAATTGTGACTGGCTTACCCTCTTTTTCAACAAACGTATCAAACCAAGATTTATCCCCAGTCATGTGTTTGCTTGCTCCTGAATCAATATACCATACAACATCTATCTGGGAAGATGATGTATGTGTCATGAGTACCTTGTGTGCCCGTTCAGAGTCAGAATCCGAATCGGACTCAGGAGAATGTGAGTCTGAGTTGGATTCAGGGATAAGCAACATGGCCTTTAGACTGCTTATGCTTATTGTATTTTTTCTTGTGCTTGCCCTTCTTTTGGGAACCTCTTTCATTTTGTTGCTTGTTTTTGAACCAACATCTGTTGGTGTCATGGTTATTCATATCACAAATTTTGCAATATTTTGTATCTTTTTGCCGAGATTGCTTTCCTTTTCCTTTGGAGGAACCACCTCCTTTTTGAAACTGCCCCTGTTGTTTACCACTCTGTTGTGTGGAGAGAGCATTATCTGGCATGTCATATTTCTGGACCTGAGTTGCCTCAGTCTGAAGCAAGTTTACCAGTTCCACAAATGAGACTTGTCTTCCAAAAACATTGAGAGAGGTGATCAACATTTTATAGGAACTTGGTAATGCTCTCAAGATAACAGAATTCAAGACATCATCATCCACAGGTTTTCCCATAGCATTCAATTTTGCTTTCAAATCTGCCACTCTACATAGGAATATGTCAACTGTTTCTCCATAACTCATACTGAGATTATGTAGTTGAGTTTGAAGATGGAGAATAGTGGATTGATTTTTCCCTTCATATACTGTGAGCAAAGCATCCCAAGCTATCTTACTAGTTTTTGCATCACGTATATGAGGCCGCACCTCATCTCGTGGTAGCAAGTAAGATAAATACAAGACTCTTCTGGTCTTTCTTATCCCAATCATCCTGATCTGTCCCAGTTGTTTGAGGACGTTTTTCAGTGCCATTCACTACATTCCATAAATCTTCCAACTGAAGTATGGCTTTCATTTTTGTCTTCCATGGAACAAAATTAGGACCTTTCAACAATTGGGAATCTGAGAGATATTTATGAATGGTGGCCATTATGAAGGTTCCTTATATCACCAATTTGGTCTCCCTTTCTTTATACCTACCAGATCATTATATTGTAACCATTCAATATACACCCGCCCTTACGTGAGGGAAACTATAGGTATATAGGAACAATATACTACTCAATATGTACTCGCCCTTACGAGAGGGAGACTATAAATACATATGAGAAGCATAATATATTGATCATAGGCGATACTGAAAGGGCATCGTGTTGTTAATGACACCTACCATAGAAAGTTTTATTTCGCATGCGTGGGGCGTAACTTCCCCTAAACACTTTGGAAAAAAGAGCTTTCGTCAGGATTTACGCCTAACAACAATCACGATGTGGGTATGAAATGAGAAATAAAAAACATGGTTTGCCTTATTTCTCCTCGACGATTTATAGAGAACAAGCTCAGACGTCGTTGTTGCAGCTATATTAGGTGGCGAATACAGTAGTCCAAAGCACGACAAGGATTACCTCGTAAGTGTGGACCGGAGGTATCTCAAATATCGACGCACGTTGTGCAATAAATTGCACAAATAGGGTATAAATTTGGGGTCTTATATTTGTAATTTATGATTGATAATGCAAGAAAACAGAGTATTTAAATGCAAAAAATAACAATCATAAATGCCCACAAATTTTAACACCTATTTTATTCTAGCAAAATTTTGTCTGCCAAATATCTTGATTTCCCCCCTTTGTCTGACAAATTTGTAAGGAAAAAATAGAGTTCCCCCCTTTCAAGTTGCAAAAGAGAACAAGAAATTTTGTTTTGTAAAATAATACCTTAAAGCTTCCTCCAAAGTATGCATTCGTCAAAAAAAATTCAGCCGTCAATGTGTGCAGCCGTCAAAAAAAATGACAGGCGTCAATTAGAAGCTGTCGCCATCACTGTGTCATTTGGGGCGTCAAAAAAAAAATAGAGCCCGCCATCACTGGGACACGCAGGGCGTCAACCACATGTTCCGCCGTCACCGAAACATGAAATGCGTCAAACCAAGTGTCAAAAATTCCCCGCAGGGATTGGAACTGGAGACCTCCGACCAAACAAGAAGCAATCTTACCGCCTGAGCCAGAGAGCCCGACGGGAAAAAAAATACAGGCTGTTGGTATTGTAAACGGGCGGGCAATGGAATTAGGGAAAAAACATATATCCCACATGGCCTGTGCGACCAATGTGGGGGGGCTTAAGAACGCCGAAAGCCACCAATGCTTTCGGTTGCCTTCGGGTAACCACCCCGTCCCCGTCCTTTTGCCTCCCTCCCGCCGAACCGTCCACGAGCCACGTGCTTCTGTCTGCGTTGTCTGCGTTGTCCGTCGAGCCACGTACGTCCGTCTGCGTTGTCCGTCAGGGTCTGTCCCAGTCGTGGTCTTCTGTCTGTCTGCGTTGCTTGGTCCGTCAGGGTCGTGTCTCCTATCTTCGGTCTGTCTGCGTTGTCCGTCAGGGTCTGTCCCAGTCGTGGTCTTCTGTCTTCGGTTGCTTGGTCCGTCAGGGTCGTGTCTCCTGTCTTCGGTCTGCCCAGTCGTCCTGTCTGCAACTGTGCTTGTCAGGGTCTTGCTGTCCGCAGCTCTGATGCCATGAAGAATTCTACCAAGCAATTGTAATCTTCTCATTAATCATAAGATATAGAAAATACATGCGGTTACAATATAAACTGTTCTAACCACCTAGGTGGTTAGACACCAGAATTGGAGAGTGCCTACGAGCGCTTCTTTTAATATGCCAATAAATGAAATACTAATTTATGCTAACATGTTGAGTCTCTAATAATTCTCTTTATGTTTCTATGAGATTGGATAAGTTCTAGTGTGATATTTTTGGATAGGTTTGAGGCCAATCTTAGAGAAGACTTATGGATAGATTAGTGTGAGCTTTTGTGGAAGCTTACAAGGCAAATATGAGACAAGTCTTTGAGAAGACTTGAGAGCAGATTTGATTGATTGATTTGTTCAAAAATTGAGTTAAGGTTTGGGGTAGATCCATCAGATGATATATATTGAGGACAAAGTTGTGCTAGACCGAAGGAATGTGTTTAGTACAGATTCAAGGGTAGAATTTGGTGCATATTTAAGGATAGGTTTGTGCCAGATTAGAGATAGATATTGAAGATAGATTTGTGCTAGACCAAAGTACTATGTTTAGTGTAGATTTGAGATAGATATTTTGAGGTGATAGAGTATAAAGGACGATAGTCTCCAATGGATAGAGATCCATTAGCCAGGGTAGTGAGGACAAGTATCTTCAGTGGATAGAGATCCATTAGCTATAGCAGTGGGGGCAATAGTTCTTCTAGAAGATCATTAGCCAGAGTAGAGGAGAAAAGAGTTCTTGAGTAGATAGAGATCCACAAAATTGATTAGGGGATTGGTGTCTCCTTTGAACAAAGTTCCATAAACATTGTAGGGAAAGGATTCCCAAGAGAATTTATTTGAGAAAAATTTATAAGGAATATTTTCTCCGTCGAGTAGCCCACATTGGGTGAACCACGTTAAATTATGTGTGATGCTTTGTGTGATGTTTAATAATTTAATATTGTTGATAGTATCATTTGGATTAAAAAGTAAAAAGTTTTAACTTATACTGTTCATCCCCCTTCTCAGTATAAGCACATGTTCTTGAGGAAGTTACTGAGTTTCTTCATGCAATGTAATAAATGCACAAGTTTCAATGTGTAAGATGTACATGTGTAAGTTATCCCTTGTACAACTAAATATATTGTTGACCAAGGAACCTATCTTCCTATATAATGGCCTTATTATCATTGTCATAGATATAGAGAACACATATAGCATAGTGCCATAGAGAGTGTATAATAGGGCATAGATAAAGTCACCCATATTGGAGATGGGTGCAATGTAGTCTAGTAGCATTATTCATGGAGTGTTAATTTCCTCCACAGCTACATTGTATTCATTTCCATAATTTCTATTTATAGTATATTTTTAGTCATCTCACAAATTTACTTTCTTTCATATTATTATTTTTGCATCTTGTGATTGTTATCTTCCATTGCATATAGCATCAAAAACTAACAAATATATAAATAATTTAAGAAAGAGGACATACAAGCTACTCCATCAAAACGTATTGAGGTATCATGTACTCCAACATCAAGTGACTCATATTCTACATCACAAGGAGGAAAACGTAAAAGGTTGTTGCTCCTATATCCACTTACATAAATTTTGGATTAGAATTTCTATGGGATAACTCATCTTCAAGCATGGAAATGTAATGAAATTCAATTTTCTAATAAATTTTATGATGAATTGACTTATCATGCATTATCTTGTAATTCTAGTAAACCTAGAACCTCTTGATGAAGTGGTAATGTGTAAATAATGGGTTGAATCTATGTAAAAGGAGATAGGATCAATAGAGAATAATGAAACATTGAACATGTTACAACCACCTAAGGACAATTTTATCATTGGAACCAAGTGGGTGTGTAAGACCAAGTTCAATAATAATGGCACTATTGAAAAGCACAATGTAAGTTTCATTGCCAAAGGTTTTGAATAAATATATGGTATTGATTATTAGGAGATATATTCTATAATTGCAAGGCATGACACCATAAGGCTATTGTTGGCCATAGAAGAACAAAAAGTATGGGAATTACATCAACTAGAAGTATTTCCTAAATGGAGACATAGATGAAGACGTTTATGTGGAACAATCACATATAATTGAATTTGATGGTGAGTGTTTGGTATACAAGTTGAAGAAGACACTATATGGTCTTAAGCAAGCTCCTAGAGCTTGGTTTCATAACCCAATTATATATATATATATATATATATATACTTATATGCATGTAACCCATGCAACTATTTATCTAGTCTTACCCAAGACACACCCATATCTACATCTTGTGTAAGTCTAGCTACACAAGTGTACTAGGTGCATGGCTAGTATTTATAAGCTATCTCTCTCCCTAGCCCCATGATCTAACTTACCTTCCCTTTAATTCTATCAAAAGGGTATGCTTTAAGCTTTTGGCTACTCATGTCCATCTGAGTAGAGCTAGAGCATGTTAAACTTAACTATCCCTCTCATATATATTATGAGCTAATTAATTCCTCAATTGCCTCGATAAAACCCTATTCATATGAATACCTTAGTTTAGTATTGACAACAATGTCGACCTTCAATGTCAATGTGGTATTCAACCTCCCTTCAAATACCCCTTCAATTTTCTTTATTATGTGTATTTGCAATCCTATAATTTCTAGCAAAGATACTTAAACTTCTCGTTAATATTCACCCATAAAATTCCTTTATGATGCAAATGAACAATTCCTTATTTATTAAACTCTCCAAGTCAACCACTTATTACAAGATTAGATTCAACATCAAATGTAATTAATAATGTCCATACTTATAATTTTAGAAGAGCATGAGTTCAGTCTCACAAATCTATTCAAGAGGCTTAACTTATTTATCTATCCACATAATAGAAAAGAGATCTTAATTTCCAAACACACTTAATTTATTTGATACAACTAATCTTTAACATTAAATTTCTATAACTTTCCATGATTATTGATTTCAAATTTAATAATCAATTAACATTATTACCATTACGTATATTCAACAAATATCTACAAGTTAGAAGATAAAATCAACTAATGCATTAAACAAACTAATCATTAAGTAAAATTAAATCACAATAAAACCATATTAACACATTGATTATCCTTGAATAAAACCCATGTGGAAACCCATCCTTCAAAATTCATTCCATTATTATTTCATTAATCAAACCAATATATACATTGATTATGGACAATCCATTTTGTCTTAAGCTCTATTGAGTAACATTGTCAATGCTCTTTAGCTTACCCTCTATGAGATAGTCTGTCATCCCATAGATTAGCCACTACATCTACGTCTCAAAAATCGGTTACTATATCCCTCAACTCTATTGTCATAATATTAAGGGTACACATAGAACCTGTTAAATAAGAGCCCAAAGGTAGCCCAAAAACCTTACATGCATCATAGCAACAATATTCGACCACCAAGTAATTTATGGGAGCACTAACAATTGTAGTGCTTGAAGTGGAACTTCCTCTTCAAGTCAACAATTTCGGTGCTACCAAAACCAAAAACATTACTCTACTGTGCATATATTAGACTTTCCAAATTCGAAGCATCCAACACATAAACCGACTAAAGATTACAAAGTAGAAGAGAAACTAGAAAAATATCCCTTTTGGTAACTCATTAATACTTGCTAAGCAAAATAATATATGGGACACAAATGCAATATGTAAATTCATTAATACTTTCGAAGCAAAATAATATCTGGGGCAGACATCCAATATGTAAATTTATTAATACTTGCTAAGCAAAGTAGAATTTTCCATAAATATCCATTATGTAAATTCATTAATACTTGCTAAGAAAAATAATATTTGGGACAAAAATCCAATATGTAAATTCATTAATACTTGCTTAAGCAAAGTAGAAACTATCATAAATATCCATTATGTAAATTCATTAATACTTGCTAAGAAAAATAATATTTGGGACAAAAATCCAATATGTAAATTCATTAATACTTGCTTAAGCAAAGTAGAAACTATCATAAATATCCATTATGTAAATTCATTAATACTTGCTAAGAAAAATAATATTTGGGATAGACATCCAATATGTAAATGTATTAATACTTGCTTAAGTAAAGTAGAAATTTCCATAAACATCCATTATGTAAATTCATCAATACTTGCTAAGAAAAATAGAAGCTACCATAAATAGAGATTCAATATATACCTGAGCATATTACCAACATTCCCTAACTTACAAAGAAATGCACTACTAAACTAGATTACCTCACTAATTCAAGAGAGTGTTTCCCTGCAATTCTAAGGGTGAAAAACTCAGCTAGAAATACACAAATCAACTTTACTTCTCAAAGTTAACTTTGTCAGAATTTAAAAGCATTTTCCAATGAAATAAACCACCCCCATAACTAAGAAAAACATAAATTCATAAATACTTTCTTAAATTATAGAGAGCTCCACATCTAAAATCTCAAATGCCCTAGACGAATACACAAAAAAACCCAAAAATAGGTTAATTTTTTTATCTTAAAGGAAATGTGATGTCTAAGACATCTCACACAACAACTTTAGTTGGTTAGGCTCTAAAGTAAACATTCTCCCATTTCATCAAGAACTACAACACAACACATGTAAATTATTATTTCCAAATGAGTCTCTCATCACAATTACACCCTATTTGCTAGTGGTCACTACAAAAAACCTAAAGATATTCCCATATCATAAAAGAACAAGGTTATTATCTCTATTTCAGGTGCAAAAACTACGAGAAGAACTTCAACATGTGTCTAAGAAAAGAAAGGGGTTTCCATATTTTCTTACCCAAATTTTCCCCAACAAATCACTACTAGCAACACATGTAAGTGATAAATTTTGTAGTTCACATAGGTATATCTATCACTACTATGATAAACTCAACACCTGACGAAATTCCAACTCTAAAGGAATAAATTATCTCTACCACTTCAAAAAATTAATAAATCAAGCACACATCCATTTCTAGAATAGCGAGTGCAAAAAGAATTCTCTATTACAATTGTAAAAGAATAATATTTGTACTTTAAGCATTAGAATTTTTACTGCTACCATTTACATTATAAATCAGATAACATATAAGTGTAAGTCTACTTGCGGTTTAAGGTTATTACTATGAATCAAATCGATTTTACTTGGTGTCACCACTCCAAAACTTCTTCTCCTTCAAAGCCTCTGCAACCTCCTCATATTTTGAGTGCACACCCTTTTCTTTTTCTTCCCTTATTTTACTCCCTTCACTCCTATCTTTCTTTCATCTTGCCAATATCATAACCATGACATCATTTCTCCACTACTCCATTATCTTCCAAATCAAAATCATCATCATGACTATTGGTTGAGCATAACATGATGCTCACTCCTCTTACTCTAATGTCTACAAAAGGGTTGGGCACTCTTATAAACCTTAATGATTATGCCTTAAATTAAAAAATAATTTAATAAATAATATGGTCAAAAATTCTTTTCTTTCCTCTTTTAAGGACTAGCAAACGTATAAAGAAATACTTACCCAACAACAACACGATGGCATAAAAAACTAACACAATAATAATAATGTGTTAGCTCAAATACATACTTGGTATTAGAACAAAATAACCTTAGCAAACTTTTGCAATCCATCAAGCTAAAATACAACCTTAAAAACATATTGTCTTTTAATAAAAAATAATGAAGTCATCCTCACTAACAATGCTTATGAAAATTACCTTCATTCTCTTTATTTGAAAGAAAGACTATAATTTTAATAACATAATATAATTTAAATTATACCCACTAAATTTGTATACGTTAATAACCAAGCAAGCAAATTTTGATATATTCCCTATGTGCAATTTATGCTAAGTTACTTATATCAAAAGAGAATGTCTATCTAGGTTTCTCTTCTGCCAAAGAGTAAACTCATTTATAAGATAACTTGATCTTGCATCAATGCAAATCCATTAGCAACATCATAATTTTATCATTAAAACCTATGTTTGCATAAATTGAACATAGATTTATCAATCATTCCTTGGTTAGAAAAAATTTATAACTGTAATAAAATATCCAACATGCATAACCTTAACATAATTCCAACCAAAAAAAAGGTCTACCAAGATGGGGTCATGACATCCTCCCCTCCATAGGCTTAACACAATCCTCTATGTTTCCATCAAAGTTGTTAAACAATAAACAATATTCAATTTACTTTTTCAAACATAAATGGAAAGTGCTTTTTTATATCTACTACTTTTTCCCAAGTAGCATTTATTTTGAAAAAGTAGTCCCACTGGACCTTGCATTGCTCCAAAGCCCCTTTTCACATTGATTTGGATCGAAACTCAAGGATTCTTACTGGTCAAACCTCGATAGCTTCTGGGTTCGCAATCTAAAAATTAGAAAAGTTCCAAAAATGCTCAGGTTTAGCAACATACTTTCTTAACAAAGAGATATAAAAGGTGTCATGAATCGTGAACAAGTTAGGTGGTAAGGCAAGTTGGTATTCCATAGTCCTGATATTTTATCTAACATAAAATGGTCCTACAAAGTGTGAATCCAACTTGATAGACTTAATTGCACTTTTCATCAATCTCTCCCTTAAAAACACCTTCTCTCCCAAAAAATTCTCATGAAGACCTCTTAAGATTAGCATAGCTCTTTTATCGATCTACTACTTCTTTCAATAGTTACTTGCTCATCTTCATTTGTTGTTCCATATCCTTGACCATATCTAGACCAAGTACAATATGATATTTTGGATTATCCCAAGATAAAGGTGTCCTACATTTTTTACCATAAAGTGCTTCAAAAGGAGCCATGCCTAAAGTTGTATGGTGACCATTATTGTAGGTAAACTCTACCAGATGTAAGCAATATTCCCATCAGGTTTTTTGGTCCATACAATACATGTGAAGCATATCCTCTAGCACCTGGTTCACTCTTTTAGTTTGACCATCGGTTTCTAGATGATAAGTAGAACTTATATTCAATCTAGTACTAATGGCATGATGCAAGGCTTACCAAAACTCAGATGTAAATATTGAGTCTCTATCTGAGATTATTACTTTTGAAAAGCCATGAAGCCAAAATATCTCTTTGGCAAATCTGTTAGCCATAATCATGATGTCGTCCTTAATGCTTTCGGGTATAAAATGTGCAACTTCGGTTAGTCTATCAACCACCACTAATATTGCATCATTTTTGAACTATTTTTTAGGCATTCCTACAATAAATTCCATTGAAATTACTTGCCATCTTAGCATAGGTACCTTGTGTGGATACAACATTACCGTAAGGTTTTTGTGTTCTACCTTCACTTTCTAGCATTTGAGGCATTGGGTGACAATTTTAGTTATGTCCCTTTTCATCCTAGGCCAAAAGAAATTGTTATTCATATTATCCTTCATTTTTTATCCTCTTGGATGAGAAAAATATGGTGTCTATGTGCTTCATTCAAGATTATTTTTCTCATATTATGAGTTTTTGAAATAACTATTTTTGAAGCTAAAATATTTGTTTTATCTTAGTTTTCTTTTCATATTTTCATGAACTTGGTTTTAGTGTGCATCCTCCTTTTGCATCTCCTTGACTTGTCCCATCAAATCCATATGGGTGTGAGACAAGGTTGTTATGTGCCTTATTCTAGTAAGAGCATGACCGACTTTATTATCCTGTACTTTTTTATACTCAATGTCCAAATTGTATTTTGCTAGGAATTCCATCCATATCCTCTACCTGGCATTGAGTAAATCTTGAGTAAATAAGTACCGCAAACTCTGATGGTCTATCCTTAGCTCAAAGGGTCTCCCAACTAAATAGTGTCACCAAATATTTGAGGTAAAATACCACTACTGCTATTTCGAGATCATGGGTTGTATAATTGACCTCATGCCATTTAAATTTTCTTGACCCATAGGCTATCATTATATATTTTTGAGATAGCACTCATCCCAAACCTTCCAATGATGCATCCATACACAAAAAAAATCCTTGAGGATTGGGTATCTTGAGTATAGGAGGGGTAGTGAGCTTTTGCTTTAGTAGCTCAAAGTATTCCTAACATCTATCTGTCCACTTGAATTCTTTTTATTTCCTCTGAAGGTTAGTCATTAGGGAGGTTTTGGCATAGCATTTCACATAGCACCCTTAATAGCCGATCGGACCCAAGAAACTTCAAACTTCCATCACATTTGTGGGTGGCAACTAGTTAAAAATTACTTCTATCTTTTTAAGATTTACCACAATTTCTTCTAGTGACATAATGTGTCCTAGATACTATACTTTTGTTACATAAAATTCACATTTGGACAAATTCCCATACACTTGGTTTTCCCTTGGTAACTCTAACACAATCCTAAGGTGTTTGTCGTGCTATACATTATTCTGGAATATGTCAAAATATCATCTAGGGATACTAGAACAAATTTGTCCAGTTGATTTTTAAATATACTATTCATCAAGTTCATAAATATGACTGAGGCATTTGTTATGCCAAAAGGCAAGACAATAAACTCATAGTATCCATAATTATTTTTAAAGGTTATCCTATGAGTATCTTCTTTACGGATCCTTAGTTGATGGTATCCTAATTTTAAATCGATATTTGAAAATATTATGGTATACAAATTTTAAATCAATATTTGAAAATATTATGGTATCCTAATTTTAAATCAATATTTGAAAATATTATGGTATCCTTAAGTTGATCGAAAAGGTTTTTGATTCTAGATAAGGAATATATATTCTTGGTGATGACCTTTTTCAACATTTTGTACTCAATACATAGTCAAAGGGAACCATTCTTCTTTTTGATAAACAATATCGATGCTCTGCAAGGTGACACACTCAATATGACTAATCATTTTTCTAATAATCCCTATAGTTACACCTTTAGTTATTTCATCTCTATGGGATCCATCCTATAGGGGGATCTTTGAATAGGCTATGTGTCAAGTTGGAATTTTATTGTGAAGTCAAATTCACATTGGGGTGGTAACCCCGATAAGTACTCTAGGAATACATCTCTAAATTCTTGTAGTAGTGGATGTTTCTTGAGTACCTCCTCCTTCTTTTCCTTGTCTATCTCATTTAACTTCACAACACAGACTATCCCTCCTTTCTTAATGGCTTTCTTGAGTTGCATTTCCAAAATAATTTGGGGTTGAAAATCTTTCCCATTATCCTCTATGAACTTGATCCATCGATCTTGAAAGCTAATCACAACCATATGTGCTTGCATCCAATCCATTCTTAATATCACATCGAAGGCGTAAAATGGAGAGATATATAGGCATTCTATGGTCATGTTGTTAGGCAAGGTAATATCTACCATAGGATGATATTGAATTATAGAAAAGTTTTACCCTGATCCATACTCTACCTTCCACCCAATGAGCTAATATTCTTGGTATTTTAGATATATCTTTATTTAGGCTAGTCAAAACAAAACTATGTGTAGCACAACTATCAATCAAAATCTTAATATGTTTATTTAAAATCTTACCCTTTATTAGCAATGGAGTAGCCTATCCATCAAGTTCCTATTTCCTTGTTGTTGTATAAATCTTGTGAGTTAGTTCCTTACGTGCATGTTCTTTGTACATAGATTCCTTACCCTTAGATTTCAATCCTACTTTGAGTGGAAAATTGGTGGCTTAATGCGGTCCACCACAATAATAGCATCTGATCTTGGGTCCTATATGTGTTTTTTTCTACCCATCATATATTTTATTTTTTGAGGGAAGATTAGCCTACCCTTAATATGGTTTGTTGTTATCATCCCTATGATAATTAGCATTGTGGTTCCTCACTTGGAACCTTCTTGTATTATTTCCTTGCCTCCTATAATTCCTTTGGTCCTACCCTTAGGGATTCTTATTTTCCTACTCTCATTCCCACTTAACAAACCCTACACTGTTTCATTTCCTTAATGTGTCTTTTCCCTACTCATCAAACCCTTCATAGTCAAAATAGGTTTTGAGATAGGTTCCAATATTCCTAACCAAATAATAGGCCTTCTGCAAGGTAGCATATAATTGCATGTCTATCTCCTACCCTATTTTTGGGTATGCTTCTAATATAAAATTGATCTTCATTTTCTCATTATAAGTAGGGATATACTTAAGGATTTTAATAAATATTTTATGGTATACTTCCATTGTCCTAATTCCTTGTTGAAGTTTAGTGAACTCTTCAAATTTTAAATAATAAAAATGCTCTATGAGGAATCTATCATTAAAGATCTTCACAAACGCTTTCCAACTCAAATCAACTATAGTCGTAAGTCCTAGTCCATCACTATATGTTTACCACCAACTCGCACCATCACCTTGAAGGTGTAGAGTGGCGTAGGACGTTCAGGTGTAGAGGATTAGTTCTTCATAATAAAATAGGTTTCTATTTTCTTTAGCCAAGATTCAAATTTGTCACCATATTATTTCCCATTGAACTTGGAATATCTTAAATACTTCTATCTTTACCCAAATCGGCCTCTAGAAGAACCCTAGCCGATTGTGCTTCTATAAGGGGTTCATTTGTCTGCCATGTCCTAGAGTTTCTAGTAGGTGTTTCCTGATTCATCATGGCATCCAACATTTATCTATGTTTCTAACTAATCATGAAGTTGGGCCACTATCACTGTGAGATACTCTCTTTCCTTATTAGGGTTCTCTAAACCTACATCCATATTTCCATCTTCTACATTTCTCTATCATGTTTGCCTTGTCATTGGGGTGATACCTCTCCTTCTATTTGGTGGTATTGTTCCTGCCCATACATAGGAGAATAAATGATAATTCAATTTACAAAAACTATTTTAGTCCTAGTTATGCTAGTCTTTAAGCAAGTAGTTTAATCCTTATAACTACGTAGGTTTTTTTTCTTTTGCAACCAATCTATTTGTTGTGTAGTGAACCTATACCACTACAAACCTAGGCTCTCATACCAAATGTCATAACCCAATTTTCTCTCTCTCTCACACACACACACACACACACACACATATATATATATATCTGTATTGACGTAGATGCATGTAACCCACACAACCACTTATCTAGTCTTACCCAAGGTAAATCTATTGCTACATCTTGTGTAATTTTGGTTACATAAGAGTACTAGGTGCATGGCTAGTATTTACAAGTTATCCCTCTCACTGGTCCCATGAGCTAACTTGCCTTCCATTTCATTCAATCGAAAGGAGCACACTTTAAGATTTTTTCTACTCATGTCCATATGAGTAGAGCTAGAGTTTGTTAAAATTGACTATCCATATCATCTATAATATGAGCTAATCAACTCCTCATTTGTCTCATTAAAATCCTATTCATATGAATACCTTTGTTTAGTCTTGACAACAATGTCAACCTTCAATGTCAACATGGTATTCAACCTCCCTTCAAATACCTCATCAATTTCCTTTATGATGTGTATTTGCAATTCTTCAATTTCTAGCAAAGGTACTTAAACTTCTCCTTAATATTCACCCATAAAATTTCTTTAAGATGTAAATGAACAATTTCTTAGTTATTAAACTCTCCAGATCAACCACTTATTACAAGAATATATTTAACACCAAACGTAATTAATAATATACATACTTGTAACTTTATAAGAGCATGAGTTTAGTCTCACAAATCTATTTGAGAGGCTTAATGATGCAGGAGCATCCGGTGAAAGTATGAGCAATCTTGCATCTTTTAATTTTCTTTAGAGTTCTGGTATTTTGAAAGCAATTTGGTTATTTTCCGAGGAAGGAGATGTCGTAAGACAGAAAAGGAAGTTGTTAAAGGAACTAAGGCAAAAGTTGGTGTGAGGTCATGAAATCACGACCTCATTTGCTATAGCAAATGCGGAGCAAGTTTCGTCGCGATATCGCGATGTCGCGATATCGCGACCATGTTGAAGCTGTTGCAAGGAGTGGGGGTTGGAGTTACGAAATCACGACGCGTCACAATTTCACGATGCATCGTGATTTCGTGACAAAAGTATGTCCTGCATTTGACTCTGCCTTTGACGTCGCAAAATCGTGACGCGTCACGATTTCACGACTCCAACCCCCACTCCTTGCAACAGCTTCAACATGGTCACGATATCGCGACGTCGCGATATCGTGACGTCATGATATCGCGACGAAACTTGCTCCGCATTTGCTATAGCAAATGAGGTCACGATTTCGTGACCTCACACCAACTTTTTCCTTAGTTCCTTTAACAACTTCCTTTTCTGTCTTACGACATCTCCTTCCCCGAAAAAGAACCAAATTGCTTTCAAAATACCAGAACTCTAAAGAAAATTAAAAGATGCAATATTGCTCATACTTTCACCGGATGCTCCTGCATCAGACACCCGGGGTAGATTAGAAGTGACCCTCACTTTTGTTTTGTTGGGGTAAGACCCAATCGGTCAACCTCCGCCTCCGATACCCAAGTTGCATCTTCAATAGGCCTGCCTTTCCACTTGATCAAATACTCAGTATACTGTTTATTCCTGGTGCTTCTGCCTTCACGAGTATCCAATACTTCCTCGGCTTCATCTGTGCTTGGAGTAGATGCTGGAATTTGCCATAACTCTGGACTTTGCATTTCTGTACCTTCTCCCTCATGGTATTCCACTAAATCTGAGATATTAAAAATTGGTGAAATATCAAGCCAACTTGGCAATTCCACTTCATACGCATTTCCTGACTCTCGCTTTCCCAATATTCTGCATGGTCCAAACCTTTTCATTTTCAATTTATTATAATTCTTGGCAGGAAATCTCTCCTTCCTGAGATGCACCATGACCTCATCTCCTACCTTGAACTCCTTGAACCGCCGCTTCTGGTCCGCCCTTGTCTTATATTGACTGTTCATTTTTGTAATTTGTCTTCTTACTTCCTCATGCAGACTTTTCATATGTTCTGCAAATTCTTCTGCTTCGGCACTACATTTTTCTCTTCTGTCCAACTTTCTTAGCTCAGACACATTCCTCGGGCTGTTTCCATATACTATCTGGAACGGAGATTTATTTGTGCTTTTATTAACTGAACTGTTATATGCAAACTCTGCCTGTGGTAAGACCAAATCCCATCCCTTGGGTTGATCCACTATCAAACACCACAGTAAATTGCCCAGGCTTCTATTGACCACCTCCGTCTGCCCATCTGTCTGTGGATGGTATGCTAAACTGAATTTCAAGTCTTTCTTCAATTTCTTCCACAGAGTTCTCCAGAAATACCCAACAAACTTTGTATCTCTGTCTGAAACTATACTTCTCGGTAGACCGTGAAGTCGTACCACTTCCTTGAAGAACAACCCAGCAATGTGAACTGCATCACTTATCTTTTGGTAGGGAATAAAATGTGCCATTTTGGAGAACCGGTCCACCACCACAAATATTGAATCATTTCCTCTCTGTGTTCTTGGCAATCCAAGAACAAAATCCATGCTTATGTCCTCCCATGGTCTCTCAGGCATAGGTAATGGCTAGTACAGTCCTGTATTTTGTTTTACACCCTTTGCCATCTGGCATATTATGCAACTTTGCACAAACTTCCGTACATCTTGCCAAAGTTGTGGCCAGTAGTAATTTTCCTCAATCAAGGCAATGGTCTTATCCCTACCAAAATGCCTAGCCAATCCTCCGCTGTGCTTTTCTTTGATTAAATTCTCCCGCATGGAACTTCTGGGAATGCACAACTTACTACCCTTGAACAACATCCCGTCTTGGATTAAGAAATCCAACTATTTTGTTCTATCCATAGTAAGAGGTATTGAGCAAGCCTTCTAGGCTTCTGCAAAATCCGGATCTGCAGGGTATAGACCCTTCAGTTCTTCAAACCCCACTACTTCCACTGTCAATCTGGTCAGCAGAGTCTACCTTCTGCTTAAGGCATCTGCAACCCTATTTGACTTCCCACTTCTGTGCTTTAGTACAAAGGTATAACTTTGGAGGAACTCCACCCATTTCATGTGCCTTTGGTTCAGTTTTGTCTGACTGTTAATGTATTGCAAAGCCTGATGGTCAGTAAACAGTACAAACTCCTTTGGTAATAAATAATGTCTCCACTTTTTTAGGGCCTGAACTATAGCATAAAATTCTTGATCATAGACAGAATACTTTTTTCAAGCATCATTTAACTTTTCACTGAAATAAGCAACTGGCTTGCCTCCTTGACTCAGTACCGCCCCTATTGCACTGCCACTGGCATCACAGTCCACCTGAAATACCTTGTTGAAGTTTGGAAGTGCCAAAACAGGCTGTTCTATAACTTTTCTCTTCAATGTATCAAAGCTCCTTTCGGCCCCTGATGTCCATTTGAATTCCTTTTTATCTCCCCTCATTGTCTCTGTGAGAGGTGCACAAATACTGCTGAATTTCTTTATGAACTTCGTATAAAAACTGGCCAGACCATGGAATGACCTCACTTCTGTTGTGATCCTTGGGGTAGGCCATTCAATGATGGCTCTCATCTTTTCGGGGTCCATCTTCAGGCCTTTTGCTGATATTATAAACCCCAAGTATACCAATTCCTTCTTGACAAAATTACACTTTTTCAAATTTATTAATAATTGTTCTTCTTGCAGCTTTTCAAAGACTCTCCTGATATGCATCAGGTGTTCCTCCAGGGTCCGGCTAAATATCAATATATCATCTAAATAAACAATAACAAACTTTCCTAGAAATTCTTTCAGTACTTCATTCATCAACCGCATGAAGGTACTTGGTGCATTGGACAGTCCAAAGGGCATGACCAACCACTCAAACAGGCCTTCTCTTGTCTTGAAGGCTGTCTTCCATTCATCCCCCTCTCGGATATGAATTTGATGATAACCACTTTTTAGGTCAATCTTTGTGAAGTACTCAGCTCCACTTAAACAGTCCATGATATCATCCATTCTTGGTAACGGGAATCTGTACTTAATAGTAATTTTGTTGATGGCCCGTGAATCTGTACACATCCTCCATTCCCCATCCTTCTTTGGTGCCAGCACTGCAGGTACTACGCATGGACTCAAACTTTCCTGAATTAATCCCTTTTTTAATAATTATTGGACCTGTCTATTTAACTCCTTAGTCTCTACAGGTGTCATCCTGTGTGCAGCTTTATTTGGCAGGCTTGATCCTGGTACTAAATCTATATGATGGCTAATTTTTCTCACAGGGGGTAAGCCCTCAGGCACATTGTCAGACACAATGTCTAGAAATTCCTCCAGCAGATTTAGAACTTCTGTTGGGGTATCCCGACATTCCTTCCCCCTAACTCTAGGGATTATTGCATAACATAAATGTTCATGCTTTAACCCGTTCAGAAAATCTCTCCCCTCAACTAAACAGATTCTAGAAATATTACATACCTTTTCATCTGTATCCTTCAAGGGCTTTAGTTTATGGCGTACACCATTCTTTGTCAATGAGTAGGTGTTGGCATGGCCATCATGTACTGCACTCCGGTCAAACTGCCAGGGTCTCCCCAGCAACATGTGGCAAATATCCATGGGTAAGATGTCACACAGGACCTCATCACAATAATTCCCAATGTTAAATTTAACAGAACACTGCTCGTTGACCAAAGCTCCGTGGTCCTTTTGTAACCATGCGACCCGGTATGGGTGTGGGTGTTTCTTCCTTTCTAACCGTAACTTTGTAACCATTTCCTCAGAAACCAGGTTATCCGTGCTACCATTATCAATAATGATTTTGCAAACCTTGCCCGCACATTTACATCTAGTGCGGAATAAACTTTTCCTCTGGTCTGTGTCCTTCTCCTCGTTCAACAGGACTCTTCTTACAACCATTTTTTCTCCTCTCTCCGCTTCTTCGAAATGCTCAGATTCAACATCCTCCTCTGCCACAGCAGCTCTGGCTGGGCCCTCAGGCCTCTTGTTTGTTCTTTCTCGGTGTTTTGGACATTCAAATGCCCTGTGTCCTTCTTCACCACAGTGGAAACATGTTCCACGAAATACTCCCCTTCCAAACCCTCGTCCAGATCCACCCCGTCCTCTTGGGTAGCTGTTCTGATCTCGGGGCTGATAAACATCTTCTTCTTTTTGGTCCTGGTTACTACTGGCTTCACCAGTCTTCTTCGGATCCTTGTACTTTTCTCCACTGGTCCTCCCACCAGTCCTTCCACCTCGGCCTCTTCCTCTTTGCTTGCCTTCAAACCGCCTGTTTAGCTTTTCTTCTACCTTCAAGGCAAATTGATAAGCATCCTCAATGGTGTTTACTCGAACCAGGCTTAGTTCTTCTTGGATACCAAGCCTCAACCCATTAATGTAACGGGCTACTTTCTCCTTATTTGCCTCTAAATGCCTTGTTCTAATAGAAATTTTGTAAAATTCTTCAGTGTACTCTTGGACAGTTTTGTTTGTCTGTCTCAAGCTCTACATTTTCCTTAGCAGATCCAACTCATAATCTGCCGGGATGAACTGTCTTTTAAGCTTCTCCACCATTATATCCCATCTTGTTATTCTCTCTTTCCCTCTTCTGTTTCTCTCCAACTGCATTCCCTTCCACCAAATGCTGGCATGACCCTTTAACTTGGTCTTAGCAAATCTGACCCGGTTAGGGTCTTCAATCTCCTCATACTCAAAATATTCCTCTAAATCATTTATCCAGTCAATCACTTCTTCTGGATTTAGATTTCTTGAGTAGGTAGATACCTCCATTTTTTGTTTTTTTCCAATCTGAGAGATGGCCTTATACAACCGAGCCTGAGCTGGATCCATAGCTTCTGCTTCTTCCTCAGACTGTTCTTCCTCTTCAACTTCATCTTCACTTTCCTCTTCCCCTCCGGGTTCGCGCCTTCTGCGTAACTCTTCTTGCAAGGCTTGAACTTGTCTTTGCAAGGCCCGAAAGTCTTCGGCCGACACCACATTTCCTGCTCCGCCACGGTTCCTTCGTGGAGGCATGATATTTTCTCTGTATTATTATTATTTTTTTTTTTAGAATTCTTCCACAGATCCTGGTGCAACTGCCTCTCTCTGGCGATCTGTTACACGCTCAGGAGCTCCCACTCTGATACCACTTGATGGAAATCCGAGATTCACACAAACACATTCACAGTAATTTCATGGTAATTTGATTAAAAATAGCATAATACGGTTTACAGTAGTCTCTCCAGTATACCACTTCTCCCCCAATCCCGAAATTCACCACCCCTTTTCCCATACAAATTTTCCCCGTTTTAATGTGGTCTCGGCCTTCCCTGAAATTAATGCTCCCGCCAAAAGACCCATTTCAAATTTCATCTTCAACATATCGCGACTTTGTTTCAAAGCTAAGGGCGGACGTCAGTTGGGTCGCGATATCGCGACATGTCGCGATATCACATGTCGCGATATCGCGGTCCAAGAAAAAGTCAAACGGAAATAAACACGCGGACGATCAGACAGGGTGAAATAGACACGTGGTTGCCACATGCCTTAAATGCAACATGACCAGTGGGGGATAGAGTCAAATTTGACACGTGGAGACACACTTGTAACAGATCCTGAGGATGAGGGCCACGTAATCGGAGGAGAGAGATATAGATGTCGACCAAGTTTAATTATCTTGGAATGTTGTTTCTGGAGAAACCGTAGTTACAGGTGAAAGACTTAATGGCGAAGACAACGGTACTTAAAGACAGTCAGATTAAAATGGTGGGTGCAGGGTATGAAAAGTCATGAATGCAGGCTCTGGATGGATCGGACAGTTGCCATTTATGGCAGAAAACAAAAGGAAAGGAAAATCTTGAAATTTCAACGGAGGGAAGATGAAATTCGAAAGGGGTCTTTGGGCGGGAGCATTAATTTCAAGGAAGGCCGAGACCACATTAAAATGGGGAAAATTTGTATGGGAAAAGGGGTGGTGAAGTTCGGGATTGGGGGAGAAGTGGTATACTGGAGAGACTACTGTAAACCGTATTATGCTATTTTTAATGAAATTACCATGAAATTACTATGAATGTGTTTGTGTGAATCTCGGCTTGCCATCACTTAACTTATTTATCTATCCACATAATATAAAATATATCTTAATTTCCAGACACACTTAATCTATTTGATACAACTAAGATTTAACATGAAATTTCCATAACTTTCCATGATTCTGTTGTAACACAATGACACTGAGAGGGGGGGGTGAATCAGTGTGTTCTTAAAAATTTCTAAAACATATGATTTTAAAACCAGCAACAGTTTAAAGCAGATAAAAGAGATACTAAATGCATCAAGAAAGCATCACACATAACACAACATTTTAATGAGGTTCACCAATGTGGCTACTCCTCAAAAAGACTGCTTGGACTACCATCCAAATCCAGTCAATGCAAAGCTACAACTTTACATAATCCTTTACCAGCACCAACTGGAAGGAGCACCAACCCCTTAACTTTATTTGCTTCAACAGAATGGAGCACCAACTCCTATTTTACCAGCACCTACTAGAAAGAGGCACCAACCCCTTAATCCAAGCAACAACTTGGAAGACAATAATAAAAATTACAGAATAAAATTTTCACCTCAATTTTCATGGTCTGCTGTTTTTTTGCATTCTGCTGCTTTTGTGCAAAATGAGTCGCACTATTTCACCTCTTCTTTGTACTTCTTTGCACTCTCTGCTGCATTCAGATGATCAATCACTTATGTAAACTGCGCACTGTCACTTCAGACTTAGAACACAACTTCTGCACATCGTGCTCTTATCTTCACACATTATCTCATCGCAATGCACACCTTACTGCAACTCCAAAGAACTATTACTTCGCTCTCATTCTGAATCGAAACGACTTGCTCTCTGCTCAACACGAACTTCACTTTCACAAACACTATGCTCGCATTTGCACTTTATCTTAACACTCCATCTTTCAAACTTGAAGAACCCTTGCTTTTATAGAAGAAATTTTAGAAACAAACCCTAGAAGAACGTCGACTAAGAAACCCTAGAATTTGTCAGCTGCCAAACCCTAAAATTCATCGGCTGTAACCCTAAGAATGTCGGCTGCAAAACCCTAGAAATTGTCGGCTGCCAAACCCTAAAATCCATCGGCCCAGATTTAACTTTGTCGGCCTCAAACTCTTCTCCACCTTCGTCACCTTCCTGTAGCTTATTGTCGCGAAATAGTAACACGTCGGCCCTATTAATTTAATTTAATATTTTAATTTAAATTTTAAATAAAATAAAATTTAAACTAAATATTTAAAATTAAATATCTTCATCACCGGGGCATCTTTTTCAACGAAACGAAGATCCAACTTGGGTTTTAAGAAAAACCCATTTCAAATCTGTTATCCATGATTTTAAATAAAACTTTTTATTTTGACTGCCTTGGTTTTCACAAAAAACCTTTTCGCTTCTTGACATCTCAGGTTCTGAAGACTTCTTCTTCTCATTCTGAATTATGTTTTTTGTTTTTGTGCATCTATCATTTAAGGACTCATGATTTGACTAACTTTTGAACTTTATCCTCTGCATCTGAGTGACTTCTGAACTACCTGTCCATTGCATCATTAGATCTAACTAACTGTATTGACAACAATGACAATCCTCCTGCAACACCTTGCTCAAAACTGAACTCCTATCCATTGTACTTTGGATGCACCTTGCTGTTCAATAAACTCTTGTCCATTGCATCACTAAATCTGTCTAACTGTGTTGACAACAATGACAATATCTTGTTTGCTTGCACTTTGCTCAACAATCTCCCCCTTTGGAATTGTTGGCAACACATGTGCAATTTTCCTATAAATCTTCTCCCCCTTTGACAATAATACCAAAGGGCTGTTGCAGACTCCCCCTGAGTCTATGCACAATATTCTTAGACACAAATTATTACAATTAGCAAATATTCCAAGCATGAACAAGAAGAAAAACAAATACACAAATGCTCCCCCTGAGTCCAAGACCACTTCATTTCACTGATTGACAACATCATGATAAGCATAATAGGCATCAATAAAATCAACAATGTGAATAGCAGCAATAACCAGTGAATGACACCATCACCGTCAACTTCACCATTATAACATGTGTAAGAACATGACTGAACCACTATCTTCTGTGCAATTACCCTCTGTTGCTTTGCAAACTAAAACTTGTCCACTGTTAGTGAAGGCATACACTAATATTATATAGCCAACTTTTTGTTCTGCAATGCCAGCAACATCTGCATACAACTTCACCATGCATCTTGGATATATTCTCAACAAGCTTGAACCCAATGATAGCTGTTTGTCTCTCTCTGCAGTGAGAATCCAGTAGGCTACCTCAATCCACTTTCAACTCTGTGCAAGTACCAAACACTGTACCACAACACAACCAACATATTTTCTCAACCAATTAGGGCTTTAGCAACAATGCTTATAGACAAGGTTTAACCAACATCATTCAACTCAAGATTAACCTTGAAGCATTCAACCAATCACTACATGAAAATGAAACTAGTAGACATCCTTTTCCTTCCAAAGGTATTTGAACAAGACAGCCACCAACATAAATCACCAAGGCAAAGAATAACTTGCTCAAATCAAACTCAATGGAGTAATCCCAAATCATGTATCAAGAAAAGCATTAACTTGATCAAAACAACCACTATGAAAGCAACTCAACTATTCATCACCAGGTTGGAAATCATCTGGCTGCTCATTAAAAAAAAATTTCTTCAATCTTCCCATTCAACATGCTGATTTCACTTTTGTCAACAGAATTGACAAGTGACTCACATCTGTACCAATTTTTGTCCAGCACTGCAATTTTACTGCCAACTCTTACTTTCAACTATGAATGTCGAAAGAAGACATTTTGTCAAACACTTTATGGCAAACCGTAGCGCACCTTACTCAGCCTCAAGCTTCTTATCCTTGGACTGGCATTAAATCAATAGTTAAACAAAATTGTCTGTGAATTAAATATATTCACCAAGGTGTCATGAAATATCTGGCAATATTCACATCAAAGAGTAAAAACAAATACATGCTACTCGAAACACAAATACACAGCTAGGGCAAGCATTCTTTCATTGAGCAAATTATTTGGACTATTATGATTCATAATTTTGAACAGTGGTATTAAGAATCATCAACAGTACAACAGTGACATATCTCAAACTACCAATGGTGACAGCTCTCAAATTAAACACCACACTTCACGGCGTTTCCACAAACCACTATATAAACTGAAAAACACACTTTAACAACTATACAACATTAACCCGACTGCTTACCTTTCATCCTCAGATACCTAGACAAATACATAGGAGCATTAAAATAAAACTTTAATATTGCTCCTCTTGAGGATGTGCCACCTGGAGTTGCTTAGAGCAATTGCAGAGTAGCCTCCTTCAGTCCAAGGAGACACAATTTCCTTTCTTCTATCTTTCTCCAGACTTTCCTAAACTTGGGCTTGGGTTTTTCAACAACATCCCTATTTTGCTCCTGTTCGTGAACTTGAACATTTCTCTTGTGGGGTTGTCTCTTGTGCATTCTTGATGGATGATTATTTTCTTTTCTTTTATACACATGATATGTTCCTTGTCGGTGTTGTCCTCTTTGTGTTTGATGAAATCTAGGGTTTTGCCTTAGATTAGATATAGAAGTGCTTGGACAGAACCTTGCTATGTGCCCTTGACCATTGCATTTAAAACATTGCACATGTTTTATTCCCTGTCTGTATTGCATTCTATGTGTATGATGAAATCTATGGTATTGCCTTAGATTGGATACAAAAGTGCTTGAACAAAACCTTGCTATGTGCCCATGACCATTACATTTAAAACATTGCATAGGGTGTTCACTCAAAAAAATAGAAGTATTTTTATCAGCATAACTCTTTGATCTATTGTTCAGTCCACAATAAATTGCCTTGTGACCAAAGTGGTTGCATTTAGAACAATAGCCATAAAAAGCATTATTATTAAAAGAGTGAGAGTGAGAGAACCTCTTTTGTCTGTGGTTGCTTTGTTGTAGATCTTCTTTGATATTTTCTTCCTTGTGAGGATTCAGCTTCAGACTTTTCTTGTTTCAATCCTTCAACCGAGGACTTCTTCTTCTCTGCATATTTGGAGGATGAAGGTTGTTCAACTTCATATCCAAGACCAAACTTAGCTATGGATCTTCTTTGTTGATTTATCATTGTATCTAGCAACTCTGTGCTCTTCTCAAATTTGAGATTTATATTGGCCTCTTTTAGTTGTTTCTTTAATGAAACAATCTCTTCTTCTTGTTGGCAGCATACAGTCTCTTTCTCTTTGATCTGAGACCTAAGAATATCTTCAATCCTTTTGTTCTATTCTACTTGCAGCTTTATATCAACAATAACCTGTTTATATTCCTCTTCACTTGTGATGTATACATCATTCTTATTATCCAGGTGTGTATTCAAGGCTTCTTCTGATTTCTTGGCCTTTTGAACTTGTAGGAAGAGATCTTCAATCTCATCCCCATATTCTTCTAACTTCTTAGACATTATTTTGTTCTTTTTCTTTTCTATACTCAACTCTTCAAGAGCAGAGATCAACTCACCTTCCCAGTCTACTTCAGCATTGAGGTTTTCATCATCTGCTTCAGTATTCACTCCTTCTGCCATTTCTGGTTCAATTTTCTCAACCATAGGAACTGAAACTGGCTGGGATGCCTTTTTGGATAAGGATCTATTCTTCTTAGCCATTGTGTACTAATCCAAGATCAACCCTGACAAATTTAGCCAAAATTGGGAACTTGGCTCTGATACCAATTGTTGTAATCACAATGACACTGAGAGGGGGGGTGAATCAGTGTGTTCTTTAAAATTTCTAAAACATATGATTTTAAAACTAGCAGCAGTTTAAAGTAGATAAAAGAGATACTAAATGCATCAAGAAAGCATCACACATAACACAACATTTTAACGAGGTTCACCAATGTGGCTACTCCTCAAAAAGACTGCTTGGACTACCATCCAAATCCAGTCAATGCAAAGCTACAACTTTACATAATCCTTTACCAACACCAACTGGAAGGAGCACCAACCCCTTAACTTTATTTGCTTCAACATAATTGAGCACCAACTCCTATTTTACCAGCACCTACTGGAAAGAGGCACCAACCCCTTAATCCAAGCAACAACTTGGAAGACAATAATAAAAATTACAGAATAAAACTTTCACCTCAATTTTCACGGTCTGCTATTTTTTTGCATTCTGCTGCTTTTGCACAAAATGAGTCGCACTATTCCACCTCTTCTCTGTACTTCTTTGCACTCTCTGCTACATTCAGATTATCAATCACTTCTGTAAACTATGCACTGTCACTTTAGAATTAGAACACAACTTTTGCACATCGTGCTCTTATCTTCGCGCAAGTCACTCTACTCGCTCTTCGCACATTATCTCATCGCAACGCACACATTACTACAACTCCAAAGAACTATCACTTCGCTCTCATTTTGAATCGAAATGACTTTCTCTCTGCTCAACATGAACTTCACTTTCACAAACACTATGCTCAAATTTGCACTTTATCTTAACACTCCATCTTTCAAACTTGAAGAACCCTTGCTTTTATAGAAGAAATTTTAGAAACAAACCCTAGAAGAACGTCGACTAAGAAACCCTAGAATTTGTCAGCTGCCAAACCCTAAAATTCGTCGGCTGTAACCCTAAGAATGTCGACTGCAAAACCCTAGAAATTATCGACTGCCAAACCCTAAAATTCGTCGGCCCAGATTTAACTTTGTCGGCCTCAAACTCTTCTCCACCTTTGTCACCTTCCTTTAGCTTATTTCTGCGAAATAGTAACACGTCGGCCCTATTAATTTAATTTAATATTTTAATTTAAATTTTAAATAAAATAAAATTTAAACTAAATATTTAAAATTAAATATATTCATCACCGGGGCATCTTTTTCAATGAAACGAAGAGCCAACTTGGGTTTTAAGAAAAACCCATTTCAAATATGTTATCCATGATTTTAAATAAAACTTTTTATTTTGACTGCCTATTTAAATATCTTCATCACCGAGGCATCTTTTTCAATGAAACGAAGAGCCAACTTGGGTTTTAAGAAAAACCCATTTCAAATCTGTTATCCATGATTTTAAATAAAACTTTTTATTTTGATTGCCTTGGTTTTCACAAAAAACCTTTTCGCTTCTTAACATCTCAGGTTCTGAAGACTTCTTCTTCTCATTTTGAATTATGTTTTTTGTTTTTGTGCATCTATCATTTAAGGACTCATGATTTGACTAACTTTTGAACTTTATCCTCTGCATCTGAGTGACTTCTAAACTACCTGTCCATTGCATCATTAGATCTAACTGACTGTATTGACAACAATGACAATCCTCCTGCAACACCTTGCTCAACACTGAACTCCTATCCATTGTACTTTGGTTGCACCTTGCTATTCAATAAACTCTTGTCCATTGCATCACTAAATCTGTCTGACTGTGTTGACAACAATGACAATACTGTTTGCTGCACTTTGCCCAACAGATTCCTCATTACAAATTTAATAATCAATTAACATTATTACCATATGTATCTTAAACAACTATCTACAAGTTACAAGATCAACTCAACTAATGCATTAAAAAAACTAGTGATTAAGAAAAAGTAAATCATAATAAAACCATATTAACACATTGACTATCTTGGGAACCCTATGGGGAAACCTAGCCTTCAAAATTCATTCAATTTTTATTTCATTACTCAAGCCAATCTAAACATTGATTATGGATAATCCATTTTATCCTAAGCTCTACCAAGCAATACTGTCAATGCTCTTTAGCTTACCCTCCATCAGATATTCCATCGTCCCATAGACTTCCCACTACATCTACATCTCAGTAATTAGTTACCATATCCATCAAATCTACTATCATAACAGTAAGGGTACACATAGAACATATTAGACAAAATCCCAAAGGTAGCCTAGAAACGTTGCATGCATCTTAGCAACAATATTCGACCACCAAGTCTATGGAAGCACTAACAGTTACAACACATAAAGTGCAACTTGCTCTTCAAGTCGAAAATTTCAATGCTACCAAAACCAAAAACCTTAATATATTATGTACAAATTGGACTTTCTTAATTTGAAGCATCCAATACATAAATCCCTCTAAAGCTTACAGAGTAGAAGAGGAACTAGATAAATATCCATTTATGTAACTCATTAACACTTTCTAAGCAAAATAATATCTAGGAAAAACATCCAATATGTAAATTCATTAATACTTGCTAAGCAACGTAGAAGTTGCCATAAACATCCATAATGTAAATTCATTAATACTTGCTAAGAAAAATAATATTTGGGACAAACATCCAATATGTAAATTCATTAATACTTTCTTAAGCAAAGTAGAAGCTGCCATAAACATCCATTATGTAAATTCATTAACACTTTATAAGAAAAATAATATCTTCCATAAACATCCATTATGTAAATTCATTAATACTTGCTTAAGCAAAGTCGAAGCTGCCATAAACATCCATTATGTAAATTCATTAATACTTTCTTAGCAAAAGAGAAGCTACCATAAACAAATATTTAATATGCACTTGAGCATCTTACCAAAATTCTCTAAATTCTAGAGAAAGGCACTGCTAAACCAGATTACCTCACTAATTCAAGAGAGTGTCTCCCTGCAATTCTAAGGGTGATGGACTAGGCCAAAAATACATGACTCAGTTTTACTTATCAAGGTTGAATTTGTCAAAATTTAAAAGCATTCACTTAAGCAACAAAACAACTCCATCACTAAGAAAAAAATAAATTCATTAATACTTGTTTAACTTACATAGAGATCCACCTCCAAACTATCAAACACCCTAGATGAATACATAGGAAAACCCAAAAATGGCTTCAATATTTGATCTCAGAGGAGACGTATTGATGTCTAAGAAATCTCACACAACTTTGATTGGTTAGGCTCTAAAGGAAACATTATCCCATTTTAATAAGAACTACAACACAACACATTCAGATGATTGTTTCCAAATGAGTATCTCATCATAGTCGTACCCCATTCGCTAGTGTTTACTACAACAACCCCAAAGATATTCCCATATCATAAAAAATCAAGGTTATTATCTCGAATTCAGGTGTAGAAACTATGATAAGACCTTCAACTTGTGTCTAATAAAAGAAAGGGGTTTCCAAATTTCTTACCCAGTTTTTACCCAACAAATAACTACTAGTAACACATGCAAGTGATAAATTTGGGAAGTTCACACAGGTATATCTATCACTATCATGAGCAACTCAACACCTAAAAAAATTCTAACTCTAAGCAACTCAACACCTGAAAAAATTCTAACTCTAAATGAAGAACTTATCTCTACCACTTCAAACAACTAATATATCAAGTGCACATCCATTGCTAGAATGGTGAGTGCAATAAGAAGTCTCTATTATAGTTATAAAAGAATAACATTCCTACCTAAAGTATGAGAATTTCCACTACTACCATTTATATTGTAAATCAGACAATAGTTAAGTGCAAGTATACCTACGGTTCAAGGTTGTTACTATGAGTCGGATCATTTTTGTTCAACGTCACCACTCCAAAACTTCTTCTCCTTAAAAGCCTCTGCAATCTACTCATATTTTTGTGCACACTCTTTTTTTTCTCCCTCTTTTACTCCCTTCAATCTTAGCTTTTTTATGCCTCGCCAACCACACCACCATGACATCATTTCTCAAGTACTCCATTACCTTCCAAATTGAAAGCATCATCATGGCTACCAGTTGAGCATACCATGATGCTTACTCCCCTTGCTCTCAATTCTATAGAAGGGTTGGTGACCCTTCTAAACCTTAATTATTATACCTTACATTAAACAATAATTTAATAAATAAGATGGTCAAAAACTCTTTTATTTCCTCTTAAAAGGACCAACACATGCATAAATAAATACTTACCCACCGAAAACATAGTGGCATAACAAACTAACATAGCAATAATAAATCTCAAATACATACTTGTTCTTAGAACAAAATAACCTTAGCAACCTTTTGCAAGCCATCAGGTTAAAATACAACCTTAAAACCATATTGTTTTATAATAAAAAATAAAGAAATCATCCTCATTAACAATGGTTATTAAAATTGTCTTCATTCTCTTTCTTTGAAAGAGATATTATAATTTTAAGAACATAATTTAATTTAAATCATACCCACTAAATTTTTATAGGTTAATAACCAAGCAATCAAATTTTGATCTATTTCCTATGTGTAATTTATGCTAAATTACTTATATCAAAAGAGAATGTCTATCCAGGTTGCTCTTTTGCCAAAGAGTAAACTTATTTATAAGACAACTTGATCGTGCATAAATGCAAATCTATTAGCAAAATCATAATTTTATCATTAAAACCTATGTTTGCAAAAATTGAACATAGATTTATCAATCATTCCTTAGGTTAGCAAAAATATCTAACTGTAATAAAATATCCATCATGCATAACCTTAACATAAATCCAACCAAAAAAAAGGTCTTCCAAGAGAGGTTCATGACACTTGGTATTCAAGTATTCATAAATTGTTCTTGGATAATGAGTTTTTAAGAAGTAAAAACAAGCCCACTCTATACATTAAAACTATTGATACTAATATCCTCTATGTTTTCCTATATGTTGAATTAATTTTTTTGAAGTAGTTCAAGAGAAATGTTAGAAACTTCAAGGAAGCTATGATGGTTGAGTTTGAGATGATTAATCTTGGGTTGATGAAGTACTTTCTTATGATGGAAGTTCACCAATCACAAGGTGAAGTCTTCAATGGTTAATTCAAGTGTGTTCATGATATTTTAAATACATTTGGGTTATATAATTTCAAATCCATTGATACTTTGATTGCTAGTGTTACAAAGCTAATGTAATATGATGGCAATCCTCAAGGTTGATGAGAAGAAATATAGAAACATGATTGGTAATCTTATGTACCTTACAACTACTAAATAGAACATTATTTTTGTAATCATGGTTTAGTAGTGAATAAGATATTAGTTATTTGAAGGGCATAAGGGATCATGGAATTTAATATAGACTGGTCAAGGATGCAAGGTTTATTGGCTTCACAAATTTAGGGTGGGGAGGTTTTGTTGATGATAGAAAGTATACATTAAGCTATTATTTCACTCTTGGTAGTGGATTGATCTCTTGGATTTACATGAAATAATATATAGTTACTTTGTTATCTATGGATGTAGAATAGGTGGATTTAGAATTGGCATGTACTCAAGGAGTATGGTTGTGACACATTGTTAAGGATATTTGAGAAGCTTAAGGAGATCCAACTCAAATAATTTGTGACAATGAAGTGGAAATTGAATTGTCTCAAAATATATTTTTCATTCAAAGAATAAACACATTGATCTAAACCTTCACTATGTGAGATATTTGATGCAATAGAAGATGATGAATATTATCTCAAGATTGAATATCAAGTTACCAATATTTTGACCAAAGGATTGATAAAGCAAGCACATGCAAAGCTGAAGACAAAGCTAGACATTTCTCCATTTTGCATCAAAGGGGGGAATGTTGGATATTATGATGTAAAATTGATTAGTTAATGATTAATAATATTAATAATTAACTAATCAATTAATTTCTTTTGTAATAGGCACTTATTTATGCAAAGAGGGAGAAAATAAGAATAATAATTCTAAAAATAAAAAAGGTAATTAGAAGATCAGAAAAGTAGTTCTAAAAATAGAATGGCAATTAAAAAATAGAAAAGTTCATATGAATTCCATAATGTAAAAAAATCTATAATTATAAATGGGTGAGTTATAAAACATAATTCTAAAAATAGAAAAGGAAGGTAAAAAAATTTAAGAAAAAAAAAACAAGAAAACCAAATATAGAAAATTCATGTTATTTTTTGCATGTTAGGTGTCGATATATTAAGAGTGTGGCACCTATTGTAATAAGAATTTAGGGAAATTAAATAAGTATTAAAATAATTCAAGGAGGATTCAAATAATTCAAGGGGATTCAATTGAAGAATTCAAGGGGATTCAATTGCAGGATTCAAGGAAGATTCAAGTTGGCTATAAACTTTGGTTTTATGATCACAAATCAGATCTACAATATAATATAGCATAATTGTTGTGTATATATATAGGGTTATGTTGTCTTTATTATATGTAATAAATTGTTGATTTCTTGATTAAAATCATATCTTTATTGGTTGTATATGTATTCTTTTCATACTTGTATTAATGACCTTAGCCCTTCTCCATTCGAGAACTAGACATTATTGGGAAAATCAATCCCACATATTTTTATGGATACAAATCCATTCTCATTACTAATCAATACTTCACTAAATGGATCAAATTTATGCCATTGACCTCTATCAATAGAATCTAATTATCTAAATTCATACAAAAACATATAATCTATAACTCTAACATTCCTATCATTATTTTTATGCCTTTAAAAATAAAAAAATCCAAACTATTTTTGCAAACTATCTTATAAAATATAAATATCTATACCTTAATATCCCTAAGGCAATGGCCAAGATGAATCTTTTGGCAAAATTATTATCTAGATCCTTAAGAAACTAGTCAATAATAATGAAAGAGATTGGCATATGAAGTTATACCTATTCCTTTGGGTATATCACATCAGTGTTAGAACTCCTACCAATGCAACACCCTATGCTTTAATATATGGTACCTATTGTACTCTTCAATTATCCATAGGATGGATTGGACTAAATGGTTGGGACTATTATGCCTTGTGTGGAGTGACACAATAGGGCCACTTTTGATAGCATGGAGGTTGGTTCAATCGAGGGCTTCCAAGACTGACTCCTTTTAAGATATGACATTGAACACACTTTTCCTACTCTAGCCTAATATACCAAATTCAAGGGGAAAAGGGTTAGAGAAATGAAAAAATAAAGATAGCAAAAAGGAAAAAACCTAATCTAACAAAGGCAATGCACCAAGATCAGGATAATATTCTCCTACACAACAACCCTAGTTGTAATGCATTGACAACTAGGAGTTTGAACACTTCCTCCTATAAGCATATATAAGAACAAACTAAAACATAAACATACATACATAAAGAAAACATAACAAGGAGAACCAAATAGTCATGGGACTCTAGTGTATATATGGGATTCTTAGGTGGTCTTGCAGGCAATTTGAACCCCCACTTTTGGCATAATCTTATAATATTTTCATATTCATACATATACATACATATATATATATATATATATATATATATATATATATATATATATATATATATATATATATATATATATATATATATATATATATATATATATATATATATATATACCCAAGGATTTGAGTACTACTATATAGAATAAAATGAAATGAAAGTTATATAACTTGTCGATCCTTTATAATTCTAAGAAAACTACTATATATAGATTACAAAAAGGGGGAGACTCTCCCTCTAAAACGGTGTAGATATTTCAAATAATGATTTGCTCCTTTAAGATTTGGGTCACATCATTATTTAAGATGTTGGTTCCTTTATTGTATATGGATCCAAGCCCATTAATATTGTATGGTTCTAATCCTTTAGATGAGTTGCTATTACCACTGTTGCCATCTAATATTTATTGATTCCTAAATTCTAAGTGTAGGAAATATTTGTACTTAATGATCCATATTTAGGGTGACTCTTATTGTTGCTTCTCATGTTATCACCTTTAATACATCATCCATTCTTCTACATTTTTTAGGCTCAATATGTGCAGGTAGGTGAACTTGAGGATTTTATATCATAATGGGCTCAAATTCTATCCTTGGGATGCATGCCTTGATGTCATGGCTTCTCTCTTGATCAGATGTCCAATCTTTCTTATCTCCCATTTTCTATATTTTTGGATGGTCAACTATTAGAGATTTTAAATTTTTCATCCTTCAAAGATTTTTTTATTTGTCTCTCAAAATTTTTATGTTTTTTCCTTTTGTTGGAACTTTCAAAACTCCTAATTTTTGGACATTTCACTCTTCTTGTGTCTTTTAGGACATTCCTCCATCCTTTGGTTTTTGAGGCTTAGATATTGCATGTTATCAAAAATTTTTCCTTCCCATTCTTGTCAAAAATATCAAAAGTGGCACTAGTTTTTATTGAAACTTTTATTATTTTAGAAGAATTGCTCTTCATACGTTCTTCCACCCTTCAAGTTTCAAAACTTTTTTGTCATAATTTTTTCCTATGCTCAACCACCACTTCACCTTTTTCCTAGGATTTCTTATGAAATTTTGTTATAGATTTCTCCTTTCAAGTGTAGTGATAGCTCACTATAATTTTTTCTACTCACATGGGATCTTCATCTTGATGAAGATAAAGAACCCAAAGAAATTTGTTGCCTTATCCATTGGATGTGGAGCCAAAATTTATAATTATTATGAAAGCAAGAAAAATTTGAGTGTTTGGATTGCATTTGAATCTCTTTTCCACTCTTAAAGTCTCTACGATCTCTATAAAATTAGGATTAATCCCTGATGACTAAGGCTTACTCCCAAATATTATGAAAAATGCATGGAGTTTCAACTGCCACTTTCTCAATCATCTTTCTACCCAACTAATGTTGCCACTATTCTCACACTATTCCTAACTTACTTTTTGATGCTTCAAATTTTTCCTCATGCAAGATTACCAAACCCTTTTATTTTCTGAGTGTGCCTAAATTGTAGGGTACATAAATATTTTCTTTTCTTTCATACCATAATTGGGATGAATTATTTATAGACTAAGAAAGCTATACAATATGTATAAATTTAACCACTTTTTAAGCTCTCTTAGATGATGCAAATCTTTGGCTTGGTCCCCCCAAGTCCCTTCTTATTATTCCATTGTTACTTAGTTTTATTTCCCTTGGATTATATTATGTTGTCTTGGTAATAACATCTAGGATTAGTGACTCATTGGATAGTCATTGTGAACTCAATCATAAATCAAGGATATTTTAGATTTCAAACCCACCCATATATATGACGGGAAAGTTTGTGTCCACTATATAAGAAGGGTCTTGGTAAAGATATATTTATTTTAACTATTGAATGAAAGGCTTTAAGACTATTACCAATAGTGATACCTAACTCCCATAAGAAAAGTCTATAGGTCATCAAATGTTTGGTTTGATGGGTCAGCATGTCTTTGTGGTTCAAGGAGCTTCAAATTTTCTAGAAAATTCCTTTGAGGAATTTCCCTTGCTAGCATATTTGGTATATTTAAGATATGATATACTTGATAAATTTATGGAGCTTTAGGTCCTCTCATCTTGTTTGGTTCTTTGAAAACAACTTCACTCAAAATTCCTCTTAAGGTTGGATTTGTCTAATGTAGTGAAATTTCACAACATTTTTATGACTCATAAAGGACTTATGCTTGAAAGAGGAGAAGAACCCAAAAATAGAAGTTTAGTCAATTGGGCATAAATTCTATACAGGCAATTCCTAGGATTTTGGGGCTTACGAATATGGAAGGTATATTTTTGCTTGAAAGGCAACTTTATTTGGGGCTAACAAAATGCTGATAAGAGGAATCTCCTTATATATACTTCTCCAACTAGGAGAGTGATTGAAAATTGATGATATTTAGTCCACTCTTCTATGGCAATCTCATGTGAATTGATCATTTCAACATAGTTGAATTAGTAGTGGCATGATTATCCATAATTTTATAGATATTTTTCTAATTATTGGCCCTCCTAAACTATGTAATATTTCTTCAAATATGTATGTGAACTGCCTAATGCACTTTTCAAAAAATCTTCTTCATGATAGTGATTTGATTTTCTTTCCTTATCACATGCTGCTACCTACTATAGTCAATAGTTATACAACACCTAGTATTATTAGACCTATTTATATATGTCACTTATTTATGATATAATACATAATTTTGGTATGTTTTTCATGCCATATTTCTTACATAGATCTCATTCATCAGAATCTATAGTACCCAAACTAAATTTATATAAACTTCTACCACTCCCACATGTTTATTATCTTGAACATATGACTTCTTGTAACTAAAGGTATTTGGCTAATTGGCCTTGATGAGTGATGAGTTCCTATTCCTATGTAGATCATTAAATTGAGACCAAGCATGGAAAAATCATCCTCCTTTTGTGGCATTTATATTAATTTCCTCTAGATCTAAATGATATCCAATCATCACTTGGAGGTGCTTAGGACCATCTTCAACCACATGTAGATCTTACTCTCTTTTTTCCCACTTATTTCCCTTTGTCACATCATATGAACAAATTTGTGATCTACTAAATGCTTATTTCACCAACTCATTAGATATCACACCAACTTCTTCCTCATCCTAGGTGGCAAAGATCTGATCTTAGCTTGACACAAGTGTTGTCGATCAAGAACTTTTTGCAAGATAGATTTGATTGGCATGTACATCTATATATGGGTGATACCAAGAAGTAGGCTCATCTACATAATTATTTTGAGTGGAATAAATTTCCCTAACATGGTTTATAGGCTCTTTCTACAAATAATTCAACACCAACATCACTTGTTGGTTTTTTCTTTGAGCTTAATTATTTTCCTAATTGACCTAGAAATATGTCCCATCTAATTTTCTTTAAATTATTTTGTGATTAGGATATCAAGTTGATCCTAATAAAAAAATTGAGTGTGGGATAAGAGAGTCATATCCTTGGTTATATTTGTCTTTAAATGCTACCACATGTCTCTCTATAATGTTATGTAGTTGTTACAAGAATACCATACTCTACAAATGCTCCAATGGAGTTATTGAATCTTTTCCAATGTGATCCGATAGGGATTCAAGTGTCAATGCTAGAATATTTTTCCATACAATTAATGGCTTTAGAAATCATGGAGGACCTCTATTATTCCAAGTAGGCGATAATGTGAGTGGTAGAACAACCATATTTTGGTCTCAATCTCTTCTTATTATTTAAATAATAGTATTGAGTAAAAGTATTAGAGCTTATATATTAGTAGAAACAAAGGATATGGTAGTAATGCATCTTGTGCATACACTTCTAGGTCCTTTGGTTGGAGTGGAGTCACCAGGTGAACACATGTGCTCTATAAGTAGATACACTAAGATATTTACTAGAATCTCAATCTAGTGTCCTTCAATATGGTTTCTTTTGGATGTTAGTTCTTAAGAAGAGTCATGTGAGTTTTGAGGTGCTTCAAAAAATGGATAAGCAAAGACCCTCACAAGATTCAAAGCCTAATTTGTTCCTTCAATTGTAGGAACAATGATGAATCAATGGGTTCCCATTAGGTATACCATTAAACTGCTATCCTCTTAGATTTTCCCAACCATCAAATTAGATGGACCAAATGGTTAAGACTATTTTACCTCACATGGAACGATAAAACATGAATGCTTTTGAGAGCATGGGGATAATCTCAATCCAATACATTTAGGATAGTTTACAATTTTAACTCCTTTTAATATATAACCTTCATCACAATTTTTCTACTCTAGCCTAATATACTAACTTTAGGGGGAAATGGTTAGAGAAATACAAAAACAAAAATAGTAGAAAGCAAAAATCCTAAGCTAACAAAGGCAATGTGCCAAGATAAAAATAAGATTATTCTACACAATAGCCCTAGCTATAATGTTCCAAAAAATATGAGTTTGAACACTTCCTCCTCTAAATATATGTAAGCATAGACTGAAATATAGACACACATACATAAAGGAAATGGGATAGAAAGAACCAAACAATTGGAACCAAATAGTTATAGGCCTCTAGTATATGTGTGTGTGTGTGTGTGTGTGTGTGTGTGTGTGTGTGTGTGTGTGTGCATGTGTGCGTGTGTGCCTGTGTGTGTGAATATGAAAATTTTGAGTATGCTAGAGGTGGAGGTTCGGACTACCCACAAGACCACCTAGGAATATAAGTACTACTATATAGAAGAAAATAAAAGGAAAGTTATATCACTTGCAGAGATATAACTTGTTGATCCTTTAAAAAGTAAGAAAACTAATATTTAGATTACAAAAATGAAGATACTTTCCTATAAAACTTGTGCAAATATTTCAAAATTGGGTGCTCCTTTAAGTGTTGGATCATGTCTCCATTTAATATATTTGTTCCTTCAAGGTCCTTGGATCCAAGATCATTAATATTGCATGGTTCTAAGCCTTTGGATGATCTACTATTACCATTGTTGCCATCTACTCTTTTTGGGTATTATCAAAGCCTAAGTGCAATAAATATATGTACTAAATGCTCCAAAATCAGGGTCACTCCTATTGCAGCTTCCCATGTTATCACCTTTAATGCATCAACCATTCTTCTAGATTTTTTAAGCTCAAGACATGTAGGTAGGTGGGCTTGAGGATTTTTTATCTTCATGGCCTCAACTTCTATCCTTGGGAGATGTGAATTGATATCATGGATTTTCTATTGATTAGATGGTTGATCCTTCTTGTCTCCCATCAACAAAATTTTAAGATGGTCTGACTATCAAGGATTTTAAAATTGCCATCCTTTGAATATTTCTTGATCTATCCCTCAAAAATTTTCTTTTATACCTTTTTTTGGAACTTTTAAAACTCCCAATTTTTGGACATTTCACTCTTCTTGCATATTTGGTACTTTCCTACTCCCTCTAATTTTTAGGACTCAAATATTGCATGTCATAGGAATATTTCCCTTCCATTATTGTTGAAATTATTGAAAGTGGTGATGATTTTGACTAGAATTTTGGTTATCAAAGAAGAATTTATATTCATACCTTATTTCATCCTTTGAATTATAGAAAATTTGGTCAATATTTTTTCTCATGAAATTTTACTATGGTTTTCTCCTTCCAAGTGTAGTGATAACTCAATACATTACCACACCTATATTTCTCTTTAAGTTTGAGGTCCTATCCATGTTAATTCTATAGAAAAATAATTCTATCAAATATGAGTATCATCTCATCTATCTTTATGAGCAAGAACTATTTGATAAAAAATAGATCCATCCCTTGGAGCACTTGTAGGTCTACCAAAAATGACTCAAGAAAGCCTATGAAAAAAAGTAATACCCTGATACTTTGAGGTTGGTGATTTAATTTTTAAGATAAATCAAAAGAACACAAGTTCCAAAATTGAGTTTAAGATGAACTTTAAACCCAATTGGCTAGGTTCATGCATTATCACTGTTAAGTATGGATTAGGTGCATGTTGCCTCATTATACTTGATGGTAAAGACCTTAAATAGGCTAGACTAGAATGCATATAAAAAGATATTATGTTTAAAATATTAATTTCTATTTCATAATTTGGTTTGATATTGTTGTTTATGTTGCATGCTACTTGTATGCTTGTTACTTATCTCTTTATTTGAACCAATAAATTGGAACCTACAATGATGCACAAAGGATGATTTAATCCAGGTTAGTTGTTTTCCTTTATTGGGTTGTTTATGTGAGCAAATACCTCTTTGATTTGATTTTATAAATTATTTATAAGGACATGCATGTTGTATCATATGAGAAAAAATGAGATTAGTTGTAAATTATGTACTCCTCCCATTAGGAGATGTGCCTCTAAGGCTTGAGTGGGTATCATCAACATCTTTTATTACTTTCTTCTACTAAAATAATTACTTAATTCATAATGCCTTGTATCTAAGTAAGATACATACATTTTATTTTTTCCTTATGTACAAGGCATATAAATTATAAGAAGATAAAGCTATAGTTTTAAATTATCTTTCTCCTCTACACTAGATTCATTAATTTGATAATTGGTAAAGGAATATACTAGTTAGGATTAGTTTATTTTCTCCTCCTTACTAATATTCTTATATGAATTGGTGCCCATCAATATTGCTCTTTAAGGTAATTTATCTTCATCAAAATCCTTTTTATTTTTCTCCCAAAATCAAAAAATTAGAGTTTGTACATGCTTGGAATTAAGTTGCTTTGTATATTGTAAGTAACACAACTTTTGTTCCTCCCTTACATAAAAGGCATCTAGATTCTAGGTAGTTAAATTCATCCTTTCAAACCATCATTTTTCTCTTCACCACATCTATACAGTTGAAAAATGTCAAAGGATTATTCAATTTAGGAATTAGGTTATCTTTTCTTTTAGTATGAATTTGATGCTAATTAATCAATATTCATATCATTTTCACCCTATTCAAGTTATAATTTACTTCACTATGTACAAAGCATCTAAATTAATTCCACTAGCTACCTTTCAAATTCTAAAGTTTAGTTGTACGACCCTAGAAGTGTGCACCTAGTCTACTTGCAATAAAATGTCAAAAGAAAAGACCATGAAAACATGAATAACAAGGAAGTGACAAATGAAAGAGATATATTTTATTGATTTATTTGAAACTCCTATTACATATTGGTCCCTCTTAGGGATACCCTTTTGATACAATGAAATACAAGCAAAAATAAAGGCTCCCCCACAAGGGGATGGTGCACTCCGCAGGCCTCCCAGTCTCACACACAATCTTGTATGAAGGCTTATATATGTCTCCTTATCCTTATTGTTTGGAGGGATCTGACATTTTAAAAACTTTGGCTTGGTCATGTAACCTGTATACTATGTGTAAGAAACAACAATAGGAGATCAATAGCATGGGTAGCCTCTCGTGATGAGGCTTTATTATAAAATATATGAAGCATGATATGTAAGCATAATAAGATCAAAATGCAGCAAAACTAAATGATAAATGCATGGAAAACTTAGGAATAATAGTGCAAATGCATTAAGGAAACCAGATCTATGCTAAAACTAATTAACAAAGCAAAAAGCAATGATAGATCTAAGCTAAAACTTAGAAAATGATATATCAAATCCTGGCCACTGCTACTCAGAGCGACCGTGACTGTAGGTTGCTTTCAAAGACAACAGCCACAGACATGTATTTTTTACCTCAAGATCTAGGGGCTATGGAACTTGATCCCTTGTCTAAATTGATGTCCAAGGGTCACCTCTATGTTCGTACATTGGTTTGTGGTGAGGAATGTTCGATCTAAATGGTTGTTTGGCTAGAAATCATCACTAAATTAGGTAGATCTTAACTACTCCTCAAAGGGGTGTGGAATCTCTCTCTCTAATTTGCTATAGCTTCAATGCACAAAATTTTGATATTCGTAGATCCTTTATTTTTCATAGGAGGGTCCATAGGTAGACCTCCCATATTTAGATATAGATCTAGATCTTGGTTTCCTGGAGAAGCCAAGATCTTGATCTGCATGCAACTGATCATCCTAGAGGGAAGGATCAATCACAAATTTGTATTGAAGGGGCAATCAGGAGGATCTCTAGGAGATCTACACCAAAAACCATTCGCAAACAATGCAAGTATAGTTAGAATATGTGATCTGGGCTCGTATTCATGGCTAGACTATGTTTTGGTCCTAGTCTTTATCCAAAGTAGTGGCTAGATGTGGTCACTCTCTCATTGTCAGTGACCAATGTTGACAATCACTCTGATTGATATCGACTAATCCTGAATGGGCCAGCCCCTTGTGAGTGGTTAGGACCACTATTAGTTCTTGTAAAGGTCCAAGATCAGTCATATGGTCTTTGGATGTGCCCATATGAGTAATATCCAAAATATGACATATTTTAGGTGTTTACAGATGCCCATTTTTGGGATACATTGTGGGAAAACATAGCGCTGAGAAAAAATAGACCACCTAGGGCCACATTGTAGGGTGTGTGATGATCATTGATCTGATCAACATTGGATGCCCTAGTCATGAGAAAAGGCATAAATCCTAGAATCATTGCTTCCAATAGGATGGAAGGCTTAAATTTATGAAAACTTATCCACATACATTAGGTGATCGGGTAGCTTCAATGCTACTATAGATTCAAAATGAAGAGAGCTACAAGCTTAACTGTCATATTTGCTTTTTTCCCCAACAAAGGGTAATCTTATGATAGTTGTTGGTAATGATTCATAAGACGAATGTAATTTGGCATGATCGAGTGATCCTTTGATGATTTTGATTATGATTATTGATATTATGTCTACCCCCTCACATGACAAGTTGATGAGGGAAGGAAAATGAATAAAGCGATGAGTCACTTGACCAAGATGAATGTTTTGGATATTTTCTTAGATATTTGCTTTGTTGTAGGTAGATCCTATCTCAAGTGTGATTTCAATAATTTTTAGTAATTGTACATATCTATCCCATAGAGCGGTCCGACCGCAATGGCCTTCTTAGGGAATTAAGATGATAGCAATTACATTTAAGCCTATGTTGAACCACTATGTTTGATGATTTGCTAAAAATGTCATATAATAATTGAGATAAATCCTCATTCCCATGGGGTAGTCCAACCACCATGGCCTTATTTGGGATTGAATTTTTAATGCTAGGAATTTTGATGTTAAAGAGAGAATCGTTGGTTCTCCACTGTAGTGTGTGACATCCTTTCAGCACCATGTAGCATCTCAATTTGAGCAATGAATATTTTACCCCAAATAACCTTATGGTAATTTACTCATCTTGCTAGATTGCATGGAGCGTCTATTGTTGCAACTACATATTGTATAGAATAAATAACTAAATACGAGGTATATTTGAAATTTTGTTGTTATTTTATTTTTTTGTTATTTCTAGATTTTATATTATTTTTTATTTCTAATTTATGTGATTTTTTTGGTATTTTGTAATTCTTATTAATTTTGGAACGATAAATATGCTTAATTTCCCATTTTGATATTTCTTATGGTGAGAAATTAAGAGCATTTATTACTATTTGCTAGCTGCTATCAGCAGCAATGACCTATTTGTGGCTGTTGTCAGCATCAATTACTAGAAAATAAGGGCTACTGGTGCCAAAAATGGTTAAGGAAAAATTGAAAAATATAAAATAAAATTAGGGTTTTGAATTTCATTATTGCCAATTGTCTTTTAATTTTGAGCTCTAAAGTGAAAGAGAGTCTAGTGACCTAGAAAATTGATGAGACTTGACACCATGGCGGAGCAAGGCGACGCGTCTACCAGTAGAGGAGTTGGAGCTTCACGGGTATTTCTCTAAACCCTAACTTTGTTTGTTTTATTAAGAGGTAAAATGAACCCCACCAATTAATTGGAAAGTGAACCAAATTAAACTAGTTGGCAATGAACCAAATGAGAAAATAGGTCTAGGATTAGCTTTATTGTAGTGGATTTAGCTTATTTTTTGAAAATTTTCAATGTTTTTGATGTTTTTGGGTGAGGGCAGATATCATTAGCATGCTTCCTCATGGCCGCTGATGCCTAGAGTGGTCCCTAATTGGTAAATAGGGGTCGTTGCTACTGAAAGTGGCTATCTTAAATTCCAATATTCAAGTTTTTTAGCATTGGTGGCTAGCTGCTATCAGTTACAACAATTGATTTGCGGTTGCTGCTGGCTTGAGAAGCCTTGTAACTTTAGGCCATTTATTGAATATTTTTGTTTTTTGAGTGGTTTAATTGATTTTTTATTTTATTTTATAAGTGTAAATTTTTATTTTTTTGCATGCTTTGGTGCATTTACTTAGAATGTTTGTATTACTTGATATTGAATTGTGTTTGTGCCATTTTTGGATTTTATTATGCCTTTTTTTTTAGTTTAAGTGCTTTTAATTAGTAATTTATTTTTTCACATTAGCTATTATCTGCTCGGGCTCAGGATCCTAGTTTTCTTATGTGTCTTCTACCCCTGATGGATGATGTAGACTGGGATTGATTTGATGCTCAGGGACTCGTGTATATTGTGAGGCTATCGATGATTATGTCAGACCCAGCCTATCTTACTGCCTTAGTACATAGGTGGTATTCCTGTATGAACACCTTTCATCTCCCTATCGGTGATATGACTATCACTCTAGAGTATGTGTACAATATCTTTAGGATTCCTTTCGATGGAGTCCTTATCATGTCCTCTCCCACTGATGATAGATATGTATTCACTAGGGTCTTTGGAGATCATGTTGATGCAACATTTACTAACTACCATCATGCCAAGATCTTTGTGGCTCAGTGGTACTAGGAGGATGTCTTCACATGATGGTAGGCCATCTTGATGCATGTTATATGTAACATGCTTTTTTTAGATTGCTCTGGAGTGAGGTTACCATGGAACCTCTTGGATATGGTTCAGGACATTTTGGATAGTGAGGAGCCCATTATCATGGTTTGGGGGAGCACACTGCTAGCTTAGTGCTATGATGAGCTCTATAAGATTTAGCATCATGGAAGAGCTAGCATTGCTTACATCATGCTTATTCAAATTTGGAGCTGGGAGCACATTAAGGTGGACCACCCTGGAGGACTTACCATTAATATTATTGACATTGTAGAGGTGGCCCGATGCTACAGATGTAGGTGGCCTGAGGAGTGAGAGGAGCACTAGAGTCAGCATCGTGCAGGGGATATCTCTCATTATGTAGCCTCCCTCACTATCCTGTAGGCAAGGGATATTATATGGAGGCCTTATCATGAGTGCCACATATGGCTATAGGTAGATAAATTCATAGCTCCTGATTAGTTGCAAGGGAGAAATCATAGATTTATTTCATTACTCTTGGGAGCTCTAACAATTTGGTATCCAGTAGGATGTACCTATCAATCCAATTTTGTACCAGTAGATCATCACAGAGAGGGACATTCCACTACCTTGAGTTATAATAGTCTCAAAAAATGAGGACCCTCCCATAGTCAGTATTGGCATAAAATATATCGAGGTTACTGAGGCGTATACCCAGTGGTAGGTTATGTGGTTATGGCAGGGCGACAAAAACTTAGGTTGAGATAGGGATGAGGCAGTTCCTAAGGAGGATCCCAAGGGGCACTATATGTAGGCTCAAACAAAGGAATGGGGGTAGTTCATAGAGTAGCAGATAGTAGAGGAGCAGGTTCCAGAGGAGGAGGGGGACTTAGATCCAAAGGAGTAGGAGTTTCCTCTCTAGGTTTAGCTGCACATCATAGAGGTTGAGCTTCAAGCATCTTGTATACAAATATTACAATGGAATTGAACTATTGTTATGCTCCATACATGAGTCAAGGATTTTGATGAGGAGAGGACCACTCTTTAGACATAGATTGATTGGCACAACTTAGGATAGATCAGCATACTATCAAGAGGTATGCTACTCGATGACATGTTGCTCCCCTTATACCAGTACTGTAGATATCGAGCATACTAGATGCATATGCAAAGATCAGACATCTACATGGACTCCTATCAGATGACTTGGTTGAGTTCACATGAGATAATGCTTACATCCTTACATTGGAGCATGAGGTTAGGATTTGAGGAGGTTATCTACCAGCCAAGTATATAGTAGAGGGGTTGTAGAGGAGTTAGAGTGAGACTAGTAATTCCTCTGTTTGATAGAGCCATAGGGTAGGGGCTTGCTCAGAGATATCTACAAGGACCAGCTCTTGTTAGATTCGTAGAGGTGAAGCTGAGGGTGGAGGTGAGCCTGGCACATAGGCCCAATATAATTATTATGATGGATATTATATTATTTGTAATGTTTTAGGACCTACACTATTGTAGCCTGTGGGCATTTTTGTACCTCCATGTACTTATTTGACACACATTTATATATATTCATGTTTATTATGTGTATCATGTGATTAGTTTTTATTAGTTTATGAGATGCATATGGATAATGTCTATGATCTAATGCTATATGATGTGATGTATTGATGGCATGCTCTAGCTAGATGATGGATGGATGCTTAGATGCTATGATCTAGATATATGGATGCACTACTATGCATGCTTATATGGATGTTAAATGCATGTTTACTTTGCTTTAATTGTTTATGCATTTAATCTATGTGGTATGATATGATATATGATGTATGTAAAATGTGATGCATTAATTATATGGGGATAATCTAATGCAAATGAACTTGTATGCTTTAATCACTTAAAACATAAGGAATGCATGTGATATGGGTTTAACACTCTAATGGACGACACCACAGAATGTAACATAATCATAAATGTAAATGATAATCCTTATCATAAGAATTAATCATTTAAGCATCCATACATGAGATGAGATGATGTGATATGTATATGCTTTCTTTATAAGCTTTTGTAAATTAAAATATTTGTACAAAATAGTCAGTGGTCATTTAAATACATTGCTGATGTTTATTTGGTATTTGTCCTATTCATGAACACCCTTTAATAAATGAAACCTCATAAATAAAGTTGATGATTTGATTGATGGAATGATTTATTGCTATTTAGGAATTTTTGAGGTTTTCCATGAGACTCAAACACCCTAGTTACTTCATCAAAAGTTGTATATTGACCATACAATTCTCCTAAAAGATAAAGTTCTTGTTATGAAGACTTAAATATTCATTATCCCTATGTGTGTAAATGAATAAATTAGATGAAACATAAGCATACCCTAATTCCATGTGGGATTCATTCAGCCCATTACTGTATTGGCGATCCTCAAATGCCCATCATGATCCTAATTTGGACTCAATTGGATTAGACCATTAGGTAGTACAGGATACCTAAAGCTAGCTCTCTTTTTATGACTTTATTAAAAATACCCTAATACCAAGCGAGATTCATGCAGTCCATTCTTGTATTAGGGATCACTCAATGGCTTGTGGAGATTGACCATTCTAGGGATTCAATATCTTTACCCCCTTCTTTTCTTCACATTTATTTGGGATACTTGCTCATGCTTTAATGATGAAAATCACTGTTTATTTTGAATTTTGTTTCCTTTTGAGAAAGGGATTTTTGTAGTGATGATAATCACTATTCATTTTGCTTTGTTTCAAGATTTTTGCTTGTTTTGATGAAAGCAAGGAATTTATTTGTGTAGGGGAGAGCTTGTCCTCTTTCCAATGATCAAAATACTAGACCATGCACATCACAAAATGAGCAAGTGATGACCTTTCACTTAGGATGCCTAGTACCACTTTGTAGCATTCATCTTTCTCTTGTTCCAACTAGGATTTTAGTGTTTTTATTAGTGATAGGATATTGATATATGCTAGGTACTATCACAACTAGACCTCATCTTCTGCTAGTAAAGATTGCTTTCTACATAATCTAATAAAATTACTAGGTATGCCTGAGTGATCGTAAAACCCTAGTATATCCCTTATAGCAATAGGTGGGGTTGTGTTGACAAACATAGTTACTCGCATGGGTTATGGATGATAATGGATTTTGAAGATGCATGATTGAGGTACAAATGTGTTGTCATTTGTAAGATTGCAAAAAAAATAAATCTATCTAATGCAATGGATGCAACATGCCTAATGTAAAATGCAACTAATGGATGCAAATGCCAAATGCAAATATTTTTGTATTTTTAAAATTTTAATTTTTTTTTGAATTTTGATTAATCTAAATGTTTTTTCGACTTTTTGACTTTAAACTATTTTTGTGCTTTTGTGTTTTGTTTTTTACCAAATGGCTTAAGGTGCCTTTGGGCTTTTTTTGAAGTTACCAAAGGGATTTAAGAATACCTTTGGGGCTTTTTGTGAAGTGATCAAAGGGCTTTAAGAATGCCTTTGGGCTTTTTGTGTTTTGACCAAAGAGCTTTAAGATGCCTTTGGAGCCTTTTGTGTCTTGACCAAAGAGTTTCAAGATACCTTTGGAGCCTTTTATGCTATGACCAAAGGGATTTAAGATTCCTTTGGAGATTTTTGTGTTGTGACCAAAGGGCTTTAAGATGCCTTTGGGGCTTTTTGTGCTATGACCAAAGGGCTTTAAGATGCCTTTGGGGATTTTTGTGATTTGACCAAAGGGCTTTAATATACCTTTGAAGCCTTTTGTGTGTGGCCAAAGGGCTTTAATATGACTTTGGGAAATTTTTGTGATGTGACCAAAGGGCTTTGAGATGCCTTTGGGGCTTTTTAATTTTGAATTTTTCTATTATTTTTGTAATTTTGTAATTTTTGAATGTTTTTGAGTTTTCTTGTGCTTATGTGTAAAATGACTTTAGATGAATAATGTTGAGAGGTTATGGCTCCTCAACACCTTATAATGATATCAGGTGATATGTCATAGGCCCAATCTTCTCTGAGATGATATAGGGACCTATCCAATTGGCTACAAATTTATCTCGTAAATGTGATGGCAGATTTGAGTTCTGTTGGTCTTTAAGCACCATATCCCCAAATTTAAAGTCTCTCAAGTGGAATTTATTGTTATAATCTCATGTTAAATGATCTTGGTAAATGTGGAGGTGCTCAAGAGCATTGATGCAATGTTCATAAAGAAGGGTCAACTAATCAAGTTAAGCTTTCTGCATAGTATCATCATTAATGAACTCTTTCAATGTGATGCACAATATTGGAATTTACAACTCTAAGGGCATAATGGCCTCAGTGCCATATACAAGCAAAAACGGTGTTCCCCCACTGGGCATCTGCACGCTAGTCCTATAAGCTCATAATGCAAGGGGTAATTACAGATGTCAATCCTTATGATTTTCTTTCACTATCTTCTTTAAGATGGTTACTATTATCTTGTTTGAGGTCTCTGCTTGCCCATTTGCCTGTGGATAATATGGTATCGTAAAATTGTGCTAAATTTTGTATTTTGATGTTAAAGCCCGCATATTTTTGTTCTTGAATGATGGACCATTATCTGATATTGTCTTGAAGGGGTCCCCAAAGCGACATATGATATTGTGAAGCATGAACTCTGCAATTCATGGTTCAATGTTAAGGGGACCGCTTCCACCCATTTGGTGAAGTACTTAGTGGCCATTAAAATAAATGTGTGTCGGCCTGATGATAGGGGAAAGATATTTTTTATTAGATTGAAACCCCACTAAGAAAATATCCAAGCTTCCTTAATGGGCTGTAATGCATGTAATGACAAGTGCATCATATTTACATGATATTGACATTTAACACATTTCCTAACATATTCATAGCAATCCTTCTCCATTGTGTGCTAGTAATAACCCATTTGAAGGATGCACTTGACGATGGCCATGATGTTGAAGTGGCCACCAAATGTACCATCGTGAGCTTGTAAAATCACCCAAGTTTATTCTTGGGGCTCTAGGCAATGAAAGAGGACTCCATCGTATCTTTGATGATACAATATACCTCATAGAAAGACATATCTTGTCATTTTTTGTTTGAATGCTCATTTTTTGGCATGCAAAAGTCCATGTGGGACAATTCTAAGTTTCAAGAAATTTTGTAATTGGGATAGTCAATCCTAATAATCTACAACCTCAACAGATAAGACGACTTGTTTCTCCTATGATTCAATGTGCACAAATGTAAATTGAGAAATAACCTTTTTGTGAATGAGGGTACCATTCCCTATAGGACCCTACAAGATCAATGAACCCTAAGGTACCTTCTTTAGAAACTCTTTGGCTTTATAGAATCACTCATGATATGGTTCTATCTAAATCATGTTGACTGATTCTTTGTTATCAAAAGCCTCATGTTGCATCACTGATTGTAAGAGCATTTTCACATGAATGGTAGTAAAATTAGCAAACATATTCTGAGGGATCAAGGATCCCAAATATGCCATAGTATCTATGAATATTTTTGATGTGTGAGAGATTGCCTCAATGTTGTACCATTATAGTTGGGCTAGATAAGTGTCAAAAAGCTCTTTGTATGCTTTCAATATTAGATCCCTACATTGAAATAGTCCCTTGACTTGGTTGACTATGAGAAGGGAGTCATCGAAGATTCATAGTGATCATTGTTTGGAGATCTAAGATTATGGCCTCGTATTTGGTGTTGTTGTTCATTCAAGAGAAGTATAGCTTAAATGACAAGGGTATTGGATCACCTTGCGATGTGAAGAACACAATCCCTACACCACCCCCTTGCTCACACTTTGAATCATCGAAGAACAAAGTCTTGTCAACTTTACTATCAGGTTCTTTGGATTTGGGTGCTTCTAATAATGAAAATACTGTATCATCAGGAAGTTCTATGGTGATATGTGGAACTAGCATTTTTAAGATCAAATAGTATTACTTTGTAGAAAAATGTCCCCCATAGAGTGGTGAACATGGTTTTATGTTGATCTTCGGGTTTAATTTGAATCTAATTGTAACCAAAAAATCATCCATTAGGGAGAGCATCTCATGACCTGTAGTTGTGTCTACAAGAGCATCTATGTTGGGAAACGGGAATGAATCCTTTGGTGTTGCCTTATTGAGATACCTAAAATCTATACAAATATGGATTCTTCCATCAAGTTTTCCTATGGGTACCATGTTTGATACCCATTCTAGATAGTCGATGGAAACAATAAAGACTACATCCAACAATTTTTGCAACTCATTCTTTACCATAAAAGTGATGGTTGGATGCATCTTTCTGAGCTTTTTCTTGACCAGTTTATTTGTGGGGTCTAGTGAAAGGTTGTGGACAACCAATTTTGGATCTAGTCTTGGCATATCTTTGTAGGTCCTGTTGACAGTTTTTGTCACATTGCACAATGGGGTAGAAAATTAAAACTTTGTACAGTGTTCTTTGTTGTAAAGTATTTCTATTATTTTTTTTGGAAATATTTGTAAGTAGCAGCAATTTTGTCTTTCCTTGCTACCCCTTTGTACATAAGAAGAAGAAGAAAGAACTTCGTTGAACAAGCTAGGGAAAATAGCTTCGCCAAAAAATGAAGAGAAGTATGAAAAGAGCTTCGCACCCGAAGCATTTCTAGTGATTGCTTCGGGCAAAAGTTGGCGAAGCGGCATTGCCGAAGAAGAATACGAGGAAAGCAAAAGATATTCAGGCCCGAAGTTCCTCAAAAGGCTACTTCGGGTGAAAACCTCACGAAACAGCATGGCGCAAAGGAGAGCTTCGCGACCGAAGCATTTCAAAAACTACTTCGGGAAGAAGTTTTGCGAAGCAGAATTCAAGCGGCATTTCGAAAAATAGCTTCGCCAAAAGAAGATCGTGGACCGAATTAGCTAAGGCAAGAAAACTACTTCGGCCCTGAAGCATTTCAAAATGCAGCTTCGGGCAAAATTTTTGTGAAGCAGTTTTGCCGAAAGAAAAGGGCGAAGGAAGAAGAATGAAAACTACTTCGGACCCGAAGCATTTCAAAAGGCTACTTCAGGCAAAATTTTTGCAAAGCAAGATTTGAAGGAGCACAGCACTAAAAACACTTCACCGAGAAGCCATCAAAGCATCCACTTCGGCCCCTGGTATCAGCAAACCATTTCTACTTCGCCGAAGGTCATTGCGAAGCATCTGCTTTGGCCATATTTCATGCGAAGTACTTTGACCCAAAGTAGTGATGGCCATAAAGAATGCAACATCTTTTGAAGGCAATTGCTTCGGTCGAAACCTTCCCGAACCACAGTTTTGAAAGAAGATCGCAGTGAAGCAATTTTGTCGATGAAGCGACGAAGAATGAAGAGGCCCATTTTGCGAAGGAAATATGCTTCGACACTCACGCCCCCCGAAGCAGTTTTGCGAAGCTCCATTTTGCAAAGTACAAATCAAGGAGGAGTTATTGCTTTGGCACAAGTCCATTATGAAGCAAAGTTGCAAGAAAACATCTTGCGAAGCACTTCAAGGGCACGAGTTCCAAGCCGGGTATTTTCTCGAGGCAATCAAGTGCCTCATAAATGCATTTTTACATGCCCGATAAGACCGCTGCTCATTTTTGGCAATTGGAAATGAAGTATCAGCTCTAGAAGGAGAGCTCGACGAGCATGGCGACCACTCAAGCACTACACTCAGAAGCCGAGGATGTTCAAGCGGCTCATTAATATAGATTTCCTTGGTTGACCCGATCGCAGCTACTAGTTTTGGCAAAGGATATGAAAGCTCAGTCACGAGAGCCATGAAGGGCCGACTTCTCAGCTTCCAAGGATGTACTTCACCATTCTATGTAATTATGACTCAGAGGGTCGGGTCCTCTATAAAAACCCAGGTATTGTAATGTAGAAGGGGGGAACTATCTGCTAGAAAGCTATTGTAACTTGATGTCCTGTGATTAATACTAAAGAGATTTGGGCTCAATTCCTCTCTTTTATGCTACCTTCTGTGCTTGATTCTTTTGTCTTTCTTCATTTGTATACTGAGACTCTGAATCCTGAATTCGATGTGTGATTGGGGACTGCACCCTAAAACTTGCCCTGAAGGATACATAGGAGAGGAAAACACTATATTGGTTTTCTTTTATGCTACTTGGTGGGTTGTGGTTTCTGTTACATTCACTTGTCCTAATCGTCTTTACTCTGAACCCTAAATTTTGATGAAAGGGAGAAGGAGAATCCCTATGAGCTCGCCCAAAGGATACATAGGAAGGTTAATGTGGCATTTCTTTTGTTTATTCTTGGTGTTCTTTGTTGCTATTCAAGTTGTTAGTTAGTGATCGTGCTTCCTGTTCTCTCCCACTTTGAATCATCAATCTCTCTTCCCTTACCCCTTTTTATTTCTTTCTCTAACCCTAACTCCTTTTATCTCTTTCCTGCACCCTTATCTCAAAACACCAAAGTAGTTTAGCATAGGAGTTGGCCTTTCTCTGGAGATTGGCATGAGGGGCATCTCTTCCCTTCAGCCTTTCAATGTTGGTCCAGGTCTAGGGCGCATACATTTACCCAAATCCTTTCCTAGGTAGATTTGATGACCAATAGTTTTTGGCATGCCCGATGGGACCAAGGTCCCATATTTTAAAAACATGAATCTCAAACCCGTCTCCACCGGGGCCAATAGTTCTAACTAGTTCCTGGTGTGACCCGGTCAGTCTCACCTGACTAGTGGTAGTGAGAACCGATGCTCTCATTAGAAAAAGACTCTTAGCATCTGGCGACTCTATTTACCCGAGAATCTTTAAGTCGTAAAGACCAACACCAAAGTCTGTGCCTTCATGCAAACAAGATGGAGAGTTAGGAATAGAGGAGAGGAAACTGAGTTCTTTGAGCTAGATATTGATGCTTTTGGGGAGCGATCTAGGTTAGTTACCCCTGAGTCACTATTACGTGGAACATCCTCGCAAGAGGCCACTATTGACAAGCAAGGCTTAATTTCTGATAGCACAGTGGCTAGCTTTCCTCCTAATCCTCCCAACTCATCAAAGCATCCTAGTGCCTCCATTCCTATTAGTCATCCTATTAGCAATCAAGGAGGAGCTTCGAGGATTCCTTTTTCTCAAAATCCATGAGCAAGTATGGCACAACAACAGCAACAACAACAACAAAAAATGCATCAACAATCACCACCCAGGTGGTTCCCATCATGGGATTATTTGTCACCACTAAATCTAGCGGGACAAGGGCAAGTGCCGCCCGCTACTATAAAGAAGATCCCAACGTACGATGGAACTGGGAAGACTGCTCTGGAGCACATCCATGACATAATATCTCTGGCAGTAATCCATGACATCACAGAGGAGCAAGTTATGGTAAAGCTTCTGGTCCTTTCCCTTAGAGGAAAACTCCTCTACTCGTATAGATCTTTACCACCCAATACTATTACGGGATGGGACCAGTTAGCCGAGCAATTGATGCAAGGTTTCAATGAGTCCTTCAATCCTACCTCTCTTCTGCATCAGTTCACCTCAATCCAGAGACACCCGTAAGAAGAGATCATAGAATTCAATGTTAGGTTTTCTTGAACCTAGCAAAGAGTACCAGCTAGACTTCAGCCAACTGACAAAGCTGCAGCATACTATTTCCTTCGGGATTTCAACCATGATATCAGTATCATGGTAAGATATTCCAACATCAATACTTTTCTCGAGTTGTATGGGTTAGCCAAGAAGGTGGAAATGGATTTGATAGCTGTAGGTAAGCTTCCCCAAAGGATGCCGATGCCTATTCTTCCCGAATTCCCTCAATCCCCGTATGCGAGCACAGTCGCTTCGCAGATCTCTGCAACCCCTACACTCCCGATCTCATCTTGGAACCCGAATCCTATTGTGTCTCAAATTACTGCTCCACAAATTCACTTTCCCACATTTTCAACTCCATAGCCTACTATCACTTTGGCATTCCCTATACTGCTAGCACCACTTCAACCCCCTGCCTTACCTCCAATACCAACAATGGCTTCATTGCCACTCATTCCAAAAGCCGATGATATACAAGCTAAAATTCTTCAAGAGATGTAGTCTCTAAACTCCACAGTTCAGACGCTATCCAATGACATGACCATTATGAAGAAGAAGCAAGCGCAACAAGAATTCCTACTAAGAAGATCTTATCCTACACCTGCACTTACCAAAGATCAAGTAGTCCAAAAAGGGAAGGCTTCGACGAGAAATGTTGTGATCGATGAAGCTCGAAGCACTCCCAATTATGTGTATTGGTGCTCTACGTGCAATGATCCGCATGAAGAGAATACTTGCATGTTGCACCAACACTATGTTCAAACACTGGCAAGTAGTAGTCATGGTGGTCAAGTCAATGTCATCAGGCAAATGAGTCAGAACCTGGCGATTGGCGAAGAAGATCCGGTCGCAGTGCTTACCAAAGGAGGAAAGAAGGTGATAGAAGTGGATGCTACTCAGATGGCTCCCTTAAAAGTACATGCTCGACCCGAGAAGGGACAATCATCTTCTTCGGCCCCGAATGAAGCTCCTTCGCCTGCATCGATCAAAGAAAAAGCTCAAAAGGCCTCTGCCTCTACCGAACCACCTTAGGCAGAAACTAAAGAGCAGGCTAAGGAAAAGCTCAAGTTTCCTTCACTGACTAAGCGATAAAGAGTTGAAGCTACAGAACAGTATCACACTAGATATGAGCTGAGAAAGGAACCCGAGGTGCTTAGTTCCTTGACTTACAACATTGTAGAGGAGTTAAAGAAGATCCCAGCCAAGATCAGCTTGTACGATGCACTCCAACTACCTGGACAAGTGGACTTGCTGCAAGAATCATTGAAGACGACTAAAGCAAAAAAGGCAGCACTACTTGCTCTTGTGTAGACCCTATCCACATCCATTATGGGGAAGAATAGACCACCTCCATTCTACCTATCTCTATAGATGGAAGGGTATATCATACATAACTGTATGATCGACTCTAGGGCCATGACAACAGTCATGCCGAGAGCAGTCTACGAAGAAATAGGGATGGAATATATGCGAAGCAGCCATGGCATACTCCAGTTGGATGGTTCCCCAGTGAAGACTATAGGAGTGATCAAAGATATTCCTATTCGACTACATAAGATGCCTCAGATCATGGTCATACAAGAGGTAGTAGTTGTCAACCTGGAGCCATACTTCAGTATGTGCTTGTCAAGGGAATTCACAACAAAGCTAGGTGGATATCTGTCCATGGATTACTCTCATCTAGAGATTCCATTCAAAGGAAAGAAGGTGAAGATCTACAATGAAAAGCCTTCTTCTTTCCTTGTGCAGAATATGTCCGAAGAAGAGAGTAGCGATCCAATAAATGCAATAATGGAGGGAGTAGAGCAGGTGGACCTAGTTGAGGAATCTCTTGTGCAACTAAGTTATGAAGATGAGTTCTCATTGGCAGACTTTAATGCCATGGTAGAAACTGAGATAGGATGTTATGCGATCGCCAAGCCTGAGAAACACACCCAACCAGAGAATAGAACAAGTGCCCAAGAAGGACTATGGAAGTTGTTCTTCGATGGCGCTCAATGTAAAAATGGTGCTGGGGTAGGGATTCTTCTAGTTTCACCATCCGGAGAGCAAAAGGAGTATTGCTACCGATTGATATGGAGCTGCACCAACAATGCAATAGAATATGAAGCATTATGCCTAGGACTCAAGAAAGCTGACAAGTTAGGCATAAAGCACCTCCAAATATTTGGAGATTCTAAACTGGTATGCAACCAGGTCACAAATAGGTGCTCTTCAAAGAAGCATTATTTAAAGTCATACCACAATAGGGTATGGGACTTGTTTGACCAGTTCGAGTCTCTCAATCTGCAGTCCATCCCACGAGAAAAGAATTGACATGCTAATGTTCTGGCATCCATCGCAACCAAGTACTCTCCAGCAGAAGATATGGTGCACAAGCCCAAAGTTGTGAGGATAATCTACAGACCCTCTATCCTAGATAGAGACCTACACTGGCAAGTCTTTGACAATGATGAGCAGATTGTAAATTTCATGATTCAAGAAGCCGCCACAGTCGAAGATAGAAGCTCTAACGAAGAAGAAGATGAAGGGCTGGTTCAATTGAAGAATAACCACGTTCCCAAGGGACTGATCACCCTTGAAAGCCTCTTTGATCAGAATGATCGAGCACTCTCTCATATGATCAAAGTCAATGAAAAGCAACATCAAGATTTAGAGCTTGAACCTGGAAAAGTAATAAAAGTTGGAATCGACTACACTTCGGAAGAGATAGAATAGATCCAAAATCTGTGTAGAAAGTTTCTCGACATAATTGCTTGGTCCTACCAAGACCTCAGAGAATACGATTTGTGACTGATCTAGCACACAATTGAATTGCAGGAGGGGGTCAAACCCTTTCGACAAAAGCAAAGGCCTATTAACCCGAAGATCAAGGTCCTGATGAAGGCCAAACTTTTGAAAATGCTCGAAGCAAAGATAATTTATCCCATCAAGCATTCTTCTTGGGTAGCGAACCTAGTCCCTATCAAAAAAAAGAACGAAGATATATGGTTATGTGTGGACTTTCACAACCTGAACCAGGCCTCTCTCAAAGATCACTATCCTCTTTCGCAAATCGATCAAATCTTGCACTCAATGGCTGGAGCTCAACGCTTCTCCCTGCTCGATGGCTTCTCCGGATACAATCAGATCTGGGTCAGGGATGAAGACCAGCATAAAATAGTGTTCACCACCAAGTGGGGAACATTTTCTTACCAGTGAATGCCATTTGGCCTTTCGAATGCTGGTGCCACTTTCCAGAGGGTGATGGATCTAGATTTTGGTGAGCTTCTGAATAAGGTTATCGTCATCTACCTAGATGACATGACCATTTTCTCCCAAAAAAGGGAGGATCACCCCATACACCTACAAAAAATTTTCAAAAAATGTCGAGATTTTGGCATATCAATCAATCCGAAGAAGTCCATATTCGTAGTCAGCGAAGGAAAACTGTTGGGACATGCGATATCAAAAAAGGGTCTCGCTGTAGATCCCAATAGAGTCGAGGCTCTAACGAAGCTCCCACTCCCAGCAGACAAGAAAGGACTTCAATATTTCTTTGGCTAGATCAACTTTGTGAGGAATTTTGTCCCCGATTTTTCCCAAGTCATCAAGCCGATGTCTAAAATTTTGAAGAAGGGCACCAAATTCATCTGGACGGAAGAAATAAGGGAGGCATTCGAAGAGATTAAGGCCCGAATCACTCAGGCGACGGTCCTGATCAACCCTGACTATAGTCGAGATTTTATCTTGTATGCCATAGGTGAACCTAAAAGCTATGTTGCGGTTATGACACAAAAGGGGGAAGATGGTGAAGAGCGTCCTATCACGTTTTTGAGCCAAGTGATCAATCCCCATGAAGAGAAATACAATTTCATAGAGCGTCAGGTGCATGCAGTAATGAAGTCTCTCAGGAAGTTCAAGCAGTTCATCTCCCAGAGTTGGGTTACGGTCTTTGTCATTCACCCCGACATGCGCAATTTCATCATCCAAGGAGAATTGGGAAGCAAGAGAGCCGGTTGGGTGAACAAGATACAGGAGTTTGACATTGAGATCAAGCCCACAAAATTGGTTCACGGTCGCGCATTGTGTCAAGAATTGGTGAAGAGCGCAGCGATCGAAGCAACAAAATCTCAATGGGATGACTTGCCAGTCAAAGGATGCTTCGCAAATCATGAAGAGGACAAAAAAGATAGGGTCAGTGAAATTGTTGAATACTTCAACACTGGCAGATGTCCTTCACATCTAAATGCTTCACAGCGAAGACATTTCAGGATTCGGTCTTCCCGATATACTTTGCACCCCGAAGGCCTATTTTTTAGGAACATTGATGGCATCCTCCTTAAATGCATAAAATATGATGATAAAAGGAGAGTCCTGGGAGAATTTCATTCAGGACTATCTGGAGGTCACTTCATAGGGAGAACAATGATGCTGAAGATCATCAAAGCGGGTTATTATTGGCCCACACTCTTCGTCGATGCCTTCACCATTTGTCGTAGATGTGAGCAGTGTCAAAAGTTTGCTGGACGAAGCAGAAATGCTTCGATGCCCCTCCGACCGATACAAGTTGAATTGCCCTTTCAATAATGGGGGTTGGATTTCATAGGGGTCGTATCACCGAACTCCTTCGTTGGACATAAGTTCATCCTGACCACAATTGACTACTTCACCAGATGGACCCAAGCGATCCCTATGAAGCACGTAGATCAAGAGACCGTCATAGCCTTCTTAGAGGGTTTGATTACTAGATTCAGCATTCTCGAAGCCATCATTACAGACAATGGTCCTAATTTTTTAGGCACTAAAATCAATGATTTCTTCTATAAACATGGGATATATCACAAAGTCTCCTCCAACTACTATCCAGAGGGCAATGGATTGGCATAATCCACCAACAAGACCTTGTTGAGGGTGTTGAGAAAGCTTATAGAGACAAAAAAAAGGACCTGGCATCTTCTTCTGAATCAGGCTCCTTGGGCCAATCGGATTTCAATCAAGAAGTCAATCAAGACTTCACCTTATGCCCTGGTCTACGGTAAGGAGGCCATCTTGCCCACCCATGTGGAGATCCCTGCACTATAGTTGTTAGAAGAAGAAGATGGAGTTAGTCCAATGGAAAATAGATTAGCTCAATTGTTGCAACTAGAGGAAGATCATGAGGAAGCCTACTAGAACTTCTCTAAGCATGCTCAGGTCACCCGAGATTGGTTCAAAAGGAAATCATCCGATCGCACATTCAATGTGGGAGATCTGGTATGGAAATGGGACTCCTAGAAGGCCAAGCCTGGGAATCACGACAAGCTGGACGCCTTCTAGGATGGGCCATTCAAAATTGTGAAGGTGAACTCGGCCAACTCTTTCATCCTCAAAGATGCAGATGGCTAGGTTTTGCCGATCTCTGTCAATGGTCTTCATCTGAAGACTTTTCATCACTGAGGTAAAACTCTTGTAAAAAAAAATAATAATAATAATAATAATAAAATAAAAATAATGTGTGTATATGTACTTTTGTATATATTTGTTTTCATTTGTGTATATACGTCCTGTTTCGAGATGCAAAAGCCAAGAACTACACTCTAAAATCTCCTTCGAAGATTTTTGATGTAAAGTAACAGTTGCAATGAGGTTCGCTACGAAGCACTTTATCCTCAAAAGGGCCGAACCAAAGTTCAAATGAAGGCACAAAAAGAGCTTCGCACCCGAAGCATTTCCAGCAGCTACTTTAGGCAGAAGTTTTGCGAAGTAGATTTTAAAAGGGGCTTTTGCGAAGTAGTTTTCAAGAACACAAGCTTTGGTAGGCGGTCCTTGCAAAGCATGGCGAAGGAGAAGTACTTCGGGCCTGAAGTGTCAAAAGGTGGCCCGCACCAAAGGTTCACCATGAAGCATTTTCAATGTTGTTTTTTACTTCTCCGAACCAATAACACGCGAGTCGGGAGAATTTAAAATGTGCCTTAAAGAACGTGCAAACGACAACCGTGAAAAAAGTTCAAAGTGGGTGAATTTAAGGCAAAAAGTGGTGGAGCACATCTCGAGGTGATTTAGTTAGAAAAAAGAAAAGAAAAGCTCGCACCCAGGTACGAGGTGGCAGCAGGTTGCTTCTCCAATACAAAGCATAATCATCGAAGCATGTGGCCCTATGTACCACGTCACTGCAGAATCAATTAAAGGATACGACAACCTCCTCCGTCCGAGGTGTAAATTTAATTTTAGTAGGTGCCATAAATTCAGGTGGTTGCCTTTTTAGGTTATAAAATGCAAAGTCCTAGCAAGAAGGAGGTTATTTATCCATCAGTTCGAGCTAGACTAAGAGCCTTCAGTTACTCTGCAATTCCCCTACCCTTTGCATCTAGCCATTTGCATTGAAGCTCTCTATATCAAGGACTCTGCCGCCATCATTTTCAACATGGGAAAGAAAAACTCCAAGGAGAAGGGGAAAGAGCCCGAGGTTGCAGGCCCTAAAAAAACAAAGAAGGGCAAGGAGGAGAAAAATCATACTCCAAAGAAGCTTAGTCTCCCCCCTTGCCTCAAAAAGCAGCCAATAGAAGAAGGGGACAACTCGAAGGAGGAATAGCTTGTAGAACCACCAATTGATGGGTGGGAGAAGATTAGAGACACACAACTCTCTAAGGGTGTGTCCGACCTCCGATGCACCATAGAGTTTATGACAAGCAGACTCACCCCAGAGAATAAGAGAGTTGCTGCATATTACTCTCAAATTTACTGGTTTTTAACCCCGCCTGCTCACCATTGTCCCGAGCTAATCTATGCTATCGCACAAAATTACCAGCCTGCATCCAGGCAAGTGTTGGACGCTTCGGGTCACAAATTATTTTCCATCTTGAAGGAAGATGTACAAGCAGCCTTCACGCCACAACAAGGTCCGCCCAAGGGCTATTCTGTTCACAATGTCATCTTAAGCGAACAAATGGAGAGGTTCACCTCTAAAATCTACATATTGAAATTCCTGCACGAGAATCTCAAGAGCGGGCTACCTTCAAACAAGCTGCCCCAGATGCCCTTACCCTTGGCGGCCTTCAAAAACATCGATATTTTCTCCATCATTGCATGGGTGGCGGGCCTGTCAACAGATGCTTCAGTGCAACCCTGGCAGGTATCTTTGGCCGAATGTATTTTGAGAGGGGAATTCTATGCCCTCGATGCTTCAAGACCAAACACCAACCCAGTCTTCTTTGACTAGGTAGAATGGGTGGCCCGAACCTTGCACACAAGGCTCACCAGCATGAAGAATTCAGCAACGGGCCAGTACTTCGCACCCTGCTCTTCCCTTCTCTAGTTTTTTTTCTACCAGGTTCATAAGGGATTCCCCCATATCGCCATTACTCCAAGTAGTGAGGATGGAAATCCTCTATCGGTGTACCAATGGACTCCCCTCCTATTGAGGACAGAGTCCTATTATTCTTTTAACCAACAATTTTTGGGACCCACTATGCATTTGTTGAAGGGTTCTTGTCCTTGGGTCCCCCTCATTTTGAGAGATAGAGTGGTGCAAGAAAAAAGAGGAGATGTTTTCCAATTGACATAGGGCCTGGTGATTCGCATATTTGGTTTCATAGGGAAGCCCTTCCTGTTACCAGTTTACCCCTCTGAATATTAGTTTGCATTGTCGAGCGACTCTACAAATTTAGTGTATGGCCACGATAAAAAATGGGCACATACCTGTGACTTCCCCTTTAGGATGGGTGTAGTCGAAGTCTTTTCCCTAAAACAAAGCATTTTCCTGGAGGAAAAGCTTGCCGATTTTGGCCTACTCTAGATCCCTCAACAATGGCTCTATGATCCCTTGGGAGTGATGAGGGATCATTTAAAATTCAAGAATTTCCACATCTGCCCCCACCCCGAAATTGTGGAACAAAGGAATAATCCCAATGGGAAGGATCTGGAGTGGCATTTGGAGAGAATGAGGACATTGCCTCCCTGGCATGAGTTCTACCCCATGGAGGTCGAGTTTGACCCTGACCAATACCCCCTCCCAACTCCAAGCTCCACATTTTGGAGAAAGGCAAAGGATGATTTAAAGGAGGAATTGAAGAATTGGAGCGAGGAAAAGCTTTGGGAGTGGTGGATAATGAGAGTCCATCGCCAAAAAATGAACTCTTATGGACTCTTGGCATTAGATAAAGACTTCATGGTTCTTTATGAAACCAATGTTGAAACTTGGAAGTCTATATCCTTTGCATATTTTTTTCCCCCAACTACCCTAGGATCAGGCGAAATCCCAGGAGGAGCTTACGATGCCTCGGAAGAAGAGGAAGAAGTAGAGGCCGAAGCTATGTCAGTGGCACTACCACAAGGACCATCAGAGAGCCATGACACAAGTGTCAAAGAGGCAGAGAAACCATTGAAGAGAAAGAAAAGAAAGAGGCAAGAGAAAATTCCAGTGCCTCCGAGCCACCCAAAGTGACCTCTCACGAAGCTCGCAAGTACTCCTACCGAACCACCTGCATCAGGCCTAGCTGAAGCAAATGTCAAAGATGCAGGGCCACCAAGTGCTGATATGGTCCCTGATATAGACATAATTGATGTGGAGGAACTCCTCCAGTAAGAAGGAGACCTCGAAATAGAAGTTGTGAAGGTCGAGAATGTTGAAGCCCAAAATGAACAAGAGCCAATCACTTAGGATGTCACCACGACCACTCTACCAGGAGGGCACACAGGTATGCACTCTATTCCTTTTGCCTTGGTCTTTGACACATCCACTATGGTCTCTATTGAAGGTCCCCACCAATATCTTCGTCCCCCATAAGGTCAATCACCCCCTCAGGTACTACCCGTTGCCAGTCCAACCCTGCATAGCTCCACTCCACCTGAGTCGTCTGACCAGGACAAGCCTACTGAAACTACTTCTCCCACCCACATCATTGTTCCTTTAGTCCTAATTCAAGGCAAAGGTAGTGTTCCAACATCGATCCCCGTAGCCCACTCCCCCATCACTCACAACATAGTCCCGCTTGCCAAAGCCCCTGCTACACCAGTCTCCAAACAGTCTGGAGAATCATTCCTCATTAATTCTTTATATTTGTTCACACCTTTGGTTGGAGATCTAGCCTTTTCTAAAATAGATCTATCTTTAATAAAGGAACACCCCTTAGCCGAGAAGCTACTCTTAGCTCAACAAAACATAGAGAAAATGCTGAAGGAGGCAAGGAAGAAAAGAGGGCGATCTCTGGCCCAGGTTGAAAGATGTGTTGTCTTCGACTTAAAGGGCAGAAAGTTACATAAGGTTAAGAAGGTCCCTAAGGTCCAGAAGCCTCTAGATGAAATGACTCTAGCTAAATATGATTACTAGAAAAATACCAAGGACTTGGAGCATTTGAATATAGATAATGAATCCGCATCCATGCATGTCGAGATCGAGACTTTTCGAGCACATGCAAATATTGCCAATCAATGCAAGTTTGAAGTAGAAAGTGCCAACATCAAGTTGGAGGAAGAGCTGGCTAGAATCCGCTCTGAGCTGGAGGATTCACAGGAGCAGTGTAAACTAATGAAGAAAGAAACACATGCCCTAAAATAGTAGATACTACAATTGCAGTCTTCGACTAAGCACCAAGCACAGAAATAGGTCGAAAATGAGCTAAAAGAAAAAGAGCTCGAAAGCAAGATCTTGCAAGCTCAGCAGCAATTGTTCAAAAAAGCAAACCTGGAGCTGTTCGACAGGGGCAAAATCATAAAAATTCACTCACACTTGCTCAAAGGTTTCAGATCATGAGCCTCCAGTGCCCTATCAACTTTAATCTATGTCACCGAATCCCAGTATGCCATTGCTAAGAAAGGGCCAATAGTAGATGAAGTTATATAGAAAATCAAAAGGTGACTCAAGTTGGTGTTTGAAGTCCAAAGCATCAGATATCAGAACTTGTAGGTCATTGCTATGAGTCGAATGGCTAGGGATTGGTCTACTGCCCAAGCCACTGTTTGTGCCTTCTTCTCCAAGGTGAAGAAAGCGTAGAAGGCGAAGGACCTCCTAGATATATTTGAGTAGGAGTAGCACACATCAATGGGTTACTTCAAAGACCTTTCTTCCTTAGGTTTCTCGAGTTTCACAGATGATGATGGGAACCTTCTCACTAGGGAAGAACTCAATTCGATGTGGCTCCATTTTGAAAGTGACGTATTAGAAATAGATGAGTAGGAAGAGTCGGTCATAAAAGGACAAGTCACCGACTTCATCCTGAGACACTACAAAATTGTGGCTTGCTTGAATGACCTAAGTATATGAATCAAACATGCTGACATTGGGCAGATTGATCAGTTCCATGTTTTGGTCAAGGCACTCGAAGACCAGGAGCCATTTTAGAAAGGTGTCTGGGCTCATGTCCGTCGAAGCATGAGGAAAATTTTTGATCATCTTGTCCCATCACCATAGTAGGAGGGAGAAGAAGGAGGAGAGGAGGGAGAAGAAGGAGCAGAAGAGGGAGAAGAAGGAGCAGAAGAGGGAGAAGGAGTAGAAGAGGAAGAAGGAGCAAAAGAAGGAGGAGGACAAACTGTGGAAGCACCCCTGGAAGTGGAAAATGGAGAAAGGTATGGAGGTGACTCTGACCCAATGGATCAAAGATGAGGGTTCTCCCACCGAGACGAGCTCGTTGCCCAGCGAGTCGCAAATAATGTTGATAATTTTTGTCACATTGCACAATGGGGTAGAAAATTAAAACTTTGTACAGTGTTCTTTGTTGTAAAGTATTTTTGTCATTTTTTTTTGAAATATTTGTAAGTAGCAGCAATTTTGTCTTTCCTTGCTACCCCTTTGTACATAAGAAGAAGAAGAAAGAAATTTGCTAAACAAGCTAGGGAAAATAGCTTCACCAAAAAAATATGAAGAGAAGTATGAAAAGAGCTTCACACCCGAAGCATTTCCAGTGATTTCTTTAGGCAAAAGTTGGCAAAGCAGCATTTCCGAAGAAGAATACGAGGAAAGCAAAAGAGATTTGGGCCTAAAGTTCATCAAAAGGCTACTTTGGGTGAAAACCTCATGAAATAGCATGGTGCAAAGGAGAGCTTCATGGCCGAAGCATTTCAAAAACTACTTCGGGCAGAAGTTTTGCGAAGCAAAATTCAAGAGGCATTTCAAAAAATATCTTTGCCAAAAGAAGATCATGGACTAAATTAGCGAAGGCAAGAGAAGTACTTCAGCCCTGAAGCATTTCAAAAGGCAGCTTCGGGAAAAAATTTTGCGAATTAGTTTTTCCAAAATAAAAGGGCGAAGGAAGAAGAATGAAAACTACTTCGGACCCAAAGCATTTCAAAAGGCTACTTTGGACAAACGTTTTGTGAAGCAAGATTTGAAGGAGCGCAGCACTAAAAACACTTCGTCGAGAATCCATTGAAGCATCCACTTTGGCCCCTGGTGTCAGCAAACCATTTCTACTTCGTTGAAGGTCATTGCAAAGCATATGCTTCGGTCATATTTCATTCGAAGTACTTTCACCCGAAGTAGTGATGGCCATAAAGAATATAACATATTTTGAAGGAAATTGCTTCGGTCGAAGCCTTCCCGAACCATAGTTTTAAAAGAAGATCATAGTGAAGCAATTTTGTCGGTGAAGTGACAAAGAATGAAGAGGCCCATTTTGCGAAGGAAATATGCTTCGGCACTCATGCCCCCGAAGCAGTTTTGCGAAGCTCCATTTTGTGAAGTACAAATCAAGGAGTTATTGCTTTGGCACAAGTCCATTGTGAAGCAAAGTTGCAAGCAAACATCTTGCGAAGTGCTTCAAGGGCACGAGTTCCAAGCTGGGTATTTTCTTGAGGTGATCAAGTGCCTCATAAATGTATTTTTACATGCCCGATAAGATCGCTGCTCATTTTTGGCAATTGGAAATGAAGTATCAGCTCCAAAAGGAGAGCCCGACAAGCATGGTGGCCTCTCAAGCACTGCACTGAGAAGCTGAGGACATTCAGGAAGCTCATTAATGTAGATTTCCCTATTGACCCAGTCGTAACTACTGGTTTTGGCAAAGGATATGAAATCTCAGGCACGAGAGCCATGAAGGGTCAACTTCTCAGCTTTCAAGGATGTACTTTGCCATTTTGTGTAATTATAACTCAGAGGGTTAGGTCCTCTATAAAAACCTAGGTATTGTAATGTATAAGGGGGGAACTATCTATTAGAAAGCTATTGTAACTTGATGTCTTGTGATTAATACTAAAGAGCTTTGGGCTCAATTCCTTTCTTTTATGCTGCCTTCTGTGTTTGATTATTTTGTCTTTCTTCATTTGCATACTGAGACTCTGAATCCTGTATCTGGTGTGCGATTGGGGACTGTACCCTAAAACTTGCCCTGAAGGATACATAAGAGGGGAAAATGCTATATTGGTTTTCTTTTATGCTGCCTGGTGGGTTGTGGTTTCTATTACATTCACTTGTCCTAATCGTATTTACTCTAAACCCTAAATTTTGACAAAAGGGAGAAGGAGAATCCTTGTGAGCTTGCCCAGAGGATACATAGGAAGGTTAATGTGGTGTTTCTTTCATTTATTCTTGGTGTTCTTTACTGCTATTCAAGTTTTTAGTTAGTGATCATGCTTCCTATTCTCTCCCACTTCAAATTACCGATCTCTCTTTCTCTAACCCTAACTCCTTTTATCTCTTTCCTATACCCTTACTCAAAACACCAAAGTAGTTTAGCATAGGAGCCAACATTTCTCCAGATATGGGCACGATGGGCATATCTTCCCTTCGAAATTTCAATGTTGGTCCAGGTCTAGGGCGCATACATTTACCCAAATCCTTTCCTAGGCAGATTTGATGACCAAAGGTCAAAGCAAAAAGACTTGGTCTCTATTTCAATAGAGGAATGATGATGGCTTGTTATTATGGAGATAAGCTTTCTCCAAACTTGAATTTATTTGGATTAGAAGGATCATCACTAATATCCACTTTGAAAGTCTCCTCTATTTCCATATGTGACCCCTCCTCAAGATGGCGAGGAGTGGGGATTAAATGGATGTCATATACTAGGTTTAAAGGTTCCACTAAATCATGGTCAAAACCAACATGATAGAAATTATGTGTGCAAATTGGTGAAAAATAGAATGGTTGTAGCATCTCTTCATTAGGGAAGAAATATTCAGGATCTAGAGGTGAATCATCACAATACCAATCAATAACATCTAAGTTAAGATACAATTGTTTCAAAGGATCTATTGTCTTGTGAAGTGGAGTGGTCAAATCAATGGAGATCATGTTGATGGATGGGATGAAATCTTCAAGACCACATGGGTGAAACTTTGCATTGGTGTTTTGCCTTACATACCCAATATGTGGTTCTAGGGATATGGAGATATCAGGATTTGATCTATGGATAGATGAGATGATGGGATTGTTAGGTTGAAGCAACTCTCTAAATGTAGATGGATCTTGGTTGACCATGCGATGAATGTCATCTAGATTCACTGGTCTTCCTATGAAGCAAGGGCCAAGATATGTTGTGTGGAGTATCTCTTCTCTTTCAACAAGAATATTGACTTGACGTAAGTGACGATGCCTAATATAAGCTATATCAGTCTCATCCTCATAGTCATTGTCATCTATGAAGAAAACCTCATTCTTGCCCACTGTAATTGGGTGGTGACTTGAATGTTGAGACCCAAGATAAGTCATTTCAGTATCATCTTCATAGTCACTGTCATCTATGAAGAATATATTGTCTATTTTCACTAGTCTTGTGATGTGGTATACATGTCTAGGCCCAAGGTAGGCCATATTAGTTGAGTCCTCTGACTCATAGCCACTCTCATCCAAGATGTATCTGCTATCTATGTTACCTACCCAAGAAAGGTGTTGTACATATCGAGGCCCATGGTAGGCCAATCCGACTTCATCCTCGGATTCACTAGTGACATACTCATTTTCCTCTCACTCATAACCATGACTTGGTTCATCCTCCCATAGGATGATTCCTGATGGGTTTGCTTCGAGAGAGAAATTAGGGTGATACTCATAGGGTGGTCCAATATTGACCATAGCCACCCATCCATCACCCAAGTAGTTTATATTCAAGGGTTGATAGGGATTCCATTTGATGTGCACCCCAAGATCAACCTATCTAGATCTTCTACCAATGAATCATCATGGCTCTAGATATGATATCCTAGCCCAAATATATTAGTAGGTATTTGGTATTTTGTGATTGTAATGGAAGCTAATTCCCTTTAACATATAGACCTAAACCATAGCCATGCCAATTGCATCATTCAAAGTACCTTAGAGAAAAATTAGGATTTGACAAGTAATGAACATTCGTGGTGAATAGTTCATCCTCATCCTCTTCAATATTAAAAGCATTATAGGCATAGTCTAAACTAGCATATATGAAGTTGGTTTGGTTAGGGGGAATCCCTAATGGAACCATTATCCCTATTGACAAGTTTGGGACTCTTGGACATCCCATATCTTGTTTAGACTCGATAATAGGCATGAAAGTCATATTCTGCATAAGATACTCACCTAGCCCTATGTTGGCTAAGTGAACTATCACCTGTGATGATGTCCTTGATGAAGTAGGCAAGGTAGGTTGAGGTATTTCCTTGGCTATGTCCTGGGAATCTTCCTCCTCCATGGGATTAAATTTTTTTGTAGCTGCTATAGTTGGAAGTTATTTAGGTCCTTCCTCCACTAGGGGTGCTTTTAGATTCTAAGAGTCATTTGCCTTGGACATTATGGGTTTTTTAGAAGCACCGGTAGCTTTAGATGTGAGAGGTGGTGCCAATGTGGATGGGTCACCTCGCACTGATTTAGACTTACTATCTGGTTGTGTGGTATGGGATGAAGGCCTTATGTATAGGTGTGTCAATGAAAGGATGAATTCCTCTGGCAATTTGACCTGATACATGTACTTAAATAGCTCTTCATCTGATAAAACCACATGCACTTGTACCTCGTGCACATACTTGATGCATTGGTGCAATATAGAGTGAACGCACTACTTATCCCTTATCCAAGGATTCCCTATTAGGATTTTGTACTACATTGCCCCCTCCAATATGTGACACATCAAGGAGATGGTCTTATACCCTATATTTATAGGTAGAACAACTGTACCCACTGTGGAGCACAATGCATCATTAAAATATCTCAATGTATAGGAGGTTGGGATAATGTTGTACCTAGGGATTTTTAGGTACCCTATACCCTTTGTTGAGATAATTTTAATCAATGAGCCCATGTTGATTATAACCTTATTGAAGGGTATGTCATTGATGGAAGTGATGATATGCAGAGGCAGGTTTGCTATGGTAGTAGGAACTACCTTGATTTCATGATCATAGAAATGTATCATAGGCTCTTGACACTGCTGGACCTACCCCACGAAGTTTGTGAATGCCTCAAGGTTATAGGGTTGAACCTCAATCGATATTAGGATTTCTATTAAAGTCTCCCTGTGTCTTGGGGACTATTGAATGATATCATATATTGATAACTTGGCTAATGTCATTTGGAGATTTTACATAAGTCTATTTTGAACAGTTACCATAGGTCACACTGGTGGACATGGAGGATTATTTTACACCTACCTTTGTCGAGGTGCAGTTGGGATATGAATAGAAGTTGTTGGAGGCTCTGGTTGGTCGTATCACCGACTTCTTATCACCACATTGACTATTTAAACCATTTTGATGCATCTCTGAGTGGGAGGTTCAACTCTAACTTGGTTTACTTGAGCGCCCTAATCTCTGGGGACCTCATGATTAGGCAACCGATTTTTGAATATGCCCATGTCTCTATTATCGAGTGCTAATGGGTTGTCAAATTTTAGCTCACCCTTCTCGATCATGTTTTGCACAACATTTTTGAATATGATACATGTTTTGATATCATGCCCCTATATTCTATGATATGGGTAATATTGATATTCCCTATATCCCTTGGGCTTGGGACATTTAGGGTCAAGAAGTTGCATATTAGGTAGCCTGAGTCTTTGTGCTTTGCTTAGCTAGTTGAATATTGATTGCATTGACTCTGAAAAAGGCATGAAATAGCGAGACGATCGACATTCCTTATTTCAACCTTGGTTGTTCTTTGGGTTGTAATTGGTCAGTGGGGGCTGAGCCTGATAGTTATGTGGTTTTTTGCTATTACCTCCCTTTGGCACACTTAACACAACTTGATTGACTTGAGCAATCTTGGCCTACTTTTTTTTATTCTTTTTATGATTGTTATTGTTCCAATCATTTTTTTTTCGGAGCTTAAGGTATCCTTAGTCAACCTTAAATTCTTATATTATCTTGGCTTGAGCCAAGGCTTACTTAAATGTTTCATACTGTTGTAGTTGCAATAGCAATGAGATGTTCTTTATGCAAATCTTGGTAAACATCCAAGTGAGCTCTGTAGTGGGAACATCAAATGGTAATTTTACCATTATTTTCCTCCATATGTTCCCATAGTCCATAATTGGCTCATCATCATATTGCATTAGGTTTTTCAGATCGGACAAGTTTGATTTCTTCTTGAAACCAAAATAAAAGTGTTCAAGAAATGCATTCACCAATTGCTCAAAGTTAATGATGTTGTGCTTAGGTAATTGGTTGAACCATTCAGTTGCTACACCCGATAATATCATGATGAACGCTCTCAACATTAGGGTATCATTATGTTCAAGTTGGAAGCATGTGTTCATAAAATTTGTGATATGTTCTTGCACATATTCCTCTCCTTTGAACTTGTCTAACGTAGGCATCTCAAAAGTGCCTAGGATATGCAAGAATTAGCACTAAAGAGCTCAATGGTTGGTTGTGTATTTTACTTAGGGTTGGATTCTGTCCAACCGCATCTTGTTTCTTGAGATATTTGACTCTCTCAATGAGTATTTTGTATGCCTTTGAAGAAATGATTTCCTATTATTGAAGGCTTACTCATAGTGGTCAAGGATGTAATACTATGTCTGCTCAATTAGGGCATCTGTATTCATCCCCCATGACCACGGATGGAGGTTCATGATATGTTTACTCCTGATCTTCCATCCCCACCTGTTCTTCACTAAGTTGTATCTTTTTTGGATTCAAGCATTGTTGATGCTATGAGGCATGGTGGGTGCACTCATCTCTTTGTCTAGTGAATCTCTCATACTAAGAATCGACACGTCTATCATGTTGGTATTTCTCACCACCTATGTTTAAGTTAGCTCGAGCTAGCCTATCCACTTGCTCTTCATGCTCTATCTGTTCCTCTCTCAAGTACTTTTCCTAAAGGTGCAAATGCCATTTTTTCCACACTTCCTCTTACTTGAGGGCTTCTAAACACTCATGCAATGCTTCCTCCTTGTATTGGAGTAGCTTCTTCTAATATTGCACATCCTCATATAGCCTATGCATGTGGTCATATTGATTTTATGTTTAATGTATGTGGCTTTGTAACTCTATGCAAGGAATATTAATGGATAGGACTCTTGTAGAGGCTCCTGCTATGTTTTTGTCCTTGTCTATTAGGTTGACCTACTATATGTAGAGTGATCTATGTTTTATACCCCCATGTTCGGAGGTAGTGCACATGCTACGAGGATGCTTTGAAGCTTCCCCTAGCTCATTAGTGTACCTTGTAGTTATGCTACATGAAATTCCTAAAAAAAATGTGCAGTAGCAATGTTTCTTTGAGTTGGTCTTGAGAGAACTTGATCCAACTCATTAAGTTTTTTGGTCTTCCATGGCTGATCCCATGGAGTCCCATTAGCCCCAATGATATAATGATATAGGGGTATCCTCCCATATTTCAAGAGGCTAGGAGGTGCTCTAGGTTTGTGACTAGGTGCAAACCTTATGTTCTACCCCTCAGTGGGCTAATCTGACCTAAGTGTATCCTATGAAGATTGGGGCCTAGCAGCCCCTTCATGTCTATGTGAGGACTCAATCCTTAAAGCCTCCTCATACCTATGTGAATATTAGGGTCTTGATTCCCCCTCATATCTATGAGATGATTGAGTCCTTGAGGCCTCCTTATGTCTACGTGATGATTAGGGCCTTGAATCCCCCTCATGTCTATGTGATTGTGGAGGTCTTGAGGCCTCCTCATGTCTGTGTTATGATGGAGGCCTTGAAGCCTCCTCATGTCTATATGATGATGGAGGCCTTGAGGCCTCCTCATGTATATGTGATTATTGGGGCCTTGATGCCCCTTTATGCCTACCATGAGAGGAACCAAGATATGGCTCTCTAACTAGAGTTTCTTGAGGAGTCCCCCCATGGGTTGAGGTATTGCTCCTAAGGCTCACTGAACTTCATCCAATGACATGATGTGTGGGTGGCTCAATGTCATTATGATTATGAGTGTGTAGAGTGTTAGTTTTTTCCTTGGTGTTGGATCGAGGGTGGTTGCTCTATGTTTAGACCATGATAATTGTAAATTATCTTTTTATGTAGATTTCAAAACACACAAACAAAGTAAACAAGTCTTTATCTCTTTTAATTTTTCTTGGTTTTCCTAGACTGGTTTGGTGTATTTTTATTTTTTGATAGCTACAATGTAACTCTCATCATGTTTTGCATTTCATTGATGATATACTCAAATTATTGAAGTGGATTTCACCTGTATACTCATAGCTCAACAATTGGCAAAGAAGTTCCGGTCATGTTATCCAACCTATAATGTGTGGTGATGAAGTCCACACATAGTCAGGGAGCACAGGTCCTCCCTGTCCTCACCCAGTTCACCCACATTCTGTGATATACCTCTTTGAAGAGAGATACATTCTATTTTACATGGGTTATGATAGATCTTGGAAACCGGTATTGGCCAATATAAAAGGTTCATGATATTTGAGACAATAGGTGGAGATGAAAGCCACCTCATTGAACTCTACTAGTGGATGGTAATGATGTCCATATCACTAGCATTTAAGTGAATCATGGTGTGTGGGTGTTATTTTTAGATTTTTGCATAAGGAAAACAATGCATCAATAAGCACTCATGATTTTTCTCCTACATGCCTAAGAAAAGAACATTTTATTTTTAGAAAAATGCATGTCTAAATATTTTGATGACTTTCATAGAATGCATTTCTACTCTATCAAAAAATGTCCATTGGATGGGCCCCATGCAAGCAAGCTTAACAAACAAAAATCCAAACCACTAGAGACTAGGGCAGACCTTGAAAATAGAGGTCTGCTATTCTTAGAAGTGACTAGAAGAAAACTAAGAACACTAACAAGTTTCAATGCACTTTTATTTTAGTATTTTTCCAAATTTTCTTGATTAAATAAAAATTTCCCTATTGTATTATGACAAAAATATACAGACAAAGAAAGTAGAAATAGTTGAGAGTTGCTCCAACCTAAAATCCACATCTGGTGAAGCACAAGCACACCTCTATTGTTGATTTTCTCCTAGTCGATGTTGACCAGAGTGGCTGCTACTGGCCATAGATTTCAAAAGTGTTTTCTATCTTCTAGTCGTTGTCACCCAAAGTGGCTAGACCTACACAGAGGAAAACATAAAACATTAGCAAAAAAACCAAAAACAAAAAACCAGGTGGGGGTCCCACCATTATTTCCATCTATACAACCTCGGAAAATGTGCACCTAGTCTACTTACAATAAAATATCAAAATAAAATACCATGAAAGTATGAATAACAAGGAAGTTACAAATGCAAGAGATATATTTTATTGATTTATTTGAAACTCTTTTTACGTATCAGTCCATATTAGGGATACCCCTTTGATACAATGAAATATAAGAAAAAATAAAGGCTCCCTCACAAGCGAATGTTGCACTCCGCAGGCCTCTCAGTCTTGCACACGAACTTGTATGAGGGATTATAGATGCCTCCTTATTCATGTCTAGAGAAATATGATGTTTTAAACACTTTGGCTTGGTCCTGTAACTTGTATCCAGCATATGAGAAACAACAGTAGGAGATCAGTAGCACAGGTAGCCTCTCGTGATGAGGTTTTATTAGAAAATATGTGAAGCATGATATGTAAGTATAATAATATCAAAATTTAGAAAAACTAAATTATAAATGCATTGAAAACTCAAGAAAAATAGTGTAAATGCATTAAGGAAACCAGAACTATGCTAAAACTAATTAACAAAGTAAAAAGCAATGACAGATCTAAGATAAAACTAAGGAAATAATACCTCAAACCCTGACCGCTGCTACTCAGAGCGACCATGACTGTAGACCACTGTCAAAGATAGCGATCACAAACCTGTAGTTTTTACCTCAATATCTAGGAGCTATGGCACTCGATACCTTGTCTAAACTGATGTCCAAGGGTTATCTCTATGTTCATACACTGGTTGGCGATGATGAATATTTGATATGAATGGTTGTATGGTTATAAATCATTGCTAAATTAGGTAGAGCTCCGCTACTACTCAAAGGGGTATGGAATATCTCTCACCAATTTGCTAGAGCTTCATTTCACAAAATTTTGATATTTGTAGATCCTTTGTTTTGCTTGGGAGGGTCTATATGTAGACCTCCTAGATTCAGATCTAGATCTAGATCTTGGCTTCCTGGAGAATCCAAGATCCATATTTTGCATACAACTGACAATCCCAGGGGGAAGGATCAGTCATAAATTTTCATTAAAGGAGCAGTCAGGAGGATCTTTGGGAGATCCATGTCAAAAACCATTTGTAAACAATGTAAGTACAATTAGACTATGTGATCTGAGCTTGTATTCATGGTCAAAATATCTTTTGGTCCTATTCATTGTCTAGAGTAGCAACTAGATGTGGTCGCTCCTAGTTTCAGTGACTAGTGTTGGCAGCCACTCTAATTGATAGTGGCTAAGCTTGAATGGTTCAAAACTACCCTTTGTGAGTGTTTAGGACCATTTTTAGCTCTTGGAAAGGTCCAAGATCAGTCATAAGCCTTTTGATGTGCCCATATGAGTAGTCTCCTAAACAAAATGTGTTTTAGGTGTCTACACTAGTGATCCATTTCACCTTGTATCTACATGAAGAATACATGATTAGTTGATATTTTCATAAGTGCAAGGTTTCAAGATGATGAGCAAACAATTTAAATATATCTCTCTTATCCTCAACCTTCTAAGCTCATCAATATTGCACTTTGTACTTAAAATGGTGTTAAAATATAAAAATTTCTTTCTTAGGCTCAAATATTAAATATTGACAAGCATATGGGCATCTAGTAATTAATCCATTCTTAGATCTTCATCCAAACATATCATTCATTAATTCATCTAATAAACTAAAATTCCTTTGAAATTTTCAACCTTATAGATTTGTTATTAAGAAGAAAAATGAGATAAATAATTCCAACTTTTGGGATAAAATATTCAAGGTTGATGGGGCTTGAGATACCTCATTATCAAGTTATTTTTCTCACGACTTCTAATTTGTTAATTGGAAAAGGATAATTCTAGTCTAGGATTAGTTTTTTTTTTTCAACTTGATTAGGAATTTGGTGTCAATGGGTACACCTTGTTTCAATGTTTACTCTACCAAATCTATAATATTATTTGCCTTATTGCAAAAACTAATTATTCCTACTACTTTATACCCAAGGTAGGTAAGCAATATATAATCCCCAATGTAGGTGTTATTATGATCCAATATTAACATCATTATGTAATTGTTCAATATGGGTGCAGTGTATCTTGGGAAACTAGTGCACATAGGCCCATTATGATGTAGTTGTTACTTCCATGTAAGCAAGAGTTAGCAATTATACAATAATTACTATTTATTATAAGTAGAAGTTACTAGACATGTCCCCCTTGCATAATGACCAACCCTTGAGCATTAGGGTTAGGGTGAACAAGCATCTTCAAAAATGTTGGACATTTTGAGTAGATAAGTTGTCATTGATGTCAAGAGTGAGTTGTCATTGATGTCAAAATGTCCTAAGGAGAAATGCAATTGATTGGTTCCAAAAGAGCTTCATAATTTTATGTGAGCAAAGATAAAAGGTTTTTATTAAAACCATGGATGAGCAAAAATAAAAGGTTTTTATTAAAACCATGGAGGAGCAAATTAAAAGGTTTTTTATTAAAACCATGAAGGAACAAAATAAAAGGTTTTTATTAAAACCATGGATGAGAAATATAAAAGGTTTTTTATAAAAACCCGAGGCATTTAATTTCAAATTATAAAGCCCAAGGAAGTTTTAATATTTAATTTATAAATATTTAAATTCAAATTGAATTTAAATTTTATAAATAAATATTATTTATTTATTTGAAGTGGCAAAACCTAAGTTTATTCTGCCGACGTGCAAGTCGAAGACTTCCCCCATCGACGTGATGGAAGTGATAATAAAGGCATATATATACATATATATATATATATATATATATATGTATATATATATATATATATATATATATATATATATATATATATATATATATATATATATATTACCTTTTCTAAGGCCAAAATGGTGGAGTGATATCCTTTGAAAAACGTGTTGTAACTCGTGGAGGAAACATAGTAGTTTTCATGCACTGCATAAATCCAAAATTCGGTGTGTTTAATACGTCGAGGTGCTTAGTTCCTAGCACCATACGGTGGCTAGCTCAAGTGGCATTTGGCTTGGTGCTTGTGGCAGAGTGGTTAGGGTTTGAAACCCGATGTCAATAAGTTTGGAAGACCTTTTTTGCATTTCTATTTTGGTGGTGACAGAGAAGGTAATAGAGTGCATGGGCACTCTAGCTTCCACGTGAGCACCTAGCTCACATGGCAGCCAAGGTTATGACTAGGACGTTTGGGGAGGCAGTGTCATGGGTTCAAAACCACTAAGGGCAAAGGTACTTTTTTTAATTTAATTTTCATTACCCTAAGGTTTGATGTGACGTAATTGGGAGTCATAAGGATTAATTAAAGTTAATTTCTTATGGTGATTTTTCATGGTAAAATAGTGAAGGGAGTTATAAGGAGTTTGATCTTAATTTTTAAAATAAAGTCCTAATTGTTATATTTGCATATTGGAGGAGTAAGCATTTTAAGGTGTTGATTTTATTTTAAATGAATTTGTGCCAAAGAGATTATTGTGAAATTAATTGTTCTAATCTTTTTATGGTGTTGGATGCTATTTTAAAGATGGAGTGATAAGGTGTATTTGTGTTTGATATTATTTTGTATTGTGATTCCTTGAGAGAGAGATTATTATCTTCTAACCTCCTTGATTTTGGCAAAGAAGTATTTATGATTGTGGTAGATTTGTGTGGTCTACTCCTCATCAAGCAAAAGGTATGGGCACATTCTTCCTTGGTTGAGTTGATTGGTTGGTTTTCAGGAAAAAAAAATTGGAGTGAAAATGACTTGATTAGGTTTTCTTATTGAGTTGTTGAGCTATTGTGAAGTGAATGCTATGCACCTTGTTTTTTAAGCATTGTTGTTGAAGTGAATTGTTGAGTGAATAACTTGAACTAGGGTTTGAAAAGAACATGAGTATCATTATTATGTGAGATTGTTTTATAAGCATTTTTGTTGAAGTGAATGGTTGAGTGAATAAATTGAACTAGGGTTTGAAAAGAACATGAGTATCATTGTTATGTGAGATTGGTTTATAAGAATTATTGTTGAAGTGAATGGTTGAGTGAAGAACTTGAACTAGGTTTTGGAAAGAACATGAGTATCATTTTTATGTGAGATTGGTTGATAAGCGTTTTTGGAAATATTTGAGTGAATGTTCATATTCTTGGACTAGAGTTTGTGAGAAAGGATGATTTTATTGAGTGATTGGTTGAGTAGAGTTTATTGAGCCTAGTCAAGTGAATGCATTAAAATGAATTGTTCAAGTTCTATGAAATAAATTGTTATATATTCTGAATTTGTTTGAGAAAGAGGTTGAGTGTTGTGTTGTGGCTGCCCCACAACGTACCCCAAATTTGGGGACCCACATTTTTTGCATGTTTTCCAAGAATACTGAAGTGGCCCATATGCTAAATATAAAAAAAAAGTAAAAAACTGCAAGGAGAAAAAGTGTCGCGATATCGCGACATGTTGCATTTTCACGACCAAAAGAGAAGAAAGAAAAGCGCCCCGATATCGTGACATGTTGCATTGTTGTGGCCAAACAATAAGAGAAAAGAGAAGAAAGAAAAGTGTCACGATATCGCGACATGTTGCATCGTCGTGGCCAAAAGAGAAAAAGTGACACAATATCGCGACATGTTGCATTGTCACGACCAAAGGAGGAAAAAGTGTCGTGATATCGCAACAAGTTGCATCGTCGTGGCCAAAATAGAAAAAGTGTCACGATATCGCAACATGTTGTATCGTCGCGGCCAAAAGAGAAAAAGTTTCGCAATATCATGACATGTTGCATTGTCACGACCAAAGGAGGAAAAAGTGTCAAGATATCGTGACATGTTGCATTTTCATGGTCCAAAGCAAAGGGAAAGAGCAAGGAGAAAAAAGTGTCACGATATTGCGACATCTTGCATCGTCGCGGCCAAAAGACAAAAAGTGTCGTGATATCGCGACATGTTGCATTGTCACGACCAAAAGAGAAAAAGTGTCATGATATCGCGACATGTTGCATTGTCACGGCCAAAAGAGAAAAAGTGTCACGATATCGTGACATGTTGCATTATCGTGGCCAAAAGAGAAAAAGTTTCGTGATATCGCGACATGTTGCATCGTTGCGGCCAAAAGAGAAAAAGTGTCAAGATATCGCAACATGTTGCATTATCGCAGCCAAAAGAGAAAAAGTGTCACGATATCGAGACATGTTGCATCGTCATGGCCAAAAGAGAAAAAGTGTCGCGATATCGTGACATGTTGCATCGTCACGGCCAAAAGAGAAAGTGTTGCGATATCACGACATATTGCATCATCGCGGCCAAAAGAGAAAAAGTGTCGCGATATCGTGACATGTTGCATTTTCGCGGCCAAAAGAGAAGAAAGAAGAACAAGAAAGAAAAAGTGTCACGATATCATGACATGTTACATTTTCGTGGCTAAAAGCAACAAAAGAGAGCAAGGAGGCAAAAGTGTCACGATATCGCGACATGTTGCATTTTAGCCAAGGGAACAGATTAGTTGACAGTGCGTCTGATATTAGTGATGAACACCAGGACAGTGAAACTGAAGACTACATAGTGACATGGACATACAGAGAAAATCCAATGAATAAGGCAAAACGTTACATAAGGAATATTTAATGATTCGAAATCATTGAAGATGGTCGTTACACACGGAAGGAAACGAGCGCAAGCCCATGTGGAGAAAATGAAACGAAGGGCCAAAAAATAGAAACGAAAAGTTTTTTGGAAAACAAAACACATGCATGCATAAGGGAATGTGAAACGAACAACCATTGGAAAATGAAACGAAAAGCTTTCTGAAAAGTTTTAAATACGCAAGGCAAGGATGTTTTGAGGGGTTGGAAACTGCTGTGAGCATAGTGGCAGATTTGAAGGCAAGAGGGCCATTCTGGACCTGTTTGAGTCATTTTTCTTCCATGGACTGGTTTGGGAAAACTAGAAATTCTGCTATTGTAAAATGACACATTTTTAATGCAGGAGTTTTCAGAAATTTGCATCTTGTGGGCAAGAAAGAAGGATATTCTCTTTGCATGCTATGGATTTAATGTCTATTTCTTTTCTCTTTTTTCAGATTTTGAGTTTGTAGATGGATTTAATGCAATTTTGCTTCGTTGCTTCATGTGAATGCTTGAACCTGAAATTTATTTTAAACCCTAGGAACCAACACTTAGTCTATCGGGACTGTTCTTGTTTTGCAAGTCCAATAGGTTAGGTTGCATGCATGGAAACCTCACATCTTCGGTTTTGTTGAAATAGGATAGCATCATACTGAATGCATTTTATTTTCAATTTTCTGCATTTCATTTTCATTTTTCTGCATTTTATTTTTCCAAAAATTTTAACTTATTTTAAATTTTTAGGCATTAAAATAAACATTTAAAAAATTTCAAAATACAAAAACAATTTCATGATTGCATAGGCTATACTTCATACTTCCAATATGCAATTTGAAATTTCATTTTCAGAATTTTTTAGTATTTTTAAAAATTCATCGAAGTTGCTATTTCTATTACAGATTTTGAAAAATCCGAAAATAGAAAATTTCCATTTTTGGGCCGAATTTCATTTTTTCAGTTTCATGTTTCATTCAATGAGCCGATGATGACATTCTCTTCATGAAAATTATAATTTCAATGAAGGAGTCATGTTTTATGGCACTTTACAAATTACCATTTTGGGAGCAATCAAAGCACTAAATTATGTGTCTTGATGAAAATATGATTTCATTTAAGAAGGATAATTAAAGTGACATTTTGAAGCTACATTTGAAGACCCTTTTCATAATTGAGGATTTAATGCAAGATAAAATATATTTTAAAACCCTTAAGATAAAAGGAATTAAGGCACTACATCGTGGTCATATGAGGGCCAACTCACATGTGCTTTATTTTGGTTCAATGAACAATCACTAAAGTTTCATGGTAAAATAAACCAACATTGTCCCTTGTTTACAGTTACTTGCAATCACTAAGGTGTTCCAAGAATCTAAATTGAATATATTTATTTGAGATTACTAATACACATATGCAAATGCTAATATAGCAGAGACCTTGGAGAAGTTGGTTGTTTAACTTCTTTGCAAGAGGGAATTTGGAACCCAATTCCTAAGCGAGAGTGTACTTTCACAATTGGGTGAAAATACCACTCAACATTTTGGCGCTAGAAGGAGGTCCTGAATTGGTTTATTTCAGTGTGATTTAAATGCTATAGGGATTTAAATTTTGAATATTTCATGCCCTATTGATTATTATCTTTAGCCCTCTTTTAACAATCCAACCTTGTAGTGTTAAAAGGAGGACATGAATTGCTATGCATTATTCTAACCCTTTTGATTGTTCATACAGGAATAATGTGTTTTGATTTTATTTTGAAAAATTTTGGTCTTGACTAACAAGGTTGTCTCCATGCAATTACTTTCATTTGATTTTAATGGATACATCTCTTGGTTGATGCTAACATGATTATTCATACGTTACATGTTTGATATTTTCTAGTCATTTCATGCTTATTTTTAAGGAATTATTTTGTCTAAAAATGTATTTGTTGTCGGTATTATGCTCTTCACTTGCGTGTAATGCGATCTTGTGAATCAGAAAGCCTACAACACTAGGAGTATGCTCTTCACTTGCGCACATGCGATCTGGTGAATCGAAACTAATTTACATTTTTAGAATATTGCTTTGTCATGGTTCCTTCTTTTATTCATGACTAACAAATTGGTTTTGAAGTTATATTTTGAGTTTTACTAATGACGACATACGATATAAGAGCTGAAGTAGCATCTCTAAGATAAATAATGGTATCTATGATGGAGGATCATTATAAGGGTTTGTCTATACATGAGATACCCTATCAAATTCTTAAAATGTTACTAGAGTTTCTACGATGTTATAATCAAGAGGTGCCACTAGGATACTTGCAAAAATTGTATGTCTACAAGAATACATTATGTCAATTCCAAATTTTCTATGAGGAGGTGGCTTGTAAGTTATTTGCATAAATTTTGGATGATAGACCATTATTTTGGTATAGCCAACTACCCATGGAGGTTAGGACTTCTTGGATACAACTAGAAGCAACCTATATTTACCATTTTGGTAATCAGGTTGACTTAGAGATGTTGAAAAATCAGTTTACCTCCATACGTAATGAGCCTAATGAATCCTTGAGTCAATTGCATAGAAGATTTCGTGAGTTGCACTCCCAAATGTGGGAAAATTTTAATACATCAGAAGAGGAAGCTATTCAAGTATACATGGGAGCCATACACCCCAAACTTGTTACATATTTAAAGAAAAACTTGGATGACCTGTCTCTAGAGACAATCTATGAGATCTTGGAAAAGGTAGAACAAGTTTTTGAAGAAGAAAAGACACAACATGTTCACATGAGAGATTGTTATGTTGGATTTAGTGATGCCAACCTACACCAACCATAAAATGTAGCACCCTCCACTCCAATGATACCTAAGGTAAATGATCAAGGGGATGAATTTGAAGGTCCAAATGTTACAACTACCTTAGATGTAGTCCAAGAGGAGGTGAAAATTGCTAAGTCGACATCCACCAGTGAGGATTATGTAGAGATGATCTCATTCATAGAGATACATGATTATTTAGATGAAGGGGTTCTAAATTCAATAATGTTTGAAATATGTGATAGGACGGAACCTACCATAAAATTGGATGAAGTGGTTGAAAGTGAAATTGGAAGAAAACCAATAAATGAATTTGAAGATATGATAGAGTTTCACCACTTGTTCTTGGAAGATACTATTGATGAGATGTTTGAAATTAACGATAAGAAATTCTTCACCCTCCAAATTTTGATGAAATGAAATCATGGGTTACCAAGTTGGACTATGATAGCCTTATAAATTGGAATTCAAAAAATGACCCACTTTTGGAAATAATTGAACCATCTAAGGAAGGTGAAGGTGAATTTGATGAGAAACACATTGATGAATTGGAAGATGTTGAAGAAGTAGTTGAGCGTCACCACTTGACTTTGGAAGATGATTATTATGATGCTTGGAAGAAGTGGGAAGACTACACTCACTCCAAAACTGCTAATGAAACTTGTGTGCCAATTGATATACATGACAACATAATCACCTACTCAAAGGAAGATATTACAACTCCTGTACAATTTGAGGATGTTTTGGAAGAGGGTTTCAAATCTCATCAAATTTTAGAATATTATAATGATCCTACTACCAAGGACAAAGAAGAAAGTGAATTGATGAATGAATCAAAAGATCATGTCACAAATACCATGGAGTTTCATCCCATAAATTTGGAAGATAATTTTTACAATGGTTGGGGAAGATATGAAGATGTGTTATTTCATTACACCCCTATTGATGAAGCCTTTATTCCAATTTATATGCAGGATGTTGAAACTTCTACTTCATACGAATATCTCACATTCACAAGATTTGAGGAGGTTACAAAATTCAATCATGTTGAATATAAATTCATTGAAGATTCAAATACAAATTTGCATGATTATTTTGAGGATTCAAAGGAAGAGATACCATGGATAGTGAACAAAGAATTGGAATTAAATGAAAAAGTGGTTGATCTATTAGAAGCAACGAAAGTGATTTATCATGAAAATGAGTTACTTGACATACACTTTGACCAAGAATATTTGAGGGTTGAAAAGGATGGGCATGTTTTCAATTGGGTGCCCAATTTTGGTATGTTTGATGAACAAGTAATCAATGAAGAATACGAAGACCATGAGGTGAAAGAGGGAATTGCAAATCCTCATCAAATTTTGGTAAATGAAAATGTGAAAAAGGTAAAATCTAAACCTTTGTGTCCAAAAATCCAAGATTTAGGTGAAGATTTATATAATTCAAATGATATTTGTGATGAAATGCCATTGAAGGTGAATGAAGAACAAGGATTAATTTCTAACCACACAATTGATAACATTACTTTAACGAATGAAAAGGAGCTTAATGCACTTAAATTGCTAAATCAAATTCATCAACAATTAATTCTTGAACCTAGGATAAAAACTTTTAATGATCCCCATTTAGTAAATATCCTAGATGCTTGTAAATTGTTGCACAATTTTGATTGGCCTAAGAACATGGAAAATGAATTAGCTTTAAAATTTTTAGAAATAGGCTCTTGCTTACAAAATTTCATTTTGAATAAAGAAAGCCTAGTTCTAAATCATGAATGGAATTATGAAATTTACACCTTAAATAATAGACAAGAAAGAATTGAAAATCAACCATTGTCTAATCAATTTGGTAATTTGAATCTCACCAATGAGAATACTATTGGAACTAAATCTAATTGGTGGGGTGAGAGAGGAAAGTTGAATTTGGTTGCATTGTTTGGTCTAATCTTGTTTTTGTTTGATTCCTTCCACATTTGGCATGTGTATCACATTATATGTCTTTTGGAATGCTCAAATCATGTTTGGGATCTAGGGAAGTGACAGTTCAAACTGTGCATCATCTTGTACCATATTGTACATTTGTATATAGTCTTTGGTTTTTGGTTTTGGTTTGTATTTTCAAGTTTTTTGTTTTGGGATTGTATTTTGGGTTTGGTTTTAAGTTTTGTGTGTTGGTCCTTTGGACACTTTTGGTTTGTATTATGTCCTTATGTCCTTATGAATGTTGTTTGGAAAATAAAAAGTGAGATGTCAACTTATGTCCTTATGAATGTTGACTAAGACTAAGAGAATATGAAACATCAAAATTGTATTGTAGAAAGCTCCACGAGTATCGCAAACACATTAAAGAATATTGTTTGGAACTTGTGATGCATGAAGTTGTCAATTTTACAAATTAGGACAAAGTAGGTGGTATACTCCATCCGCATTTCAAAAGGAGCAATGCATTCATGTCTCATGTTACATTCCACATTCCATATACATTTCATCTCAGTTGCATCTTCATTTCATATACAATCATTGAAAAGATGTCGAATCCTCTTAGGGTTATTACATAACATATATTAAAAGGATCCTAAGGTTGTGAAATGATACCCAAACTATCTTTAACCAAGCACGTTCTACACATATTAAAGAGGATCTTGAGAAAAATGGTCAAAACCATACTTGGAATAAAAGGTAAGGCGAAAGGAGTATTTCATGTCTGTCCTATTATGCAACATAATCCTTAACACAGTGGTTTTTACCACTCCCATAGTACTTAAAGCCTAAAATCATAGTAGTAAGGATAGGGTTAAATGCCCATTGAACTTAGGTTGAGAATCCAACTCCCCAAAGCTCTGATTTGACCTTCATGGAGTAGTAAGGATAGGGTATAATTCTCATCTCGCTTAGGTTGAGAATTCGATTCCCCAAAGCTTCTATTTTGCCCACTCAAGAGCTTTAAATTCCAAATAAAATATTTTTCATTCTAATTTTATTGCATCATTGATATTGGATTGGAAGGATCGTACTACATGTCCCTTGCAAGGATGGGTAGTCATCCCCAAGGTTCAAGAAATCAAAAGTAAAGTCAAATCCTAGATTATGGGGTTGATCTCCATCGGGGTTATAGACGCCTAACTGGCAGTGGAGTATGCTCATGCATGGCAATATGTCTTGTCTAAAAGCAAGACCATTGACTGCTCAAATGGATAGGCTAGCCTGATAGTTTCATCCATAACAGGTTAAATCATTTTGTTCAAGATGAGGTAATTAACTCCAGATCAAAGTAGTAAGGATAGGGTTAAATTCCCATATCGCTTAGGTTGGGAATCCTATTCCCCAAAGTTATGATTTCACTTACACTTGCACATGGTTTCAAGATGGTAGTGACACATAACCAACTTTGGGATCTAGTAAATTAATTCAGTATACTCATATTTGGTCCTAAGAGGATTTGACAGTTTTAATATGTTTGTTATATCTCTAGCATAGTTTTCATACGTTAAATCCTACAAAAATCATTCATAGCCTTACATACTAATCATAAGTGAAACTGACAATGGAAAGTTGAACGAGTTTCAAACGATAGGGAATGAAGCACATTGCACACACCGAGCTGATGCTTAATAATTCTAATGCTTCATGTATTTCTTGCCTAGTTTCATTCTTGGGATATTTACTAACACTTGTATTTGAGTCTGTGTATTTTTAGGTTGAGTTCTCACCGAAATACTCAGGAGCATTTCCCAGCAGAGTTGCCATTTGTTGTGGCTGCCCCACAATGTACCCCAAATTTGGGGACCCACCTTTTTTGCATGTTTTCCAAGAAGACCGAAGTGGCCCATATGCTAAGGATCAAAGAAAAAGCAAAACACCACAAGGAGAAAAAGTGTCGCGATATCACAACATGTTGCATTTTTGTTGCCAAAATAGAAGAAAGAAAAGTGTGACGATATCACATGTTGCATTGTTGTGGCCAAACAAGAAGAGAAAAGAGAAGAAAGAAAAGTGTTGCGATATCGCGACAAGTTGCATCATTGCGGCCAAAAGAGAAAAAGTGTCACGATATCACGACATGTTGCATCGTCGCGGCCAAAGGAGGAAATGATGTCGCAATATCACGACATGTTGCATCGTCATGGCCAAAATAGAAAAAGTGTTGTGATATCGCGACATGTTGCATCATCGCGGCCAAAAGGGAAAAAGTGTTGTGATATCGCAACATGTTGCATCATCATGGCCAAAAGAGAAAAAGTGTCACGATATCACGACATGTTGCATCATCATGGCCAAAAGAGAAAAAGTGTCACGATATCGTGACATGTTACATTATTGTGGCCAAAAGAGAAAAAGTGTCACGATATCGCGACATGTTGCATCATTGCGGACAAAAGAGAAAAAGTGTCGCGATATCATGACATGTTGCATTATTGTGGTCAAAAGAGAAAAAGTGTCACAATATCGCGACATGTTGCATCATCACGGCCAAAAGAGAAAAAGTGTCGCGATATCGCAACATGTTGCATTGTCGCGGCCAAAGGAGGAAAAAGTGTCACGATATCGCGCAATGTTGCATTTTCGTGGTCCAAAGCAAAGGGAAAGAGCAAGGAGGAAAAAGTGTCATGGTATCACAACATGTTGCATCGTCGCGGCCAAAGAGAAAAAAGTGTTGCGATATCGCGACATGTTGCATTGTCGTGGCCAAAAGAGAAAAAGTGTCATGATATCATGACATGTTGCATTGTCATAGCCAAAAGAGAAAAAGTGTCACGATATCGTGACATGTTGCATTATCGCGGTCAAAAGAGAAAAAGTGTCGCGATATCGCGACATGTTGCATCATCATGGCCAAAAGAGAAAAAGTGTCGTGATATTGTAACATGTTGCATTATCGCAGCCAAAAGAGAAAAAGTGTCGCAATATTGTGACATGTTGCATCGTCACAAACAAAAGAGAAAAAGTGTCGCAATATTGCGACATGTTGCATCATCGCGGCCAAAAGAGAAAAAGTGTCACGATATCGTGACATGTTGCATCATCATGGCCAAAAGAGAAAAAGTGTCACGATATTACGACATGTTGCATTTTCACGACCAAAATAGAAGAAAGAAGAACAAGAAAGAAAAAGTGTCACGATATCGCGACATGTTACATTTTCATGGCTAAAAGCAACAAAAGAGAGCAAGGAGGCAAAAGTGTCACGATATCGCGACATGTTGCATTTTCACCAAGGGAACAAAGTAGTTGACAGTGCATCTGATATTAGTGATGAACACCAGGATAGTGAAACTGAAGACTACATAGTGACATGGACATAAGGAAAAAATCCAATGAATAAGACAAAACGTTACATAAGGAATCTTTAATGATTTGAAATCATTTAAGATGGTCGTTACACACGAAAGGAAATGGACGCAAGCCCATGTGGAGAAAATGAAACGAAGGGCCGCAAAATAGAAACGAAAAGTTTTTTTGGAAACCAAAACACATGCATGCACAAGGGAAGGTGAAACGAACAACCATTGGAAAATAAAACGAAAAGATTCCTGAAAAGTTTTAAATATGCCAGGCAAGGATGTTTTGAGGGGTTGGAAACTACTGTGAGCAAAGTGGCAGATTTGAAGGCAAGAGGGCCATTCTGGACCTGTTTGAGTCGTTTTTCTTCCATAGACTGGTTTGGGAAAACCAAAAATTCTGCTATTGTAAAATGACACATTTTTAATGTAGGAGTTTTTAGAAATTTACATCTTGTGGGCAAGAAATAAGGAGATTCTCTTTGCATGCTGTGGATTTAATGTCTATTTATTTTATCTTTTTTCAGATTTCGAGTTTGTAGATGGAGTTAATGCAAGTTTGCTTGGTTGCTTCATGTGAATGCTTGAACCTGAAATTTATTTTAAACCCTAGGAACCAACACTTAGTCTATGGGGATTGTGCTTGTTTTGTAAGTCCAATAGGTTAGGTTGCATGCATGGAAACCTCACATCTTCGGTTTTGTCGAAATAGGATAGCATCATACTTAATGCATTTTATTTTCAGTTTTCTGCATTTCATTTTCATTTTTCTGCATTTTATTTTTCCAAAAATTTTAACTTATTTTAAATTTTCAAGCATTAAAATAAACATTTAAAAATTTTCAAAATACAAAAACAATTTCACGATTGCGTAGGCTATACTTCATACTTCCAATACGCACTTTGAAATTTCATTTTCAGAATTGTTTAGTATTTTTAAAAATTCATCGAAGTTGTTGTTTCTATTACAGATTTTGAAAAATCCAAAAATAGAAAATTTCCATTTTTGGGCCGAATTTCATTTTTTCAGTTTCATGTTTCATTCAATGAACCGATGATGACATTCCCTTCATGAAAATTCTAATTTCAACAAAGGAGTCGTGTTTATGGAACTTTGAAAATTACCATTTTGGGAGCAATCAAAGAACTAAATTATTCTTCTTGATGAAAATCTGATTTCATTTAAGAAGGATAATTAAAGTGACATTTTGAAGCTACATTTGAAGACCCTTTTCATCATTGAGGATTTAATGCAAGATAAAATCTATTTTAAAACCCTCAAGATAAAAGGAATTAAGGCACTACATCGTGGTCATATGAGGGCCAACTCACATGTGTTTTATTTTGGTTCAATGAACAATCACTGAAGTTTCATGGTAAAATAAACCAATATTGCCCCTTGTTTACAGTTACTTGCAATCACTAAGGTGTTCCAAGCATCTAAATTGAATCTATTTATTTGAGATTACTAATACACATATGCAAATGCTAATATAGTGGAGACCTTGGAGAAGTTGGTTGTTTAATTTCTTTGCAAGAGGGGATTTGGAACCCAAATCCTAAGGGAGAGTGTACTTTCACAATTTGGTGAAAATACCACTCAACATGTTGATGAGTGTGAAACATATTGAGTCTCTAAAAATTCTCTATATGTTTCTATGATAAAAGAGTGATTGGAAGTGAATGAGAGTTTGTTATTGTGAAACATATTGAGTCTCTAACAATTCTCTGTATGTTTCTAAAAGAGTGATTGAAAGTGATTAAGCATTGAGGTAAATTTGAAGCATATTAAGTCTCTAACAATTCTCTATATGTTTCTAAAAGAGTGATTGAAAGTGATTAAGCATTATGATGAATGTGAAGCATATTGAGTCTCTAAAAATTCCTTTATGTTTCTATGAGATTGGATAAATTCTGGTGTGGACTTGTTGAGCAGATTTGAGGTAAATCTTGAGAAGACTTGTGGATAGATTTGTGCGAGATTTTGTGGAAGCTATTAGCGTATCTTTATTCTAGGATATAGATTGTTAGATAGTTATTTCATTATTATTAGTAGATGATGGCATATCAAATTTTTTTGAATTACAACCTAAAGTTAGCTCCAGTTGTTACAGACTAATCTAGGCTTCAGTTGTATTATTTATTCATTGATCAATTCAATATTCATATTGATTACTCTGACATGGTATCAGAGAAGGTTTCCGTGGAGGAGTAGAGAAGTTGATCTGAGGAGTTAGCAGGCATGTTTCCTGAGGTAGGGCTAGACCTGCATATCGAGCATGTTTCTTGAGGTAATATCCTAATGTTGACGTTGGAAACCTAAGACACAGTGACACATGGCATACTTCAGTTGGATGAGGGTGGACACGCTAGACAGACACAACTGACATGGGTGGTCACGTGGGCAAAAGGAGGCTTAAAGAATAGCTAACCACTGTGAGGTGGTCGACTAATGCTATGCATAGCATAGCATCTAAAGACTATAAAGTTTTTTTCACAATCAATGTGGGATTGTGATTTAATTTTTTTTTGCCACCCCTTTGAAATGATGATCAACTATGGTGATGAATCACCTATGGCAGAGATCAATTGTGACTTTCTCAATTTTTTTATATGTAGAGATTAGAGATTTCTCTTCATTGGCAAAAATTGTAGAGGGATCATGTTTTTTTTAGATAAGTCATGGTTTTTTTTGTGATTGTAGGAGGCATCACATGGTGTTGAGGGGCTATCGAACTATGCAAAACTGACAACGGTGAACAAGACCTCCTAATTTCCCTTATCTCTGCTCACGTTAGATTTTTGATCTAAATGCATTATCTTTTTTTATTTTTATTTATTTTTTTATTTGTGGAGAACATCCCAAAAGGGATGCCACTTTCGAGTAAAGACCCAAGGAGGTAGGGGTATCCATTGTTGGCAATTTTGGGTACCTTGGGTACATTGCATTTGCTCAAGTGAATAAGTTGTCATTGATGTCAAGAAGTTGTTGAAGGAATTTGATTTGATGTAAAATAATTTGTTTTGATGAAGGTTCGGCATGACAAGTTCGAAAGAAAGTAAGTTGGAAAAATGTCGCGATATCGCGACATGTCACATTTTCGCGACTTACGCAGGCGACAGAAAGATTTTTAGAAAAGTGTCACAATATCGCGACATGTCGCAGTTTCGCGACTCAAAGAGGAGAGAGAATGTTCGGAGTCAAAAATGTCACGATTTCGTGACATGTTGCAGGAGAGAGAGTCCAAAAGAAAAAATGTCGTGATTTCGTGACGTATTGCAAGGAAGGTTGAACGAAAAAAAAAATGTCACGATTTCATGACATGTTGCAGGAGAGAGAGTTCGAAAGAAAAAATGTCACGATTTTGCGACATAATGTAGGAGAGAGAGTCCGAGAGAAAAAGTGTCATGATATCATGACATGTCGGGTTTTCATGACCCGAAGAAAAAAAAAGTGCTAAGGAGAAAAAGTGTCGCAATTTCATGACAAGTCAGAAGACAAAGTGGAAGCAAGATAAAGTGTCATGATTTTGTGACATGCTACAGATGAAAATGTTCCAAGTAAGAACTGTCACGATTTCATGACATGCAGCAAAGGGAAGAGTCTGAAATGAGAAGCATCACGATTTCGTGATAGGCTGCAAAGAAAACGTACGGAAGCTAGAAGTGTCACGATTTCGTGACAAATTCAAGGAGGAAGAGCTCAAAGGTGAAAGCGTCATGATTTCACGACATGTTCCATTTTTGTGGGTGTAAGGTAGAGAAAAACATAAGGCAACGAAAGTGTCGCAATTTCATGACATGTTTCGTTTTCGCTAGTGCAAGCAGACAAGAGTGCAAGGAAGTGAAAGTGTCACGATTTCACGATAGTTTGAGATGGTAGCATATGGATGGAGAAAGTGTCACGATTTCATGATAGAAACTGAAAGCATGTCTTCCATAGGTGAAGTGTCACGATTTCGTGACAAAAGCAGAAAGGAAGGCCATGAAGACAAAAGTGTCATGATTTCACGACAGAAGTGAAGATGAAGTCTGTAGAGGCAAAAGTGTCATGATTTCATGACAAAAGTAGAAAGGAGGTCGACGAAGGGAGAAGTGTCGCGATATCGTGACAAAAGCAAAGTTGATGTTGACAAAGACAGAAGTGTCACGATATCGTGACAAGAATGTAGTTGAAGTTGACAGAGGCTGAAGTGTCGCGATATCACGACAAAAGCCAAAAGAAGGTATACGGTTGCAAAGGTGTCATGATATCGTGACATGTTGTAGTTTTGCAACAGAAGCTACAGAAGAGCTGTAGAGGTAGTGAGGCCGACAAAGTTAAATTTGGGTCGACGAATATTAGGGTTTGTAACCGATGTAGTTTAGGGTTGTGCAGCCGACTAAGATCAAGGTTTTGATCTTGAAAGTGTTAGTATTAAAGGAGGGCTATTTGGAGAGTTGTGATGGAATCAAATGTATTTTTGAAGTGCACAAGTTAAGTCTGTAGTGCACAAAGAGCGAGTAATGCAGAATCTAGCTAAGTGTGAAGCAAGAACGCATAGGGAGCAAAAAAGTGCAAAGCTATTGGGTGCATCATTTCTACGACATTCGAAGATAGTGCACAGGCCTTGATGGTTTTGGACAAATCATTGAGAGGGATTGTTGGACAGATTTGAGCAAGCTTTTGTTGAGCTTGTGGAGCAGTTTGGGTAGGTTCTAGTGAGAACTTGCAAAGCAGATCTGAGACAAGTCTTGGTGAAGACTTGGGTGAAGATCAAGCAAGCTTTAGTGGAAGCTTGTGAACAACTTCTGTGAACCAGATTTGAGGACCAATTGAGGATAGATATTGGTGCGATTTTGAGGACATTTGTTCCAGACTGAAGGACTGTGTTTGGTGCAGATCAGAGAAAGAGAATGAGGACATTTGTGCTAAATCGAAGGACTGTGTTTAGTGCAAATTCGAGGACCAATTTTGGAGGTGATAGAGTTGAGGACAGAGGTCTCCAGCTAGAGTAGGGAGGATAGGTGTCTTCTATGGATAGAGTTCCATTTGCTAAGGGCATCAGAGGTAGAGGTCTTCTAGAGGATCACCAGCCAGAGTAGAGCTAGGGGATTGGTGTCTCCTATGGGTTGGTGCCCACGAACTCAAGATTAGGGGATTGGTGTCTCCTTTGGGTTGGTGCCCATAAACATTGTAATCGGGAAAGGTTTCCCAGAATTTGGATTGATAAAATTTAGTGAAAGATTTTATCTATGGATGTAGCCCAACCATTCTGGGTGAACCACATTAAAATTGTTGTCACTTTGTGGATGTTTTCATGCATTTCTTTGATATTGCTGTGGGTATATAGTTTTATTGTTTTGTAATATAAAGGAAAAAGTAAAAGAGGTCTTATACTATTCACCCCCCTCTCAGTATAAGCTTGTGTTCTTCAATTGGTATTAGAGAAGGTGCCTTCGAAAAGTTTAATAGCTTGAAGGAAAAGCTAGCAAAGAACACAATGGATTATTCAAGTGGCAATGCAGCACCTATTCTCGATGGATCAGATTTTGGTCTTTGGAGTGCAAGGATGAAGGTTCATCTAATGGCACTTGGGAATGAGGTTTGGGAAGTGATTGAAGATGGGTACACTATTCCTAAACATGGTCCTTATACTAAAGAAGATAGGCTCCTACATCACAACAATTCAAAAGCAATGAATGAAATCCTAAAAGGTTTACAGAAGCCATATCTTACCAAGGTGATTCACTGCAAGACAGCTAGTGAAATGTGGAAACAGTTGCAGGTGGTTCACACAGGTGATGTAAATGTCCGAAAGGCTAAGTTGAGACACTTCAAAGGTATTTTTGAACAACTCAAGATGAATTATGATGAAAATATTAGTGACTACATGCTTTGTATGGATGAGGTTGTTAACTCCATGAAAGACTTAGGTCTTGAGCTTGCTAAAAATGATGTTTGTGATAAGATTTTAAGATCTCTTCCTAATAGATTTAGTGAAAAGATTTTTGCTATTGAGGAAGCTAAAGATTTGGATAAGTTGAAAAAGGATGAGCTCCATAGTATACTTGCAGCATTTGAGTTGAGAACTCAAGTGAAGGTTGATGTCAAGAAAGAGGCGACTTTCAAAGCTACCAAGAAATCCAAGGGTAAACGACTTCAAGAGAGTGATGAGTCTTCCAGGTGATGAAGAGGCATATTACAACAAGAAAGGCAAGTTCTCTAGAAAGCACAAAAGCATGAAAAATATAAGATGTTTCAATTGTGGAAAGTTTGGTCATTATGCTATTGACTGTACTATTCCCAAGAATGAAAGTGATGAAGATATACAGGATTCTAAGAGCAAGGATTCTAAAAAGCACAAGCATCACAAGAAAAACAAAGATGAGCGCAGCAATCAAGGAAAGAGGTATTCTCACAAGCACAAGAAGAGTTTATACCTAGACAAAGCAAGTAAGTGTTCTAGTAGTGATAGTGAAAGTTCTTCAAGTGATACTGAAAATGAGATGTTGTTCATATCAAAAAAAGAGGAAGAACCGAAACATAGATTCATTATCATGAAATGTCTTAGATGTGGAAATTTTGGTCACCTTGAGGATGATTGCACAAATAATGATTTGGTTTCTAGTATGTATGAGGATGCTTCAGAAAACTATAAGGAAGATGCATGTATGGTTTTTGAAAAGGGTAGCACCTCTAGTGATAAGAAATCTGAAAAAGGCTTTGATGATTCAGAAAGAAAACAAATAGAGGATCTAGAAAGTGAACTTACTAACACTCTTAGTGCTTTGAAAAAGGAAAGAAAGAAGAATGCTAGACTCAAGGATAAGTTAGATGAATGTTGTATGGAGAGAGATGATCTTATAGAAAGTCTCGACGTCTCTATGGCTAAGACACAAGAACTCAAGGATGAGTTAGAGTCTAAGGTTCTTGAGTATAGTGAGTTAGAACACAAAATGGCTTCTTTGAAAGAGGAAACTAAAGAGTACAAGGATAAGATTTACAGGTTTCAAGATAGCTCCAAAAAGGTTAAGTCACTCATCAAAGGTCAAAGAAAGACAACAGATAAAATAGGCCTTGGTTTTGTTAAGCCGCACAAGGAACAGGTTGGGGAATCTAGTAAGAGATTCCAAAAAGAAGAGAGTTATGATGAGGAGAGTATTTCAGAGAAAGATTCCGTGAGTGATAGATGCGCAGAAATAGAAAACAGAGTTCAAAATGAGAAGAAGAAGTTTTCGGGACCCAAGAGGTCGAATAAAGGAAAATTTCATGATAGATGTTTTGTGTGTTACAGGTTTGGTCACATGGTTGCACATTGCATGGCTCAAGTGAAGAAGGTGAACGACAATTTTAGAAGCGCTAGTTTCTTTTGAGGGTATTGCTACTCTTGTCAATAGTTCGGGCACAAGGCAGTCTATTGCGAGGTAAATAACAGGAACATGTTTGATCAGAACAAGTTTAGGCAGAACTGGCGGATTCAAAGAACATGTATGCCTAAAAGAAATAACATTGTTACTTGTTATAAGTGCAACAATGAAGGTCACATAGCTAGACAGTGTAGAGCTAAACTTTCAAGGTACAAAAATAGGAACAGTGGTATGAACAGGTCCAAGGATCAAGGCATGGACAAGAACAGGGATGAGAACAAGAACCAGAACAGTGAAAAGAATAGGAAGATGGACAAAGAGGTTAAGAGAAGACCCGACAAGGAAGTTATAGATGCTGATGATGATCAGTGCCTAATGGGAGTTTTACTCCCACCCCAGAATTAATCACCTCATCAGGAGGTGGGGGAGGGACTAAGCTAAGAGGCTCATTCTTAGTCCCGAGCCCCAAAGGTGACCCTTTGCCATTGATGACAAAGGGGGAGAGATATGAGTAAGGGGGAGAGCTTCAAGTGAAGAGGAAAGCTTCAAGTCAAGGGGAGCAAAACTTCAAAGGAATATTCTTAGTTGTTAGCACAGTTGGTTTCAGTTTTGGCTCTTGAGAAGTGTTTTTAGTAAAGGTTTGCCATCAATGACAAAGGGGGAGATTGTTGGCAATTTTGGGTACCTTGGGTACATTGCATTTGCTCAAGTGAATAAGTTGTCATTGATGTCAAGAAGATGTTGAAGGAATTTGATTTGATGTAAAATAATTTGTTTTGATGAAGGTTTCGGCATGACAGGTTCGAAAGAAAGTAAGTTGGAAAAATGTCGCGATATCGCGACATGTCGCATTTTCACGACTTAAGCAGGAGAGAGAAAGCTTTTTAGAAAAGTGTCGCGATATCGCGACATGTCATAGTTTCGCGACTCAAAGAGGAGAGAGAATTTTTGGAGTCAGAAATGTCATGATTTCACGACATGTTGTAGGAGAGAGAGTCTGAAAGAAAAAAATGTCGCGATTTCATGACATATTGCAAGGAAGGTTGAACGAAAGAAAAAATGTCACGATTTCGCGACATGTTGCAGGAGAGAGAGTCTAAAAGAAAAAATGTCATGATTTCATGACATAATGTAGGAGAGAGATTCCGAGAGAAAAAGTGTCACGATATCGCGACATGTCGGGTTTTCACGACCCAAAGAAAAGAAAAGCGCTAAGGAGAAAAAGTGTCACGATTTCGCGACAAGTCAGAAGACAAAGTGGAAGCAAGATAAAGTGTCGCAATTTTGAGACATGCTACAGATGAAAATGTTCAAAGTAAGAACTATCACAATTTCATGACATGCAACAAAGGGAAGAGTCTAAAATGAGAAGCATCACGATTTCGCGACAGGCTGCAAAGAAAACGTACAAAAGCTAGAAGTGTCACGATTTCATGACAAATTCAAGGAGGAAGAGCTCAAAGGTGAAAGTGTCATGATTTCATGACATGTTCCATTTTCACGGGCATAATGCAGAGAAAAAAACAAGGCAGTGAAAGTGTCACGATTTCGTGACATGTTACATTTTTGCTAGTGCAAGTAGATAAGAGTGCAAGGAAGTGAAAGTGTCACGATTTCATGACAGTTTGAGATGGCAACGTATGGATGGAGAAAGTGTCACGATTTCATGATAAAAATTGAAAGCATGTCTTCCATAGGTGAAGTGTCACGATTTTGCGACAAAAGCAGAAAGGAAGGCCATGAAGACAAAAGTGTCATGATTTCACGATAGAAGTGAAGACGAAGTCTGCAGAGGCAGAAGTGTCACGATTTTGTGAAAAAAGCAGAAAGGAGGTCGACGAAGGAAGAAGTGTCGTGATATCATGACAAAAGCAATGTTGATGATGACAAAGACAAAACTGTCGTGATATCACGACAAGAACGTAGTTGAAGTCGACAAAGGCTGAAGTGTCACGATATCGCGACAAAAGCCAAAAGAAGGTATACGGTTGCAAAGGTGTCACGATATCATGACATGTTGTAGTTTCATGGCAGAAGCTACAGAAGAGCTGCAGAGGCAGTGAGGCCGACAAAGTTAAATTTGGGCCAACGAAGATTAGGGTTTGCAGCTGACGTAGTTTAGGGTTGTGTAGCCGACTAAGATCAAGGTTTTGATCTTGAAAGTGTTAGTATAAAAGGAGGGCTATTTGGAGAGTTGTGATGGAATCAAATGCGTTGTTGAAGTGCACAAGTTACGTCTATGGTGTGCAAAGAGTGAGTCATGCAGAATCAAACTAAGTGCGAAGCAAGAATGCACAAGGAGCAAAAAAGTGCAAAGTTGTTGGGTGCTTCATTTCTGTGACGTTCAGAGATAGTGCGCACACCTTGATGGTTTTGGAAAAATCATTGAGAGGGATTGTTGGACAGATTTGAGCAAGCTTTTGTTGAGCTTGTGGAGTATTTTGGGTAGGTTCTAGTGAGAACTTGCAAAGCAGATCTGAGACAAGTCTTGGTGAAGACTTGGGTGAAGATCAAGCAAGCTTTAGTGGAAGCTTGTGAACAAATTTTGTGAACCAGATTTGAGGACCATTTGAGGATAGATATTGGTGTGATTTCGAGGACATTTGTGCCAGACTGAAGGACTATGTTTGGTGCAGATCAAAGAAAGAGAACGAGGACATTTGTGCTAAACCAAAGGACTATGTTTAGTGCAAATTCGAGGACCATTTTTGGAGGTGATAGAGTTGAGGACAGAGGTCTCCAGCCAGAGCAGGGAGGATAGGTGTCTTCTATGGATAGAGTTCCATTTTCTAAGGGCAGCGAAGGCAGAGGTCTTCTAGAGGATCACCAACCAGAGCAGAGCTAGGGGATTGGTGTCTCTTGTGGGTTGGTGCCCACGAACTCGAGATTAGGGGATTTGTGTCTCCTTTGGGTTGGTGCCCATAAAAATTGTAATCGGGAAAGGTTTCCCAAAATTTGGATTGATAAAATTTAGTGAAATATTTTATCCGTGGACGTAGCCTAGCCATTCTGGGTGAACCATGTTAAAATTATTGTCACTTTGTGGATGTTTTCATGCATTGCTTTGATATTGTTGTGGGTATATTGCTTTACTGTTTTGTAATATAAAGGAAAAAGTAAAAAGAGGTCTTATACTCTTCACCCCCCCTCTTTGTATAAGCTTGTGTTCTTCATCCATTCCGCCAAAAATGCCCAGGACTCGGACCTGGCCTACCACCTTTGACATACTCAAGGAGCAAACAAACACACAAAACCAATTTAAAAATAAGTAAATAACAATAAAAATAATAAAATAAAATAAAAACATGCTCCTTGAGTGTGTCAAAAACAAAATCACAACCAAACATGCACAATAATATAAAAGAAACCAAAACACAAACCACATATATAAACACAAGAACCGCATAACAAAACACAAACAAGACAAAACAAACAAAACACTACAAAGACATAACCCAAAAAAACATGAAAAATAAACACAACCAAAACCTAAAAAATAAAAATAAAATAAAATAAAAATAAAAATAAAAAACAACCAACAACAGACAATAAACAAAAACAAAAAACATAGAAAACACTCACGCATAAAAACACGAAATAACACAAACAAAGAAAAACTCAAGAACAAGAACAAAAAAAACACAAGAACAACAACAAAAAGCATTAAAAAAACATAAAACAACAAAAAACAACACAAAGAACACAAAAACAAAACAAAACAAAAGAACCCACCCACCTTAAAAAAATTAAACAAAAAAAAACAAAAAATAAAAAAAATGAACATAACATTGACCTATATAGACCAGAAGACTATTAAGGCAAGAATCAACAAAGGAAGCAAAATAAAGAATAGAATGAGCTAGGGAACTAAAAAAAACTGAAAGAACCAAAGAGAAGCAAAAAAAAAAACAAGAAGAAACTAGGTACCTTCAGAACTGGAGCCATCAAAAGAAATGATAGAAAGAAGAGATTCCCTAATTTGAGAAGCCCACCATATAGGAGGGTGGCCTTAACAAGTAAGATAACCTTTGTCCAAAGACCATTTAGCTAAAGCATCAACACTCTTGTTTTGATCTCTGACCACATGATTGTAATCAACTTTCAAAAATCCCATCTGGATTAATTGAATCTTCTCAATAATTCTTTTTATTCTCTAATCCACCTTATGATTCTTAGAAGGAGTCTTCAAGAGATTAATCATAAGTTGAGAGTCAAACACAACTAACACTGTTTCCCATCCAACCTTAGTAGCCTCCTAAAGGCCTCTGAGGATACCATACCCCTCAACAAGGTTATTCGAAAGAATACCCAAATTCTCAACAAAAGTAAAAACCAGGGAGCCATCTAAAAGTCTACCAATTCCTCCCACACTGGCTTTTCTAGGGTTCCCTCTAGAGGCTCCATCAGTATTGAATTTTCTAGAGTCCTTAGGAGGAGGTTGCCAATTTCTAGTCCTATCCATATTACTAATACTCACATTCCCTTTAAGTTGGTTGCCCTTAGAATATTTAATATTCAATATTTGCATCACTTGATCCCATCTTTGGTGGGAGTTTTGGGGGTGATTAAGGAGTTGATGGACTGATTCAACTAAGTTGGCTATGGTCTTTTGCCAAATATAGTGAATATCCTTCCTATATTGATTAAAAATTTGGTTGTTTCTTTCATTCCAAATATTCCAGAGAAGAATGGTAGAACCCATCCAAACTATCTGCCTAATAAAATGATCAACACCCTCTTGATTAGGCCAATCCCTCCAAAGTTGTTCAAAAGTTAAAAAATTGGACCACTGTAAGCCAAGTAAAATGGCCATTCTCCTCCATAGTTCAGAGGCTAAAGTACACTCAATAAAAATATGGTTGAGATTTTCTACATTCTCTTCACACATTTCACCTTAAAAATATGGGAATATCTAAATAAGTTATTGGAAGAGAGGTCTTCTTATATCTTAATTTATCGAAGACCATGGATTCTTGTCTAGCAGGGCAGTGAAAGAAAATATCTTTAGATTTGTCTTCATTGATCAACTGCCCAATAGCCTTAGAAAAATAGCTAATGATTTGCTTAATATTAGAAGCTTCCTTAACTGTAGCTTTAAAAGAGTAGAGTCATCCACAAATTGAAGATGATAGATAGGTCTATCTCCATGAGCAATGGTAACTCCCTCAAGGGTTTTTTTCCCTCTTTTTGGTTATAGTCCTACCCAAGCATTCAACAAGAATGATGAATAAATAAGGGGATAGCGGGTAACCTTGCCTAATACCTCTGGAAGATAGGAATTACTGAGAAGGCCTGCCATTGATAAGAACTAAGTAGGAAACTTAAGAGATACATCTTGTACTCCAATCCATCCAATCCACAGAGAAACCGAATTGCCTCAAAACTTTGATAAGGAAGTGCCAATCCACTCTGTCATAAGCTTTGGATAAGTCTAACCGAATGAACATGGAAGGAGAATTTTGCATATCCATGGAATGGATGGCTTCCTGAGCAAGAACTATCTCATCTACTATTTGATGTTCTTCCACATAATCCCCTTGCTTTGGGGAAATAATCTTATGCAAAATAGGCTTCAACCTTTCTGCCATGATTTTAGTAATGATTTTGAGAAGAACATTACATAAAGCAATAGGTCTAAAAGCTGAGATATGATCAACCTCTTAAGATTTTGGAACAAGAGTAATATAAGTTTTATTGATAACCTTAAAAATTTCTTTGGCTTTCCTGGCTTCTTCCACCACCTCTAATAAATCAACATGAAGGATATCCCAGAACTCGTGGTAGAACTCAATGGGAAAACCATCAGGACCTAGGGTTTTCCCTTTTTGCATTTTAAAAACTACTTGTTGAAGCTCATTGATAGTAATAGGAGCAATCAAAATAGAGTTCTCAAATTTGATAAGAGAAGGGATTGCTTGAAGAACATTTTGTTGTGAAGCTGAGTCAAGAGGAGTAGCAGCAAAAATATTGGAAAAGTAATCAACAAAAATAGAGTTCATGCCATCCCAAGTATAAACAACATCTCTAGAATCTAATTTTAAGGAAGAAATAAATTTGTGAGATCTTCGAGCTAGAAGAGATTTGTGGAAGAAATTTTTGTTTCGATCTCCTTCTTTGAGCCATTGAATTCTAGATTTTTGCTTCCATAATATTTCTTCTCTTTTTCCCATTCCTCTAACTGAGTTGTGAGTTTTTTTTTATCTGCACTTCTCTTCTCTGTGAGGCCATCTAAACGGATTTCTTATTCAAATTTTTAAGATGAGCAATAACTTCATATTTTTTTTATAAACATCCCCAAAATCTTTCTAGTTCCAAGTCTTGATTTTGGATTTAATGTATTGTAGTGTTTTGTAAAAATAGATCTTAGTTCCATGCCTAAGTTTACCTTCCTTCCACCATTGTTGCACACGAGGTCTAAAGTAATTGTATCTAAGCCACATTAATTGAAAATGAAAAAGAGAGAAACTCACATTGGTTTTCCACATTTCCACCATGACTGGCCAATGATCTGAACCAACATTATTAAGAGTCTTCACTTTAGGAATGTGACCATGGATCAAGAAATTTTTAGAGAGCAAAAAGCTATCCAATATCTCCATTATACAAGCTAAGCCTTGCCTTCTATTAGACCAAGTCATAAGGCCATTATCTGGTTGGATATCCACAAGATGGAGGTTTGCAATATATTCTCTCATGAGGTCAGTTCTTTTGTCCAAATTTCTATTTCCCCCCTTTTCTCATCTAGAGAGGATGGCATTGAAATCTCCTCCGATCAAGATCCAAGCTTTAGGAAAATGAGATATAATGAGTAATATCCTTCCACTGTCTTCTTTTTTCTTCCAAATAAGTCAGAGCATAAAAAGTAATGCAAAGCATAATCTTGTTGGAATGTCTACTTTGAATAGCTATAGCCAACAAACCCCAACTGCCAACCATATGTCTAATAACTACCTCTTTTGGGTCCCAAAGACAAGCAATGCCACCCGAACGCCCTTGGGAACTGAGGGAAACCACTTTTCCAGTTGGACAAATTTTACTGGCAATTGATTCCATATCCTCCATTGACATCTTTGTTTCTTGAAGGAAAACAAGATGTGGATGATTTATCTGAATCATTATTCTAATTTCATTTTGTTTTGAAAGACTCCCTTTGAGTCCTCTAATATTCCAAGTGATGATCTTCATTAATACCAGGGCTAAAAAATTTGGGAAGGGCATTAATATTACCTTCCTCTACAATATTTTCACCTTATTTTACCATATGATATTGATTGGTCTTGCGACCTATTTTTTGATTAGAATCCATCTTCAATTTTTTTTCCTTGTTTCTTGACTTATTCTAATTGAATATGAGATGGCTTCTAACCTTGAAGAATGCTCGTACACAACCAAAATTTTACTAGATGGTTCAACGGAGTCTATATTGGGACCTACATTATTTGAAGTTTTGACATTTGAAAGATTGTTTTTCTTGTGTAAATTTTCTCCTTTTTTTTTCTATTGAAAACCTTTGATTTGTTGGTTTGTCTCTGAGTTCTTCCCTTCATATTTAAATTGTTTTTCTAAGATTTCAGTTTCCATTATTTCCTCTTCCTCACTTGGGACATCATTTGTGGAAAGGATTTCAAACATATTAGCAGATGACTTTGATTGATCCTTCATAACTAGTTTTTTTTTAGTGTTCTTCTTAGGTATTTGGAAACCTTTTGAGTTTATATCTTCTTTCTTTTGATTAGGAATTTTATTTTGGCAAGCATTGGCCAAATGACCATATTCATGGCAAATTATACAATGAAAAGCAATGTTATCATAGTCCACTACTTGCTCCCAAGTGTCTTCCCCAAATTGTAATGTGATCTTTCTAGGTAGGGTTTTGTCAAAATCAATTAAAATGCAAATTCGAGCATAAATAATATGTTCAAAATTTTGAGTACAATCAACATTCATCATAAAATTTCCTAAAGAGTTTCCAATTGAAGAAAAAATAGTAGGATTCCAAAATTCAATAGGGAGGCCAAAGATTCTAACCCACATTGGAGCTATAGAAGGCATCTCTTCTTTGACTTTAAATTTAGTATGCCAGGGCTTCATGAAAAGCCCTACCCTTCCAAAAAACCAAGGACTCCCTTGAAAATTTTTCTCTGTATCTTCATTATTAGCAAATAAAACAAGAAAATAACTATTTGGATAAATAGAGATTTGTAACTCACCTTTAGTTTTCCAAATTTTTGTAGCCCGGACTTTGAAAGCAGATAGACTCGAACAAAATCCCATGAACCAATAAATTAGTCCTCTTTTTTCCAAATCTTCAATGTTAGTATGAATGTTACCCATATCAAGCTTAACAATAGGAGTTCCATCAGCTGCTTTAAGACATCCTGACTCCATTTTCTTGGGATCAATCTTAGGCATTCTTAGAGGTTTATGGGAAGCCCTAAGATTGATATTAGCATTGGGTTGAGGCTGTCCACCATGAAGGGCATCCCTAAAATTCATTTTTGGGACCGAGTCCTTCAAATTCTTACCCTTGACAGGGGTTTTCATAGTAGAATTATTTTGTGGGTGCACCTTAGCACCAGATTCACTTGATATATGACCCATTTTTTATCAACTTCTTGAAACTTATTTCGTGATCTCTTTAATCCTTGCCCTAGACATCGTGGAAAGGTATGGTTTTCACTTTTATTTTCTACAGCAAATTGGAAGCCATTTTCACTCAAGTTCACAGTATGATCTATTTAAAGATAAATTTATAACCCATATTGGATCCCCTACAAAATTTCCTACTAAAATATTGAGCATAAACCACAAAAATATTTGCCGCTAGGGCCCGAAGGCCCTAAAAATCAACCTCTGGAGTTGCTTGCATTCAACCCAGATGAAACCCTCGCATAGCCACTTATCAAATATCTCGTTCACACATATGGATGTGCTAGGATATGTGTTACTCCAAATGATATGAAAATTGGTGGAGACATTATAGGGTTTTTCAGATATCTACCCTTAAAATTTCATCTCAATCTGAGTCCGGATGAGTGAGATATGGCCAAAACGAGTTCGATAGTTTGGGCAGTATTCCTGAATGCATCATCTTAATATATAGGAGATTTCATGCATTTTTTCCAAATTAAAATCTAGTTTTTATTCCTCGTATGGTGTGAGATTGTCCTCTACAACTGTACACTCGATGACACCCTAAAACAAAAGGATTCTTGTGTGCAAAGTTTCATATTTTTATACCTGGATGTGTATGTTTTTTTTTACCTCCTAGGTGCACTGAAACCTGCATTTTTTTGACATCGCTTCTTGTTCACTTGTGGAAGAAAACGACCTCAGTGGGAGTGGGGCCATCAGCCACAGATGGAGCGATGCCACCGGCCATAGAGGTAGCAGTGCCACTGGCAGTTCGAAAGTTCCAACAAAGGAGGCAGTGGCGCTTCGATGGTGGGAGCTTCTGCCTACCCTCAAATAGAGGGACTTACCCTTTTGCTTCATGTCGAGGCAATAGCTCGGCTAGCAGGTAGCCAAGGTGCAAAGTTGATGCTTTGCAAAAGGTCGGGGGTTCAAACCCCATCGATCCCCCCAGGTAAAAAAATTTTAAGTTTGTTAATTTATTTTTTCTAATGTTTTAAAAAAAAATCATTTAATTAAATTTTTCATTTATTTTTCTTAAAAAGGAATTATTTTTTTAAATAATTATTTTTTTAGAAAAATTGATTTAACTAAACTTTAATTATTTTTTAACATTGGAGGAAAAAAAATCACAAACTTAAAAAAAGGGGGGCAATTTTTTTTCTACATGCTGCATAAGTGAAGGGGGGGATTTTTTTTTCCTCATTGCACATTTCTTCAAAACTGAAAAAAGGGGGGAGAGTGAGAAATTTTTTTAGCATTTCTTCAAAATTGGCATATTGTAAAAGGTGCATTTTCGGTGGAAATCGACACCTTAGTTTCATTTTTGAATGCTTTCTGATGTATGTTGCATTTTCATTTACATTTTCACTACTTCATTAAGTAAAAACAAAGCACTCCTAAGTTCCAAAATTTGAAACCCATCTGTGCAACTCAATTGCACCGTAGTGTTTAGTATTTATGATACCTCTGGCCCATACTTATAGGTAATGTTGTCATGCTTTGGGATACTGTATATATCACCTAACATAGCTACAAAAATGACGTATGAGCTTGTTCTCTATAGAGAGATATAAGTATACCAATTTTTGCTATTTTTTACTCCATTCCACTACCTTAATCATTATTGTGGTTAGATATAAATCCTAACAAATGTTCTGATATCTGAAGTTTTTATGGGAATTTATGTCCCACGCATGAGGATTGACGACCTTCTATGGTAGGTATCATCAACAAGATGATTTCCTTTCAGTACTGCCTATGTGCCACTTATCTTTTTTATCTCTAAAAATACCTATAGTCTTCCTCATGTAAGGACGGGTGTTTTTTTTTTTTTAAGTTTGGTATAAAGGCCTGGCAAAGGTATATAGAAAGGGGGAACATTTGGTGATATAAGGAACACTCATTATGGTTGCTATCCAAAAGTACCTGACAAATTCTCAGTTAATGAAAGGTTCAAATTACACACCATGGAAGACAAAGATTAAAGGTATCCTCCAAATAGAAGATTTATGGGATGTTGTTTCTAGAAAAATAACAAGACCTTCACTAGTAGCTGGATCAACTCAAACTACACCCCCAATTAAATATTAGATAGCTTTTGATAAGAAATACATCGGGGCAAGAGTGATCATATTACTTGTTGTTTCAGATGAAGTTCAACCTCACATAGCTGACACTGAACATGGTAAAGAGGCATGGGATGCCTTTCAAACCATTTGTGAGGGAAATAATGAGTGCACCATTCTTTACCTTCAATATCAACTTCATAGTTTGAGTATGAAGCATGGTGAGACAGTTGAACTCTTTCTTTGTAGAGTAGTTGAGTTGAAATCAAAATTAAATTCTTTGGGAGAACCGATAGATGATAAGATCCTTACTTCAATAGTCATGAGAACTTTACCTGATTCTTATCGAATGTTAATCACCTCAATTCAAGTATCATAGAGAAAAGTTATATTTTTTGAGTTGGTCAATATGCTTTAGGAAGAGGAGGCTCACCAACTTCAAAGAGATGAATCTTCTAATACAACCCTCTATTCCAATAGGAAGGGTTCTAAGAAGAAGGGTAACTTTCAGAAGGGAGGAAATTCTCACAAGGATTAAAAGGGAAAATAACCTCAACATATGAAACGATATTGCAAATTTTTTGATAAAGACACTCATGACACAAACAGGTGTTGGCACAAGAACAAGCAACCTAAGAACAAGGGCCATAAAAAACCACAAACCAAGAACAAGCAACCCAAGGTGAATGTTACTATTGAATAATATGACTCTGATTCTGAGTGGGCACACAAGGTACTCATGACTACCACAACCTCCAAGAAGAAGGATCATGTATGGTATGTTGATTATGGCACCAGTAAGCACATGACTGGAGACAAATCATGGTTTGAAACATATGAGTCCAAGGAGGGTAAGCCTGTCACTATTGCTGATGACAAAATATACAAGGTTCAAGGAGAGGGTACAGTTTTAGTCAATCTTCCTGATGGCAAGTTTTATATTGAAAAAGTCCTTTGTGTTCCAAGATTGGCAAACAATTTGTTGTTAGTCACACAAATTATGGATAAAGATATGGTTGTGAATTTTCATGTTGAGGATAGCAAGAAGTGTTGCTCTATTACCAAGAGGGTTAAGAACATTACAACAACTTCCTATAAGCATGGATTATTTATCTTAGATGCTATCTCTACTCCTCATGATGTCATGACGGTCTCTACAAAGGAGGCAACTTCCCTATGGCACAATATATATGGGCATCTTAGTTCTAGCTACTTACTTGAGCTAAGTAAGTATGATATGGTAAAGGGTCTTCCTTCCATTTCCTCTACATTTCCTGTGTGATTTGACTGCTTGGCATGAAAGCAGCATAGAGTACCTTTTGATAAGAGCTCTATAAGAGTAAATAAATCTCTGGAGTTAATTCACACCGATCTATGTAGTCCTTTCACACCAAATAGTTATGGGGGGAAGAGGTATTTTTAGTTGTTTTTGGATGACTAATAATGAAATATGTGGGTTTTATTTAATCATCTGAAATATAAAGCCTTTAGTTTCTTCCAAAAATTCAAGAAATCTATTGAGGAGTCAGGGACTTCTATAAATACCCTCCACTCAAATCGAGGGGGGAGTTCACCTCTAAAGAATTTTTTATATTTTTGACTGCACATGGAATCAAGAGACAGTTAAATACTTCTTACACTCCTCAAAAAAATGGTGTTCCTAAAAGGATAAACCATTCCATCATGGAAATGGTTCGTTGTATGCTCATAGGAGCCCATCTGGAGCAACAATTTTGGGTATAATTTGTCACCATAGTAGTATACCTATTGAATAGGGAACCCACAAAGGTCCTAAAAGGAATAAATCCATAGGAATCATGGAGTGGTCAGAAACTTCCTTCTCTCATCTACGCATTTTTGGATGTAAAGATTTTATGCACATATCAAAAGAAAAAATGAATAAGCTAGATGAGAAGATATTGAAATGTGTTCTTCCTGGCTATTATGAGAACTCTAAGGGTTATAGTTTGATTGATCCTTTGACCAAGAAAATTCATGTTAGCAGATATGTTGTTTTTGATGAGGCTTTCACATCATAAAGCACATATGATGTATACCTAGATCTTGTAGAATCTAAAATCGAGAAGTCTTCTTCATCACCTCAGACTGGAGGTTCTTCTTCTTCTTATTCCTCACCATAGAAGAAGAATCCAAAATGGTATACAAGCACTATCAAAGACTCAAAGTTATCCACACCACCAGATTTAACTTTGAATAGACCTCGTACTCGTAGTATGGCTCGATAGGATAGAGTAGCAGTAGATACTACTGAGGTTGATGATCTTTGTCAATATTTCAAGGAGATTTCAGTAGATCTAGAGAGAGAAATAGAGGATATGGATGTGGATGATGATAGGGTGTTTATGTCTTCACTGAATGAATATGAACTTGATTCTATACAAGATGCCCTTAGCGAGCCACAATGGAAGGCTACTATGGATGTTGAGTATAAGTCTCTAAAAAAGAACAAAACTTGGGAGCTTGTCGATATACCACATGGAAAGAAGCCCATTGGCTTCAAATGGGTGTTCAAATTCAAGTACAAGGTAGACAAGACAATTTATAAGCATAAGGTCCGCCTTGTTGCTAAGGGCTATGCACAAAAGGAAGGCATTGACTATGAGGAAATTTTTTCACCTACTACTCGGATGACCACCATTCGAGTTCTTTGTGCTATGGTAGCACAATATGGGTGGAAATTTCATCATATGGATGTCAAGAGTGCTTTACTAAATGGTGATATCCAAGAAGAAGTCTACATGACACAACCTAAAGGATTTGAAGTGGAAGGCCAATATTAGAAAGTGTGCAAATTGGTCAAGTTCTTGTATAGTTTAAAACAAGCTCCTCGAGCTTGGTATATCAAAATGGATAATCACCTCTTGTAGCATGGATTTAAGAGATTTCCATCAGATGTAAACCTCTATTTCAAGAAATAAGGTTATGAAATAGTGTTGCTTGTACTCTATGTTGATGATCTGATCATTATAGGCAGTTCAAAAACAATGTTCTCTGCTGTCAAAAGAGACTTGTGTAAATATTTTGAGATGACATATCTGATACTTATCCATTATTTTCATGGTCTGGAAGTGATCTAGAAGGAGCACTACATCAAGGTGTCTTAGAAAAATATGCCAAGACATTGTTAGAAAAATATCGCATGACTGATTGTAAACCAATGGCAACTCCGATGGAATCAGAACTTCAGTTATCATGATATTATGATTCATCTCGGGTATATGGAACTCTCTATCAATAGATGATTGGGAGTATCATATATCTGATGAATACTAGGCCAGATATCATATTTGTTGTCAAATATCTTTCAAGGTTCATGCAGGAATCTAAGACTACTCATTGGAAAGAAGCAAAACATGTTCTTCACTATGTCTGTGGTACAATGGAATATGACCTAGAATACAAGAATGATAAATTCTTCTTGCAAGGATACACAGACTCTGAATATGCCAGATCATATGATGATCATAAGTCAACTTCAGGATATATATTTTATCTTGGATCTGGTCTTGTCTCTTGGCACAACAAGAAACAATAGGTGGTTGCTATATTATATTTAGAGGCCAAGTATCATACCACACGTGAACCTGTGTGCGAAGTGATATGGTTGCATCGCATTTTAACAAGTATGGGTCATCCATCCAAATCTCTAATCCACTTGTTCTATGAAAACTAGGGTGTTTTGAACCTTGTTAATAATCTAGTGCATCATTATAGAACCAAACACATTGACACACAATGTCACTTCATTTGAGACGAAGTTCCAAGACACCAAATTCAGCTTAAGTACATTCCCATCAATGCTCAAGTTGCAGATATTTTCACCAAGGCACTTGCATGTGTCAAATTTGATATGTTTCACAGCTCTCTAGGTATTGTAAAATAATGTAATAAAGAGGGGATGTTATCGTATATTTATTCTAGGATATATATTGTTAGATAGTTATTTAATTATTGTTAGCAGATGATGACGTATTGACTTCGTTCGAACTACCACCTAAAGTTAGCTTCGATTGTTATGGACTAATGTAGGATTTAGTTGTATTATTTATTCATTGATTAATTTAATATTCATGTTGATTACTCTAACATAAGCTTACAATATATATTGAGAGTATATTTGGACAAGTTATAGTAAGGACTTGTTGAGAGCAGATTTGGGCAAGTTCTAGTGAGGAATTATTGAGAGCAAATTTGACAAGTTCTTGAGAGGACTTGTGGATAGATTAGTGTGAGCTTTTGTGAAAGCTTACAAGGTAGATTTGAGATAAGTATTTGAGAAGACTTGTGAGCATAGTTGATTGATTTATTTATTCAAACCTTGGGTTAAGGTTTGGGGTAGATCCAGTAGAGTTCATTTGAGATTAATTCAAGCTTTGTGTTAAGGCTTGAGGATAGAGATTGAGGAAATATTTGTGCTAGACTGAAGGACTGTGTTTAGTGCAAATCAAAGGATAGATATTGAGGGTTCTATACTGAATTACTATGTTTAGTATGGATCAGAGAACATATATTGAGGATATATTTGTGCTAGATCGAAGGACTATGTTTAGTACAGTTTTGAGGACAGAGTTTGGTGCAGATTTGAGGATAGGTTTGTACCAGACCAGAGATAGATACAGAGCATATTTGTGCTATATTGAAGGACTATTTTTAGTATAGATTTGAGATAGAGATTTGAAGGTGATATATTATAGAGGATGATTGTCTCCAGTGGATAGATATCCATTAGCCAGAGTAGTGGGGGTAACAGTTCTTCTAGAAGATCACCAGCCAGAGCTAAGGAGAAATGTGTTCTCCTATGGATATATACCCATGAACTTTATTAGAGGATTGATGTCTTCTTTCGACAGAGGTCCATAAACATTGTAATAGGGAAAGGATTCCCAAGATATTGATTGAGAAAATTTTAGTGAAATATTTTCTCTGTGGAGTAGCCCACATTGGGTGAACCACGTTAAATTGGTGTCTCTATTGTGTGTGATGATTTGTACATTGATTTGGTTACTGCTGTTGATATTGCCATTGATTATATTGGATAATACTATTTGGTAAAGAAAAGTAAAAAGTGATCTTATACTGTTCACCCCCCCTCTCAGTATAAGCTTGTGTTCTTCAAAAACGACAGGGGTAGAAATAAAATATATCAAATTATTTCTCAAACTGTAAAGGAATTTTTCTTTTAATAAGTTTTTCCCTTGAAGAGGCCTGCAATATAATTCTTTGTGATTAATAAAATTATTACAATTTTATATCTTTTTCAAGCACTTATGTCATCTATTTTCTCATATTTCTATTAATTTATGCAATTAATGTTGTGAATGTTCTTATTTTTACTTGAAGGTTCCTAACAAGTGGTCTCAAAGCACTTTTTAGGGCCATGTTATCCTATAGAAACAATAATTATTGTCCTACCATTTATTTCTTGTTTAGTATATTTTTCCTTTGTTTTTCTTTTTTTCACTAAAAACCTACAAGAAAAGAGTACATATTTTTTCTATTTTAGTGATTAGGTTAGAAAAGTTATGCTAGGGTCTTAAAATATCATAAATGAACTATTTTTTTTATACAAACCTAGATTGTCCATAAAGTATTTAGTGAAGTGGATGATGGGTCTTCGACATCACTGGTACATGGTGGTAAGCTCCCATGCACCCTTGGGTATATAGGGAGACCCCCTATGAATAGGAGAAGTCTTTAATCCTAGGAAGATATCATTTATTTAATTTTTATGGTGTAGCAATAAGTAGTTAGACATGGGAAGTTATTCTCATAGTACACTCATAAATAGATAGTGTAGGTATGAATACAATAAATACCTTTGTAATTAGAGCTTTAAGATATTGGGTTGGCCATTAATAACAATTGAGGGAGTATATCAAAGAGTCTATGGCTTAAATTATCCTTAATAGAGTTCCTTTTTATCCTATCCCATCTGACATAAAAAATTAGATTTGGGCATATTATAGAAGAGACTACCATCATCATATATTGACAATGCTAAAACTATCTAGTGAGATAGTATAGGGAATATATAGAGATAGTAAAAAATTATATCAATGTCATTAATATAGTTGTTATAGTGAGGCTAGTTGTGAGAGTAGGTAGTTATTAGTTACTAGTTTTTTAGGGTAAGAAAAAGCCATTCTAGCCATTACTAGTCTAATAGTACAAAAAGTAGCTTATTTAGACATCAAAATAAATAGTTGGTAGTAATCAACCAAAAAATATTCTAGGGTCTAATAATACCACTTTGTGGTATAGTTCATTATGATCATCTCTTCGAACTGATTGTTTTGATATATATCACTCTTGAGAATTTTTAGGAACCTTAGGGTATTAAAAAAATGAACAACATTATTAGAGGTGCCCAGATAGAGGAATTAGATAACCAAATGAAGGAATCATTCAACCAAATAAATTATGTATTAGAACAACATAAAAATTTAGAAAAGGCACTTAATAGTAGACTACATGAAGTTGAGAGTTATCTATCAATCTTAGATTGAAATTATGACCAACTAGGTAATAAAGGGTCTATAAGTAAGGTAGGTTGTTTAGAGGGTAGAACATGCAATACCTTTTCCAATAATGACCTTTATAAAATACCTAATATATAATTTTTATAATTTTATGGAGAGGACCCCATCGTTTGGTTATATTAGCCAAACAATATATTCCCCTTTATGATGTTTTCCAAATTCTAAGTCTCACAATAGCATCCTTCAATTTTGAATTAAAAGCACTTCAATAATACCCTTGGTTGAGAAATATATATCTAAATATCTCTTGGTATAAATTTGAGACCCATTTCCTCAGCTGATTTGGGCCTAGTGAGTATGATAATTTTATAGGAGTTTTTACCAAGGTGAAATATACCACAATGGTTTAAGATTATCAAACACAATTTAAAAAAAATTGTAAACTACATGATGGCTCAAGTGATGAAGTTTTCCAAAGCTATTTTATTATTGGGTTAAAATATTATATTTTATATTGGAAAGCAATAGGTTTGGCTATATTGACAAAATATGAATTTTTTGCTCAAAGGTATACTTCCAAACCTTAGCAAAATTGACTTCCATTTCCACCTTATCCAGTCATAAATATTATTAGTAAGTCACCAACAATTAAATGTTTGACTAGAGAAGAAATAGATACATGGAGGATACAAGGATTGTACTAAAACTATGATGATAAATATTTCCTAGGCATTAAATGCATGAAAAAACAATTGTGTTTGCTTGATATGGGTGAATCCTCCACTATGGAGTTCCATGAAGATGAGGAGGATCATAGAGAAGAGGAACAATTGACAGGACTTGAAGTGATAAAGGAACAACAACTATAAATATTAGTATATGATTTAGCAGGAATATCCACCCCCTAAACCATAAAGATAGTGGGATATTTCATGGTTCAATGAATTATAAATTCACAGATTATGGTAATACACACAATTGTATTGATCCTTATATAATGAAATGAGTAGATTGTTACATAAATTCATGCAATTTATTTGAAGTCAAGATATCTAATGGAGGAACCCTTACATGTAAGAGAAAATGTAGAAATGACAAGATGAGGATGATCAAATACAACCTCAAGGCCGATATGTTTTCCCTTCCTTTTGGAGGATGTGATGTTATTTTGGGAACATAGTGGCTCTATACTCTAGGCTTAATAGTTTATGTTTTTTTTTAAATTTGAATGCAATTCACTCAGTAGGGAATGCAATATACTTTATGGTATACCTATAAGTTCTACCCAAATTATTAGTTAATATAGTTTTGTTTTTAAATAAATCATATTATGGAGTAGTTGCATGGCTATTTATAAAATAGACTTTGACTTCTGATGATACAACTCAACCAAATGAACTACAATTCATATTGCATAAACATGCATCTATATTTGTATACACACAAGGTCTACCACATTTACACACTCATGATCACACCATATAGCTTGTATTGGGTAGCTTACCACCCAATATTTACCCCTATAAATACCTATATGTCCAAAAGAATAAGATTGAAAAAATGGTCTAGAAGTTATAGGTAGTTGGGGTCATTTGACCAAGTGTTAGTCCTTATTTTTCTCTAGTGCTATTAGTTCACAAGAAGTATGGGTATTGGAGTTATGTGTAGATTTTCATGAGTTCAATAAAATTACCATCAAAGGAAAATTTTCAATTCCACTCATTGATGAGTTGTTGGATGAGTTCCACGGGGTTCAATTTTTTCCAAGTTAGATTTATTCTTAGGTTAACATTAGATTAAAATCAGATAAGACATTCTAAAGTAACAATTCCATCTCTTGAATATTATTATGAATTCCTTGTCATGCCTTTTGATCTTACTAATGCACCTTCCACTTTCCAAAGTCTTATGAATGTTACATTTTTTCTATTTCTCAATAAATTCATTTTGGTCTTCTCTAATGATATCTTAATTTCTAGTCACACCTAGGAGGATCGTTTGCAACATTTGGGTCAAATATTACAACTATTGTTTAATAATAAATTGTATGTAAAATAAACTAAATATTTATTATTATGTAGTAAGTGGAGCACTTGGGCCACTTAATTTCAAGGGAAGGGGTAGGTGGACCCAAGGAAAATCACTACCATCCAAGAATAGCCAAAACCTTATATTCTCAAAGGTCTTTGGGTTTTTTGGGTCTCACTAGTTATTATTGGAAATTTATCAAGATTATGGGAATATCATGTCTCCATTGACAACAACATTGATAAAGAACTTATTTATATGTTTAGAACTAGCATAAAAAAATTTCATACACCTAAAAAAATCTATGTTATCTATGCTTATGCTAGAAATGACTAATTTATCTAAGCCTTTTATGTTTAAGGTGATGCTTTAGGAATTGGAATTGATGTAATGCTTATGTAGGAGGGATGACCATTGGCGTTCACTAGCAAGGCATTATTATGATTTTATGGAAAAATCAAGTTATGAGAAGGAGATTATGGTAAACTTACATGTTGTCTATCATTGGTGATCCTATCTTATTAGCAAATATTTTTCAATCAAAATAGATCATCATTATCAAAAATATGTTTTGGAATAAAGGATCTCCACACTTGATTAGAAAATATGGGTCACCAAACTACTGGTATATGCATATAAAGTAATTTATAAAAAAAGGGATGGATAATATAGTTGTTGATGCTCTCTCCCATAAAAATGAGGAATAAGGTATGTTATGTGCCATTCCAAATTCACTCACTTAATGGATCCACCAAATCCAAGAAGAGGTAATACACAAAAATCGACCTTGAAATTTTTAATCAAGCAGCTTTAAAATATCCTAGATATCATCCAAGATATATGTGGTATGGGAAACATGTGACATATCAAGGTCATCTGGTTATTTTGTAGATTCATCATTTTTTGAAGCTACATTACAAGAAGTACATGCCTTCATAATGATAAACCACTATGGGTTTGTAAAAACTTATGAGAGGTCTAAACATACTTTCTTTTGATTAGGAAATAAAAGGGACATTCAAAATATTGTAATGACTCGAGACAATCAAGAACCAATGTGTGTGCAAGTGAGTTCATTAACTCATCTTGAGTAAATTGGGTAATCCTGTTATAGTTGAAACCAAGAGGCTAGCTTATCCGTATGAGTGGTCAGAGGTCTCTTTTAAAAGAGACATGTCACCATGCATGAGCGTACTCCACTGCAAGTCAAGCATCTATAGCTCCAGTGGAGGCTAACTCCATTGTCCATGATTTTGTTTTTGATTTCTTGAATTTTTGGGATGACTACCTAACTGTCTGATTGGAAAGGTAGTATGATCCTTACAACCCAATGATCAGTGGTGTGTGATGTAAAAGGTTTAGAGTTTTGGGGAATCATATTCTCAACCTAAGTGTGATGAGAATTGTACCCTATCCTTACAAGTCTATCTTTTGAATTTGAAGTAACTATGATAGTGGTGTAAACCACTATTATTATGGACTATATTGCATGATGGGACTAGCAAGGATGACCATTTTCGCTTCAAGGTTCTTACCAAACATGGTGTTATCCCTCTTGACACAATATGTTTTTAAGATGTGAAAATTATACTTGGTTCAAGAATGTTTTTGGAATAAATTCCATAGCTCAATATTTTCTTAATGTAAGATGTACAATGGTCCTAAGAATATCTCAACATATTTTTTGGAGGTTGATTGAAATACTAGGAATGGTCGAGTGACCGAAAACACCTAGGATTTTGTAAATGTGGCTTGTATGGATGGCAATTTGACTCTGTGAAATTGTGTGGATGACATTGTGAAGGTGCCCCTGATTAAGGCAACATGACTTTATTGGACCAATAAATACCTTGAATAAATGATCCCTACATGAAATGTAGAATATGGATGTTAATGAAATTTTGTGAAATGTGTAATGCAATATGTGATGTGGGTGAATGCATTATTTTGAAATAAATGTAAATGTAAGTGAAATGCAATGTTATGAATGAAATGTATGCAAATGTTTTTTTTTTTATTAGCCATGTATACATATACATATATAATAATCACAGTAAGCATGGAATACTTTCAAGTGTATGATGTTCATTGGTTCTAGTTTTTCTACTCCCGTTAGCTTGGTAAGATTATGACCAAAGGGGTTAGGACCTTTGGGTTTTTTTAAAAATTGAAATGTGACCAAAGGGATTAGGGCCTTTGGGGCTTTTTGAAAATTGCAATGTGACCAAAGGGATTAGGGACCTTTGGGGATTTTTGATAATTGAAATATGACCAAAGGGATTAGGATGTTTGAGGTTTTTTTTAAATTAAAATGTGACCAAAGGGATTAGGACCTTTGGGGATTTTTGAAAATTGAAATGTGACCAAAGGGATTAAGAACCTTTGGGGCTTTTTGAAAATTTAAATGTGACCAAAGGGATTAGGAACCTTTGGGGATTTTTAAAAATTGAAATGTGACCAAAGGGATTAAGTACCTTTGGGGCTTTTTGAAATTGAAATGTGACCAAAGGGATTAGGACATTTGGGGCTTTTTAAAAATTGAAATGTGACCAAAGAGATTAGGACCTTTGGGGATTTTAAAAAAAAAAATGAAATGTGACCAAAGGGATTAAGTACATTTGGGGCTTTTTGAAATTGAGATGTGACCAAAGGTATTAGGACTCTTTTGGGATTTTTTTTGAAAATTGAAATGTGACCAAAGGGATTAAGTACCTTTGGGGATTTTTAAATTGAAATGTGACCAAAGGAATTAGGAACCTTTGGGGCTTTTTATTTAGAGAATGAAATGATTATGGATGAAAGTGAATGTGATTATGATGAACTGATTGTGGAACTGTAATGAATTATGGAGTAATTATGAAAATGTAAGTGATGAGTTCTAGTTTTGCCTCAATGGAAAGAGGGAATGTTGCAAAACATATTAATGATGGAATGGTTGAGATGAAGCCATGTGAATAATGGAATGGTTGAGATAAAAGCTATGTTAATGATGGAATGGCTAAGATGAAGCCATGTTAATGATGGAATGGTTGAGATGAAGCCATGTTAATATGGAATGGCTAAGATGAAGCTATGTTAATGATGGAATGGTTGATATGAAGCCATGTTAATGGTTGAATGCTTGAGATAAATCTATGTTAATGGTGAAATGGTTGAGATGAAGACATGTTAATGGTGGAATGACAAATATGAAGCTATGTTAATGGTTGAATGGCTATTATGAAGCAATGCTAATGGTGGAATGGTTGAGATGAAGCCATGTTAATGGTGGAATGGCTAATATGAAGCCATTTTAATGGTGGAATGGCTACGATGAAGCCATGTTAATGGTGGAATGGCTAATATGAAGTCATGTTAATGGTTGAATGGTTGTTGTGAAGCTATTTTAATGATGAATGGATGATATTAAGCCATGTTAATGGTTGAATGGCCATGTTAATGATGGAATGGCTGATATGAAGCCATGTTAATGGTTGAATGGTTGTTGTGAAGCCATGTTAATGATGGAATGGCTGAGATGAAGCCATGTTAATGGTGGAATGGCTAATATGAAGCCATGCTAATGGTGAAATGGCTGAGATGAAGCTATGTTAATGATGGAATCGCTAATATGAAGCCATGTTAAAATGTGACCAAAGGGATGAGGTACCTTTGGAGGTTTTTGATTGGTAATGTGAGTGACTAGGAGGATGTGACATCTTGAGAGTCATCGCTTTGCTTGGTGATTGAGTTGGTACCGTTGTCTTGATCAGAGGGTTTGGATAGTTCGTTGGTGGAAAAGAATTTTAGATCAATAAGATCTTGGACACCATATTTAAATTCACGACAATTATTTATGTCATGGTCCACTTGCTGATGGTAAGGACAATACAAGTGCTTTTTATAATTCTTTCCATGTGGCTTGTTAATATCACTTGATTTGATTTCTGGAAGTATAATATTTTATGCTTAAAAAGGCCTTTGGAAAATGGTTGAATAAGATTATGAAAGCACTGTGTAGTTACAATTGGCCTTTATGGGATGCTTGGTGCATTTGTCCAATTGTGTTTGACTTTGAAATTGTGGTACAGGTATAAAAACCTGAGATGTGGATTGTGAACTTGGATGCTTTAATTGTTGTGGTTGCTAACACTAAAGATGACTCAATTGTAACTCAATGTTAGTGAGTCGAGTTAAAATTTGTTGTAGAATTTTAGTGTGTTGACAAACTGATTGTAAGCCTTGGTTGGCTTTTTGAGTGACTTGAGATGTGGTTAATGGATTAATGAATTGATTATATTGAGTGTGTTGTTGGAGGTGTGATGAATTAGGGGGCATGGAGTGAATTTTATGATGATGAGGTTGGTGAAGAAATGATTGTGAATGAAGAAGAGGATATGATGTATGAGGACTATGGATGGGTGGAATCATAGGAATGGAATGGGTTGACGGAGGTATGGGAATGGAAACCATAGAATATTGTGGTACCCAAGAGGGTCTTTGGGTAATGAATATGGGCTGAGTGGAAATTGGTTGGGGCATAAGGTTCACTTGAACTTGTTGTTGAGTTGTCTACCACTACTTGAGCAATTTGTTCAAATGTTCCCATGTATCATGAAGCTTTTGTTCATACATGGATGAGATAGAATAAATAGGTAAGGATATGGATGGAATATAATACATCGGCATGGGGTAAGTTGCACTTGACATGGCATATTGGGTGGCTGACACCTGTGAGGCAACATTGACTTACTTCTCATACAAAGTGTTAGAGTAACCATAGGTATAACTAGGTGGGAAGGAAATGTTAGAAAAACTTGGGTATTGGTGATATGGAATGGAGTAAGAAGGCATACCATATTCCTCATGAGAAAAACTAGTATACACTTGGGTGAGGTTGGATGGTTGGAAAGTAGCCAATTTATACTATGAAGTAGTATCTTGGCTAAGGGGTTCAAGAACATAGTTAGAGGATCTATAAATAACCTCTACCTTGTCCATATCTATGTGGGTGTAAGTTTATTCAATGTTATGAGGAAAGGATTCCTCTTGTGTTAGGGATGGGTAAGGAGGCCTAGACAAACTGGTATGTGCCACATTGTAAGGATGTGCCACCGAAGTAGTAGGTGAATTGGATGTATTTTCCTTTAAGTCATTTTGATTTATTACTTTATTCTGATTATGTGTTAATCCCATAAAGTAAATAAATCAAAACTTAAAACTATAAAAAAAAATCAGAAAAATTGAAACTTTTACATAATTTAAAATGGAAGAAACAATTTTTGCTAAGTTTTTACCTTGTGTGGCTTACCTCATACGTTAATTATTTTCTTCGTTATTGTGTATTCCTTTTAGAATGACAGTTTTGTGTGTTTGATGTATCCTAATATTGCTTAATGAAAAATAAAGGTGAAAACTATGGTTGGATGGGGCAACAATATTCTTTTTGGTGATGAAATCCAACAAGTTTTCTCGGGGGTGTTCCTAAGGTGTTTAAGGGCAGAGATTTGGTGGATGGAGATGAATTCCATCGTTACCAAACCTCAAGCAACAATCGATAAGAAATCTAGTTACTACTATTTAGAATGACTCATGCTTGTGTGTGATTAACTTTAATTTTTTTGTTCTTTATGGTGTACAAACAAAGTCAAAGATAAACAAATATTGCAAATCTAAATCAGAAGCCAACACCTAATATGTGAATTTCTAAAACCCCATACCAAAATTACAACTGTAGGGTTCATCCACCTCTTTGCCAAAGGAGTCACCCAAGGGCAATAATACTATTCACACTTAAGCATTGTTCCTACTTAGATAATAAAAATGAGTGGTCCTCAAACCTAAGATGCATATTCTAGTGAATGACTTTTACTTTCATATGCAAACAAGAAATGCAAGAATTCACTCAAATTGCAACTTGTTATAACAAAAAATATAAAATATGTGATGGATGAATGCAAGTGACCTAGGTGCAATCTATGATGAGTTAAATTCCAAATTACTTAATGTGTTCATTTTAAGATTAAAATATAAAAAGAATAGTGAAATAATGAAATATGTAAAAATAGAAATTGAAACAGAATGGCTATAGGGCTTACTCAAAAGCCTAAGCTCTGCTCCAAATCACTGTCAGGTGCAGTTGGGCATATATATAAGCACAACAGAGTGCCTATGGGGATCAAAAGGTGCCATAGAGTGCCTATGCGCCTTCTACAACTATCATAGGACCTTCCAGAAACCCTAAAAAACAATTTTAGCTATTTTTTTGCTCTAGAAAACCTTGTAAAATGAAACAACATAATTAAATTAGTACAACAAAGTAAATAAAAAAGTAGAACCCTTGTGCAGTCCAACCGTGATCACCATTTGTGAGGTGAAAATACAACACTAAAGTAGATATTAGATTAACAACTCAAAAAGAACAAATAAATTTCACAAAGATGATCTTTTCATTGAAAAAGTAAGGGGGGATATGAAAAACTCCTTTGCTACAATAGATCTGTTCCACAGAGTTATTTGATACAAAGTTACAACTACTAGGGTTCTCTAAAATCTTAGCTACAAAAAATGTAGTGTCTTCATTGTATTTTACCTCCAATAGGTTGAGTGGGCTTCTTGCTATTCGTAATCGGGACACTCCAGCTTCAACAACTATTCAAATATTCTTGGTTAGTATTACCTGATACTACACACAAATCAAACCAAAGTAATTAGTGACAAAAATTAGGGTTGCACTATGTGAACCCTCAAAAATGTAAACTAAAAACCCTAGATCTAGTTAAAAAAACATACAAAATTCAAAGCAACACTAAGTAAATGCAAAAAATAAGTTACCTTTCTATAGTGGATGATATATTCTATTGCTCTGTTGTAGATTGATAGTAGGGTGCCCCGAAAACACCTGATGATCTTACACTATACGTTCTAGTCGGTGCCTATGGGGACGATATGATTAGGATGGCACTTATGGGTTATAGTAGGCTCTATGTGGTACCCAAATAATGTAGTAGGTGCTCTACAGTTTCTATAGGATGATGTAGACACTCAAAATCACCTACAAATTAGGGTTTTATCTATAGAAGCATATCGGGGGATGAGAAGGGTTCGATGGATGAACAACAATGGCGATGGTGGGAATGGATTATGAATATGGCTGGAATGAGGAAATCCTAGGGAAAACTAGGGTTTTTGGAGAAGGCTAGGCTAGGGCACAATCTACTCACAAGAAACTAGCTCTAGGCAAGGTTAGATATCACAAGTAAGTTCGAATGGCCCTCTCTTTGAGCATTGAGAATAATACTATTTATTATGAAGCGTAGGGTTTTCTTAGAATTTTAGCTTAACACTTTTGATTGCGTGGCTAATATTAAAGTGTATCCAAAGGCTGATATTAAACTTTAGGTGTGACACGGATTAAGGAAGATGGACAACTAAGATTAGATTGGATCGAATTGTTGAGATTAATCTAGCTTATAAATATATATTTTATAATAAATATATTAAAATATAATATAAAATATTATATTTAAATATAAATAATATAAAATAAATATAAATAAGTCAAATAGGGGTCATAAAATGGCAGGAAAGGGTTAAAGTGGGCCATTGGATGGCGGGAAAGGCATGGAATGGCCAATTGAATGGTGGGAAAGGGGGATGGTGGACAAGTGGATGGTAGAATGACTAGGATGAAGGATAAGTGGCTAGGATTTGGTGTCTACAAAAAATTAATATGATACATATTCTATCCAGACAATGACATACACCTCATCCATCCAACTGTAAACCATTGAAGTCTAGTTGTAAACCACTAGAATACAACTATAAAGACTAAAATTCAAATTTTTAAGGCTATAAATAGCCATAAAGACCCCATTCCAAAGGGTCAGATTCCACTTTTAGTAATAGGTATTTTAGAATTTTCTTTTCTTTGTATATGGTGGAAATTTATACCCCTATCATTGTACTTGGATATTTGTAATGGCAATCATCTGTAGCAAGCAATTATGAGAATGTACTTATTGAACATATTTTATCAATGCAATATACTTGAATTATTGGTGTAATCTATGCATGATGATGGTGGTTACATTTGAGTCAATTCTAGTATCTTGTCTCTTTCCCTTTGAATATGGCACCACTTTGACCTCATATTGTGCAAGAGTTGGTCTAGTCAGAGCTGGTTTGATTCAAAGTTTGTTGCTTCAACAAATTCTTCTACAAATATTCAATGATGCATTGGATTATCTTATTTTCTTTCTTTATCCCTTTTATTTTGAATTTTATTTAAAAATTGATTATATTAGAAGTAGATTAATTTAATTTTAATTTTTGAAGCTTATTCTTATGATTATGTGTTTCATTTATTTTAAGTTTTAGAACAAACATTGCAATTTGCTATAATATTATGTTTCATAATGTAATGAATGTGATATATTGATAATTTCAAGGTAGCAAGCCTAGAATCTTGCTTTTATTTGATCTTTTGAAGTAATTTGTGCTATTAAATGTTCATATCTAATGATTAATTGAGAAATTAAGCTAGACCTTTAGTTCTTCATGTTCATATAGTGAAGTGAAACTCACCCTTGTAATAGTTATATGTAACCCTAAGTGATCCACATGCTTTCCCTTTTATATTATTTGATTTAAGACTTGATAATTGACATATTTTATTAATCAGGTTAGACTCCAAATACCATTGCTCATCTAGGATCATAAGTAGTGATCTATTGAACTCTACCTTTGGCATAAGGAACACATGGTACAACACTATTTCGTATAGGAGTGTATAATCCTCAAAAGTCTTGTAGAATCCTCAAAAGTCTAAAAGTGTGAGTATTGTCTCTAGGGCATAGGGATAACACTTGCGGTATTCTAGTGTTTGTGGCCTCACCTACATAAGAAACCATCAATTTTCAATCTAGTTTAACAACAACATCCAAAATATTTATCAAAATCCTTCCTAATCTAGTATACAAAAAAATCCACACCTTGGCAAAATTCCATCATGTTGAAAACACCACTATTTTGGGAAAATACCATTGGCATAAAAGTTCCATCTGAATACAATAATTCTAGCACAAAGCAATAACATTGTGTAGTAGTATTATTACTAAGAAAAAAGTGTTGCTCCTATTTTTATGTCTTATTTTTAACAAAATAATGGAAAACTTGAACAAATTTTTGGTGACATACCTAAATTTGCTCCCCTTCTCCAATGACTAGTAGTCGTATCCAGTCACTATGCTACATGGATTTTGCCTATTGAACCATCAAAATTAGGATAGTTTAAGAACATCTAGAGCTTCTTTATATGATTTTAAATTGTAATTTTTTATGTTACCCCCATCCATTTTGACCCCCCTCTAGGCCATTTTCATTTTTCAATCATCATTTGTCATATATCTAACTATGTGCATGATAGTCATATCGAGTTTTCTTGTTCAACCTAATTATTTATCAATAAATCAAGGGGATAAATAAGGGAATGACAATATTTAATGTTATTATAAAGATAATTTTTATACATAAACAATCATCTCATAAAATCCATTAATCATCCTAAATATTGAATCTAAATCATCATGTAAACAAGTTGTTACAAAATTGGAGCATGCTAACTAGTTCATCATTTGATGAATGCAATAAAAATAAACAAATATAGACACCCACTTTTGAGAAGATCATAAACTATGCAATAAATATAACATTTATGTTATCAATAATGAAAAACATCATAACTAAGAAATTAATCTAAAAATTGACCAAAATATGCATTTAATTATTTGAATAAAACATGTTGTACTTGAAGTAATAATGTCAAAAATGCTTCTAATGAAGGGGAATTACATAAAAATAATTATTTTCCCATGGAATTGAATTACCACTAATAATTTTCTACATTATCCCTAGGGATATTTAGCACCATTGTGCTTTAAATTCTAATGTTATTGCTTGATCATGAACCAAAAAAAAGAATTGTTAGCTAACTAACATCAACTACCTATTAGCATGATATTTTGTCTCCTCCACCATGTGCAAATATCCATGCAATTTTTATTAAATGTAAATCATATCCCATAATTGGAAATCACATACATATATTATCTCTTCCAATACAATTAGATTTATTGAATTTTTAATCAAATCTCATACAAATTAGCTAACTTCTAATTGCTCTTCATGTAGGGACCCAATAGATTCTTCAATTGTGCTCTTACCAATCCAATTCTCAGCTTGAAATTTTCTAGTCCCTCCTCCTTGGGATAAGTTATTCTTGAAAAATTTTAATGAATCTTTGAATCTTGAATATTGGGTTGGCAATATCAGAATCAATTTTTACAATAAGTACTTGGATCAATAATATTTAATAAATTATTGGTGATCTTGGATCTTTGAGCATGCAATATTTGGATTACCTTCAACATTGAATCCCTACCAAAACTATTTAAGAAGAGGATTAAGGTCTCTAAGTCATGGGTATATTAAAGTGAGGACTTCATCCACATCTATATGAGCCATAGGGGAAATTGATCTACTCATATCAAAGGCCTCTTAAGCTTTGCATCCATGTTTTATATATCTCCCTCTCTGATTATTTTCTTAGCATGTCTTATTCATTTAGCTATATTGGAACTTAGTTTAATTGCTTAGCTTATTCTCTTCCAGCATACTTTATTTTTCTAACTGATCTTGATCTCAAATATTTATTTGCTTTTATATTTAAAGTTTTAGTTTAAAATATTACAATCTTATTAGGATTTGATATTTGTTTAATGTTTTCTATTTAGTATGTTGGATGATTATTCATTATAAATGATCTTGAATCAATATCTTGATTTGCAATATCCATAGTTAGTAGTGCTACATCAAAGTGTCACTATCTAATCAAATCATATGACCTTTTTAGGGTAGGTAACTATACCCAAAAATACTTGAAATTATAGCTAGGGGCATAACTTTGTTTTTGGGACTCCATTTTGATCTGTTCAAGAGGAATTGGAATTTTTAGAGAGATAATTTTTTTTAGAATTCAAATCTATCATAGACATAGTTACCAAAAAAATTATAGAAACATTATCTACAAGCCCTAAAAAATGCAAAGCAAAGTTACTAAAAAAAGTGGTTTTTTAATTTTTAGATTTTCATAGCCAAAATACATATTTGGCCATGTTGACACATTAGTAGAAGATAAAACACAAAAGAATAAGTCATATGTATGTAATTTTTAATTAAATACACTTGTAACTCATGGAAGGTGAATCATGACATTTTTATATGGGTGAAATTATAACTTATGGAAGGTGAACTACCACTTTTCTATGTGGGTGACCTTCCATATTCAATGCGGTGGATTTCCCATAAACCAAAAATATTGCATAAAGAGAGATGCATACTTAATTAAAAATAGATGAGTAATGGAAACAATGTTATAGCCTCACATATATCCTTAGAGATTATATCCATTATATTCTATTTTTTAATAAAACCATTATGCTATTTTAGTTATATACTCATGTGTTCTAGTTTGTTATACTACATTATTTTTTAAATTTCATTATTTCTTGATATTCTTTAAGTCTTGATTTCAAAAAGAATATTTATGGTAATTTTAATATATTCTCTAATATTTAAAAAGAGTATCCAACCCAATTACTTTTCTCTTATCAGATCTTAGAATAGTGATTCAATTAATACATGCATATTAATTTTTACTTTTTGATAGAAGGAAAGGTTCTTTTACTAATAATTCTATGTTTTGGATCAATGGTGTTAGAGAAGTTTGTATTTTGAGTGTATATACATAAATAGGGGACAAGATATTATAATTTTAGGTATTAGATGCAAGATCCCTCATATTACCTTCCTTGTTATTCCAAATGATCTCAGGTGAGAAGTAGAATTGATAGCATAGAGATAGTTGATCCTTTCAAGGAGAATGTTGAATCAATCTCTCATAAAACAAAGGAATGAGATGGTGGACCAAAATTTCTCATATTATTCAATGAATCCCTAATACAAATTTCTCAACCTCCTTAACACAACATCTCACTATTCTAGCATTATCCAGTGCTCCCACACCTTTTAAGATGTAGATGATTTTTGATATTTATATTTTTAGAGGGAAAATTAATTTTTATGATCTAGAAAATTGGTTGGATCATCTATCTTTATACTTCTTTGTAAATAATTTCAACTATAGTGTAAAAAAAACTTTTGTACTTTTCAAAGCATCATTACCTATTCAAAATTGGTGGGAATCATGTTGTAAAAGGGTCAAGGAAGAGAATGAAGGTGAAGTAGATTTCACATGGGATTATTAAATGGAGGCTATCAAAGAAACATATTATCATGTTGGAGCCTATGAATTCTAATACATATGATGACAATAGTTGCATCAAGGTAAGGACCAATTTGTTCAATATTATCTTGATGTTTTCATTTAAAGGCAACACAAATTTACATCCAAGATACCAAACTGTATTAAATCATAAATTACCATAGTGGGCTATAATAGTACATTAAAGAGGATATTACCTCTTCAAATTTAAGGTATTGGGAGAGTCACACATACCTATTCAAAAATTAGAGCAAAATAACAAACACAAAAATAGAAAAAAGAGGAGAAACTAATAACAAAATTAGCACACTGAATGTCAACCAAAGAAATTAAAGAGTCTCCAAAGAATCAAGACAAAAAGGTTAGTCCCAAAATCATAATTGAAAGCAAAAAAAAACTCCCAAAAAAAGAACCGTACAAAGGCCAAGACTGGTAAATGGTGCAATTATCATAAAAGAAACCAATATTCAAGAGAGAAGTATTGAGTGGTTTAGTCACTTTTTGCTAAGTCCATAATCCTCTACATCCACTACACCACCAACTCCACATCCATAGGTTAATTATAGATGGAAGTGAATTGTTGAAGCTAAACCACTAGTGACCATTTCCACCACACATGATACACTAGAGAATTCAAAAGAGGAGTGTATATTTCAGTCATAAATATGGATCAAGGGTAAGTCATTATATTTCATTGTTGATAATGGGAGTCAAAATAATTTGATTTTTTCTTATACTATAAGGGATTTAAATCTGTCTATCACACCATATCCATAACCATATAATGTTGAATGGTTATAATTGATGCTATTAATTTGTATCACTCAGTAATATATTCTCTCTTATGCCATAAATACCTTCAAAGATGAAGTTTTGTGTTATATTATATCATGTGATGTTTATGATTTAATTTTGGCCAACCATTTATGTGGAAAAGGAATGGTGATTATGAGTCCAGGACTTAAAGTGTCATCATCACTATCGAAGGTTAATGTTATAGTATACCATAGGTATATCGTCATACATATATTTCCCTAATAAGGACTAAACAATGCAAGAAGATGATAGCCAAAAAAAAGGAAATTTATGATAATGATGATCAAACCATAAATCAAAAGGAGAACCATTACTACATATATCATAGGATTTGCATAGTAGAATTAGATGGCTAATATTGTAGTGGAATATTATGACTTGTTAAAATCAACAAGTTGTATCCACTTCATTGTAAGGTAAAGCATTCTATTAATCTAGTTCTTATTTCACCTTTTCTAATGCAAATATTTATCATAGACCAGTCCTTGAAAATGATGAAATTAAGAGGTAAATATAAGAATTAATTCAATAGGGATACATTATACCAGGTTCTTCACCATGTAGTAGTCCAATTGTTCTAGATCCAAATAAATAATATGGAGACTCTATTTTGACTATATATATTTGAATAAAATTATTGTGAAGAAGCACTATCCACTCCCTCTGATAGATGACTTGCTAGAATAGCTCTATGGTGCAAAGCTCTTTATCAAACTTGTTTTCAAACCTTTATATATTCAAATACCCATAGATCCCACTGATGTATGGAAGAGTGCATTCAAATCCAAGGAAAATTTTTGAGTAGATGGTTATACATTTTGGATTTACCAATACACCTCCCATATTCATAAGGATAATGGATGATATATTTTGTGTCTACACACTCATTTTTGGTAGTGTACTTAGATGACACTCTCATTTGTAGTAATATATGGAAGCAACATCTACAATATGTTTTATAGGTACTTTAGATTCCCCAAATACATACAATATATGCTAATTTGTAGAAGTGTTCATTGTTCATAATAAATATTCATTATATTTAGTATATTTTTGACAAAGTGGGATTCCATGTTGAGTATGAAAAATTCAAGTAATTAGATTTTTACCTATCCTAAATACTTTAATAGAGATTCATAAGTTTTTGGGTGTTTCCAATATATATCAAAGATTCATAACAAGTTTCTCACACATTGATTGGCCACTACACCAAGTGACCAAAGAAGATGCCAAATCTAAATTCCATTGGAGATATACATAACAAAGGATATTTGAGAGTTTGAAGAAACAAATGTGTTTAGCTTTGATACTTTTTTTCTTGATTTGAATCAAACTTTTGCAATACTAATTGATGCATTAGAGCACACATTGGATTTTTCCTCACATAACATGGGCATCAAATTACCTATCATAGTAAAATATGTAATGAAGCAATTAAAAATATCCAACATATGAAAAATATCTCTATGTCATTGTCTAAGCATGTTAGTAGAAGCATAGCATCTTTGGAAAGGAAACTATCATCTGCATAGATCATAGAGCTATGAGTTCATTTAGATGCAAAATAAACTAAGGAATGAAAGACATCAAAAGTAGGCCACATATCTACAATAATTTTATGAGACCATCAAGCACAAGAAAGGAAGTTCCAATTCAATAGTAGATTCTTTGAGCCAACATCCAATCATAACACTGACCACCATTATTGATTCTTGTAGGCATAATACTTCCAATTGGCCCACCTTATATGTAGTAGATTTTAATTTTGTGTATGAATTCCAAAATATTTGCTTGGGTAAGAATGTTTATAATTTTTATTTATAAGATAATGTCCTATAACATGGGACATATTTGTGCACTAGCTAATAAATACTCCAAGATGATTTGGGAAGCATACTTCAATAAACTAGTAGGTGATTTTAGGATGAAAAAACTGTTGGTGGTTCTTCAAAATTATTTTTACCAGCCCAAAGTGAGAAATTATGTTTAGAGGTACAACAAGTAACCCCTATGTTGTTTTGAAATCAACCAATTGTTAGCGAGGACTATATACACCATTAAAAATACCATCCAAGACTTGGGAATCTATCTCTATGGATTTCCTCTTAGGTTTACCTACATCTAATCATGGTAATAATTGTTTTTGTACTGGTTGAATGTTTCTCAAAAATGACTATCATGATTTATTATATGAAATCATTTTGTATTGAGAATACTCTTAAGCTCTATTTTAGTCATGTTTGAATCGATGTTGGCTTACTAAAATCCATTGTATCTAATAAGGATAATATATTTTTTAGCATATTTTAGTCCCTCATTTTATGAACACCAAGTTAACCATATCCATAACTTTCCATCCTTAGACTAAATTCTAAACAAGAGTTGTGGATTGATTAATTGTACATCTTCTTTGGACGTATAATTTCAAGCATCTATACACATGGGATGAGATCCTCCTCTACATTGAACATGGTTATAATCAATATCTGCATAACTCTATTAAAAATTAGCCTATTTTGTGTCTATTTTATGTTCCAACCCTTAGCACCTATTGATGTAGCTCTCTCTATGCACCCCATGAAATACTCACCTTGAGGATAAATAGAAGAAAAAAATGTAACACAATTTATGGAGTGAATTCAAAACATCTTATAAAATGTCCATGATATCTTGAAAATACATGAAAATAACATTGAGTTCCACAACAATTCAAGGTTGGATATAAGGTAGGGTAATTCCCTCAAAAATAGATACTTACAAGATGCCATAGGATCAATTTTGTTTTGCTATGGACTATACACCATTGCCAACAATAAGGCATAGAATTTCTTTGAATAACATCTTCCATATTATATTGGTTTGCAACCAATATTAAATGTTGAACTTCTTATGCCATATCACCCACATTTGTTGGATACCTCCATAGTACAAAAATAATTAGATATTAAAGAACTCAATTCAAATAGTCTAGTACTAGTTGTGGAGGATCAAATTATTGACACAAACAAAGACCACTATAATGAAAACAATTTAGATGTAAAGAGTCATCAAGGTAGGATAACTTGGTCACCAATGGGAATGGATCACAAAAATTAGATAAAGAAACAATTTTTTCATTTGAAGTCTATTGACTCCTAAAAGGCTAACCATATTTTGGGAGCCAAGTCCACATTTTCCCTTGGGACGCATAAGGTGGTGCACCCAAAATTTATCCTGTGCACTCCACCACAATGGAGCACACTCAAAACCACCTGGAGATGCAAGTCGTGCACCCCAAGCCAAGCCAATGTGCTCCACTCCAATGGAGCATGGAGTCTCTCGAGTGGGTGCACAAGGTTGTGTGCCTACCTCTAGCCAGTAAGCCCCATTGAAGGTGGGGGTGCACAACATCCCTTAGGGGTGCACAAGGTAGTATGCCCCACCAACATTCTATGCAATCCATAAGGAGGTGGAGCACATAAGAGTCCTTTGGAGCACACTAGGCCATGCACCCTACACACTCTGATGAAGCAAAGTGCACTCAAGCCTATGAAGGGCGCACAGGTTATGTGTCCTGAAGTCTGATGTGCACACCACCATGGAGTGCACTCAACCCATCCAAGCGCACAAGCTATGCACTCCCCATAGTAAAATGAGTGGAGCACACAACCTCAGTCGGGGCGCACAAGGTTGTGTGCTCCCTCCTAGTTGAATGTGCTCCACTCTCAGGTAAAGTGCATAACCTCAGTTGGGGTGCATAAGGATATGTGCCCCATATCGATTTGGTGCACCTCTCCCTTCATGACATGCAAGTGTTCAACATGAGTGCACAAGGTTGTGTGCCTATCTCAAGGTTTTGCGCTCCACTCTAGTGGAGCGTGTAGAGTCTATAAGAGCACACAACTCATGCACCCTAGTTAAATCAAGTGCACTCCACTCCCTTGGAGCACATGAAGGTTGCACAGGAACACAACCCTATGCACCTACCTAGAAAACTATGCACCACACTTCCAAAGAAGGTTCACATACTAGAATTAACCCCAATGTGCCTCAAGTGAGTGCATACCTACCTGTGCCCCACCTTAGCCAATGCTAAACCGCCACATGTCCTGGTCATTGTTCGTAACTGTAATTCATTCATTAGTACAAAGAGGTGATGGTTGATGTGGCACACCCGACAAATCCCAACAGCTCATGAAATGCAAAAATTGCATGTGTCATCTACCATATTTAATGTGCATGTTTTAAAAAGAAGGCGGTGTTCATTTTTTGCATCGTCTACGCATGAAGAACTACCTATCGATGAGGTCGAGCCTAGAGTAAAGCAAGGAGAGTACAAAGGAGAAATTACACCTAAGGAGGGGGTAAAAAATTTATGACTATTTGAGTAAGATGGCATCTACCAACTCTTCGGCCCCTGACACATTGCTCGTTCAAAACAGAATCAACAAAATTACCAAAGCATGGCCCATTAAAAAGAGGCTAGGGAGAGCACAAAACCCCAAGGTGTTTTAAACTCTGCCCAACTCTAGTAGGGATATCACTAAAGAATAGTAGAAATATGTGGAAGGAGTCACCATATACTCATTTGATCCCATGGATGAGGATAACCAGTGCCACCCAAAAATTCTAAGGGATCTCTATGTGCGAGCTTATCGAGACTGTAATAGACCTGCCCTTGTATGTAACAAATGGAGCATAAACCTAGGATGGTTAACTTGTCCAAAGGTATACCACTCTTATGATATGATGGCATGGCTCACCATATTCTATGATTCCAAAGTGTGCACCATCCAATATTTTAATGGTCAGACAGTGGCTCAGGTATCTGCTGATAGGATTCAAGAAGTTTTTGGCTTAGCCACTACCTCCAAGGTGGTGGATTTCAATATGTTGGCTCTTCAGGCCAATTATATGATGAATACAATATTCCCTTAGAGCTTATTTAAGAGAGGGAAGATGAGGCTAGCAAAATTCCCCATCAAGAAATTCATGCTCTATCCCTGGGTGCAATATTACACAGACATGATCAATCTAGCCCTAGGAGTGAAATATTTGGAGCCGATCACTAAGGAGGTGACATTTTTAATCCTCCAATGCAACCAGATGGACAAGACTCCTCTCTATCGATGGGAAGATGTTATCAGTGATAAAATGGATGAAGAACTATGACTGTTGTAGGAGGTCATATTGGCCAATAAAAGGGAGATGCCTCCCTTCTCATACTATTCATTTTTCATTCACCTATTCATAGCACAATTGGACAAGACCTTGGTGGCCCAAATGGGGGGTAAATGCATATATTTTATAGGATCAGTTGTTATGCATCCAGGAGGGGTGTTCCAGCTATACCACCTTCTTCGAGAAGGTCCTCACCATAGTACACTTTCGACTATGTGGGAATTTACCAGATAGAATCGGGGTGGGGGTTAGAGAGTTTCTACTCTAGGAGAAAGCAGGAGACTACTTTTATGTAGAATAATTCTCCTATATCAAAATTTATGGATCAAAACTACCCTTGAAGGCACTACCTTTTCACTACCTGACTTCCATTGCCATCCTTGAAATCACTCGGTAGATGGTCGAAGAAGTAAAAATTAGACACCTAAGGAAGAAAGGACCAGTAAGGTGGTTTCCCATTCCCTGTACAATGGGGTATTACACCTACCTTGGCCACTTTGCCCCATTGCGAGCCATATAGAATATGGACACCTACTGCTTCCCCGAGGTAACTTGGAGGGCCTATGACCTAGGTGGCCACCACAGGAGAGAAGTTATTGGCAAGTTGGCCCTTCTGGAAGTCACACACAGTAGTGATGATTTTGAATATGTCATGCAAGAGGCTTTGAAAAATAATCAAATGCTGGACTTGATATGGAGGATGCCTAAGTATCAGCGGACCTACATTGGATTTGAGGTTGTCTAGGATTACAATGCTTAACCTAAGCTACATCGAGGCTTGCTAGTGGACAAGATGGCCCCGTTGGTCCCAGTAGCCCCTCCTAAAGAATTTGAAGACCCCACTCTCCAACTAGATTAGCAAGATTCTGACCTATTTGAGATCATGATGAAAATAGTTGATGAGCAGGCCAATCTCCCCTCCTCTTCCAATTCCCCCATTACCACTTCAAAAAGGAAGGAGTTGGCCATTGGCTCTTCTAAGTAGACTGCCACCTCATTAGCACTAATTTTGATAAGTCCACGAGATCAAGGACAATTGGAAAAAATTCAATGCTCATTGTATTCTACCACCCTAGTGTTAAATTAAGAGGAGCATCAAATAAGACTAACGGTGATGAAAAATATAGTGCAATATGGGGGGCTATTTAATATTTTAAGGTGTTACAAAGTGTAAAGCCCCACACGGTCCCAAAATCATAAAAATTCTAGGACCGAATCCTCATAGCAAGAAGTGGAAAATTTTACGATGGCTAAGGTCACTGACACTTGCCAGTTCATAGTCGATGAGAAAGATCATATCCAGGATATAGAAGAACAAAGGTATCCAAGTAAGGGGATAGTCAAGCACAAGAAGATAGTTGGACAATAGACTACTGATATGCATGTGGCCTCTTTTAAAATCCCCCTACCACTTAGCATGGAAAGAGACCACTATGGATACAAACAAAGGAGTCATCCGAGCATCTACTGCACCCGTTCAAATGATGAAATCACAAATGGCTACTCAATCACAAGTGGTCGAAGCAATAGAAAAAGAAATTGAAGAATGGAAATCCAAGGCTGTCAAGGTTAAGCCACTACAACTCAAGGTCAAGTAGCTTCAGATAGAAGTTGAGAAGCTAAATATGATCGCTCCTTCCACTATGCAGACTAGCATCCAACTCGGGTCAGTAGATGAGCTAAAACAGGAAATGAAGGAGAAGATCCAACTCAAGATAACGTATTTGGAGTCCATCCTGATAGATATATATGTTTTCATATGAGTAGTATGTCTCATCAAGGATAACTTACATAATGGGAGGAAAAGGATAAATGCAATCATACCGATCTATAAGAGGTTTTAGGAGGACTACGTACACATTTATGGGATAACAACCACTCGGTCAGATGACTCCCTAAGCTTCTTTGCAAAATAAAATATCAAGGTCTCCCTATTTCTACAAAATGAGAAAAATTGGTTCCAATGGGGCAAAGAGGTGGCAGAATCCGAGTATGAGGCCAATGATGAGTTGTCTAACTACAGTATTTCCATTGAGGACTTTGGATGAACCCCGATTATCAAAGATTTTATTTTCCAAAAAATCTAAGATTTTGATTTAGAGTCTGGTGATAGGCTGTCTAAGCATTTCATGACCTTAGTGGAGATGGTAGACCGGTTGTGCGAATTTACCAATAATAATGGCAGTGGGCTAAGGATTAGATAGTTAAGGCCACACAAGATTTTAATCTACTTCCCTTCTCCTTAACATTTCACAATGAATCTTGGGCATTCATTGACCAACCTATTCAAAAACATAGGGTAGGAGTGGGGCCCATCGTTGCCACAACACATGCACCAAGAGGGCCACAACTACTAGCACAAGGTAGTACCAGCGGAGGTGTGTAGCCTCCACCTGCATGAAGGTAATGTGGGATACGTGGCCTTTTTTGAATGCACCATAGGTGTGGGTACAACATGATTATTCATGTTGGCAATTTTGGGTACTTTGGGTACATTGCCTTTGCTCAAGTATATAAGTTGTCATTGATGTCAAGAAGCTTTTGAAGGAATTTGATTTGATGTCAAATAATTTGTTTTGATGAAGGTTACGACATGACAGTTTCAAAGGTCTTTTGCAAACCCCAAGCTGACAGGTTCGAAAGAAAGAGCTCACTAAGGAAAAAAGTGTCGCGATATCGTGACATGTCGGGTTTTCACGACCCGAAGAAAAGAAAAGTGCTAAGGAGAAAAAGTGTCACGATATCGCGACATGTCGGGTTTTCACGATCCGAAGAAAAGAAAAGAGATAAGGAGGAAAAGTGTCACGATATCGCGACATGTCACATTTTCACGACTTAAGCAAGAGAGAGAAAGAAAGTTAAAAAAGTGTCACGATATCGTGACATGTCACATTTTCGCGACTTAAGAAGGAGAGAGAAAGCAAGTTAGAAAAGTGTCACAATTTCACAACATGTCGCAATTTCACGATAGGTTGCAAAGAAAACGTACGAAAAGTTGATAGCATCGCGATTTCACGACGGGTTACAAGGAAAGCGTACGAAAGCTAAAAGCGTCATGATTTCACGACGGGTTGCAAAGAATGCGTACGGATGCAGAAAGTGTCACGATTTCATGACAGGCAGAAAAGAAAGCAGATGGAAGCAGAAGTGTCACGATTTCACGATAGAAACTAAAAGCAGGTCTTCTATAGGAGAAGTGTCATGATTTCATGACAAAAGCAGAGAGGAAGGCTATGAAGACAGAAGTGTCACGATATCGTGACAAAAGTGAAGACGAAGTCTGCAGAGGCAGAAGTGTCACGATTTCACGACAAAAGCAAAAAGGAGGTCGACGAAGGGAGAAGTGTCGTGATATCATGACAAAAGCAAAGTTGATGCTGACAAAGACAGAAGTGTCGCGATATCGCGACAAGAGCTTAGTTGAAGTCGACAAAGGTTGAAGTGTCACGATATCGTGACAAAAGCCAAAAGAAAGTGTACGGTTGCAAAGGTGTCACGATATCGTGACATGTTGTAGTTTCACGGCAAAAGCTACAGAAGAGTTACAAGAGGCAGTTGAAGCCAACAAAGTTAAATGTGAGCCGACGAAGATTAGGGTTTGCAGTCGATGAAGTTTAGGGTTGTGCAATCGACTAAAGATCAGGGTTATAGTCGACTAAGATTAAGGTTTTGATCTTGAAAGTGTTATTATAAAAGGTAGGCTATTTTGAAGAGTTGGTGGGGTTGTTAGTTGCGACGTTCATAGATAGAGCGCAGAGTGAGAAGTTCGATCATCGAGAGCAGAGTGCAAAATTCGATCGAAGTGCATAGAGTGTGCGAAGACGATGCAGAGTGTGTGCAGAGAGACGACTGAGAGAAGTCGAAGTGCAGATGTAAGAGCAGGAAGATGTGTATGTTTCTTGAGCAGATTTGGACAGGTCCTAGTAGAGGACTTGTGAGCTGAGTTTGATAGTTCTATCAGAGAACTTGAGGACAGAGGTGCATTGGTTCTATGAGAAGAACCTGAGGACAAGTATTTGGCAAGTCTTTGAGAAGGCTTGTATGCAGAGGATTGATTTGTTCAAGAGTTGGACAGATCTGATAGATAGAGGAAGACTTGTACTAGACCGATTGACTGTGTTTGGTACAGGTTGTTGAGCTACTGTGGACGTGATCATAGAAGGCAGAGGTCTCTTAGGCTAAGCATTGAGGACAGGAGGTCTTCGGTGGAAAGGAGTTCCACATGTTTTGGCAAGAGGTAGAGGCAGTTGATCTTCTGAGGGATCATTTCTAGAGCAGAGGGGAAGGTATCTCCTTTGGGCCGAGGCTCATAAACATTGTAATTGGGAAGGATTCCCAAAGAACTTTGAGATAACTTTTAGAGAAAATTTTTTGTGGATGTAGCCCAACCATTTTGGGTGAACCACGTTAAAAATGGGTCTTCAATGTGTGATGCTTTCTGTCTTGATTAATGTTGTGTTGATGCCACTGCTATCTAAAGTTAAAATTATTAATTGGTTAAGTCTTATACTATTCACCCCCCTCTCAGTATAAGCTTGTGTTCTTCAATTGGTATCAGAGCGGGTCTCTCCAGAAAGAGCCTAACATCTTGGAGAAGGATCTATCAGAGGAACATACAGATTTAGAAAGAGATGAAGAGGTTGAGTTCGATCTCAAAGGTGAATTCTTCTTGGCTTTAAGAAAGCTTGAGAAATTCAGGGAAGAGAATTCTGTTCTCAAGCATCAATGTCAGGAAGAAGAGATAGCAAGATCAGAATTGTCTCAAAGTGTTATAGACTTCAAAATTCTAGCTGAAGAAGGGAAGAAGGTTGAACAGGTTCTGAAAGAGGCTCTAAAAGGAAAGGAAGCTGATTGCGAGAAACTAGAAGAAGAGGTTATGTCTCTTAGAGTGAAGTTGGAACAGTTGGCTCTCAGACAGAATACTCCATGTGAAAAGCAAAAGAAGGATGGTATCACCATTCATGAAACAGGGTCTTCGAGCAAGATCAATCTTCATCCTGAAGAGCGGTGGATTCTAGTTGGTCACAAGAAGAACAATCATCCAAGGCATCAAAACAGGTTACATAATACTTTCCATGGCTATTGTTTTTCCTGCAAGAAATTTGGTCACAAAGCTATGCATTGCAATAAGTCTTTGAATAGCCATAGTAAGGAAAATGTTAACTCTTTTGCACCTCTTATGAATAAAAATGTCATGTGTTACAAGTGCAAGAATTTTGGGCATATAGCAAGGATGTGCGGTTTGGATAGATCTAGCCTTGAGTTCACTAAAAAGAGAAATGAGATCAAATCTAAGTCAATGATAGTTCAAACTGCTTTTCATGCTCAAGACAAAGTAGAAAAATGGTATCTTGATAGTGGTTGTTCAAAACATATGACTGGTGAAAAGGAAAAGTTTTTGGTCTTAAAAGAAACAAACAGAGGAACAGTAAGTTTTGGAGATAATAGGTCAGCTAAAATCTATGGTAAAGGGACTCTTAGTTTGGATGGGAAATCCAAAATAGAAAATGTGCTTTATGTAGAAGGCCTAAGACATAATCTTCTAAGTGTGAGTCAACTTTGTGATCAAGGGCACATAGTATCTTTCTTTTTAGATAGATGTGAGATAAGTAAAGAAAAAAATGGAAAACTCATTGCGAGTGCTACAAGGACTCCAAACAATATTTACATGCTAAGTGAGATAAAAAGGGAAAAGTGTTTTCTAACTCAAGAAGATGAGAGTTGGCTATGGCATAAAATATTGGGGCATTTGAGCTTTGATAATCTTGTCAATATTAGTAACAAGGAAGCAGTTAGAGACTTGCCCAAAATAAAAAGGCCCCATAACATCATTTGCGGTCCTTGTCAACATGGAAAACAGACCAGAACCAGCTTTCAAATCAAAAGGGTATACTTCTTCAAAACCATTGGATCTTATTCATACCGATTTATGTGGCCCTACCAAAACTCAGAGCATTCAGGGAGAAAGCTACTTCATGTTGTTTATAGATGATTATTCTAGAATGACTTGGGTTACTTTTCTCAAAGAAAAATCTGAAGCTTTTGAAAAATTTAAAGCTTTCAAAGAAATGATTGAAAATGAGACTGACAAGAGAATCAAATGCTTAAGATCAGATAGAGGAGGAGAGTTCACTTCAAATGAATTTGTGGAATACTGTGAGCAACAAGGAATCAAAAGAGAATATTCAACGAAGCAAGAACTCCTCAACAAAATGGAGTAGTTGAAAGGAAAAATAGAACTATTGAAAATATGGCTAGAGCTATGTTAAATGAGTCAAAAATTTTAGATGGCTTTTGGAAAGAGGCGATCAAGACAATAGTCTACATTATCACCAGGGCCCAACTTAGAGTCAATCATCATAAAACTCCTTATGAGTTGTGGAAAGGAAGACCAACTACAGTAAAATACTTCAAAGTGTTTGGGAGTAAGTGCTTCATCAGAAGGGAAGATCAGAATTTGGGTAAGTTTGATCCTAGGTGTGATGAGGGAATCTTTCTTGGATATTCCAGCAAAAGCAAGGCCTACAGATGCTTCAACAAAAGAACTCATACAGTTGTAGAGAGCATAAATGTAACAGTTGATGAAAAGACAGGGATAAGAGAACCAGTCAAGGAACTCGATGATGAAATTTGTCAAGAAGAATTCAGAGAGGTTTCAGATGAAGAAGAGGAAAGACAACAACTGCTTCCCAAAACTCCTTCACGATATGTTCAGAAACATCATCCCAAATATTTGATCATTGGTGATCCAAATAGCAGGAAAACAAGAAGAAGAGTCATTCCTTCACATGATTCTACAAATGTTTCATTATTATCTCAGATTGAGCCAAAATATTTCAGTGAAGCATGTGCAGATAAGTTTTGGGTAAAAGCAATGGATGAAGAGCTAAATCAAATAGAGAAAAGTGAAACTTGGGAATTGGTTCCAAGACCTAAGGACAAGAATGTCATTGGCACAAAATGGATATTCAGAAATAAACTCAATGAGGATGGAAAGATTGTCAGAAACAAAGCTAGGTTAGTCTGCAAAGGTTATGCTCAAGTAGAAGGTGTTGATTTCGAAGAGACGTTTGCTCCTGTTGCTCGTCTTGAAGCAATCAAAATGTTTTTGGCCCTTTCAAGCTTCAAATCATTCAAGGTATATCAAATGGATGTAAAGTCAGCTTTTCTAAATGGGGTGTTGGTAGAAGAAGTCTACATAGAACAACCAGAAGGAGTGTCTCTCTCAGAACAGTCAGACTATGTGTGTAAACTAAAAAAGGCCTTGTATGGGTTAAAGCAAGCACCTAGGGCTTGGTACTCAAGACTTGATAGGTATCTTCATGAGCAAGGTTTCAGGAAAGGTGTGGCAGATAGCAATTTGTATATTAAGGATGAAGGTGATGATATGTTGATTATGGTTGTCTATGTTGATGATATTATTTTTGGGAGAAATAATACTTAGATGTGGAAAGATTTTGTTAACACCATGCAAAGGAATTTGAGATGTCTATGATTGGAGAGCTGTCATTCTTTTTAGGTCTTCAGATTGCTCAATCAAAAGATGGTGTATTTCTCTCTCAAGGGAAGTATATCAAAGAAATGTTGAAGAAATTTGGGATGATGGACAGCAAACCAGTATGTACTCCAATGATTACAGGGTGCAAGATGAGTAAAGATGATGAATCTCCAGCGGCAGATCAAAAGTTGTACAGATCAATGATTGGCAGTTTATTATATGTTACAGCTACTAGACCAGATATCATGCAGGCAGTTGGGTTAGTAGCAAGATTTCAGGCAGCTCCAAAATATTCTCATGTTATAGCAGTTAAGAGGATATTCAGATATCTGAAGGGCACTATGGACTTTGGGCTTTGGTATCCCAAAGGTAATGATTTCACCCTCACAGCTTATACAGATGCAGATTGGGCAGGCAATATTGATGATAGGAAAAGCACTAGTGGTGGAGCATTCTTTCTGGGAAAGAGTTTGGTTTCTTGGCTAAGTAAGAAACAACCTTCAGTTTCCTTATCTACAGTAGAGGCTGAATACATAGCAACAAGTGGCTGGGTGTACACAGGTTTTATGGATGAAAACCACCTTGGAGGATTTCAAAGTCAAGCATGAACAACCCATCTCCATACTTTGTGATAATACAAGTGCCATAAGTATTTCCAAAAATCCGGTAATGCACTCAAGGACAAAGCATATTTCCATCAAGTATCACTTTCTAAGGGAGAAAGTGCAAGACAAGCAAGTCAAGCTAGAGTATGTGTCTACTAAAGAGCAGATTGCAGATATCTTCACCAAACCTCTTCCAAGAGATACGTTTGAGTATCTAAGGGAGAAATTGGGAGTTGTACTCCCACCCCAGAATTAATCACCTCATCGGGAGGTGGGGGAGGGACCAAGCTAAGAGGCTCATTCTTAGTCCCGAGCCCCAAAGGTGACCCTTTGCCATTGATGACAAAGGGGGAGAGATATGAGTAAGGGGGAGAGCTTCAAGTGAAGAGGAAAGCTTCAAGTCAGGGGGAGCAAAACTTCAAAGGAAGATTCTAAGTTGTTAGCACAGTTGGTTTTAGTTTTGGCTCTTGAGAAGTGTTTTTAGTAAAGGTTTGCCATCAATGACAAAGGGGGAGATTGTTGGCAATTTTGGGTACTTTGGGTACATTGCCTTTGCTCAAGTGTATAAGTTGTCATTGATGTCAAGAAGCTTTTGAAGGAATTTGATTTGATGTCAAATAATTTGTTTTGATGAAGGTTACGACATGACAGTTTCAAAGGTCTTTTGCAAACCCCAAGTGACAGGTTTGAAAGAAAAGTTCTAAGGCAAAAAAGTGTCACGATATCGTGACATGTTGGGTTTTCACGACCCAAAGAAAAGAAAAGCACTAAGGAGAAAAAGTGTCGCGATATCGTGACATGTCGGGTTTTCACTTCTTGAAGAAAGAAAAGAGCTAAGGAGGAAAAGTGTCGCGATATCGTGACATGTCACATTTTTGTGACTTAAGTAGGAGAGAGAAAGCAAGTTAGAAAAGTGTCACGATATCGTGACATGTCACATTTTCATGACTTAAGCAGGAGAGAGAAAGCAAGTTAGAAAAGTGTCACGATTTTGCGACATGTCAAAGGCAAAGAAAAGTAAAATTGATAGCATCATGATTTTGCGACGGGTTACAAGGAAAGCAAAGAAAAGTATCATGATTTCATGGGTGCAAAGAATGTACAGATGAAAGTGTCATGATTTCGATAGGTAAAAGAAAAAGACAAAAGCAGAAGTGTCACGATTTCATGATGAAATTGAAAGTATGTCTTCTATAGGAGAAGTGTCATGATTTCATGACAAAAGTAGAGAGGAAGGCTATGAAGACAAAGTGTCATGATATCATGATAGAAGTGAAGACGAAGTCTGCAGAGGCAGAAGTGTCATGATTTCATGACAAAAGTAGAAAGGAGGTCGACGAAGGGAGAAGTGTCACGATATCATGACAAAAGCAAAGTTGATGTTGACAAAGATAGAAGTGTCACGATATCGTGACAAGAGCTTAGTTGAAGTCAACAAAGGCTGAAGTGTCACGATATCGTGACAAAAGCCAAAAGAAAGTGTATGGTTGCAAAGGTGTCACGATATCGTGACATGTTGTAGTTTCACGACAAAAGCTATAGAAGAGTTACAGAGGCATTGAAGCCGACAAAGTTAAATGTGAGTCCGACAAAGATTAGGGTTTGCAAATGAAGTTTAGGGTTGTGCAGTCAACTAAATATTAGGGTTACAACTGACTAAGATTAAGGTTTTGATCTTGAAAGTGTTATTATAAAAGGTAGGTTATTTTGAAGAGTTGGTGTAGTTGTTAGTTGCGATGTTCGCAGATAGAGTGCAGAGTGAGAAGTTCGATCGTCGAGAGCAGAGTGCAAAATTTGATCGAAGTGCGTAGAGTGTGCAAAGACAGTGCAGAGTGTGTGTAGAGAGATGACTAAGAGAAGACGAAGTGTGGATGTAAGAGCACAGAAGATGTGTATGTTTCTTGAGCAGATTTGATAGGTCCTAGCAGAGGACTTGTGAGCTGAGTTTGATAGTTCTATCAGAGAACTTGAGGACAAAGGTGCATTGGTTCTATGAGAAGAACCTAAGGATAGATTTGGCAAGTCTTTGAGAAGGCTTGTATGTAGAGGATTGATTTGTTCAAGAGTTGGATAGATCTGATAGATAAAGGAATACTTGTACTAGACATTGTTTGGTAAAGTTGTTGAGCTACTGTGGACATGATCATAGAAGGCAGAGGTCTCTTAGGCTAAGCATTGAGGATAGGAGGTCTTCGGTGGAAAGGAGTTCCACGTGCTGGCAAGAGGTAGAGGCAGTTGATCTTCTGAGGGATCATTTCCAGAGCAGAGGGGAAGGTATCTCCTTTGGGTCGAGGCTCATAAACATTGTAATTGGGAAGGATTCCCAAAGAACTTTGAGATAACTTTTAGAGAAAAGTTTTTGTGGACGTAGCCCAACCATTTTGGGTGAACCACGTTAAAAATGGGTCTTCAATGTGTGATGCTTTCTGTCTTGATTAATGTTGTGTTGATGCCACTTTGCTATCTAAAGTTAAAATTATTAATTGGTTAAGTCTTATACTGTTCACCCCCCTCTCAGTATAAGCTTGTGTTCTTCAATTGGTATCAGATCGGGTCTCTCCAGAAAGAGCCTAACAGCTTGGAGAAGGATCTATCAGAGGAACATACAGATTCAGAAAGAGATGAAGAGGTTGAGTTCGATCTCAAAGGTGAATTCTTCTTGGCTTTAAGAAAGCTTGAGAAATTTAGGGAAGAGAATTTTGTTCTCAAGCATCAATGTCAGGAAGAAGAGATAGCAAGATCAGAATTGTCTCAAAGTGTTATAGACTTCAAAATTCTAGCTGAAGAAGGGAAGAAGGTTGAATAGGTTCTGACAGAGGCTCTAAAAGGAAAGGAAGCTTGATTGCGAGAAACTAGAAGAAGAGGTTATGTCTCTTAGAGTGAAGTTGGAACAGTTGGCTCTCAGACAGAATACTCCGTGTGAAAAGCAAAAGAAGGATGGTATCACCATTCATGAAACAGGGTCTTCGAGCAAGATCAATCTTCATCCTGAAGAGCGGTGGATTCCAGTTGGTCACAAGAAGAACAATCATCCAAGGCATCAAAACAGGTTACATAATACTTTCCATGGCTATTGTTTTTCCTACAAGAAATTTGGTCACAAAGCTATGCATTGCAATAAGTCTTTGAATAGCCATAGTAAGGAAAATGTTAACTCTTTTGCACCTCTTATGAATAAAAATGTCATGTGTTACAAGTGCAAGAATTTTGGGCATATAGCAAGGATGTGCGGTTTGGATAGATCTAGCCTTGAGTTCACTAAAAAGAGAAATGAGATCAAATCTAAGTCAATGATAGTTCAAACTGCTTTTCATGCTCAAGACAAAGTAGAAAAATGGTATCTTGATAGTGGTTGTTCAAAACATATGACTGGTGAAAAGGAAAAGTTTTTGGTCTTAAAAGAAACAAACAGAGGAACAGTCAGTTTTGGAGATAACAGGTCAGCTAAAATCTGTGGTAAAGGGACTCTTAGTTTGGATGGGAAATCCAAAATAGAAAATGTGCTTTATGTAGAAGGCCTAAGACATAATCTTCTAAGTGTGAGTCAACTTTGTGATCAAGGGCACATAGTATCTTTCTTTTCTGATAGATGTGAGATAAGTAAAGAAAAAAATGGAAAACTCATTGCGAGTGCTACAAGGACTCCAAACAATCTTTACATGCTAAGTGAGATAAAAAGGGAAAAGTGTTTTCTAACTCAAGAAGATGAGAGTTGGCTATGGCATAAAATATTGGGGCATTTGAGCTTTGATAATCTTGTCAATATTAGTAACAAGGAAGCAGTTAGAGACTTGCCCAAAATAAAAAGGCCCCATAACATCATTTGCGGTCCTTGTCAACATGGAAAACAGACCAGAACCAGTTTCAAATCAAAAGGGTATACTTCTTCAAAACCATTGGATCTTATTCATACTGATTTATGTGGCCCTACCGGAACTCGGAGCATTCAGGGAGAAAGCTACTTCATGTTGTTTATAGATGATTATTCTAGAATGACTTGGGTTACTTTTCTCAAAGAAAAATCTGAAGCTTTTGAAAAATTTAAAGCTTTCAAAGAAATGATTGAAAATGAGACTGACAAGAGAATCAAATGCTTAAGATCAGATAGAGGAGGAGAGTTCACTTCAAATGAATTTGTGGAATACTGTGAGCAACAAGGAATCAAAAGAGAATATTCAGCAACAAGAACTCCTCAACAAAATGGAGTAGTTGAAAGGAAAAATAGAACTATTGAAAATATGGCTAGAGCTATGTTAAATGAGTCAAAAATTTTAGATGGCTTTTGGAAAGAGGCAGTCAGTACAGCAGTCTACATTATCACCAGGGCCCAACTTAGAGTCAATCATCATAAAACTCCTTATGAGTTGTGGAAAGGAAGACCAACTACAATAAAATACTTCAAAGTGTTTGGGAGTAAGTGCTTCATCAGAAGGGAAGATCAGAATTTGGGTAAGTTTGATCCTAGGTGTGATGAGGGAATCTTTCTTGGATATTCCAGCAAAAGCAAGGCCTACAGATGCTTCAACAAAAGAACTCATACAGTTGTAGAGAGCATAAATGTAACAGTTGATGAAAAGACAGGGATAAGAGAACCAGTCAAGGAACTCAGTGATGAAATTTGTCAAGAAGAATTCAGAGAGGTTTCAGATGAAGAAGAGGAAAGACAACAACTGCTTCCCAAAACTCCTTCACGATATGTTCAGAAACATCATCCCAAATATTTGATCATTGGTGATCCAAATAGCGAGGCAAACAAGAAGAAGAGTCATTCCTTCACATGATTCTACAAATGTTTCATTATTATCTCGGATTGAGCCAAAATATTTCAGTGAAGCATGTGCAGATAAGTTTTGGGTAAAAGCAATGGATGAAGAGCTAAATCAAATAGAGAAAAGTGAAACTTGGGAATTGGTTCCAAGACCTAAGGACAAGAATGTCATTGGCACAAAATGGATATTCAGAAATAAACTCAATGAGGATGGAAAGATTGTCAGAAACAAAGCTAGGTTAGTCTGCAAAGGTTATGCTCAAGTAGAAGGTGTTGATTTCGAAGAGACGTTTGCTCCTGTTGCTCGTCTTGAAGCTATCAGAATGTTTTTGGCCCTTTCAAGCTTCAAATCATTCAAGGTATATCAAATGGATGTAAAGTCAGCTTTTCTAAATGGGGTGTTGGTAGAAGAAGTCTACATAGAACAGCCAGAAGGAGTGTCTCTCTCAGAATAGTCAGACTATGTGTGTAAACTAAAAAAGGCCTTGTATGGGTTAAAGCAAGCACCTAGGGCTTGGTACTCAAGACTTGACAGGTATCTTCATGAGCAAGGTTTCAGGAAAGGTGTGGCAGATAGCAATTTGTATATTAAGGATGAAGGTGATGATATGTTGATTATGGTTGTCTATGTTGATGATATTATTTTTGGGGGAAATAATACTCAGATGTGCAAAGATTTTGCTAACACCATGCAGAAGGAATTTGAGATGTCTATGATTGGAGAGCTGTCATTCTTTTTAGGTCTTCAGATTGCTCAATCAAAAGATGGTGTATTTCTCTCTCAAGGGAAGTATATCAAAGAAATGTTGAAGAAATTTGGGATGATGGACAGCAAACCAGTATGTACTCCAATGATTACAGGGTGCAAGATGAGTAAAGATGATGAATCTCCAGTGACAGATCAAAAGTTGTACAGATCAATGATTGGCAGTTTATTATATGTTACAGCTACCAGACCAGATATCATGCAGGCAGTTGGGTTAGTAGCAAGATTTCAGGCAGCTCCAAAATATTCTCATGTTATAGCAGTTAAGAGGATATTCAGATATCTGAAGGGCACTATGGACTTTGGGCTTTGGTATCCCAAAGGTAATGATTTCACCCTCACAGCTTATACAGATGCAGATTGGGCAGGCAGTATTGATGACAGGAAAAGCACTAGTGGTGGAGCATTCTTTCTGGGAAAGAGTTTGGTTTCTTGGCTAAGTAAGAAACAACCTTCAGTTTCCTTATCTACAGTAGAGGTTGAATACATAGCAGCAATGGCTGGGTGTACACAGGTTTTATGGATGAAAACCACCTTGGAGGATTTCAAAGTCAAGCATGAACAACCCATCTCCATACTTTGTGATAATACAAGTGCCATAAGTATTTCCAAAAATCCGGTAATGCACTCAAGGACAAAGCATATTTCCATCAAGTATCACTTTCTAAGGGAGAAAGTGCAAGACAAGCAGGTCAAGCTAGAGTATGTGTCTACTAAAGAGCAGATTGCAGATATCTTCACCAAACCTCTTCCAAGAGATACGTTTGAGTATCTAAGGGAGAAATTGGGAGTTGTACTCCCACCCCAAAATTAATCACCTCATCGGGAGGTGGGGGAGGGACCAAGCTAAGAGGCTCATTCTTAGTCCCGAGCCCCAAAGGTGACCCTTTGCCATTGATGACAAAGGGGGAGAGATATGAGTAAGGGGGAGAGCTTCAAAGTGAAGAGGAAAGCTTCAAGTCAGGGGGAGCAAAACTTCAAAGGAAGATTCTTAGTTGTTAGCACAGTTGGTTTCAGTTTTGGCTCTTGAGAAGTGTTTTTAGTAAAGGTTTGCCATCAATGACAAAGGGGGAGATTGTTGGCAATTTTGGGTACTTTGGGTACATTGCCTTTGCTCAAGTATATAAGTTGTCATTGATGTCAAGAAGCTTTTGAAGGAATTTGATTTGATGTCAAATAATTTGTTTTGATGAAGGTTACGACATGACAGTTTCAAAGGTCTTTTGCAAACCCCAAGTTGACAGGTTCGAAAGAAAAGTGCTAAGGAAAAAAAGTGTCACGATATCGCGACATGTCAGGTTTTCATGACCCGAAGAAAAGAAAAGCGCTAAGGAGAAAAAGTGTCACGATATCGCGACATGTCGGGTTATTCGAAGAACAGAAAAGAGCTAAGGAGGAAAAGTGTCGCGATATCGCGACATGTCATATTTTGTGACTTAAGCAGGAGAGAGAAAGCAAGTTAGAAAAGTGTCACGATATCGTGACATGTCATAATTTTGCGACTCAAAGAGCAAGAGAAAAGTGTCGATGAAAGAAAAGAAAGTGATTTAGGGTTACAAGGAAAGCGTATGGAAGTGAAAGCGTCACGATTTCATGATGGGTTGCAAAGAATGCGTACGGATGCAGAAAGTGTCATGATTTCACGATAGGCAAAAAAGAAAGCAGACGAAAGTAGAAGTGTCACGATTTCATGACAGAAACTGAAAGTAGGTCTTCTATAGGAGAAGTGTCATGATTTCATGACAAAAGCAGAGAGGAAGGCTATGAAGATAGAAGTGTCACGATATCATGATAGAAGTGAAGATGAAGTCTGCAGAGGCAGAAGTGTCATGATTTCATGACAAAAGCAGAAAGGAGGTCGATGAAGGGTGATATCACGACAAAAGCAAAGTTGATGCTGACAAAGACAGAAGTGTCACGATATCGCGACAAGAGCTTAGTTGAAGTCGACAAAGGCTGAAGTGTCACGATATCATGACAAAAGCCAAAAGAAAGTGTACGGTTGCAAAGGTGTCATGATATCGTGACATGTTGTAGTTTCACGGCAAAAGCTATAGAAGAGTTACAGAGGCAGTTGAAGCCGACAAAGTTAAATGTGAGTCGACGAAGATTAGGGTTTGCAATCGATGAAGTTTAGGGTTGTGCAATCGACTAAAGATTAGGGTTACAGCTGACTAAGATTAAGGTTTTGATCTTGAAAGTGTTATTATAAAAGGTAGGCTATTTTGAAGAGTTGGAGGGTTGTTAGTTGCGACGTTCACAGATAGAGCGCGGAGTGAGAAGTTCGATCATCGAGAGCAGAGTGCAAAATTCGATCGAAGTGCACAGAGTGTGCGAAGACAGTGCAGAGTGTGTAGAGAGACGACTGAGAGAAGACGAAGTGCGGCTGTAAGAGCACAGAAGATGTGTATGTTTCTTGAGCAGATTTGGACAGGTCCTAGCAGAGGACTTGTGAGCTGAGTTTGATAGTTCTATCAGAGAACTTGAGGACAGAGGTGCATTGGTTCTATGAGAAGAACCTGAGGATAGATTTGGCAAGTCTTTGAGAAGGCTTGTATGTAGAGGATTGATTTGTTCAAGAGTTGGACAGATCTGATAGACAGAGGAAGACTTGTACTAGACCGACTGACTATGTTTGGTACAGGTTGTTGAGCTACTGTGGACGTGATCATAGAAGGCAGAGGTCTCTTAGGCTAAGCATTGAGGACAGGAGGTCTTCGGTGGAAAGGAGTTCCACGTGCTGGCAAGAGGTAGAGGCAGTTGATCTTCCGAGGGATCATTTCCAGAGCAGAGGGGAAGGTATCTCCTTTGGGCCGAGGCTCATAAACATTGTAATTGGGAAGGATTCCCAAAGAACTTTGAGATAACTTTTAGAGAAAAGTTTTTGTGGACGTAGCCCAACCATTTTGGGTGAACCACGTTAAAAATGGGTCTTCAATGTGTGATGCTTTCTGTCTTGATTAATGTTGTGTTGATGCCACTGCTATCTAAAGTTAAAATTATTAATTGGTTAAGTCTTATACTGTTCACCCCCCCTCTCGATATAAGCTTGTGTTCTTCAATTGGTATCGAGCGGGTCTCTCCAGAAAGAGCCTAACGAGCTTGGAGAAGGATCTATCAGAGGAACATACAGATTCAGAAAGAGATGAAGAGGGTGAGTTCGATCTCAAAGGTGAATTCTTCTTGGCTTTAAGAAAGCTTGAGAAATTCAGGGAAGAGAATTCTGTTCTCAAGCATCAATGTCAGGAAGAAGAGATAGCAAGATCAGAATTGTCTCAAAGTGTTATAGACTTCAAAATTCTAGTTGAAGAAGGGAAGAAGGTTGAACAGGTTCTGACAGAGGCTCTAAAAGGAAAGGAAGCTGATTGCGAGAAACTAGAAGAAGAGGTTATGTCTCTTAGAGTGAAGTTGGAACAGTTGGCTCTCAGATAGAATACTCCGTGTGAAAAGCAAAAGAAGGATGGTATCACCATTCATGAAACAGGGTCTTCGAGCAAGATCAATCTTCATCCTGAAGAGCGGTGGATTCCAGTTGGTCACAAGAAGAACAATCATCCAAGGCATCAAAACAGGTTACATAATACTTTCCATGGCTATTGTTTTTCCTGCAAGAAATTTGGTCACAAAGCTATGCATTGCAATAAGTCTTTGAATAGCCATAGTAAGGAAAATGTTAACTCTTTTGCACCTCTTATGAATAAAAATGTCATGTGTTACAAGTGCAAGAATTTTGGGCATATAGCAAGGATGTGCAGTTTGGATAGATCTAGCCTTGAGTTCACTAAAAAGAGAAATGAGATCAAATCTAAGTCAATGATAGTTCAAACTGCTTTTCATGCTCAAGACAAAGTAGAAAAATGGTATCTTGATAGTGGTTGTTCAAAACATATGACTGGTGAAAAGGAAAAGTTTTTGGTCTTAAAAGAAACAAACAGAGGAACAATCAGTTTTGGAGATAACAGGTCGACTAAAATCTGTGGTAAAGGGACTCTTAGTTTGGATGGGAAATCCAAAACAGAAAATGTGCTTTATGTAGAAGGCCTAAGACATAATCTTCTAAGTGTGAGTCAACTTTGTGATCAAGGGCACATAGTATCTTTCTTTTCAGATAGATGTGAGATAAGTAAAGAAAAAAATGGAAAACTCATTGCGAGTGCTACAAGGACTCCAAACAATCTTTACATGCTAAGTGAGATAAAAAGGGAAAAGTGTTTTCTAACTCAAGAAGATGAGAGTTGGCTATGGCATAAAATATTGGGGCATTTGAGCTTTGATAATCTTGTCAATATTAGTAACAAGGAAGCAGTTAGAGACTTGCCCAAAATAAAAAGGCCCCATAACATCATTTGCGGTCCTTGTCAACATGGAAAACAGACCAGAACCAGTTTCAAATCAAAAGGGTATACTTCTTCAAAACCATTGGATCTTATTCATACTGATTTATGTGGCCCTACCGGAACTCGGAGCATTCAGGGAGAAAGCTACTTCATGTTGTTTATAGATGATTATTCTAGAATGACTTGGGTTACTTTTCTCAAAGAAAAATCTGAAGCTTTTGAAAAATTTAAAGCTTTCAAAGAAATGATTGAAAATGAGACTGACAAGAGAATCAAATGCTTAAGATCGGATAGAGGAGGAGAGTTCACTTCAAATGAATTTGTGGAATACTGTGAGCAACAAGGAATCAAAAGAGAATATTCAACGACAAGAACTCCTCAACAAAATGGAGTAGTTGAAAGGAAAAATAGAACTATTGAAAATATGGCTAGAGCTATGTTAAATGAGTCAAAACTTTTAGATGGTTTTTGGAAAGAGGCAGTCAGTACAACAGTCTACATTATCACCAGGGCCCAACTTAGAGTCAATCATCATAAAACTCCTTATGAGTTGTGGAAAGGAAGACCAGCTACAGTAAAATACTTCAAAGTGTTTGGGAGTAAGTGCTTCATCCGAAGGGAAGATCAGAATTTGGGTAAGTTTGATCCTAGGTGTGATGAGGGAATCTTTCTTGGATATTCCAACAAAAGCAAGGCCTACAGATGCTTCAACAAAAGAACTCATACATTTGTAGAGAGCATAAATGTAATAAGTTGATGAAAAGACAGGGATAAGAGAACCAGTCAAGGAACTCAGTGATGAAATTTGTCAAGAAGAATTCAGAGAGGTTTCAGATGAAGAAGAGGAAAGACAACAACTGCTTCCCAAAACTCCTTCATGATATGTTCAGAAACATCATCCCAAAGATTTGATCATTGGTGATCCAAATAGCAAGCAAACAAGAAGAAGAGTCATTCCTTCACATGATTCTACAAATGTTTCATTATTATCTCAGATTGAGCCAAAAGATTTCAGTGAAGCATGTGCAGATAAGTTTTGGGTAAAAGCAATGGATGAAGAGCTAAATCAAATAGAGAAAAGTGAAACTTGGGAATTGGTTCCAAGACCTAAGGACAAGAATGTCATTGGCACAAAATGGATATTCAAAAATAAACTCAATGAGGATGGAAAGATTGTCAGAAACAAAGCTAGGTTAGTCTGCAAAGGTTATGCTCAAGTAGAAGGTGTTGATTTCGAAGAGACGTTTGCTCCTGTTGCTCGTCTTGAAGCAATCATAATGTTTTTGGCCCTTTCAAGCTTCAAATCATTCAAGGTATATCAAATGGATGTAAAGTCAGCTTTTCTAAATGGGGTGTTGGTAGAAGAAGTCTACATAGAACAGCCAGAAGGAGTGTCTCTCTCAGAACAGTCAGACTATGTGTGTAAACTAAAAAAGGCCTTGTATGGGTTAAAGCAAGCACCTAGGGCTTGGTACTCAAGACTTGACAGGTATCTTCATGAGCAAGGTTTCAGGAAAGGTGTGGCAGATAGCAATTTGTATATTAAGGATGAAGGTGATGATATGTTGATTATGGTTGTCTATGTTGATGATATTATTTTTGGGGGAAATAATACTCAGATGTGCAAAGATTTTGCTAACACCATGCAGAAGGAATTTGAGATGTCTATGATTGGAGAGCTGTCATTCTTTTTAGGTCTTCAGATTGCTCAATCAAAAGATGGTGTATTTCTCTCTCAAGGGAAGTATATCAAAGAAATGTTGAAGAAATTTGGGATGATGGACAGCAAACAAGTATGTACTCCAATGATTACAGGGTGCAAGATGAGTAAAGATGATGAATCTCCAGCGGCAGATCAAAAGTTGTACAGATCAATGATTGGCAGTTTATTATATGTTACAGCTACCAGACCAGATATCATGCAGGCAGTTGGGTTAGTAGCAAGATTTCAGGCAGCTCCAAAATATTCTCATGTTATAGCAGTTAAGAGGATATTCAGATATCTAAAGGGCACTATGGACTTTGGGCTTTGGTATCCCAAAGGTAATGATTTCACCCTCACAGCTTATACAGATGCAGATTGGGCAAGCAGTATTGATGACAGGAAAAGCACTAGTGGTGGAGCATTCTTTCTGGGAAAGAGTTTGGTTTCTTGGCTAAGTAAGAAACAACCTTCAGTTTCCTTATCTACAACAGAGGCTGAATACATAGCAGCAGTGGTCGGGTGTACACAGGTTTTATGGATGAAAACCACCTTGGAGGATTTCAAAGTCAAGCATGAACAACCCATCTCCATACTTTGTGATAATACAAGTGCCATAAGTATTTCCAAAAATCCGGTAATGCACTCAAGGACAAAGCATATTTCCATCAAGTATCACTTTCTAAGGGAGAAAGTGCAAGACAAGCAGGTCAAGCTAGAGTATGTGTCTACTAAAGAGCAGATTGCAGATATCTTCACCAAACCTCTTCCAAGAGATACGTTTGAGTATCTAAGGGAGAAATTGGGAGTTGTACTCCCACCCCAAAATTAATCACCTCATCGGGAGGTGGGGGAGGGACCAAGCTAAGAGGCTCATTCTTAGTCCCGAGCCCCAAAGGTGACCCTTTGCCATTGATGACAAAGGGGGAGAGATATGAGTAAGGGGGAGAGCTTCAAAGTGAAGAGGAAAGCTTCAAGTCAGGGGGAGCAAAACTTCAAAGGAAGATTCTCAGTTGTTAGCACAGTTGGTTTCAGTTTTGGCTCTTGAGAAGTGTTTTCAGTAAAGGTTTGCCATCAATGACAAAGGGGGAGATTGTTGGCAATTTTGGGTACTTTGGGTACATTGCCTTTGCTCAAGTATATAAGTTGTCATTGATGTCAAGAAGCTTTTGAAGGAATTTGATTTGATGTCAAATAATTTGTTTTGATGAAGGTTACGGCATGACAGTTTCAAAGGTCTTTTGCAAACCCCAAGCCGACAGGTTCGAAAGAAAGAGCTCTAAGGAAAAAGTGTCACGATATCATGACATGTCGGGTTTTCATGACCCAAAGAAAAGAAAAGCGCTAAGGAGAAAAAGTGTCACGATATCATGACATGTCGAGTTTTCATGACCCGAAGAACAGAAAAGAGCTAAGGAGGAAAAGTGTCACGATATCGCGACATGTCGCATTTTTGCGACTTAAGTAGGAGAGAGAAAGCAAGTTAGAAAAGTGTCACGATATCGTGACATGTCGACATTTTCGACTTAAAGAGAGAGAAAGCAAGTTAGAAAAGTGTCAGATTTTAATGTGAGGAAAGAAAAGTAGAAAAGTTGATAGCGTCATGATTTTGCGATGGGTTACAAGGAAAGCGTATGGAAGTTGAAAGCGTCATGATTTCACGACGGGTTGCAAAGAATGCGTACGGATGCAAAAAGTGTCACGATTTCATGACAGGCAGAAAAGAAAGCAGAAAAAATTAGAAGTGTCACGATTTCATGATAGAAATTGAAAGCAGGTCTTCTATAGGAGAAGTGTCACGATTTCATGACAAAAGCAGAGAGGAAGGTTATGAAGAGAAGTGTCATGATATCGTGACAGAAGTGAAGATGAAGTCTGCAGAGGCAGAAGTGTCACGATTTCATGACAAAAGTAGAAAGGAGGTCGACGAAGGGAGAAGTGTCACGATATCGTGACAAAAGCAAAGTTGATGCTGACAAAGACAGAAGTGTCGCGATATCGTGACAAGAGCTTAGTTGAAGTCGACAAAGGCTGAAGTGTCACGATATCATGACAAAAGCCAAAAGAAAGTGTACGGTTGCAAAGGTGTCACGATATCGTGACATGTTGTAGTTTCATGGCAAAAGCTATAGAAGAGTTACAGAGGCAGTTGAAGCCGACAAAGTTAAATGTGAGCCGACGAAGATTAGGGTTTGTAGCTAATGAAGTTTAGGGTTGTGCAACCGACTAAAGATCAGGGTTATAGCCGACTAAGATTAAGGTTTTGATCTTGAAAGTGTTATTATAAAAGGCAGGCTATTTTGAAGAGTTGGTGGGGTTGTTAGTTGCGACGTTCATAGATAGAGTGCGGAGTGAGAAGTTCGATCACCGAGAGCAGAGTGCGAAATTTGATCGAAGTGTGCAGAGTGTGCGAAGACAGTGCAGAGTGTGTGTAGAGAGACGACTGAGAGAAGATGAAGTGCGGCTGTAAGAGCATAGAAGATGTGTATGTTTCTTGAGCAGATTTGGACAGGTCCTAGCAGAGGACTTGTGAGCTGAGTTTGATAGTTCTATCAGAGAACTTGAGGACAGAGGTGCATTGGTTCTATGAGAAGAACCTGAGGACTATTTTGGCAAGTCTTTGAGAAGGCTTGTATGCAGAGGATTGATTTGTTCAAGAGTTGGACAGATCTGATAGACAGAGGAAGACTTGTACTAGACCGACTGACTGTGTTTGGTATAGGTTGCTGAGTCTCTGTGGACGTGATCATAGAAGGCAGAGGTCTCTTAGGCTAAGCATTGAGGATAGGGAGGTCTTCGGTGGAAAGGAGTTCCACGTGCTGGCAAGAGGTAGAGGCAGTTGATCTTCTGAGGGATCATTTCCAGAGCAGGGGGAAGGTATCTCCTTTGGGCCGAGGCTCATAAACATTGTAATTGGGAAGGATTCCCAAAGAACTTTGAGATAACTTTTAGAGAAAAGTTTTTGTGGACGTAGCCCAACCATTTTGGGTGAACCACGTTAAAAATGGGTCTTCAATGTGTGATGCTTTCTGTCTTGATTAATGTTGTGTTGATGCCACTGCTATCTAAAGTTAAAATTATTAATTGGTTAAGTCTTATACTGTTCACCCCCCTCTCAGTATAAGCTTGTGTTCTTCAATTCCAACAAGGCGGTCAATTACAACAGTCAAGCAGCCCATGCTATAAGAAGGAGAATACTGCTACAATAGATTTTTATCAAAAATTTGAGAGAGAAAAGCCAGGTATAGCTTTGTCTATCATTTGAGTCATATTTTCCATTGTATCTCCTTTGTGTGTTTCTTATCACCCTTCTCTTGTCATTCACCAGGGACTGTCAAGGTGTGTTGTTCACTGTGATTATTTCCTATGGAATGCGCTGGAGTTGAGAATTCTTATGTCACTACAATCAGGATGGAGAGGATATACTCCTTGTTCTGAATATTCAAACTGGGGGTTTATTGTATTCAAATTGCATATGAGGATCAAGCACTCTGTTGATTTGTTCTATGCACATTATATTAATGAAAATATCAACTCTTCCTTTGGCATTTTTTGTGTTATTGTCTTGTGTTAGTTTGTTTATGTATTATTGCAATCAGAATCCATAACTAACATTTTACCTTGCTACTTTAATTATTTTATTTACATTACATCATTTGAAGGGAGTAAAACAAACTAGTTCCTCTTCTTGTTATATTTCTGAAGTCATTTATCAAAATTGCTATGACTCTGTAATAGATAAGGCACCGGTATGGGATTTATGGGTTTTAGTATGAATAGGTGCGGTCACTAAAAATACCAAAACAAGAACGTAACAACATTTTGTTTGGTATAGTGGGAATGTGCACGATAGAGTATTAGTAGAAGGACCCACTTCTTGGGGTTTCCTTACCTAACCTGGTCGGTTTAGAGATTTCAAAGGTAGTCTATTTCCAGGTTAATGAGGTGGATCTACCAGAATCCACAGTGTTGGTTGTGATCTCCAGAGTTTTTCGTGATGTGACAAATATGTTGAGGATAAGTGGAAAAACTCCACAACAATATCACAAGTTAATGTAACGAGGACAATTTCTTTTCAAGGGGGGATGAGTGATCTAAACACGTAATCTTTTGGGTATGGATTTATGCTCAAAGATGTCTAAAAATTAATTATTTTATCCTAACTACACTATTAGGTGTATAACTTTGTGCTTAAGACTCCATTTTGATCCATTCAAAAAACAATGGAAATATTAGAGAGAGAAAAAATAGTAGAAAAATCTATTATATTCAAATTTGTTAATATATTTATGAAAAAAGATTTTGAGACTCTAAAAAATGCAAAACAAAATAGTTACTAAAAAAGTGTAATTTTTTGCTTTTAGATTTTTACAACCAAAATGTATCTCTATGCATGTTGAAACATTAGTAGAAAACAAAATATAAAAGAAAAAATCATTTATAGATTATTTTTAATTAAATGCACTTTGTAACCCATGTAAATTGAATCACCATATTTTCATATGGGTTACCTAACTCATAAGGTGAACCATCACATTTCCATGTGGGTCACCTTCCATATTCAATATAATGGATTTCCAACACATCAAGAGTATTGTATAAAAAGGTATACATGTTTGATTGTAAATAAATAAATAATGAATAAAATTTTATAGCCTCACATCTCTTTGAATATATTTCTTGCATTGTACTCTATTTTTTGAGTAATAAAATCATTATGTTATTTTGCTTATATACTCTTGTGTTCTAGTTTGTTATACTTTGCTATTTTTGAAATGCATTCTTTCTTGATCTTCCTTAATTTAGAATTATGAGTTTTAGATCACTATCATTAGTGCTAGTGGTCTTATCTATAGTGTTATCAAACAATAACTTTTTCAAGTTTAATAAAAAAATTGAAGCTCTCTATTTCATTTTGGTTTTTCAATAGTTTTGTATATATTAAAGAATAGGGGTCCAATTGAGGTAAAATTAAATCCCCTAAGAACTTATAAATTTTGTAGGTGTATAGGTCAATATCCATACTAAGTAGGAATCTAGAAGATAAGAAGTGACACAAGGGTGTTCAACAACACTTGGAGTGAAAATAGGTTCTATGATTCCTACCTCTATTTCATTGAGATCTATAGGTTCTATGCTCTAATAGCATGAATGCCTTTGCATCCTAATATTTTTGTATCATGTGATGCAATTGGGTAGAATTGTGTATGTAAGAAATGGAAAAAATATATATAATCTAGGTTAGGATGTGTTGTATGATTTCTTATATTTGTTTATATTCAATTTAGTTCTAATGATTGTTGGACATTTTGAGTGATAAGTTGTCATTGATATCAAAATGAGTGGTCATTGATGACAAGCTTTTAGAACTAGTCAGTGGCAATTTCTATCGGTAGCATCAATTTTCAGTTCTCCAATTAATGCAAAAGGATAATTTGGTTTCAGTTTCAAGACCCGGTTCCAGGAAGTTAGATTTTGTTCAAAGTGCAAAAAGAAGCCCAAGTGAATAATATTATAATATTATTTTATAATATTATGCAAAGGAAGTTTAAAATTAATTATAAATTAATTTATTAGTTAATTTACTTAACTTATAAAGTTATTTAAACTAATTATTAATTAATTTAATTATTAATTATAAATTAATTTAAGCTTTGCTTAATTAACCCTAAGGTGGGTTATTAAAATTAAAATTTGAAATTTGACTTCGAATGAAAAAGCACCGACGTGAGGAGAAGTTTAAAAATGTGTATATAAGGGGGAACTCCCACTTTATCAAAACTTACCATGCCTTCGAAATGAATTGTGAGCCTTATAATTTGCGTTGCATCCAAATAAGAAAAAGTGTGCGAAATTTGTGGAAAGTCAAACGACGGTGGAGGCATAAGAGGAAGGGACTCTTCCTTCCTTCACGTGGGTATTAGTAGCCCATGTAGTGGGCTCCCAAGTGCTAAGGCACTTAGGCTAGAGGAGACAACAGATTGAATCTCACCGAATCCCCTTTTTGGGGAAGAAAGAGGTATGCTTTAGTATTGGTCGTCGAAATTTTTGGGAATATAGTTTGGGCATTTAAAAATTAATTTTTGCATATTTTTTATTGGTTGTAAGGTTGCAAAGGGAGTTATAAGGGTTTGGAAAAATTAAAATTTTAATGTTATTTGCTCAAATGTTTTGAAAATACTGTAAGGTGTTTGGTTGATATTTTATGGTGTTGGAAATTATTTTAAGTTGGATTTTATAAGGTGTATCAAAGAAATTATCTTTATGTATGTTATGATGAGTGTTATTTTTAAAAGGGAGCAATAAGGCATAAATTGAGTTCAGATTGTTTTTTGTCTAAGGCAATATTTTTGAAAAAGTATTGAAGTGATATTTTTGTGTTTAACCATAGGAATTGGAAAGAAGGAAATTGTGATTAAGACAGGATTTTCCAAAGGCACTTCTACATCCAAAAAAATGTATGGGCATATTATTCCTAGTGAGTGATTGTTGAAAGTTGTGTATGAAAAGTTGGAGTGAAAAATGATTGTTTGGTTAGAATTGTTGAGAGTGTTTTGATTTAATGCTTCAAGGTTTTCTGGAATAAAAAGAATTGTTGATAAAACCTTGTTTTATAAGCATTGTTATTGAATTGATTAATTTGAGTGAAGAAATTGAACTAGGGTTTGGAAAGAACATGAGTATCATTGTTATGTGAGAAATTATTGATAAGAATTGTTAGGAACATTGAGTGATTGTTCATGTGATTGGACTAGGGTTTGTGGGCAAGGGTTATTTCATTGAGTGATTGGTTGAGTAGAGTTGGTTGAGCCTAGTCAAGTGAATGTGTTGAAGTGATTGTTCAAGTTATATGAAACAAATTATTTTATATTCTGAATTGAGTTGAGAAAGTGATTGAGAGTCTTGTGAATGTGAAGCATATTGAGTCTCTAACAATTCTCTATATGTTTCTAAGAGAGTGATTGAAAGTGATTGAGTATTGAGGTGAATGTGAAGCATATTGAGTCTCTAAAAATTCTCTATATGTTTCTAAGAGAGTGATTGAGTATTGAGGTGAATGTGAAGCATATTGAGTCTCTAACAATTCTCTATATGTTTCTAAAGAGTGATTGAAAGTGATTGAGTATTAAGGTGAATGTGAAGCATATTTAGTCTCTAACAATTATTTGTATGTTTTTAAGAGTGATTGAAAGTTATTGAGCATTGTGATGAACGTAGAGCATATCGAGTCTCTAACAATTCTCTTTATGTTTCTATGAGATTGAACAAGTTCTAGTGAGGACTTGTTGAGCATATTTGAGGTAATTATTTGAGGGACAGATTTGTGTGAGCTTTTGTGAAAGCTTACAATACATATTGAGAGCATATTTAGATAAGTTCTAGTGAGGACTTATTGAGAAGATTGAAAATTTCTAGAGAGGACTTGTGGATAGATTGGTGTGAGCTTTTGTGAAAGCTTACAAGGCATATTTGAGACAAGTCTTTGAGAAGACTTGAGAGTAGAGTTGATTGATTTATTTGTTCAATTATTGAGTTAAGGTTTGGGGCAAATTCAGCAGAGTTGATTTGAGATTGAGTAAAGCTTTGTGTTAAGGCTTGAGTATAGATATTGAGGATAGATTTGTGCTAGATCGAAGGACTATGTTTAGTGCAGATCAGAGGAGAGATATTGAGGACAGATTTGTGCTAGACCAAAGGACTATGTTTAGTGTAGATCATAGGATAGAGATTGAGAATAGATTTGTGCTAGACCAAAGGACTATGTTTAGTGTAGATTTGAGATAGAGCTTTGAAGGTGATAGAGTATAGAGGATGATAGACTTTAGTGGATAGAGATCCATTAGCTAGGGTAGTGAGGACATGAGTATTTAGTGGATAGAGATCCATTAGCTAGAGCAGTGGGGGCAACAGTTCTTCTAGAATATCACCAGTTAGAGCTAAGAAGAAATGAGTTCTCCTATGGATAGATATCCATGAACTTGATTAGGGGATTGGTGTCTCCTTTGGATAGAGATCCATAAACATTGTAATAGGGAAAGGATTTCCAAGATATTGATTGAAAAAAATTTAGTGAAAGAATTTATTCGTGGAGTAGCCCACATTAGGTGAACTACTTAAATTTGGTGTCTCCATTATGTGTGGTGATTTTTGCATTACTTTGATTACTATTGTTGATATTGCTATATATACATTGCATAATATTTATTGAGAAAGAAAAGTAAAAATTTATCTTATACTGTTCACCCCCCATCTGAATATAAGCTTGTGTTCTTCAATTGGTATCAGAGTGGGTTCCTTCAGAAGAGTTTAACAACTTGAAGTAAAATATTTTAAGAACATAAATGGATTATAAGAATGTGTCCTTAGATAATTCAACACCAATATTTGATGGAAGTGATTATATATATTGGAGCATGAGAATGAAGGTTCACCTGATGGCACTTGACAATGAAATTTGGGAAGCAATTGAAAATGGATACATACCACCAGATGATCCACCTATAGATAAGGAAGGTAAGATTCTACATCATTACAATTCAAAAACAATGAATGCACTTTTGAGAGGTTTGCATAGAATAGAATCAATAAAATTTATACATTATAAATATGTAAAAGAAATTTGGGATAAGTTACAAAGCATATATGAAGAAGATAAAAGTGTCAAAAGGGCAAAGATACAAAATCTCAAAGGACAATTTGAATAATTAAGAATGAAGAATTGGGAAGATATTAGTTCTTATCTAATTCGAGTAGATGAGGTTGTTAATGCTATGCAAGAACTTGGACTTAATGTGGATGAATCAGATGTTTGTGATAAGATCTTAAGGTCTCTTCTAACAAGGACGGTGATTCTTTGACAAGAGATATGTTGCTTGGTATTCTTATATCTTTTGAGTTAATAATAAAATAACATAATCCCTATAAGGAATCAACCTTCAAATAAATTAAGAAGACAAAGGGTAATAAGTTAGAATAGTGTTAGTCTTACAATGACACTGAGAGGGGGGGTGTGAATCAGTGTAGCTCTTTTTACCTTAAATATTCAACTCTTAAAGCCAAAAAAATGAAAACTTAAAACAAAATAAAGCAAGTATAACAAAGGAAAATCACACAACACAAGATGTACTGAGGTTCACCGATTTGGCTACTCCTAAAAAATGACTGTTTGGACTCCCATCCAAATCTAGCCTTTGTAAAGCACAAATTTACAATCAATTTACCAGCACCCACTGGAAGGAGCACCAACCCCTGATTTATCTGCACCAACAAAAAGAAGCACCAACCCCTGATTTATCTACAAAAATAGAAAGAAGAACCAACCCCTGATTTATCTGCACCAACATAAAGGAGCACCAACCCTTAATTTACCAGCACCAACTAGAAGGAGCACCAACCCCTGATGCCAAGCACCAACTTGGACTTCAATTTTGAAACTAGAATATTGACATAAAAATGCCTTCACTTTTACAAGACCCTGACTGGTCTATTGCTTACCCAACATCACCTACAATTCACATAACACACACCCTTCTCGCTCGCCTCTCGCACTTCAAAAATTCTCCAAGTAAAACTCCTTTTATAACCATCATTTCTCTTTGTAACTCCAGTTGTAACTCCTTTCATATTATCATACGCCACTTGTCAATTGTAAAACCTTCTTTCATATTCTCATATGCCACTTGTCAATTGTAACACCTTCTTTCATATTCTCATGTGCCACTTGTCAATTGTAACTCCTTCTTTATGTAACTCCTTTTGTATATATTTAGAAGGCATTTCGTCAAACACGTCACATGCAAATAATTGACACCATATTCTTCTACCATAACTGTTCATTTTCTTGGTCATGACTGTTCATTTTCTCCTTGCATGACTATTCATTTTCTCTTTGCATGTCTATTCATTTTCTCTTTGCATGACTGTTCATTTTCTCCTTCATGACTGTTCATTTTCTCCTTCATGACTGTTCATTTTATTTTTCATGACTGCTCATTTTCTTTTCCCTTGTGCATGCATGCATTTTTGTTTCCAAGAAGGCTTTTCATTTTTGTTTTGAGGCCCTTCGTTTCATTTTCTCCACATGGGCATGCATCCGCTTCTTTCCATGATTGTTCATTTTCTCCACATGGGCATGCATCCGCTTATTTCCATGACTGTTCATTTTCTCCACATGGGCATGCATCCACTTCTTTTCCATGACTATTCATTTTCTCCACATGGGCATGCATCTACTTCATTCCATGTGTAACAACCATCTTAAACGATTTCAAATCATTAAATATTCCTTATGGGTCCACGTCACTATGCAGTCTTCAGTTTCATCATCCTGGTGTTCATCACTAATAGTAGACGCATTGTCAACTACTCTGTTCTTTTGGCAAAAATGCAACATGTGATATCACGACACTTTTGTTTCTTTGTCTACCTGCCATTTTTGAGTCATGAAAATGTGATATGTTGCGATATCACGACACTTTTGTTTCTCTGCCTACCTGCCATTTTTGAGTAGTGAAAATGCGACATGTCGCGATATCGTGACACTTTTGTTTCTCTACCTGCCTGCCCTTTTTGAGTAATGAAAATGCGACATGTCGTGATATCATGACACTTTTTATTTCTTGTTCTTTATCTTCTCTTTTGGCCATGAAAATACAACATGTCGCGATATCATGACACTTTTTTCTCCTTGCTCTTTCTCTTTGCTTTGGCCCACAAAAATATAACATGTCGCGATATCACAACACTTTTTCTTCTTGCTCTTTCTCTTTGCTTTGGCCCACGAAAATACAACATGTCGCGATATCGTGAAATTTTTTCTCCTTGCTCTTTCTCTTTGCTTTGGCCTGTGAAAATATAACATGTCATGATATCGTGACACTTTTTCTCCATGTCGCGATATCGCTACACTATTTTCTCTTTGCTCTTTCAACCGCGAAAATGCAACATGTCGTGATATCGTGACATTTTTTATCTTTGCTCTTTCGGTTGCGAAAATGCAACATGTCGCGATATCGTGACACTTTTTTCTCCTTGCATTTTCTCTTTGCTTTGGACAGCAAAAATGCAACATGTTGCGATGTTGCGACATTTTTTTTCTTTGCGGTGTTTTGTTTTTTCTTTGATCTTTAGCATATGGGCCACTTCGGTCTTCTTGGAAAACATGCAAAAAGGTGGGTAAACATCCTCATAAGCATTTAACATCAATGTACATACTCTGAATAACCTCTAAACTCCTGTCCACTGTATCAACTGATCTATTTGACTGTGTTGAAAATAATGATAATACTGTTGCTGCACCTTGCTCAAAAAATAGAGCAATGAGTCATACAGTGATGAAGAAGCAAATTATGGCAAAAGGAAAAAGGATTCAATAAGATTCAAAGATACAAAATATATTAGATGTTGTAATTCTGGAAAGTATAGTCACTATACAGTTGATTGTTAAGAAGCTAAAAAATAACAGTGATGAAGAAAAATAGGATCACAAGAACAGGGAATCAAAAAAATATAGGTACCAAAAGAAGGGTAAGGATGGACAAAGTAGACAAGGGAAGAAGTTATTTCAAATATAAAATAGGAGATACTATGTAGAAAATGCAAGTAAGTACTCAAGTGATAGTGATGCTAGTTTTTCAAATAATGATAGAGATGAAGTCCTATTTATGATTGAAGAAAAAGAAGTCAAGAAAAGGTCACCAATAATTCTCAAGTGTTTTAGATGTGGTAACTTTGGACATCTTGAATATAGTTGTACAAGGAATGGTTTTAGTTTCAGTGATGATGAATATGAGGATGCACTTGAAGGACCAAAAGAAAACATTCTAATGGCACTAGAAGAAGAAGAAGGTGATCCTATAGAAGATAAGTTAAAATAAAATGAAGATGTTGACAAAGGTAAAAAATAGAGGAAGAATCAAAAAAAGGAGGAGTTGATATTGAGGGAGATCTTATCTATGCTCTTCAAAATTTAGAGAAGGTAAGAAAGCAAAACTCTCAACTTGAGTTTCAATTTCAAGAATGGGATGAAGAGAGAGGAAAGTTTATAGAGGATCTAAACAAGCCAATGACTAAGATAAAGAAGTTCAAGGATAAGTTAGAAGCAAAGGTTTTAGAATGTGAAATGTTAGAACAAGAAGTATCTCTACTAAGGGAAGATTTAGAAAAATCCAAGGATAAGCTACACAAGTTTGGAAAGAGTTCAAAGAATTTGGATAATATGATCAAGGTAAAAAGAAGGTTAACAAAAAAAACAAGTATTGGTTTTGAATAGGCTCAAAATAAACAAGAAGAATAGTCAACCTAAAGTTCTAAAGAAGAAAAAACTTCAGAAGAAGATAGTGTAAGATAATGTGAGACTTCAGAGGATGAGTCAAACAATAGAAAATTCAACAAGGAAAGGAACAATGTACAAAGAAGAAATAAATGGAACAACAATTAGAATAGGTTAAGAGAGACTAAGAGACCAATAAGGTCAAGCCAAAGAAATTTCAATGGAAGGTGTTTCTCATGTCACAGGTTTGGACACATGGTTTCACAGTGCAGGACACATGAAAGATTGGAAAATGAGAATTTTAGAAACATACAACTTTTCCATGGATATTGCTACTCATGTAATCAGTTTGATCACAAGGCAATGAATTATAGGGTTCATGAAAAAAAAGGATATGGATTCACTAGGAGAAATCCTAAGATAATTGCACCTCCAAGGAATAATAACATTAAGTGTTATAAGTGCAATAATTATGGACATACAAAAAAATAGTGTAGAGCGAACATTCTAAAATCAAGCATGAATAGGAACAGGAACAGAGACAGGAATATGGGTATGGACATGAACAAGAACATGAATATGGATATAAAGAGGAACATGAATGTGGACATGGACAAGAATAGGAACAAGAATAGTCAAAAGGATCATATGAGAATAAAAGAGGATAAAGGTAAAGACCAATGCTTGCTAGGAGTGGAAATACTCCCACCCCAAAATTAACCATGTCAAGAGGAGGTGGGGGAGGGGCTAAGCTAGCAAATTCATTCTTAGACCCGAGCCCCAAAGGTGAACCTTTTCCGTTGATGTCAAAGGGGGAGATATTTGAGTAAGGGGGAGATATTTGGTTTAATGAGAGAGCATTGAGTCAGGGGGAGAAGTTTCCCAAGAAAAGAAGAACAGGAAAAAGGTCAAGTTTTGGTAAAAAGAATTTGGATTGCCATAAATGACAAAGTGGGAGATTGTTGGACATTTTGAGTGATAATTTATCATTGATGTCAAAAGCGAGTGGTCATTGATGTCAAGCTTTCAACACCAGTCAATGGTTGTTTCAATCGAAAACATCAGTTTTTGATTCTCCAATAAATGCAAAAGGATAATTCGGTTTCAGTTTCAATACCCGATTCCAGGAAGTCAGATTTGGTCCAAAGTGTGAAAAGAAGCTCAAGTGAATAATATTATAATATTATTTTATAATATTATGCAAAGGAAGTTTAAAATTAATTATAAATTAATTTATTAGTTAATTTACTTAACTTATAAAGTTATTTAAAGTAATTAATTAATTTAATTATTAATTATAAATTAATTTAAGCTAAGTTTAAATAACCCTAAGGTGGGTTATTAAAATTAAAATTCGAAATTCGACTTTGAATGACAAAGCGTCGATGTGAGGAAAAGTTTTAAAATGTGTTTATAAGGGGGAACTCCCACTTTACCAAACCTTACTATGCCTTTGAAATAAATTGCGAGACTTATAAGTTGCGATGCGTCCATGAAAGAAAAAGCGTATGAAATTTATGGAAATTCAAATGACAATGAAGGGATAAGAGGAAGGGACTCTTCCTTCATGTGGGCATTAGTAGCCCACGTAGTGGGCTACCAAGCGCTAAGGCACTTAAACTAGAGGAGTCGACGGATAAAATCTCGTTGAATCCCCTTTTTGGGAAGAAAGAGGTATGCTTTAATATTGGTCGTCAAAATTTTTGGGAATATAGTTTGGGCATTTAAAATTTAATTTTTGCATATTTTTTATTGGTTCTAAGGTTGCAAAGGGAGTTATAAGGGTTTTACAAAATTAAATTCTTAATGTTATTTGCTCAAATGTTTTGTAAGGATTGTAAGGTGTTTGGTTGATATTTTATGGTGTTGGATATTATTTTAAGTTGGAGTTTATAAGGTGTATCAAAGAAATTATATTTATGTATGTTATGATGAGTGTTATTTTTAAAATAGAGCAATAAGGCATAAATTTAGTTGAGATTATTTTTTGGCTAAGGGAATATTTTTAAAAATGTATTGAAGTGATATTGTTGTGTTTAACCATTAGAATTGGAAAGAAGAAAATTATGAGTAAGACAGGTTTTTCCAAAGGCACTTCTACATCCAAAAAAAGGTATGGGCATATTATTCCTAGTGTGTGATTGTTGAAAGTTGTGCATGAAAAGTTGGAGTGAAAAGGATTATTTGGTTAGCATTTTTGAAAGTGTTTTGATTTAATGCTTCAAGGTTTTATGGAATAAAAAGAGTTGTTGATAAAACCTTTTTTTATAAGCATTGTTGTTGAAGTGATTAAGTTGAGTGAAGAACTTGAACTAGGGTTTGGAAAGAACATGAGTATCATTGTTATGTGAGAATTTATTGATAAGCATTGTTGGGAACATTGAGTGATTGTTCATATGATTGGACTAGGGTTTGTGAGCAAGGGTTATTTCATTGAGTGATTGGTTGAGTAGAGTTGATTGAGCCTAGTCAAGTGAATGTGTTGAAGTGATTGTTCAAGTTATATGAAATAAATTATTCTATATTATGAATTGAGTTGAGAAAGTGATTGAGAGTCTTGTGAATGTGAATCATATTGAGTCTCTAAAAATTCTCTAAATGTTTCTAAGAGAGTGATTGAAAATTATTGAGTATTGAGGTGAATGTGAAGCATATTGAGTCTCTAACAATTCTCTATATATTTCTAAGAGAGTGATTGAAAGTTATTGAGTATTGAGGTGAATGTGAAGCATATTGAGTCTCTAACAATTCTCTATATGTTTTTAAAAGAGTGATTGAAAGTGATTGAGTATTGAGGTGAATGTGAAGCATATTGAGTCTCTAACAATTCTTTGTATGTTTCTAAGAGATTGATTGAAAGTGATTGAGCATTGTGATGAATGTAGAGCATATTGAGTCTCTAAAAATTCTCTTTATGTTTCTATGAGATTGGACAAGTTCTAGTGAGGAATTATTGAGCATATTTGAGGTAAGTCTTTGAGAAGACTTGTGGACAAATTTGTGTGAGCTTCTGTGAAAGCTTACAATAAATATTGAGAGTAGATTTGAATAAGTTCTAGTGAGGACTTATTGAGCAGATTGGACAAGTTGTATGTTGGCAATTTTGGGTACTTTGGGTACATTGCCTTTGCTCAAGTATATAAGTTGTCATTGATGTCAAGAAGCTTTTGAAGGAATTTGATTTGATGTCAAATAATTTGTTTTGATGAAGGTTACGGCATGACAGTTTCAAAGGTCTTTTGCAAACCCCAAGCCGACAGGTTCGAAAGAAAAGCTCTAAGGGAAAAAGTGTCGCGATATCGCGACATGTCGGGTTTTCGCGACCCGAAGAAAAGAAAAGCGCTAAGGAGAAAAAGTGTCGCGATATCGCGACATGTCGGGTTTTCGTGACCCGAAGAAAAGAAAAGCGCTAAGGAGGAAAAGTGTCACGATATCGCGACATGTCGCATTTTCGCGACTTAAGCAGAAGAGAGAAAGCAAGTTAGAAAAGTGTCACGATATCGCGACATGTCGCATTTTCGTGACTTAAGCAGGAGAGAGAAAGCAAGTTAGAAAAGTGTCACGATATCGTGACATGTCACAGTTTCGTGACTCAAAGAGCAAAGAAAATGTACGAAAGCTGAAAGCGTCATGATTTCGTGATAGGTTGCAAAGAAAACGTACGAAAGTTGATAGCATCACGATTTCACGACGGGTTACAAGGAAAGCGTACGAAAGCTGAAAGCGTCACGATTTCATGACGGGTTGCAAAGAATGCGTACGGATGCAGAAAGTGTCACGATTTTGTGATAGGCAGAAAAGAAAGCAGATGGAAGCAGAAGTGTCACGATTTCATGACAGAAACTGAAAGTAGGTCTTCTATAGGAGAAGTGTCACGATTTCATGACAAAAGCAGAGAGGAAGGCTATGAAGATAGAAGTGTCGCGATATCATGATAGAAGTGAAGATGAAGTCTAGAGGCAGAAGTGTCACGATTTCATGACAAAAGCAGAAAGGAGGTCGACGAAGGGAGAAGTGTCACGATATCGCGACAAAAGCAAAGTTGATGCTGACAAAGACAGAAGTGTCACGATATCGCGACAAGAGCTTAGTTGAAGTCGACAAAGGCTGAAGTGTCACGATATCACGACAAAAGCCAAAAGAAAGTGTACGGTTGCAAAGGTGTCGTGATATCGTGACATGTTGTAGTTTCACGACAAAAGCTACAGAAGAGTTACAGAGGCAGTTGAAGCCGACAAAGTTAAATGTGAGCCGACGAAGATTAGGGTTTGTAGCCGATGAAGTTTAGGGTTGTGCAACCGACTAAAGATCAGGGTTACAACCGACTAAGATTAAGGTTTTGATCTTGAAAGTGTTATTATAAAAGGTAGGCTATTTTGAAGAGTTAGGTGTGTTGTTAGTTGCGACGTTCATAGATAGAGTGCGGAGTGAGAAGTTCGATCATCGAGAGCAGAGTGCAAAATTCGATCGAAGTGCATAGAGTGTGCGAAGACAGTGCAGAGTGTGTGCAGAGAGACGACTGAGAGAAGATGAAGTGCGGTTGTAAGAGCGTAGAAGATGTGTATGTTTCTTGAGCAGATTTGGACAGGTCCTAGCAGAGGACTTGTGAGCTGAGTTTGATAGTTCTATCAGAGAACTTGAGGACAGAGGTGCATTGGTTCTATGAGAAGAACCTGAGGATAGATTTGGTTGCTGAGCTGCTGTGGACGTGATCATAGAAGGCAGAGGTCTCTTAGGCTAAGCATTGAGGACAGGAGGTCTTCGGTGGAAAGGAGTTCCACGTGCTGGCAAGAGGTAGAGGCAGTTGATCTTCTGAGGGATCATTTCCAGAGCAGAGGGGAAGGTATCTCCTTTGGGCCGAGGCTCATAAACATTGTAATTGGGAAGGATTCCCAAAGAACTTTGAGATAACTTTTAGAGAAAAGTTTTTGTGGACGTAGCCCAACCATTTTGGGTGAACCACGTTAAAAATGGGTCTTCAATGTGTGATGCTTTCTGTCTTGATTAATGTTGTGTTGATGCCACTGCTATCTAAAGTTAAAATTATTAATTGGTTAAGTCTTATACTGTTCACCCCCCCTCTCAGTATAAGCTTGTGTTCTTCAATTGGTATCAGAGCGGGTCTCTCCAGAAAGAGCCTAACAGCTTGGAGAAGGATCTATCAGAGGAACATACAGATTCAGAAAGAGATGAAGAGGTTGAGTTCGATCTCAAAGGTGAATTCTTCTTGGCTTTAAGAAAGCTTGAGAAATTCAGGGAAGAGAATTCTGTTCTCAAGCATCAATGTCAGGAAGAAGAGATAGCAAGATCAGAATTGTCTCAAAGTGTTATAGACTTCAAAATTCTAGCTGAAGAAGGGAAGAAGGTTGAACAGGTTCTGACAGAGGCTCTAAAAGGAAAGGAAGCTGATTGCGAGAAACTAGAAGAAGAGGTTATGTCTCTTAGAGTGAAGTTGGAACAGTTGGCTCTCAGACAGAATACTCCGTGTGAAAAGCAAAAGAAGGATGGTATCACCATTCATGAAATAGGGTCTTCGAGCAAGATCAATCTTCATCCCGAAGAGCGGTGGATTCCAGTTGGTCACAAGAAGAACAATCATCCAAGGCATCAAAACAGGTTACATAATACTTTCCATGGCTATTGTTTTTCTTGCAAGAAATTTGGTCACAAAGCTATGCATTGCAATAAGTCTTTGAATAGCCATAGTAAGGAAAATGTTAACTCTTTTGCACCTCTTATGAATAAAAATGTCATGTGTTACAAGTGCAAGAATTTTGGGCATATAGCAAGGATGTGCACTTTGGATAGATCTAGCCTTGAGTTCACTAAAAAGAGAAATGAGATCAAATCTAAGTCAATGATAGTTCAAACTGCTTTTCATGCTCAAGACAAAGTAGAAAAATGGTATCTTGATAGTGGTTGTTCAAAACATATGACTGGTGAAAAGGAAAAGTTTTTGGTCTTAAAAGAAACAAACAGAGGAACAGTCAGTTTTGGAGATAACAAGTCAGCTAAAATCTGTGGTAAAGGGACTCTTAGTTTGGATGGGAAATCCAAAACAGAAAATGTGCTTTATGTAGAAGGCCTAAGACATAATCTTCTAAGTGTGAGTCAACTTTGTGATCAAGGGCACATAGTATCTTTCTTTTCAGATAGATGTGAGATAAGTAAAGAAAAAAATGGAAAACTCATTGCGAGTGCTACAAGGACTCCAAACAATCTTTACATGCTAAGTGAGATAAAAAGGGAAAAGTGTTTTCTAACTCAAGAAGATGAGAGTTGGCTATGGCATAAAATATTGGGGCATTTGAGCTTTGATAATCTTGTCAATATTAGTAACAAGGAAGCGATTAGAGACTTGCCCAAAATAAAAAGGCCCCATAACATCATTTGCGGTCCTTGTCAACATGGAAAACAGACCAGAACCAGTTTCAAATCAAAAGGGTATACTTCTTCAAAACCATTGGATCTTATTCATACTGATTTATGTGGCCCTACCTGAACTCGGAGCATTCAGGGAGAAAGCTACTTCATGTTGTTTATAGATGATTATTCTAGAATGACTTGGGTTACTTTTCTCAAAGAAAAATCTGAAGCTTTTGAAAAATTTAAAGCTTTCAAAGAAATGATTGAAAATGAGACTGACAAGAGAATCAAATGCTTAAGATCAGATAGAGGAGGAGAGTTCACTTCAAATGAATTTGTGGAATACTGTGAGCAACAAGGAATCAAAAGAGAATATTCAACAACAAGAACTCCTCAACAAAATGGAGTAGTTGAAAGGAAAAACAGAACTATTGAAAATATGGCTAGAGCTATGTTAAATGAGTCAAAACTTTCAGATGGTTTTTGGAAAGAGGCAGTCAGTACAACAGTCTACATTATCACCAGGGCCCAACTTAGAGTCAATCATCATAAAACTCCTTATGAGTTGTGGAAAGGAAGACCAGCTACAGTAAAATACTTCAAAGTGTTTGGGAGTAAGTGCTTCATCAGAAGGGAAGATCAGAATTTGGGTAAGTTTGATCCTAGGTGTGATGAGGGAATCTTTCTTGGATATTCCAGCAGAAGCAAGGCCTACAGATGCTTCAACAAAAGAACTCATAAAGTTGTAGAGAGCATAAATGTAACAGTTGATGAAAAGACAGGGATAAGAGAACCAGTCAAGGAACTCAATGATGAAATTTGTCAAGAAGAATTCAGAGAGGTTTCAGATGAAGAAGAGGAAAGACAACAACTGCTTCCCAAAACTCCTTCACGATATGTTCAGAAACATCATCCCAAATATTTGATCATTGGTGATCCAAATAGCAGGCAAACAAGAAGAAGAGTCATTCCTTCACATGATTCTACAAATGTTTCATTATTATCTCAGATTGAGCCAAAATATTTCAGTGAAGCATGTGCAGATAAGTTTTGGGTAAAAGCAATGGATGAAGAGCTAAATCAAATAGAGAAAAGTGAAACTTGGGAATTGGTTCCAAGACCTAAGGACAAGAATGTCATTGGCACAAAATGGATATTCAGAAATAAACTCAATGAGGATGGAAATATTGTCAGAAACAAAGCTAGGTTAGTCTGCAAAGGTTATGCTCAAGTAGAAGGTGTTGATTTCGAAGAGACGTTTGCTCTTGTTGCTCGTCTTGAAGCAATCAGAATGTTTTTGGCCCTTTCAAGCTTCAAATCTTTCAAGGTATATCAAATGGATGTAAAGTCAGCTTTTCTAAATGGGGTGTTGGTAGAAGAAGTCTACATAGAACAACCAGAAGGAGTGTCTCTCTCAGAACAGTCAGACTATGTGTGTAAACTAAAAAAGGCCTTGTATGGGTTAAAGCAAGCACCTAGGGCTTGGTACTCAAGACTTGACAGGTATCTTCATGAGCAAGGTTTCAGGAAAGGTGTGGCAGATAGCAATTTGTATATTAAGGATGAAGGTGATGATATGTTGATTATGGTTGTCTATGTTGATGATATTATTTTTGGGGGAAATAATACTCAGATGTGCAAAGATTTTGCTAACACCATGCAGAAGGAATTTGAGATGTCTATGATTGGAGAGCTGTCATTCTTTTTAGGTCTTCAGATTGCTCAATCAAAAGATGGTGTATTTCTCTCTCAAGGGAAGTATATCAAAGAAATGTTGAAGAAATTTGGGATGATGGACAACAAACCAGTATGTACTCCAATGATTACAGGGTGCAAGATGAGTAAAGATGATGAATCTCCAACGACAGATCAAAAGTTGTACAGATCAATGATTGGCAGTTTATTATATGTTACAGCTACCAGACCAGATATCATGCAGGCAGTTGGGTTAGTAGCAAGATTTCAGGCAGCTCCAAAATATTCTCATGTTATAGCAGTTAAGAGGATATTCAGATATCTGAAGGGCACTATGGACTTTGGGCTTTGGTATCCCAAAGGTAATGATTTCACCCTCACAGCTTATACGAGATGCAGATTGGGCAGGCAGTATTGATGACAGGAAAAGCACTAGTGGTGGAGCATTCTTTCTGGGAAAGAGTTTGGTTTCTTGGCTAAGTAAGAAACAACCTTCAGTTTCCTTATCTACAGCAGAGGCTGAATACATAGCAGTAGTGGCTGGGTGTACACAGGTTTTATGGATGAAAACCACCTTGGAGGATTTCAAAGTCAAGCATGAACAACCCATCTCCATACTTTGTGATAATACAAGTGCCATAAGTATTTCCAAAAATCCGGTAATGCACTCAAGGACAAAGCATATTTCCATCAAGTATCACTTTCTAAGGGAGAAAGTGCAAGACAAGCAGGTCAAGCTAGAGTATGTGTCTACTAAAGAGCAGATTGCAGATATCTTCACCAAACCTCTTCCAAGAGATACGTTTGAGTATCTAAGGGAGAAATTGGGAGTTGTACTCCCACCCCAGAATTAATCACCTCATCGAGAGGTGGGGGAGGGACCAAGCTAAGAGGCTCATTCTTAGTCCCGAGCCCCAAAGGTGACCCTTTGCCATTGATGACAAAGGGGGAGAGATATGAGTAAGGGGGAGAGCTTCAAAGTGAAGAGGAAAGCTTCAAGTCAGGGGGAGCAAAACTTCAAAGGAAGTTGGTCAGTTGTTAGCACAGTTGGTTTCAGTTTTGGCTCTTGAGAAGTGTTTTCAGTAAAGGTTTGCCATCAATGACAAAGGGGGAGATTGTTGGCAATTTTGGGTACTTTGGGTACATTGCCTTTGCTCAAGTATATAAGTTGTCATTGATGTCAAGAAGCTTTTGAAGGAATTTGATTTGATGTCAAATAATTTGTTTTGATGAAGGTTACGGCATGACAGTTTCAAAGGTCTTTTGCAAACCCCAAGCCGACAGGTTCGAAAGAAAGTGCAAGAAAAAAGTGTCGCGATATCGTGACATGTGGTGACCGAAGAAAAGAAAAGCGCTAAGGAGAAAAAGTGTCGCGATATCGCGACATGTCGGGTTTTCTGACCCGAAGAAAAGAAAGGGCAAAGGAGGAAAAGTGTCGCGATATCGCGACATGTCGCATTTTCGCGACTTAAGCAAGAGAGAGAAAGCAAGTTAGAAAAGTGTCGCGATATCGCGACATGTCGCAGTTTTGCGACTTAAGAGGAGAGAGAAAGCAAGTTAGAAAAGTGTCACGATATCACGACATGTCGCATTTGACTCAAAGAGCAAAGAAAATGAGAAAGAAAGCGTCAGATTTAGGAAAAAAGGAAGTGCGATTTCCGACGGGTTACAAGGAAAGCGTACGAGCTGAAAGCGTCATGATTTCATGACGGGTTGCAAAGAATGCGTACGGATGCAGAAAGTGTCACGATTTCACGATAGGCAAAAAAGAAAGCAGACGAAAGTAGAAGTGTCACGATTTCATGACAGAAACTGAAAGCAGGTCTTCTATAGGAGAAGTGTCATGATTTCATGACAAAAGTAGAGAGGAAGGCTATGAAGATAGAAGTGTCACGATATCATGATAGAAGTGAAGACGAAGTCTGCAGAGGTAGAAGTGTCACGATTTCGTGACAAAAGTAGAAAGGAGGTCGACGAAGGGAGAAGTGTCACGATATCACGACAAAAGCAAAGTTGATGCTGACAAAGATAGAAGTGTCACGATATCGCGACAAGAGCTTAGTTGAAGTCGACAAAGGCTGAAGTGTCACGATATCATGACAAAAGCCAAAAGAAAGTGTACGGTTGCAAAGGTGTCATGATATCGTGACATGTTGTAGTTTCACGGCAAAAGCTACAGAAGAGTTACAGAGGCAGTTGAAGCCGACAAAGTTAAATGTGAGCCGACGAAGATTAGGGTTTGTAGCCGATGAAGTTTAGGGTTGTGCAACCGACTAAAGATCAGGGTTACAACCGACTAAGATTAAGGTTTTGATCTTGAAAGTGTTATTATAAAAGGTAGGCTATTTTGAAGAGTTGGTGTGTTGTTAGTTGCGACGTTCGCAGATAGAGTGTGGAGTGAGAAGTTCGATCATCGAGAGCAGAGTGCGAAATTTGATCGAAGTGCATAGAGTGTGCGAAGACAGTGCAGAGTGTGTGCAGAGAGACGACTGAGAGAAGACGAAGTGCGGTTGTAAGAGCATAGAAGATGTGTATGTTTCTTGAGCAGATTTGGATAGGTCCTAGCAGAGGACTTGTGAGTTGAGTTTGATAGTTCTATCAGAGAACTTGAGGACAGAGGTGCATTGGTTCTATGAGAAGAACCTGAGGATAGTTTTGGTTGCTGAGCTACTGTGGACGTGATCATAGAAGGCAGAGGTCTCTTAGGCTAAGCATTGAGGATAGGAGGTCTTCGGTGGAAAGGAGTTCCACGTGCTGGCAAGAGGTAGAGGCAATTGATCTTCTGAGGGATCATTTCCAGAGCAGAGGGGAAGGTATCTCCTTTGGGCCGAGGCTCATAAACATTGTAATTGGGAAGGATTCCCAAAGAACTTTGAGATAACTTTTAGAGAAAAGTTTTTGTGGACGTAGCCCAACCATTTTGGGTGAACCACGTTAAAAATGGGTCTTCAATGTGTGATGCTTTCTGTCTTGATTAATGTTGTGTTGATGCCACTGCTATCTAAAGTTAAAATTATTAATTGGTTAAGTCTTATACTGTTCACCCCCCCTCTCAGTATAAGCTTGTGTTCTTCATTTTAGAGAGGACTTGTGGAAATATTAGAGTGAGCTTTTGTGGAAGCTTACAAGGTATATTTGAGACAAGTCTTTAAGAAGACTTGAGAGCAGAGTTGATTGATTGATTTGTTCAAACCTTGAGTTAAGGTTTGGGGCAGATCTAGCAGAGTTGATTTGATATTGATTCAAGCTTTGTGTTAATGCTTGAGGATAGAGATTGAGGATAGATTTATGCTAGACCGAAGGACTATGTTTAGTGTATATCAGAGGACAAATATTGAGGATAGATTTGTGCTAGACCAAAGGACTATGTTTAGTGTAGATCAGAGGACAGAGATTGAGGACAGATTTGTGCTAGACCGAAGGACTGTGTTTGGTGTAGATTTGAGATAGATATTTGAAGGTTACAGAGTATAGAGGACGATAGAATATAGTGGATAAAGATCCATTAGCCAGGGTAGTGAGGATAGGATTCTTTAATGGATAGATATCCATTAGCTAGAGCAGTGTGGGAAGTAGTTCTTCTAGAATATCACCATTCATATATAATGAGAAAGGAGTTCTCTTGTGGATAGATATCCATGAACTTGATTAGGAGATTGGTGTCTTATTTGTATAGAGATCCATAAAAATTGTAATAGGGAAAGAATTCCCAAGAGATTGACTAAGAAATTTTTAGTGAAATATTTTCTTCGTGGAGTAGCCCACATTGGGTGAACCACATAAATTTGGTGTCTCTATTGTGTGTGGTAATTTGTACATTACTTTTATTAATTTTGTTGATATTGATATCTATACATTGCATAATATTTATTGGGAAAGAAAATTAAAAAGTGGTCTTATACTGTTCACCTCCCTCTCAGTATAAGCTTGTGTTCTTCAATGACCTAGTTCAAATTGTAGGTTTTTCTATTGTGTATATTCACATCTACAAGTAAAAGAAAGAGTGCATATATGATCCAACCAAAAAGCGTGCACCCATCTACTGTATTATGTCATATTCATTCATTCAAAGCATAAAAATGACAAGATTGCATAGATTCAACAAAAATATACTTTTCTTGTATTAATAATTGCAAAGAATCTCGATTACAATAATGCCCCTCTTAGGGTCACCCAAATGATGATACAATTAATACAATGCCAAAGCCCTCAACAGGGTAAGCACACTAATGTTGCTTTTCAACTGGTCACAAACTGCTCTAGGGTGGATTTGCCCTCTTCTTCGCATTGGGGAAGGAACTTGATGGTTGAGTCTCCTTTGAATATATTCCCTATGGTCAAGAAACAACATAAGAGTGTCAAAAATATAGGCAACCTCTCATGATGAGGCCCTTTTAGAAAAAATGCATAAAGACACCATTAAACATGTATAATCAAGAAAACATGAAAAGTACTTCTAAACTATGTTAATTGCATTAAGATCTATAGAATTTCATGAAGACAACAACTACACTATGCATGGATCAATTATATAAAATAAAGCATGAAAGTGCGTAAAGAATCCATTAATGTCCTATTTGATTGTTAACATAAAGAAACTAATCTAACCTAATTCTACTGGTTAGAAGTTTGCTAAACTACAATTAAACCATGAAAATAGCTAAACTAAGCTAATTAACCAGATAAAAATGAAAAAGGTAAGGCAATGATACCTCTGCTACAAATTTTAGCTCTGGTGAGCGGTATGCACTGTAAACCATAGTTGAAAGCCACAGTTAGCAATATGATAGGTTTGCCATCAATTTCAAGGGCATTGGGCTTGAAATCCTTGTCCAAATTGATGTTCAATGGTTGAATTTGGTGTCCTCAGAATGATTTGGTGGTTGATTCACTATGAAGGGCCTTAATTTACCCGAATATGCATTTCTTGGCTCTCCTAGGCTCCTAGGGCATTCATAATGCAATTCATCATGAATATAGGCAAGTAGGTATGGGATAAGTGCACTAGCTCTCTCTTAGTATACTCGATTGAGTGTACAATTTGACAAGGCTTCGCTGCTCAAATATCCAATACTCTCTCTAATATTTTGCCCTAATTCTGAGGGGTACTTATAGGACTACCCAAGGGCTAGGGGTGGCTTCATGGAGAAGCCAAGATCAATAAGGGGTGGTTAGGATAGTTGGATTGGAAGCTTCCATCCTCTAACCACCTTCTTCTAGAACAAATGGTCTTTCAAACCGATTTTGCTCAGATTGAAAGCCAACTAAACTTTAGTTAAGACCATAGGTCACAACTATGGTCTAGACTATAAACCATAGGTCTCAGCTATGGTTCAGCCTATAAACCATAGGTTTAGGTTGTGGTTCAAAATGCTTAGGCCAAGGAACCCAAATTAAGTGGTTATAACCACTGTTCTATCTAGGAGTCTGTCGAAGATCCCCCATATGGTCTTGTAGCATGTCCATATGAGTAGTCACCCTTGACATGATGCATTTTAGGTGTCTACAGATTCCCCTTTTGAGATGCGTTGTGAAATCAAACAATGTTGAGCAAAAATATACCTCCTAAAATGATGCCAAAGGTTCTATGATGATCATTAGTCAGATCAACATTAGATGCCCCAGGTCCTATAAAAGGATGTGCATCATAGAATCATTGCTTCCAACTCTTTGGAGGCTTAAACTTGAAAAGCTTGCACTCGCCATCAGTCATTTGGGTAGCGTTTGATGCTTCAATAGGAGTTAGGCCTATATAATCGACAAGAGATGAGATACAAACAAATTATCATATTGCTATTTTTCCCAAGCAAAGGGGTAAGCTTATGATAGTTTTTGACAATGATTCGCAAGGACAAATGTAATTTTGACAAGATCAAGGGATCTACAATTTTAGGGATCTTCTATTGATTTTTATTATGATTTGATATTATGACTACTCCCTCAAGCGACGAGTCGATGAGGGTAATGACAATGATTAAAGCGACGATGTCGCTTGACCACCATGGATGATATGAAAAAATTTATATTTGAGCAAACTAATGCCTTGGCTAGACCTGGTTCAAATTTTGATTCCAACTGCTAATAGTATTTGCACATTTCTATCTCATGGAGAAATCGGGCTACAATAGTCATCTTAGGGAAACAAAATGATACAAATCCAATCAGATTTGTGTTGAATCAAATTATATATGATTTGCTGAAAGATGTCATAGAAGATATGACATGAAACACCTCATTCTCATGGAGAAGTCCAGTCGCGAAGGCCTTCTTAGGGATTGAAAAGAAGCATATCAAATCAACGATGACAATTTTTGCCCCAAATGTCCTTATGGTAATTTACTCATCTTTTCGGATTGCATGGAGCGCAAGTCACTGCAACCGCCAAGTGTATAGGGTAAATTACTAAATACAAGGTGCATTTGGTATTTTTAATTATTTGATTTTTGTTGTTAATTTTGATTTTTTTAATCAATCCTGGTGCTTTGAACATCACCAAATTTGCAACATTGAATGCTATTTTTGAAAATTTGATCCAATGGGAGTCATTAATTTACCTTTTTAGACCTTCTCACGATGGGATTTAACTAGATTTGCTACCAGTTGCAAACCATAGCTAGGGTTTGTAGTTCCCAATTACAATTTTGGGAACTATGGCTAAGGCATGCAGTTTGCGCGGAACAAGAAAAACTTATAAAAGCTCAATTTTTAAATCTCTTTCATTATTCCTTGACAATGAATTTGTATTTGGAGCTTTGACAGTGATAGCTACAAATTGACTTGAACCTATCACTCTACACCTACACCCTACACACCGCATGATTGTAGAGTGCAAGCAAGCTTCTTCTAGCCACGATGGCCGAGGCGAGGGCAAGGTATTTCGAAACCAATACCTCGTATCCATTACCAATAAAACAAACCAAATTAATTAATTGGTTAATCAATCGCATTAAAATTTTGGCAATGAACCACAACTTAGGCTAGGTTATCTTAGGCTTATATTTTGTTTAATTTTTTTTCATTTTTTAGCCGTGGTAAAATACCTGACGGGATCTCAATCAGATACTACATGCACCAGTTGCGGTTCCTAATTGATCAATTGGGGATCGTAGCTTCTAGTTGTGGTCCGCATTTAAAATCCCAACAATCAATTTATGACCACATGCGGATCGCAGGGTTGACCCACGGTTCGCAAACTTTAGAAAAAAATTATCAAATTTTTAATTTTTCTAAGGTTTAATAGGTAATTAATGTCATTTAATGCATATTTGACTTGTTTGAGTGACATTTTTTATTTTTAAGACTGCATGATGACATGTTTTTGTAATTTTATCAAATTTTTAGATGTTTTTGATGATTTTTAAGTCATTTTTAAATGTTTTGCTTGTTTTTAGTTAGATTTTCTCTTATATTATGCTTTTTATTTTAGAGGTTGACCTCTAGATCTCGATAGCCCGACATCCTTAAGACTCTTCATAGAGAGATCACTCCATAGGAGCGATAATGGTTCAGAGCTATCAGCTTCGGTTACATCTTAAATCTACCCACAATTAGGGTAGATCAAGCCTGCTTGACTACGTTGGCCTGACATTGGAATATGCGGACCACACATTTCACCTACCTATAGGTGAAATGACAGTGACCTTGGAGGACGTATATAGGATCTTAATGATCCCCATTGATGGAGTGGCCATCGTCTCTTCTACTTCTAGGGCCAAAGGGCCCATTTTTAAGGCTATATTTTGCAATCGAAGCCAGGAGGCTCAGTGCAATATCGATCATGGTGGAGTCCACATTAGATACTGGAAGAGGAAGAACATCTTCTCTATGCGTGAGGCCATATTTATGCACCTGGTAGTGCAAGTTGTTCTTCTAGACTCCTCGGGTGCGAGGGATCCTTGGAACCTCCTAGCCACTTTTCATAGAGTGGTTTAGAGCTTAGTGAATCAGCTATTATGATTGGCCTAGGGGAGAACGCTGCTCTACCAGTTGTATAGAGAGTTGAAATAGATTATAGATCGAAGCCGTTGGGGTATTAGCTGCAACCTGCTTCTTCATATTTGGGGCTAGCAACACATAAGGATAGAGCATTCGAGAGAGCTACCCTTTCACATCACATATATTTATAATGCTCACCAGTGTTATACTGCCTACTGGCCTTGAGAGGATGAGGGGTTTAGGAGTAGGACTCATGCTGGTGACATCCAACATTATATCACACGATTTGGATCACTCAGTCCCAATGGCATTGAGTGATGACCATATATGGATTGCCCAGCATGGGCTGAGGTGGGCGAGTGGCTTCGACAAGCTCTTAGAGATAGGTGGTTACTCGATTGAAAGACTGATATTAGAGAGTATCAGTTCTACTCTTGCATCCTACGTTAGTTCGGGATAGTGCAGGACATCTCGAAGATCCCTTTTTTGTAAAGACGCTTGGATTTAGAGAGGGATCTATCATGGATTCGACCTCTAGATCTATGAGATAAGCTAGATGACTTGTAGGAGACTAAATTTGATAGGGCTACTACCACACCAACATACGACAGGTGGTGGTCCATGCTCCAATGGCATGAATCAAAGCCTTTGGACAGAGTGGCAGACTAGAAAAAGGTAGAGGCAGATCCTGACGAGCACATATGGGGCACAAAGACCACCACTAAGGAGGCTCTCAAGGTTAATATTGATGATGAGGCTCTAGAGGAGGGTGAGGTCCCTCCTAACATCGTACAGGGGCTGCTCCTAGCTTAGGTTGTTGACTTATAGAGTCAACTCGGTCGATATGTCACACAACAACTGGAGCAAGACACTACTATTGCTACCTTGTAGGCCTAGCTGACTGACAGGGACCACAGACTAACCTAGGTAGGGCAACATATCACTAGCTTGACTACACGGGCTACGATGGTAGAGGGGAGGGTATAGGAGCTCACTAGTGCACATGATCTGGCAGAGGTACACCTAGCTATAACTATAGTAGAGAGGGACTTGGCCTTGGATTAGAGAGGAGATCCTTCATCTTCATGTGCTATCATAGCACCACCCATAGCATCATTGCCAGTGCTCCCTAGCGACCGCGATCCCATGTTAGAGATCTAGCATTTACAGGCCCTCGTGGAGGAGAACAATGACAAACATACTAGCAAGGTAGCCCACATAGACCAGTTAAAGGGCTACATTAGGTTGATTGGCGACACATTCCTAGAGGATTCTCATGCTACAGGGTCTCAACGGACTAGGTCTAGGACTATGGGGTAGTCCATAGCTAGCTCGAGCTATTGGATCCATAGGATAGAGAAGATGCATAATTCCTCTAGCACACATGGCGGTAGCTCACACAGGATCCATAGGGAGAAAAGTGGGACCTCTAGCTAGAGGACTAGCCACCTGGGCATACCAGTCGCTAGTGTGTTAGGACTCTTCAGGCTAGGTGGTACATAAGGCCCTCAGTAGGGTGCACAGTAGGGTCTAGATTTGAATATAGAGTAGGCTCCAAGTCACAGGGTTGAGGGAGGTGGGGAGAGCTCCAGTACAGTGGGACCTAACCAGAGCTAAGGCTCATATCATAGCTACTTTTTGTACATGTATCATTTTTGGTGTAAGGTCGAGGACCTACATGATTGTAGCCTATGACCATTTTGTACTCATTTGATGTACTTTGAGATACATATTTATATATATGATCTTGATTATTTTGGCTCATTATGTGTACTTGATTTATATATTTTAATTTTATGTTTATTTGATGCACATGGATGCAATGTTTATGTTAATTTGATGTTATATGATGTGATGTATGGATGACATACACTAGATAGATATTTGATTTATGATGATGATTATATGTAGTGATCTAAATGCTTAGATGTGTGATTTATGATGGATGCGTATGGATGCAATCTTTTCTCTCAACGCAGGATTGATATTGCTTTATTGTATGTATTAATGTATGTAATGGTTTTTTTACACGATGGAGATCTAATGTAAATGAAGTTGTATGCTTTAATCACTTTAAAACATAAGGAATGAATGCAAATATGTTTATCAATCTAATGGATGACACCATAGAATGTATTAAAATCATGAATGTAATTGAAAAATCCCTAAGATAAGAATTTAATCAATTAATAACCCATATATGAAATGCAATGAATACAATTGTATGATGCGAATAATATAATGTGTCATTCAATTTTCTTTTACAAAATTTTAAAAATATGCACGATATAGTCAGTGGCTATCAAAATATTTTTGCTAATATTCATCCGATATCTATCATATATTTTGATTGTGCACTATATGATGATGTATCATGGATTTGATACTTTGCAATTTGATGATTTTATATGGTTGCAATAGTTGATATTTTGTTGCTATGAAAGAAATTTTTTAGGTTTTCCATGAGAATCAAACACCCTAATAGACTTATCAAAAATTGCATACTAACCACACTAGACTTCTGAGATAAAAGGTTTTTGCTAGGATAGGCCCTAACTGTTCATTATCCCTATGTGTGTACATGGTTATTTTAAGATAAGACACGAGTGTTCCCTGATGTCAGGAGGGATTATTTCAGCCCATTTCTTAGATAAGGGTTCCACAGATGTCTTATCTAATCCCAAGTTTAGATTTTAGTTGGACAAAGCCACTAGGCAATGCAAGATACCTGAAGCTAGCTCTTCAACATTCAAACAATGATCTTGTTCATAAGCGAGGTGCTAATGCATCAGACATATCATCATGCGTAAGGTACAATTATATCAACAATATTAGGGATTTAGGTTTAGTCCTTTCTATCCTTTAGTTTTTGGGATACTTGCTCATATGTAGTGAAGTAAGGGAGTCGATTCCATCTTCATTCTAAACTATCTTTGGATCTTCATTTGATCTCTCTTCGAACTGGATTTTGGATCTTCATTTGATCTCTCTTCGAACTGGATTTTGGATCTTCATTTGATCTCTGCTCAAACTTTGATTTATGATCTTCATTTGATCTTCACTTTGAACTTTGATTTGAGCCTGTTTTATGATCTTCATTCGATATTCACTTTTTGGCATTTGTATTTGATAATTTTCTGTAGAAACTTTCCTTTGGGGGATTTACTTGGAAAAACTATTTTTGGTATATTAATTGAAAATATCGATCTTATGACATCAATATGGGATATCAATATGGGAAGTCAATATATGATATCGATCTAAGATATCAATCATGAGGATTGATGTGGGATATCACTTTGGGATATTGCTAATTTTATCGTAAGCAAGGGATTCTAAATAGGGAACTAACCCATCCTTTTGCGAACTACCAATCTTTCCCATACCGTCTGCATAGAGGGATAAGCAAGAAAAACTCTTTTCGCTTTAGGATACCGGTCCTGCTTCATGGATTTCATCTTCCCCTAGTCCTTATTAGGATTATTTAATTTATTGATTAGTGATAGGCTTATAATATGCTAAGGGCTATACTAACTGAACCTTAGCTACAAAAGCAAAGCAAGCTTTCTACAAACTCTTGACAAGATCACTAGGTATGGATAAATGACCAAAAAACCTAGTAAATCACCATAGCAACATTACAGGTTGCGTTGAAAAACATAATTAATCACATGAATTATGAATCATAATAAATGCAGAGATGCATTAGTTAAACACAAACATGGTGTCGTTTGTAATACTGACAAACACAATCCTTCTTACTACGGAATGTAACGGATGATGAATGCCTATATGCAATGCAGTAATGCAACGAATGCATGTGTGAATGCAAAATTCAAATGCAAAATGCAAATGTTTTTGGATTTTAATTATTTAATAATTTTTATGGGTTTTGAATCTCATAATTGACCAAACGACGAGTACATGCCTCTAGAGCCTTTAGATTGACCAAGCAATTTTTAAGAATCCTTGGAGCTTTTTAGGATTGACCAAAGGGATTATGGGTACCTTTGGGGAATTTTTGAATGACCAAGTGATTTTGAAAATCCTTGGGACCTTTGGGTTGACCAAGAAGTTTTTCAAAAACTCTTGGTGCCTTTTCAATTTGACCAAAGGGCTTACAGATGCCTTTGGATATTTTTAGGATGACCGAGCGATTTTAAGAAAATCCTCGAGGCTTTTAAATGATATAACCAAGTGGTTTCGGGAACCCTTGGAGCCTTTTGGGATGACCGAGTAGTTTTAAACAAACCCTCAGAGCCTTTTAGGTTGACCAAAGGGCTTACAAATGCCTTTGGGGGATTTTCGGATGATCGAGCAATTTTAGACAAATACTCGAGGCTTTTTACTATGCTATTCAAGCATAAAATGCCTTAATATGGATGATGTTGAGAGGTTCAGGCTCTTAAAATCTCCCTAGTGAAATTAGGTGATAGGTGCCCAGACCAATATTTTTAGATATGATGTAGGGTCCTAGCCAATTAGCTATAAATTTGTCTCGCATATCTGGCAGTAAATTAGAGTTCTGTTGGTTCTCTTTCAAGAGAAGATTCCAAACTTCAAAGTCTCTCTAGTGGACTTTGATATTGTAAGCTCATTTTAGTTGCTCTTTATAAATACAAAGATGCTCCAGGGCATTCATGCGATGTTGATCCAGTCGAGCTTACCATGTAGTCTCATTATCGATGAACTCTTTCAATGCGACGCATAGCTTTGGAATTTCTAATTCCAAAGGCATAATGGCCTCAATATCATATACTAGTGAGAACGGTGTTGACCTAGTGGGCATCCAAATATTAGTCTTGTAAGCCCATAACATAAGGGGTAGCTAGATGTGCCAGTCTTTGCGGTTTTCTTGTACTATCTTTTTCAATATGGCCACCATTGTCTTATTTGAAGCCTCAGCCTACCCGTTTGCTTGCGGATCATATGGAGTCACAAAACTATATTTGATTCTATATTTAGATGTCAAATATCTCACAGTTTTGTTCTTGAAAGATGTTCCATTATCCGATATTATTTTGGATGGAATCCCAAAACAACTTATGATATGCTCCAGTATAAAATCTGTTATACGAGGTCCAGTTGTCGTTGTTAAGGGTATTGCTTCCACCCACTTTGTAAAATAATTAGTAGCCATGCTTATGAACGTATGATGACCCGATGATGGAGGAGAGATCTTGCATATAATATCTAATCCCCACTAAGCAAATGGCCAAGCCGCTTGAATGGGTTGTAAGGCTTGTGATGGCAAGTGTGTAAGATTAGCATGATGCTGGCATTTAATATATTTATTGACATACACATTGCACTCCTTCTCCATAGTGGGCCAATAGTATCCCATTAAAAGGATGCGCTTGACGATGGCCATGCCATTGAAATGGCCATCGCATGTACCATCATGGACTTTTGAAATCACCCATGATGCCTCTTGGGATCTAAGCAATGAAGGAGAACTCCATCGTAGCTTCGTCGATATAGGATGTCTCCTATTAAGATATATTTATCCACTTTCTATTTAAATGTGCACTTCATGATATGTGGAAATCCCTATGGATTATACTAAGCTTTAGGAAGTCTTTAATTTGTGACATCCAATTTTGATAAGCCTCAGCTTTGACCATTAAGATGACTTGCTCCGCCTGCGTATTTATCTTTGCAAATGTAGACTCAAAAATAACCCGGTGGTGAATGGTAGTACCACTCACCATAGGACTCTAAGAGGTTAATGACCCCTAGGGTGCCTTCTTAAGAAAGTCTTCAGCTTTGCAGAACCACTCAAATTTTGGTTCTACACTGATCATGTTGATCGATTCTCTGTTATCATAGGCTACTCGTTCTGCTACTGGATGCAAGAGCATCTTGACATGGATAGTAGTGAAATCAGTAGATGGATTCTAAGGGATTAAATATACCAAAGAAGCCATGGTGTTTGCAAACCTATTTGAAAATCGAGGGATTGCCTCAATGTCATACCATTCAAATTTGGCCAAATATGTGTCAACTAGATCTTTATAGGCTTTCAGTATGGGACATCGACACTAAAAAATCCCCTTGAATTTATTTAATATGAGCAAGGAGTCACAAAAGATGTTCAATCTCTTAATATTCATGGTGACAGCTGTGTGGAGGCCTAGCAATAGGGCTCCGTACTCAGCATTGTTGTTGGTGCATGGAAAATCCAACTTGAATGACAAGGGCATTGGAGATTCTTGTGGCATGAAGAACACTATTTTGGTACCATCCCCTTGTTTGCACTTTGAACCATCGAAGAACAGAGTCATAGCAGTATTGTTATCTAGTTCTTCAGGTTCGAGCGCTTCAAATATGACGAAGACTACATCATTCAAAAGATCGATTGTTAGAGGCCTATTGTTTGACAGTGGTGCCTTAGCTAATTGATCTACTATGACCTGTCCCTTAATGGAATTCTGGCTTATGAATTCTAGATCGAATTCCATCAATAGCATGATCCACTTCATAGTACGTATATTGTGATACATCTTACTTATCATGTACTGCAAAGGATTATGTTTGGATATAACATGTCATATGACTTAACATATAGTGTCACAATTTCTTTGTAGCAAACAATACTGCTACGCACAATTTTTCCATATATGCATACCCGAGCTCATAGCTCACCAAGGTTTGAATAATATAATATATGACATGTTCTTTGCATTGCATGTTCTTTTGGGCTAACATGGTTCCTAGTGCAAAGTCAGTTGTCGATATATATAGTAGGAAAGGCACTTTTGGCCTTGGTGGAGCTAGCACTAGCAGCATCGCCAGACATTGCTTTATCTCGATGAAGGCTACCTTGCAGTCCTCGTACCAATTGAATGGGACCCCCTTATGTATTAGTCGATTCATGGGTCGATATTTATCTGATAATTGAATGATAAATTGCTTTATCGAGGTTACCTTACCCTAAAGGCTCCTTAATTTTTTAATATTGGTGGGAGGACGCATTTCCAAAATGGCCTTGACATTCATTGGGTCTACTTCGATGCCTCTCTTAGAGACAATGAATCCTAGTAATTTTCCAAAAGTTATGTCAAATATGCACTTATTAGGATTCAGCCTGACATTGTGCTCTATCAGGCGATCGAAGACTTTCCTTAGGACCTCCACATGCTCTTCTTGCAGCAATGACTTGGCCAACAAGTCATCGATATAATATTCTAGAATTTTGTGCATATAGTCATGAAAAATGTATGTCATGGCCCGCTGATATGTGGCACCAAAATTTTTGAGGCCAAATGGCATAAATTTGTAGCAAAACATTCCCCATGGCGTTATAAATATGGTTTTATGCTGGTCTTCGAGCTTAATCTGAATTTGATTGTAACCAAAAAAATTGTCCATTAAGGAGAGCATTTAATGACCTGTAGTTGCATCTATGATAGCATCAATATTCGGCAACGAAAATGAATCCTTGGGTGTTGCCTTATTTAGGTCTCTAAAATTCATGCAAATACGGATTCTTCCATTGGGTTTTTCCACATGTACCATATTGGACACCCATTCTGGATAATCGATGGAGATCACAAATTCCACATCCAACAGCTTTTGTAGCTCATATTTCACCATTAAGGCTACTATTGGGTGCATTTTTCTAAGCTTTTGCTTGACCAGTTTCTTTGTCAGATCTAGCGAAAGGTTATGTGTAACCAATTTCAGGTCTAGACCTGGCATATCCTTGTACGTCCAAGCAAACAAATTTGGTCTCTATTTTAGTAGAGGGATGAGGGTGGCCTGTTGATCTAGAGTGAGACTCTCTCCAAATTTGACCTTCTTTGTACTGACGGGATCATTACTAATATCTACCTCAAAGGTTTCCTCTACTACATATGTGATCCCTCGTCAAGCTGGTGAGGCGTAGGAATCAGATGGATGTCATCAGCTGGATTGATTGGTTTTGCATTGAAATAATTTTTGGTATGATAAGCATCATATGCATAGTCTAGCACAAAATGGAAAGGTTGCAAAATTTCTTCATTGGTGAATAAATCCTCAGGCTCAATAGGTGAATCAACATGATCCCAGTCGATAACATCTTTATTAAGATACAACGGTTTGGATAGATCAGTTGGATTGTGGAGTGGAGTGGTAAAATCAATGGAGACCATGTTTATAGAATGGGATTGATCTTTAGAACCACACAGACTAACCTCTACAAAATCTGTGTAGTCCTCATACCCATGATCTGGCTCTAATGGTACAGGCACAAAGGGGTCTTCCCTGTGAGGACTACAAACAACTGGATCCTCCCTATGCACTGATTACAAAATATGATCACTTGGCTCATGGAGCTCCATGTAGGTCGATGAAAGGGGATTAACCAATCGATGAATTTGATCCAAGTTTAACCATCTCGCTCTCAAACGAGGACCAACATGCAACTGCTGATAGATCTCATCAATGTCGATGGGTTGATGACGATAACGCAAATAAGGAAGACCAAGGTAGGCCCTCTCTAACTCATCTTCTTCATCACTATCATAATAGAATCCTTCATTCACCCTTACTCTTGGGGGGTGCTCTGGCAAGTGCAGCCCCATGAATTTGATCGCTTGATCGGTGTCATCACTATTTGGATAAACTAGATAATTATATCGTAAGTGTGACAGCCAAGAAATATAGCTTTGCTTCTTCCCATGAATGATCAAATTTGGGAAGGATATCTTTGGTAACCTATACTGACTCAATAGGAAATAAATGACGGGCATGCTAGGGCATCTAATAGGCACCTTTGACTTCATCCCCAAATTCATCGTCGTTTGAGGATTCCTCGTCTACGTCATAACCTGGTACACTCATATTGGAGGTGGACTCCACTCCATCTTTATTACAAAGATCTTCTAGCTCGATATCACATACAGTAATGGGGTTACACCCCTACACATCTATGTCATTGACTGCATCATGGGTTTGGTATCCCAGGTGATCTCTAGGGTTCATTTCTATCTTAGTTTGCTCAAGGATCCCTTCACAATGATCTTTGAGTGGCTTGACGGTGATGATAGATATCTGATGGCGAGGTCAAGATTCAGAACACACCAGTCTCACAAATTGCAGTAAATTTCATTAATATGGTCTCTGTTACAGTTTTTCTCAGCACACTTCCTCCTCCCAAATCCCGAACTCACCATCCCCAACCCTTACAAATTTTGAGTTTTTATCGAGGCCTCGATCCTCTCGAAAATCAATGCTCCCGCCCCACAACAATTTCAATTTCCATTTTCCCTCCGGTCGAATTTTTAAATTTTGGTTTTCTGCCATAAATGGGCAACTGCCCGACCAGCCTGGAAGCTTGCATTAATGGCTTCCCATACCCTGCATGGCCGCTATACACTGATCGTACTCTGTACCGTTGCTTCATTCATTAATCCATCTCCCGCAATTGTCGTGTTGCCAAAAGTAAAAGGATGCGTGGCTTACACCCCCTTATTAATCTCCTTGACCTTCCTCTTTGGTTTTCTTACACGCGGCCGGCTCATCGGGTCATGCTCTTTCCTTGTCACATTACGGTAGAAACACGTGTCCTCCACACTTGCCCACGTGTCAAGTTGACCTTGCCGGGCCGTTCTCTTGTTTACCTTCGGCTGTGCAAAAACCAGGCCGCGATATCGCGACAGGTCGCGATATCGCGACAAGCCTCTCCCTCTTCGCTTTTCCCCACGAGATCGTCGCGATATCGCGACATCGCGATATCACGACGTCGCGATATCGCGATGACTGTGGCCACTTCCCATAGCCTCAACAATGACGTCGCGACATCGCGACGTCAGAGGACCTTTGCCAAAGCTCTCGACACACTGTCGCGATATCGCGACGGAACTCAACCATCACTTGGCAGCCTTTCGGAGGTCGCGATTTCGTGACCCCAACCCCCTTGCTTTGCCAAACCTTCTCCAATTTAAACATTGCTCAACAAAACTTCTCCTGGACTAAAATAAAATAAATAAAACAAGGTGCACAGAACTTAGAAAAACTTGAAATTTTTTTGGAAGATGCAAGATTGCTTCACTGTCTCCGGATGCTCCTGCATCAGACACCCGGGGTAATTAAAGAAAAGTGATCCTCACTTTTGGGTTGTTAGAGGAAGACCCAGGCGGTCAACCTCCGTTTTAGACAACCAAGTTGCATCTTCAACAGGCCTGCCCTTCCACTTGATCAAATACTCAGTATATTGTCTGTTTCTGGTGCTTCTGCCTTCACGGGTATCTAATATCTTCCTCGGCCTCATTTGTGCTTGGTGTAGAGGTTGGAAATTGCCATGGTTCTGGACCTTGCCTCTCTGTGGCTTCCTCCCTCATGATATTCCACTAGATCTGAAATATTAAAAATAGGTGAAATATCAAGCCAACTCGGCAATTCCACCTCATACGCATTTCCCGACTCCCGCTTTCCCGGTATTTTGCATGGTCCAAACTTTTTCATCTTCAATTTATTGTAAGTCTTGGCAGGGAAATCTCTCCTTCTTGAGATGCACCATAACCTCATCTCCAACCTTGAACTCCTTGAACCGCCGCTTCTGGTCTGCCCTTGTCTTATATTGACTGTTCATTTTTGTAATTTGTCTTCTTACTTCCTCATGCAGACTTTTCATATGTTCTGCAAATTCTTCTGCTTCGGCACTACATTTTTCTTTTCTGTCCAACTTTCTTAGTTCAGACACATTCCTCGGGATGTGTCCATATACTATCTGGAATGGAGACTTATTGGTGCTTTTATTAAGTGAGCTGTTATATGCAAATTCTGCTTGCGGTAAAACTAAATCCCATCCCTTGGGCTGATCCGCTATCAAACACCTCAATAGATTACCCGGGCTTCTATTCACCACCTCTGTTCGTCCATCGATCTGTGGGTGGTATGCCGAACTGAATTTCAGGTCTGTTTTCATCTTCTTCCATAGAGTTCTCCCAAAGTATCCAACAAACTTGGTATCTCTATCAGAAACTATGCTTCTTGGCAGACCGTGAAGTCTAACCACTTCCTTGAAGAACAACCCTGCAATGTGAACTGCATCACTGGTCTTTTGGCAGGGGATAAAATGTGCCATTTTGGAGAACCGATCAACCACCACAAATACTGAGTCATTTCCCCTCTGTGTTCTCGGCAATCCAAGAATAAAATCCATACTTATGTCCTCCCATGGTCTCTCAGGCACTGGTAATGGCTGGTACAGCCCTGTATTTTGTCTTACACCCTTTGCCATCTGGCATATTCTGCAACCTTGCACAAACTTCCGCACATCTTGCTGAAGTTGAGGCCAGTAGTAATTTTCCTCAACCAAGGCAATGGTCTTGTCCCGACCAAAATGCCCAGCCAACCCTCCGCTGTGCTTTTCTTTGATTAAATTCTCCCTCATGGAACTTCTGGGAATGCACAACTTACTACCTTTGAACAGCATTCCGTCTTGGATTAAGAAATCCAACCATTTTGTTCTATCCATAGTAATAGGTATCGAGCAAGCCTTCCAGGCTTCTGCAAAATCCGGATCTGCAGGGTACAGACCTTTCAGTTCTTCAAATCCCACTACTTCTACTATCAATCTAGTCAGCAGAGCCTGCCTTCTGCTTAAGGCATCTGCAACTCTGTTTGACTTCCCACTTCTGTGTTTCAGCACAAAGGTATAACTTTGGAGGAACTCCACCCATTTCATGTGCCTTTGGTTCAGTTTTGTCTAACTGTTAATGTATTGCAAAGCTTGATGGTCAGTAAATAGTACAAACTCCTTTGGTAATAAATAATGTCTCCACTTCTTCAGGGCCTGAACTATAGCATAAAATTCTTGATCATAGACTGAATACTTTTTTCGAGCATCATTCAATTTCTCACTGAAATAAGCAACTGGCTTGCCTCCTTGACTCAGTACAGCCCCTATTGCACTGCCACTGGCATCACAGTCCACCTGAAATACCTTGTTGAAGTCTGGAAGTGCCAAAACAGGTCGTTCGGTAACTTTTCTCTTTAATGTATCAAAGCTCCTTTCAGCCCCTGACGTCCATTTGAACTCCTTTTTATCTCCCCTCATTGTCTCTGTGAGAGGTGCACAAATACTGCTGAAGTTCTTTATGAACTTCCTATAAAAACTGGCCAGACCATGGAATGACCTCACTTCTGTTGTGTTCCTTGGAGTAGGCCATTCAATGATGGCTCTCACCTTTTCGGGGTCCATCTTCAGGCCTTCTGCTGGAGATTACAAACCCCAAGTATACCAATTCCTTCTTGACAAAATTACACTTTTTCAAATTTATTAATAACTGTTCTTCTCGCAGTTTTTCAAAGACTCTCCCGATATGCATCAGGTGTTCCTCCAAGGTCCGGCTAAATATCAATATATCATCTAAATAAACAATAACAAACTTTCCCAAAAATTCTTTCAGTACTTCATTCATCAGCCGCATGAAGGTACTTGGTGCATTGGACAGTCCAAAGGGCATGACCAACCACTCAAACAGGCCTTCTCTTGTCTTGAAGGCTGTCTTCCATTCATCCCCCTCTCGGATACGGATCCGATGATAACCACTTTTCAGGTCAATCTTTGTGAAGTACTCGGCTCCACTTAAACAGTCCATGATATCATCCATTCTTGGTAACGGGAATCTGTACTTAATAGTAATTTTGTTGATGGCCCGTGAATCTGTACACATCCTCCATTCTCCATCCTTCTTTGGCGCCAGCACTGCAGGTACTGCGCATGGACTCAAACTTTCCCGAATTAATCCCTTTTCTAATAATTCTTGGACCTGTCTATTTAACTCCTCGGTCTCTACGGGTGTCATCCTGTGTGCAGCTTTATTTGGCAGGCTTGATCCTGGTACTAAATCTATATGATGGCTAATTTTTCTCACAGGGGGTAAGCCCTCAGGCACATTGTCAGACACAATGTCTGGAAATTCCTCCAGCAGATTTAGAACTTCTGTTGGGGTATCCCGGCATTCCTTCCCCCTAACTCTAGGGATTATTGCATAACATAAATGTTCATGCTTTAACCCGTTCAGAAACTCTCTCCCCTCAACTAAACAGACTCTGGAAATATTACATACCTTTTCATCTGCATCCTTCAAGGGCTTTAGTTTATGGCGTACACCATTCTTTGTCAATGAGTAGGTGTTGGCACGGCCATCATGTCTTGCACTCCGGTCAAAGCTGCCGGGGTCTCCCCGGCAACATGTGGCAAACATCCATGGGTAAGATGTCACACAGGACCTCATCACAATAATTCCCAATGTTAAATTTAACAGAACATTGCTCATTGACCAAAGCTCCGTGGTCCTTTTGTAACCATGCGACCCGGTATGGGTGTGGGTGTTTCTTCCTTTCTAACTGTAACTTTGTAACCATTTCCTCAGAAACCGGGTTATCCGTGCTACCATTATCAATAATGATATTGCAAACCTTGCCCGCACATTTACATCTAGTGCGGAATAAACTTTTCCTCTGGTCTGTGTCCTTCTCCTCGTTCAACAGGACTCTTCTTACAACCATTGTTTCTCCTCTCTCCGCTTCTTCGAAATGCTCAGATTCAGCATCCTCCTCTGCCACAGCAGCTCTGGCTGGGCCCTCAGGCCTCTTGTTTGTTCTTTCTCGGTGTTGTGGACATTCAAATGCCCTGTGTCCTTCTTCACCACAGTGGAAACATGTTCCACGAAATACTCCCCTTCCAAACCCTCGTCGAGATCCACCCCGTCCTCTTGGGTAGCTGTTTTGATCTCGGGGCTGATAAACATCTTCTTCTTTTTGGTCCTGGTTACTACTGGCTTCACCAGTCTTCTTCGGATCCTTGTACTTTTCTCCATTGGTCCTCCCACCAGTCCTTCCACCTCGGCCTCTTCCTCTTTGCTTGCCTTCAAACCGCTTGTTTAGCTTTTCTTCTACCTTCAAGGCAAATTGATAAGCATCCTCAATGGTGTTTACTCGAACCAGGCTCAGTTCTTCCTGGATACCAAGCCTCAACCCATTAATGTAACGGGCTACTTTCTCTTTATTTGCCTCTAAATGCCCTGTTCTAATAGAAATTTTGTAAAATTCTTCGATGTACTCTTGGACGGGTTTTGTTTGTCTGTCTCAAGCTCTGCATTTTTCTTAGCGAGATCCAACTCGTAATCTGCCGGGATGAAGCTGTCTTTTAAGCTTCTCCACCATTCTATCCCATCTTGTTATTCTCTCTTTCCCTCTTCTGTTTCTCTCCAGCTGCATTCCCCTCCACCAAATGCTTGGCATGACCCTTTAACTTGGTCTTAGCAAATCTGACCCGGTTAGGGTCTTCAATCTCCTCATACTCGAAATATTCCTCTAAATCATTTATCCGAGTCAATCACTTCTTACGGATTCAGATTTCCCGAGTAGGTAGATACCTCCATTTTTGGCTGTTTTCCAATCTGAGAGATGGCCCTATACAACCGGGCTTGAGCAGGATCCACAGCTTCTTCTTCTTCCTCAAACTGGTCTTCTTCCTCAACTTCGTCTTCACTTTCCTCATCCCCTCCGGGTTCGCGTCTTCTGCGTAACTCTGCTTGTAGGGCTTGAACTTGCCTTTGCAAGGCCCGAAAGTCTTCGGCCGGCACTACATTTCTTGCTCCGCCACGGTTCCTTCGTGGAGGCATGATATTTTCTCTGTATTATTATTTTTTTTTTTAGAATTCTTCCACAGATCCTGGTGCAACTGCCTCTCTCCGGCGATCTGTTACATGCTCAGGAGCTCCCGCTCTGATACCACTTGATGGCGAGGTCAAGATTCAAAACACACCAGTCTCACAAATTGCAGTAAATTTCATTAATATGGTCTCTGTTACAGTTTTTCTCAGCACACTTCCTCCTCCCAAATCCCGAACTCACCATCCCCAACCCTTACAAATTTTGAGTTTTTATCGAGGCCTCGATCCTCTCGAAAATCAATGCTCCCACCCCACAACAATTTCAATTTCCATTTTCCCTCCGGTCGAATTTTTAAATTTTGGTTTTCTGCCATAAATGGGCAACTGCCCGACCAGCCTGGAAGCTTGCATTAATGGCTTCCCATACCCTGCACTGGCCGCTATACACTGACTGTACTCTGTACCGCTGCTTCATTCATTAATCCATCTCCCGCAATTGTCGTGTTGCCAGAAGTAAAAGGATGCGTGGCTTACACCCCCTTATTAATCTCCTTGACCTTCCTCTTTGGTTTTCTTACACGCGGCCGGCTCATCGGGTCATGCTCTTTCCTTGTCACATAGAAACACGTGTCCTCCACACTGCCCACGTGTCAAGTTGACCTTGCCAGGCCGTTCTCTTGTTTACCTTCGGTTGTGCAAAAACCAGGCCGCGATATCGCGACAGGGCGCGATATCGCGATATCGCGACAAGCCTCTCCCTCTTCGCTTTTCCCCACGAGATCGTCGCGATATCGCGACGTCGCGATATCGCGATGACTGTGGCCACTTCCCATAGCCTCAACAATGACGTCGCGACATCGCGACGTCAGAGGACCCTTGCCAAAGCTCTCGACACACTATCGCGATATCGCGACGTCGCGATATCGCGACGTCGCGATATCGCGACGGAACTCAACCATCACTTGGCAGCCTTTCGGAGGTCACGATTTCGCGACCCCAACCCCCTTGCTTTGCCAAACCTTCTCCAATTTAAACATTGCTCAACAAAACTTCTCCTGGACTAAAATAAAATAAATAAAACAAGGTGCACAGAACTTAGAAAAACTTGAAAATTTTTTGGAAGATGCAAGATTGCTTCACTGTCTCCGGATGCTCCTACATCAATATCATAGGGTGATTCCTGTAGAATTTGGAAGGATCTGGATGATATGGATTAAAATTCACATTGTCCACCATACTAAGCTACATATGATCTAGGGATGTTGCAAGCAAATCATCCTACCCCCATATCTGTAACCCTAAATTGAACCTCTTAGTGACTAACTGATAATGAGGTTCTAGTGGAGTCCTCCATCCTTGTTCAAAGAGACCAAGGTCGTATCCACGCCAATGATACAAATCAAAAATGTGCATGGCATACTCTGGATTGGATAGATAACAAATATTTATTGTGAAAGGTTCCTCGTCATATTCATCCATGGGCTCTCACGTTGGAAGCTATTCTAGCCCCGCATAGATGAAGTTAGTCTGGTTAGGTGGCTCTCCCAATGGAACCACCAATCCAATTGGTAATGATGAGCAGATGGTCGGCCCATATCTTGTGCAGTATTCAAAATCAATCTGAAGGTCACATTCTGCATAAGGTACTCGCCTAATCTGATGTTAGCGAGATGTAATGTCACCCATGGTGCGGATGACCCTGCTAAAGATGTAGGCAACGTAGGCTTAGGTGCCTCCTTGAATTTGTCTTGGGGTTCCTCAAATTCCATAGGAATGGGAACCTCCTCGACGATTGGCTCAAGCTCACACTCCTCTTTCTTGCCCATTTTTACCTTTAACTTCCTGTCATCCCGACACATGACTGATGCCGATGGTTTCAAGGAAGTGGCAGTGGTGTGCTTCGATATGTGTGACACAGATAGCATTGGTTGAGCACATACTACTGGTTTACCTCCTGGTTTCTTTATTGGTGATGATATTCGAACATCCACAAAAACCAAAAAACATAGTCAGATTCTAGAATTACAGAGTTCTGCTATGATCGCCTTTGATCCAACCAAAAAGTGTGCACCCATCTACTGTATTATGTCGTATTCATTCATTAAAAGCATAAAAGTAACAAGATTGCATAGATTCAACAAAAATAGATTTTTCTTGTATTAATAATTACAAAGAATCTCGATTACAATCATGCCCCTCTTAGGGTCACCCAAATGATGATACGATTAATACAATGCCAAAGCCGTCAATAGGGTAGGCACACTAATTTTGCTTTTCAACTGGTCACAAACTACTCTAGGGTGGAATTGCCCTCTTCTTTGCATTGGGGAAGGAACTTTATCGTTGAGTCTCCTTTGAATATGTTCCTTGCGGTCAAGAAACAACATAAGAGTGTCAAAAAGATAGGCAGCCTCTCATGATGAGGCCCTTTTAGGAAAAATGCATAAAGACACCATTAAGCATGTATAATCAAGAAAACATGAAAATTACTTCTAAACTATGTTAATTGCATCAAGATCTATAGAATTGCATGAAGGAAGACAACAACTACAATATGCATGGATCAATTATGTAAAATAAAGCATGAAAGTGTGTAAAGAATCCATTAATGTCCCATTTGATGATTAACATAAAGAAATTAATATAACGTAATTCTATTGGTCAAAATTCTGCTAAACTACAATTAAACCATGATAATAGCTAAACTAAGCTAATTAATTGGACATAAATGAAAATGGTAAGGCAGTGATACCTCTACTGCAAATTGTAGCTTTGGTGAGTGGTCTACACTATAAACCATGACTAAAAGCTACAGTTAGCAATCTGATAGGTTTACCCTCAATTTCAAAGGTAGTGGGCTTGACCTCCTTGTCCAAATTGATGTTCAATGGTCACCTTTTGTGTCCTCAGACTGATTTGGTGGTTTATTCACTGTGAAGGGCCTTTGTTTGCATGAATATGCGTTTCTTGGATCTCCTAGGCTCCTAGGGCATTCATAATGCAATTCATCATGAATATTGGCAAGTAGGTAGGGGATAAGTGTAATAGCTCTCTCTTAGTATACTCGGTTGAGTGTACAATTCGATAGGGCTTCGCTACTCAAATCTCCAATGCTCTCTCTGATATTTTGCCTAATTTTGAGGGGTACTTATAGGACTACCCAAGGGCTAGAGGTGGCTTCATGGAGAATCCAAGATCAATAAGGGGTGGTAAGGACAGTTGGATTGGAAGCTTCCATCCTCTAACCACCTTCTTCTATATCAAATGGTCGTTCAAATGATTTGTCTCTGATTGAAGGCCAACTGAACTTTAGTTAAGACCGTAGGTCACAACTATGGTATAGACTATAAACCGCAGGTCTTAGCCGCAGTTCAGCTTGTAAACCATAGGTCTGGACTGTGGTTTAGACTGCTTAGGCCAAGGAACCCAAATTGAGTGGTTAGAACCATTGCTCTGTCTTGGAGTCTATCGAAGATCTTTGATATGGTCTTGTAGCATGTCCATATGAGTAGTCGCCCTCGACATGACACGCTTTAGGTGTCTACAATATAATCTATGAAGTGTGTTTTAATAAGCTATCCTTTTGGCTTGTAAATTTATGAGCAATTCAAGAATATTTTTTCTACATAAATATCATATAGCCCTTACTCTAAAAGGAAAGGAAAATAATGTTTCTTTTTGTTTGCATCAAAAGTGGAAATTTTTTTTGATTAGATATCTTGTTTATCTATATTTTCCAATACTTACATCATTAGCTTAAATAATAGTCAAGTTCTTGAGATTTTATTATTAAATATTTCTAGAAAAGGTAGATGTAAGCAAGAATATTAGTAGGAAGCATGGGTGTTTTCACACATCGGACGTAGCTTTATCAAATATACCCATACGTTCACAAAGCAACATGCAAAAATGGATAGTGAGAAGAACAAGTCCTTCTTCTCCTTTCTCATTATGACACAATAGGATATCATAAAATATACTTTTAAATACTACATTGGCTTCAAAATTTTCATGATATTGTAAAATCCATCTTGTATGAATAAATGAGGTGGAAATCTATCATATGGATATTGTACAATACATCATTTATGACTAGATCAACTGGAAATATATTATTGGTATTTTTATAATGTACATACTATGAATGTATAAATTTAAATCCATCATGGGAAATTTTAATTTGAATGCTTATAACTACTTGAGTTCAGTTCATCATGGGTATTTTAAAAAGTATTTTTATGATTTCATGAGCTTAAAATTTGCCATGTGTATGGTTTAAAAAGGGTACTTTTTGTGACTATTTAGAATGACTCTAATAATTCTTTTATTTAGATTTATATTCCAAGTTAACACTAGAATGGAAAATATAGTTTCATGTTATAGTCTTACGAGTAAACAAAAAAATAAAAGTCATGTTCTGGTATAAAAGAACTCATTAGATTAAAACCCAATCTCTTTTGGTATTTTGGAATGGAAGAAAATTATATGTATGTTTCTATGGCTTTTTTGAATGAAAATCGGGGAATATTGCTTGCTTATGAGGGACTTGAATCTTTTGAAAACTCATATTGTGAACCTAAACTAAAAGGGTTAAATAGATTGTATACAAGTTTCCTATTTAAAATACATAAAATCCTTACAAGAGGTAAATTCATCTAATATTATATGGGTTTGAATAAATAATTAATTTCTACATGCCTTTTGTTAGAAACTAAAGATAAAAAGGATTTGTTGTTAGTGATATCTTGTGGTATTCATGAAATGACAAGGATTATTTTAGTTGCTAGTATGAGACAGTTTTAATTGCATGCCTACTATTCCTTGATTGTAAAAAAAATATTTTTATACATGTAAGTAAACATGTTTCTCATGCATTTATTATAAATTAAAGGTTAGAAAAATAGAACTATATAAACTTCATCTTATTGATGTCTTAATTTTTTTTTCAGGACTATAGCATACAAGTAGATGACTAAACTACCTTTGACATAAACAAAATAATTGCATCTCTTCTCTCAAATGTAAGCATGCTAATGAGTATATAGGGAAGGAGTATATATTCTACTATTTGAATTACAATCACAAGATTGTTGCTATTATTCTATTAAGACAATAATATAAGTATTGGCCAAAATGACTTATTTTAAATACTTGAGTGCAATCATATGATTGCAACATATTTTACTTAAGCATCAAAGTGTCACTAAAATGAAAGTGTAAGTCTATGGTATTTTTCATTATATTCAAGTATAACCTCATATAGGATATATCCACAAATGCATAGTATTGTATGTACATTATTTGTTTTGTTATTTGAATGTGAAAGCTCATTCAGGTGCATGTATTGCTTGTAGAAAGAGGGATTACTATAGTAAAATTAGGAAGAGTAAGCATTATTAATTGTGATAGATCTAAAGGGGAAAGGTATTCATATTGTTGCATAGGATCAAATGACTATTGAATGACATTGACTTTGTTGTTTGAGTAAGGAATAAGTTGTTTGATTGGATAGAATGAGTTTGATACTACATCGGATAGTTTTTTCAGTTGGTTATATGGGATTGAAACGGGTCTCACCCATATTACATCATCACCACATAGTGGTATTACAACAAATCTTGGATATTATCCATGTATGCTAATGTCACTTGATTTTTCAATGAGTCTACATAGGTTTTAATGAGGGGTCCTAGTTCCCTCATACTGAATACTACATTGGATAGTTATCTAGAAATATAAAACATGTTTTCACTTTGGTCATATGATGTTGGAATGAATTGAATTAATGTTTTGTACATAAATTATAAATTTTCCATATACTAATTCATATACATGAGAGTTAACAAATTTAGAAATTAAAAGACCATCCTAGCTAGTTATAGACAAGGTCTAGTAGGTTGACTTGTTCATTATCCGATGAGAATAATATACTAGCTTTACATTCATATGAGACTATTTTCATCATGGAGAGAGTGAAATACATGCTAAATTATATATACATAGATGAGTGTTTTAAATCAATAGTTGTATTAATTTAGTGCAAGTTGATAATTGTATTAAAATATAGATCTAGTTATAAGCATATACTCATATGTTCATGGTACATTATTGCATGTTAGAATTATGCATGAGTAGGTTTATATAATTGTCTCTCTTTAACTAAATTTATTTTATGTATATATCCTTTTATGAAGAGTTAGAACTTCTTATAGAATTTGAGATGGCCATGTTTAGTGGAATGCCAATTAGTTGGATGTTAAAGTGCTTTGGTGACGTCTTCCCTCTAGAATCTGGCATTAGATAGTGAGAAAGACTTAAGTGGATATTTCCTTGAAAACTTAGCATCATGTTGTGAATCTTTTGTACCATTCAAATTTATGAAAATATAAGAGTTGTAAACTATTTATGACACTTGATAATGATAAGTTCTATAGATAGTTGCAATATTGACTATATTATTTTTACGATTTATAAACTTGTACTTAACATATAATGCCAAAAAAATATTATATCATGTTCAAAAATTTTAAAATAAAGTTATAAGAAATTGAATAGTATTTTTATTTATGATAAGATGAGGATTTATTGAATAGAATTGTATGCATGCTTTATTATATGCAATGAAATAAAATACACTTAGCCTAAAAATAAGTTTTAACATAAATAATTCATGAGGATGCATGTTTCCTTACCATTTTAGTTAAGATCTAATAAATGTTGGTACATACAATTTTATTCTTGAAGTATTTATATGAACGTTGACATCCTTTTGATAGAAAATAGCAATATCCATGATTGGATTAAGATTATCTAAACTTGTGTAATAGTCTAAAATAATTTTAATTTAAGGTTGATAAATCATGTAAAGGAATGAAATTCATCACCTTGTTTGATATACTCATGATACTTGTAATTTGTGATAATATAAACAATATTGCTTTGCTTCTTAGTCATAATTAACTCATGTAAATGGTGACTAGTATAACTATTATACTTTACAATCATTGGATAAGTTTAACTTCCTATAGTTAGATCGATCAACTATCTTTATTTTAAGGATTAAAACCCATGAATGCGATAAAAGCCAAAAAAATGAGCTAACAAAACGCCTAAGAAAAAGATATAAATAACTCATCGATCTTTAGGAAGGATAGATAGGAGTTTTCAAATTAGAAGAAATCCATCAATCTTGAAATGGGGACATTGAAGATAAGCAAAATTTATCTTGGTGGAAAATAAAAGGTATAGTTCATTGGATGCTTATTGAGCATAAAAATGAAACAATCATCAATGTAGATATTTGACTTCCATTTTTTTTATAGATAATTAATGACTATTTAAGAATATATATCTACTTTTTTATTGATTATAAAATTATTATATTTTAATTAATATAATATTTTTTTCCTTTTTATAAGAGGAAAAAAACATTCATCTAGAGCATGGGAGATAAGATTTAAGCAAATTTTGTTAGTCCATTTGATATGGAGCCTACTAAAACATTAGTTTTTTTTTTTTTTTTGGTTACAGAGTTGGCTACATCCACTATAGCCACTATTTTTAGTCTTCAAACCACAGGTACTAGAACTACTAAATCTATTCATCTCGTTAATTGTTGACTAGACATGAGATGGGGACCGCTGGTCGCTCGGGATTCGTATTGTCGTCATCTGTCTGGCGCGCACTCAGAGGATTCAAAAAATACTACTACCTTTGCAAACTTGCACCGCCAAAGTTTGAACCCGAGTCCTAAAACATTAATTTTAATATAGACTTAAAAAATAGAGTCATTCTCCTATGTACAATCCACAAGGTTTTTTATACCATCTTTTATTTTCTTACACTCAACACTTTTAAATTTTTTAATAATATAAATACTATAAAATGATAAATTAAATAAAATTTATTTATTAATAATAAAATACAAATATTTAAATCATTACAATATTATAAAATAATAAATTAAGTAAAAATTTAAAAATATTATAAAAGTCAAAGATTCAACACCCAACACTTAAGTGCACATGTGCCTTGTAACATCATATAAGAATAATCAACACCCAACACTCAAGTGCACATGTGCCTTGTAACATCGTATAGAGAATCATCATAATGTAAACCACTCATTCGAGAGAAACCTAATAGTGCGCGGCATATTTGGCAACATTGGAGAGGAAGCATAAAAAAGTAGAAAGTAGCGTAGAAATTTTAGCTTTCATACAATGCACAAGTACGGCTGATAGATATGATTAGACAGAACAACTATGATTCCCTGTGCTCTCTTCTTCAACCCTGTGAGCCTTCTAGAGTTGTAGAGAGTTTATGTAACATAATAATACCCTATGGAGTTAGCCAAAAGTGAAAGCACTGATTTCAAAGTTTTCACACAATTAAAAAAACTTAAAAATACTCACTACCGATCTAAGACCAGATCTCAAGTGATATGACACACAAACTAACTCTTTTCTCAGATCTAAGAGATGGTGCAGGAACTGGGAGTCTCCTCGTTCGTTACATACCAAACTTCAGTACGAGGAGCCGGCGGTTGATATCTGGGCCACAGCATATCAGATCTGCATGAGCAATCTGAGCATCTACAGTGAGACACAGGTGGGCATGGATAATGCACCACACATGGCGGATAAGTTGGGAAAAATCTAATCTGTTGCTCTTCCTGTTTTGGGGGATTTTCGACTTCCTTGGTCTTATTCGTTGTCTCTTTTTGTTTGGACTTCTCTTTGGATTGCTTGTCATCCTTTGTTCCATCCTTCTGTGTGGTCTGCTCTTTATCCTTGGACTCTCCTGGATTCTCCTTCTGGGTGTCTTTTTGCTTCTTCGCTCCGTTTGCCTCTTTTTGTTGTGTCGACCCCTTTTCATTCTTCGGCTTCTCCTGAGATTTGTCTGCTTGCGTGGTCTTCTTCTTGTCATCATCCTTCTTTGGCTGCTGCGGCGGCGGCAGAGGTCCGGTTGAAACTAGGCGAGCGCTCTTGAATTTCACCCTAAGCTGATTGGTAATGGAGGCGGGATCTGATTCCCCCTCCACAGTTATCGTCTTCTTCTCCAGATCGATCTTAACCATATCCACCCCTGCAATCAAACAGTCGATAAAAACGTCAAACCCTAAAAAAAACTTATTTAACAAAACCCCATAGATAACAACAGAGAATATACGTCTAGATCACAGTCAGGTACCTGGATGAAAAATAAATATGCGTCTTTTGGAATACCTATACACTGTTACTCTCGATTTATTCAGATAAGATAATAGATTGAATACCTTCGACACGAGCAATGCATTGCAAAGCATCTTTCTTGCATTTGTCGCATTCCATTTCCACGCTGAAAACGGACTTCTTCATCTACATAAGTGCCAGAAAAGATGACATTAGACAAAAAAAAAAAGGTGACATTAGATTAGACCGAATACGGCCTTTACTAAACAATAAAGGCGAAAAACAGCTTACAAAGATTACAGACTTACATTGGCCATCCTGAATTCCGCTACGCAGAGTCTGTTTCCTACAATTCTGCAGATCTGGCGCCGAGTATGAATTTAAGGGCTGTGAGTCCAGTGGTTCTCTTGGACTTATAAATGATCAAATGATGGGCAATTTTCAAATCATCTACAGCTTTGCTGGCCACCACTCCCCCACAAATGACGTTCTCCTACACACATTAATAACAACATAGCGTGCTGCCACTCCACAACTTTAAAAAAATGCTTAATGAAAAATAGAAAGTTGCAAGGGTAATAATATGATTACGAATTTTGAGTAATTGGTGGTCCCTGTAACAATAATTAGGTAGAATAAGTTTGCTCCTATGATACTAATTTTGAGTAATTGGTGGTCCTTTTTAAGTAGGGTAACAACAACTATAGGTGGAATAAATTTGCTGGAGCAACCCCTATCTTATGAAAAATAGACAGTGGTATAGGTAGTAGTATAATACGAGTAACTGGTGGTTCAAGCTAGGGCAACAACAACATGGTGGAATAGGTTTGATGGAGCAGTCCTATGAGTTAACTTTGGGCTTATCAGTTACTAAAAATAATGTTTTAAGTTTTTAGATCTAATTTCAAAGTTTAGTGTGATGTGTAAATATATATATATATATATATATATATATATATATATATATATATATATATATATATATATAAAAATAAAAATAATATATATGTTTATTGTTTTGTAAGTCTGTTTATTCTACAATAATAATCTAACTGTGAGGTTTTCCGTGCACTATCAACATGGTTTCACCTAACCTCCTTCTGCGATCCCTCTTTTATTTTAGGCTTCGGTGTAGCAGGTAGCAGGTTGAGGGGGTGACATTTTCTAGATTCAGATTGTTATATCAGTACCCAGTGTAAGGCTCGTCTCCTCTTGAAGTGACTCTCCTTGTTTAGTTATTCTGTTTATTTATAATTTTAGAGGTTGGTTTTGTTTTTGGTCTCAGGTTTCTATGATGTTGATTGTTTGGATGGCCTTGCGTTCCAAGCTGTGATTTGTCCAGCTCCCTTTTTATTGTAACCTTTCTTATATTTTTTTATTGAATATAATTGTTGGTTCCAATTAAAAATTCATTTATATAACAACTTTTTTTTTATACTTCTTATACACATCCCCATAAAGATTGAACCTGAAACATATCACCCATGCAAATGACGTCTTTACCAATAGACCACAACTTTTATAAAAAAATATAGAATCAAATCCTACCTTGTTAAAGAGGTATAAGAGTAACAGAGTATGGGTATAAGAGCATGTTGACAGAGTATGGGTATCATCTATAATTGATGTCAGAGAATTTTTTCACACAACCGATGAACTGCTGAAACATGGATTTACGATACGAAACATATGGTGTGGTTATCCGTGCTAGACGATCATGGCCATGGCCCGGAGATCACCCACGTACGTGACAGTTCATGATGGATGTTTTCGTATCTGATACCATAACGCGGAGATATTCACATGCACGAAATTTCTTACGTAACAGTATGCTCCCGTAAACAAAATTAACTTGTTCATCATTGTAATAATATTAATTTAAAAGATATGTCGGTTGTTGTTAGTAAATTATTTTGATTTTGATAATTTAAATTCGTCCTAGTCAAAATTAATAATGTTAACCAAAACTAAAATGTAAGTTAATTTAACAAGTCAAAATTAATAATGTTAATCAAAACTAAAATGTAAGTTAATTCAACAATTCAAAACTAATAATATTAATCAAAATTAAACTCTAAATTTTAGATCTTATTAATTTTTATTCAATAAACTAAAAATAATAATAATAATCAAAACTAAAAATTATAAAAGTAATATTTAAATTTAAAATAAAATCATACCCTACATAAAGGTGATAACATTCCCCATTGTGAAAAAAATAACATCTGATATGCCCAACGCGTGACGGAGGGGAAAACTCATATTCCTTTTGATTGATGTGCTTGAATATTTTTTATACGAAATTTCCACGTTATTTCCTCTTAAAAGTAAAAATTTATATAATAATCTTATTACAAAGGATAATATAAAATTAAAAAATAATTTTTTTTTAATTTTTTTATTATTATACGATGATTATGCATATATGCCTTTTGGACAGATATGATATAAAAAGTACCAATCAAATCTTCTTATAAATATTTAAAAAGAATCGAAGCATTAAAAATAATTTTAAATTATTTAATTATTATAATTGCTCTGTTTGTCTACTTTCTAGAATATCTCATACAAAAGTCTCTATCAAATTTGTTGCTTCACACAAAACCTTCTGTCGTAGTTTTAAAAATATTAATTTTTTAATTTTATTAAAAAAAAATTAAAATATAATATTGAATATAAACATTTTATAATATTTTCAGTCTAATTCATTTTGACTGAAAGATTCTTTGTAAATATGGAACACGATTCTAGGTATAAGGTTGCCTGGTCTACTTTTATTTATAAGGGTTGCTTTTTTAAAATCTATTAGATGCGTAGTTTAAATTCTTCCTCAAAGAGGGCATTGTTATGGGATTGAGTTAAATAAAATAAAAAATAGTGATTTTTTTAAAGTGAAAGTTTGATTACATTATGTTATTAATTAAAATATAAGTATTGTGCATTAACAGAAAGAAAGGAAAAAAAGTGGATAAAGAGTAAAGCATCCATAATTAAGTACACATAAGAATAGAAGTTAATAGCAACAAAGAGACTATAGTTGTATCTTATTGTGATATGTCTGATATCATCACTCATCCATGGGAGAGCCTGTCATGTGGAGAAGTTTTGAGCATGTCCTCCATTATATCTTTTGAAGTCTTCAAGGAAGAAATAGAAGTAATGAGTTCCTAAACTGGTTCATCATTGTTTACTACCTTTTTTTTTGTTTTTTACTAGAACTTTTGAAGATCTTGGATCATGTGAAATATCTGATGAAGCCTATCAGTAACATCTCCTAGTGTATTGGAAGCTCCAACAACATGGGAATGAATGTGTCCCAAATGTAACAAAAGATCAAAGGTCAAGTCTACTAAAACAATACCCCATGGAGGAGTGGAACCAGTAAACACCTTTTTGCATATGAACTTCCAAATATGTTTGAGAAAAATGAGTCTACAAACATCCTAGAGTTTGGGATAATGATCCTATTGGAAAAAACCAAGCAGAGCAAGCTTCCAAGATCTAGTGAAGGAGGGGAATAAAAAAGTGTAGAAAACATCCCAAAACTATTTAGCCATGTCACAGAACCAAAACAAGTGAATAAGAGCTTTTGAAGCATTACAAAATTTGCATTGAGGGGAAATATGTAAAACTGGAGCCAAACTTTCAGAAGTTGGAAGTTTTTGATGCAGAACCTACCATCCAAGAAGCTAAGTTTTGGATTCAACAAGAACTTTCCAAATTTGAGCAACAAGAGACTTCCACTGGGCATTGGTAAAATTGACTTGCCACTTGACATTGAGCTTAGAGTCCAATGGTAAAGGACACAAATTTTTTTGTAGATCCAACTAGATTTAATGGAAGAGATTCTATGGTCATTAAGCCATCTCTAGTCAGTCCATATATTGTAGGTAGTTGTTCCCAACTTTATAAGGACCTCACATGGAATGGAAGCCACAACAAGGCCATAAGACTCCTTGAATGAAGAGGGAAGGGAACAATAATTGTGGATCTAGGTCCAAGTGAGAATTGAGCAGTTGCTCGGATCCCAAATATCTCTTATTCTATTTATACCTTTCTTCAGAAATGCTAGTCCTTGAAGAGCACTGCACAAAGCTAAAGGTTTATCATTATGGAGGATAAGTTTACTCCACCAAAGACTATTCAGACCGATGCTTAAACCATGTCGTAAGGAGTCAGACTTCCAAGCCAATAAATGAGAAACTAATTGCCAAGCTTTCTAGTTATGGGTAAGAGGAATAGATCCTTTAACCATAAAGTATGGTGCATTAAGGACCTTATCCTCCCATGGGGTTTCTTTCCATTTACCTTTGTGAGTAGCTTGGGAGATTTTGTACCAAAATAGGTGTTTCCAATTTTCCTCTCCAGTAATGGCTCTAGCAACCCATTTCACAGCCAAAATTTTGCTCTGGGTAAGAGGATCAATAATACCTAGACCTCCTAAAGCCTTTGGTTGAGTACAAAGTTTCCATGAGATGGTTGTCATGCCTACCTCCCCATCCCATTTGGTCCATAAAAATTTATGAATGACCTGAGTAAATTTGTTATAGGCATCCTTTGAGGCCATCCAACAAGAGGAGTAGTAAACATGAGAGGTTGCCATAACTTTATTCACAACTTGAATTCTTCCTACTAAGGAGAGAAACTAAGTTAGCCATGCATTAAACTTCTTTTGAAGTCTTTCCATAACCTAGTTCCACATATCTTTAGGAGAAATATTAATCCCAAAGGGGATTCCCAAGTAACGAATGATCATTCCATGAGGGATGATCTTCCACTCAACTGAGGAGTTGCAACCATTAGGATTGGAAGAAGTATAGAAGACTTCTATTTTAGAGTGGTTGATACGAGAGCTAGAAACATCACAAAATAGTTGTACAATCTCTTTAACCATTTCCACCTCCTACTAGGTATTTTGAAGAAAAAGAAGGGAATCATCAACAAAATGTGAGTTAAGAGCATATTTATCCCCAGGAAGCTTAATACCTTGAATGAGGCCATCAGATTGAGCCTTATGAAGAAGATAACCAAGAGCATCGACAACCAAAACATACAAAAAAGGAGCAAGAGGGCAACCTTGTCTAATAGACCATTGTAGAGGGAAGGAAGGGGATAGAGCTCCATTAACCTGAACACAAGTTGAAGCATCACCAAAGAGCATACCAATTTGATTATAAAATTTTGGACCAAAACCAAGCCAAGAAAGCATACGAAGAATAAAATCCCATCTGATTCTATCATATGCTTTGTCAAAATCTAACTTAACCAAGAGGGCATCTTGATTGGAGTCGATAGCCCATTGCATTGTTTCCTAAGCCATCATAAGATTATCTAAGATATAACAACCCTTAAGAAAACTAGATTGTTCTGGGTGAACAATAGCTTGTGCAACAAGTTTGATTTTTAAAGCTATAGCTTTAGCTATGATCTTGTATGAAACATTGAGGAGGGTAATAGGTCTCCAATTGGAGATTTGATTATGAGTTGTTCCTTTAGAAATAAGTTTTATTAACCCTGCATTGATATAAGCTCCAAGAGAACTATTCTGGAGAGCTTCCAGGTAAACATGATGAAGATCTGAGGAAAGGATATGCCAATTTTTTTATAAAACTCCACTGGAAGACCATCCATACTAGGAGCTTTGTCATTCTTCATAGAAAAAGAGCATTATGTAGATCATTCATAGAAAGAGGACATTCAAGTTGATCCTGAATAATGGGGTCTACTAGGGAGGGAATCTATTCCTACACATATTCCATTAAGAGAAGATGGATGTCATCCCTTGGCTCCATTGTAAAAATTTGAGAGAAGTGGGTTACAAAAATATTCATGATCTCATTGGAGTCGAAAAGGGAATGACCTGAAGGGTCCTCCAACTCAGTAATCCTTTCCAAAATATTCTTATGCCTGAGGTAGTTAAAGAAAAATTTAGTTCCCTTGTCACCCTAGGAGATCCAATTGAGGTGAGATCTAATATGTGCCCCTCTAGCATGATATGACTCATAATCTCTCACTTGATTTTTAACATTAGCTAGGTCACATTGAATAGCAACATTAGTGGGATCTTTCATAAGCATGGAATAAAGATGAGAGATCTCTTTATGAAAGTGACTCTCTTGAATCTTCTTCCTCTTAGCAATAGAGTACCCATACCATCTAAGGGAAGAAATAATATTGGAAATAGTTATTTCAAACCATTTGATCTAGCTAATATTACCAGTTGGTCTAGGAAATCTATTCCAAACATGCTCTACAAGGTGGTAGTAGGCAAGGCTATCAAGGTGGGAAACATTTAATTTGAAAGGAAGTTGCATGGAATCAAGGGAGATTGAGGAAGTTTTGGATAGAAGAAAATATAGGGAGGTGATCAAACAAAGTTGTGTGTGAAAGAATATGAACTTGCTCATGGATGGAGAATTTGTCTAAAAAATAATTACTAAAATAAAATATGTCTAGACGAACAAGCTTCCTGGCAGAACCTTGATGACAATTGGACCACGTAAACCAATTATCCTTGAGAGAGGAGGATTTACCAAAGAGAGGTTCATGCACACCTAAATGATTGTGACAAAACAACCAACTTCCAAATTTAGTTGTTGAAAGGGGTTTGCTACCATCCCAACTTTTATCACTAGGATTTTCAATCATATTAAAGTCACCTCCTATGATCCATTCTGTAGGAGGGAGAGAAACAACTAACCATTCCCAGAGGGCTATATGACTAGGAGGGTCATTAGGAGCATAGATAGAGCAAAATCCAAGAACTAGAGAGTTGAGAGCCAATCTAACCTAGACACAATGATGAGCAGGATCTTCACCATGGTCTAGAATAGCATAACAAAGAGACCTGGATATGGAGAGGGCAACACCTCCTTTACCATTGGTATGAGATGTAGTAAAGGTAGATGCATATCCTCGACCAATAACATCCATACAATGGGAGAGAGTCTAACTAGAGACTTTCAATTCTTGAAGAAAAAGAACATAAATATGATTCTCTACTGCAACCTTTCGAACTTGAAACTTACGATAAGGGAGGGAGAGTCCCCTAACATTCCAAGAAAGAAGATTTAACTTCATGAGGGTTGATTTGGAGGTTGCTCGACCTCATGAATTAAAGACTAAAATTTATTTTCATTGAAGGGCAACAACTGTGTATTGTAGGTATGTTGAGCTAGAACCATATTTTGGGCAACTTGAGAGAAGGATCTAGCAAGATCTTTGATAGAGGTTTTTTTCCTCTTGTTGGAAGGAGGGATTTTGGGGGGTTGATGATCATTGTCGCTTACCTACCATTCTCCACCCATCTGTCATAGGGTTATCTTTGATGGGGGTTGGTGAAGGAATGAGAGCTAACTCAAGGCCCACAACTGAATCCAATAGGGCTTGGGGATTAACAAGAATATCCAAGGATTGAGTCTGAGATGAGGAAGAGGCAAGGGGATTCTTTGGGGGCATGGCCTGAGGAAGTGGAGAAGGGTTTTTGAAAGTTGGGGGTGTTGAGGGCCATCGACAAGGAAAAATTTTAGCTAGATTCTAAGCAACAACTTCTGAATGAGGGCCATTTGCAAGGATTTTTTTAGCTATTTTTTGAGCAATGGCTTCCATCTGTTTTTTTGCTAATTTTTTTGGGCAATTCCTGATCAAGTGTCCAACCTCTCTATAGTAAAAATAGGCATTTGGTAAGTTTAGGTAGATGAGAGGTTGATTAACATGGAAACCTGGCCCATTGAGGTCGAGGGAGGGGGAAGCAATGGCTTGGATATGTCCATTTCCACACAAATACAAGGGTGAATTCTATAATTAGACATTTTTTTCCAAAATAGGGTGAGACCACAAAACCCTACCAAGGAGAGAAGCAATTTTATCAAGAAAGGGGTGACATGAAAGAGATAAAAAGGGAAGTTCAATCCAAAGAGGGTATTTTTCCCTAGAGGGACCCTTCGGATGAAAATCCAAAGACCAGCCTTGAAGATAGCTAGTTTACCCATAGATAACCCATGTTTCGTATTGGAGAGCTTTTTGGGCATGTTCAGGATTTGCAAAGGAGACAACTATGTACCCCCTTCCCAGTCCTCGAATAGCCTCAACTATCCATCCTCTGGTATTTTCCCAAACCCCTCTAACCCATTTAAGAAGTTTAGACTTAGGGGGAATCCCTCATAAAAAAACAAAATAATAGTGTGTTCTGACAAGTCATTGGCTACTTCAACAAAGGAATCAGGAAGAGTCATTAAAAGGGGCTTACCTTGCTCTACATTTGGTTGATATTTTGCTAGATCAGGGATTGATGAGTCAACAATGAAACCCTCCTAGGATTTGCATGCTCCATAGGACTGCTTGTAGGAAGCTCACATCCCCTAAAAACATTTTAATGACTTGTGAGCTATACTTGAATGCTTCTTCAGTGTAAAATTGGGCTTATCATCAGATGGTGACTAGTTTACCAATCTTCACTCTTGTTATAGAAGATCAAAATCTACCACAACCTACACCTATACCCTTAGCTAAGGATATGTATAAACCCCTTGTTTGGATTGCATTATACGCCTACACCTCTACCAGCACTATAAACTCTTCTATTGATGTTTTCCCCAACATTCACCTACACCTATATTGTAACCCCTTCTCTAAAGGTTTTTATCAACATGCACCTACACCTATACCTTAGTGTTTCATAGAGTTACATAAGAAAAAACCATTAATATGACTTTAATAGGTAGAGAATTATTAGATAGAATTTGGTTTGCACTATAGGTAGATAATTGTCATAAAAAAATTCAATAAATAAATTGTTTGTAGAATAACATAGGGATATTTTATGTGGTCAGGGTATCCTTAAGTAGTTAAAATATTGTTCAAGTTTATTTGATATATATATTTTTAATTTACATGGTGGAATCGGTAGCCACCATGAATCCAAGCAGGTTGTCCGACTTTTATGGTCGCCACAGTATTCTGTGTTGTTTGCCCTGAAAGTCACCATACAATTCTTGACATAGTCTACCCCTATAACCACCATACCACATTCATTTAAAAAAATTTACGTCACTAAAAGCACCAGGAAAGGGACAAGCATTCAGTCCAGTGAAGCCCAAGATTTGAACCTTGAACCTCTACCCCCCTTATGGAGTTTGGTTGAATCAACTGGTATACACTTCAGACTTGTTTATTTGATATAATAAAATATATATGTTTTAGCTAATGAATTTGATAGGGGTTAAGGATATTTTATTATTGTGGTATTATGATCATTATCTTACATGTTATTTTCTTTTTATTGGCCAATATTTTCAACAATGCACTAGTTTTCCTTATAAGTTAAATAACTCTATCTTTAGAAGATGTTAATTGCATAGATATATTGAAGGTGGTTTGGAATGAAGAATAAAGGCCTTATCAAAATTGAGGTTGGATTTCTTAGTGGAATACAAAATTAACTAAAATAATTGCATTATATAAAAATTATAGCTATGAAAAAAAAATGTTTTAATGGCCCTTGTAATGAAAAGTATAACCTTAACTAATGACCATACCTTCCTATTTTGGTATAAATATGATATTATGGCTAAATGTAATTTGTTAAAAAATGAAAATTATAGTGTTATGGTTTTTGAATCATTTCTAGAATTTAGTAGATTAATTTGGGATAAGGGATAAAATTTTTTAAACTTAATTAAGCAAAAACATAAAAACGAAAAGATTTATAAGGTTATGAATGATAACAATAATTTGATATTTGATGAGAAGCGGATAGCTCAAGTTTTTATGTTATATTTTCAAGATATTTTTAAGGAAGAACCTAGGATTTTAGATAAATATGTGGTTGATATATTTATTAGTCATATTTCTTGTAAAGTGTCCAATGAATAACATCATTTATTTGATAATTCCCTATTATTTAAGAATCTTATTCATTTGATGTTTATTATACCAATAAAAAATAATCCTAGGTTTTGATCATTAACCAACATAATTTTTTAGAACTATGGGGGGTGCATAAGTTAAGATTTGGATTTCCTAAGGAAGTCATTGGTTTCCAAAGGTAGTAATAGGGATAAAGTTGCAAAATTAATTCTAATTACTTTTTTGAATGTAGCTTGTAAGAATATTTAAAATGCTTTAACTTGAAGCATTAGTATTATTTTCTAGAAAGTGGTTAGAATGAAATATTTAATGTTCTCAAATAAAAAATACACATTAATTAACCTTATTTATGCATTAGAAACACTTGAGTAGGCTATGAAATCTGATCAGGATGTTCTCTCTCTAAGTTTAGATTTCACTAAGAATTATGATCAAATCCATTAGTCATTTAGTATCTAGATGTAATGATGGCTAGGGCTTGGTTCCAAATATTGACATAGAATTATCTTTAATTTATTGACTCACTACTAGAATTTTAATCAATGGTTCTCTTTTTAATGCCATAGTTTTGTAAAGATCTATAAAAAAAGTTTTTTAGGTTGCCCTTTTATATATGTAATTGTTATTGATGATCTTAGTGACACATTTAAAAGATTTATTTATGCAAAATTAGAGGGATTTCCTTGTCTAATTATGATCATGTTATGAATTCACACTTTATGGATGGTTATTCTTTATTTATCCATAATTATAATGAGGAAATTGATAATGTCATTACAATTCTTAATGCATTTTTTCATTTGGAGGGAAGATTGGATTCATAGGGAGTGAAGCAAATAGAGCATGGGGAAGTGATTTAGTATTTGGGGATTTTGTTTGGTTTTAATATTTTATTATTATATGTTCAAGAAACATGCAAGTCTTATAAGGAAATAGAAAGATGTTGATAGTATTATGACTATGGTTGTGCTTGTTATCATGGTTGTTGTTACAAGATTTATATGAATGCATTTGTGTTTGTGGCTATGCTATAGTTTAAGCTACTATTATGGTGGTCTATGATTGTGGTAGATACTAATACTACTACTATATAGTAGGTATTGACAAATATTGCTATAGCTACAAACTAGAAGGAACCTACTATAGTGCTAGGCTGATATGCAGTTGCATTGGAGGCTATAAAACTAGTAGTTGACCATATAATGTCAATGACTATCATGATTGTAACTTATAAAATGAAGATTATGGTTGCATTTTTTTCTATGCCATTTGAAGATATTGACAAAACTATTGTAGAGGTTGCTGGAATTATTGTAGTTGATAGTGATTATTGAGAAAGTTGATGTTTTTGCTACATAGAAGGGGGTGATTGCTATTGCAATTGAGAGGATTTTTACAATAATGTTGGCTATTTCCCATAAGCCTAAATTTTCTATTGATACAACTATTGAGGTGGTTTCTATTATATTTTATTTTATAGTTATTATTGTAAAGAAGGAGTTGTATTCTTATATAATTTTCTATTTGTTGCTTGTTTATAGCTTGATTAGAGTGTTCTAAAAGATACCGAAAGGTTGTTATATGGGGAGGAGTTTAGGCATGTGCTCATACAAGTATTTTTAACATGAGTCCAAGACTTGGAATTTGATAATGCAATGCAAAAAGGAAAGGAAAGTTGATATTTGGTTTTGAAAATACCTCTTTCATAAAATGGAAAGGGAAACCATTTCAAAACCCTACTTTACCATTAATATAAACAAATATGCACTTAGTAAATATTTAGGAGTGCTTTATGTAATGATTATGGTGTAAAGGATATAATTGGGTTACTAGATATCTATAATTAGTAGATGGAATTTAAATTGTGGAATAAGTGTTTGCAGTAATAATATTTTCTATCCTTATTGTTGGCTACTATATAGGATTCATTGTGATTCATTCGCCAAAAAATTCAAACAATTTTTATGGAAAATTCGAGATTGTTCTTGTATGAGGGTTGTTATATCTTGGTATCAGTGCACATATCCTAACATTAAAGGTGGGTTGGGTTTAATTGATTCTTAACCATTAAGAATTGTCATGATGTGAAAATGGATAATAATATTTTACGAGATAATGAGCCTTGGAAGTGCTTTATCCTATTTTGTATCCAATCTCATCACCCTAATGTTTCATGGCAATGTATGGTTTTTTTATAATATTTTAAATATAAATTATTTTAATATTAATGGGCTACTTCTTGCCTTGGGGTTATGAGACTTGGAAGTATCCTCCACTCTTCTTTTTTGGGAAGGTTCTACACTAAGGTAGGGGCTCAATGTTTCCATATTTTCTATTTTTTGAGATTAGAGAGTATAATATAATTATTACCTATAATCTTGGATCCTCAATTGAAAGGAAATATTTTTGCTAAAATATTATTTCTTACATTTATTTATATGTGGGATATTAAGTTAATCTAATGGAAACCTTGTAATAAGTTAAAGTCCTAATTTAATTTACCTTGTTCTTTAAGAAGTGCCTTCTTATCTATTTTTTGGTGTATTAGTAATGCACCTTATTATCTAGGAGCTTATATTTATTTTTCCCATATTATTTATTAGTGGGATATTAGCTCATCTAGATTTTTGCTTGCTAGTTGGTTATCTTATCTTGTTAGCTTTTTTTCTAGGGTGGATATTCATTCCCTCCATTTCTCATCCATGGCTCATATTGTACCCCATTATGGATGGTGAATATCCATTCCCTCATTTTTCATGTTTGATCCTACAATACTCATTGTACATCTTTGCCTATATCATCAAGCGTTTCTCTCCTTTTGAGAGTAAGTCAGATAGTTAGTATTATCATTCTATCATATTATTGTTAAATTACTATAGCATTTGCTTATTATTTCCATTAATATATAGAGATTTAATTATGTCATTTTATTATTGTTGATAGCTTTAGATATTGTGGTGATATTATTTTGTTAACAACCATATCTTTGGAAATATAGGATTGTTAGATCCATTCAATTCTAACATGGCATCTTAAGCTTAGGTTGTTTGATATATACCCACAATTTAAAAATATTAGGATCACTTTTGTTCAATATAGGTTCCCCATTGTTGCATATTTTTTACAGGTTTGATGACTTTGAAGGAACCTTCTACATTGGTCAAATTTATCTCCAACTACCCAAGATTAGCTTCAATAACTTTCAACAATTGTGAAAGTTTGGATCTTGTATTTTAGGGTTTGCCCATCGTATGCTCTCACCTCACCATTTTTTGGGTAACCTGATGATTAGAAAGTGGGTCCAAATCTCTATTGGAGGTCCATATTTTTAAGCCCAATCCGTATTTTTTTAATTGCAAACCCATGGCCCTGCTACAACTTTTGGAAAATAAACTTCTAGAGGTTGTTTCTCCCTCTTCCAAAATCCCTTTGGGTTATTTTTTTTCTCTGGATTATTTTTCAAGTGCTTCACATTAGTCTAGTGTAGCACCCTAAAATTGGCGCAGTTAAACCATCAGTAAAAAGTAGAAATTTGAATTTTAACCCTGAAACCGCCCGTTAACCGCTCACCTCATTTTTCGTGCCATTTTTAGAGGTTGTTGTGACCGTTGGACGATATCATCGTCGATCTGACGATATCATCCCAAATCGAACGAATTCATCTAGAACAGAACGTCCAGACGATTTCGTCCCAAAACCAAATTTTCGCAATTAGCTTCTGTTCCAATGACCTCTCCAACTTGGGCAGAAGCATGTCTATGCGGTTGGAGATTCCCACGTTGGGGATCTCCCAGATTGGGATGATCCCCAACCTCCTAACCTCCCCCTAATCCTATATAAACTGGGATTTTCCCAGTTTATCCCCCTGACTCCCTACCTGGCTGCCTGGCTGATTATTTCCCTGCAATTTTAGTTTTTGCTGTGATCTCCCATCATTTGCACTTGTGTTTTCAAGTTTTGTTGTAGGATTTCACTGTGTTTCAGTCGGAGGTAGCTCGGATCATCGCAGGCGATTCAACTACAATTTTAGACGATCCTGTCAAGATCGACGATGATCTTGTACGATTACAGATGATCTGGTCTGCAATTCAGCTTGGGGGCAATCAGAGCCCTGAGTTTGCATTCTCTATCTCATTTTCCTTATTTATTGGTGCATTAGATTAATTTACTTCTATTTTGCATCTTGGAGTTCACCTCATTTAGCATAATTGCATGATAAAATTCAAAATAAGTTTCCAAAATAGTGCATCTCATTTAATTTGATATCTGGATTTATCATTCAAACATCTATACTCTTATTTCTATCATTTTGCATCATTCTTGCAATTGTATTTTTGGTTTTTGGTGTCTATTTTCTTGATTGCAGGTTTCTAACGAATTCGCCTGACGAATTCATCAGGTCGTTGACGATCTTGGGTGATCTCGGACGATCTCCTATGATTTGGGATGATTCTGTACAATTACAGATGATCCTGTCATATCCGGGATGATCTGGACTCCTACAAGCTTCAGAATCTTCATCAGACATCAAAAATCAGGTGTACTCTTCTCCATTTTATATATTCTCTGTATTCAATCACATTAGGATTCATTTATGTCTGTTGTCTTCATATAAATCAGAATCTTCATATAGAATAGCTTAGCTTCATTTTGGCCAACCTAGGAATCTGAATGATTGAACATAAAATGAACAAATCAAACCCATTCTCAACCTAGGCGTGGAAACTGCCACTCAAAGTTTCCTGGTGAACCCCACCATCCGTCAAAAATTCACCTTTATACCCCTCCCCCGAGAGGCACGACCTTCAAAGGGCCTCTCCATCCGAGGTATTGTTCCATCCTTTTCTCACCCCCTTTCGGGTACGGATCCTTTAGCTTGAAGGTAAGGGTGCAAAAAATTTGGGCGATACATTTTGGTGAACCCGACGTGAAACTAAAAACACCTTTTGAAAACAATCCAAAAAAAAAAACACATTATTAAGAACATCTAGAATCATTAGAAAACTGTTAAATTTGCATATCATACTTAGATGGTAGATTATAATAGAAGACGAGTTGTCTCCATAAATGTTGAAAATCAATTAACGGCCATAGAGATTACTTATGTGCTTAGAGTACCTCAAACATATAGAGCCCAACCTTTGTGGGACGAACTTGATAGGAGATTGGGTATTATTGAATCTAGATCTGCAGAACTTAGGCAAATTAAGAGGTTTGTCCTAGATAGAATCCTGGATCCTGATCGGGTGACTTTGTATCATGAACTTCAGAGAGCTTGCCATAGGTGGTTAGCCGATAAAAGAGCACTTGTGTCTTCTGAATTATACACCTTTGAGGAATACCTTGAGAACGCAGTTGTAGTACATAAATTTCTATCTCGTGTAGAGGATCAAGAAGTCGTTCTTACGGATAGAAAGAGATGGAATAGAGTTCCTAGAGCTGTGTTGTATCGAGAGTATTGCCATGAACTTTATTTTTACATGTCAGAGTCTGAAATAGATCATATTACCATAGCACACTTTGTCAAGTTCTTGAAAAACAACTTCCAATTTGAAGAGGAGCATTTCATGACTCTTGATGAACTTGACCCTATCAATGATATCCATAAACTATTCATAGAAAGCTAAGTGATTCTTTCTACTATTGTTTCTTACAACTAGCATGTTGTTTGTTATTTTTATTCTCACAAAATAATAATATAATAAAATCACACAAAAAAAAAAACAACAAAACATTTCCTTTTAAAGTATTATAGTAGGTATATAGTTAAAATATATACCTCTCAACCCTATCGCATATATATATATATATATATATATATATATATATATATATATATATATATATAAGTATATATATTTGCTAAAACCTAAGTTTAGCACAATGCCTAGACTTAGGAATGGAAAACAAACCGAAGAAGATGAAGATTGGTTAGGAAGACCATTAACTGACCAAAATGTCCCTCCTGAGGACCAAGTTCAGGAAGAAGAAACCCTAGACCAGCAAGAAGAAGAGCTTGCTGTAGGAAATGAACAAGAAGAAACTATTAGAGAGGAAGGATCCTCATCCCCTAAAATGTCTCCGGGAGGAGCTATCACTTTTGAGAACATGGAACAATTTTGGAAGTTCATTAACACTAATATTGGTGTTTTTAATAGAGCAGCCCATATGGACAAGGATCGAATTAGTGACACTCAAGCAACTCTAGAAGAAGTATTTCAAACACGCACTAATCCCTTGTCCTTTATTGAACAAGAGAGTGATCAAGTTGGACCATCCAATTTGGATATAGTAGGCTGCGATCCAGAGCATGCAACAACAAGAGGTTACCCAACAATCTAAAGTGCCTGTTAACAAGCCTAGGGTCATTCCCGCACAAAAGAAACCATCATTTACTGCTCTATTTTGCCAAGCTCTTGATCAACATACCTCAAATCAACAAAAACCCAAAACAAAACCGAACACCAATTACCAACAATCTAAGGTACAACATAATACTATTACAAATCCCCTTCATAATACTCTTCCTACCAACACTTTGCATAATAGCAATATAACATCTAATCCTTATGTCACACCATCATACACTCATAGATCCCATACCTATGTGCCACCGAACCAATATGGTGGACAAACTAGCAATCTTGAAGCCGTGGTGAAATAGTTAGTTTCCCGCATGGACCAGATAGATCCCTACCATCCCTCGTACAATTATCGAGAGATGTGTAGTCAGCCTTTAGATCCTATAGTCGTAGCACAATCGTATCCTAAACATTTTCCTATGCCTGTTCTTCCCATATATAAAGGAACCGAAGATCCCATAGAGCATCTTCGTATGTTTAGGATAGCATGTCATGATATATCACATGATGACTTGTTATTACTAAAAATGTTCCCGAAAATCTTGGGAGGAATGGCATTAGAGTGGTATTATCAATTACCCACTAATTCTTTGAGGAATTTCGAAGAAACTGCCGAGTCTTTTGTTCATCAATTTAGTGCCTACATCGAAAGATATGTGACCATTAAAGATTTGTATAACTTAAAACAGGGCAAAGATGAATGCTTTGCTGATTTCCTAGCTAGGTGGAGACAGTTGATAGGAAAATTGCACTTTGTGTTACCTTATAGGGAGATGTTGGACATCTTTATTAATAATTTGCAAGAGCAACTATCTTACGAATTATCAATTGCTACCTTGACCACCTTCGATCAGGCTATAGACTTAGCCCGAAGAGTGGAAGATGCTCTCATTAGGAGAGGCCAACTTAAAAAGAGAGACGATGAGAAAACATCCAAAAATCAATATAAGAATAAACAAGTTGTGGGTGATGGAGTCACCGATAGCAAAAATATTGCTAATGTTAATGCTGCGAAGACAACGAAGAAGTTTGTATTGAAACCTCCTGATAGACCTCCTCGAGAATTTACTAGGTTAAATCAACCTTTATCAACTATTCTACCACAATTATTAGAATGAGGTTTGATTCAATTACCAAATATTCGGGAACCTGATCCAACTATACCCGGATACAGAGCAGATTTACACTTGTGACTTCCATAGAGGACCTGGACACACTACCAACTCTTGTAAAATATTAAAACATAAAATACAGGACTTGATTGATAACAATGAGATGGAGGTGCAAGCCTTTCAACCTAAGCAAAATCCTCCTAATAATGTTCAAAAGAACACCCCACAAAACTAGAATCAGAATGCCAATCAGTCATTGGACATCTTTCAACATCCCTTACCAAAACATGGTAAGGAGGTGGCTAATCAAGTTGAACATCATAATGTCCCTCCTCCTGCCCGATATGTAGGAACTATTAGTGGGCATTTACCTGTTCATGATCTGGAAATATTTGACACAACTTTATCCGTGGTTACAACCAGGCCTCTATATAATATTCAGATACCTGATCTTAGTGATACATAATACGAAATCGAGAATGATATGGAAATCACATCAAATCAATCGAATAGTTCTAAATATGAATCGGATCCTATTCACCCTATCACAAGTTCTATGGTTCTCGAAGAGCCATTTCCAAGAAGAGTCTACTCCTAGACCATCGTCTCACGATTACTTTCTAATGACTCCTCAATTAGTCAGATGATGGTACCACAAGACATTCAACCTGAAGCCATGGCCGATACTATAATAACTCGTGAAGTTGATTGTATTGACTTTCGGGATAGAGACATACCGCAACATAGTTTACATAAAGATAACCCCTTGTATATTACTGCCTTAATTGGAGATGTAGCAGTCAAACGAGTTTTGATTGATAATGGTTCATCTTTAAATATCTGCACTTTTGACTTCTACCAAATATTTGGGTTTAGAAGTGATGAAATGAAAAGAACTGATATGATCATAAAAGCTTTCAATGACGAAACACAAGAAACATGTGGAGTTATTACCATTCCATTGCAGGTTGGTCCAAGAACCTTGGATACGATTGTGTTTATTGTACATTGCCCTGCATCGTACAATATACTCTTGGGTCATCCTTGGATCAACGCGATGCGAGTTGTTCCCTCAACTTTACATCAATGTGTTAAGTTCAAATTTAAGAATCGGTTGGTTACCATTCATGGTGATCCAAGACCCTTTGATATGTGTGCTTTGGCAGAACCTATTGGAGTTCAATTTTGCCTCGCTCTGTCATCCACACATCCTAATTCTCATTATCCATCTAAACGTGTGAAACTCACACCCACAACGTCATCTACTTCTTCTCCATCAGTTGCACCTCCACATATAGCTCAACCATCTTCTGAACAAACCGCATTAGGACCTAAGAAAGATCCTAATCCCACAACCAATGTCTCTTGTTCTACTCCTATAACTTCCATACCTTTAATAGACCCATCTATCGACACCTCTACACCGTCTACATCCACCAAATTCATATTTTCTGCATCGAAAGACGTAGGGAATGTTCCTTCTACCTCTTATGCTCTTACTGATGAGCTCTTACCCGATCTATCTAAAATTCTTATATCAGAAGAAATGAATGCTTCTATGCAAGATTCCCTTATTTTAAATAATTTGCCACCATCTCCTCGTACCTTGGGCCTCCCACAGCCTATGGGAAGTATTTACCAAGTCGGGAGTTGTGCCTTTATTTATAAGGGATATGACTGGGGTAGAATACCTAGAAACATCAGAACTCATTATGATGGATATGCTCGATGTTATTTTACTAATGAGTATATTAAAGCCAAACCTATAATGCTTAAATTGGGATATAAAGGGAAAGGTTTGGGACCTTTCCAGAATGGTATGAAAGAACCTTTTGAGGTAGAAGCGTGGCCCTCCCGATGTGGTGTGGGCCTATTTTCTAGTAAGGGTCAGCCATTCCCATTTGAGGATGATGACCATCTTATATGTTACCAAGATTATTTAGATGAACGCGATGCTTTGCGTTTAACGAATAAGACATTCACATGTAATATGCTATCTATAGCTTATCCTGAGATGATCGCTGAATCCGACGATGAGTTGGAGGGAGATATCTTTCATGATGTCTCCGTTGAGGAATTATTACATAATGGATTTTATTTTGATGGCTCTATACCTAGTATAGCCCAGCTTGAGGCCACGACTCCTCAAGATGAATTATCCAAGCTAACCTTGGAAGAATTACAAGAATTGGGCGTTTCACCCACCCCACCTAATTTTGAGAGAGATCTACACATGGAAGTAGAAAATGTCATAAAAATTAACATTGGAACCAATGATAACCCTCACATAATCAACATTGGATCAGAATTGAGTCAAGAAAAATAGGATAAATACATTGCATTTCTTAAAGAATATGAAGATGTTTTTGCTTGGACATATGAAGATATGCCAGGTTTAGACCCTTCTGTAGTTATGCATCACCTAGTAGTGCATCCGGATGCTAAACCTGTTAAGCAAAAGCTTAGAAAAATGCATCCTAAAGTGGCCTTACTAGTCAAAGGGGAGTTAGAAAAACTCCTGAATGTTATTTTTATACAAGCCATTGATTATGCTTGAATGGATCTCGAATGTAGTTCCAGTAACTAAGAAAGAAGCTACTAAGATTAGGGTTTGTACAGACTTTAGAGATATTAATGTTGCATGCCCTAAAGATGATTTTCCCCTTCCCAATATGGATCAGATCATTGATTTTACTACTGGGAGTGGAATGATATCCTTAATGGATGGATTTTTTGGTTATAATCAGATCAGGATAGCTCCTGAAGATCAGGCTAAAACAACCTTTATTACCCCTTGGGGGACTTTCTGTTGGAAAGTGATGCCATTCGGTTTGAAGAATGCAGGTGCAACCTATCAACGAGCCATGACTTATATCTTTCATGATATGATGCATGATATACTACATGATTATGTAGATGACATTATAGCTCGTTCTACTAAAGAAGATGACCATTTAGATGACTTGAGAAAAGTATTTGATCGGTTAAGGGAATATCTTATCCGATTGAATCTAGCCAAATGTATATTCGGAGTTAAGTCAGGTAAATTATTGGGGGTTATAGTTTCTTTACGTGGCATCAAAATTGACCCTCTCAAGATTACGGCTATCACTGATATGCTCGCACCTACAAATATATCTGAATTACGGAGTCTACAAGGTAAGCTTCAAGCTATCCATCGCTTCATCGATAAGCTGGCGGATAAAACTGGACCCTTTCTTAAGCTTCTTAAGAAGGATGTCTCTTTCCATTGGGATGACGAATGTAAGGAAGCATTTGAACTCCTCAAACAATATCTTCTTAACCCACCTATACTTTCGCCACCTAAACCTGATCGCCCATTTATCTTGTATATTTTTGCTTCAGATTTTGCTTTAGGAGCTATGTTAGCTCAACTTGATGATGAGAAAAGAGAGCGTGCTAATTATTACATTAGCAAAACATTAATTAGTTATGAAACCCGCTACACAACATTAGAGAAGTTATGTCTAGCAATCATATTTTCTACATAGAAACTATGCCATTATATGCTCAGTCAAAAAACATACGTTATTGCTAAATCCGATCCCTTGCGGTATCTCATGAGTCGACCTTATTTATCTGGTCGCACAACGAAGTGGGTTCTTGCTCTAAGCGAGTTTGAACTCATGTTTATAGGACATAAGTCTATTAAGGGTCAAATCATAGCAGATCAATTAGTTGTTGCACCCTTAGAGTCCACCCATCCCCTCATCATTGAGTTTCCTGACGAATGCCTTAACCTAGAGGCGGATCATTCAGAGCAATGGTCCCTATACTTTGATGGAGCCCGATGCATGAGTGGGGCTGGTGCAGGTATTATTTTGATATCTCCATAGAAACATCTCATACCTCTATCCTTTAAATTAACGTTTGCCTATACTAATAACACTACTGAATATGAGGCTCTAATCCTTGGATTACGAGCTGCCCTAGCACTAAAAATTAAAAATCTATTAGTTTTTGATGATTCTCAACTTGTTATAAATCAAATTAACGATGTTTATCAGACCAGAGATGATAAATTGTGCCCATATAAAGCATATGTATTACAATTAATATCTTTATTTGATCAAGTTACCTTGGAAGCTATTCCTAGAACTAGCAATCATGCAGTTGATGCTATGGCCGTAACTGCATCTCTTTTACCCTTGGAGTTAGATGATGAATATGCTACCATCATTATTCATCGACTCCAAGAACCCGCTTCAACTAAATCATGCTTGGAACCTTTGGACATGTTTCTAATCAATGAAACTATTCCTGAACTTTGGTACACTGACATCCTCAATTTTCTTCAAAATGGGACCTTCCCTGAAGGTTTTAATAGAAACCAGCATCGGTTATTACGTAGACGAGCAAGTCGCTTCGTAATAATTGGCAATACGTTATATAGGAGATCTTTTGAAGGTATCCTATTGAGATGTTTGAATCTAGAAGAGTCTAGATCAGCTTTGAGTGAAGCCCATGATGGATCTTGTGGGGGACACTTTAGTGGTAGCGCCATTGCTAAGAAGCTCCTTAGGATAGGATATTTTTGGCCTACCATGGAGAATGATGCACATGATTACGTGCGCCATTGCGACAAGTGCCAGAAACACGCTGACCTTGTCCATGCGCCTGCACAAGAACTGCAGGCTATTTCATCTCCTTGGCCCTTTTCAAAATGGGGCTTAGACATCATCGAAAAAATCAATCTTGTGTCATCTGATGGACACAAATTCATCATAACCACCATCGAGTATTTTACGAAGTGGGTCGAAGCTATGCCCTTAGCTTCTTGCACTAGAACGCAAGTTTCCAAGTTTATTCTTAATCAAATTATTTGTAGGTTCGAAATTCCTGCAAATCTCATCTCGGATAATGGAACTTGTTTCAAAAACAAATATGTAAAGAAACTATGTCAAAAATATAAAATTCAACATCGTTGGTCCACTCCCTATTATCCTCAGGGTAATGGCCAAGCAGAAGCATCTAATAAAACATTAATTAAAATCCTCAAGAGACTGGTCAATAAATCTGGCCGTGATTGGCACATTCAATTATATCCTGCTTTGTGGGCTTATCGAACTAGCATTCGTACTCCCACGGGCACTTCACCTTTTGTTTTGGTTTATGGCGCTGAAGTTGTTTTTCCCTTTGAACTAGAAGTTCCTTCTTTGGCTCTGCTACTTCAAGATACTGAAGTAGGAGATGAATATCATCTTGGCAGATTTAGTCAGCTGGAACTCCTAGATGAGAAGCGCATTAATGCTTTGGAGCATCTTCGTGCCTACCAGAACAAGCTCAAACGAGCATATCTCAAGAAAGTTCATAATCGATCCTTTGAGATCGATGACCTCGTCTTAAAAGAAAATAAAAAAAATACTAATGCAACTAAAGACCTTAAAGGCAAATTCGAGCCTAATTGGCTTGGGCCATATATTATCACTGCTAAATTTGGATCGGGAGCATACAGATTAGCTACCTTAGATGGTAAAGATCTTAAAGAACCTATGAACATTATGCATCTTAAGCGCTATTATGCATAAATATGGTAATTTCATCACTTGTATATATTATACATATTGTCTCATATTAGTAATTCATATAAAAATTTCAAAAATAGTAATATTATGTATTCTCTCAATTCATAAATTAAAATCAAAATATAAAAAAATCAAAATCATCAAAATCCTCAAAAACATCTTCTATTTTGCACCTGTCAATTCTTGAAGTATTGCAGTTATATTTTCAGTTATTTTGGATAAATTAGCATTTATCTGGAATCCCTCACTTTCACACTCACATGAATAAATATCTTGATCTTATTTGGTATGATTATTAATCTCTCTTATATCGAAGTCCACAGTTGAATTAAATAAAGTTTTGAGCATAGAGAACTGATCTTGTTATTTACTTGAACCAAGTACACCTTTTCACATTAAAATGATTTCATTGCAAATTCAAAATGATGCTACATAGTAGAAGTGGTCTCTTGAGCGAAAAGTTTCCCCTGCTATCCTATCATGCACATGGTCTAGAATCTTTGAGAATTGACAAAAGGACAAGCTCACTCCTGCCCAGAATAAAAATCCCTTGCTCTACAGCCAATCCGAGCAAGTATCCCTAGTATAGGAAGAAAAAGAAAAAGAAAAATAAAATCAAGAAAAATCATGAGAAAAAGAGAAATTATTCAGAAGCATTATTTCAGTATCATTTTGTACCATCTCAGCAATATTTCAGCATTATCTCAGTGTCAAGCAAAAAAAAATAAAAAAAAAATAGAAAAAGAAAAGAAAAGAAAAAGCAAAAAGCAATAAATCCCTCCCCCCTTTGAAAGAAGGAAGTGTGAAGCTTGAATCCCTGGAATTCTCAATTATTCGAAAACTGTGAGGTAAACCCCATAACAGGTGATTTGTGCCCAACTTGCTTGACATTGGGTAACTCCTAGCGTGGTGATATGTCTGTCACATTAGCGACCTTCTTTTGTACAGACCTATGTCCGCTTATGGATCAGCTAGCTCTTGATGACCCGACTTACATAGTAGTCTAGTACGGTTACATGCATATAAATCATGGTCAACGAACACTCATTTGGTTAATTCAAATTACTTGTATCAAATTATCTTGCTCAAAATCGGTAAATGAACATTACAATTGCACACACATTTGTGTTTGAGAGATTTTGTATCATTATGATAGATCAAGATCGGCAATGAACTCACGTATGCACACGGGGTTCCTTATAAATCTAAATTTTGTCTTTGAGATAATTTAAAATATTTATTCAAATCTTCTGGAATAATTTGACTTTCTTACTTGAGAATATCTGCTTAGCGTAAAATCAATTAAATACATTTTTTTCAAAAATCCAAAATTTTCTTGCAAAACATGTTCAAAAATCTAGCAATAAAGTCACATTTATATATTTTCGACTTTCGCGACGATGGTATAGTTCCTAAACCTAAATTGGAATTTTATGCCTAGTGCAAGTCCTCATTTTTATATTTTCTGTTTATCTCAAAATCAAAAATCAACTATGCAATAAAACTATTATATCAATTTCTTCTTTGGATTTCGCGATGATGGTATAAGTCTATACCTAAAATTCTATGCCTAGCGCAAACCATCGTTCTAATTTTATTTCCCATTTATTTAATCCATAAAAGCATATGGCTTAAATCATTATGTTACACAATTGTGCTTTAAAAAGAACGAAAACTTTCCTATTTCATTTCATTATGTCAACATTCATTTTTTTGCGACGATGGTATAATTCCTAGGGAATTGTTCAAATTTCTATCATACTTAGGAATTTTATGCCTAGCAAAAATCATATTTTTAATATTTCATGCATAATATTTTCATGGAAATCTGAAAACAAATCATCACTATCATCATTTTTCATCATCACAACACAAAGTCTTAAGAAAGTCTCTTAAGCACCCTTTTACTTTTAGCAATATTTCTCTCATACCGGGATTAGCTTGATGACCTAGCGAGCGGCGACTCCATGAAATGGTCATGTAACAACGACAATGTCCTTTGAAATTATTGTTAGAAGTCACTTTATTTTCATCAAAACACACCACAACAACCAGTTTGTTTACATCAGATTATTTCATTTAATTTTATAGCATGACATAAAATTATAATATTTTCAATGACATAATTACATGAATAGTCAATCAACAATTAAAATATTAAAGCATCATAAAACATATGCACAAGTCATATCACAAAAAGAACATCATATATATATCAAGAAGTATATACATCATATCAAAATGGATTGGTATGCCACAATCTATACCCTGGCATACTCAATCATCTCAAAAATAGTCTATGTACAATGTGCATCTAGTCTCGAGAAGACCTCGAGCTCTCAGCCTCATCTCCTCTCTCACCTTGAGGTGGAGGAGGTGGTCCCATCGAAGCTCGTACTGTATCATGGGTCCTCGACGTCGATCATGATGATGTCCTCGATGACCCCATCCTGATCGGCTCCGTAATGCCGGCTGGCAACTGTATCCTCTGGCCCTCTGGAACCAGTTGGTAGTACACTCCTTGATAGAACATGGTCTGAGCAACCGACCGTGCCAGCTCTAGAATGCTCGCCCCTCCACTTCGAGCCCTGAGCCATGTAGCCTCATCTTGTAGAGTCTGCACCTGAGCTCGTAGGTGGGCATTCTCCACTCGAAGAGCTACCATCTCGCTGCTCTCCCCCACCTCGACACCCTTGCCCCTATCGGGTGATGGTGGCCTATCCCTCTACTAAGGAGGGAGTCTTTCTCTCCTCTCCTCTCTCCTCTCCTCCCTCCTCTCTGGTTGTTGTCTCTTCGGAGCTTGTGGTACTCTTCGACGTCTCTCTTGAGGAGGCCATCGTTGATCCCTCCCTTCGTGACCCCTCATTGCATCGATGGTAGCCTGGCATCACCTCTCCATCCATTGCACTACAACATGCATCGGACCCTATGCCCTCATCATTCGAGGAGGGCGGATGCCTACATACCAGGCATCATATCCATCTGCTATCCCTGCATCATCCCCATCCATTGGCTGAATGGGGGCATCATCAGCATCCTGACTCCAGAACCATTGCATGTCTAGAGCCCCACTCAGTGTGGTACTATCCCACATAGTCTAGGAGTACTCATAATCCCTAAGAGTAGGGATCCCCTACTGTAGACCGAACTACCTCAAAACTCGGTCGTAGCGGTGGAGCTCTACCTCTCCCCACTCTGTCCTCAACCATATGACTCACCTGATGCGAGCCAACTCCTGTCCATCCTCTACCCACCCTGGATGCTCTCTCCATGGTCTCTAGGTGATCCGATCTAGGGTGAGGTCATCCAGCAACCTTCGGGACATCGATAGATCTATCCATCATGTGACCCTCTCTGGAGCCACCAATAGAAAACTTGGGGTCTCTCTCGATCAACTCCTATCAGTGGAAGCCCTACCGGCCTCCGCATCGCAATGTGCTCCCAGCACCAAACCTGTAGAAGCGATGTCAGCACTAGACATCGACCCCCCTTGTATACGACCCCGTAAAGGATCCTATACAAGCGGCACAGTACAAAGCTGCCCCAAGCAAACCTGTATCCATGGTCTCTCATGTCACAGACCACATCTGAAAGTAGCCATGGTAATCTACATCCACTCTGGTGGCATAGAAGAAGGCCACCCACCACCCCTACCAAAACTCGGGTCAACCGAGATGCCCTAGGCATCCACCTCAAAGCCTCGATGTTCACTCCGCCCTTCTCCAGGATGAAGCTCGGGTCCTCGCACAATCTCATCATAGCGTGGCCCTGATTGGCCGAAGGGGTCATGAATCGACCATGTATGGGGATCCTCAAGATCCTCCATACATCCTCTAGAGTGGGAGTCATCTCCCCTATCGGTAGCGAAAGTAGGACGACTCCGGATACCATCTCTCTGCTAGGGCTGTCAGTAGCCCCATGTCTGTAGGAATTTGTGGCATCTCTACCACATGCTGCAGTCCTACCTCTACCAATCTATCTCGCTCGGCCTGATCGAGCATGGCCAAATCATCTCTTAGACCTCCGTATTTCCACTCTCGACTCTTTAGCAATCCCCTCTACAAAATAAGCAATAAAACAACAAAAATCATTAGTACATAATCATTAAAAAAAATCAATTAAAATCAAATCATCCCATAAAAGTTGATATCACCCATTATTGGATGATATCGTACCAAATTTAGATAAAATCATCCTTAATAGGATGAAATCGTCTCCGTTCTTCAATTTGGGGATCACCCCTTATTGGACGGGATCGCCCCTATTTCTTCGATTTCGTCCCTAGACAAAATCGACAATATAGAGACGATTTCATCGATGGCCTAAAAATGGTCACGATGCCCAAAAACACTTAAAATTCAAGTCAAAAATCAAGTAAATCAAGTTAAAAACATAGTAAACTAGGTTTAGATCCTTACCCGCAACCCGCGTCGGATCTCTGTCGATCTGTGCGCCGTTTCCACCATTTCGCCTACAGAGCTCTGAAACAGCGAAAGTGAACAGTAAAAATGAATTAGGGTTTTACCCTATTTTTCTTATTTTTATTCAAAATGACATTTTTTAATTTTTGCTTTTTCGCGCTTTTACCTCAAACGTTCGATTTGGGTAAAAACTCGGAGGGGGCACCATAGCAAACAGTCGTACGATTCGACCTAGAATCATCATCTAAAAAATGGAATAAATTTTTGCTTTCTCGTAAAGCATGAAGAACTCGTCTTTAACGCATTTTTTTCAAAAAATTTGCTAAAGAGGGGGCAAAATGTAGCACCCTAAAATTGGCACAGTTAAACCATCAGTAAAAAGTAGAAATTTGAATTTTAACCCCAAAACCGCCCGTTAACCGCTCACCTCATTTTTGTGCCCATTTTTAGAGGTTGTTGTGACCGTTGGACGATATCGTCGTCGATCGACGATATCGTCGACGATATCGATCCCAAATCGGATGAAGTCATCTGGAACGAGAACGTCCGGACGATTTCGTCCCAAAACCAAATTTTCGCAATTAGCTTCTGTTCCAACGACCTCTCCAACTTGGGCAGAAGCGTGTCTACGCGGTTGGAGATTCCCACGTTGGGGATCTCCCAGATTGGGATGATCCCCAACCTCCTAACCTCCCCCTAATCCTATATAAACTGGGATTTTCCCAGTTTATCCCCCTGACTCCCTACCTGGCTGCCTGGCTGATTATTTCCCTACAATTTTAGTTTTTGTTGTGATCTCCCATCATTTGCACTTGTGTTTTCAAGTTTTGTTGCAGGATTTCACTGTGTTTCAGTCGGAGGTAGCTCGGATCGTCGCAGGCGATTCAACTACAATTTTAGATGATCTTGTCAAGATCGACGATGATCTTGTACGATTACAGATGATCTGGTCTGCAATTCAGCTTGGGGGCAATCAGAGCCCTGAGTTTGCATTCTCTATCTCATTTTCCTTATTTATTGGTGCATTAGATTAATTTACTTCTGTTTTGCATCTTGGAGTTCACCTCATTTAGCATAATTGCATGATAAAATTCAAAATAAGTTTCCAAAATAGTGCATCTCATTTAATTTGATATCTGGATTTATCATTCAAACATCTATACTCTTATTTCTATCATTTTGCATCATTCTTGCAATTGTATTTTTGGTTTTTGGTGTCTATTTTCTTGATTGCAGGTTTCTGACGAATTCGCCTGATGAATTCGTCAGGTCGCTGATGATCTTGGGTGATCTCGGATGATCTCCTATGATTTGGGATGATTCTGTACAATTACAGATGATCCTGTCATATCCGGGATGATCTGGACTCCTACAAGCTTCAGAATCTTCATCAGACATCAGAAATCAGGTGTACTCTTCTCCATTTTATATATTCTCTGTATTCAATCACATTAGGATTCATTTATGTCTGTTGTCTTCATATAAATCAGAATCTTCATATAGAATAGCTTAGCTTCATTTTGGCCAACCTAGGAATCTGAATGATTGAACATAAAACGAACAAATCAAACCCATTCTCAACCTAGGCGTGGAAACTGCCACTCAAAGTTTCCTGGTGAACCCCACCATCCGTCAAAAATTCACCTTTATACCCCTCCCCCGAGAGGCGCGACCTTCAAAGGGCCTCTCCGTCCGAGGTATTGTTCCATCCTTTTCTCACCCCCCTTTCGGGTACGGATCCTTTAGCCTGAAGGTAAGGGTGCAAAAAATTTGGGCGATACATCTAGTAAAAATTCATATTTGGTGGAAGGATGTTTTATAACATTTCTCTTTTCACTATTGTGTATAAAAAAATTATATTTTTTTAATTTACATAGTGGAATCGGTAGCTGCCATAAATATGGGTAGGCTATTCGACTTTTATGGCCACCGTAGTATTCTATGTAGTCTTCCACATAAGCCTCCAAACAAATATTTGTGTAGTCTACCCCTATAACCACTATGCCACAATCATTTTAAACCTTTTGCATTGTTGAAAACACTAGGAAAGGGAGAAGCATTCAGTCCGACGAGGCCCGAGATTTGAACCTTGGACCTCCCCCTTACGGGGTTTGGTTGAACCAATTGGTCTATACCTCAAACCTATATTTTTTAGTTTTACAATAGAATTTCTACAATTTATTTATTTCTAACTTCTTTTCTCAATAGAACATTGTAACAAGCACAAAGGTAAAGAGCCAAAATTCTTGGGGGATCATTAATTTACATAGTTCAATCTCTTGGTAAGGTTGCAAAGCACATTCTAAGTGTTTGTTATCTCTTATCTCTTGTATTTTATTTCCTTTTTTGTGTTTGGGTTAAAATGGCTTTAGTTGATCTACTACCACCCAACAATTATCACACATGGAAACTTAAAATAAGACAACTATTGCAATCTAAGCGATTATGAAAAAAGTTGATTCATATGCCATCCTCATTCACAAAGTAATATGAATAGTTTACATACCTTAACAAAGTGGGTCATTGTATTGTTAGCATATACTTCTTACATTATTGTTATAAGCATGTATTTAATTGAAGCAAAATGATAGCACACCAAGTTTCATATACTTCTTACATTATTGTAATGTTATTAAGGTTGGTTTAATAACCACCAAGTTGGTTTGATAAACCAACTTATTGTAACCTTTATATTTCATATCAATCGGAATGAATAATTGCTTCGTGAAATTCTTCATGGTACCAGAGCTTGGAAGATCATAGGCAAGCGTTGGGCAAGGTAGTTACCTAACTACTCCAACTTCTTTACCAGCCAAATCAAACCGAAGATATTGATAAACGTAGGACGTAGGACGTAGACAGGAAGACATGCAGGACATAGAGCCGACACAAAGCCAATCATTTACGAATGTGACACACAGGCAGGATAAAAAATAAGATATAGAGTCGACACAGAACCAACCACTAATGGATGCAGGATGCAGACAGGAGGACACATAGACCGAGGTACTCACAAGAGGACATAGAGGTTCTCATTGGGCCCTCTGGCTCACGTGGTCCGCGTTGTGCTTGCTAGCCGCGAGGTCACGGGTTCCATTCGCTTTGGGGAGGTATAAGGGGTTTTTAAAAAATTCTTTTCCTCTCTGCATTGCATAGTGATAAAACCCGCCTGGTTCTTGTTCACTCTCATCGGGCCCTCTGGCTCACATGGTTCGTGTTGTGCTTGCTAGCCGTGAGGTCATGGGTTCCATTCGCTTCGGGGAGGTATAAGGGTTTTAAAAAAATTTTTTCCTCTCTGCATTGAATAAGTGATAACACCCACTTGGTTCTTGTTCAATATCATCGGGCCCTCTGGCTCACGTGGTCCACGTTGTGCTTGCTCACTGCGAGGTCGTGGGTTCCATTCGCTTCGCATGCTGTGATGGGTGGTAGTGTTTTTTGACACCCTGAGATTTTTTGATGGCGGGTGGTGTGTTTGACGCCCCAAGTAGTTCTGTTGATGCCTCCATTGTCCAAAATTGACACCTTGAAGGCTTCCATCAAAGATTTTTTTTGGAGTTAAGGTACAATTTTTTTTCTTCCTTCTCTATTTTGCAAAACGAAAGGGGGAAATCTCAATCTTCACATGATTCATTTGCAAAATTGTCAGATAAAGGGGGAAATCAAAACATTTGAGAGTGAAAAATTGTTGGATTTGTAATAGGTGTTTAAATTTGTGGGCATTTGTGATTGTTTTTTTTGCATTTAAATATTTTGTTTTCTTGCATTAACAATCATAAATTACAGAAAAAAATAAGACCCCAAATTTATACCCTATTTGTGCAATTTATTGCATAGCAGTGTTCGGTATTTGAGATACCTCTGGTCCACACTTACAGGTAATGTTGTCGTGCTTTGGACTACTGTATCCGTTGCCTAATATAGCTGCAACAATGACGTTTGAGCTTGTTCTCTATCAATCATCAGGGAGAAATAAGGCAAACCAGTTCTATTATTCATTCCATCTCATACCCACATCGTGATTGTTGTTAGGCATAAATCCTGATGAAGGTTTTTCCAAAGTGTTTAGGGGAAGTTACGCCCCACGCATGAGGAATAAAATTTCTATGGTAGGTGTCATTAACAACATGATGCCCTTTCAGTATCACCAAAAATCAATATATTGTGCCTCTCATATGTACTTATAGTCTCCCTCACGTAAGGGTGGGTACATATTGAGTGGTATATTGTTCATATATACCTACAATCTCCCTCACGTAAGGGCGGGTATATATTGAGTGGTTACGATATATAGATTTGGTAGGTATAAAGGAAGGGAGACCAATTGGTGATATAAAGAACTTTCATAATGGCCACTATTCACAAATATCTCTTAGATTCACAGTTGCTGAAAGGTCCTAACTTTGTTCCATGGAAGACAAATATGAGAGCCATTCTTCAGATGGAAGATTTATGGGATATAGTAATTGGCACTACAAAATACCCTCAAACACCAGGAGCAGATCAAGAAGCTTGGGATAAAAAGGACAAAAGAGGTCTCGTGTTTATCTTTCTTGCCACTACAGATGAGGTGCAACCTCATATTTGTGATGCAAAAACCAATAAGGAAGCTTGGGATGCCTTGGTGACAGTATATGAAGGAAAGAATCAGTCCACTATTCTACACCTTCAAACTCTACTACATACCCTTAGTATGAATTCTAGGGAAACAATTGATCTATTCCTCTACAGAGTGGCAGACTTGAAAGCAAAGTTGAATGCTATGGGAAAACCAGTAGATGATGATATCTTGAATTCTATCATTTTGAGAGCATTACCAGATTCCTACAAAATGCTGATCACTTCCCTCAATGTTTCTGGTAGACAAGTAACATTTGTGGAACTGGTAAATTTGCTTCAGACTGAGGAAGCAAATCAAGTTCAGAAATATGAAGTGCCAGATAATGCCCTCTCTACCCAACAAAATGGTAAGAAACAAGGTCAATTTCAAAAAGGGGGTTCTTCTTCCAAAGGAAAAGGGAAGCAAAATTAGTAGAAAGATAAACAATATTGCAAGATTTACGATATGAATAACCATGACACCAACAGGTGTTGGTTCAAAAACAAGCAACAAAATGATCAAGGTCCTAAGAAGAAGGGCAAAGACAAACATAAATACAAAAAGAAACATAAGCAACCTAAAGGCCATGTTGCTTATGCTGACTCCAACTCAGACTCAGATTCCCCTAGGTCCGATTCAGATTCTGACTTTGAAAGAGCACACAAGGTGCTCATGACCCATACTTCGTCTTCCCAGATAGATGTTGTATGGTATATTGATTCAGGAGTGAGCAAACACATGACTGGGGACAAATCATGGTTTGACACTTTTGAGGAAAAAGAAGGTAAGCCAGTCACAATTGTTGACAATCAAGTTTACCAAGTGAAGGGTGAAGGGGATGTTTCTGTGTCTCTTCCCGATGGTAACTGTTAGATTGAGAAGGTTCTCTATGTTTCGGGATTAGCCAATAATATGCTATCAGTCACACAAATGTTGGATAGAAATATGGATGTCGTGTTTCGAGTTGTGAAAGGCAAGAAGAGATGTTTTATATCCCATAGTGGTAAACATGTTGCAACCGAATCCTACAAGCATGGCTTGTTCATTCTAGATGCTCTTTCAACTCCTCATGTTGCTCTGGATGCAACTACAAAGGAGGCCACCTCTCTCTGGCATAGACGTTATGGGCACCTCATTTCAGGATATTTGCTTGAATTACATAGATATGGGATGGTGAAAGGTCTTCCTCATCTCTCATCTATCTTACCAGTTTGCTCGGATTGCTTAGCAGGGAAGCAACATCGAGTACCTTTTGAAACTAGCTCATCTCGAGCTAAAAACCCTTTAGAGCTGGTACATACCGATCTGTGTGGTCCTATGCCAACCAACTATGGTGGAAAGAAGTATTTTCAATTGTTTTTTGATGATTACTCATGGAAGATGTGGGTTTTCTTTCTTCAGTTGAAATCAGAGGCATTTCTCTACTTTCAACAATTCAAGAAACTTGTTGAGAAGGAGTCGGGATGTTTCATAAAAACCCTCCGCTCAGATCGAGGGGGGGAATACACCTCTGAAGAGTTTTCAGATTTTCTTAAGAAACATGGGATTAAAATACAACTGACTACAACCTATACACCTCAACAGAATGGAGTTGCAGAAAGGAGAAATCGTTCCATTATGGAAATGGTTTGATGTATGCTAAAGGGAGCACATCTTGAGGATCAATATTGGGCAGAAGTAGTAAACACAACATCATACCTCCTAAATAGAGCACCCACTAGAGCTCTACAAGGAAAAACACCACAAGGAGCTTGGAGTGGTAAGAAACCCTCCATTTCTCATTTAAGGGTTTTTGGATGTAAAGCATTCATGCACATTCCAAAACAGAAAAGGAAGAAGTTGGATGAGAAAACCCTATAGTGTATCTTTCTTGGCTATGATGAGCATTCAAAAGGATATTTATTGATTGATCCTAAGACCAAGAAGACACACTTAAGTAGAGATGTTGTATTTGATGAAGCTTTCACATCAAAAGACACATCTATAGTTGTATACCTAGATGAAGAAGAACCTAAGAAAGAGGTTCAACTTTCACAACAATAGCAAAAAGTCCCAAAATGGTATACTAGCACTTTGAGAGATGCTAAGTTGAATTCACTTCCATATCTATCTCTAGATAGGCCATGTACTCGTAGTATGACTCAAAAAATGAGAGCAGAGGCATCTACTTCAGAGGTTGATGAACTTTGCCAACACTTTGATGATTTGTCAGTGGGTACAAAAAATGATAGAGAAGAAGATGAGGATGAAGAAAAGGTTTATATGTCCACATTGAATGCAAATGAACCTACAACGGTTCAAGATGCACTTGATAACCCACAATGGAAAGGGGCAATGGATGTAGAACATCAGTCTCTCATGAAAAATAATACTTGGAAGTTAGTCGATCTGCCAACAGGAAAGAAACCCATAGGCTACAAATGGGTGTTCAAAGTGAAGTATAAGGCAGATGGATCTATTGATAAGCATAAAGCCCAACTTTTTGCAAAGGGTTATGCTCAAAAAGAAGGCATAGACTATGAAGAGACTTTTGCCCCTACTGCAAAAATGACTACCATTCGAGTACTTTGTGCCATGGGAGCTCAGTTTGGGTGGAAGTTGCATCAGATGGATGTTAAAAGTGCTTTCTTGAATGGTGACTTATAGGAAGAAGTATACATGACCCAACCAAAAGGATTCATGGTTGAGGGGCAAGAACAGAAAGTGTGCAAGTTGATCAAATCCTTGTATGGGCTCAAACAAGCTCCTCAAGCTTGGTATATCAAGATAGACAGTCACCTTGTGCAGCATGGATTCCAAAGAAGTCCTTTAGATGCAAATATCTATATTAAGAACAATGGTTCTGATATAGTGATTCTGGTACTTTATGTAGATGATCTGATCATAATAGGAAGCTCAAAAAAAATGATTGATTCAGTGAAAAATGATTTGAAGCAATCATTTGAAATGACAGATCTAGGACTTCTGCACTATTGTCTTGGTTTGGAAGTAACTCAGAAAATATTTCATATCAGAGTAACACAAAAGAAATATGCCAAGACTTTAGTAGAAAAATATCGGATGACTAACTATAAGTCAAAAGCAACTCCAATGGAGCAAGGACTTAAGTTATCACGATATGATGAATCACCTCAGGTAGATGGTACTCTCTATCGCCAATTAATTGGGAGTCTCCTATATCTGACAAATACCAGGCCAGATCTTAGTTTTGTTGTGGGCTATCTTTCAAGGTTCATGCAAGAACCTAAGGTGAGTCACTGGAAAGCAGCAAAGAGAGTTCTTCATTATGTCCGTGGTAGTACAAATTATGGCCTGGAATACAAAAAGAATAATAAGTTTTTCTTACTAGGATACACGGACTCGAATTATGCTGGATCCATTGATGATCGTAAGTCAACTTCTGGATATGTTTTTCATCTGGGATCTGGACCTATCTCATGGCATAGTAAGAAGCAACATGTGGTTGCTTTATCTTCTACAGAGGTAGAATATCGTGCAGCCAGTGAAGCAGTCTACGAGATAATGTGGTTAAGTCGCATTCTTTCAAACATGGGCCTTCCAAAGAATCTACCTCTTCATTTGTTTTGTGACAATCAAGGTGTTTTGAATCTTGTCAAAAATCCAAATTTTCATGAATGTACCAAACACGTTGATACCAGATGTCATTTCATTCGATATGAAGTTCCAAAGCACCATATACAACTTCAATACATTCCCACTAATGCGCAAGTTGCAGATATTTTTACCAAAGCACTTGGGCGTATCAAATTTGAAAAGTTTCGAGATACTATTGGAATTTGCCAATAATGTAATAAGGGGGGATGTTAGCATATACTTCTTACATTATTGTTATAAGCATGTATTTAATTGAAGCAAAATGATAGCACACGTAGGCGCTCTCTAGGTTGGTTTAATAACCACCAAGTTGGTTTGATAAACCAACTTATTGTAACCTTTATATTTCATATCAATCGGAATGAATAATTGCTTTGTGAAATTCTTCATGTATTACACATAAGTGATAATCTACTTTTTCACATAGTAGATTTTACTACACCCATTGAGATTTGGGAAAAAATTGAAGGAATGTTTGAAAAAGTGGATCAATTTCGTTCTTTGAAATTGAAAATGAATTATCATCTCTCTCCCCTGATGAGTTTCCCACCATATAATATTATATTGCAAAGTTTAAATATCTCTTGGCATAATTGAAGGGGAGTGGAAAGAAGAAGATTGATGAAGAGTGCATTTTTTTATTTAATCCAATTTAAAATATCCCTTTAAAATATTATCCTCTATATTTTATTCTAGTATGGATGCCTTAGGAAAGGCCTTTGTTATTCCCTTGAGTTATTTTGTGAGTGTATCACTAGGGATGTGAGCTTGACCAATTAGATGTGCTTCCTTCCAAAAGTCAAGTCTTAGTAGCATCCTCATATTCCAAATGTAATGGGAAATATAGGCATAAGCCCAAACCAAAATAAAAATTCACTCCACCTCCTACCAAATCCACTACAAAGCCCTCCAACCTTCCTTCTAAATCCAATGAGTCTTCGTCTAGGAATAAGAACAAGTCTAGGGATACTTGTGCATTTTATGGTAAAGAAGGCCATTATGAGTCTAGGTGTTGGAAGAAAATGGAAGCCTTAGAATAAACCTGGTAAAATAATAAAATATCTCTTTCCACTCCCTCTTCAAAAAATACAAAGGAAGGTCCCTTTCAACACATGCAATGGAGGCATCATCACATAGTTGGATTATGGATTTAGGATCTTCTCATCACATGACTACTTCTAGAGAGCTTCTTTCCTCTCTTATTCATAGTTCCACTTCCAAAATTGAAGTTGGAGGCTCTTATAGAATTGTAGTTTTGGGGATAATAATAATTGAGTTAGATGGTGGGTGCATCAAGGATGTCTTATATGTGTGCAAAATTTCCACTAGTATTCTTTCCATATATCAGATTTGATATTCTGGAGATGGAAAAACAATTATATTTACCCCTCATGGTGTTGATATTAGAGAGTATTGTATCCATAGACTATTTTTTCTATAGGGATCATCGATCATAGTACTCATATTTATAGATTTTAGGGATTTGACACTTCATCTTTTGGAACTTTCCTTGTTGCTCATGCAGACTCTACAAGCAAACTTTGGCATGAGATATTTGGTCACCTCAACTACATATATCTATAATAGTTAAGCACACAATACAAGGTTATAGGTCTTCCAAGGGCCTCTTTTTCAAATGGATTTTGTCTAGGATGTGCACTTGGCAATCAAAATTAAGATCATTTCCCAAAAGGGAAGGATTTGAGATCTTTGGAATCCTTAGAGTTGGTGCATAGTGACTTGATGTCTTTTCCAACTCCATCATTTATAGGGGTTGAGTATGTTCGTATTTTCATTGATGACTTCTTTAGGCACACTTGGGTGTACTTTATTAAGTACAAAAGTGAACTGTTTGCCCATTTTAAGGTCTTTAGGCCTTTATTGAGAAGCAATCTTCTTATTCTATCAAGGAGCTATGCACAGATAATGGGGGAGTTTATGAGTAGAAAATTTTCATATTTTCTTGAAAAGCATGGTATACTGCATTAATATTTCATCCCTATACCCCTCAAAAAAATTATGTAGATAAAAGGAAGAACATGAATTTGATGGATATGACAAGCTACATGCTTCACTCTTGTGATATCCCACCAGTTTTTGGGTCGAAGCAATAAATTGTGACAAATACATTCATAACCACACTCCTCAAAAAGCACTTGATCATATGACTCTTAAGGAGTCTTAGACCCATGTCAAGTTTGATATGTTAGAGTTCAAATTTTTTTGTAGTCTTGCTTGGGCACATGTACCAAACAAGAAGAGGAAAGCCTTGGATAGAAAGAGTAGACCACTTATATTTAATTATTATTGTGAGGATATGAAGTCTTATCGGTTGCTCGATATAGACACTCACAATGTTATTTTTGTAGAGATGTATATTTTGATGAGGAAATCATTCCAAAAGCATTCTTACCTTACACTTCTACTCCCTCTTCTCCATATTCCTCTTCTTCACTTGAGGATTCCTTTCTTTATCATGAGGATGTTGTTGATGATACTCCTACTATCACCATGCATGGATGAGACCATACTACTTGGCATTCCACATATCACTAGACAGGTCATCGACTTTTGAGTCATCTAGTTTCATATGATGCACAACACGTTTTTAGATGTACATGTAATTTTTGAGTGGGACACTACTATGGTTGAGAAGTATTCTTCCTTTATGAATAATCACATATGAGAGATCGTTCCTCTTCCTAAGGAAAGAAATTTGGTTCAATGTATATGGGGTTATCAAACCAAGAATGTAGTTCATGGTTCTATAGCCAAGTACAAGTCTTATCTCCTGGAAAAGGGATTCTCACAAGTTGAGGGGACTAATTACTCTTATACATTCACTCCCATTGCCAATATGGATTCCATTCACCTTGTACTTACTTTTTTTTCTTCACAAGGATGGTTAGTTTGTCAAATGTATGTGAAGAGTGCTTTTTTCCATGGTGACTTGCATGATCATATTTAAATGAAGAAACCATGAATATTTTCACAAAACTCTCAAATTTGTTTTTGGCTTAGAAGGTCACTCTATGGTCTCAAGAAAGTTCCTCAAGATTGGTATGAGAAAATGGATTCCTTCTTGCTTGCTTATAGATTTACACATTGCCATTCTAACTACATATTCTACATACAAAATATTGGAGAGGATATTCTCATACTAGATCTCATTCTCATTGGTAGCTCCTCTAGCATGATTCATATAAAACAATGCTCCTTGGTTGATCATTTTTATATGATAGATTTGAGACTTCTACACTTTTCCTTGGTTTTTAGATTACAGAGTCCTCTTTAAGGATTTCCATATGTCAACAAAAGTATACACTTGATTTTCTTCATAGTTTTGGAATGGTTGATTGTAAAACAACACCTTATCCATTTTAGTTATGCATTAATTTGACTTCTACTTGTACCACACCTCAATATGATCCTATATTATACATACAATTGGTTGACAGTCTTATCTATCTAACACATACTCATCCTGATATTTCTTTTTTTGTTGGGCTTGTCTCCCAATTTTTGTAGGATCCACATGAGAGTCATTAGAAGGTAGCCAATTATATCTTGAGATATCTTGAGGTCACATTACACTTTGGTCTTTTGTACACACCAAGGACTTCAAAGATTTTTGGTTATTCATATTTATATTGGGCAAAAAGTGTTGATGATAGATGGTGTATTTTATAGTTTGTCTATTGTATTGACACTAGTTATATTGCTTGGTCATGCAAGAAGCAATATGCTATTTCCATTTCATAAAAAAAGGCTTAGTACAGAGCAACAATTATTTCCAACCAAGAAGATATTTGGCTTCACTAGTTATTGATAGAGTTTTATTTTCCACATGATCATCCTAATGATCTTTTGTGTGACAACCAAAGTGATATTCACTTATCTCACAATATAGTAGATCACTAGTGCACCAAATATATTGAGATTCATATGCACTGCATTCCATAACTTATCTAGGATCAAGTTCTTAGTTTGGAGTACATGCCTACACATGAGCAGATTAAAAAAATCTTCACTAAACCTTTAGCATCATCTTATTTTCTTGATTTGTGATTGATGCTAAGGATGTAGGAAGTTGTCTTTGGGGGTCCTCTTGAGTCCTCCTTCCTTCAAATTGATAATATATTTTACATGGGTACCTCATTAAGCCTAGTTTTTGGGACCCATATTTGAGGATATACCTCTTTTATTATATTGTACACTTTCATATAAGTTTCACTTAAGGGGGGGTTTTGGTGTATTAGTCATGCACCTTATTACTTTAGTTAAATTAGGATGTTACCTAGGAGCTTATATTTATTTTTTTCATATTATTTAATAGTGGGATATTAGCTCATCTATATTTTTACTTGCTAGTTGTCTATCTTATCTTGTTAGCTTTTTATTTAGGATGGATATTCATTCCCTCCATTTCTCATCCATGGCTCATGTTGTGCCCCATTATTAATGGTGGATATCCATTCCCTCTTTTTTCATGTTTGATCATACAACCCTCATTGTACACCCTTGACTATATTAGAAAGGGATTCCCTCTCTTTGAGAGTAAGTTATATAGTTAGTATTATCATTCTATCATATTCTTGTTAGATTATTGTAGAATTGGCTTATACTTTTAATTAATATATAGATATTTCATTATGTCATTTTATTGTTGTTGATAGATTTAGATATTGTGGTGATATTGTTTTTAAAACAACCAGATATTTGGAAATATAGGATTGTTGGATCCTTTGAATTCTAACACTATTAAGAGTCTAGTCAAGATGAACTCAATCTTAAACTTTCAACTATATTGGTTTGTATCAATTGAGATATTAGCACTGGATAGATCATCATAGAATATACGATCCTTTAATTAGGGTGTTATAAAAAGTACATATTCCTTTATTACTATTTTCTTTTGGTTAAAAGATAAGTTGAAGGTCATTTTTTTAGAATCCCCATAGAGGAATTTAAGTGCAATAGTTTGGAAGTCTAGTTCTTCCATTGCTAATGAATTCGTGTCTTGGAGAAATAAATCTAAAAAATTTTAATTAATTTTTGGTCTTGTAGGTTAGAAAATAATATAAAATCTAGAGTTCAAACCAATTATTGGGTAGGGGATAAATGGAGGGATGCTTTAGTGGGAACATTTTTCATTTTGATAGAATTATTAATTTATTTAGGAAGTTGGTTTTTTACATATTTAGTTTTTCAAATATTATTGTAAAGTAAAACATGACAACATCAAAGCAATAGATAATGGAATCAATACAAAAAATTATTGCACAAATGAAGACAATAATATTGATATTATTATGGGAAGGAGCCTTGATATCCAATGTTACAATATGATGTTGTATTTATACAATGATTACAAATATAGGGTTTTAAAAACCTTATTCACAAACAAATATATGGTGTCTTTTGTGTTTTCTTTGCTCCAATTTTTTTTTTGGGTGCGGTTGTGTATCCCTATAGGACCACCCTAGCTGCAACAACTTCCAAAGATATGGTTCCTACACCTATAAACATAAAGCAACATAAAAGGTTTAATAGCACCTACATGGGCTCCACCGTGTGAGGCCCTATGAATGATAAAATTTGTAAACCCTAAACGCTACAATGTTGGCCTGTAAACAAAAATGCAGGAATATGAATAAATGCAATAAATACCTTACCTTGTCAATGTTTGTTTGTGCTCTTGTTTCTATGTTCGATAGTCTCACAAATTCCCGAAAGCATGTGAGGGCTTATGGAATACAAAATCTACTATAGGAAACACCCAAAAGTGTATGGTGATGATTGTGAATACCCAGAAGCATTCTAGAAATGCTCAACAATTTTCTACGAGCTTTGGATGATGTTTGAGGGTGTATGGGAATGAGGTAGAACCAGATATGGTTTATGAGGGTTTGGCGACGGTGAAAATAGGAGTTATGGTTGTGGTGAGGTAAGAGGATGATAGCAAAGTGGTTAGGGTTTGTGAGTGGACAAATGTTCAAATTAGGGATCTCTAAATATTTTTTGTGGACCTTCTTAGACCTTGATTCATCAAAATAAATCATGTTTTATAATCTACCCTTGAACTTGTTAGGGTTTTGATCACACCAATGGGAGAACAATATTAAAACATGATGAAGGGTGGATATTAATCTTGGGAAAGTGACATGGATTGAAATGGATGGATGGCTAAGATTAAGTCATGACATATAGCTAGAATTTATTCACATAAATACATATATTTATTAAATATATAAATATAAATATAAAATTTCCATTACTATATATATTAAATACATACACATATATAATGAATGACTATGATAGGATGATATGAATGAATGAAAAGTGACTATATTTTGGTGTCTACAGATGCCCCTTTTTGTATCGCATTGTATGGAACACAATGTGGTGCAAAAATATGAGATACCTAGTTTGGTGTGGTGAAGCAACTTTCTTTTCGTGGAACGCAAAGAAGATTTTGAAGAAAATGAATTTTTTTGTGTAGCTTATCCCCTCAATTGGTAAATGAGTGAAAAATGAGGTTCATGAGCCAATTGACATAATTATGGGTAATGTTGTAGGTGAATGGTGTAATTACAAGTGTATGATGTAAATGTGGATGATATGAATGATGTAAATAGGGATGATATGAATGATGTAAATTGATGTCAGTTTTATCCCAATGGAGAAAAAGGATTTTTTATAATGCAAGTGGTTGATTCTATTTTTTCCCCAAAAATATAAAGAGTTGTTGCCAAGTGTGGATGCAAATGAACTCTATTTTTATCCCAAAAAAATGGATTTTTGCCAAGATGTAAATGTATGATGAATGATGTAAATGAATTTGTTTTTTTCCCAATAGAAAAGGGGTTTTTGCCAAATGTAGATGTATGATGTGTGATGTGAATGATGTATCCCAATGTGGGAACTCAAAATAAAATTTAGTTACCCCAAGTTTGGGGTGATTCCATGTTGTTGGAAAACATGCCAATTGGTGTCATTGAAATGCAAAGTGATGAAAATGCAAAAAGAAAAAGAGTCAACTCCTAGAGGGCTAGCTAGTGACTATAGGATAATTATCTCAATTTGAACCTATAAATCTAGAAAGGGATTGTATATATGATGACTATCAATGTGAAAAATATGTTGAGATGTTATTGTGTCCGTATTTCAAGCCCCACGAACAAGGCCATCAATGACAACTTTTTAAGCAAGTTAACTTGGGCATAGACTCACTCAAAAAATGAGTAACTCGAAATGATTTTGTGTTTGAAAAAGAGGATTTTGAATGATTATGGGCAAGTGTCCTTATGGTAGTCTACTCATCTTACTGAATTGCATGGACAACCAATTGTTGCAATTGCCAAGGAGATAGAATATACCACTAGATACAAGGTTCACTTGAAATTATGGATGAATTTGGTATAAATTGAATGCAAATGCAATGGTTTATGGATTTTATGGTGTTGAAATGAATATTTAATTATGAAGAATGCATTGATGATTGGATTGCATAATTTTGTGAAATTTTGCATTGTTGTTTTTGGAGAGTTTTTGAAGCAATTTTGGACAATTTTGTAATTCTTTGGTTGCAAATAAAATTTAATCACCCAAATAAATCCATATTATCACAAATATTGGTGAAATTATGAGATGGATTATTAGAATGATGAATGAGGTTTTTTTTTTGTGAAATTTTAGACCATTTTGAGATGTTTTGAAATTTGTAAGGTGATTTTACGACTTTTAGTTGCAAACAAAAATTAAGTGCCCAAATCGATTTTTGGTTTCACAAAACATGATATGATGATGAAATGAATGCATAGATGCAATGTGGAGTGATTTTGGGGAGGTAAGCTACATTTTAGGGGCATTTTTGTCTTTGTACAAATTTTTGGAGCTACACTCCAACTAGCGTCCGCATCATACTGGAAAGCATTGGCCACTCTACAAATGTTGATCAGTATTTCAATGCATCATGTGAATGCCCATGGGTATTTGAGCACACAAAAAATAGCTATAAATAGTCTACATAGGTAAAATTAGATTTATTCATATGTTTATGAATTCTAGAATTTGTTTCTAAAGAAGTGAGTGAGTGAAAGAGTGTGGCGGAGTGAAGACCATGGTGATGGAGGTAGAGGATGCAGCAGGAGAGGTGGTGCATGTGACTAATATATATATATATATATATATATATATATATATATATATATATATATATATATATATATATATATATATTTGAATGAATTTGACATTAATGTGATTTCATTGTATATGTGTTGTGTTGTAGTTGAGGATCTTAGAGGATCGACATCGGTTCTCACCCCTCATACCAAGGGTGAGGAATACATTCTGAAAGGAGCATTGAGATTGGTTGGAGGATGTGGGGTTGGATGGAGCAACTAAAATTGATGTGGTGAGGGTTGATGAGGGGTATCTCTCTACCTTGGAAGAGAGATGGTATCTATATAGGGGGACCTTTCAGCTCCCTATTGGTGAGGCAATAGTGACACTCAAGGATGTATACCACATCCTTCGAGTGCCAATGGAGGGGTTATGTGTTGAGATTGGACATGATAAGGAGCATGAGATGAGTCAAATATTTGGAGACCGATGGAGGAATGTGAGGTGAGGGATGTAGGGATCATGTCCTTGGAAATGTATGCCAAGTAGGAGTTGGAGGTATTGCCTACCTTGTTCATGTTCCTATTGGTCAACATAGTGGTATCAAACAACACTAGTTGTCGATTCTCTTGGAACATGATTAGGTTAGTGTATGATATAATCAATGAAGTGCAGGTGTATGCATGGTAATATAGTCTAATAGCTTAGTTGTGATTGGAGTTTTATGAGGTGATGAGGTAGGGGTGGAAGGGGCTGGGTTGTAGTATTGGAGTTGTGAGAACTATAATGTGGCTCGATATATGGGCCTGTCTAGTGAGGTGTGGTATGGGGAGCAACCCTATAATTTGAGATGGTGTGTGTCTAAGGAGGTTCAGTTGAGTCATCATAGCTATAGTGGCTAGGAGTACAGAGAGCTATGGGTAGGGCTAGCACCTAATCAGGTGCATTGGATACCATGGCAAGGTGCCAATTGTACTGGTGATAGGGAGTAATTACGGAGAGTTTGGTAGGCTAGATGGGTTGTTGAGTGGCATAGGAGTGAGGTGGATCTAATTCAACTATCATGGGTGATACGATATTTTGGGATATGATAGGGTATTTATGAGGTACCAGTACTATACAAGCATTATCAGGATGATATAGGTCTACCTTATGTGGAGGCACGATGGGTGATCTATGAGGATGATGAGGAGATAGATCTCCCTGATGTAGATGATGTGGGAACTACTATTGATTATGATGTATGGTTCACTACACAACTACCATGGGTACCTAGTAATGTAGTGGATGAGGATAATGGGTATGAGGATGAGGTAGAGGCTAAGGTGGAGGATATATATGAGGCTCCCAGGTGTCAAATACATCATCGATCTAGCAGTCAAGGGAGATGAGCGAGAGATGCAGAAGAGAAGCCTCCAAATATTGGAGGTGATGGTGGTGGTGATAATGATATGGAGGTAGTTCCAGAGATACCTTATGGGCATAGTGAATAGGAGTGGGTTTAGCTCTATTAGATGGTGGCAGAACAAGATGCAAAGATAGTGGTGCATGATGTAGAGATAGCTCAGTTGTAGGGGGATCTAGAGGTACAAATAGTTGCAAGTGGGGGTGAGGATATGATTATGAGAGTACAAGTAGAGATAGCATAGAGGGACCATTATTAGAGGTATAATATAATATGCCTTCAATATTGATATGGATACATCTAGGATTTGGATGATCTGTTGATGAAACAGAACATTGGTTACCAGATCGACCTTCTTCCTATGTATATGGTACTATTAGGTATAGTGAGTCTAGGTATAGTGGCTCTAGATATAGGGCTCCTTAAAGATCACAAGGGTCCTCCTATATACATTATCTAGTGCTTAGATATAGTTTTTGTATATGAGCCTTGGTGCTCCATTGTATATAGCCTTTGAGCATTCATTGTACATGCAATATATATATATATATATAGACATGCATTTTACTTTTATGTTATGCATTTGTGTTAATGATTTTGTACATGTGTGATGGATGATAGTGCAATGATAATGTGTATGAATGCAAATGAATTAATGCTCTAATGATCATTAATAGTTTATATTTTGCTTGACCATGTATAACATTGTTGTTTAATTAGGGGTACCAAAATTATGGCTTGTGAAATGGAAGACTCATGTAATGATATGGATGTTGATATAGAAAACTGATTGTTTTGTAGATACTTAGACATACTAGTGATATCAAACAAACTCATAAAATGTTATCTCATTTCTCTAATACCAAATGTGTGTGCAGTGATTCATTTACCAAATCATGAGTATCGTAATGACTCGAGGCAATCACGAACCAATATGTGTGCAAGTGATTTCATTAATCCATCTTGAGTAAATTGAAATGAAACCTATCATGGAGAAGAATAAGAAGCTAGCTTTTACTTATGTGCAGTCAGATATCTGTTCAAGAGAGATGTGTCACCATGCATGAACATACTCCACTGCCAATCAAGCGTTTATAGCCCTGATGGAGATTAGATCCATAGTCCAAGAATTTGATATCTAAGCTTTGGGAATTGGAACTACCTAACCATCTGACTAGAAATGTAGTTTTATCCTTACAACTTGAGGATTTGTGGTGTGTGATGTATAAAATATTTAGATATTTGGGAAATTTAATTCTCAATCAAAGTGTAATGAGAATTTTACCCTATCCTTACTACTCATTCTTGTATTTGGAAATTGTGACAATGGTGAAAACCACTATTTTTATTTTAGGACTATGTGCATAATGGGATAATCAAGGAATACCTTTTTGCTTCGAGGTTCAACCCAATCACGGTGTTATTTCTATTTGACACAAGATATTTTTAAGATGTGTGATTGTGTTTGGTTCAAGAGTGTTAGAGTTAATTCCCAGAACTCAAGATTTTTCTTAGTAAAAATGTATCTTGGTCCTAAAGAAAACTTGACATATATTGGAGGTTTCTAGAGACACTAGGAATGGCTAAGTGATCAAAAACACCTAGGGATTATGAAAATGTGGGTTTCCAATGATAATTTGAATTTAAGGAATGGTGCAATGAAATGGATAATGATTTGAAGGTGCCCCTGATTAAGGCAAAATGCCTTTATTGGATCAATTATTATCTAAATTGAATAAATGACCCCCTATGAAATTAAATGCATGAAGGTGGTAGTGCACGATGAGTGGGTGAATGCTATGTATGAAATGTAATTAGTTAAATGTAATGTGTGCAATGCAATGTGTGAAATGCAAAGTGCAAAATGTAATGTGTGAATGTTAGGATCCTCAATCCTAACATTATTAGTTAGTATTAGTTAGCATTATTAATCATTTAATTATAATAGTATTAACTCATAACGTGAACCATCATGTCTTTTCATAACGTGAACCATCATGTCTCTTCATAACGTGAACCATCACGTCTCTTCACCAACGTATATTTAGGGTAGATATATATATTAGGTTGGCCATCCATATCAAATCATACAACAAGAAGAATATATATTATTTAGACCCATTGGAGGGATTTCACAAACCAATGCAAAAGGTGATTCATATCTAAAAGAGATTATTTTAATTTAGATGCTATTTTAATTATTTCTTTATTAAAATTGTGCTAGAACCTTCAGGGTTCTACCATTTGGTATCAGAGCCATGTGGGACCCAAACATGTGGTATTTGCTCAAGGATATTCATCAAATCACTTATGTGCATGAGTATCAAACACGGTTTGAGGATATCACCAAACACAACACAAGTTTGGATGAATCAATTCTCATCAATAACTTCATTAGTGGATTGAAAGAGGAAATTAGAAGGGAGGTGACAAGGTTCAATCCCTATACCATGATGCAGACCTATGGATTGGCAAAATTAGCTGAAGATAAAATAAATGCACAACAACGATTAGGGAAACCACCTATGGAAAAATCATCGACCACTTACATCACTCCTAAACCTACTCACATCAATGAAGACAATGAGGTTGATATACAAGAAGTGACTGAAACACTTGATCATAACCATGAAGACAATGAGGTCGATGTGCAAGAAGTGACTGAAACACTTGATCATAGCCATGAAGGCAATACAATTGATATGCCAGAAGTGATTGATGCATCAAGTAAGGATGAGGTAGACATTCTTGAAATGACCCATTATGGCCAAACTCACATTCTACAAGAACTACACTCAAATTTCCCTCCAATTGTGAGTTCTTGCCATATAACCAAACCTATTCAAAAACAACACAAAAAGGTGATTACACACTCATTCACTATTGGCTCTACCAGGGAACCACAAATGGATTTAGAAGCATTACCACCACTTTTGATGCATCATTCTAATGTGTTTAAGGGACCCCAAGGGTTTCCCTCCCATCGTCATCATGATTTTCATAAGGAATATTCTACTCTTGTTCTTGGCGACCCCCCGCTAACACTTTATCCTTCTCGATACCCCTGCCTATGGAAGGATGACATTAAAAGAGTCCAAGAACTTACACAAATTCTTCTTGGAAAACAAAGGATAAAGCTTCTTGCTTTGGGCTTTGAGGACAAAGCTCTTTTTAAGGAGGGTGGCATGTTAGGATCCTCAATCCTAACATTATTAGTTAGTATTAGTTAGCATTATTAATAATTTAATTATAATAGTATTAACTCATAACGTGAACCATCATGTCTCTTCATAATGTGAACCATCACGTCTCTTCACCAACGTAGCTTTAGGGTAGATATATATATTAGGTTGGCCATCCATATCAAATCATCCAACAAGAAGAATATATATTATTTAGACCCATTGGAGGGATTTCACAAACCAATGCAAAAGGTGATTCATATGTAAAAGCGATTCTTTTAATTTAGATGCTATTTTAATTATTTATTTATTAAAATTGTGCTAGAACCTTCAGGGTTCTACCAGTGAAATGCCATGTTTTTTTGTGTATTAGCCATATATATATATACATATATAAATCACATTAAGCATAGAATGCTTTCAAGTGGATGATGTTAAGTGGTTCAAGCTCTTTGACTCCCTCTATACTAACAAGCCTATAAGTTACTTGACCCATATTTTGAGTGATAATGTATGGACCTAGCCAATTAGCCACAAATTTATCACGAAGGTGCGACAATACATTGGTGTTTTGTTGATTCTCCTTAAGAACAAGATCTCGTACTTCAAATTTACATAGATGAAATTTGGCATTGTAAGCATGCTTTAGGTGGTCCTGATAAACTCATAAATGCTTTAAAGCATTGACCTATCTTTCATAAAGAAGCGTAATTTGGTCAAAACATGCTTGTCTAGAAGTATCATTATCTATGAATTCTTGCAATGAAATTTGCAATGAGGAGATTTCAAGCTCTAGAGGCATAATTGCTTTGGCTCCATAGACTAGTGAAATGGTGTTGCCACGTTAGGCCTGCAAATGCTTGTTTGATAAGCCCATAATGCCAATGGATTTGAGTATGCCAATATTGATGATTTTATTTGACTAGTTTCTTAAGAATAGAAATTAAGGTCTTGTTGGTAGCCTCAACTTCTCCATTTGTCTATAGGTAGTACGGAGTTGAGAAACTATGTTGGATATTATATTTCTCGCAAAGTGCTCAAAAATCCTTTCTTTTAAAAGAATTGTCATTGTTAGAGATGATTTTTGAGGGAATACCAAAATGATAGATGATATGATAAAGTATAAACTTCACAATTAGATGTCTTGTCGTATTGGTTATAGGAATTACCTCAATCAACTTTGTGAAGTAATCAGTGGTCATGATGATGAATGTATGTTATCTCAAGGAAGAAGGTGATATTTTTCCAATAAAATCAAGACCCCATTGTGAAAAGGTCCAAAGGCTTTGAATAGGTTGTAATGCTTGTGATGGTACATGATTTAAATTGGCATGTTGTTTATATTTTTTACAATGCTTGACGTAAGTGCAGTAGTCACATTCCATGGTGGACCACTAGTAATCCATGCATAAAATACACTTTGTAAAGGCTATTCCACTAAAATGACCATCACAAGTACCATCATGAGCTTCAGATATGGCTCTTTGTATCTCTGTATGCTCGAGGTAATGAAGGAGGACTCTATCATAACCATGTTTATACAACACATCCTCCAAGAGAGAAAAAAATATGCCTTTTGCTTGGAAGTGCATTTAGAAGTCCATGACATGTCTTATGGGAGTGTTCTAAACTTGAGGAAGGGTATTAATTGGTTAGACCAAGGATCATATGGTTATGAATGGATAAAACAAACAACATTCTCATCCTTAGATTCAGTACATATAATTGCATATTTAGAGATTGTTGTGACAATGAGTGGTTGTACCTCTCAAAATTATTTGGAATCAACGATCCTAGAGAGGCCATCACATGTGCAAATCTATTAGTCAAACATGAAAAACTATCGATTTCATACCAATCAAATTTAGCGAGCAATATCATTGCTACTTCATGGTAAAACTTTATTTTTGGTTCTTTGCATTGGTATTCTTCATTTATTTTACGAACAACAAGTTGGGAGTCACCAAATATCCTGATACACTTTATGCCCATAGTTATGGCTTCTTGAAGACCTCATATTAAGGCTTCATACTCTGCATCATTGTTTGTGCATTAGAAGTCAAGTTTGAAAGATAGTGAAATAGGTACCCCTTGTGGTATATGAAATATGACTCCAAAACCTTTACCTTTATCGCACTTAGAACCATCAAATAATAGTGTGATATCGACATCTTCCTTTGAAATGACATCTTCTTATTGTTTAGTGACACTGAATACCAAATCATCTGGGAGATCAATAATCAAGGGTTGATCACTAGGAAGTGGATCTTCTACAAGTGGATCAACTATGACCTGACCTTTAATGGATTTTTACTTGATGAACTCAAGATCAAATTTAGTGAGAATAATTATCCATTTTGTGGTGTGGGTGTTATTGTAAGTGTGAGACATCATGTAATTCAAAGGATTTTTGTGAGCTATGACATATGTGGTGTGACTAAGCATGTAATATTTTATTTTCTTAGTGGTAAAAACCACTTATAAGCATAATTATCTCACATAAGCATATCTGGTTTCATAGCTTACCAATGTTTTACTAATGTAGTATATAACTTGCTATCAATTGTTTTTATTCTTTTGTGCAAGCATTTTCCCTAATGCAAAGTTTGTTGCTAAAACATAAATATAGAAGGGGACCCCCAAAGGAGGAGGAGTTAAAACTGGTGGAGAAGCCAGGTATTTCTTGATGTCATTAAAATATTTTTGGCACTCATATATCCATGAAAATGCCACCCCATTTTGTAGCAGGTCATTGAATGACCTAAATTTGTCTGAAAGTTGCGCAATGAAATGATGTATTGATTGGATCTTTCCCTGTAAACTATGCAACTTTATTCAAGTTTTTTGGGGGGAGGCATATCCATGATGATATTGAATTTGTTTGGATCCACATCAATGCCTCTTTTGGAGACAATGAATCCTAGTAGTTTGCCTGAGGTGACACCAAAGATACACTTTTTGGGATTCAGCCTTACATTATGCTCTAGAAGTCGATCAAAGACTTTTTCCAAGACACCAATGTGCTCTTGTCGAGTTTTAGATTTTACCAAGAGATCATCCACATAATATTTGATTATCTTGTGCATGTAATCATGGAAGATGTATGTCATGGCATGTTGATAAGTGGAACATGCATTTTTGAGGCCAAAGGACATCACCTTGTAACAAAAATTCCCTAAAGGTGAGTGAATTTTGTTTTGTGTTAGTCATCAAGATTGATTCAAATCTGGTTGTATTCTAAAAAACATCCATTAGAGAGATAATTTGATGGCCAAAACAAGTTTTGATAAGAGTATCAATGTTTGGTAGAGGAAATTCATCCTTAGGACACACTTTGTTAAGGTCTTGAAAGTCAATGCAAATGTGTATCACCCCGTTAGGTTTGCAAATAGGTACCATGTTTTAAATCCACTTAGGATAGTCAATGGGTATAATGAAATCCACATATAATATCTTTTGAAGGTATTATTTGACCATGAGGGAAATGGTAGGATGCATCTATATCAATTTTTGTTTGACCGACTTAGCATTAGAGTGCAAGGTGAGATTGTAGACAACCAAATTAGGGTCAAGACTAGGAAAGTCTTTGTAGGATCATGAAAAAACACCCTTATTCTTCTTGAGGAGAGCAATTAATTTCTCTTGTTCATTTGTGGATAAAATTTTTTCAAGTTTAACGATTTTATGATGTAGACACCAAAATATAGCACCCTTTAGTTCACATTCACCACCTCACCATCAAATCCTGCATAATAAAGATATATTCCTAAGTTATAACTTAGGGATATAAAATCCTGCACATCATTATACTTTCCTAATTTATTTAATTAGGAAAATCATACTAGGATACCCTGTCTACCCATTGGACATGTGTCCTGGACACTTCATCCAACATCCATTCCACATCTTACCCACTCCTGTCCCCTTTGTCCTTGCACATGAGACAGATTCCCAACACCCATGCCACAACTCCTTTTTCGTTGTCCCCTTGTCCCTTCACATAAAATAGCATCCCACATCCCACTCCACTTGGAGCCACATCACCCCATTTAAGTGATCCACACTAAGTGACTCACTATAACTACCCCTTCCACCTAGCAGTTTAGATTTGCCACTTGGCAAGTTAGGCTTACCACCTCACATTCCCCTCCAAAGCCTCAGGTAGACTATAAATGCACCCTAAATCCACAAAACAAGGGAGCTAAATTTGCATATCGACAGGCTACCAAAATAGATCTAGACCCAATGAGAAATTGAGAGCGTGAGCTTGACTCTGACCATTGGCTCAAATTCTAAGGCAATCTATTATTTAGCCAAAATCGCTTGTCTGTGGTTTCATAGTCAAAAATGCACATCCACGGTTTCACAACTGAAGGTCCATGGTTTCCATCCCATAATCGCGCTTCCATGGTTCGACAGTCCTAAGAACAAAAATAGATTTCATCGACAGAGATTAGCGATTTGAGTATTAAGCAAGGCTTTATTTGTTAATTGTTTTGTGCTATCTACTTTTCATCCATATTAGTAATAGGTTTATGTGTAGCATGGGATTTATTGCTTGAATATACGGGTGCTACTAATCCCCTTTGCTAGTTTTCATGTGTTCAGGTAACAGATATCTTGGATAGGCTACTAAATCTGGAGTTGTCCCGTGCTGAATACCAAAGCCCACTCACCTTTTGAAGCTGTAATTGGATACGAAGAGAACATTGTACATTGCAAAATATCTAGAGAACTCCCAGAGAGAAATTTGTATCACATTGAGGCAAATATTGTAACATTGTACCCAAGCTACTTGGGGTAATCTAAAATATTGTAAATCTATATCACAAGAGTCAATATATATAAAGGATTTCATTATTTTGGGAAATCTCTTTGTGTCTGTGTGATTTTATATTTTTGTAGTAGAATGTCCCCCAAGGCATTGTAAATGTTGTTTTATGTTGATATTCAGGATTAATCTGAATTTGGTTGTATCCGGAGAAACCCTCCATTAAGGAGAGTATTTCATGACCAGCACAAGAGTCTACTAATTGATCTATATTTGGCAAAGGAAAATCATACTTGGGACATGCTTTGTTTAAATATAAAAAATTAGTGCATACTCATATCCCCCCATTCGGTTTGTGAATAGGTACCATGTTTGAAAGCCATTCAGGATAATCGATTGGTACTATGAAGTGTACATTTAATAACTTTTACAACTATTCTTTCACAATTAATGTGGTTGTTGGATGAACTTTCCTAAGATTATGCTTGAACGACTTGGCATCATCTGCTGGCGTAAGTTTGTGGACTACCAAGTTTGGATATAATCTAGGCATGTCTTTGTAGGACCATGCAAACACTTCTTTCTTTTTAATAAGCATGTTTATGATGCTTTCTTTTTCTTCTATGGATAATTCTTTTGCTATTTTGACAATTTGAGGATTTTCCACGTCTTCACTAAGGTTCACATCTATAGACTCTTCTATTAGCATGTAAGAACCTTATTCTAGCTGATGTGGAGTCGATATGAGGTGGATATCATATGCCAAATTTTCAAATGTTTCTGGGGTGTCCCCCTCTATCTCAATTTGAAAAACTAAATTGTTTGATGATGAAGGTTGTTGCAAAAAATAAGTGTTTGAAGCATGCAAAAACTCTTCGAATAGGATGAAGTCAGTAGTGGATGGCGAGGATGAAATAATTTCCATGGCTATGAGACTGGTGTCGATATAGATCAGTTTTGTCTCATTAAATGGATTACAGAGTGGGGTGAGCAAATCAATAGAAATCATGTTGACTTGATGGAAATGAGGTGCTTGCGATTCAAGAATTGATGACTCGTATTCTCTAGGTTGTAACTGACCTAATGTGTGTGATTGGCTTTGTTGTATGCTTTGCCAATGTGATGGGGGAGGTTCTAGTTTAGGGCCCTCATGCTCTTTGTTTAGCCAAAAATGTGTGCGGTCTATTGAAAACTTCTATTGATACCAGTTATCCTTCTGCATGGTTTCTCCATATATTATCTCTTCCTGAGGTTCTTCTTCTTTATTAAACCATTCATGACATGCTTCATCTTGGAGCATTCTCCTGGCTTGTATCTCAAGAGCATGGTTGATAAAAATAATTTCAGTTTCATCATCATCACTGTCACTCATCCAGAAGCCATTAGCATTTGTATGAGGTCCTATAATTAGTGGTTCAAGGTCTTGCCTAAGGTATGCTATCTCAATAGGATCTTCATAATCTGCTTCTCGTTGTAAAGCTTGCTCTCAAGGATAAAAATTGTAGATTTGGTATCTACTTTCTATTTTTTCATCCTCATCATTAGGTTCATCCTCATCATCACTCTTTTCCTCCTCTTGTTCGCATTTTATGTCAATTTCTTGGAAAGCTTGATTAAGTGAAGAGCTTGCAATGGAAGGTTTATAGCCTAGACTAGAGCGGTCACTTGGCTCTCTATATTATGGTTCAATAATGTGGTGAGGACATTGTTCATGTCTTCCAAGTCCATTTCCTTGCCAAATAACCCTTCAAAAATATCTGACTGGGAAACTTAGGTTTGATAGATAATCAATGTTTTCATTAAACTCTTGTAAAGAGTTATCATTTTGAGGAGGTGGGTCGGATGAAGAACCCATCCCTCCATATATGAAATTGATTGCATTTGTTTGAGAACTCATTCTATATATATCACTAATAGCTAAAGGTGGGTCATGAGGGCGACCATAATATCTGACTAAATCAATAGGTGGTGTAACTGTGACACTTTCAATAATGTATTCACCAATACTTGGATTAGCGAGATGTACTGCAACTCTAGATGGTTGTGTGGCTAATGGCTCAATGGATGAAGAGGGTTCTCAAGCCTTAGCTCTTGGATCTGCTGGCAGTGTTGGATTGTATTTAACATGTGGCCCTATTTGTGAGACTACGGGTTCTAATGACTGTGAAGTAGTGGCTGATGATGTGGGTTGTGCTTTGAATATGAATAGTGGATTTGAATCTGGAAGTGTACTAGATGGAGCTAGCAATTTATTAGCAGTGTGAGTGGATGTAATTTAAAAATGGAATGTGATGTTTGAAGGATGCGCTGGACTAACACTTTTAGATGTGAAAGTTGGATCAACTACAGGCAACTCTTCTGGAATGGGTGCTTTTTATGATGTGGTGTTTGATGGAATGGTTCTAATGACTATTGGTTGGATGGTTAGATGTGTTGATGGGAGTAAAGGCTCATAAGGATTTGAAATAAAGTTATAGTATTTGAAAGTTTTAGTGTCAGTTGGTATGCAATGTACCTTTCCTTCATGCGCATATTTTAAGCATTGATGCAATGTTGAAGGCACACATTTCATTTCCCTAATCCAAGGGAATCCAATAAGTATGTTATATTGCATTTCCCCTTCCAATATGTGAAAGAGAACATGTATTGTTTTCACCCCCACGGTGATGGGAAGAACAACATTCCCTATAGTTGAGCATAAAGCGTCATTAAAGGCCCTAAGAGTGAATGTGGATGTTGTGATGTGATATGATGGGTTGTTGAGCTTCATCATGGCAGGTGTGATAATGAGGTTGATTTAAGAACCTGTATCAATAAGCACTCTCTTGAAGGGTTTCCTATCAATGTGAGCTACTATGTGCAATGGTCGATCAGGTGATTCTGCTGATATTTATTTTTCCTTGAAGTCATAGAATACTATCGAGGGTTCCATACACTTTTGCACACTACCCACAAAGGAATTGAATGCATTAGGGTATTCTAATTGTACTTGAATAGACTTTAAAATTTCCATCAATCTCAAATTCACAAGTCAAAAATTCATAAAAGGGCAAGTGATAGCTGATCAATTAGCAAAAGCTCCGCTACACAATGATACACCATTAATAATTGAACTTCCTGACGATTCGGTATTTTCTATCACAAAACAAGAAGAAATAGTTTCACCTGAGGATGAAGCAAATATGACAATGTTCTTTGATGGATCAAAGTGCGAAAAAGTGCAAGGTGCAGGAGTTGTGTTTTACACACCTTAAGGAATACCCATTCCTTTATCATTCAAACTTGACTTCACATGCACTAACAATAATGCAGAATATGAAGCCTTAATACTAGGTCTTAAATCATCTATAGCAATGAGAATAAAAAGAATAAGCATTTTTGGTGATTCTCAATTGGTTGTCTACCAAATAAAAGGAGAATACCAATGTAAAGAGCCAATATTAAAGAAATATCATGAAGTAGCATTATAGTTGCTAGGAAAATTTGACTGGTATGAAATTAGTAACTTGCCACGATCGAAAAATAGATTTGTGGATGCAATGGCTTCCTTGGGATCTCTCATCCCTAAAAATGAACATGGAGAAATGCAACCGCTAATCATAACAACAGTGTCTAAACCATCAATTCAAAAAGTAGAATCTATAGGTGAGAAGAATGTTTGTTTGATACATGTTGAACCTTACAATTCTTACCTTGATGAGATAAAATATTTTCTCAAGTCAGGCACACTACCAACAGAAATGAAACAAGCTACAAAAAGAACATTCAAACAAAGAGCCATTCGTTTCACTTTACTTGGATATGTGTTATATAAACATAGTTATGATGGAATATTACTATGATGTTTAAATCCAATTGAAGTAGAAAGAGCAATATCAGAAGCCCACGATGGTACTTGTGGTGGTCACTTCAACGGAATGGCAATTGCAAAAAGAATATTGTGCATGGGATACTATTGGCCGACAATGGAAAATGACTATTGCAAATATGTCAAAAGATGCCAAAAATGCCAACATCATGCAAACTTGACCCATGTGCCATCACAAAATTTGCAACCCATTCAAATTTTGTGGCCCTTTTCACAATGGGGCCTTGAATTGATCGGTAAAATAACACCTGCTTCATCAGGACAACATAAATTCATCATAACTGCTATAGAATACTTCACAAAATGGGTGAAAGAAATTCCAATGACAACTACGATTGGACCTCGAATAGCGGAGTTTATACTTCAGCATATTATCTGTCATTTTGGAATACCCTCAAAAATAATTTTTGATAATGGAAAGTCATTTAAGAATAAGGATGTTAGAGCATTGTGCAATAAATTCAAAATCCTACACAACTTCTCAACACCTTATTACCCACAAGAAAATGGGTAAGTTGAAGCAACAAATAAAATAGTCATATCCATTCTCAAGAAAGTGGTAAAAGATAATCATCGAGATTGGCATACTCACCTCCCTTTAGCACTATGGGCTTATAGAACAAGCATAAGAACGCCAACGGGAGCAACACCATTTTCACTATTTTACGGTGCAGAAGCAATATTACCATTGGAGCTCGAGATACCATCCTTGTGAATCGAGATACAAGAATTCATGAACGATGATACAACTAGACAGGAGCATCTTGACCAATTGACAATTATTGATGAGAAACGTATCAATGCTCTAGAACATTTATGAGTATATCAAGATAGATTCAAGCGTGCTTACAACGCAAAAGTCCATCCTCGTGAATTTCAAGTGGGGGACCTAGTGCTCAAATAAAATCAACAAAATACTAATGCTTTACCACACTTAAGGGATAAATTTGCATCAAATTGGTTGGGCCCATAATAGTAATGCAAAAATTGGGACAAGGAACGTACAGACTCTCCAATTTAGAAGGGAAATTGGAGCCAGAGCCACTCAACATTATGCACCTAAAGGCATTTTATGCATAAAATGACTTGCAATATATGTATATATATGTACATGGCTAAAACAAAAATAAAAAAATAAAATAAACAAAATATTCCATTTTACAACATTGCATGCATTTCACATTGTAAATAGACATATTTTAAATTGCATTTTTCATATTGCATTTGCATTTCAATTATATGTTCATACAATATATATATATAGTTGCATCCATCCCATCCCTTGCTCAGTAATCTTTAATAGTGGTGATGATACGACCAAGAAAACAAATTCCAAGAATTGGGGGTATTCAACTAAGATTCTTTACAACTCACAAATCATACACATCATATATGATATATCATACAATTTTCAGTCACTCAAACATGTCTAGTGAAAAACCAAACTTCATGAAGTGTCCAATTTTCTTTAGGACCAAAGCACTTTCATCACATTAAGAAAATATTGAGTATGGTAGATTGACCCAAAATCAATCTAGAACCAAATACACTTTTACAAATCTTAAAACATCTTGAATAATAGAAAGATAACGCCAATTTGGGTAAACCTCAAAGCGAAAAAAGTCAAATTCTTCGCTTACCCTATCATGCAACATAGTCCAAAAACAAAAATAGTGGTTATCACCACTACCATAGTGAAACAACAAATATAAATAAATGTAGAGTAGTAAGGATAGGGTAACATTCTCATCATACTTCGGTTGAGAATCCGATTCCCCAAAACTCTACACAAAAAACAATTAACAACACACACCATAGATCTCTAAAGCTGAAAAGATCGTACTATGTTCCCCTCAAAAAGTTATGTAGTCATCACAAAGGCTTAAATATCAAACCATTGGACTATGGAGTGAGCCTCCACCGGGGCTATAGACGCTTGACTGGAAGTGGAGTAAACTCATGCAGGGCGACATGTCTCTCTCTCAAGAGGGAGACCTCTAAACGCACACACGGGTAAGCTAGCCAAAAGGAAAACCCAGAAAGGTACCATCCAAAAATTACTCAAGATGGGGCAATAAACATCACAATCACATGCACTAGTTCTGGATTGCTTAGGGTCATCGACACGCAAGATTTAGAAAATGAACTTCACTTGCACACAATATGGTCCTAAAGAAAGTAAGATAACATTCAAGAAAAATGGTTAACATTACTAGCTTCTTTGAGTATTTGAGAATATTTTCAGTTACATATCAAAAACCAAATCATAATCCATATCACCATCCACATACCATTTATACATACCACATACATCACCACAAAGAATAATCAAGTGGGATACCCCCAATTGCAAATATGAACGAGTAAAGGTCAAATACTCTAAGCTAAATAAGATTACATGAGCACCATGCATACCTTCATTCAGTTACATAACTATAAATCAAAATGCATTTTACATGTTCATTTGCATTCATTATCATAGCATTAACATAGAAATATAAGATTGCATAATATAAACATTACAAAGCATAAACAAGAAGAATACATATACAAATAACGCATGTGAATACCAAAATAAAATGCCATGTATATATATATATATATATATATATATATGAAAGTCTACAAAGTACAAAATGCCCGAAGGTAGTATACATCGGAGCACTGAGGCTCATACTAAGATAAAATATACAAAAAACAAAAATAAGGCAACTACAACATCTAGCTAGTGCTAGCAAGATCCCTTCATGGACCCTACACTGTAGAAGCCCCGTGAGAGCTAGAAGTACGATGAGTCCTACGACTCGTCTCAGTCCCTCGGGTAGAAGTGGCAGTAGATGATGAAGGAGGAACATGTAAAGGAATCTGATGCTCATGAAGAATGTTCTCCAACATCTCGATGTAGACAACCTACTTATCTCCTCAAATCATCACCCTAGCGAGCGACCCTCTAAGAAATATCTTCCCGTAGAGAAGCAATAGTCAAAGCAAAATCATCACCTCCAAAACCTGACTATAACCGAGAAAGCTCACCCTATAAATGGGTAATCTCACCATCGAGTCTGGTGATCTCTGCATCCTTAGTAGCCACAATAATGCTGCTAGGTCCAACCCGTAGCCCGTCCACCTCAGCCTAAAGATGAGTCACCTCACCCTGATACCATGCTAACTCGACCTTCACTCGACCTAGCTCCAAATCTAGGCTATCTCACTCAGCCTGGAGAATCCCCCACTCCTCCTCTGACCATTGAGGAGGTAAACCCTCATCATCATCACCACCACCCTCCTTAGGCTACTGAACATCCATGCCCGTGTCAGCTCTCGAAGAGCTACCACACCGGTGCTTCACCAACCAAGGAACCCATCCACCCACATCAACATCATCACCGCTCCCATCATCATCTACAATGACGCTAGGAGTCCACAGAGGCTGACTCACAAACCAAGCGTCATACTCAGTAGTCGTGCCAACATCATCCAAGTCAAGCACCTCCAAGTCTGAGTCGTCAGCAGGATCATCGACTCGCCAAAAATTAGGAGCAATAGGTAACCCCAACTCATCACCCCATCGCCTGTACGTAATAGGTGCATCCGAAACATCCTGAACAAGACCAAACTACCGCAGTACACGAGAGAACTAGATAAACTCCATATCCCTCAAATGGGTGCCAACAACCCATCGTCCCCGCCTAACGTGATGAAGCTCCACTACATCCATTGCCCAATCCAAACCCCTCCAAGACCGCCAACACATCAGGTCCCTAGTCAAAGAACTCAAGATATCTATGAACTCCGAAGCACTCATAACAGATCGACTGACCTCCTCACTGAGTAACCACCTGTATGCCCAAGGAGAGGTGGCATCCACGCCACAAGGCAAACCAACAGGGTGACCAATGATAACATGCTCCCAACACCAAATTTGGAGCAACAAACTATAGCCTAGGCCCTTGCGCCCATGCCTCTTCACCTCATAGAGCTCGCTATAAACCTCGTAGAGAAGAGCGAGAGCCCAGGCTAACCGACGAGGATCAACTATCAAGTCAAGAACAATAGGCACCTGGTTCCAAGGGATCCTTGATCCCATGGAATTGGGCAACAACATGTTGCTCAATATGTACATCATAAAGGTAAGCAATGCACCCAAGCTACCAGCTATAAAGAGATCCAAATATGCAATGTCACCCCTGCTGCAATCAATGTCCCACATCTCACCAAACAGAGGGAAAAGGGCCTCCTTGTCAAGGCCAACACGAACGGTAGGACCCTCGATAGGGACATGGAAGATACGGTAGATATCCTCGAGAGTGATAGTCAGCTCCCCTATTGGGAGCTGAAATGTGCCTATGTCTGGATCCCAATGCTCAACAAGTGTCGAAAGGAGATCCTCATCAGCTCGGACGGTGCCTAACCGCCTACAACCGTCTAAACCAATGGTCTGAAGTAGAGTCCAATCATCATCAAAAAGTGCTTTCCACACTTTTCGAATGGTCCTCGGCCACCTATGCCGAGAATCAAGAAGCTTAACCTAAAAATAAAACATATAAAAAAACAAAAATTAGCACAACATGCTAGAAATAAAAGCAAAAATGATTTTTTTTTTACCTATGTATGGTAATAAAACAAAAAAAAGATTTTTTTTTACCTAACCTAGGTAATAAAGCAAAAACAATTTTTTTTTTACCTATGCATGGTAATAAAACAAAAAAACAAATTTTCTTTTACCTAACCTACATAATAAAGCAAAAATGAATTTTTTTTTACCTATGCATGGTAATAAAACAAAAAAAAACATTTTTTTTTTTACCTAACCTAGGTAATAAAAACAAAAATTAATTTTTTTTTACCTACCTTAGGTAATAAAACAAAAAAAAAATAAAAATTTTACCTACCGTAGGTAATAAAAGCAAAAAAACAAAAACATTACCTAATCATGGTATCAAAAGCAAAAAACAATTTTTTTTTTTTTACCTAACCTAGGTAATTAAAACAAAAATAATTTTTTTTTACCTACCCTAGGTAAAAAAAAAACAAAAATACCGAATCATGGACACAAAACCAAAACGAAATTTTTTACCTACCCTAGGTAATAAAAGCAAAAACAAACGCTTAATGAGAAAAAATAAAAATAAAAAAAAACCATTTACCAACCCCACTTAATTATCAAACAAGCAAAAAAAACAAGAAAATAAAAAAAAAGGGGCAACACGCCTACCTCGGCAAACCGGCCGCCAACTTCCGCTCCAGCCGAGCCACCACCACCGCTCCCCTCGCCAACCTCCATCTCACTCATCACTTCAACCGACCAACCAATGACAACTGGCAGAATGATTTTGAAAATGATAGCAACCTATAAATAGCCGCTTTTAGCGACAAAAAACATGTGCCCACGTTTTTCGCGGTGCACAAAAACGCAAACACGTGTTTGGAGGCACAAAACGTAGAAACATGGTTTCATAAAGCAAAACGCAAATCCGCATTTTTTTGCCAAAATAACCGCAAGTCAGCGGTTTCAAAAAAAAATGAAAATTTCAATCCACCTAATCATCTGGAGTGAAACTCGTATCTAGTGGATTATCCTATACACCTAGCGGTTGCAGCGACTAGCAATCCATGCAATCCAGTTGGATGGGTAAATCACCATAAGGAAACTCATTCAAAAATCACAAAAAAAAAAAAAACAACAATGAATCAAGTCGATAAGTCCCTAAAATCTATGAGCTTAAATGTGTTCTAAAATAGATTTGCCAAGGTAATCCTACAAAAACCTTTCGTTGGGTCAAAAGCGAAACAACAAACAACAATTTGGTAATAATCAAAAAATCGCTTGAGCATCAAATCCTCGATGACTGGTTCCTTAAACCCATCATTTGGAAGGAATTGCTAAAGTCATAGTGGGTGAAAACTCAAAAGAGTGGTCAGAAATTTTACCATGTATTCTAAACATTAATGAAACCAAAAGCAAAATTGCAAGAACACAAATAATCCCAAACTTGGGGCACAAAGAAAATCAAGACAAAATTCATTAACAAAATAAACATCATTCAATAAACAACCCACTTTCAGCATTCATATTTTGTCAATTGGCTTATGGGTGTCAACCTTTACCCAATCGTCAATTGAGGGGGTAAGCAAACAAATCAAAATTCTAAATTCATTCATTCTGTGTGTCAAAGAGAAATGAACCCATTCGTCCAATAAAGTTAGATGTCATTAGTTTTTGCACCACATTGTGTTGTACACAACGCAGTACAAAAAGGGGCAACTGTAGACACCAAAATCTAGCACCCTTTAGTTCACATTCACCACCTCACCATCAAATCCCGCATAATAAAGATATATGCCTAAGTTCTAACTTAGGGATATAAAATCCTGCACATCATTATACTTTCCTAATTTATTTAATTAGGAAAATCACCCTAGGATACCCTGTCTACCCATTGGACATGTGTCCTGGACACTTCATCCAACATCCATGCCACATCTTACCCACTCCTATCCCCTTTGTCCTTGCACATGAGACATATTCCCAACACCCATGCCACAACTCCTTTGTTGTTGTCCCCTTGTCCCTTCACATAAAACAACATCCCACATCCCACTCCACTTGGAGCCACATCACCCCAGTTAAGTGAGCCACACTAAGTGACTCACTGTAACTACCCCTTCCACCTGGCAGTCCAGATTTACCACTTGGCAAGTCAAGCTTGCCACCTCACATTCCCCTCCAAAGCCCCAGGTGTCCTATAAAGGCACCATCAATCCACCAAACAAAGGGAGCTGAATTTGCATACTGACAGGCTATCGAAATAGATCTAGACCCAACGAGAAATTGAGAGCATGAGCTTGACTCTGACCATTGGCTCGAATTCTAAGGCAATATGTTATTCAACCAAAATAGCCCGTCCGTGGTTCCACAATCGAAAACGTGCATCCACGGTTTCACAACCATAGGTCTATGGTTTCCAGCCCACAACCGTGCTTCTGCGGTTCCACAGTCCCGAGAACAAAAATAGATTTCATCGACAGAGATTAGCGATTTGAGTATTAAGCAAGGCTTTATTTGTTAATTATTTTGTGCTATCTGCTTTTCATCCATATCAGTAATAGGTTTATGTGTAGCATTGGATTTATTGCTTGAATATACGGGTGCTACTAATCCCCTTTGATGGTTTGCATGTGTGCAGGTAACAAGTATCTTGGATAGGCTACTAAAGCTAGAGTGGTCCCGTGCTGGATACCAAAGCCCACTCACCCTTTGAAGCTGTAACTGGATACGAGGAGAACATTGTACATTGCGGAAGATCTGGAGAACTCCTAGAGAGAAATTTGTATCACATTGAGGCAAAGATTGTAACATTGTACCCAAGCTACTTGGGGCAATCCAAAATATTGTAAATCTGTATCGCAAGAGTCAATATATATAAAGGATTTCATTATTTTGGGTAATCTCTTTGTGTCTGTGTGATTTTATATTGCAAGTGTTCAATTATTTTAGTTATATATGATTATCTAGGTCTAAACTAAGGTTCACATCGATGGTATATTCAATAGACATATTAGAACCTTCCTCAATCTAATGGGGCATTGGGATCGGATGAATGTCATCTATGATGTTATCAAACACTTCTAACGCAGTCTATTCCATGTAACCCTGGAAAACCTAAGGATATAAAGATGAAGGTGAAGGAAAATGTGGAGGTGATGGAGGAATGTAATTGGATAAAGCCCTTAACAATTCCTTCGAAATAATAAATTTAGAAAATGATGGAGGTGAGGAAATATAGTTCATATTAATAAGGCTCATGTCAATTGGAATTGGTTTTTCCAAATTGTATGGATTACGAAGTGGGGTGAATAATTCAATAGGACTCATGTTAACTTAAAGGGGAAATTAGTGGTTGACAATGTGAAGAATGGATAGATTATATCTTCGAGAACCGATGCAAGAAATCTGGGAACCTAAACAACAGTGTGCAACACAAATAAATACAAGAAAAAAGCCATGCATATGCAATGCAATGATGATTTTTTGAATTTTAGTGTGTTTTTTATTTTATTTTTGTTTTATGTACATATGTTACAAAATTTTCTAATGAGGTGGATCAATAAAGTGGATGTGGTTCACCGGTTTGTTCAACCCTCTCCCTCGGGAGGAGCAAATGTAATATGGGCTGATGTATAGGGAACATTTTGAGGTAATACTCATATTGTTCAGTTAATGGAGTTATGGATGTTAATTCCTCATTAGATTCATCAAAATATATCAATATAACATCATAATATTCATATATTTCCTCCTCAAAGTCATTGGTGTGATGAGTTTCTTCTTCTAAATTCAAATGGAGATTTTGAAAATCTTGGTCAAAAGAAAAAGTGGAAGAATGAGAGTGATAGTCTAAAATTAAATGACCATGCATTTATCGATATGAAATATTGATGATCTTGTGCATTCTATGTTCATGTCATCCTAGGCCATATCCTTACCAATTGACCTGATGAAATTATCGGGATGGAAAACCCGACATGTGTTGTATATTAGCAAGGGTTGGTTGTTTGGGTTCATTTAGAGAATATGGATTGGACGATGAATTAATCCCCCCATACACAAAATTGATTATGTTAGGTATTAAACCCATTTTGTACACCACTCCTATGGAAAAGGGTGGGTCACGCGGGTGATCGTAATCCCTAGCAGGTTGGATGCTAAACAATGTAACAATAATGTCTTCTACCATGTATTCACCAATACCAAGACTAGTGAGGTGGACTACAACTTGGTATGATGTGGCGATGGATATGGAAATATCATGATTGGCTCATGGATTCGATAATTGGAGAAGTGTGGATTGGAATGGCATCTCACAATATCTTAATTCAACTTGTGAAACATCAGCTGATGTGGATGAATGTGGATTTAACTAAGGTGTTTGATGAATGGGTGATGATATGGAGGTAATAATGATGGGGGATGTTGGTGTTGATGATGTGGACAATGTGGATTGGGCTCGACCACATGTACATGTAGTCGATGGTTATGAGGATGGGGGCATGAAGGTGGAAGATTTATGTGAGGTAGTGATGAGGAGCTCCTCAGGAATAGGGACTTTGTATGAAGATATGGATGGTGTGATGGATTATGTGGTTAATGGGGTGAAGAAAATATGAGTGGATGGAAGGGCGGATTCATAGGGATTTGAGATGAAATTGCAATACTTAAATGGTTTTACATCCGTTAGTATGCAATGAATTTGTCCCTAATGTACATATTTTAGACATTTATGGAGTATAGAGGGGACACATCTCATTTCCCTAATACAGGGGCATCCAAGGAGTACATTGTATGCCATGGATCCTTCCAAGATGTGGAACATTATATACAATGATTTTATCCCCAATTTTATGGGTAAAAAAATAGTTCCAAATATGGAACAAAAAGCATCATAAAATGCTTTCAAGGTGAAGGAATATTTGGTTATATGAGATGGTGGAAGATCAAGATGTTGATGAGCAAATGTGGTGATGATATTTATGGAGGAGCTTGTATCAATAAAAACTCTTTTGAATGGCTTCATATCAATTTGAGCCATAATGTGTAATGGAGGGTCCACTAATTTTGATGATATTGGTTTGATTTTAAAATCCACACATGTTAAAATATTCCTCAAAAAATTGCTTAAGGCATTAGCATCCAAATATTGGAGTTCAATGGATTTTAGAATCTCCATTAATGCCTCATGGCATGGGGGAGATTGTTGTATTACCTCATAAATAGATATTTTGACTAAAGCTATTTTAAGGCTAGTGGTTAGCTGGCCACTCAGAGAGATGATTGGCCTTTGTGGATGATTGGAAAGATGAGTGGGTGGAAAACGATAGCTTAGAATGTGAATTGGTTGGTAATAATTGGTGAAGAAGTGAATGGGTGATGATGAATTTGTAGGTTGAGGAGACACACTTGGCTGAGGTGCTACGGGAGATTGGATAGTCTATTATTGTACATTTTGTTGATTGGTGCATTGTTGACCTTGAGTGACTACATGAATAACACCCACAAAATCTTGGTATTTTTGCACATGGTTGACTTGATTAGGAGGAGTCTTGATTTTTGACCCTCCTGTTGTTTTTTGTGCCTCCTCATTATGAGGAAGTGGTGTTTGATAAATGTCAAGGTTCTAATTTTGTTAAGCTAAGGGACTATCGCACTTGATGGCCCCTAGGTCAATTAGGTCTTGCACTATATATTTGAATTGGTGGTAGTTGTTAATATCATACCCATTATGTTGATGATAAGGGAAAAACAAATGTTCCTATAGCTTTTGCTACAATTGGTAGGATCATCTAGTTTAACCTCAAGAAAGGCAAGCTGGATTGTGCCATACAACCTACGAAATATGGAAGCATATGACTCCGATAAATGTTTGTAGTGGTAATTTTGTCAAATAGATTGTCGAAATTGATGATTATCCACAATTGGAACTATTTTATGAACTTTTTGGGGTGGGGGAAGGACTTGATATAAAATTTGTTACAATTGTTGTTGAGACATTATCGGTTGACTCATGACCATTTGATTCACTTGATTCGACTTATATTGGCCAGAATAAATTCCTTTTTTTTGGCCATTGTTCTACCATTATTTCTTCTTAGGGTGTATCACACCTTATTGGATTTTTATTTCCTTGATTATGCTAGTCTGGGCAAGAGCTTCTTCAAATGATCTATATTGTTACAATTTTAATAACCAAAAGATGGGTTTTAAGCAACTCTTGGTGAACAATCAAGTTAACTCTTCTAATGGTATGGAGAATGGTAGTCTTGTGATAAAGACCCTCCAATGGTTTCCAAAATCATAGATTGACTCATTGTCAAATTTATTAAGATTATATAAGTCAGACAATGTGATTTTCTTACGAACATTGAGGGAGAATATTTCTAGGAATTGGTTTACCAACTATTCAAATGTATAAATACTATGATGAGGTAGATGGTTATACCACTCCATGACATCTCCCCCTAATTTTTGAGAAAATTTTCTAATCATTAACAACATCTTGAGCTTGAATTCTGAAGCATGGGTGAATGAATGTGCTTACATGCTCTCTAAGGTCCTTAGTCACTTTAAAATTTTCAAATTTTAGTATTGTAAAATCTATCAAATATGGTGGTGATGGTACCAAAAGTGAATGGGTTGATTGATTAGATATCTTAAAGTAGGGTTTTGGTTCATCATACCAGGAGTGTATTATATCAAGCTATAAATTTGTTGTTGCATTGCCTAAATTCTAGGATCTTCCCCAGGTATGTGGAAGCCCTAAATTACTTGGTGATTATGTGGAGATGAAGTGGTGAAATACTGAGGTGTGATTATATGTTGATGACTTGATTGATTGGATTCTATTTTATGATGTTGGGCTTGATGAGGGAATGATTATGGGTGATGGAATGGAGATGATGTTTGAGGATTGTGAATGTGCTGACTTGTGGAAATGGAATGGGTGTGGGTTAATGGAGGTGTGGGGATGGAAACCGCAGAAGATTGTGATACCCATAATGGATTTGAGGTGAATAAGGTAGGTTGGGTTGGAATGGGTTGTGTCTTAAAATATACCACCTATATTTATTTCTGGAACAAGAATGAGCATCTTGCTGACCCATGAGAAATTTGTTGAGGTGTTTCCAAGCTTGTTGTATGGTGATTTTTGAGGTAGATGTAGGTGTGGTGCAAATGGATAAAGTAGGTGGAGGATAAGTTGTAATAGGGATTGCAACTGAATGGGGGACATTGGATGTAGTGGATACTAGAATTTGTGAAGCAACATTAACATGTGCTTCATTAAATAGATTGCCATAGGTGGTAGTATAGGAGGATGGGATGGAAATATTTTGGTCACATGATTGTTTTGGGCTAGACAAGTGATGAGAAGGTGTAAATGATACCTCAAAAAAATGGTTGGTATACACTTGGATGAACCTGGAAGAATACGATTGGGATGTAGGAAATGCAATGAACTAGTTTATTATTCTCAGCAGCCTGTTAAATAACATTTACACTGCCGGGAATAGCACACCGGCGAACGGAACTGTTACATGGTTGTAACAGTTCATCTAATAATGCAATACAGCCAAAGAAGGTTAAGTATGCTAACATCCCCCTTTATTACATTATTTGGGTAATGTAATAACTAATAGCTATACTAACATCCCCTTACATTATTTTGCAATACAAAGTGAGCTGCGAAACAATTCAAATTTGACACGTCCAAGTGCCTTAGTGAAAATGTCTGCAACTTGAGCATCCGTGGGAATGTGCTGAAAGCTGAATTCGGTGCTTTGGAACTTCCTCTCGAATGAAATGACATTGTGTGTCAATGTGCTTTGTTTTTTCATGATGGACTGGATTCTTGACGAGGTTCAGAACACCACGATTGTCCGCAGAACAAGTGTATTGGAGATTTTGATGGATGGCCCATACTTGTCGAGAATGCGACGTAACCATATCACTTCGCACACGGCTTCACGTGCGGCGCGATATTCTGCCTCTGTTGAAGAAATAGCAACCACCTGTTGCTTCTTGTCGTGCCAAGAGACGAGGACCGGATCCCGGATGAAAAATGTATCCGGAAGTTGACTTGCGATCATCAAATGATCCGGCATAGTCGGAGTCCGTGTATCCTTGCAAGAAGAATTTGTTGTTCCTCTTGTATTCTAGGCCATATTCTATAGTACCACGGACATATTGAAGAACACGTTTCTGTTGCTTTCCAATGAGTAATCTTAGGCTCCTGCATGAACCTCGAAAGATAGTTTACGAGCAAATACGAGATCCGGCCTAGTATTGGTCGGATATATGAGACTCCCAATCAGCTGTCGATAGAGAGTGCCATCTACCAAGGTGAGTCATCATATCGCGATAACTGAAGTCCATTCTCCATAGGAGTTGCCATTGGCTTGCAGTCAGTCATGCGATATTTATCGAGCAATGTCTTGGCATACTTTTTCTGAGACACTTTGATGGTGTGCTCCTTCTGGCTGAATTCCAGACCAAGACAGTAATGGAGAAGTCCGAGATCTGTCATCTCAAAAGATTTGCACAAGTTTCTTTTGACAGTAGAGATCATATCTTCTGAACTCCCTGTAATGAGCAGATCATCCACATAGAGTACAAGCAACACTATCTCAGAACCCTGTTTCTTGAAATAGAGGTTTGCATCCGACGGACATCTCTTAAATCCATGCTTGCATTAGGTGATTGTCCATTTTTATATACCAAGCTCGAGGAGCTTGTTTCAGATCATACAAGGATTTGACCAATTTGCAAACTTTCTGCTGTTGGCCTTCCACTTCAAATCCTTCAGGTGAGTCATATAGACTTCTTCTTGGAGATCACCATTAAGAAAGGCACTTTTGACATCCATTTGGTGAACTTTCCACCCATATTGTGCTGCCATAGCACACATAACCCGAATTGTGGTCATCCGAGCAGTAGGTGCAAAAGTTTCTTCATAGTCGATGCCTTCCTTTTGAGCATAGCCCTTTGCAACAAGTCGGGCCTTATGCTTATCAATTGTTCCATCTACCTTGTACTTGACTTTGTATACCCATTTGCAGCCAATAGGTTTCTTTCCATGCGGCAGATCAACAAGCTTCCAAGTTTTATTCTTCATCAGAGACTCATACTCTGTATCCATAGCGGCCTTCCACTGAGGCTCACTAAGAGCATCTTGCAGCGATGCGGGTTCAAGACTATCTATGGTAGACATGAATGCCCTGTCATCATCAATATCCATATCCTCAACTTCTCTACTTGGAGTCACAGAAAGTTCCTCAAAAGATTGACAAAGATCATCAACCTCACCAGTTTCTCTGGCTTCTCTTTCCTTTTGAGCCATACTGCGTGTACGAGGTCTATCCAAATTCAAATTGGGAGGAGTGGATAAATTTGCATCTCTGGTTGTATTTGTACACCATTTAGGATTACGCTCGGTGGTGGTGAAGAAGATGTAGAAGGACCTCCTGTCTGTGTTGACGAAGGAATCTCCTCTTCCTTTGGTTCCACAATATCCTGGTGTATTGTAGATGTGCTCTGTGATGTGAAAGCTTCATCAAAGACAACATCTCTTCTGATATGAATTTTCTTGGTCAAAGGATCTATCAACCGATATCCTTTAGAGTGCTCGAGAATATCCAAGAAAAATACATCTCGGTGTTTTCTCATCTAGCTTCTTCCTTTTCTCTTTCGGTATGTGCATGAAAGCTTGACACCCGAAAATACGTAGATGAGATATGGAGGGTTTTCGACCACTCCATGCTTCCTGTGGAGTCATTCCTTTTAGGGCCTTTGTGGGTGCCCTATTCAAAAGATACACTACAGTGGTGACAACTTCTGCCCAATATTGTTGCCCAAGAGTAGCTCCTGTGAGCATACAACGAACCATTTCCATGATAGAACGGTTCCTTCTCTCAGCAACTCCATTTCTTTGAGGAGTATAGGCGGTTGTTAAGCTGTCTCTTGATCCCATGCTTATCTAGGAATGCAGAAAATTCATTAGAGGTAAACTCTCCCCCTCGATCCGAGCGGAGGGTTTTGATAGAAGCTCTCGACTCCTTCTCAACGGATTTCTTGAGCTGCTTGGAAGAATGCGAAAGCTTGATTTCGGTTTGAGAAAGAAAACCCACATCTTTCGTGAGTAGTCATCTACGAATAACTAAAAGTACCTCTTCCCTCCAACACTATTGGGTGTGAAAGGACCGCATAGATCGGTGTGAATTAGCTCCAGAGGTTTTCTTGCTCTTGTAGAGCTCTTCTCAAATGGTACTCTATGCTGCTTTCCTGCCAAGCAGTCAGAGCACACTGGCAATGTGGTCGAAAGGGAAGGAAGACCCTTTACCATCTCATACTTGCTTGAGCTCAAGTAAGTAGCCGAACTAAGATGCCCATATCTCTTGTGCCATAGGGAAGTTGCCTCCTTGGTAGAGACAGTCATGGCAACATGTGGAGTAGAGATAGCATCTAGTGCAAATAAGCCATGCTTATATGAAGCTGTTGCAATCTGCTTACCCTTCCTGGTAATTGTACAACACTTCTTTCCATTCTCAACACGAAAGTTGACAACCATATTTCTGTCCAGGATTTGTGTCACTGACAACAAATTGTTGGCCAATCCCGAAACATAGAGGACCTTGTCAATCTGACACTTGCCATCAGGAAGAGTGACTAAAACTGTACCCTCTCCCTGAACCCTGTAGGTTTTATCATCAGCAATGGTGACAGGTTTGCCCTCTTTGGCCACAAATGATTCAAACCACGATCTGTCGCCAGTCATATGTTTACTAGCTCCAGAATCGACATACCAAATAGGATCCCTCTGAGTGGAATCTATGGTAGTCATGAGCACCTTGTGTGCCCATTCAGAATACGAGTCGGATTCTTCAACAGCAACATTCACCTGGGGTTGCTTGTTCTTATTTTGTGGTTTGTTTTGGCCTTTTTGCTTGTTCTTATGCCAACACCTGTTGGTGTCATGGTTGTCTTTCTCACAGATCTTGCACCACCTCTTCTTCTGTTGAGGTTGCTTGCCTTTTCCTTTCGTATCCTGTTGAGAATTTCCTCCTTTCTGAAAGTTGCCTCCTTTTTGCCCATTACCTTTCTTCCTAGAACCCTGGCTGTTGGTGTATAGGGCTGTATTGGAAGAATCATCCTTGTGAAGTTGGCGTGCCTCCTGTTGTTGGAGCAGATTGACCAACTCGATGTAGGTAATTTGTCGTTGGGACACCTGGATGGAGGTTATCAACATATCAAATGAAGAAGGTAAAGCTCTCATCACAAGTGAAATGAGAAGCTTTTCATCCACGGTATCTCCTAGAGAACTCAATTTCTCTTTCAACTCAGACACTCTGCACAGAAAGAGTTCAACTGTTTCACCCTGTCTCAAACTCAGGTTATGAAGTTGTTGTTGAAGATGAAGAATGGTGGATTCATTCTTCCCCTCATAGATGGTTCTAAGGGCATCCCATGCCTCTTTACCACTTGCTTTATCGGCTATATGAGGTTGCACTTCATCTAAAACAGCAAACAAAATGAGCACCTTTGCTCTACTTGTCTTTCTTGTCAAAAGCAATCTGATCTGCTTGAAGGACTCGTGGATCCTGCTTGTTGGTGAAGGCCTTGTTGCTACTCCGAGTAACAATATCCCACAAATCTTCCATTTGGAGAATAGCCTTCATCTTATGTTTCCATGGTGTATAATTTGGACCTTTCAATAACTGATGCGGATCAGTCATCAATTTTGCAACAGCGGCCATAGTGAAGGTTCCTTATATCACCAAATTGGTCCCCCTTTCTATATACCTTTTGCTAGGCCAATATACCGTACAAAATACCCGCCCTTACGTGAGGGAAACTATAGGTATTTAGAAAGATCAACAAAAATCACCCGCCCTTACGTGAGGGAGACTATAGGTGAATTTTAGAGATCATACGATACGTGGAACATAAGCGGTGCTGAAAGGGAATCGCCTTGTTGATGGCACCTACCATAGAAGATTCTTCTCATGCGTGGGGCGTAACTTCCCCTAAACACTATGAAGAATACTTCGTCGGGATTTACGCCTAAACACAAGTGCGATAAAGGGTAGTGGATGGAGTAAAAAATGCAAAAATGGCGTACTTATTCCTCCCCGACGATTTATAGAGAACAAGCTCAGACGTCGTTATAGCGGCTATATTAGGCGGCGGATACAGTAGCCAAATCACGACGGCTTTACTGTAAGTGCTGGCGGAGGTATCGCAAATACCGAACGCTGCAGTGCAAATAAATTGCACAGATGGGTTTTATATTCCGGGGACTTAGGGAGTGTTTGATTTTAATTTTTAATGTTATAGTGCAAAAATGAAATATGCAACATACAACAAAAAAAATTGCCCACAAGAATAACCCACAAGGTGTCGGTCACAGCCGAAAATGCACCTTTTACAATGCCAAATTGCTATTTTTCATAAAAATTACTCACAATCCCCCTTTGATTTTTTGAAAAAAATATCCCCCCTTAAAAAAAATTCTTTTAACAAAGCATTTTTAATAACTATTATATATTTAAAATTAAAATAAATAATTTTAATTTATATAGTTTTAAAACTTTAGGAAAAATAAATTAAAATTAAATTTTAATTTATAAAGTTTAAAACTATTAAAAATAAATTAAAATTAAAAATTTTAATTAAAAATTAATAATTATAAAAAAACTTTGAAAAAAAAATATACCTTGGGGGGGTCGGCGGGATTTGAACCCCCGACCTACAGGCTCCCTGAGCCTTACCGCACAGCTCACTGCCAAGTGAGCTTGCGGGCTGATCCGAAAGAGATCAAGAGCCTCCTCCTTTTACAGCGCCTGCTACCTCCACCTCCTCTGCAGCGGCCTCCAGTCGCACGGTTGCTGCTTCCGCGCCCAGATCGGCCTCTCGACGGTGGATTTAAAACAAAATCCCTGCTGCGAACCGGGCCTCTCAACGGGAAAAAAAATTCCCTGCGATCCGGGCCTCTCAACGGGGGCGAAGGTGCATTTTTTTTTATTTTTATTTTTCTTCCCGCCGTGGGAGCGCCAGTTAAATTCCCCGCCTGGCGCAACCTACGCGCGGGGGGGGAGCTGCGTCTGCTTGACGCAGGCCCGGAGCTGCGTCTCAAACGACGCAGTCGCCATCGCCGGGGGGGGGGGTTTATACCCCCTCCGATTTCCCGCACGGCCGGGAATTTGAATTCCCGCTCGGGGAGCGCGCGCGCGCAAATCGCGCGTCACGCGGGGGGGGGACCACCTCGGGGAGCGCACGTGCACAGATCACGCATCGCACGGGGGGGTGAGGGGGGGGCCACCTCTGCGCAGTGGCCGACGTGGCGCGCGTCGGGACGTGCGCGCTCGGCCCTCGCAGCCTGTGCGCGTTTCCCGCGGTGGGGCTGCGGTCGCGCTGGGACTGGGCTGCGCGTACGCGGCTGCGTTCGTCGCAGCCTCGGCGTCCTGCGCGCTGTGTCTGGCCTGCGCAGACGCTCCCGCGTGGCTGGACGCAGCTTCGTCTGCGTCTGCGTCCAAAGCAGGGACGCCGCAGGCTGGGTCCTGGGGCAGCGGTTTTTTTTTTTTTTTTTTTTAAATTCGCTTCCACCTCCGAACTTCCTGCTCACGCCTCCCTACGGAAAATTCCTGTAGCTGGCTCTGATGCCATGTAGAAAATGCAACGAACTAGTTTATTATTCTCAGCAGCCTGTTAAATAACATTTACACTGCCGGGAATAGCACACCGGCGAACGGAACTGTTACATGGTTGTAACAGTTCATCTAATAATGCAATATAGCCAAAGAATGTTAAGTACGCTAACATGGGCAAGTTCCTACTGAAAATAAGGATTATGTTTAGGTGGGCTATTGATTTTCTCTAGAACAGGGTTAATGGATCTTAGAAAAGTTCCAACTTTACCCATATCTGTTTAGGTGATGTTGGGGTTGGTAGGAGATGATGGCTCAGTTTTTGGAATGGGGGTATTTATGGATTTGTGCAACACATCAACATTTAAGGTATACACAATGTGTGGGGACCCTACAAACAAACCATAATAGCATATTTATATTACACTGATAGGATTAACCATAGAAGTGGCAAGGAAATATGTGGAACACTCCATGGATGAAGTGGTCTGGCTAACGAATGCTTAACTCAAAAATTTTTACTTGGCTTCGAGTTGAAACCATAAGCTAGTGAGTCGATTGGGGATGGTGGATGTGTGGAATGTGCAAAAAATATGCAATGGAAATCACACAAAATCAAACAAGAAAATCAATTATATGTTTTGCAATAGATTTTTTTGGTGTGGTTTTGTGTATTATACTATGCAAACCTAAACTAATATGCAAGGTGGAATCTAAGGCTAGATGGCAAATTAAAACCTTTCTAGTGATGAAATATAGAAGGATTACTCACAAGTGACTATGGTTTATATGGGGTGAGATGACGGATGGAGATGAAGCCCACTGTCACAAATCTCAAACAATGTTTGGTGATGAAATCCAACTCACTATTTTTAAATGTATGATGTGCAAAGTGTGTGATTCATTTTAAGATTTATGTTATCTAATGTATTCACTCAATGCTAAAAAAATCCTATTCCTCAAAAGAACTTAGGGTATACCACTTAAACTCCACCCTGAATCATCAAGTGATTCCAATAGTGGAAGGTTCACCTAGTTATTTCATCCTGAATCATCAAGTGATTCCAACAGCGGGAGTGTACTCAGCTATTATGAACTTGTTCCAAATTAGAAAACCAAAAATGAAAGCATTTAACCCTACTATGCAGCTATTTATGCTTTTGTTATTTCAATTGTAAACAACATACAAAGTATTAAATGAAGCAACATAAAACAACATAATTTTGAATCAAATGTGAACTACAACGAATGCATAAATGCAACTCTACTCTATGTGCAAACTATATAAAATATGCAAATTCCTAAAATGAAAATAAAAATACAACTACTTTAAAACAAAAAAAAAGTTTTCTTTTTGATTTCACTATTAAAAAGAAGAAAAATGAAAACAAAATAGAGTCAGGGTTTGAACCAGGCTTACCAGGAAGCCTACATATTTATTTCCCACTATTCTAAACATCAGCCAAAGTCTCCTGAACATTGTGAGGTATTTCTTGAATGCTACCAGACATACCTCAAATGTTGTAGGGCATATATGCGACCACTAACCGAACTCTACAACTCCCGAAAACCCTAATTTTTCATGATTTTTGTTATCGAACTTCTGGAAACCTGTAAAATAGAAACATAAACATAAATTAGTGACAAGAAATTACTATAATAGGAGAATATGAATGGGTGACAAGTGGCTAGATTTTGGTGTCTACAATTATATTGTTTTTGTTTTGGAGGGAAAAAAATTATTCAAAATCTAAAACAATACATTCCACAAGGATTTTCAAGTGATCCAAGCCAACACATCATACAAAATACAATAAATCCTCCAAGGAAATCCATGGATCATTCTAACAACAACTTTGATAGGATACAAGAACCCATGATAATCAGGTTCCTCCACCTTGAAATTATCTTTCCTTGTCCTCATGAATTAACTCATTAAGAAGTCTAGATTTATCCTAATCAAGATCATTCTAGCTATCATCTCTTTAGTAAGGAAATCCTTTAGAAGCCCACTTCACTAAACAATCATCCACTCTATTCTGTTCTATTGGAATTTAAACAAAAGAACCATCCAAGCTCAAAATTTGTTTCACTATTCTAGCCATAAATGAGGAAGCATCCCAAAAATGCTTTTTGTTTAGAAGAGACACCAATATCATGGAATTATAATCACAAATAACCCTTCTCCATACCAAAGAAAAAGTTATTTCCAACGTATGGAGAATTTTCAATGCTTACATATAAAATTTCGAATGAATTCCCTTGTACATGGAGAAAAAGAGGTGGGCCACACCCTCACTATCATGACCAATTCCTCCTATACCAACATTATCTAGGTTACCCCTGGAAGAACCATTCATGTTTATTTTGATAACACCCCTAGGGGGAACTCCACTTCCCAAATTTATTGACCTTCAACGAACCAATCCCCCTAACAGGGCCTCTATTTGCAGTTGGTGATGATAAAGAAATCTCCAATCTATTGATAATATGCCAGTTAGAGGAAGTAAGAGGAGAACTTAGAAAACACTTGGCCTCAATAGTCTCCTTAATCATACTTTTGACTCGAAGCCATACCTGTAAGGCACCAAGTTGACATCCCTAAAAAATTCTTCGGATGCATTCCAACCAAACCTACAAAAATATGAAGGGAGAACCAAAATCCCAGGTAGTTTGAAGACATGAAGCAGAGGCAAGGGTCTACCAAAGCTTTCCTAAAACTCAAAAGCATAAGTAGCATGGATGATGGGCCTTTTCTAGATCTACCACCACAATTTCTAGACCTCCAAGGAATATGAGCATTGGAAGAAAATACGGGGAATAGTTTCCTCATTATTTCCACAAATAAAACATAGTGAAGGACCCTGAAAACCTCTTTTCTAAATATTATCCCAAGTTGAACATTTCTTCTGACACATAATCCAAAGAAAAAAATTACATTTGGGCCAACAAAACTTATTCTAAATCTTCTTCCACCAAGGAGACACAATCTCCTCTCTTATATTCATAATAAGGGTTTGATAACCCAAAGCAATGGTGTATTTCCCTTTTGAATTATGGCTCCAAGCAAGAATATAAAAGTCTTCAACATAACAACATGATCTCTCAGCTAAAATAGAATCCAAAGTGCCATGATCCTTAGGACAACCACCCTATGGCGATCCCTTCAAATCCCACCATCAGTGAGTAAAAGAACTACCAAGGGGACTTTATCACTTGCAGTCAGCCACCTTAGACCAGCCCGCATCAGAAAATATCCCAAAGAAGACGAAGGTAGGGAAAATAAGAAAGGATAGGAGGATGAATATCCCAAGAATATTTCAAAAATAAGGCATTTTTTCTCTTATTAAAAATACAAAATAGACCCTACTTAATAAGCATGGCACCTTTTTTTAGAGTGTCCCAAACAATGCAACCTTTCCCCCTTAGCTCCAATATCAGAGTATCATCAGTCAGAGCACCACCAATATATTTGAGGCTAAGAATTTTAGCCCAAAGCTGATCAAAATTACTGCACCACCTCCAATAAATTTTAGCAACCAAATCAAGACTATTCAAATTGGATTACCTCAAACCAAGACCCCCCATCTATTTAGGGCAACACATAGTATCCCAACTGACCAGGCTCCATTTATTATAGTCCAAGTTTTCTACCCATAAAAATTTTCTCGAAAGAGGATAAAATTATTTGAGAAAGCACTTAGGAGTAGCCAAGATAGAAAATATGTAAATAGGCAAAGCATGAAGGATAGAATTCAAAAACATTAATCTACCAGCAAAGGATATCCATCAAAAATTCCAATGATTAACCCTTTGATCGAAATCTATCCAAAATAATTTTCCAATAAGCCCTTCCAATATTTATAGAATAAATAGGAATCCCTAGATACTCCATTGGCAAACAACCCACCCAAAAATGTAGAATATTAGAAATCCTACATTGAATCCGACAATTCGTATTGAAGAAGAAGATTTTTATTTCTCTTCATTAATTATTTGACTAGAGGAAAATAAGTAAATATCTAAAGTCTTCCTAAAATTCACTACTTCATCAATTGTTTCCCTCCCCATCAGAGCAACATCATCGACAAACTGAATATGAGACTAGGATAAATAATTCTCTACCCAAGACCATCCCTGGATAGCACCATGATTTTGAAAACTCTTCAGAAGTATACCCAAACCTTCAGCCATAAGGATAAAATATAGGGGGACAAGGGATCTCCTTGATGAATTACCTAGATACCGAGAAGAAAGCAGATGATAAACCATTGATTAAAACTGCAAAGGAGGCCAAAATCACACAACTCATGACCCATTCAATCAAATTATATGAGAACCCAAAATCTTGAAGGATGCTATGCCAAAAATGCCAACTAACCATATCATAAGCCTTGGACATATCAAGCTTAATTAACATAGCCTTTTCCTTAGAGATATCCAGAGAGTGAATAGCTTCATAAGTAACCACCACACCATACAAAATATGATGATCCTTAACAAATCCACCTTGCTCAGGAGAAATAAGAAAAATCTTGAGAAGTATGCCCAAACCTTCAGCCATAAGGATGAAAATATAGGGGGATAAGGGATCTCCTTGAGAAATACCCCTAGATGCCAAGAAGAAAGTAGGCAGTAAACCATTGATTAAAACTACAAAGGATGCCAAATTCACACAACTCATGATCCATTCAATCCAATTATACGAGAACCCAAAAGCTTGAAGGATGTTCTACAAAAAAGGCCAACTAACCCTATCATAAGCCTTGGAAATATCAAGCTTAATGAACATAGTATTTTTATTAGAGATATCCATAGAGTGAATAGCTTCAACAACAACCACCAGACCACCCAAAATATGATGACCCTTAACAAACCCACCTTGCTCAGGAGAAATAAGAAAACCAAGAACTTTCAGTCGATCCGCAATAATCTTGGTAATAATTTTGTAAGTAACACTACATAGGAAAATAGGATGAAAAGAACCCAACAAGCTAGAATTTTAGATTTGGGAACAAGAGCAAGGAAGGTTGAATTAATAGCTTTAAGCATTTGCTTATTGAATTAGGATTCCTGAACAACTTTTAGCAGATCAAAAGATAACACTTCCCAAAACTATTGGAAAAATTCTATAGGGAAACCATTAGGTCTGGGTGCTTTACCTTTTTTCATTTGAAAAACCATCGCTTTAATTTCCTCCATCGACATGGGCTCCATTAGCATATTATTCATATCATTAGAGACCAGCCTAGGGATACAATCTAAAATAAGCCTCATATTAACAACATCATGAGGACCCTTCTCAGAGAAAAGAGAGGAGAAGAACCTGACTGCTTCATTAGATATATCTTCAAATGATGAGAGATTTTCCCCCTAATCAAAATTAAGTGAGACTATAGCATTACCATTCATGCAGTATTTAACCGAATTGTGAAAAAAGAGGTGTTTCCATCCCCTTCCAAAAACCAGTCAATCCGAGATTTCTGCTTCCAAAAAATCTCCTCACGAAGCTCCCATTCAGCAAGTTGACTAGAAAGGGAAGCTTTCATTTCCAACAGGTCCTTTGTCAATCCTTCATATTTAATTTAAAAAGTGATCTCCTATAGGCTATCCTGTAGTTGCTTTTTTTTTTTTAATATTTCTAAAAGAAAATTTGTTCCATTGCCTAAGTTTGAATTTGACAAACTGGAGGCTTTTGAAAAAAGTAAACATAGCAGTGCCAAATTTGGGTTTCCTTTCGACCCACCACCTCTCCACATATTCATACAAATCATTATCCCTAAGCCACATAAGTTGAAATTTGAAAGATGAATTTATTGGAAATGAGAATCTTGAGGACTAAGAGGGAATGGACCAGTGATCAGAGTCCCTCCAACTTAGAATCTCTGAGAATGAATTCTAGATATCATCAAACCAACTATTTGAAGTAAGGAACAAATCCAATCTTTCAAAAATAAAATACGTTCCACATATTCTATTAGTCCAAGTAAAGAGCCCATTTCGAGTCTTCGCATCAAAAAGATTAAAGAAAAAAATATTGTCTTGCATCAAAGTAGAAGAAGGGCCCAAACACTCCACACCACCATTTTTCTCAATCAGGGACATGATAGAATAAAATCCTCGACCACAATCCAAGAAAAATTAGGAGTAAGAAATCAAATGAATCTAAGATGATTCCATAAGAGGATTATACCTGATAAATCACTAGGGCCATACACATTAGATAGAAGAATAGAAGATCCAGATGAAGAATAGGTAGCAACCATAGAGAGATAGTTCCTGCTACCCACCCACCAAGAGGGAGTTAAGCTTCATGGATCCCAAAAAAACATAACACCACCTATCAAACTATGGGCTCCAATAGCAATACAGTGACCACCTTTCCATATCCTAGAACAAATTCTAACCATATCTTCACAATATTATTTTGTTTTGTAGATGAAAAATATCAGGTCTATGATATCTGATCAAATTCTGAGTAGCTTTTTGACTAGGGCTGCTACCCAAACCCCTAATATTCCAAGATATCACTTTCATTTTGGGGGAATAGAGAAGTGAGAATCTAATATCTTAACAAAACCAAACTCAACTAAGGATTCCCCTATAAATTTCACTTTTTCTTGATCCTTTTTTCTTCCTGCTTTTACCACCTTCTCCACCCCACATTTTTTGATAGTTTTTGGGTGAATATCTAATATAGAAGAAACTTTATTTTTTCCTTCCTCTCTGACAATATTGTCCTGGGAACCTAGTCTCATCCACATTTCCCTCAATCAAGTTTTCAGCCAGAGGGGAATGATCAAGAACTTTATCAAGGCAGTATGAAACCTCTTTGAACTTATCTTCATTTCCTACAAGAGGGATATTAGGCACCACCCCTTCCTTATCAGAAGTTTGTATTTCAAAGGAAGGATTTAGGAAAGAACAAGTATTTGGCTCTTGAATACAAACATCCATATCAACTATGTTCCATACTTACTCCTCAACATGCGGCTCCTCAAAAGTCTCAAGAACATCAAATCTGTTACTAGAACCTCCTTTCCCAACATCTTTATTCTGACAAACAAAAAACCTAGATATTGAATGAAATTTAACAAGAATAAATCCATCAAAACTAGGCATCTCATTAACCATAGGAGCTTTTCCTTTTGCCTTTGTAGATGCATCTTGAAAGTCATATGAAGAGGATGAAGGATGAGAATTTACTTTCTTACAATTTCTCTTAAGATGCTCATATTCATGGCATATGCGACAACAAAATGGGAGAGCTTCATAATATAACTACTGGACCCAAGACATATTTCCCAGTTTAATACCCAAGGATTCAAGCAGAAGATTATTCAGATCTAATTCAACATAGAGCCATGCAAAAGAAGCAAATTTCCTATCTAAATTTTGGCAAGATGGACCAATCAATTTTCCAATAATATCTACAATATAATGAAGAATATCTGGCCTCCAATATTCCATAGGGATTTGTAGTAAACGTACCCACATAGGAATCCTAGAAGGCCTCTCCTCTACGAGATCAAATCCTAAGTGCCAAGGTTTGACAAATAATTCATACTAATTGTGAAAGTAAGGACTCCCCTCAAAAACTTTACTACGATCTACCATACGGGAGAACACCACAATAAAATACCCATTAGCTGCAAGAATAATATCTAGATCACCTTCAAGATTCCAATTTATCCTAACCCAACTTTCTAAAAAAGGCATAGAAATTCTAAGACCCATGAATTTATAGATGAGCGCATGCTCAGACAAATATAAAACATCTACAATAGAATCATGAGTATAATCAAGACATGACGATCTTTGCTTTTCTCCAAGCATCCATTATTCTTCGGCTTCAAAGTCGAAGAGGAATTAGAAACAAGATCAAGGATTGCATGCAGCAAAAAATTCATGACATTTGCATGATCAAAAGAAAAGGCATCCTTATTCAAAACAACATCCTTGAAATACAAAGATCGGGGGTCACTAGGACCCCTCGAAGCTGCCATATCTAAAGTCAAACTATAACACACCTTTCACCAACCAACATGCTGGTTTTCACAAAAAATTTCAACACTAACCTAAAACCTTAATTTATTGATTTTTTTCATCTACAATTACATTGTTTTTGATGATGACAATTTTCTTTGGTACTTTAAATTACTCTAATTACTTACTACAAGTAAAAGCTCTTACAACAAAATTAATAGAGAAACAAAAATGTAATAAAAATAAATGTATATACTTGATCCTCTTATCAAAAACTAGCCTTTTTTTTATTGATAATTGTTTTTTTTTAAAAGATCCCAAACTTTTTAAAAAAGAAAATAAAAAAAGAGGCATACAATACGACGACCACCTTAATTGACCATCCAAGAGGAGAATTTAACAAAGAGGACAAAAGTCTAGATCAAGTACCTGGATGAAATTTCTAGATCACAAAGGTTGAAACCCTCTACACATATCAAACAAATAAATAAATGTACGTATAAAATGTGCTTGCTACGAGTTAATAGATTGAATACCTTCGACACGAGCAATGCATTGCAAAGCATCTTTCTTGCATTTGTCGCATTCCATTTCCACGTTGAAAATGGACTCCTTCAACTACATAAATGCCCAAAAAAAAAACATTAGACCGAATATGGCCTTTACTTAACGATAAAGGCGAAAAAACAGCTTACAAAGACTACAGACTTACATTGGCCACCCTGAATTCCGCTACGCAGATTCCGGTCTCCTACAACTCTGCAGATCTGGCGGCGAATACGAATTTAAAGGTTGTGTGTCTAGTGGTTCTGCTGGACTTATAAATAATCAAATGATGGACAATTTTCAAATCATCTACAGCTATTCTGACCACCACTCCCCCACAAATGACGTTCTCCAACACATTATTAACAACATAGTGGGCTGCCACTCCGCAACTTTAAAAAATGCTTAACCAAAAATAGAAAAGTGGTAAAGGTAGTAGTAGTATGATATGAATCTTAGTAATGGTGTTTTTCATAGTTAAGTAATAACAAAGTTATGATTGTGACCAATTTTTTATGTAACCTAAAATAATATATATATAAAAAGTGGTTAAGGTATTAAGTTTCCAAATCTAAATTCAAACTTTGATGTGATGAATTAAAATAAATAAATATATATATATATAATAATAATAATAATAATAATAATAATAATAATAATAATAATAATAATAACAACTCAGGTGTTGTAGGTGAGTTCAAACTTTGATGTGATGAATTAAAATAAATAAATAAATATATATATATATATATTATAATAATAATAATAATAATAACTCAGGTGTTGTAGGTGAGTTGGAGAAGAGAGGGCAATCCTCCAAGGGAGGTCCCAAGTTTGAATCTCCATCCTACCAAAAAATTGAATTGGATACCCAAAATCCAATTGATAATGTTGGTGCGAGCAGGACTGGGTGCGACTCCGGGTGACTTTGACGGTATAGAACCCCTTGTTCGTGGTCTCTCAGACCAAGGCGGCCCCTGCAAGGGGTTTTTTGCTTTAATAATAATAATAATAATAATAATGTTGTATATGTTTGTTGTTTTGTAAGTTTTTTTATTCTACAACAATAATAATGGAACGGAAAGTCTTGGCTTTAGAGGATACGGGAACGGTGTTAAAGCGGTTTTCTTTAACATAAGGTTTGGTCCCACGAGATAGTGCAACGGTTGTAAGAGGGTGGACGTGTGGTGGTTGTGTGTTAAATTTCCTATTGATAAGCATAGCTCTCAGCTTTACGAGAGATTTTGGGAGGAGAATGCTCAACCCTATGCCTTGGTCATAGGCGTTTCTCACACTAACCAAATAAAATAATAATAATAGTAATAAACCTCAAAAACTCATTTATATAATAACTTTTATAAAAATCTTAAATTCAAATCCTACCTAGTTAGTTATACCTTTATGACGGCCTGGCTTTATGGCAGTGTTTTTCATGGACATCTTGGGTAGAAAAATGCTGGTGACTCCTTTGTGTTCCTCATAGAAAGGTGTTTTGGCATGTTATCAGAATCTCTATTATTTTTAACATTTGGAAGGATAGATGAAGCTTGGTTTTCAGAAACGAGGAAACCCCTATTGATGCAACTATTGGCAGAGCAACTAGTTTTGTTTCTGGTCAAATTAAAGTTTTTAGGGATGAAATTTTGAAAACCTGCTTGAAAATAAATAAAAGTGTTAAATCTGATTACTTGCTTTTATTTATTAACAGATTATTTTTATCCTTTATATTATTAAAGTATTTATTTAAAAAAAACATAATGACAGATGTATTTTTTATCATTTCTTTAATATAAAGTACTTACTAAAAAAAATGTATAAGAGCATAGTAAAAGAGTATGGGTATCATCTATAATTGAAGTCAGAGGATTTTTTCAGACAACCGATGAACTGCTGAAACATGGCTTTACGATACGAAAAAGAGGGTGTGGTTATCCGTGCTAGACAATCGGCTATGGCCCCGGAGATATCACCCACGTACCTGACGGTTCATGATGGATGTTTTCGTATCTGATACCATAACGCGGAGATATTCACATGCACGAAATTTCTTACGTAACAGTATGCTCCCGTAAACAAAATAAACTTTTTCATCATTGTAATAATATTAATTTCAAGATATGTTGGTTAGTGGTAGTTCAGTAGATTGTTTTGGTTAAATTTTTTAATCATTTCAATTTATTCTTTTTCATAATAATATCAATCAAAATTAAAGTCCATTAATCTTTATTCAACAATCTTTAAATAATAATAATAATTAAAACTAAAAATTATAAAAATAATATTCCAATTCAATATAAAATCGGTGATAACATTCCCCATTGAGAAAAAAAAATCTGATATGCCCTACGCGTAAGGGAATCACATAAGGGAGGGGAAAAACTCATATTCTTTTTGATTGATATGCTTCAATATTTTTTAAAGGAAATACCCACGTTATTTCCTCTTAAAAGTAAAGATTTATAAGATAATCTTAGGAAGGATAATATAAAATTATAAAGTAATTTTAAATTATTTGTTGTTATTAAACGATGATTATGCATGTATGTTTTTTTTGCGAAGATTTGATATAAAAAGTACCAATCATTTTTTCTTATAAATATTTAAAAAAATCAAGTATTAAAAAAAAATAATTATTATAATTGCTATGTCGGCTTTCTAGAATATCTCAATCAAATTTGTTACTTCACACAAAACCTTATGTCATCGTTTTAAAAATATTAAATTTTTTTATTTTATTAAAATAAAATTACAATATATTATTATTATTGTTTTATTGTTTTTTTAATTTATATGATGGAATGGGTAGGTGCTACAAATCCTTCCGGTAAGTTATGTATTTTGCTTGTTTGTTTTCGAAAGTCCAACACAAGTTTTTCAGGCAGTCCTCTCCTATAACCACCATACAACAATCATTTTAAACCTGCATTGTATTTCCAAACCAGGGACACAATTCTTTGTGCAGTCCAAACTTATAACCACCGTGCCACAATCATTTAAAACCTTTTAGATTGCTGAAAGCAAGAAGGGACAAGCATTCAATCCAGTGACTACCCGAAATTTGAACCTTTACCCAATTTGATCTAAACCAATTAATCTATACCTTAAATCTATTAAAATATAATATTAAATACAAATAGTTTATAATATTTTCCATCTAATCCATTTTGGCTGAAAGATTCTTTGTAAATATGGAACACGATTCTAGGCATAAGGTTGCGTGGTCTACTTTTATTTTTAAGGGTAGTTTTTTTAAATCTATTAGATGCGCACTATAAATTATTCCTCAAAGAGGGCATTGATATGGATTGAGTTAAAAATAAATTTAGATTATATTATGTTATTAATTGAAATATTATAAAATATGGTGTCAGTATTTTGTATTAACAAAAAAAAACATAAAATTAGGTGAATAAAGAGTAAAAAAATTACAATTGAGTATATATAAGAATAGGATCTAATAGTAACAAAGAAACTATAATTGTATCATATTGTGATATGTCATGCCTGATATCATCACTAATATTTAGGAGAGCCTATCATGTGGAGAATTTTTGAACATATCATTCATTATATATTTTGAAGTTTTCAAGGAAAAAAGGGAAGTAATGAGTTCCTGAACGAATTCATTACTGTTTATTGCCTTCTTTTTAGTTTCTTGCTAGAACATTCAAAGATCTTCTTGGATCATGTGAAATATCTGATGTGTAGTAGAATCTCCAATAACATGGGAGTGAATGTACCTCAAATGTAACAAAAGATCAAAGGTCAAGTTTACTAAAACAATACCCCATGGAGGAGTGGAGCCGATAAACACCTTTTTACATTTGAACTTCTAAATATGTTTGAGAAAAATGAGTCTACACATATCCTAGAGTTTTGGATGATGATTTTAAGAGGTTAAGATACATTTGATAAGTCTACATGGAGCTCATTCGGAGAAGGCTTACAAAATAGAACAATCAAATCTGAAGGGAAACAAACCTATGTAGGTAGAACAAAAACAAACAGTGAAGGTTTTTATGAGGTATATCAAAAGGAGCACGATAGCATTACACAAAGGTCAAGCGTTGTTAGATTGCAATATCTCTAGTGCAAGCCACTAGTATTTTCAGGCCACACACATATCGAGTGTCTAAGGAGTGATAAGGGTTTAAAGTGGTTGATTTGATATTTAAATCAAGAAGGGAAAAAGAGAATTATTCACTAGATTTGAAAAGCACATGCAAGAAGAAGATCATCATTATTAAGATAGATTTGGAGGGCACAAATTTGGATCAAGTCAAGGTGTCAAAGAATATTAAGTGCACATATTCACCTAAGCATTCAATTGCCAAGGAAGGACAATTCAGCTAATTCAAATAAGAAGAAAAGGTGCACATGATAGTGGAATAAGAGCAATATTTGAGCATCTCCAAGTCAAAACACAAGTTTTGTATGGAGGGTTTTGGAGCAGATTTGAGCAGGTTTTGTAAGAATGTTTTTGAGAAGATTTGAGCAGGTTTTGTAAGCAGGTTTTAAACTAAATTTGAGCAGGTTTTGGAAGAAGGTTTTAGATTGGTGTCCATGAACTTGAGCAAGGGGATTGGTGTCTCCTTTGGATTGGTGTCCATGAAATTAAGAGGGGATTGGTGTCTCCTGTGGATTGGTGTCCATGAACTTGTATAGGGGATTGGTGTCTCCTGTGGATTGGTGTCCATGAACTTGTATAGGGGATTGGTGTCTCCTATGGATTGGTGTCCACGAACTTGTATAAGGGATTTGTGCCTCCTATGGATTGGTGCCCATAAAATTTATTTAAGAAATTTATATGCAATATTTTGCTATGGTTTTCTTTCGAGAGGGCGTTTCCACATAAAACATTTATCTCTTATGTGTATGGTGATTTGTGCATTGTTTCATTATTGCATTGATATTATTTGAAGTTATTGGTTTGAAAATAAGAGAAAATTTTTAGCTTATACTATTCAACCCCCCTCTCAATATAAGCTTGTGCTCTTCCATTGGTATCAGAGTGGGTTTCTTTATGAAATCCTAACAACTTGAAGGAAGATATTACAAGAACACACATGGCTAGCCTTGATGATTTTTTGTCAAATAGGGCACCACTATTTGATGGGAATAACTATGCTTTTTGGAGCATAAGGATACAAAATTATTTTATGGCACATGGCTATGATATATGGCAATCCGTTGAGGATGGGTTCACACCATCTACAACTCCTCAAAAATATAAATATGGTATGAAACTATTTGAAAATAATGCCAAGGCAATGAATGAAATATTAAGTAGGTTATGTGAATCAAAGTTTGTGAAATTCATGCAATGCACCTCAACAAAAGCAATATGGTACAAGTTACAAAGAACGTATGAAGGAGATGACAAGGTTAAAATGACAAAACTTCAAACCCATAGGAGGAAGTTTGAATACTTAAATACGAAATATGAGAAAGATATGTTCAAGTATATACTCTGAGTTGATGAGGTTGTCAACACAATTCATGGGCTTGGAGAAAAAATTTAAGACTCTAATATTGTTCAAAAAATCTTAAGGTCACTTTCCATGAGGTTTGATTCAAAGGTTTCAGCAATAGAAGAGATGAAAGATCTTAAAACCTTGAGCATGGATGAGCTACATGGAATTCTCACAACCTATGATATGAGGACTGAAAAGTATGAAACATCCAAAAAGTAAGCAACATTTAAAGCTTCAAAAGAAAATAAAGAATAAGGAACCAAAATTAAGTGAAGAATCAAGCAACAACAAATAACCTAACTTTGTGCGAAGGAATCAGAAGGGTCCAAGAAAACATAAAGGCATGCATTATGTGAAATGTTTTGATTGTGGTAACCTTGGTCACTATGCATCTAATTTCCCACAAGCTAGAAGTAGTAGCAGTGAAGAAGAAATAGAATATAAGAAAAAGAAAGAAAGAAAATTTTATTATGAGAAGAAAAATAGGTATGGTCAAAACAAGCATGAGAAGAATATCTTTCAAAGACAAAAGAAATATTTTTATGTTGAAGAAGAAAGCTTTTCTTCTAGCATCAGTGATGAAAGTATCTCAAATAGTGAAAGAGAAGAAATCTCATTTTTGGCCATATAAGAGAAATAAGATACTCCTATTGTCAAATACCAAAAAGAAGAAAAATATTCATAAAATGAAGAAGAATCCATGGTTGAAATAGAAGAGGAACTTATTGTTGCTCTTTAAGAGTTGAAGAGGTTTAGAAAAAAGAACTCAAGATTAAAGGCTCAAGTACAAGAGGATGAGAAGACAAAGGCAAAGTTGTCACAAGAACTCATTGACCTAAAAGTTAAAGTTGAAGAGGCAAAGTGAATTGAATAAGGTATGGTTGAGAAGTTAAAGACAAAAGAGTTGGAATGTTAAAAATTGTAACATGAGGTTGTCTATCTAAGGAAGGAAGTGGAAGATTCTAATAATAAGCTACACAGGTTTGGGAAAAGCACAAAAATCATTGGTGATATTATCAAAACATAGAGATATTCGACTATAAAGATTAGACTATGTTTTGAAGGTCAAAGAAAACAAAATGGGGAGTCAAGATCAAAATGAAAAGAGGCATCAAATAAAATGATTAAAGAGGAACCTAAGAACTATGCTGATATTTTGAGAAGTGGAAGCATCAAACATGTTTCAATATTTCTTCCATGGTCATTGTTTCTCATGTAACCAATTTGGTCATAAAGTTGTAAATTATATGGTCCGTGCTATGATCAATTTTGGCTTCACCAAGAGGAATTTCAATTCATTTGAATCTCTCATGCACTACAACATCATATGCTACAAATGTAATAATTTTGGGCATACAGCTAGATGGTGCAAAATAGTGTCCCTTGAAATTTTGAAGTCAAGAAAAAAAGAGGATGGTCAAAATGTTCAAAAGGGTATGTCCTCCAAATTTTGGAGAAAGAAAATAGAACAAGAAGAGGAGCATAGTAATTTGGGAGTTTCACTCCCATATCATAATTGAATATATCATAATAGCAGGGAGAATGGGGCGTTGTCAAATGTCTTATCTTATAGCCTCGAGGAGCCTTTGCCATTGATGTCAAAGGGGGAGAGTTTTTAGTAAGGAGGATCTGTTTGTGATCATGTTGCAATAAAGGACAATTTCATTCTAGGGCTGCCATCAATGACAAAGGGGGAGATTGTTAGAAATATTGAGTTATCATTGATGTCAAAGGTAGAAATATCTTCAACGATGAAATATTGAGTTGTTAAAGGTAAAAATATCTTCAAGGATGAAATTTTGAGTTGTCATTAATGTTAAAGGCAAAAACACCTTCAAGGATGAAATTTTGAGTTGTCAATAATGTTAAATGCATAAATATCTTCAAGGATGAAATATTGAGTTGTCAAGGATGATATATGATTTAATATTTAAATATTAAAGTTATAAAAATATTATAGAGTTAAACCTTATAATATTTAAATATTAAATTTAAATATTATAAAGTAAAGTTTCAGAAATTAAAATGATCTTGCATGGGTCGACTTTTACAAAAAAAAGAAAAATTAAATGTATATATAAGGTTGAAACTTAGTCAAGAATGAATAATTAATGAAACATTTCAATTTGAGTATTCGATTAAGTTATAGTACAAATACGTAGCAGTAGACAATGCGAATACACGATAGTGAAGGCAATGAGTCATATTAAAGCTCAACGAAGACCATGTCACAGCAGGGTGACAGTGCGACAGAGAAAGTGTTTGAGGTAGATGCTCATTGGAGCTCAATGAAGACCACATTGCAAGAGGGAGAACACGCGACAAAGAAGGTGTTTGAGGCATATGCTCATTGAAAGCTTAGGGAAAGACCATGCCGTAGAATGGCGATGGTGAAGAACACAAGCTTATACTGAGAGGGGGGTGAACAGTATAAGACCACTTTTTACTTTTCTTTCCCAAATAGTATTAATCAATATAATCAATGGCAATATCAATAGAAATAACCAAAGCAATGCACAAATCATCACACACAATAGAGACACCAATTTTAACGTGGTTCACCCAATGTGGGTTACATCCACAGAGAAAATATTTCACTAAAATTTTCTCAATCAATATCTTGGGAATCCTTTCCCAATTACAATGTTTATGGACCTCTGTCCAAAGGAGATGTTGATCCCCTAAATCTAGTTTGTGGATCTCTATCCATAGGAGAACTCCTTCTCCTCTACTCTGGTTGGTGATCCTCTAGAAGACTACTGCCTCCACTACACTGTCTTGTGGATCTCTCTCCACTGAAGACTCTTGTCCCCACTCAGAATACCTGTCCTCACTACCCTGGTTGATGGATCTCTATCCACTAGAGACTACTATCCTCTCTGCTCTATCACCTCCAAAGCTTTGTCTCAATTCTATACTAAACACAGTCTAGTCGGTCTAGCACAACTCTGCTCAACTCTTGCACTAAACATAGTCCAGTCGGTCTAGCACAAGTCTGCTCAACAAGCTCACTCAAATATGCACTAAACATAGTTCATTCGGTCTAGCACAAATATGCTCAACTCTTTCACTAAACACAGTCCAGTCGGTCTAGCATAAGTCCACTCAAATCTGTACTAAACACAGTCCAATCGGTCTAGCACAAATATTCTCAATAGGTCCACTCAGAACCTACTCAAATTTTCTCAATAGGTCCACTCAAAACCTGCTCAAATCTGCTCAATAGGTCCACTCAAGACCTGCTCAAATCTGCTCAATAGGTCCACTCAGAACCTCCTCAAATCTGCTCAATAGGTCCACTCAGAACCTGCTCAAATTTTCTCAATAGGTCCACTCATAACCTGCTCAAATCTACTCAACGGGTCCACTCAGAACCTGCTCAAATATTCTCAATAGGTCCACTCAAAACCTGCTCAAATCTACTCAACGGGTCCACTCAGAACTTGCCCAAATCTACTCAATAAGTCCTCTCTAGGACTTAACCAAATTTGTATTGCAAGCTTCCACAAAAGCTCACACAAAATCAGTCCACAAGTCTTCTCAAAGACTTGCCTCAAATCTACTTTACAAGTCCACACAGAACTTGTCCAATCTCATAGAAACATAAAGAGAATTGTTAGAGACTCAATATGTTCTATACTCAATGCTCAATCACTTTCTCAACTCAAATCAATCTCATAGAAGCATAAAGAGAATTGTTAGAGACTCAATATGTTCTATACTCAAAACTCAATCACTTTCTCAACTCAATCTCATAGAAGCATAAAGAGAATTGTTAGAGACTCAATATGTTCTATTCTCACAACTCAAATTTCTTTCACAACTCAAATCAGAATATAGGATAGTTTGTTTTATGGAACTTGAACAATCACTTCATACATCCACTTGACTAGGTTCAATCAACTCTACTCAACCAATCACTCAAGAAACAACTCTTTCTCACAAACCCTAGTCCAAGCATGTAAACACCAACTCAAAATATTTCCAACAATGCTCAACAACAAATCTCACATAACAATGATACTCATGATCTTTCCAAACCCTAGTTCAAGTTCTTTGCATAACAACTCACTTCAACAACCATGCTTATCAAACAAGGTTTTAACCACAACTCTTAATTTCATAAAACCTTGAAGCATTAACTCAAAGCACTTCACTCAACCAATGATCTCAACAACAATGCTTATCAAACAAGGTTTTAATCACAACTCTCAATTTCAGAAAACCTTGAAGCATTAACTCAAAACACTTCACTCAACTAATGGTCTCAACAACAATGCTTATAAAACAAGGTATTAATCACAACTCTCAAATTTAGAAAACCTTGAAGCATTAACTCATACACTTTCGAAAAGGAAACCCTAATCAAATCCTTTTCACTCCAAACTTAATTTTCAAGAAAGCCAATCAACCAACACAACCAAAGAAGAATTTGCTCATACCTTTTTGCTTGACAAGGAGTTGATCTCACAAATCTGCCACACTCACAAATTTATCTTTTCCAATCTCAATAAGGGTTAGAAGACTTTAATAATAACACAATGCAAAATGATGACCCAAAATACACCTTATTACTCCAACTCAAAAATAACATTCACCATAGTCTTCTTTTAATAGAAAACCCTTATACAAAAATAATGCTTAAAAGTCTTAATAAAAATTTAACTAAGACTTTACTCAACTCCTTATTACTCCTAAGATAATAAATCATAAAATACCTCCAAAATTAATTAATGGCATAAGGTACTTCAAAAATAACTTAACAATCGTTATTTCTCCCACAATTAATATGCTTTTACTATGCAAGTAAATATCACAAATGCCTCTATTTCTACCCTTTTCACCTTAGGAAATAAACTTAGGGAAAATAAAAATTTAATTTAATTCTAAGTACCTTAGCCTCAAGTGGGGCTTGAACCCACGTCAACCTCCCTTCGTGTCCCCTAGACACGGCTACCAGTCGTGTGCGCTAGGCACACATTTGAAACCCACGAGCACCACGTGCTCCAAAAATTGTCCATGCATAATATTCAGCGAACAAAATGGTGCCTCCTTTGGTGCTCAAAAACCAAGCATGAACCATGCCTTATGTGGATTGAACACAAGACCTACCTACCTCCACGCTTTCATAAGCCAAGCGTTACCACCGAGCCACCATGCCCAATGAGAATGAGCTTTCAACTTCCACGTGTAACCTTCCACTTGGTGCTAAAGGAAAAAATTATTTGTCCTCTCCTAAAATTGCATGCACAAACGAATAAACTGGGCACAAAGCTATTTCAAAAAAATTAGGAGCGATCATCATTTTTTGAATGCAAACTTTGGTGTATATATACACAAGCCTTCATGGCTTTCAACGTTAGATGCCACCATGGAATAAGACATTGGTAAAGGCTTCAAATGCCTTTAATTAAAACCAACCCAACTTTAGGTTTGGGTAAATAAAATTGCCATCAAGCTTTGAAACGTTTGCCTTAAACCCAACCTTGGGTTTTATAAATAATACTTAAACCCTTTTATTTATAAAATATTATAATCAAAATTATAAATATTTTATTTGGGTTTTCTCAAAGTCACTTTAATAATATTATAATAATAATTATAATATTATACCTTTTCGCTATCTCGGATAAATGCTTCTTTGGAAGAAGTAAAACCACTTTCTGACCCATGCTCTTGGGTGTTCACTAAAGATATTTTGACCCATTATGACTTCCATTAAAATTTGCACTCAAACTGGAGAAGAGCTATCATTGGCATCTTGACATCAATGACAATTTTGACTTAGGGACTCAAAATGTCCAACAATCTCCCCCTTTGTCATTGATGGCAACCCATATTATTTTTACTAAAACTTTGACCTTTCTTTTTATTCTGCTCCCCCTGGGACATTGCTCCCCCTGGCTCAATGCTCTCTCAAATATCAAATCTCTCCCCATTACACAAATCTCTCCCCCTTTGACATCAATGGCAAAGGGTCACCTTTGGGGCTCGGGGCTAAGAATGAGCCTCTTAGCTTAGCCCCTCCCCCACCTCCTTTTGAGGTGGTTAATTCTGGGGTGGGAGTATTTCTACTCCCAAAAGGCATTGTTCTTTGCCTTTATCCTCTTCCCTTCTTTTCTAAATTTTTTGATTCCTCTGATTGTTTCTATCTGTGTTATCATTCTTGTTCCTATTCCTGTTCACATCCATATTCCTATTCTTGTTCCTATTCTTGTTCTTTTTCTTGTTCCTATTATTTTTCACATCCATATTCCTGTTCCTGTTCATGTTCCTGTTCATATCCATGTTTTTGTTTCTGTTCCTATTCCTGTTCATGTTCTGTTCCTGCTCATACCTATTTTTGGAATGTCTGCTCTACACCACTTTGTTGTGTGACCATTATTATTGCACTTATAACACTTAATGATATTATTCCTTGGAGGTGCAAATGTCTTAGGATTTTTCCTAGTGAAGCCATATCCTCTTCTTTCATGAACCCCTGCAATTCATTGCCTTGTGACCAAACTGATTACATGAGTAGCAATACCCATGGAAAAGTTATCTATTCCCATATTCCTGTCTTTCATGTGTCCTGCATTGTGAAGCCATGTGCCCAAACCTGTGACATGAAAAAAATCTTCCACTGAAGAAACCTTGCCTAGACCCCATTGGTCTCTTAGTCTCTTCTACCTGTTTCTCGTTCCATATGTTTCTTACTTGCGCATTGTTCCTTTCCTTGTTGAACTTTCTATTGTCCAACTTATCCTTAGGAGTCTCACTCTCTCTTTTACTTACTTATTTTGATGCTTCTTCTTTTCTGGTGTTTGAGCTTGACTCTCCTTTTCCTACTTCCTGTTTCCCTTGTTCTTCTTTAGAACTAAGTCCTGTTATGGTGATTGATGACCTTTGTGCATTGATAATCCTATCCAAAGTCTTTGAATTTTCCTCAAACTTGTGTAACTTGTCCTTAGAACCTTTTACTTCCATCCTTAGTGAAATTATCTCATGCTCTAATATTTCATACTCTAGATCTTTTATCTTTAATTTTTTGGCCATACCTTCTTCAATTTTTCTTGTCTCTTCAATTTTGATTTTGAAGTTGGTGAGTTCCTATAAAAACCTTGCTTTTGCTTTTTCATCTTCTTGAGCTTGAACCCTTAATCCTGAGTTCTCCTTTTTTAATTCTTCAAGAGTAACCATAAGCCTTTCACATTCTATCTCTTTTACCTTTGACTGTTCAACCATACCTTTTTCAACTCTTCTTGCCTTTTCAACCTTATCTCTCAAGTCAAAAAGATCTTGTAGAAGATTTGTCTTACATTTCTCATCTTCTTGTATTTGACCCTTCAATTCTAAATTCTCTCTTTTCAATTCAACAAGTTCCTTAAGAGTGGCTTTCCATTTTTATTTTTTTGAAGCATCTTCTTTTTCTTTTATTATTGAAAGTAGAGTTTCTTCTTCATACCTGTTTTGATTTTCCCTGTTATCCTTTCTTGAACCAACCTCTAGGATTTCATTTTCGAAAATGTCATCTTCATCTTCACTGCTACTAAACCCATTGCAATAACCTGCATCATGGCCGAGTTGACCACAAACAAAACATTCTTGTGGACAATAAGTTGCATGGTGACCTGTGTTCCCACATCTGGTACAAAAATTTATTAGTCTGGATATTTCTCCATTACTTGATTCATCTCTTGAATCTATTTCCATTTGTCCTCCCAACACAACAATATTAAACTCATCTTCCTTTTCTTTCATGACCATGTGTGTTCTTTTCTTCTTGTGTCTCATGGTTCTACTCTTGCATTTCTTTGCCATTTGTGTTCTTGTAGGATCTTCCTTCAAGCTGTTAAACTTTTTCCGAAGGAACCAACTCTGATACCAATTGAAGAACACAAGCTTATACTGAGAGGGGGTGAACAATATAAGACCACTTTTTACTTTTCTTTCCCAAATAGTATTAATCAATATAATCAATGACAATATCAATAGAAATAACCAAAGCAATGCACAAATCATCACACACAATAGAGACACCAATTTTAACGTGGTTCACCCAATGTGGGTTACATCCACAGAGAAAATATTTCACTAAAATTTTCTCAATCAATCTCTTGGGAATCCTTCCCAATTACAATGTTTATGGACCTCTGTCTAAAGGAGATGTTGATCCCCTAAATCTGGTTTGTGGATCTCTATCCACAGGAGAACTCCTTCTCCTCTACTCTGGATAGTGATCCTCTAGAAGACTACTACCTCCACTACACTGGCTTGTGGATCTCTCTCCACTGAAGACTCTTGTCCCCACTCAGAAGACCTATCCTCACTGCCCTGGCTGATGGATCTCTATCCACTAGAGACTACTATCCTCTCTACTCTATCACCTCCAAAGCTCTATCTCAATTCTATACTAAACACATTCCAATCGGTCTAGCACAACTCTGCTCAACTCTTGCACTAAACACAGTCTAGTTGGTCTAGCACAAGTCTACTCAACAAGCTCACTCAAATCTGCACTAAACATAGTTCATTCGGTCTAGCACAAATCTACTCAACTCTTGCACTAAACATAGTCCAGTCGGTCTAGCACAAGTCCACTCAAATCTATACTAAACACAGTCCAGTCGATCTAGCACAAATCTTCTCAATAGGTCCACTCAGAACCTACTCAAATATTCTCAATAGGTCCACTCAGAACTTGCTCAAAATATGCTCAACAGGTCCACTTAGAACCTGCTCAAATATTCTCAATAGGTCCACTCAGAACCTGCTCAAATCTGCTCAATAGGTCCACTCAGAACCTACTCAAATCTACTCAATAGGTCCACTCATAACCTGCTCAAATATGCTCAATAGGTCCACTTAGAACCTGCCCAAATCTGCTCAACAAGTCCACTCATAGCCCTATTCAAAATATTCTCAATAAGTCCTCTCTAGGACTTAACCAAATCTGTATTGCAAGCTTCCACAAAAGCTCACACAAAATCAGTCCACAAGTCTTCTCAAAGACTTGCCTCACATCTGCTTTAACAAGTCCACACAAAACTTGTCCAATCTCATAGAAACATAAAGAGAATTGTTAGAGACTCAATATGTTCTATACTCAATGCTCAATCACTTTCTCAACTCAAATCAATCTCATAGAAGCATAAAGAGAATTGTTAGAGACTCAATATGTTCTATACTCAAAACTCAATCACTTTCTCAACTCAATCTCATAGAAGCATAAAGAGAATTGTTAGAGACTCAATATGTTCTATTCTCACAACTCAAATCAGAATATAGGATAGTTTGTTTCATGGAACTTGAACAATCACTTCATACATCCACTTGACTAGGTTCAATCAATTCTACTCAACCAATCACTTCAAGAAACAACCCTTTCTCACAAACCCTAGTCCAAGCATGTAAACACCAACTCAAAATATTTCCAATAATGCTCAACAACAAATCTCACATAACAATGATACTCATGATCTTTCCAAACCCTAGTTCAAGTTCTTTGCATAACAACTCACTTCAACAACCATGCTTATCAAACAAGGTTTTAACCACAACTCTTAATTTCATAAAACCTTGAAGCATTAACTCAAAGCACTTCACTCAACCAATGATCTCAACAACAATGCTTATCAAACAAGGTTTTAATCACAACTCTCAATTTCAGAAAACCTTGAAGCATTAACTCAAACACTTCACTCAACTAATGGTCTCAACAACAATGCTTATCAAACAAGGTTTTAATCACAACTCTCAATTTCAAAAAACCTTGAAGCATTAACTCAAACACTTTTGAAAAGGAAACCCTAATCAAATCCTTTTCACTCCAAACTTAATTTTCAAGAAAGCCAATCAACCAACACAACCAAAGAAGAATTTGCTCATACCTTTTTGCTTGACAAGGAGTTGATCTCACAAATTTGCCACACTCACAAATTTCTCTTTTCCAATCTCAATAAGGGTTAGAAGACTTTAATAATAACACAATGCAAAATGATGACCCAAAATACACCTTATTACTCCAACTCAAAAATAACATTCACCATAGTCTTCTTTTAATAGAAAAACCCTTATACAAAAATAATGCTTAAAAGTCTTAATAGAAATTTAACTAAGACTTTACTCAAAACTCCTTATTACTCCTAAAACAATAAATCTCAAATATCAATACCTCCAAAATTAATTAATGGCATAAGGTACTTCAGAAAAATAACTTAACAATCCTTATTTCTCCCACAATTAAGACACTTTTACTATGCAAGTAAATATCACAAATGCCCCTCTTTCTACCCTTTTCACCTTAGGAAATAAACTTAGGGCAAATAAAAATTTAATTTAATTCTAAGTACCTTAGCCTCAAGTGGGGCTTGAACCCACTTCAACCTCCCTTCATGTGCCCTAGCCGTGGCTACCAGCCGTGTGCACTAGGCACACGTTTGAAACCCACGAGCACCACATGCTCCAAAACTTCCTCCACACGTAATGTTCGGTGAACAAAATGGTGCCTCCTTTGGCGCTCAAAAACCAAGCATGAACCATGCCTCACGTGGATTGAACATAGGACTCGCCTGCCTCCATGCTTTCATAAGCCAAGTGCTCCCCCGAGCCATCGTGCCCAATGAGAATGAGATTTCAACTTCCACATGTAACCTTCCACTTGGATCTAAAGGACAAAATGATTTGTCCTCTCCTCAAATCGCATGCACAAATGAATAAACCAAGGGCAAAGCTATTTTGAAAATATAAGGAGCGATCATGATTTTTTGAATGCAAACTTTGGTGTATATATACACAAGACTTCATGGCTTTCAACTTGGGTACACGAGCATGGAATAAGATGTCGAGAGTAATGGCTTTGAATGCCTTTAATTAAAACCAACCCAACTTTAGGTTTGGGTAAATAAAATTGCCATCAAGCTTTGAAACGTTTGCCTTAAACCCAACCTTGGGTTTTATAAAGAATACTTAAACCCTTTTATTTATAAAATATTATAATCAAAATTATAAATATTTTATTTGGGTTTTCTCAAAGTCACTTTAATAATATTATAATAATAATTATAATATTATACCTTTTCGCTATCTCGGATAAATGCTTCCTTGGAAGAAGTAAAACCACTTTCTGAACCATGCTCTTGGGTGTTCACTAAAGATATTTTGACCCATTATGACTTCAATTAAACTTTGCACTCGAACTAGAGAAGATCTATATGTTGAAAATTTTGAATCCCTAAGTCAAAGTTGTCATTGATATCGCCATATGAAGTCATCGTTGATACCAAATATTTTAGTAGGAAACAATGGGTTAAAATATTTTATTTTACACCCAAAAATATTGGGTCAGAAAGAGGTATTTTCCATGGAAACAATTCATCTGAAGCATTGGAAGGTTAAAATATTATAATTGTTATTATAATACTTACCAAAGTGGTAAAAATCTAATTAAATATTATAATTTATAATTATAATATAATTAGATTTTAAAGGATAAAGTTCATTTGATTAAAACCCTAAGGTTAGGTTTTAGAAAATTAAAATATATTCGAGCGCAAAGTTTTTAGAGATTAAAAACCCAAAGGTTGGGTTTTACTATGTCTTTCGAAGCCTTAGAGTGTCGATGTAATGCATTCAATTCAAAGCACTGACATCCTAGACAAGGGAGGAGGGCAATATAAATATATAACCAAAGTTGTTCATTAATTATCTTTGCTCGAGTGAAATTTGGGTGGCATATGCGAAAATGAGCTCATGTGGTTTAAAATGTTTGGCAAAGGAAGCAAAGGATAACACAGAGAAAGACCACCCTCCAATTCACATTGGATAGTGTGGTCTAGTGGTAGCTTGGAGAGCACAGAGGCATTGAGAGCATGGAGGTCGTGCGTTTGATTCTCGCAAAGTGATTTTTGGTCATAGTGTTGTGGAAGCATCCAAGGTGCATGTTTTTGTTAAATTTAGGCAAGGAGAAGCGCAAAGAGGAAGCACATGGTGCTTTCCCCTTTGAGATAGAGGGTGTAGCTTGTGTGGCAACCTTAGTCGTGGCTAAGGCACTTATGCTAAGGGCAAGTCATGGGATTGAAACCCCTTGAGGTAGGTACGATTTTTTCATTAAAATTTTATGATTTATGGCCTAAGGTTGAAGTGATAAGGTTTTTCTAAAGTTTATTAATTTTTAATAAACTTTATTAAATAAAGGTTGTGGTGATTGATTTTTGAAGGTGAAGTGTTGATGATTATTTGAGTTCTATAATTTGGAAATTGTTGTTTTGAAAGTTATGTTTTAGGAGGTATAAGGAGTTATAATAAAGGCTTAATTGAGATTTATTTTAAATATTTGTTGGCTATTTTTTTTATAAGGGTTTATTCTAAAAGGACTTTGGTGGATGTTAAAATTAAGTTGGAGTAATAAGGTGTATTTAAAGTTATATTTTGCATTGTGATTTTTATTGATGTCTTCTAATCCTTTTGTTATTGGAAAGAGAAATTTAAGAGAATGGCATATTTGTGAGAACAACTCCTTGGCATCAAAAAGGTATGGGAAAATTCCTCCTTGGTTGAGTTGATTGTTTGGATTTATTGAAAATTAAGTTTGGAATGAAAAGTACTTGATTAGGTTTTCCTTTTCTAACGTTGTTGAGTTATTGCTTCAAGGTTTTCTGATTTGAGAGTAGAGATTAAAACCTTGTTTTATTAGCAAGGTTGTTGAGATCATTGGTTGAGTGAAGCATTTGAGTTAATGCTTCAAGGTTTTCTGAAATTGAGAGTTGTGATGAGCATGGTTGTTGAAGTGAGTTGTTATGCAAAGAACTTGAACTAGGGTTTGAAAAGATCATGAGTATCATTGTTATGTGAGATTTGTTGTTGAGCATTGTTGGAAACATTTTGAGTTGGATGATACATGCTTGGACTAGGGTGTTTCTTGAAGTGATTGGTTGAGTAGAGTTAATTGAGCCTAGTCAAGTGGATGTATGAAGTGATTGTTCAAGTTCCATAAAATAAACTATTCTATATTCTGATTTGAGAAAGTGATTGAGTTTTTGAGAATAGAACATATTGAGTCTCTAACAATTCTCTTTATGATTCTATGAGATTGAGTTGAGAAAGAGATTGAGTTTTGAGAATAGAACATATTGAGTGTCTAAAAATTATTTTTATGTTTCTATGAGATTGGACAAGTTCTGTGTGAGCTTGTTGTGCAGATTTGGACAGGTTATATGTGGACCTATTGAGCAAATTTGAGTAGGTTCTGAGTGGAGCTATTGAGCATATTTGAGCAAGTTTTGTGTGGACCTATTGAGAATATTTGAGTAGGTTCTGTGTGGACATATTGAGCAGATTTGAGCAAGTTTTAGAGAGGACTTGTGGATAGTTTGGTGTGATATTTTGAGGAAGCTTGCAAGGAATATTTGAGAAAAGTATTGAGAAGACTTGAGAGCATAGTTGATTGATTTGTTCAAACATTGAGTTAAGGTTTAGGGTAGATCTAGCAGAATTGAGTTAAGCCTTGAGTTAGGGATTGAGAAAAAATATTGAAGATAAATTTGTGCTAGACCAAATGAACTATGTTTAGTGCAAGATATTGAGCAAGAGTTGTGCTAGACCGAATGAACTATGTTTAGTACAAGAGATTGAGAAGAGTTGTACTAGACCTAATGAACTATGTTTAGTGCAAGATATTGATCAAGAGTTGTGCTAGACCGAATGAACTGTGTTTAGTACAAGATGTTGAGAAGAGTTGTGCTAGACTGACTAAACTGTGTTTAGTATAATATATTGAGCAGAGTTGTGCTAGACCGACTAGACTATGTTTAGTGTAAGAGTTTTGAAGAACTGTGCTAGACCGACTAGACTGTTTTTAGTACAAAATTGAGATAGAGCTTTGGAGGTGAAAGAGCAAAGAGGACAAAGTATCCAGTGGATAGAGATCCATTAGCTAGGATATTGAGGATAGGTCTTCTAAGTGAGGATAAGATTTTTCAAGTGGAGAGAGATCCACCAGTCAGTGTAGTGGAGGCAGTGTCTCCTAGAGGAACCAAAGTAGAGGAGAAAATTTTCTCCTATGGATAGAGATCCACAAAATAGATTTAGGGGATCAACATATCCTTTAGATAGAGGTCCATAAATATTGTAATTGGGAAGGATTCCCAAGATATTGATTGAGAAAAATTTAGTGAAATATTTTCTCTATGGATGTAACCCACATTGGGTGAACCACGATAAAATTGGTGTCTCTATTGTGTGTTATGATTTATGCATTGATTTGGTTATTGTTATTGATATTTCCATTGATTATATTGATTAATATTGTTTGGGAAAAAAAAGTAAAAAGTGGTCTTATGCTATTCACCCCACCTCTCAGTATAAGCTTGTGTTCTTCAATTGGTATCAAAGATGGTTCCTTCAAAAATGTTTTAACACATTGAAGTAATATCTTGCAAGAACACAAATTGAAAAGAAAGGCAAAGGCAAAACCATGAGATAAAAGAAGAAAATAACACACATGGTCATGAAAGAAAAGGAAGATGAGTTTAATATTTTTGTGTTGGGAGGACAAATGGAAATAGATTCAAGAGATGAATCAAGTAATGGAGAAATATCTAGACTAATAAATTTTTATACCAGATGTGGGAACACATGTCACCATGCATCTTACTGTCCACAAGAATGTTTTGTTTATGGTCAACTCAGCCATGATGCAAGTTATTGCAATGGGTTTAGTAGCGGTGAATATGAAGATGATATTTTCAAAAATGAAACCCTAGAGGTCAGTTCAAGAAAGGATAACAAGGAAAATAAAAATAGGTATGAAGAAAAAAATCTACTTTCAGTATTAGAAGAAAATGCTCCGATAGAATATCAAAGAAAGAAAGAAGAGGAAGATTCAGAAAAAGAAAAGGAGGAAGCCACTCTTAAGGAATTTGTTTAATTGAAAAGAAAAAATTTAGAATTGAAGGATCAAATAGAAGAAGATGAGAAATGCAAGACAAAGCTTCTACAAGATCTCTCTGACTTGAGAGATAAGGTTGAAGAGGCAAGAAGAGTTGAAGAAGGTATGATTGAAAATTCAAGGGTAAAAAAGATAGAATGTGAAAGACTTATGGTTACTCTTGAAGAATTAAAAAAGGAGAAATTAGGATTTAAAGTTCAAACTCAAGAAGATGAGAAAACAAAAGCAAAGTTTCTACAGGACCTCACCAACTTCAAAATCAAGGTTGAAGAGGCAAAAAGGATTGAAGAAGGTATGGCTAAAAAATTAAAGATAAAATTTCTAGAGTGTGAAATATTATAACATGAGATAGTTTCACTAAGGATGGAAATAAAAGGTTCTAAGGACAAGCTACACAATTGTGAGGAAAATTCAAAGACTTTAGATAGGATTTTCAATGCACAAAGGTCATTAGTCACCATAATAGGACTTAGTTATAAAGAAGAAAAATAAGATCACAAGTATAGGGAATCCAAAAGATATAGGTACCAAAAGAAAAGCAAGGATGGACAAAGCAGACAAGGAAATAAGTTCTTTCAAAGACAAAAGAGAAGCTACTATGTGGATAATGCAAGTAAGTACTCAAATGATAGTGATGCTAGATTTTCATACAATGATAGAGATGAAGTCCTATTTATGATTGAAGATAAATAACCAATTAAGAAAAAGACTCTAGTTATTCTCAAGTGTTTTAGATGTGGTATATTTGGACATCTTGAAGATGATTTCACAAGATATGGTTATAGTTTCAGTGATGATGTCTATGAAGATGCACTTAAAAGACTAGATGAAAATCTTCTAATGGCATTAGAAGAAGAAGTGAGTGATCCTATAGAAGACAAGCCAAAAGAAAGTAATAATGTGGACAAAGGCAAAAAAATAGAGGATTATTCAGCAGAGAATGGTTATGATCTCAAGGGGGAACTTATCTATGCCCTTGACATGGTAAAGAAGGTAAGAAAGAAACACTTTAAACTTGAAATTCAGTATCAAGAATGTGATGAAGAGAGAATATTGCTCATAGAGGATTTAGAAAAATCAAAGGCTAAGGCAAAAAGCTTCAAAGAAAAGTTAGAAGCAAAGGTCTTGGAATGTGAGAAGTTAGCACAAGAAGTTGCACTACTAAAAGAAGATTTAGATAACTCCAAGATAAATATGAAAGGATTAAAGAATAGCTCAAATATTATGGATAAGATAGTCAAGGCACAAAGAAGGTCAAAAAACAAAACAGGTCTTGGTTTTGAACAAAATCAAAAGAAATACGAAAGAGAGTTAACTTCAAGTTCTGAAGAGGAAACTTCATATGAAGATACTTTAGAAGAAGACATTGTAAGAGAAATTTAGTCATAATAGGAAGATTTGGACAATAGATTTGGACAATAGAGAGTTCAAAAAAGATAGGAAAAATGCATAGATAAGACACATATGGAACAATAATAAGAATAGGAGACCAATGAGGTCTAAACAAGGAATCTTCAATGGAAGATGATTTTTATGTCATAGGTTTGGGTACATGGCTTCACAATGTAAGACACATGAAAGACAGGAATATAGGAATGGATATTTTTTCCATGGTTATTGCTACTTATGTAATCAGTTTGGTCACAAGGTAATGAATTGCAGGGTCCATGAAAGAAGAGGATATGACTTCACTAGGAGAAATCCTAAGATATTTGCACCTCCAAGGAATAATATCATTAAGTGGTATAAATGCAATAATGATGGTCATACAAAAAAGTGGTGTAGAGTAGACACTCCAGAAACATGTATGAGTAGGACCAGAAACATGAAAAGGAACATGAACTGGAACATGAATAGGAACAGGAACAGGAATAGGAACAAGAATAGGAATAGGAACAGGAACATGAATAGGAACATGAACATGAACAAGAACAAGAACATGGATGAGAACATGAACAAGAACAAGAACAGAAACAAGAACATGGATGAGAATAGGAACATGAACAAGAATGATGATAGGAACAGGGATGATGACTTGGATAGAAACAGTCAGAGGATTCAAAAAACTCAAAAAATAAGGGAAAAGGATAAATGTAAAGAGCAGTGCTTTCGGGGAGTAGAAATAATCCTACCCCAGAATTAATCACCTCACGAGGAGTTGGGGGAGGGGTTAAGCTAAGAGGCTCATTCTTAGCCCCGAGCCCCAAAGGTGACCCTTTGCCATTGATATCAAAGGGGGAGAGATTTATGTATTGGGGATAGATTTGATATGGTGAGAGATTTGATATTTGAGAGAGCATTGAGCTAAGGGGAGCAATGTCCCAAGGGAGAAAAAGGAAAAAGAAAGGTTAGGTTTAGATAAGAAGAGTATAGGTTGCCATAAATGACAAAGGGGGATATTATTGGACATTTTGAGTCCCTAAGTCATTGATGTCACCATATTAAGTCATCATTAATACCAAATATTTGAGCAGGAAACAATGGGTTAAAATATTTTATTTTACACCCAAAAATATTGGGTCAAAAAGAGGTTTTTTCCATGGAAGCAATTCATACAAAGCATTTGAAGGTTAAAAATATTATAATTATTATTATAATACTTACCAAAGTGGTAAAAATATAATTAAATATTATAATTTTTAATTATAATATAATTAGATTTTAAAGGATAAAGTTCATTTGATTAAAACCGTAAGGTTGGGTTTTAGAAAATTAAAATATATTCGAGCATAAAGTTTTTAGAGATTAAAAACCCAAATTTTGGGTCTTACTAAGGATTTCAAAGCCTTAGAGTGCTTATGTGATGAATTAAAATCAAAGCACCAACATCCTAGACAAAGGAGGAGGGCAATATAAATATATGCCCAAAGTTGTTCATTAATTACCCTTTGGTCGAATGAAATTTGGGTGGCATATGCGAAAACAAGTTCGTGTGGTTTAAAACATTTGGCAAAGGAAGTAGAGGATAACACGAAGAGAGACCATCCCCCAATTCACATTGGGCAGCGTGGCCTAGTGGCAGCTTGGAGAGCATGAAGGCATTGAGAGCATGGAGATCGTGTGTTTGATTCTTGCGAAGTGGTTTTTGGTGGCAGTGTTGTGGAAGTGCCCAAGGCACATGTTTTTTTTTAAATGTGGGCAAGGAGAAGTGCAAAGAGGAAGCACATGGTGCTTTCCCATTTGCAAAAGAGCATGTAGCTCATGTAGCAACCGTAGTCACGGATAAGGTGCTCACGGTGAGGGCAAGTCATGGGATTGAAACCCTTTGAGGCAGGTACAATTTTTTAATTAAAATTTTATGATTTATGCCCTAAGGTTAGAGTGATAAGGTTGTTCTAAAGTTTATTAATTTTTAATAAACTTAATTAAATAAATGTTGTGGTGATTGATTTTTGAAGGTGAAGTGTTGATGATTATTTGAGTTCTATAATTTAGAAATTGTTGTTTTGAAAGTTATGTTTTAGGAGGTATAAGGAGTTATAATAAAGTATTAATTGAGATTTATTTTAAAGACATGTTGGCTATTATTTTTTATAAGGGTTTCTTCTAGAAGGACTTTGGTGGATGTTAAAATTAAGTTGGAGTAATAAGGTGTATTTAAAGTTATATTTTACATTGTGATTTTTATTGAAGTCTTCTAACCCTTTTGTGATTGGAAAGAGAAATTTATGAGAGTGGCAGATTTATGAGAACAACTCCTTGGCATCAAAAAGGTATGGGAAAATTACTTCTTGGTTGATTTGATTGTTTGGATTTATTGAAAATTAATTTTGGAGTGAAAAGAAGTTGATTAGGGTTTCCTTTTTGAAAGTGGTTGAGTTATTGTTTCAAGAATTTCTGATTTGAGAGTTGAGATTAAAACCTTGTTTTATTAGCATTGTTGTTGAGATAATTGGTTGAGTGAAGTGTTTGAATTAATGCTTCAAGGTTTTCTAAAAGTGAGAGTTGTGATTAAAAAATTGTTTGATGAGCATGGTTGTTGAAGTGAGTTGTTATGAAAATAACTTGAACTAGGGTTTGAAAAGATCATGAGTATCATTGTTATGTGAGATTTGTTGTTGAGTATTGTTGGGAATATTTTGAGTTGGATGATACATGCTTGGACTAGGGTTTGGGAGCAAGTGTTTTTTCTTGAAGTGATTGGTTGAGTAGATTTTATTGAGCCTAGTCAAGTGGATATATGAAGTGATTGTTCACGTTCCATAAAATAAACTATTCTATATTCTGAGTTGAGAAAGTGATTGAGTTTTTGAGAATAGAATATATTGAGTCTCTAACAATTCTCTTTATGCTTCTATGATATTGATTTGAGAAATATATTGAGTTTTGAGAATAGAACATATTGAGTCTCTAACAATTCTCTTTATGTTTCTATGAGATTGGGCAAGTTCTGTGTGAGCTTGTTGAGCATATTTGGACAGGTTCTGAGTGGACCTGTTGAGCAGATTTGAGTAGGTTCTGAGTGGACCTATTGAGCATATTTGAGCAGGTTTTATGTGGACCTATTGAGTAGATTTGAGCAGGTTCAGTGTGGATCTATTGAGAATATTTGAGCAAGTTCTAGAGATGACTTGTTTAGGAGTGATTTGATATTTCTTTATGTATATTTCTCAATAGACATGACTTAATTTATTTATAAAGTGAATATTATAGAACCATCTCCATATCCATATTGCGTTTGTGATTAGGATGTGATTATTACTTCTTCATATTGAAGTATATATATATATATATATATATATATATATATATATATATATATATATATATATATATAGATAGATAGATAGATATAAAATCATATGAGATATTACAATTATTTTAATCTTAGGTATCATGAATGGAATGAGTTTAGACTAGTTTTCCAACATGTTAAAATATGAAAAAAAAGTTTGGGCTTATCATGACAATATCCTTAGAAATTGTTTAATATAAATTAGAATATGCATTATAAATTTGTCAATGTAATGGACATATGGTTTATTTTAAGTTTTCATGTTGATTATAAATTAATAGGAACAAAATCATTTGATATTATGAGGTTATAATTTGATGAAAACTACATATGTTTGAGATTATGATATTAAATAGAGATGTTTTCCTATTACAAATTTTTTAATATGTGTCTTTCCTCTGTGAGAGTTTACATCGATGAACATAAATTTTATAGCTTTATATGAATCTATTAAACCTCTTTAATTTTAAATATAAATATCTTATCAAGGTTTGTTAGCATGGTAGAATTGGAATAAGAGGATATAATTATGCTTTAAGTATTTAATTTATACAATTAAGCATTATGTCATGTTAATGAATGATTGGAATTAATTTGGAAAATAAATTATGCCTCTTTTCCTATGTCACTTAATTCACAGTTAAAATAAAGGTATAATCTAAATGTTGATAACAGTGTCAAAAGCACAAATTATATTTACACACTATGATTAACATTTGCATTGATGTGATAGAAGTATATAAGTATATGTACATGTGATATAAAAAAGGTACAAGATTGGGAATTAAAAATACTTTCCAACTTTTTGTAACATTCATAACCACAAGTGAATATATTATATTTACAATATTTCCCTCCTTATTACATCAATGCTCAATCAAAGTTCATGCAAGAAAATTTCTAATTTTTTTAAGCTTTATACATGCAAGAGACTTTGTAAAACATTTTGCAGGTTTCTCCTTTGTGGGATAAAATTGGAGTTGTATGTTATTTTATTGAATATGTTCACATATAAAATAAAAATGAGCCTCAATGTATTTTGTATGCTTATAAAAAAATATAAATAAGCTTTAGAACTCCTTGATTATCACAACATAGGATTATTGGTTTATTTTTTGGAATGCCCATTCTTGAAAATATGTGACATGACCATATCATATTGTAGACAACTCCTCCTACAACATGATATTCAACCTCAATGGAATAATGAGAAACAACATGTTACTTCTTACTTTCCCAAGAAATCATACTAGATTCTAGAAAGAATACATATCCAAAAGTGGATCTCCTATCATCGATGAATTCTACATAGTTCACATCTATAAAACTTGTCAAGAAGAATTGTTCATTCTTCTTGTAGTCAAAACCATACTCATTCATACAATGGATATAATTGAGTACTCACTTTGTTGCTTTTCAATGACATAGCTTTGGTTTTTGCATAAACCATGAAAGATAACTCACAACATAGCTAATATTAGCTCTAGTGTATGCCAAATAAATTAGACTCCTAATCAACTAGTGATAGAGAGTTTTATTCACCACTTGATATGGATTATATCATGATAGTTTTATCCCTACTTTGATTGAATTTTCCATAGAATTACAATATATCATATAATTCTTATTGAGAAATATTATAGAAAAATTTATTTATGACATGAACACATGGTTCTCAGTTTGACACCCCTCTAAACCAAGGCAATAATGAAACAACCTAATATTAGTCATGTTGAAACAATGTTTCAATACTTTCTTGATCTCTTCAATTAAATTTACCAAACTCCCAATGATGGTGGAGTTGTTAACATACACAATGTTAATCCAAACCTCTCTTCCTTTCCTTTTTAAGTAGAGGTTTGGATCATATATACTACAATGGAATCCTAGTAATAAAATATGCTCATCAATATTCACATACCATTCTCTAGGTTCTTACTTCATCCCATAGAGATATTTGATGATCCTATATACCTTATTATATTGTCTAGATATTATTAATCCCTTTGGATACATCATATATATTTCTTCATTAGGATCACTATTGAGAAATGTATTCTTCACATCCATTTGATGTAAATTCCATCCAAAATATAAAACCATCTGAATGATCTTGATATTTATTATTGGTGCAAAAGTTTCATCATAGTCAATTCCTTCCTTATATCTATATACCTTTACAACAATTCCTACTTTGTATTTATTTATTTTACCATCAACTTTGTATTTGGTATTGAATACCCACTTGTATCCAATGGATTTATTTCCAAGTGGAATATTAACAAGTTGCCAAGTCATGTTTTTCATGAATCCATGATATTCAATGTTCATGGCATCCTTCCACTCATTTAATATAATATATTCATGATATATTTAAGGTTTATATGTCTAAACCATAATTCTCATTAGGGTTCTCCTTCAAGTTCTTAGTCTAGAACTAGATGTATCTATATTGTAATCTAAGTTCATATCATGAACTATACTAATATGCCACTTAGGTCTATGAGTGGTACTTAAAGTGGATGGCCCTAGACCATCAACTCCATTAGATCCATTAGGGACATATCCTTTAAATTTATAAAAATAAAAATCTCCTCTATCAAATTTTTATTATTGTAATTAGATAGAAAAATAATAGGTGCTCTATCAATAACGCACGACTTAGAAGAAGAGGTACACTCATTATTTTCATCAACATAACATATGTATTGATAAACAATTTTGTGATGTCAATATTCATGAGATGATATTACTTTGACTCACTATTATATCTAAAGAAAATGCATCACTTAGATTATCCTCCAATTTCATATTCTTTTGCTTTAGAATGTGCATGAATGTAATACATTCAAACACACAAATATGTTACACAAAAGGTTTATTTTCCATCTATGGCTCTTTGCACATGAAACAATTCAATGGAACTGTGGGTGCATGGTTCAACAAGTAAACCATAGTGTAAATAGCTTACCAAAATGCCAGCTCCAAAGTGGCATCATTTACCATGCATATTGCCATCTATTGAAAGTATAATGTTTCCTTTCTTTAACTCTATTTTATTGAGGCATGTAAAATTTTTTAGCTCTTGTTTGATGTCATGTTACTTCAATAAAACAAAAAAATGATTACTAGTGTACTTCTTCTTGATCTAAGTAGTGTAAAAGTGGGATGGCCAACAATCTATTCAAAATATAATATGATTAATGACCAAGAGTCAACATTGTGTGATATATTAGATAGGCCTAAGGGCACATCATTGTACAATGTAATTTAATATTTTATTATGCAATCCCAATAGGCCATGGTTAATATTATTATGGTTAAACCTTATGTTTGCAATTAACCTAAATACCACTTGTTAGATCAAATTAAATTAAAGTTTATGATTTAATTAAGGTTTTTGGTATTTCTAGAAATGCCCGTGTCACTCCTCATTTTATTATCAAAGTGTTGTATAGTATAATTTATGGATAATGATTATTTATTGTGCATATGGGAAACCATCATATCTATCTCTTTTTTTTATTCATTTATACTTTTTATGGGTGGATGGTTTTCTTCTAATTATTTTTATAAAATATTGTGAATTTTGGCATGGTATTAGGGTAGGTATGAAGCTACCTCGCTTGGTAATATAGAATACTTTTTAAAGACTTTTATTCTTCTTCCAAAATAAAGGACAATATTCTCTTAAGTATTTACTCCATGTTTCATTATGTATTTATTTATTTATTTTTATTTGATAATTTTTGCCTTCTCCATATTCTACTTTATTATCACCAAAGTACACTTGTATTTTTTAAATTTATACCTTTTAGTATATGGTTTCAAAGTTGGTACAACATGAGGGCATATTGTAGGAGAAATTCAAATAAAAAAATATTCATTTATACCATGTGCACTTGGTTAAAGGTATCTTTATTCAAGGATGAAGCATCCTCCTGATCATGTCTACTAAGGGCACCTTGATATTTTGAAAAGATAAGTTGGAAGTACTTTCATTCATGGGATTGAATCCATGCATTTTTATTGACTAAAACTAGGGTGAGAAATTTAGAAGAATGTTGGAATGTATTTTGGTTTACATCCTCATAAGGTGGTAAATTGGCTAGGAAAATAGGTCTCAAGGCATTGGATGTAGATGGGACAATATTTGAATCCTTCTACAACCCTTTATATTGATCTTAGATAAATATAGAGCTTTTTCATCTATGGGTATGACATCAAAATTATGATAGGATGCTCCAGGTGATTGGATACCATGATTTTGTTAAAATTATAATGGGTAAGGGATCTCATATTTGAAACCCATTGACCTTTTGGGAATCATATTTTGTATTACATAAAAATGTGCTAGTGTTATTACTAAATGCTTATCATGGATAGTGCACTATCTTTAGGAACCTAGGATCAAATCCATCTAGAATTATTTTGTCGAGGAAAATGGTTCTAGGTCAACATGGAAGCCCTTCAAATATATATTTTTACATATTTAAATTCATTCAACCATTTTAATCAATGCAAGTGGTAGAAACCTGATGAATTAGAGAATTTGATGTGATGAATTATGATTGGAGCATAGTAGCAAATCCAAATTTGTAAGTAATGGATATGGATTTGCGCTTGCAATCCTAAAGTTTGACTACTTAATTTTTAATATTTTGGAGTCCATTACGATAATTTTTGAAGGCCATAAATTTTGAATATAGAAGCATTTTAAGCCCATTTTTTTTTCAAATTTGCATAATTTTTCAAGCTCTATGGCATTAGTCCATAGACCTACTATAGTTTTAGTGGTTATATTGTATAATATGGACCATAAAACCTTATTTACTCATATTTATCAATGAAATTATAGCACATGATCAAATCAAATTATTGGTATGCTATGAATCAATAACTTGTGGTGTATCTTTTAAGAAGATAAAGTAGTGGTTCTTGAGAAAAAGCTCTCAAGCTAGGAGGGATAATCATGTGTGAAAAACCATCCAACTATAAATAGAGATGAATAAAAAAGGAATGTGGAATCATATACACCCCCAAGGACAACTTCCTTCATCCCAATAATCTCTTGCAACAACTAAAAATTAAGATATGGGAAGGGTTTAGTAAATATATTGATAATATATTACTAAGTGGGAATGTAGTCCAAGTTGATCAATCCATCCTAAATAATTTATCGAATGAAGTGCATATAAATATAAATGTGCTTGGTACTTTGATTATTAATAGTATTGCAAGAAATATATATGCTACTTTGGTTGTCACATCAAAGTGAAGTGTTGCACTGATCTTGTGAGAAACCAAGCTCTATAAAAACTATCAATATATTGACTAGCCAATACTATTGTCTAGTATTCTGCCTCTTTTTATGAAAGTACAATAGTTGTATGCTTCATTCACACTAAATAAATAGGTGAAGAACTAAGGTAGAAGACAACCAAAAGTATACTATTGAGTATTGACATAGTCTACCCAATCAAAATTTGTATACCTAGCCAATTGTAAAGGTCCCCTAGAAAAGTGAATCCCAAAATATGAATTCCCTCAAAGATACCATAAAATTCACTTGGTAGCCTACCAATGACTATCATGTGGATCATGTGAAAACTAGGAGATCAAAAAAATTGTAAATGATATGTTAGGATAGGTGTGAGTTAGGTAAATCAAACTACCAACCAACTATTTGTAAATGGTGGCATCAACTCTAGGAGTAGAACATGTGGCACTAAAAACAACACCTAAATGAAAATGGCTAGGAGATGACTTCAGTCAACCATTCCGAATCATTTAAGCAAATCCAATGTGTACTTTTACCTATAAATAAATATCCCTAAATCTAACTATGAAATATGAAACCCAAGGAAAAAGTGCAAAAGTCCAAGATATATCTCAAAAAACTCAAAAAGAGAGTTCTATATAACCTAGAAGCATGAAGTAGAACTACTTGTGATCAATAAATCATCAACATATAAGACAATTATGATGGTGGCTTCTCTATCCCTTAAAGTGTAAATAGTAGGATCACAATGGCATCTCAAAAATTCAAAAGATAGAAGAAAATAATCCATATTATTATAGCAAGCCTTGGGGGCTTGTTTGAGGCCATAAAATGATTTTTGTAATTTGCACACCAATGAAGAATATTGGATAAATCCTAGAGGTTGCTCCATATAAATATCTTCTTGCAAATATCCATGCAAGAAGGCACTCTTCACATCCATCTAGTAAATTGATCAACCCTATGATGTAGAAATAGAGAGTACAAGATGAAACAATCCAACTTGATTATTGGGGAAAATTTATTAGAGTAATAAACCCCCTCAAAATATTAAAAAAACTTTACCATAAGTCAAGCCTTGCACCTATGAATGGATCCATCTACTACATATTTGATGTGATACACCCATTTGCATATCACCTTTTTTATTATTTTTGGAAGAGGAACCAAATTGCAAGTATGATTCTTCATTAAGGAAGAATAATCATAATCCATGGAATCATCCCACTCTCAAATGGCATGGGCCTCATCAAACCTATGTGGATAAAAAAATCTATCTGACAAAGAAGACCCATGCTAAAAGTAGAAGTATACCTTGAATGTGGAATACCTTCAATGGAAGGTGTTGCCTCCTCAACTATAGTCCGAGCCCATCTATGCATGGTGGTAACATGTGCAAGAACCTTTGCAATTATCTCAACAATGTCCTTATCCTCACTATGATCATCATAAAACAAACCAACTTCAAAGAGAAAAGTTGATGAGGATGAAGGAGTAGAAAAAGTGAGATTAGTTGGAGAATAATGCTCATCAAACTAGAAATGAGTTCAAAAAATAACTTCATATGTATCTAGATATGGTAATCTATAAGCCCTCATATCCTCATAATAGCCAAAAAAAATTAGTGGCTTGCTCTTTATATTCAAAGTTGTCCTTTTCTTCTTTAGGAAATGAGCCCATGCTTCACTCACAAAAACTTGGTAATGAGAAACATCAGGCTTGGTCCCTATCCAAGACTCCTTTGGAGTCATATGCTCAAGAGCTCGATGAGGTGTGCAATTTTAAATGTAATTCACACAATGGATTGCTTTGGACCAAAACATGGGAGGTAAATCTCATGAGTGCATCATATAATTTGACATTTCCTTGAGTGTTCTATATTTCCACTCAGATACACCATTCTATTGTGGTGTATGTGGGATAGAGTGTTGATGTATAATAACATGAGTCGCCAAAAAATCTAAAAACTCCCTATTGAAATACTTCCCCTCTTTATTTGTATGAAGATTCTTGATGCAACTAGAATATTTATTCTCAAAAAAATCCTTAAAGACTTTGGATGTGGAAAAAAATTCACTCTTGAACTTAAGAAAATATACCAAAGTTCTCCTTGAGAAATCATCAACAAAGGTGAGTGCATACTTAGCTCCAAAAAAAGGAGTGGGAAAAGCCATCAAGTCATTGTGCACCTGCTTAAGATGGGAAGAATATCCCTTGGAATTACCTTTGGGAAAAGGATCTTGATGTTGTTTTCCAAGTACATAATCCAATGACCATATCATGAGTGATTAAATCCTTCATATATCTATAATTGAGATGGCCAAATATCTCATACCAAATCTTGATTTTTGAATATGCATGAGCCAACAAAAAAGTACCGTAAAGAATCAAAATTCTCAAAGTGATAAAGATGTGATCTATGGTTAACAACTCCTTGTACAAAAATAGTTTGTGGGTCACTCAAATATCTAATCTCAACTCCTTGAGGTGTAAAAAACATAGTTTTTACCCCTTAGAATGATAAATTTGGTACACAAAGAAAAAATTGGTGGAAATTTTGGATTTGAATATTATTAATGCATCCACCATCAACCTGTATGTCACCTTTTTCCTTAGCTTAAATGGAAGAAAAATATCCAACCTCAATGCAAGATGTAGAAGTAGAACACAAGGTGTCAAGTTACTCCCTGGATGAATTCATCTGATGAGTCACTTCCGAATCCAAAATCCAATCCTTAGAAATAACTTTAGATGATTTCCCAAAAGCATTCAAATCCTTGCCCTTATCTTTTGAAGGAGTGAAGGATAAGTTTTATTCCTAAAGGCTTCATCTAAGTATTGTAACTTTTTCCAACACTTGCCATCAGAATGGCCATTTCCTACATAATATGAACAAGTAACATTTGACCTATTTTTGATTTTGGACTACTTAGGTTTATGATTGGAATATTTGGAGGATGACTCTTTTTTATGTGAATATTTAGGCTTTTTATGAAATGAAGGAGAAGAGGAAATATTAGGTTGGTACTTAGACTTGGGTTTTTCCTTACCTTTGGAAGTGGAAGTAGAGGATGCAATAAATGTCTTATGTGAGGAGGTGTAATACTTAGATTTAAGAATTTTAGATTCTTCCCTCAAAATATTGGCACAAAACTTCTGAAAAGTAGTTATTTTGTGATCAAAACCCATTGAATCCATATTGGCAAAAAATGCGGAGGCAAACATATGGAGTGGACCCTTATGTTTTGACAAGATCATGAAAATGCATTCTTCATTCATTTTAGATTTTCCATTACCCTTTAAAAGTGTCAGCAAGGATTGAAACTTAGTGAGAAAATCACCCATAGATGGAAAATCATCTAGATTGAGAGCACTAAGTTCAACATCGTGTAAAACTCTCAAAGTGTTCACTTGCTCAAATAGATTCTCAAGATTCTCCTAAATTTGAAAAGGAGTGTCATAATCATTAAGATAAAACAACATATTGTCACTCACATGCATCCCAATTAATCCCTTACATTCATCCATTTTGCAATCATGAACAAACTTATGATACTCTTTTGTAACTTCACATAGCTCTTATTGCATTAATATTGATAGCACTTTAAATTGAATAAGTTTCATCATGCATAGATTCCATATGTGATAATTATGCGAGTTAAATGGCTCAAAATCCTCTAAACCCATTTCTCAATCACAAGAAATAAAATGCAAGATCCACAAAAATGGTGTTCAAATCAACACCAATACACCCCACCCAAAATATTTTTATTCAATGCTTCCATAAATAAGAGCCCCCCAAAAATAAAATGCCTTTATAATTTAGGCATTACAAAGAGTATATGATCAGATCTAATTTTTACAATCACTAAAATTTTGTAGATCTAAAAAAAAAGAGTAACAACTTCACAAAATAAATATTTTACAAAGTTGTTTTCAAATACACAGAACTGCTAGCAAAATACATTTTTTTTAAATGTATTTTTAGCAAACCTTGTTAGTAACATAAATGTAGAACTAAGTTTGAATTTTGGAAAGAAAACAAAAGTGAAGAAGATAGGTTGGAAATCTTAGAAAACAAGATATGCAACAATAAAATTTAGATATTGTAAAAAACTAGATATTTCATGGATTTTATGAAAGAAAATCCCATATGCAAAAAAAATATATATACAATAGTGGTTGTTGGTGGTTGGAAGTGATCGACAGCGTTCAGGTGAACAAGGTCACCAATGGTTCTACAACTATTAAAATAGCCAACAAAAAAAATCTAAAAAATTTCAAAAAAAGAACCTTTATGATAAATCCTCATGGTTAGATGGGTCAACCAAGATGCAATGAAGGGTTAAAAAAGATATAGAAGCTCTTCAAAAAATAATAGAAGAGAAAAAAATAAATTATCAGCTTCTAGGGCTTAGAAAACTCCAATATCCAACTGCAAAACCTTCAACATGATTCGATTGTACAAAACTCAACAATGAATGTTTTCAGTAGTTCTAAAAGCTCTAATACCATGAAAGGAATTATGAAAAATGAAAAACACAAAACCAAGACACAAGGATCAAGGGGTTGAAGCAACACCACATTAACCAAAATAGAGAGACTAAAAAATAGAAATAAGATAATGGAAGATAACATAAAACTACAATATCATATCATATGTTAGAATTGATTGTGAATACAATGGAGAATAGTTGCTTAAATAAGCAAGGAAGATCCACCAAAGTTGTAGGATCAACAAAGATATAAGCATCAATATCCACCTTAAAAATATGGAGATGCAATATGCTCAATGGATAAAAGATCTCAACTCTTCAAATGTAATAAATAAGTGTAACTACCTAGGAATGCCAAATATCCCCATAATATCTAAATAAGATAAAAATAATTATCCACACATAAAGTGGGTGGGGAAAAATAAACTAAACTAATATAAAAATAAAGTACCTAGGTGAGCATGGCCTAGAGTGTAAACACCTACTCTAAAAAGTATTCAAAGAAAACAATGACCACTTGTAGATATTATATAAAGGATTAAAATCCTACAAAGAATTGTTTGTTGAAGCTACAAAATATTAAAGCTAAGTTCTTTGAGAAAGGTGAACATATTTTAGATGATGAGGGAGATTTAGATGGATTTGTCTCAACTATAGAGACCCATTAGATCATTCATTATGGGGGAGAATATATTATTATCACTAATATCATATCTTCTTGGCCCCTTGGTTTAGAGTATGGAGGATTTTGAATTTATAATTTGAAACATGTCTACGAGCCAACATCATGTGATGTATTAGATAGGCCTAAGGGCACATTATTATATAATGCATTTAATATTTTGTAATAGTTTATTATGTAATTTCAATAGGCCATGGTTAATCTTATAATGGTTAGATATTATTCAATATTTGTAATGAACCAAAATCCTACTTGTTATGTTAGCTTAAGTTAAACATTATAATGTAATTTGAGACTTTGGTATTGTTATAAATACCCCCTCACACTTCTTATTTTTCTTATTGGAGTGTTTTACAATATAATATATTAATAAATATTATTTATGGTGCCTATGGGCACCCATTATATCTATCTTTTTTTTTTTCATTTACACATATTATATAATATTTTAGTGGATGGTTTGCTTTTGTTTTCTTTTGGAAAATATTTTGAAATTGACATAATCTTCTTCACAAGATCTTTGAACTCTTAGAAATAGTTGAAAGTGGCATCCTACATATTTAGAAAATATGCTTATATGCATAATTTCTAATCATCAACAAGTAATTAAAAATATCTACAACCACTAAAATTGGTATGCATGGAAATACCTACATTGATATGTGCAAGGTTGAGTAGACCAATCACTCTATGACTAGTTGAAACAAATGGATCTTGATGTTGAATTTTGGCTAAACAACTCATCTAAAGGTCATGAGGCTTCATAAAATATGGAAGCCCATATACCATGTTATGATGTAGAAGTTACTTCAAATTGACAAAGATTAGATGTCCAAATTGCCTATGTTATAATGAGGCAACTTCATCTACTTTTTCTACCAATGGTTAGTTGACTCATATTACAATCACAAGTTAAAAATCCTTGCCTTTGCAACAACATGAAAAATGATTATTGAGACATTATTTTACTCTAAAAGGAGAGAGTTTTTTTACCTATTAAAAAAAATCAAACATGCAAATTATGGTCAAGCAATTGCATCAAAAATTCAAGTTCTTGTTAGATTTTGGAGCCTTAAACTTAAAGGAAATGTGATCATAAGTATAAAAATAAACATTTAATATTATAACTATGATAAAGTATGATGGATTGGTAAACTTTGCAATGGGCTATCGACTCTAATCAATATGCCCTATTGGTTAAGTTAGATTTTGACAAATCTTATGATAGAATCATATGGGATTTTATTTTTAGTATATTTTCTTGGCTTGGTTTTAGTCCAAAATTTTGTAATCAAATTCATATGCTCTTTGGTGATGCTTCATCTTGTGTTCTAGTTAATGGAGTTCTTTTCCCCTCCTTCCCTCTGCAATGATCTATTATATAGGGTTGCCCCCTTGCTCTTTTTTTTTATGTTTAACTACCAATGCTCTTGGTTATCTTTTTTATAAGGCTCATTCTAATATAATCATTCAGGGTATTAATATTCTTGGGGATAAACATACTCTTAACTCACATTTTGCTTATGATTTCATTCTTTTTCTTTAAAATACCCAACAAGAGGTGGAAACAACTAAAGATACTGTTCAACTATTTTGTGATGTATCTGGATCTCATATCAACGACTCCAAAACTAAAGTCTTAGATATATCTTCCTCTCATTGTGGATGCAAATACTTAACTAAGTGGAAGATCATCCATCATGGTATGATTGTGCATTATTTAGGAATTTCCTTTGGGATTAATATCTCTCCTAAGGATATGTGGAACTAGGTTATGGAAATACTTAAAAAAAAATTAATGCTTGGCCAGCTTGATTTTTTTCCTTAGTAGGAAGAATTCAAGTTACAAATAAAATTATGGTAGCCTCTCATGTTTATTACTCCTCTTGCTAGATGGTCCCCAAGGTAACCTATAACAAATTAACTTAGGCCATTCATAAATTTTTATGGACCAAATGGGATGGATAGGTGGGAATGGCAACCATATATTGGAAACTTTGTACTCAACCTAAGGCTTCAGGAGGTCTAGACATCATTGATCCTCTTACCCAGAGAAAAATTCTAGCTAGAAAATGGGTTGCTAGATCCATTATTGGTGATGAAAATTGGAAAAATCCATTTCATTACAGAATCTCCCTAGCTACTTACAAAGGTAAATGGAAAGAAACCCCTTGGGAGGATAAGGTACTTAATGCACCTTAATTTAAGGTTAAAGGGTCTATTTCAATTACCCAAAACTAGAAATATTGGCAATATGTTTATCATTTACTGACTTGGAAGTTTGAATCCTTAAGATATGGTCTAAGCATTGGTATAAAAAATATTGGGTGGAATAAAATTATCCTCCATAATGATAAACCTTTAGATTTATGCAGTTCTATTCATGGTCTAGCTTTTTTTAATAAAGTAATTAATAAAATTAGAGAAATTTGGGATCTAGGTAGCTACTCAATTCTTACCTAGAACCAAATCTATAATTATTGCTTCCTTCCCTCTAGGTTCAAATATTCTTATGGTTTAGTTGTGGTTTCCATACCTTATGAGGACCATATAAAGTTGGTAAAAACTACCCATAATATATGGAATGATTGGATATGCTTTAATGATCATATAATCTCTTCTATTACTTCTAGTTGGAAATACCAAGATATTTTGTGTCATCCTTATTTAGACTCTAAGATCAATGTCAAGTTGCAAGTTAATTTTACCAATGTCCACTGGTAGTCTCTTACTCCTCAAATTTAGAAAGGTCTTATTGAATCCAAAACTCAATTTCTTGTATGATGTATTTTGCATCAAAAATTTCCAACTTCTAAAATTCTAGCCTTGATTTTACACATTTCCCCTCAATGCAACTTTTGTAATGATTTAGAAACTCTTATTCACCTATTTTGGTTTTATGACATGGCTAAACAGTTTTGGGATATCTTCTACACTTTTATTTTTCCCTCTTTCACTAGATCTTGGAAGCTTTCTTCGCTTGGTTTTTCTCAACTGGATCAGTGCCCCAAAATTTGGGATGTTTGTAGATTCATCCTTCTCAAGCACACTTAGAAGAGCATATGTAAGAAGGTATTTACCATATCTACTCCTCCATGGGATATAGTTTTAGTAGACTTGACATTTGATCTTTTGTTACATGTGAGACACATTCACTCCCAAGTCTATGGGACTTCCAACACATCTCGAGATGTTACTAATAGAGTTTATCAATTTTCTCATATGGTTCAAGATCTTTAGAAGGTCCAACAAGATACTAAGAAGAAGGTAGTTAACAATGATAAGTAGGTTCAAGTTTTTATTACTTCTATTTCTTATTTGAAGACTTTAGAAGATATCATAGAAGACACGCCAATAATTTCTCCAAATAATAGGATCTCCCATAGATGAGTGTTGATATTGGGTGTATTGCAGGAAGATATAACTATAATAATTTTTTTGCTATTAGCTTCTATTCTTATTTATATTTAGTTATGGATGTTTTACTCTTTATCCACCTATTTGTTTTAGTTGGTGGAATTTTAGCTCCATAATATTGTAATGTTTCAATTAATGAATTAATATAATCTAATATTTTTCAAAAAAAAACTATATAAAAAATCAATAATATATATTAAAAGTGATGTAACCAGATCACCTTATCTACAAATTTTAAAACCATATAATGTGTACTATACTACATGGCCTTTGTTTCTCATAATGAGGAATTCAACCATGACAAATTGTGTGTGGGCCTCTTTTAGAACCATATAACACATGTTATCACATGACCTTTGGTTCTTATAATCAAGAATCAATCATTATATTAATAATTTTTGCTTTTGAGGTAATTATTTAGTTTTATTGTATGTGGACCTATTTCTCTTAAAACCATATAACAAATCAATTATATATATCAAAAGTGATGTAACCAGATCACCTTGTCTATGATATATTTAGAAATGTAGTAAATTTATATCAATATTAAAAGTATTCAATCATATAATATGTGTTACCACATGGTCTTTGGTTCTCATAATAGAAAATAAATCATAGGGTGTACGTGAATGTGCTAAAAAATAAATAAAATAAAGTAAAATGATTAATATATTTTTTACTTTTTACAAAATAGAAAAGAAGGAGTTTTGAAAGGGTCCCTAAACTTTTTAACAAACAAATAATATGGACAAATAGATTAAACTTAAAAAGGGCAGATCAAAACCCAATAGAACAAAGAGGAACCAACCTTGAGAAAGAACACTACATGAAGCACAAAAATAACAAAAATGACCCAACATCCCTAAAGCCCCCAAAAAAGTAGAGGACACATAATCGTCGAAAATATCAATAGAATTACATCATCCATAAAAAATTGAAGCACGAAGCTCACCTTAATATTTTTTCCTCGTCTTAAGATTTTCTTCATGGAATAAAAAATATTGCAATCCAAGGAGGGATCATCAGTTTGGCTTGAGGTCTTGCTCTCTTTACTAGGAGGGCATTGCTTATTACCTTCAATTTGAGTCTTTTAGTAGCCTTATTATTGCATCTTGGACACTTGCATCTTGGCTCTAGCCATATTTCAAATAGAGTCTAGCACTCAGATTCTTTAATATCATTTTGACCTCAATTTGGTTTTCTACTCTACTCACTATTATTTCATGGTCAACTGGATGACTCTTAATCTCTAGTTTCAAAGACTCTTGATTGTCATTTACAATATGTAACTTTGTGACATGTTTCCTAAGTTCTTTGTTTGAATGTTCCCACTTTCCTTTAGATCCCACATCCACAATATCTTTATTTTTATTACTTGTGATAGGTCCAAGGAACCCATTTCCCACGATGCTACACTTTTTTCCCTTGGAAGGGGATCCTAGAAGAATTTTGGATTTTGGAATTTTAATCTACTTAAATTGGGAATCTCCCACCAAAAGGTTTAAAGGGTCTATCATAACTGCATTTGGCATGCTATTCTACATAAAAAAGGAAGCTTCTATCATCAAACATTGTGATGTCAAGTTAATCAAGTCAAAGAAATCAATCTTTCCAAGAGAAAAATGTTGGTCCAAGGTTATACTTTCAAATGGATTGCCCACCAAAGGATTGGAAGAGAGGAATAGGGCAAGATGCCAAATTACATACCTAAATAATAGGATCTACCAATGCTTCCAGTTCCTATACCAGTGGGACTCTTTCAACATGGGGTATCTCTATATAAGAATGAACAAATTTGTTTAAGACCAAAAATTTTCCTTTCCTAAGGGTTTGCAAATTTTTTATTTTATTTCTAGGATTGATTCTTAGTTTGACTCACCTAATTGGGTTAGACCATCTTAATGGACTGGACAACCTTATTAGGGTAGTGGATGATCATGTGCTCCATTCTCTTGCAAACAAAGAAGATATATGGTCTATTTTAATATTCCATGGGTTGATTTCTAGTCCCAAAATATGAAATAAGCTTGAATGAGTCTAGAAAATTAGTTGTTATGTCCACCTTCATGCACATCCTGGTGTACACCATTCTAGACTTATACCTTATAGTGGCATCAATTGAAACTAGCCCTACCAATATTTTAGCAATTCTTATCAGGATATCCTTGTGCTAGAATTAGGAAGGGAGACTAGGGAGTCTAATCCAAAGAGGGGTCATGTTAATATTTTACAAACCGAGGTTAAAATTTGTTTCCCATTTCTTGAGAAATATACTCCTTTGTCCATAGAACCATGGACCCCCTTCCAATATGCATAAATAATCTTCCTCCTCATTGATATTTATGAGGAAAAATCCTTTAGAAAGAGATACTAGGTCTATGAAACCCTTAGGAGACAATTTAAGATAAGTCTATTTCCTAATAAAATCAATATTAGGGTAGGTTCCCATGAATTTAGCTACTAGGTTGAAGGCTTCTTCATCCATAGTTAGGTGCATTAGTTCCCATGAAACCCTCAGTGAGGTATCCTTCAAAAGAAGGACAAAAATATTCATAAGGTATTTTAGTTTATGAGCTTTGAAAGAAACCAAAATCGTAAAGAATGGAGGACCTAGGTTAAAGGAAAAAAATTACTGATAGACCTTGAGGAGGATTCACATCTTCAAGAGGTTCCATAGGGTCCACAACACTACTTAAATCCTCATTAAACTCCTCCATCACGTTCAAACCCACTCCTATCTCTTTGCCACTTGCTACCACCATGTCACTCGCCATACTGAGCTCCACCTTCCCACTCATCGGGTTCATAAACCTCCATAGTTGTAGCTCCAAAAACTCTCCACATTAATAGCTCCAAAATCCTTAACTCTCCACAATAATAGCTCTAAAAAAGCTGCATAATTATAACTTCGAAAGGTCTTCATAGTTGTAGCTTCGAAAACCCCATCTCTCCATAGTTATAGCTTTGAAAATCCTAGCCCTCCATAGTTGCAACATACAAAAAACCTATTCCTCATTGGTTGTGGTTGAGGGTCTAGAGGTTTCTTTGGTGTACATCCTAAACCAAATTTTTAAGGGCGAATGGGCAATCGAGTTTGTGTGATATGGCTAGCTAAGGTCTGTGATCCATACCGCAAGTCCATTCAACTTTGGTTCAGATCACAATGACTACTATAAACCCTTTTGTTGGAGTGGTAAGTGTTTTGGCCTCTCTTTAAGATGTCCAAGGTTTAAACCCCATTCAATATGAGGGGACTAATACCCCTCATAAAAAAAATTGTAAATTCATTGAAAAATGATTAATAATATTGATTTCTAAAGTCCCATGGGGACAACACAATGGTTTGGACTTTGGGTCTTCTTTGGGAGGTTGAAGGTTCAAATCACGATGTTGGCGAGTGTGTGAGGGGGTGTGTTTGTGTTGGTTATGTGGCAAATTCCCTATTGATAAGTATAGCTCTTGACTTTACAATGGGATCATGGTTAGAAGGAGACTGCTCAGCCCTATTGATCATAAGGATTTCTCACACTAACCAAATAAAAATAAAAATATTGCCTTCTAAAATATTTGACTTAATTTTTTCAAAGTGAACCACTTTATTTTAAAACCATATAACAAATCAATAATATATATTAAAAGTGATGTAACCACATAACCTTGTCTATGACCTTTAAAGCCATATAACAAATCGATTATATATAGTAAAAATGATGTAAGCATATCACGTTCTCTGTGATATATTTGGAAATGTAATAAATTTATATCAATCTTAAAAATATTTATTAAACATGATTTCAATATTAATTTTAAAATATAATAAGGTGTATGAGTGTGTTTAAATTTATAAATACATTAAAAAAATTTATATGATTGATATATATAAATTTATATATATGAAAAAACATAGTGATTTGGATTTTGGATTATTTTATGGAAAAAACATAGATAAAACCACTATAAAATGATACATGTGTCAAAAAATTTATTTTATTAAAAATTATTTCATGAGAAAAGTTATTTCAAAATAAATTTAATAAAATATATCATTACATCATATATTAAATAAAGGTATATTTAATAAAATTAAATATTAATTATTTACATAAAATACAACAATATAACATATTATTAAATAAATGGTTGAAATAATTTAATGAATAGATAATTTTAATAATTTTAGACTAAAAATATATATTTTATATTTTAAAAAAATATATATTAATTTTTTTTCCCTTTGCCATCTAACATTACAAAAATCACATAACCATTAAATTATTTCAAACATTTATTTAATAATATGTTATATTGTATGTAAATAATTAATATTTATTTTTATTAAATATACCTTTATTTAATATAGGAGGCAATGATGTATTTTATTAAATCTACCTTGAAATAATATTTAATAAAATAAATTAAATGATGCTTAAAAAAAATTATTATGTAGTTAAAAGTAATAATAAAATATAATAATTAAGAATGAATTGTAATAAATAATAATTAAAAAATAATTTAGTGTGGAGTTAGTAGACAGTTTAGTTATTTTTTGCTAAGGGCTTGTCAACTTGAGATCAACAATTTTAATCTTTTCTTGGTTTAGAGTAGAATTTTACTGGTAATGGTTATAGTTTACCAATTCCCCTCTATAACAAAATAATAATAATAATAATAATTTTAATAATTTTATATTTTTATTAATATTAAAATAAAAGATCAATGAAAAAAACTTAGATAATTTTATAATATTTAATATAGATTTCAATCGAAACACATAGTATTTATTCATTATTATTATTTTTTTTTAATTTGATATAAATAAAAAGATAAAAACCTTAATTAATTAAAGAAGTTATATGAGGAAATCATGTTTTCAATGTAATAAATAATTAACGAGATACAATTTTCAATATCCTTTACCAAATTTTATATTAATTATAAAAATTATGTTAAAATATAATCTTGATAACATTAACAAAAAAATTATTTATATATAAAATTTATTAATATTAAAATATTATATTTAATAATTTATGTTGAGATAATATAATGATATGATTTTAAATTTTTATGAAAAAAAATTAAATTCAAACTATTACAAAAGACTAACACCTTTTAAAAAAATTCTTCTTTATCCTAACATTTTTTAATAAAAATTTATTATATTTAATAAAAATTTAGTTGTAACTCATATTTTTTTTTTTTTTAAAAGGGGTAAAAATTTATTAGATCACAGAAACCTTACAATGAGTGAACAAACAACTAGCAAAAATAGCCAACAAAAACCTCAAACAGACATATTCTTAGCAAGTAAATTATGAAGTTGCTGAGAACAGTCTAAAGGGAGGTTATCCCAACCCTTAACAGACCAATTCCCCTGAAACTGAGAAGCCCATTTGGCCAAACAGTCCGCAACCCTATTCCATTCCCGAGGAATGTGAACAAAAGAGATAAAATCCAAATTACAACAGAGTTGAAGAATCTGTCGAACAACCAAAGTCAACCTCCAGTGAACATTATCAAGATGATGAGTCCTTAACAAATTTATAATAATCTGTGAATCAGACTCACAGATTATCCTCCGCCAACCCATAGCCAACCCTTTTTCCAAAGCACAACAGATAGCAACAGCCTCCATATAATTATTAGAGTGTATCCCCTTATAGCATGAAAAAATGAAATAAGCATTCCCAAGCACTATCTCTCCCAACTCCTCCGATACCGACATGCCCGGGATTACCTCGAGAAGACCCATCCGTATTGATCTTGAACACCCCCGGAGGAGGAGGATGCCATCTCCCATCTCTCTGCATTTTTTTTCCATCTCGGTTTCTAGATGGAATAACAGGACGAGGACCATTCTCCACAAATCCCAAATTTTGCATCATCAAAATCTCCGACTGCACCAAAGGAAGACTAATCTGGCATGTGGAAGAGACAGTTTCCTGGATCATACCAATGATTCGCTACCAAAGCTGATGAACAGTAAGCTTGTTATCATGAAAAATTCGTCGATTTCTTTCCAACCAAATCTGCCATAGAATACAAGAAGGACCAATAGTCCAAGCAACCTGGAGAAAGAAATACTTAGCGGGAGGTCTCCCTAAACTCCTCCAGAACTCCAAAAGAGAAGAAGCATGGGCGCAAGGCTGCTTCCACACCTCCCACCAAAGATGCCAAATATCCCGTCCAAAAGAACACTAAAAAAGAAGATGACCTGAAGACTCTTCACTGTTCGCACATAAAAAACAAAAATAAGGTCCTTGAAAACCTCTCTTTTGCACATTATCCCATGTAAGGCATCTATTGTGAGTAGCTAACCATAGATAAAAATTGCATTTAGGCCAAGAGAACTTAGACCACACTTGCTTCCACCAGGGCACCTCATCATCCCCAAAATGTTGTCGATCCAACTCCCTGTATCCTGAAGCCACCGAATAGACCCCTCTAGGATCCAAGCCCCAAGCCAAAACATCATCATCCTGTAAAGAAGAGCAGGCCCTACAAGCCAAAATACGAGTCAACTCCTCTCTTTCCTGAAAAGTACCCCCTACTGGCCAATCTATAGGATCCTTCCAACGAACAACCTCAACCTGCCCAACTCTTTCAACAAATTTGTAGTCCATAACCCGATTCCAACCGGCATCCAAAAAGACTTTGCACAAATTTTGAAGATGAGGATACATGGATAAAATGGCAGGGAACCCATCCCAAGCATCCTGCCAAAAGAGAGCCTTGGAACCCTTATGACAAATCCAGAACAAACCTTGCTTAACAAGATTCGCCCCCTTCTTAAGAGCGTTCCAGATGAAAGATCCCCTGCCAGACAAACTGTATCTGGGAATCTCAGAGCCCTCAACCCCATTCAAATATTTATAGGACAGAATCTTTGCCCACTCATTTTTTATTCTATAAAAAAAACACACTTTGAAAAAGAAAAAGTTAAAAATTAAAAATCTAAAAAGAACAAGGTTTTTTTATTTTTATGAACAACGAAATGAGTAAAGTTTTCATCGAGAAGCTATTACTATAAAACTTTAGCTTTATGTAGTGCTATTTATGGTCTAGCTTTTTTGAAGAATGAAATTAATAAAATTAGAGAAATTTGGGATCTAGGTAGCTACTCAATTCTTACCTAGAACCAAATCTGTAATTGTTGATCCCTTCCCTCTAGGTTCAAAGATTCTTATGGTTTAGTTGTGGCTTCCATCCCTTGTGAGGACCATATAAAGTTGGAAACAACTACCTATAATATATGGAATGATTGGATATGCTTTAATGGTCATAGAATCTTTTCTATTACTTCTAGTTGGAAATACAAAAATATTTTGTGTCATCCTTATTTAGACTCTAAGCTCAATGTCAAGTGACAAGTTAATTTTACCAATGCCCACTAGTAGTCTCTTGCTACTCAAATTTAGAAAGATTTTGTTGAATCCAAATCTCAATTTTTTGGATGACGTATTTTGCATCAAAAGTTTCCAACTTCTAAAATTCTAGCCTTGATTTTACACATTTCCCCTCAATGCAATTTTTGTAATGATTTAGAAACTCTTATTCACTTATTTTGGTTTTGTGACATGGCTAAATAGTTTTGGGATATATTCTACACTTTTATTTTTCCCTCTTTCACTAGATATTGGAAGCTTTTTTTGCTTGGTTTTTCTCAGCTGGATAAGTACCCCAAACTCTAGGATGTTTGTAGACTCATTCTTCTCAAGCACACTTAGAAGTGCATATGTAAGAAGGTATTTATTGGATCTACTCATCCATGGGATATAGTTTTAATAGACTTGACCTTTTAACTTTTGTTACATGTGAGATGCATTCATTCCCAAGTCTATGGGACTTCCAACATATCTCAAGCTATTATTAATAGATCTTATCAGTTTTCTCATATGGTTCAAGATCTTCAGAAGGTCCAACAAGATACTAAGAAGAAGGTAGTTAACAATGATAAGCAGGTTCAAGTTTCGATGACTTCTATTTCTTATTTGAAGACTTTAGAAGATATCATAGAAGACACGCCAATAATTTCTCCAAATAACAAAATATCCCATAGATGAGTGTTGATATTGGGTCTAGCTATAATATTTTTTTTTCTATTAGCTTCTATTCTTATGTATATTTAGTTTTGGATGTTTTACTCTTTATACACCTATTTTTTTTAGTTGGTCGAATGTTAGCTCCATAATATTGTAATAATATTTTTTTTGCTATTAGCTTCTATTCTTATGTATATTTAGTTTTGGATGTTTTACTCTTTATACACCTATTTGTTTTAGTTGGTCGAATGTTAGCTCCATAATATTGTAATGTTTCAATTAATGAATTATATAATCTAATATTTTTCAAAAAAACTATATAATAAATCAATAATATATATTAAAAGTGATGTAACCAAATCACCTTATCTACAAATTTTAAAACCATATAACATGTACTATACTACATGGCCTTTGGTTCTCATAATGAGTAATTCAACCATGCCAAATTGTGTGTGGACCTCTTTTAGAACCATATAACAAATCAAATCACTTTGTTTCTGAATTTTAGACCATATAGCACACGTTATCACATGACCTTTGGTTATTATAATGAAGAATCAATCATTATATTAATAATTTTGATTTTTGAGGTAATTATTTAGTTTTATTGTATGTGGACCTCTTTATTTTAAAACCATATAACAAATCAATTATATATAAAAAAAATGATGTAACCAGATCACCTTGTCTATGATATATTTAGAAATGTAATAAATTTATATCAATCTTAAAAGTATTCAATCATATAATATGTGTTACCACATGGTCTTTGGTTCTCATAATAGAAAATCAATCATAGGGTGTACGTGAATGTGCCAAAAAATAAATAAAATAAAGTTAAATGGTTAATATATTTTTTATTTTTTATAAAATAGAAAATAAGGGGTTTTGAAAGGGTCCCTAAAATTTTTAACAAACAAATAATATGGACAAATAGATTAAACTAAACAAGGGCAACTCACAACCCAATAGAACAAAGACGAACCAACCTTGAGAAAGAACACTACATGAAGCACAAAAATAACAAAAAGGATCCAACATCCCTAAAGCCCCCAAAAAAGCAGAGGACACATAATCATCAAAGATTTCAATAGAATTACATCCTCCAAAAAATTGAAGCACGAAGATCACCTTAAGATTTTTTGCCTCCTCTTAAGCTTTTCTTCATGGAAGAAAAAGGATTGCAATCCAAGGAGGGATCATCAGTTTGGCTTGAGGTCTCGCTCTCTTTTCTAGGAGAGCATTGCTTATTACCTTAAATTTGAGTCTTTTAGCAGTCTTATTATTGCATCTTGGCTCTAGCCATATTTTGAATAGATTCTACCACTCAAACCCTTTAATATCATTTTTGACCTTAATTTGGTTTACTACTCTACTCTCTATTCTTTCATGGTCAACTGGATGACTCTTGATCTCTAGCTTCAAAGTCTCTTGACTTCCATTTGCAATATCTAACTCAGTGGCATGTTTCCTAAGTTCTTTGTTTGAAGGTTTTCCCACTTTCCTTTTAGATCCCACATCCACAATCCCTTTATTTTGATTACTTGTGATAGGTCCAAGGGACCCATTTCCCTTGACACTATAGTTTTTTCCCTTGGAAGGGGATCCTAGAAGAATTTTGGAGACTGGAATTTTAATCTACTTAGAAGGGGAATCTCCCACCAAAATGTTTGGAGGGTCTATCATAACTGCATTTGGCATGTTATTTAGCCTAAAAAAAGAAGATTCTATCATCAAGACTTGTGAAGTCAGGTTAATCAAGTCAAAGAAGTCAATTTTTCCAAGAGAAAAAAGTTGGTTCAAGGCTATACTTTCAAATGGATTTTCCACCAAAGGATTGGAAGAGATAGGAATAGGGGAGGATACCAAATTACATACCTAAATAATAGGATCTACCAATTCTTCCAATTCCTCTACCAGTGGGACTCTTTCAACACGGGGTATGCCTATATAAGAATGAAAAATTAGTTTAAGACCAAAAAATTTCCTTTCTAAAGGGTTTGTAAAAATTTTCTTTTATTCCTAGGATTGATTCTTATTTTGACTCACATAATTGGGTTAGGCCAGCTTAATGGATTGGACAACCTTATTAGGGTAGTGGATGATTATGTGCTCCATTCTCTTGCAAAAAAAGTAGATAGAGGGTCTATTTTCATATTCCATGGGTTGATTTCTAGTCCCAAAATATGAAATAAGCTTGATTGAGTCTATAAGATTAGTTGTTAGGTCCACATTCATGCACATCCTAGTGTACACCATTCTAGATTTATACCTTATGGTGACATCAATTGAAACTAGCTCTCCCAATATTTTAGCAATTATTCTTAGGATATCCTTGTGCTAGAATTAGAAAGGGAGGCTAGGGAGTCTAATCCAAAGAGGAGTCATCTTAATATTTTGCAAAATTAGGTTAAAATTTGTTTTCCATTTCTTGAGAAATAGACTCCTCTGTTCATAAAACCATGGACCCCCTTCCAATATGCATAAATAGTCTTCCTCCTCATTTATATTTATGAGGAAAATTCCTTTAGAAAGAGAGACTAGCTCTATGAAACCCTTAGGAGACAAGTTAAGCTAAGTCTATTTCCTAATCAAATCAATATTAGGGTAGGTTCCCATGAATTTAGCTACTACGTTGAAGGCTCATTCATCCATAGTTAGGTGCATTAGTTCCCATGAAACCCTCAGTGAGCTATCCTTCAAAATAAGGTCAAAAATATTCATAAGGTATTTTAGTTTATGATCTTTGAAAGAAACCAAAATCACAAAGAATGGAGCACCTAGATTAAAGGAAAAAAATACCTGATAGACCTTGAGGAGGATTCACATCTTAAGGAGGTTCTATAAGGTCCACAACACTACTTGAATCCTCATCAAACTCCTCCATCACATTCACACCCACTCTTATTCTTTACCACTTGCTACCACCCCACCTGCCACCATGTCACTCGCCATACCGAACTCCACCTTCCCACTCTTCGATTTCATAAACCTTCATAGTTGTAGCTCCAAAAAATCTCCACAGTCATAGCTCCAAAATCCTTAACTCTCCACAATCATAGATCGAAAAATCTTAGCTCTAAAAAACTTCATAATTATAATTTTGAAAGGTCTTCATAGTTGTAGATTCGAAAACCCCATCTCTTCATAGTTTTAGCTTTGAAAATCCTAGCTCTCCATAGTTGCAACATACAAAAAACCCATTCCTCACTAGTTGTGGTTGAGGGTCTAGAGGTTTCTTTGGTGTCCATCCTAAACCAAATTTTTAAGGGTGAATGGGCACTCGAGTTGGTGTTATATGGCTAGCTAAGGTCTTTGATCCATATCGCAAGTCCATTCAACTTTTGTTCAGATCACAATGGCTATTATAAACCCTTTAGTTGGAATGATAAGGGATTTTGACTCTCTTTAAGATGTCCAAAGTTTAAACCTCATTCAATATGAGGGGACTAAGACCCCTCATAAAAAAACATTTGTAAATTCATTGAAAAATGATTAATAATATTGATTTCTAAAGTCCCATGGGGGACAACACAATGGTTTGGACTTTGTCTCTTCTTTGGTAGGTCAAAGTTTCAAATCATGATGTGGGTGTGTTTGTGTTGGTTGTGTGGTAAATTACCTATTGATAAGTATAGATCTTGACTTTACAATGATATCATGGTTAGGAGGAGATTGCTCAGCCCTATTGATCATAAGGATTTATGAAACTAACCAAATAAAAATAAAAATATTGCTTTCTAAAATATTTGACTTAATTTTTTCAAAGTGAACCACTTTATTTTAAAACCATATAACAAATCAATAATATATATTAAAAGTGATGCAACCACATAACTTTGTCTACGACCTTTAAAGCCATATAAAAAATCGATTATATATAGTAAAAGTGATGTAAGCATATCACGTTCTATGTGATATATTTGGAAATGTAATAAATTTATATCAATCTTAAAAATATTTATAAAACATGATTTCAATATTATTTTTAAAATATAATGAGATGTATGAGTGTGTTTAAATTTGTAAATATATTTAAAAACATTAATATGATTGATATATATATAGTGATTTGGATTTTGGATTCTTTTCTCAAAAAAACCTAGTTTAAACCACTATAAAACGACACATGAGTGAAAATTTTAATTTTATTAAAAATTATTTCATGAGAAAATTTTATTTTATTAAAAATTATTTCAAAATAAATTTAATAAAATATATCATTGCATGCTATATTAAATAAAGGTTTTTTTTTTTTAAGTGAAAAACCTCTTTTAGGGCCACCTTGGTCTAAGAGACCACGAATAGGGGGTTCTACACCGTCAAAGTCACTGGGGTCACACCCAGCCCTGCCCGCACCAACATTATCAATTGGATTTTGGGTACCTAATTCAACTTTTTGGTAGGGTGGAGATTTGAACCTAGGACCTCCCTTGAAGGATTACCCTCTCCTCTCCAACTCACCTACAACACCTAGGTAAAATAAAGGTATATTTAATAAAATTAAATATTAATTATTTACATAAAATACAATAATATAACATATTATTAAATAAATGGTTGATATAAGTTAATGGACAGATAATTCTAATAATTTTAGATTAAAAAAAGATATTTTATATTTTTAGAAAATATATATTAATTTTTTTTTCCCTTTGACATCTTACATTACAAAAATCACATAACCATTAAATTATTTCAACTATTTATTTTATAATATGTTTTATTGTGTGTAAATAATTAATATTATTTTATATTAAATATACCTTTATTTAATATAGGAGGCAATGATGTATTTTATTAAATCAAACTTGAAATAATATTTAATAAATTAAATTAACTGATGCTTAAAAAAACTATTATGTAGTTAAAAGTAATAATAAAATATAATAATTAAGAATGAATTGTAATAAATAATAATTAAAAATTAATTTATTGTGGAGTTCGTGGATAGTTTAGTTATTTTTTGCTAAGGGTTTGTCACCTTGAGATCGACAATTTTAATCTTTTATTGTTTTAGAATAGAATTTTACGGAGACTGGTAGTGGTTATAGTTTACCAATTCCCCTCTGTAACCAAAAAAAATAATAATAATAATTTTAATAATTTTATATTTTTATTAATATTGGCTTTGAACTTCAAGTAAAATAAAAGATCAATCAAAAACTTAGATAATTTTATAATATTTAATATAGATTTCAATCAAAACACATACTATTTACTCATTATTTTTGTTTTATTTTAATTTGATATAAATAAAAAGATAAAAACCTTAATTAATTAAACAAGTTATATTAGGAAATCATGTTTTTAATGTAATAAATAATTAACAAATACAATTTCCATCCTTTGCAAAATTTTATATTAATTATAAAAATTATGTTAAAATATAATCTTGATAGTATTAACAAAAAAATTATTTATGTATAAAATTTATTAATATTAAAATATTATATTTAATAATTTATGTTGTGATAATATAATGATATGATTTTAAATTTTTATAAAGAAAATTTAAATTCAAATTATTTACAAAAGACTAACACCTTTTAAAAAACTCTTCTTTATCCTAACATTTTTATTAAAAATTTATTATAAAATAAATTTTTAATAAAAATTTAGTTGTAACTCATTTTTGATTCTATAAAAAAAACACACTTTGAAAAAGAAAAAGTTCAAAATTAAAAACCTAAAAAGCACAAGTTTTTTTTTTTATGAACAGCAAAATGAGTAAAGTTTTCATCGAGAAGCTATTACTATAACTTTACCTCTTAAACATGTACTATGAACAGCAAAACGAGTAAAGTTTTCGTCGAGAAGCTATTACTATAACTTTAACTCTTAAACATGTACTGAGAAGCTATTACTATAACTTTACCTGTACTGAGAAGCTATTACTATAACTTTACCTCTTAAACATTTACTAAAATAACAAACCTGAAAGAACTTGAAATTAGAACCATTAGACAATCAACGCACTATTGGGTAAATCATTTACTGAATTCAATTATAAATCTCAAGACTTACTGAATTCAAATATAAATCTCAAAACTTAGGAGAACATCCCGCCTCGTAAACAGAGATTGGAACCATTAATTACTCAACGCACTTATAAGTAAATAATTTACTGAATTCAGTTATAAATCTCAAGACTTAGGAGAACAAGCCCCTGCCTCGTAAACAGAGATTGGAACCATTAATTACTCAACGCGCTTATAGGTAAATAATTTACTGAATTCAGTTATAAATCTCAAGACTTAGGAGAACAAGCCCCTGGTTTGCGTAGAACAAGCCCCCGGTTTGCTTATGTGATTTCCGAGGCATGGGTTTACGTCCATACTATAATAGGATGCACTACTTGGTTTAGTGGCATACGGATCATGTTTGTGCTAAAGTTCCAGAGGAGAGGGTGAAGATAGTCAGGGCAATAGCTATGTTCATATAATAGGTAAACTGCATTCTCTTCGCAAAGCGGTGATTGTTTCTAGTTCATCAGTTAGGGACATAATGTGGTAGCAAATTTGGGATTTCGTGTGTTGTGGAGTTCTTTGAATCCATTGTTTTTTATGTGTTTGATAATATCACAAAGGTGGGTAGCATAGCCGTAGAGGATTTGGAAATTGCCCATCGTTTGATCTAAAAGTACAGGAGATAGGCGTGAGGCATATCCTTAGATTTGCGTTCCTATCTAGATCTGTAGAACTGCGGCATGGCCAATGTAAGTCTCTGTAATCTTTGTAATTCATTTTCTACTCCCATTTATTATTTTGTGGTCGGGCAAACCTGGTCTAACCTTTCTCTGGAATTTATGAAATTGAAGAGGTATGTTTTCAGAGTGGATATCAGATGCGAAAAATGCAAGAGAGACGCTTTGAGATGCATTTCGCGTGTGGAAGGTATTCGATCTATATCTCTTGTCTAGTTTCTAGCTACCTGGTTTCATATCTGACAAAGTCTAATCAAATATTGCAGGTATAAATATGGCTAAGGTTAATATAGAGGAGAAGACGATTACCGTGGAGGGCGAAGCGAGTGCCCAGTGCATTGGCAGAGAGCTGAAAAGAAAATTTAAGTACGTTGGCCTAGTTTCCTCCGAACCTTACCCGCCACCACCAAAGCAAGCACCTAAGAAGGATGATGGAGAGAAGCCCAAGCAACAAGATGAGCCTGAGGAGCAGCAGGAGAAGGACGAGGGAGTGCAACAAGCAAACAACAAGGATAACGGAAAGAAGAAATCGGAAGAGACCAATGGAACAAAGAAGAAATCGGAAGAGACCAATGGAACAAAGAAGAAATCAGAAGAGGCCAATGGAGCAAAGAAGAAATCAGAAGAAACCACTAAGGTGAATCCAGGAGAGGAGAAGAACGGGAAGGAGGGTAAAGAGCAGCCCACAGAGAAAGTGAAACCAGAAGAAAAGGAAGACGACACCACCGAGGATAATGAGCAGATCCCAGAGAAGGTGAAATCAGGAGAAAAGAACGGGACGAAGGAAGCCAAGCAACCCAAAGAGAATGGCAAACCAGAAGAAGCGAAGAATAAGCCCAAGGATGCCAAGAAGCCAGAACAGATGAAGAATAAGGCCAAGGATGCCGAGAAGCCGCCTCGGCAGGAGAAACCAGCAGAGAATGTTAACGATGATCAACAAGTTAAATGTTATCCAAGCTATCCGCCGTGTATGGTGCATTATCCATGCCAACCTGTGCGATCTTGTCAATGCTGCGATTGCACAAGAAGATCGGATATGCAGTGGCCAAGATACCACCCGCCGATATCTCCTGCTACTGAAGTTTGGTATGTATGGAACGAGGAACCTTCCAGTTCCTGTACCATCTGTTAGAGAAAGAAAGGATGGAATCATTCTTCGTATAAGAGATCTGGTCTGGTTTGTAAGTCAGTAAGTTTAAGCCTTTTTGTGTGTGTGTGTAATGCCTTCTTATGCCTGGTTACCTACTCTATAATGCTAAATAAACCCTGATTCTAGAAGGCTAATAGTAGAAAATTTAATATTATTCTACCCATCACCGATGGATAAATTCCTAGTGTATGTGTGCATTGTATAGAAGTTTCCTTTTTTGGAAAATTAGAAGCTACCTTTTAATTTCTCAGCCAGCAGAATGTAAGATTTGTATTCCAGTTGGTAGGGAAAACTTTTAATAATTGAAATGGTAGAAAGTGCAAAAGTGTGGAGAGTCATGACTACTCATGGATATGACCTTGGGCAGAGGGATTAAAAAATTCCATATATAACTCTGCAAACATATATTATGATGATGGGCAACTATTGTAGTAATCCACAGATTGTTAAATATTTTAGTTGTTTGAAAATTTTAGTCAATTATTATATTAAAATTTGGGCAAAAACATGCATATTTCTTATTGCTATGAGACGACCAAATTTGTAGTATTTTCCGGTTTTTCGTTTCTTTTGGGGTAAATTTATTCGAGACAGGAGTTATCTTAGCACTCAAATGTGTGATGGCATAAATAGTGAATTCAAAGATATAAGGGTATTTTACACAATATATTTTCTCAATAAATTATATGACGGGTGGAATGGAAACTTGGATAAAGATGGAAGACACCATTGTCCTCTACCTTAATTGAATAATAAACAATTGAGAAGTCTTTACAGATGAGATAAACGATAGAGGAACCCACATGTACCGAATTTCTTGTTTAAATTTTATCTTTGGAAAGTTTAATAGGAAATTAAGAAGGAGGTTTAATATGAAATTAAAAATAAGACATTTAATAATGATACACAGGTTTAGGGTTTGATTATTATTTTTTTTTCTCAATAGATAGCATGGAAGATATGCCTAGAATTTTTTTTATAATGGACTCTCCACAGATGAATGCTAATTTATGGTGTTTTGCAGCAAAATATACCTATAGGCTTTTTGTTGATATTAGCTTCTATTCTTATGTATATTCGGTTATGGATGTTTTACTCTTAATCCATCTCATTTTGTTTATTTACCAAATGAAGAGTGCAACACCAAAATATTAATTATATAATATAATCTAGTTTTTTTTCAAAAAAAGAAAAATATATATCCAAAGAGGAACCAAAATTGAAAGCATTATATGATTTTATTTTATTTTATAACTTTAAACATTTGTGTTAGATAATTGGAAGATCAATTTTATTTTTCAAAATTAAAATATTATCCATTTATGTAGAGGAGTGGAGAACAAGCGGTTAGTTAAAACTTTGCAGTTGAAATCTAGAGGTCCAAAGTTCAAATCTCTCCCCTCACATGGTTAGTTAAAACTTTGCAGTTGAAATCCAGAGGTCCGAAGTTCAAATCTCTCCCCTCACATGCTCCCCATGTATACAAGAAGTTACAAATAAAAAATAAAATAAAATATTTAATTGAATTTTTTTTTTTAACAAGTTCACTCCGGAAGGGTCTTTTGGAAGAAAGTATAAAGTGCAAATCCCTTTGTGATGTATTTGTTCATAAAAATTAATTTTTAAAATAATTAATTTTTATTTAATTTTTTAAAGATTTATTTTATTATTTTTTGAAAGTTTTCTTATAAAATTTAAAAGTATATATTAATTTTTAATTGGTTATTTAATATTGAAATAGTTTATATAAAATTATGGTTACAACATGATGACATGATAGTATCATCATAACATTATATTGTCAAAAAATTTAAGTCATCATTTTTCATGGTATTTTGAACAAGTTATTTTGATAACAAACATAAAAATTAAAATCATGAAATCATGGTAGATATTATGAAACACTCTTGAAATAAAACTTGGTGAAATTCTATATAAAGTTAAATATTTTAAAGAATGAATTAAGAAGGTTTTGAAATTATTGAAATAATTTATAAAATAATATAAAATTTACCTTGAAAATTCAAGAAGGAAACCAAATTCCTCTTTGACATAACATAAGAAATATAAAATAAAATATTGGAAAGAAAAGAGTTAAAAATGTTTTGGAATATTAAATCATAGTATAATTGCACAATAAAATTTTATTACAAATCAATTCAAAAATTTATTATGAATCATACTTATAAAATTAAATTCAATATAAAATAAAATATTTGAAAAAAATCATAAAGGTTTTGATATTATTTTAAAAATTTATTAAATAATATAATATTTATTTTGAAAATTCAAGAAGGAAACCAAATACTTTTCTAACATGTCATAATTTATGAAATGTATAAAATAAAATATTAAAAATAATAAAAAATATTTTAAAATTATTTAAATATTTTATTAAATAATATAAAATTTACCATAATAATTCAATAAAGAACAAAAATACCTTTTTGACCTGTCAGGATTCATGAAAAATAACATAGAACATTAAGATATGGTCTATCAAAGAAAAATTACATTGATCTTTACTTAAAAATTTGGATCACATCATCATAGGTATTTTGACCTATCAGGATTCATGAAAAATAACATAGAACATTAAGATATGGTCTATCAAAGAAAACTTACATTGATCTTTACTTAAAAATTTGGATCACATCATCATAGTGTCTACTAGAAAAAATTTAAAAGATGAAATTATTTTAGCTTTTGAAAGATCAAATATTCTTAAAAGTTAAGATTGAAGGAGGAAAATAAAACATATATGTAATTTAATAAAGTTGTCAAGTTAGATTAGGAGATCATTTCTTTAGAATAGGTTATTATATTTTCAGAAGAAGCCAAATTTTTGAGATATAAAAATATGGTTTTAAGCTAAGTGCATCATAAAATTCTTCAATTTATCATATACCATAAACTTATAAAACATCGCCAAGGGCCTAATTTATCATATACCATAAACTTATAAAACATCCTCAAGGGCTAGGTGGATTGGTAAGGCATTGGGCACTTATCAAGAGGAGACCTAACTTCAAACCTTGGGGGCATGTTCAATCTAGGCAAAGGTAGTAGTCTAACCTAAGTTCGTTGAGTGTGCACTAGCTTGATGATAGTGGTACCAAAATTGAGCCATGGAAGGTCTCTCACTTATGAATAGATCCCTGGTTGGTAAATTAGGGTAGATGGTTACTTCGAACGCCAAGAGACCTTGGTGTTCTATCATTAAAGTGAAATACGAATTTAATTTTTTTTGTTAGATGATCTCTCCTCGAGAGGCTCTATTTTTTGGAGAAGCTTAACGAAGATCAGGGACTTTGTTAAGGGTAAAAGCGGGTGGATCATTGGTGATGGGATAAACGTCAAGTTTTGGGAAGACCATTGGTTGGGGGAAGAGCCATTTTTGGATGACTCAAATCTTACACGTTTCCCAATATATATCTATTGTCAATGTTAGATGTTTGGGGAATTCTCATCCCTATTGGGTGTCCAACCAGAATGATTTGGTCAGTTGGAAGAGACTTTTAGTGGAACTTAATAGGTATGCAATTCGACAATACGATTGCAGATACCATTTGATTTGGAGTGGGGAAGTTGAAGGTGACTTTACTGTGAAATCAGCTTATTCCTTCCTTCTCCCGGAATATGAGGCTCCTTTTCTAGTGAATCTTATTTGGATTAAAATTCTAATCCTAAAGATCAACATTTATTTCTGGCTGGTGGCTCAAAATAAAATACTTTCTTTAGATAATATTTGAAATAGGGGTCACATTATGGTGAACAGATGCTATCTATGCAAATCAAACTGGGAATCCACACAACATCTGCTCCTCAGCTTCCCATTCACATGGTAGGTATTTATGTTTATTTTTAATTGGTTTAACATTTATTGGGTGTTTCCAGGTACATTGATGGACAACATCCTTCAATGGTATTTGTTGTTTGTGTCCTAATGGCTATCTTGGTTGTGGAAAATTATGCTTCCCCATGTGTGGTGGGGGCTGTGGAAAGAATGGAATTCTCATGCTTTTAATGATATTGAGACCGATGCTATCAGGGTGGGTACTAATATCATTAATAAAGCATCAAAGAATGTGTTGGTTGTCTTTATGGGTAAATGGCTAAAGGTTCCTTCCTCCTCCGACAAAGTTGATTTAGAATTTAAATTGGGTTGGAGCCCTCTTCCTCATCCCCCCTGAACCTAATCCTAGAGCAGGAATTAAGTGGGCCCATCCGGCTCCCAATTGGCTGAAACTCAACTTCGATGGGGCCTCAAAGGGTAACCCCAAAAATTTTGGAGTAGGTGGTGTTGTGCAAAACGAGAATGGTGACATCCTCATATAATTTTCTGAATCCCTTGATTCCCAATCTTCATATTTTTTGGATGCTCGTGCAACTTATATGGGGATGAAATTGTTAGCAGATGCTGGCTATCAGAATATGGAATTTGAAGGTGACTCTTTGACCATAATAAAGATGCTCAAAGGGGAGTGTACTCCTAGCTGGAACATTCTCAATATTATTACCGAAGCTAGGATATTGTTGTACACTTTTGAACAGGTGAACATTCGCCATGTGTTTCGTGAGGGAAATGCTCTGGCCGATATGCTGGCCAACCGTGGTGTCCACTGTGTTGCTTTTTCGGTGTGGAAAAATGATGTCCTACATGACGTAGTCTCCCTTGCTAGGAAAGAGGCTCATGATGCTTTGTTTTTGTAAGGAGGAGTCAAAAATCCCTTTGGCTCTCATTGGAAGGGGTATTTGGTCTCGCTTTGCCCTTTGAACAAAGTTTGTTAGAGTTTGTTTTACCTTCAAAGCATTGTGCCTTTCTATGTTCTCTCTTGAATAATTATGGTTATTAGGAATTAAACTCTCTCGGTTATTCCTAATAGGTATAATATTTTGGAGATTGTTATTATGGTTCAGATTTTGGCTGTATGTATAAGGTTGTGGTGACCCTTTCAAAACCCTCTCTTTAAATTAATACAAATAATAATAATAAAAATAATAGTTAGTTAAAATGTGAGAAAATACAAAATATACAAATATGGTTACATTTTATATAATATTTGAGTATATATAATTTTTTTTTTTTTTGAATTATACTTTATTTGAGGATTTAATTCAAATTTATTTATGTTGAGAGATGTTATTATTGTTTTTATTTTTATAAATTAAGAAATAAAAACTTAATATTTAAAATTTTATATTAATTTTGAGTTAAACAATTTTTTTGGAAAAAATAAGTAACAAATGATCTTGTTGAATAAATCTAGGAGAATCCCATTTCAACTTGTAAATAATCTTGTTTGATATAATTTTTTCAAAAAAATACATCTAAATAAAAATTTAAAATATTTATAAACAATTAAATTAAAACTTAAATACAATTTTTTAAAATTTTCTAGCTTTTAATTTTATGTATAATCCCAAAACATCAATCTATATATAAATAATTAAATTAATACAATTATATTATTACATTATAGATTCTAAAAAAATTATAAACAAATAAAAAAATATTATCATGAGTCAAATTTCATATTTATTTAAAATCAAAATCTATGCTCAAATATTGTTTTATATTTACTTGTCAAATGCTATTATAATTTACTTAAAAAAAATTATAATCCCACACTTATACTAGGCACTTACATTGTCCAAAAAAATTAATATAGTTCAAACGATGAACTATATATATATCAAATGTCATAGTAATTTAAAATTAAAATAACATTAAATCAATTAAATTCTTCAATATTTAAAAAAATTAATAGTCTTATATATATAAATATATAATATCTGTACATAATTTACAATAAATCTATATAAATAAATTACTCATCTATTGTAGGTGAGTTGGATAGAAGAGGGCAATCTTCCAAGATAGGTCCCAGGTTTGAATCTTCACACTTTGACGGCGGCCCTGTAAGAGGTTTTTCGCTAAAAAAAAAAAAAAAATTATATAAATAAATTATAATAATAAACATATACAATTAAAACCATATAATCTTATATAATAAATTAATAATAAAAAATATAAATAAATAAAATATTTTTCCTTTACCTAATAATATAAATTTTATATATTATGTTATAATCTTATAACCATATTTTTTTCTCACATGTTTACTTTTCATTTATCAATGATCTATACCATGTCACCCCATTTAAAGAAATAATATTTTTCACTTATTTTCTAGTTATTTTTCTATGTTTGTAAGTTTATCATTATTTAACCAATAATTTTTTTAAATTAAAATTATTAATAAAATTTAATTCTCTGAAAAAATATAACTCATAAATATTAAATAACTATCAACCTATCTCTTAGAATCACTTAACTTTTTCTTTAGACACTAAATAAAATGGAAAGCATTCATGGTGCATGTTTAATTCAATAGAAAACTTGGCACACATTTTTTTTTAAGATTTAATTGGATGAGTCATGAGGGGCACCTTAGAAAAATACATTTAGTCTATCTTAATCCTCTTGTTCTGTTCGTTACCCATTGATTCGAAAGTGTATCTCAACGCAACATAGGAAAAAATACCAAAGTTTAATGTAAACTTTTTGATTACTTTTAAAAACATATTTATTATTTTTTTTTTAAATTGTGTTTTATTTTTCAAAGACTTAAAAGAATTGAAAATTTTGGTCACATTCTATTTAAGATTATAGTTATAATTTTAACAATTTATTAAAATATTTAAATAATAAATATTTTTTTCAATAAATTTACATAGGAATAATATAACTTTTTAAAATTATAATTTTATTTTTCTTTACAAAATAAAACTAAAAACAATAGTTTATTATTTTTATTAGTTTACATAGAAAAAATCTCTTGTGAGGCTAAGGAATCCTTTCTTTCTTTTCTTTCAATATAATCCATGTTGATGGAACACAAGATGGTTGGTTGGTATAAATACAAGTTCCTAACTTATCTTGTGATCTTGGATGAGTTATGGCCCATATTTCAATAGAATAGGACACAATGTATACTTGTTTATACTTTATGTTAGATGAAAAATATAATAAAAATATTGTTGATCATTAAATTAAATAATAGTTTTTTTTGTTATGTACAATCAAACACATACCCACTTTTTTACACACTCATTTACACATTCATTCACGTTGTGTTTTGAATATTGGACCTCCTATAAAAGAGCCAAATTAAATAATAATTCAAATAAATTAAAAAATAAATAAAAGTTTCTTTTTTCTTTTATTTATATATATATATATATATATATATATATATATATATATATATATATATATATATATAGTTTTTAATGAGATCAATTCTAAAAAAATAACAAAACATTACATTTGTTGTTAGATCAATTAAACCATATAAATATTCATTTCCTTTGCTATCAAATATAATATTTTTCAAAATCAAAATGATATGTTTCCACAATTAACTCCTTCATATCATTTTTAATTAATAGATAAAATCTCACCAAGTTAATTACTTTCAAAAAGTTGATTTTTTTAAGATGAAAATTGATACCATGATTGGCTAAATTATTTTTGTACCTAATTTTCTTCTCTAGAGATATGCTCATATTTCTAAGAGATTACCTCTAGCAATAGTTAATGAACATGAACATTAATTTTATTTTTCATCCAATCCCCATATTCATTGTTGTTGATATTGTTAATGATAATTTTTGTATCCCTCTCAACTAAAATATAATTTCATCATTTTCAATTCCAGTTTTGATCCCTATAAGAAGTGTCATTTCCTTTACATAATTGTTACTTGAAGTTCCAAGTGATTTTTAGTGAGGGGATTTTTCCCTTTCTCTATTCAAAAACACCACCTCCACTAGCTTTTCTTGAATTTTTTTGGAATTGCTACCAAAATTATTTTTGATAAACCCAATTTTTTGGATAATTTTATTTGACCATAGATCAAAGAAAATTCTTTGTGTTAACTCAAGTGTTGAATATAACCCATCCATGTATTTTTAAATTTCATAATCAAGAGGTTTGTACCTCTTCTTCCACACTTGAGATTTTTTATGATGAGCAACATGTTTGTAAAAATGTTGCAAGAGAGGCAATAATATAGTTCCAAACTTGGGTATGATTTTAAGATTCATTTTTGAAAAATCTATTATTTATTTCAAGTGGCAATACCATCCTCAATATAATACATACTGCTTTAGCTTTGAAACAATTAATACATTATTTCATCAACTCCTTCGATGTTTATGAAGCTACTCAATATATTCTCATATTTTTGAAGAGTAGCTCAAATGGTAGAAGCAAAGGGACAGTAAAAAAAAAAAATGGTTTGATGTTTTTGTGTGCTTCTCAGGAAAGACATGCTTGAAAGGTCCATAATATCCTCTTTTTTTTTAGACTCTATCCCATAAGAATATTGCTTTGAACTACTAACCAAAAAAAAATTTAAGGCCTTAGGGAGGGTCTCCAATGACCAAATATTCTAAGGGAAATAATTTGGAGCAACCAATTATGTTGCTTTAAATCATATTATCCCAACTTGATCAAGTATCCACCATCTTTGATAGATTTCAAACCAATTCATCCTTCTACATAGAAGTAGAAAAATAGATATTTGAAGCATGTTTTGAAGATCATATACTTTTTGATTGAGTTTTTATCCTTCAACCAGGTCCCTAATAGAAATCCATGATTTGGATTTTTTGCTCACATTAATATAATCTTTGAAAATGAGAAAGACATGCTCAAGATAATGGTTGGTATTTTAAATTAAATATAAGATGATAACTATTTGACCAAGAATCTAACCAAAATTTGTGTAATATCCCTAATTCAATGACCATCTAATATGTTTCTTGATTAATAATTAACTATTTGATATGAAGTCCCATTTTACTGATCCTAGAGGCAGGGTTCTTTTTCAAAATAATGTTATTGCATCAATAGGACCTGTATATTTTTAAAGTAAATATTTTTCGTTAATTATTTCCTTTATTTTTTGAATAATATCCAACTAATTTTTACCCCTAATACCAAACTTATAAGTTTTCAATTCTACAAGCCTATCCTTCTAGTATATTTTCCTTTGTATACCTTATCCCATTCATAAAGAGGAAACCTAATTTTTTCGTCACATCATTAAAAAAAAAAATTCTCTTTGAACAATATCAAATTTAAATTCTATACCTATTGGTAATTTTTATGGTGACATCTTATGTGTGTGTGTATGTGTGGATTTTAATGTAGTCTTTATGAGTTGTAGCCTTCTAACTATTGTTAAGAGCTTACCTTTCCATAAAATCAAACAATATTTCTTTATCTAAAGTTCAGTCCCAAAATACCTTATTTCCTTTATGAGGCAAGGAATGCTCAAACATAGTGATGGAAAATCTTTCAAATTTAAAATGCAAAATGTTCATAGTAATTTGTTGTAAAAATGAGGTGATGTTAAAGACAAAAATTTTAGATTTTTTAGTACTAACCAATGTTTAGAATCCTTCTTACGCCATGAAACTAATTATTTAAAGTCCATGGCATCATTAAATATGTGGTGATCCAAAATAAAAGTATCATAAAAAAATTGGGGATGTGATTCAAAGTGACCATTTGTTTCAACCTAAATGCCTTTGATTTTTTCTTCCAGTTTTTTTTTTATTAAAATATACCTAATGCCTCTACAAGAATAATAAATAGATAATATTATAGTGAGTCACCCTATTGGATTTCATAGGATTACTGAAATTATCCAATAAGGGATCCATTAATTAAAATAGAATGTTTTGGAGTGTTATAACACCATATAATCCATTCATACCAACTATGATCTAAATATTTTTTGAGAATCATATAGTTATCTCCAAAGAATCCTATCACAGGCTTCATGCATATCTAAATTTATAAGCATACCATACTTTCTCATGAAATGAAAATAATGTATATCCTTATGTGTAATTAATATACCATCAATAATTTGTTTACCGTAAAAAAATATACATTATGCCTTTGATATAACACAATCTAGAATTCTATTCAACATGTTTGTCATAATTTTTGAAATGATCATATAAAATATATTACAAAGCTTTATTGGATGAAAATAATCATAATATTTTACGTCCTATTTTTTGGGAACCAATGAGATAAATATGGAATTGATCTTAGTTATTGTAGCCTTCATATTTTAGGCTTTTTCAATCATAGTCAACATATCACTCTTCACTAAATCCTAAAATTCTTGAAATAAATTTATAGAAAAACCTTTAAGCCTAAGTGCCTTACTAGGATGGAAAGACAAAACTACCTCATGTAGCTACTCCATAGAGATATTCTTCATAAACCTTTGATTTTATCCCTATGTGATAATTATCCCTTTGATCTTATTCTTCTTCTAAATCTCTTGACTACTATTTGCAATATCTGACTTAGTGGCCCGTTTCCTAAGTTTTTTATTTCAAGTTTTTCCCACTTTCATTTTTAGAGCCCACATCCATAGTCTCTTTATTTTTATTACTTTTGATAGGTTCAAGGAACTCGTTTCCCTTGATACTACAATTTTTTGCCTTGAAAGGGGATCCTAGAATAATTTTGGAGACTCGAATTTTAATCTACTTAAAATGAGAATCTCTGACCAAAAGGTTCAAAGGGTCTATCATAACTACATTTGGTATGCTATTATTTTTGAACAAGGAAGATTCTATCATCAAGGCTTTTGAAGTCAGGTTAATCGAGTCAAATAAATCAATCTTCCAAAGAGAAAAAAATTGGTCCAAGGCTATACTTTCAAATGGATTTCCCACCAAAGGATTGGAAGAGAGAATAATTGGGAGGGTACCAAATTACATACTTGAATATAAGGATCTACCAATGCTTCCAATTCTTCTACCAGTAGGACTCTTTCAACATGGGGTATCTTTGCATAAGAATGGTCAAAGTTATTTGAGACCAGAGATTTTCCTGTCCTAAGGGTCTATAAAAATTATCTTTTCTGTCTAGGATTGATTCTTAGGTTATATCACTTATTGGGTTAGGCCAGCTTAATGGGTTGGACCACCTTATTAGGGTAGTGGATGGTCACGTGCTCCATTCTCTTTGAAAAAAAGAAGGTAGAGGGTCTATTTCATATTCCATGGGTTGATTTCTAGTCCCAAAATTTGAAATAAGCTTGACTAAGTCTAGGATACTAGTTTTTAGGCCCACATTACTGCATATCTTGGTGTACACTATTCTAAACTTATACCTTATGTTGGCATCAATTGAAAGTAGCTCTACCAATATTTTAGCAATTCTTCTCATGATATCCTTATGCTAGAATTGGGAAAGGGAGGATAGGGAGTCTAATCTAAATAGGGGTCATGTTAATATTTTGTAAACTAAGGTTAAACTTTATTTCCCATTTTTTTAGAAATAAACTCCTCTATACATAGAACCATGGACCCCCTTCCAATATGCATAAAAAATCTTCCTCCTCATTGAGATTTATGAGGAAAAATCCTTTGGGAAGAGTGACCAACTCCATGAAACCCTTAGGATACCATTTAAGGGAAGCCCATTTCTTAATCAAATCAATATTAGGGTAGGTTCCCACAAATTTACCTACTAGGTTGAAGGTTCCTTCATCCATAGTTAGGTACATTAGTTCCCATGAAACCCTCATTGAGTTATCCTTCAAAAGAAGGTCAAAAATATCCATAAGGGGTTTTAGTTTACAAGCTTTAGAAGAAACAAAACTTGCAAAGAATGGAGCACTTAGGTTAAAGAGAAACAAAAGGCTTGATAGACCTTGAGGGAGATTTGCATCTTCAAGAGGTTATGTAGGGTCCACAACACTACTTAAATACTCATCAAACTCCTCCATCCCATTCACATCCACTTCTATCTCTTTAGCACTTGCTAACACCCCACCCGCCACCATGTCACTCACCATATCGAGCTCCACCTTCCCACTCATTAGGTTCATAAACCTCCATAGTTGTAGCTCCAAAAACTCTCCATAGTCATAACTCCAAAAGCCCTAGCTCTCGATAATCGTAGCTCTAAAAACCCTATCTTTAAAAAACTCCACAATTATAACTTTGAAAGGTCTCCATAGTTGTAGCTTTGAAAGCCTCAACTCTCCATAGTTTTAGGTTTGAAAACCCTAGCTCTCCATAGTCGCAACATACAAAAAACCTATTTCTCACTGGTTGTGGTTGAGGTTCTAAGTGTTTCTTTGGTGCCCATCCTAAACCAAATTTTGAAGGGTAAATGGGCAACCAGGTTTGGTGTGATATAGCCATCTAAAGTCTATTATTCATATCACAAGTCTATTCAAATTTGGTTCAAATCACAATGGCTACTATAAACCCTTTTTATGGAGTGGTAAGGGCTTTGGCCTCTCTTTAAGAGGTCCAAGGTTTAAACCCCACTCAATATGAGGAGGCTAAGACTCCTCATAAAAAAATTTATAAATTCATTGAAAAAATATTAATAATATTGATTTCTAAAGTCCCATGGGAACAACACAATGGTTTGGGCTTTGGCTCTTATTTGGGAGGTCGAAGATTCAAACCGTAGTGTGGGTGAGTGTGTAAGGGGATGTGTTTGTGTTGGTTGTGTGTTAAATTCCCTATTAACTTGGTAGTAAATGTTTTTCACCCTAACCAAATAAAAATAAAAATATTGACTTTTAAATTAATGCCTTAGTTTTGTCAAAGTGAACCACTTTCTTTTAAAACCATATATCGAATCAATAATATATATTAAAAGTGATGTAAACACATCACCTTGTTTATGAATTTTAAAGTCATATAACAAATCAATTATATATATTAAGAGTGATGTAAGCATATCACGTTCTATGTGATATATTTAGAAATGTAATAAATTTATATCAATGTTAAAAGTATTTATAAAACATAATTTCAATAGTAAGTTTAAACTATAATGAGGTGTATGAGTGTGTTTAAATTTATAAATATATTTTTAAATTTAATATAATCGATATATTTTTACTTATATAAAATATAGTGATTTGGATATTGGATTCTTTTTAAAAAAAAAAAATCCAAGTTAAAACCACTACAAAATGAGTATATGTATGAGAAGCTTTTTATTTTATTAAAAATTATTTTAAAACTAATTTTAATAAAATATATCATTGCATCCTATATTAAATAAAAGTTTTTTTTTTTTTTTTTTGATGAGGAACTTTTTTTATACAACATATCCGCAATATGTGACGGGGAGATTTGAACCTGGGCCTCTCGATAACTGGAGAGTTTTAACTACCCACTTGCTCTCCAGCTCCTCTACATGAGCGGAAAACATATTTTACAAAATTAAATATTAATTATTTACATAAAATACAACAATATAAATTAATATTAAAATAAATGGTTGAAATAATTTAAAAAGTAAGTGTATTTAATAATGTTAGATAATAAAGAAAAAGATATTTTATATTTTCAAAAAATATATATTAAAATTTTATTCCTTTACCATCTAACATTACTAAAATCACCGAACTATTAAATTATTTCAACCATTTATTTAATGATATGTTAGATTGTTGTGTAAATAATTAATATTTATTTTTATTAAATATACCTTTATTTAATATAGGAGGCAATGATGTATTTTATTAAATTTATCTTGAAATAATATTTAATAAAATAATTTTAAAAATGCATTAAAAAAACTATTATGTAGTTAAAAGCAATAATAAAATATAATAATTAAGAATGAACTCTAATAAATAATAATTAAAAATAATTTAAGGTGGAGTTAGTAGATGGATTATTTTTTGGTAAGGGTTTGTTAACTTGAGATAAGTAATTTCAATCTTTTCTTAGCTTAGAGTAAAATTTTATAGTTAACCAATTCCTATGTATTTAAAAAAAAAAATTAATAATTTTACATTTTCATTAATATTGACGTTGAACCTCAAGTAAAATAAAAGATCAATCTAGGTAGGGGTTATAGTTTGCCAATTCCCATGTATAACAAAAATAAAAATAAAAAATAGTTTTAATAATTTTATATTTTTATTGATATTGATGTTGAACTTTAAATAAAATAAAAGATAAAAAAAAAAACAAAAATAATATTATAATATTTAATATAGTTTTCAATTGAAGCACATATTATTTACGTATTATTTTAAATTTATCTTTTATTTGATATAAATAAAAATATGAAAACCTTAATTACTTAAAAAGTTATTTGAAGAGATCATGTTTTTAATGTAATAAATAACTAATAAATACAATTTCCAATATCCTTTACTAAATTTTATATTAATTATAGAAAATATGGTAAAATATAATCTTGATAACATTAACAATAAAAATATTTATTTTAATTAATAAAATTTATTAATATTAAAATATTATATTTAATAATTTATATTGAGATAATATAATAATATGATTTTAGATTTTATAAAAAAATTAAATTCAAACTATTTACAAAAGACTAACACTTTTAAAAAACCTTCTTTATCCTATTTTTTTAAATAAAAATTTATTATATTTAATAAATATTTGGTTGTAAGGTATTTTTGCTTCTATAAAAAACACACTTTGAAGAAGAAAAAGTTAGAAATTAAAAACCTAAAGGCAAGTTTTTTTTGAACAGCTAAATCAGTAATGTTTTTATTGGGAAGCTGTTACTATAACTTCACCTCGTAAGCATTTACTCCACTCAAAGCGTTATATAGGTAAATCATTTACTGAATTCAATTATAAATCTCAAAACTTAGGAGAACATCCCGCCTCGTAAACATTTGCTCAAAGAAGATTGGAACCATTAAATACTCAACGCGCTAAGGTAAATCATTTACAGAATTCAGTTATAAATCTCAGGACTTAGGAGAACAAGCCCCCGGTTTGCGTAGAACAAATCCCCGGTTTGCTTATGTGATTTCCGAGGCATGGGTTTACGTCCATACTATAATAGGATGCAATTCTTGGTTTGGTAGCATATGGATAAAGTTTGTACTAAAGTTCCAGAGGAGAAGGTAGTCAGGGCAATGTGATCGTATAATAGGTAAACTGCATTTTCTTTGCAAAGGCAGTTCATCAGTTAGGGACATAATGTGGTAGCAAATTTGGGTTTTCATGTGTTGCGGAGTTCTTTGAATCCATTGTTTTTTTATGTGTTTGATAATATCACAAAGGTGGGTAGCATTGCCATAGAGGATTTGGCAATTGCCCATCGTTTGATCTACAAGTACAGGAGATAGGCGTGAGGCATATCCTTAGATTTGTGTTCTATCTAGATCTTTAGAACTGCAGGATGGCCAATGTAAGTCTCTGTAATCTTTGTAATTCAATTTTCTTCCCCCATTTATTATTTTGTGGTCGGCAAACCTGGTCTAACCTTTCTCTGGAATTTATGAAATTGAAGAGGTATGTTTTCAGAGTGGATATCAGATGCGAAAAATGCAAGAGAGACGCTTTGAGATGCATTTCGCGTGTGGAAGGTATTTCGATCTATATCTCTTGTCTAGTTTCTAGCTACCTGACTTCTTATATGACTAAGTCTAATCAAATATTGCAGGTATAAATATGGCTAAGGTTAATATAGAGGAGAAGACGATTACCGTGGAGGGCGAAGCGAGTGCCGAGTGCATTGGCAGAGAGCTGAAAAGGAAATTTAAGTACGTTGGCCTAGTTTCCTCCGAACCTTACCCGCCACCACCAAAGCAAGCACCTAAGAAGGACGATGGAGAGAAGCCCAAGCAACAAGATAAGCCTGAGGAGCAGCAGGAGAAGGACGAGGGAGTGCAACAAGCAAACAACAAGGATAACGGAAAGAAGAAATCGGAAGAGACCAATGGAACAAAGAAGAAATCGGAAGAGACCAATGGAACAAAGAAGAAATCAGAAGAGGCCAATGGAGCAAAGAAGAAATCAGAAGAAACCACTAAGGTGAATCCAGGAGAGGAAAAGAACGGGAAGGAGGGTAAAGAGCAACCCACAGAGAAAGTGAAACCAGAACAAAAGGAAGACGACACCACCGAGGATAATGAGCAGATCCCAGAGAAGGTGAAATCAGCAGAAAAGAACGGGACGAAGGAAGACAAGCAACCCAAAGAGAATGGCAAACCAGAAGAAGCGAAGAATAAGCCCAAGGATGCCAAGAAGCCAGAACAGATGAAGAATAAGGCCAAGGATGCCGTGAAGCCGCCTCAGCAGGAGAAACCAGAAGAGAATGTTAACGATGATCAACAAGCTAAATGTTATCCAAGCTATCCAAGCTATCCACCGTGTATTGTGCATTATCCATGCCAACCTGTGCGATCTTGTCAATGCTGCGATTGCACAAGAATATCGGATATGCAGTGGCCGAGATACCACCCGCCGATATCTCCTGCTACTGAAGTTCGGTATGTATGGAACGAGGAACCTTCCAGTTCCTGTACCATCTGTTAGAGAAAGAAAGGAAGGAATCATTCTTCGTATAAGAGATCTGGTCTGGTTTGTAAGTTTAAGCCTTTTTCTTTCGTGTGTGTAATGCCTTCACTTATGCCAGGCTACCTACTCTATAGTTCTAAATAAACCCTGATTCTAGAAGGCTATCACAGTCTTAGCAGCTAATGGTAGGAAAGTAATGTCATTCTTCCATCACCGATGGATAATTTCGTAGTGTATGTGTGCATTGTAATGAAGCTTTTTTTTTGAAAAATTAGAAGCTACATTTTAATTTATCAGAGTCCTGACCACTCATGGATATGACCTTGGGCAGAGGGATTAAAAAATCCATATATAACTCTTCTGCAAACATATGTTATGATGATGGGCAACTATTGTAGTAATTGACAGATTGTTAAATATTTTATTTTTATATTAAAATTTGGGCAAAAACATGCATATTTCTCATTTGCTATGAGACGACCAAATTTGGAGTTTTTTCCTGTTTTCGTTTCCTTTTGGAGTAAATTGGAGACCAGAGTTATCTTAGCACTCAAATGTCATGAAATTTTAGGTGTGATCGCATACATAGTGAATTCAAGGATATAAGGGTATTTTTAAACTGTATTTTTTCAATAAATTCTACGACGGGCCGAATGGAAACTTGGATAAAGATAGAAGACACCATTGTCCTCTACCTTAAATTGAATAATAAACAATTGAGAAGTCTGTACAGATGAGCTAAAAGATAGAGAAACCAAAATTGAAAGGATTCTATGTTTTTTAATCAAGGGCCTGGCTATTTTATAGCTTTGAACGTTTGTGTCAGATAATTGGAAGATTAACTTTATTTTTCAAAGTTAAAATATTTAATTGTTTATTATTATTATTATTTTTTAAAGTTCACTTTAGAAGGGTCTTTTTGGAAGAAATTGTAAAAGTGCAAATCACTTTGTGATGCATTTGTTCTTAAAAATTAATTTTTAAAGTAATTAATTTTTATTTTATTTTTTAAATATTATTTTAATTATTTTTTGAAATTTTATAGAAAATATTAATTTTTAATTGGTTATTTAAGATTGAAATAGTTTATATAAAATTACGGTTAGAACATGATAGTATCATTATAATATTATATTGTCATAGAAGTTAAGTCATCATTTTCATGGTATTTTGAACAAGTTATTTTGAAAAAAAAAAAACATCAAAAATAAAATAATGATATCATGATACTCTAAAATATTATTATATATTATTGTAAATAATATTATGAATCACACTCATGAAATAAAACTTGATGAAATTTTATATAAAGTAAAATATTATAAAAAAAGAATTAAGAAGATTTTGAAATTATTGATATAATTTATTAAATAATATAAAATTTACTTTGAAAATTCATGAAGGAAATAAAATACCTCTTGACATATCATAATTCATAAGAATTATAAAATAAAATATTAGAAAGAAAAGGGTTAAAACGTTTTAAAATATTAAATTATAAAAATATTATAGTAAATTTAAAATTTATTATGAATCATACTTATAAAATTTGATTTTATATAAAATAAAATATTTGAAAAAAAAGATTTTAATATTATTTTAAAATTTTATTAAATAATATAATATTCATCTTGAAAATTCAAAAAGGAAACCAAATACTTTTCTAACATATCATAATTCATGAAATGTATAAAATAAAATATTAAAAATAATAAAAAATTATTTTAAATTTATTTAAATGGTTTTTAAAATAATATAAAATTGACCATGGAAATTCAAGAAAAAACCAAATACCTTTTTGACATGTCATGATTTATGAGAAATAACATGGAACATTAAGACATGGGTCACATCATCATGAGCTCAAACAATGGTTTTTCTTAATACAGGGTCTACCATAAAATATTTAAAATATGAAAATACTTATTTATCTTTTAAAAATAGAACATTCTTAAAAATTAAGGTTGAAGGAGGAACATAAAACATATAAGCAATTTAATGAATTTGTCAAGTTAGATTAGGAGATCATTCCTTTAGAATGAGTCACCATATTTCCAGAGGAAGCCAAATTATTGAGATATAAAAAGATGGTTTTAAGCTTAGTGCATCATGGAAATTTTCAATTTATCATATACTATAAATTTATAAAATATCCTCGAGGGCTAGATGGATTGGTAAGACCTTGGGCACTTATAAAGAGGAGACCTAGGTTCAAACATTGGGCGCATGTCTAGTATGGGAAAAAGTAGTAATCAAACCTGAGTTCACTATGCACTATCTTGATGACAGCGGTATCAACCGTGAGTCACATCCCGGGTTGTTCAAAAAGAAAATGTAGTTTCCAATTCTTTTGTGTATAAAAAACAAATAAAACAAATATTGTTACATATAGGAATACTTATATAATCCCTCTTCATTTAAAAAAAATCCTTATATAATCTTTATTCACTCTATTTGTACTTACATTTTTTAAAAATAATTATTTGTAATAAGTATTGTGTTTTTGTTTCATAATTGGTGTTAAAAATCATTATATTGTATGCACTATTTTCTATAGGGTTTGATTTGAACATCTAACAATTAAGTCACATTTGATTAAATTATAGATGTTAAGGTTAGTTTGATTATAATTTTTTTAGTTGAACATCTACCAATTAAGTCACATTTGATTAAATCATAGATGTTAAGATTAATTTGATTATAATTTTTTTTCTTTTACTATGTATTATCATACATACACCCACCCCCTCACACACTTACTCATGTTGTGGTTTTAACCTTGGACCTCCCAAATAAGAGCCAAAGCTCAAACTATTGCATTGGCCTCCATGGGATTATAATTGTTTTTAATCCTTTACTATATGTTTAACTTTATGTTATAAACTAAAAAATATACATATGTGCATAGCAATAATATTATTGTCATTATTAATCATGGTTAAGTTAGGATTAAGGGGATTGAACTAAAATAAGGGTTAGGATTTTTGAATCATAGGAGTGGGAGCAAAAAAAGGTTAGGATGGGGTAGGGGAGGCCTAGGGTGGAGTTTTCGAATTGATTTTGGTGTTCTAGTAGGTTTAGAGCCTATTAGAATTGGGGTGGATTTGGATCCTCCTTTTCTTGTTGGTTTCAAAGGGTTTGTTAGTGGTCCATTCTCTTTCTTCTTGGGTGAGAAAAATTCCTTTCTTTTTCAATCGTGAGTGGGTTTCTTGTGAAACCCTTTCAGGATTATCCTCAAGGTGCTCAAAATGTTGGTTTCATTCCTTCCCATTTTTTGAGTCCTATTTTTGATAGTACCATCAAGGGTTAGGATGGTCCTCTATCTTCCAATAGTTGTGTGCATTCATCTTCCCATTGTGGGAGAGTTAAACCTATGGATGCATGCACCATTGAGTCTTAGTTTACTAAGAGTTCTACCGAGGTCAGGAGGTCCTCCTATCTTTCAATAGTGTTGTTCTCATGTTTTAGCATCCTAGGAGAGTAGATCTAGTGTACACGATTTGTGAAGGTCTCTCCAAGATACCCTCCTTTATTCATCTAGTGGAGACCATGTTGTTTTTCCATGTAATCATGATTTAGGTAAGTCCTCCGTAGCAAATTTTTGAGCATGTTCTTCACTTAGGCAAGATTTTTTTAATTTTTAACCTGAGTAAGATGTCATTTGGCTATTTCCTTGCTTAGGCAAGAATTTTCAATTTTTAAGTTCCTTTTATTTTCCAACTATCAGGAAATATGATCCTTCTGCTTCCCCTTTTGTTGATGTTATATTTTTAGTGCATGTTTTCTATTGTGATCCACCTCATGTGGGCCCTTATTTTTTATTTCTTTGTCCTGGTAGTTGATATTCCCTTATTCTATTTTAATTTCAAGATTTATTCCCTTCTATTTTTAGAAGTTTGATCTCTTGGTTATTTCCTTAGGGCCTTCTCCTTACCTTATCCTTTTGTAAAAGGTTCAGGAACCATTTCAAAACCATTTCATAAAACCAATTTTAAGAAAATATTGTTGTCATTATTATAATTATAATGATTTTTTATTAATAATAATATAATAATTATAATATATATTTTTTATTTATTTAGGTTAGTGTGAGAAACCCTTATGACTGATGCTTTAGTCTAGACATAACCATCCCAACCATGACCTCTTATAAGGGTAGAGCTAAGATTTGAGCTTATCAATATTGGCTATACACACACTCACCGCCTCACACACTTGCCCATGTGATAGTTTGAACCTTGGACCTTTGGGAGGTCCAAGGTTCAAACCATGGCATGGACAAGTGTGTGAGGGGTGGGTGTGTGTATGGTTGTGTGTTTGGCCCCTATTGATAAATTAGCTCCTAACCTTATCAGAAGTCATGGTTGAGATGGGAATGCCCAGCCTTGAACATTGATTATAGGATTTTCTCACACTAATCTCAACAAAAGAAAAGATATATATTATTATTATTACTAATAGCTAATTAAATGTGATAAAAATACAAAATATACAAATATCACTATATTTTATATAATATTTGAGTATATATATAAATTTTAGTTTTTGAATTATATTTAATTTGAATCTTTAATTAGAATTTATTTATGTTGAGAGATATTATTTTTTTTATTTTGATAAATTTAAAAATAAAACATTAATATTTAAGATTTAAAAATTTATTTTAATTTTGATTTATGGAATGTTTTTGGGAAAAAAAAACAGGTGATCTTGTTGGATAAGGCTAGTAGAATCCCACTTCAACTTGGAAATAATATTGTCTGATATAATTTTTTCTAAAAAATTACATGTAAATAGAAATTGAAAATATTTATAAAATATATATATATATTAATAAAAGAGGGGTAAAAATTTATTAGATCAAATAAACCTTACAACTGAGAACAAAAACCACCAAAAAATAGCCAACAAAAACCTCATCTAAACATATCATCAGCAAGTAAATTATGAAGATGCTAAGAACAGTCAAAAGGGAGTTGATCCCAACCCTTAACAGAAAAATTCCCTTGAAACTAAGAAGCCCATTTGGCCAAAAAAATTGCAACCCTATTTCATTCCCTAGGAATATGAACAAAAGAGATAAACTTCAAATTACAACAGATTTGAAGAATTTGTCGAACAACCAAGGTCAACCTCCATTGAATATTATCAAGATGGTGAATCTTTAACAAATTGACAATAATATGTGAATCAGACTCACATATTATCCTCTACAAACCCATAGCCAACTCTTTTTCCAAAGCACAACAAATAGCAAGAGTCTACATATAATTATTAGAGTGTATCCCCTTATAGCATGAAAAAATGAAACAAGCATTCCCAGCACTATCTCTCCCAACTCCTCCAATACTAACATGCCCAAGATTACCCCGATAAGACCCATCCGTATTGATCTTGAACACCCCTAGAGGAGGAGGATGTCATCTACCATCTCTCTGCACCTTTTGTCTAACATCTCTTCTACCAGATGAAATAGAAGGACGAGGACCATTCTCCACAAATCCCAAACTCTACATCATCAAAATATTTGACTGCTCCAAAGGAAGACTAATATGGCATTTAGAAGAGACAGTTTCCTGGATCATACCAATGATTCGCTGCCAAATTTGAGGAACAATAAGCTTCTTATCATGAAAAATTCTTTGATTTCTTTCCAACCAAATCTGCCATAGAATGCAAGCAAGGCCAATAGTCCAAGCAACCTGGAGAAAAAAATCCTTAGTAGGAGGTCTCCCTAAACTCCTCCAGAAATCCAAAAGAGAAGAATCATGGGCACAAGGAATACTTCCACACCGTCCACCAAATATGCCAAATATCTCATGCAAAAGAACATTGAAAAAGAAGATGACCTAAAGACTCTTCATTGTTTGCACATAAAAAACAAAAAGGTCCCTGTAAACATCTCTTTTGCAAATTATCCCATAATTATCCTAGGTAGGGCATCTATTGTGAGTAGCTAACCACAGATAAAAATTACATTTAATCCAAGAGACATTTGACCACACCTGCTTCCACCAAGGCACCTCAGCATCTCAAAATGTTATTGATCCAACTCCCCGAAGCCATCAAATAAACCCCTCTAGGATCCAAGCCCCAAATTTAAAAATAAATAACTTAAGATATGCTTCACATTTCTCAAAATGATATGTTTCCACAATTAACTTCATATCATTTTCATTAATAGATAAAATCTTACCTAGTTAATTACATTCTAAAATTTGATTTTTTAAAATGAAAATTGACACCATAATTGGCTAAATTATTTGCTACCTAATTTTCTTCTCTACATATATGCTCACATTTCTAAGAGATTGCCTCTAGCAATAGTTAATGAATGTCAAAATTAATGTTATTTTTCATCCAATATTCATTATTGTTGATATTGTTAATGATAATTTTTGTATCCCTCTCAACTAAAATATAATTTCATCCTTTTTCAATTCCAATTTTGATCCCTATAAGAAGTGTCATTTTCTTTATATAGTTGTTACATGAAGTTCCATGTTATTTTTAGTGAGGTGAATTTTTACTTCCTTGCTTAGAAACACCACCTCCACTAGCTTTTCTTGAATTTTCTTTGGAATTTCTACTAACATTAGTTTTGATAAATCCAATTTTTGGATAGTATTATTTGACCATAGATCAAAGAACATCCTTTTTGTTAACTCAAATTTTGAATATAACCCATCCATGTATTTTTAAATTCCATAATCAAGAGGTTTTTACCTCTTCTTCGACACTAGAGATTTTTTATGATGAGCAACATGTTTGTAAAAATTTTGCAAGAGAGGCAATAATATAGTTCCAAACCTGGGTATGATTTTAAGATTTATTTTTGAATATTCTATTATTTCTTTCAAGTGGAAATACCATCCTCAATAAAATATATAATTTTTTAGCTTTGAAATAATTAATATATTATTTCATCAACTCCTTCAATGTTGATGAAGCTACTCAATATATTCTCATATTTTTGAAGAGCAGCCTCAAATGGTATAAGCAAAGGTACAATAAAAAAATAAATGGTTTGATTTTTTTGTATGCTTCTCATGTAATACATGCTTGAAAGGTCTATAATATCCTTTTTTTTTGTAGATTCTATCCCATAATAATCTTGCTTTGAACTACTAACCAAAGAAAATGTTAAGGCTTTAGAGAGGGCCTCAAATGACCAAATATTCTAAGGGAAATAATTGGGAGCATCCAATTATGTTTCTCTAAATCATCATATTCCAACTTGATCAAGTATCCACAATATTTGATAGATTTCAAACCAACTCATCCTTCTACATAGAAGTAGAAAAATAAATATTTGAAGCATATTTTGAAGCTCATCTACTTTTTGATTGAGTTTTTCTCCTTCAACCAGGTCCCTAATAGAATTCCATGATTTGGAGTTATTGCTCGCATTAATATAACCTTTGAAAATTATCTAGACATGCTTAAGATAATCGTTGCTATTTTGAATTAAATATAAGATGATAATTATTTGACCAAGCATCTAACCAAAATTTGTGTAATCTCCCCCATTGAATGACCACATAATATATGTATCGATTAATCATTAACTATTTGATATGAAGTCCCATTTTACTAATCCTAGAGGTAGGGTTCTTTTTCAAAACAATGTTATTACATTAGTAGAACCTATATATTTTTAAAGTAAATATTTTTTCCTTAATTATTTTCTTTATTTTTTGAATAATCTCCAACTAATTTTTGCCCCTAATACCAAACTCATAAGTTTACAATTCTATAGGCCCATATTTCTAGTATTTTTTCCTTTGTATACCCTATCCCATTCATAAAGAGGAAACTTAATTTTCTCCTCACATCCTTAATAAACTTTGAATTTATCAAATTGAAATTCTATACCTATTGGCAATCTTGAAGGAGACATCTTATGTGTGTGTGTGTGCATTTCAATGTAGTCTTTATGAGTTGTACCTTCTAACTATTGTTAAGATCATAACTTTCCATCCAATCAAACAATATTTCTTTATCCAAAGTTGAGTCCCAAAATCCCTTCTTTCCTTTATGAGGTAAGTAATGCTCAAAAATAGTGATGGAATTTTTTCAAATTTAAAATGCAAAATGTCCATAATAATTTATTGTAAAAAAAATGCAATGTTAATGAAACAAATTCTAGATTTTTGTACTAACCAACATTTAGAATCGTTATCATACCATGAAACTAATGATTTAAACTCCATGGCATCATTGACTAATTGATGATCCAAAAGAAAAGTATCATCAACAAATTGGGGATGGGATTCAGAGGGACCATTTGTTTCAACCTAAATGCCTTTTATTTTTTCTTCCACTTTTTTCTTTGAGTAAAATCTACCTAATGCCTCTACAATAATAATAAATAGATAAGATTATAGTGGGTCATCCTATTAGATTTTATAGGATTACTCAAATTATCCAATATGGGATCCATTAATAAATAGATAATGTTTTGGAGTGTTATAACACCAACTAATCCATTCATACCAACTATGATCTAAATATTTTTTTTAGAATCATATAGTTAACTCCAAAGAATCCTATCATAGGCTTTGTGCATATCTAAATTTATAAGCATACCATACTTTCTCATAAAATGAAAAGAATATATATCCTTTTGTGTAATTAACATACCATCAATAATTTGGTCACCACAAATAAATCTACATTATGCATTTTATATAGCACAATCTAGAATTTTCTTCAACATGTTTGTCATAATTTTTGAATTGATCATATAAAATATATTACAAAGTCTTATTAGATAAAAATTATCAAAATATTTTGCCTCCTCTTTATTGGGAACCAATGAAATAAATATGGAATTGATCTTAATTATTGTAGCCTTCATATGTTAGGATTTTTCAATCGTAGTCAACATATCACTCTTCACTAAATCCTAAAATTCTTGAAATAAAATTATAGCAAAACCATTAAGCCTAAGTGCCTTACTAGGATGGAAAGACAAAACTGCCTCACATAGCTACTCCATGGAGCTCTTCTTGATAATACTTTGATTTTATCCCTATGTGATAATTGATGATATATATTATAAAATCTTACCTTAAGCTTCCTTATATTTCCCAATATCTTAGAAAATATTGTTAAAGTAATTAACTGTTTCCTTCTTGATATATTTTTCTTCCTCAACATTGTTGTCATCCGAGGTCAAAATATTTTTGATGCAATAAAAGTAAAGATGTATTTTTGTTGTAGCATAAAAATTTGATATTTCTATATCCTATTTTTATCCTTCTCTTCCTATATTTTTGGAACCAATGTGACTCCTAATTTTCTAATGCATTATCATAAATTAAAAGTAATTATTATCCTTTCATGTAAGTATGTTGGTGCATTCCATTGATTTATACTATCTCTTATAATATTTTTATCTTAGATTGAATATCCTCCTTATGTTTAAATATGATACAAAAATATTTAGAATTCTAAATCTGCATTTTCCCCATTAGATATTTCATCCTTTGAACAAACTAGTACATTTATAATCCTTTAAAATTTTCTTTATCCCACCATAACATAATCATATCAAGGATATTAGGGTCTTGAAACCACATAAATTAAAATCAAAATGTCCTTGGATGACTATTATTGAGTGCATTACATATCAAGAGAATGGATTTGTGATCTGATTCTACTAACAATAAAATGTGTGAAGATATTGTATACTCTATTTACAACCATATGTTGGATAAAAATTGTCTATCCATTGATTTTGTTATATGACTTTTGCTAATGTCTGTATCAGCCCATGTATATTGAAATCTTGAAGGAATACAATTCCAAAGACCATTTGCATTGATAAATGAAAGCAAAATCCTACTTTGATTTAGACCATATAAGAGTAGCACTCTTATCTTTTGAAGGATATAAAAATATGTTGAAGACCTCCAAAGAATCAATATATCACAATTATAAATCATCATTGTATTTGACAAAAATATTTTGATGTTCATCCAATATATTTTGTGAGGACTAACTATAGTTGAAGCATAAGTATTTATAACCAAAAATTTGATGTTTTTCTCCTTCTTATAATATAGACTAAAGATCAAATCAAATTTCCTTTTACCAACTGTCCATTCCATTTGTTTTTGTCCCATATTGTCATATTACCTCCAAAATATCCTATACTAGATACAACAAAAAATTCCCCCTTATTCAAAATATTTTGAATGCATCCTTCCATTCCTCGTTACTTAATATTATTTCTTTTATTAAAATAGACATGGGAACATAAAAACCTATTACTTCCTTAATAACTCTTTTTTAGGGGTCTTATTCATACCCCTAACATTCTATAATACCATTTTCAGTCACTTTTTTATTAGGTAGGAAAACATGGTATTTTGATAGGATCCATAATATTTTACAATGAGAGACACAATAGAAATAAGAGCAGTAAGGATATCAAGAGGAGAACACCCCAAGGGATAGTGGGATACAACAAAATAGCCATAAATAGGTATAATGAAGAAAATACCTTCAATAAAAATCAAAAGGGAGCACCTTATTGACCAGGGATAAAAAGAGACTAGAATACAAAACTAGAACATACTAAGTCAATAAAGTAGGTAAATCCTTCATCCAAATTTGAAGAGTATTATGATTGACCCCATGGTTTGCCAAAAAATCAATTTTCTTATTTCCTTCTCTAAAGGTATGCCTGAATTCAATACCTTCCAAATTCTCAGTGTGATGGTAATATATTCTATTAAATTTGCAATGGACCAGTTGATGTAATGCTTTCCTTTAGAAATATTAAGGATGGAAATACAGTCACCTTATTTGCATTCAACTTTTCTAGGAGCATGAACCCTTGATAAAGTGCCTAAAATTTAGAAAAAAAACTAGATTGAACATGTAAGAAGTCAACAAAAACCAAAATAATAATCCTTTTGTCATTCTTGATGATTCCTCTAACCTTTATGGTGCTTGGGTTACATTTAAGCACCCCATAAAAGTTTAATTTTATCTAAACTTGAGGTAGGGGCTTCTATTTTACAAGATATCTATGATTGGGTATGGGTAGACTATAAATACCTTATAGATTTAGGATACCTAGTTGGCTTGTAAGATTACTTTTGCTATGGGACCATTTTTCATCTTTGATAGGGATTATGAAAACATTTTTTTCAAGCAATTAATTTTTTTTTTTCACATATAGGGGACCCTTCTTAAAATTCCTAAAGGTTCTATTGTTTCTTTCATTTCAAATATCCCAAATAAAATACGATAGACAAATAGACCAACAAATTCTAAGCAAAAGATTCTAGAAGGGGTAACTCACTACAAACACATATTGAAATTGTTATTAGGCATGACCTAGGTAAAATTAAATTTGATAAGAATAATGTGGATAACTTATAAGGATAAGGGACACTTGAGAAATAAATTATTAGCATTCTATGAGGCAGCTTCATACAGATAACACCTATTCAAAATGGGTAGGCCTCTTTTGTGAAGGTTTTCAATGGTAAGTATTTTGTTTTGGATGGACAACCAAAAGAAGAAATTAAATTTAGGTATGTGGTGTTTGAATTTAATCTTACTTTCTAGAAACCAATCCTCTTCCTCATAAAAATGAAGAAAGTAAGCATATTTAACCATGAAAAGGCCCTTATTATCCACTTTCCAAATAGGGGAATCAACTAACAGGTTAGGATTTAGGAGATGAATTCTAAGAATATTGGATAAATAACTTAGAGCATGAATTTTCCTATGGGATGGATTAACCAGAGATAATGTCTTCCAAGCCCTTTTTCAATCTCTTACCTCAAGAAATTTGACAACTCTAGACCCATAGGATTACACAATAAAGGGCTATAAACAATTTAGAAGATATTCTCTAATCAAAGCCTCATCATGAATCCAACTATCTTCCCAAAATTTAACTTTCCTACCATCACTAATATTCCATATCAATCCTCTTTGAATAATAAACCTGGAATAAAGAAGGTATTTCCAAAAATAAAGCTCTTTGAATTGGCATCAATATCAAGGATATTATCATCTCTACTAAGATATTTAGCTATTAGAATCTCTACCCATCTAGCTTCATTCATTTTAAAAAAATTCCAACCATATTTTGGAATAAGGGCAAAATTCATTTGTTTTATTTTCCTAAGGCCTAATCCATCCTTGCTCTTCTTGGGACAAGCATGCTTCCAATCCACTAGGGGAATTCTATGTTTTTCTTCTATGCTAGTCTAAAGAAAGATATTTTGAATACTGTAGACACATAAATGCGTTCTTTTAAAGAGACTCACCAAAAGGCCTCCTTCCTAGCCCCAAAGTCCACCTTGGGCAGCCTTAAGGTTATTTTGATGGTTTTTACCAACTTTGGGTAACTTTTCCTATAATATGCCTAACCATATCTACCCAAGATGGTCTTAGGACCATGACTATCTCAACCTGATATGGTCTCAGGACCGTCACCACCTTGACTTGAGACAGTCATGAAAGATCAAAAATAAAAATAATAAAAATAGTAGTTGGCAGTTGAAACTGACTATTAGTGTTGCGCATGATCTTGTACCAATTTTAGATGCCTTGCATGAGATAGTTTCAAATTATTTTCATGCAATAAGGTATTCTGAGATATGCATCTATTTTTCCAATATGATCTACCCCTTTACTTTTTCATGCAAATTACCCTAGATTTGGTTGAGAGATCTATAAAATGGCACTCATCCCTCAGTTTTGAAGATCCAAAACCTTGGAATTTGTGCAACAAAGTGCTAAAAAATTTAATCCCCACCTTTTATTCTCAAGCAATGAAGTGCTACAAAAAATCTTCTAGGCTTTCCTACTGATAACATTATGTTATTGAACTACCTTAAAGGATTTGAAGCTACACTTATATCACCCACATAATTCATACCCTCACTCTGGTGACTATTCGAGTTCCTTAAAATCACCTTCCCGCTGTGAAAATCCATCGATAATACCTTCTAGGTCACTTAAAATACCGCTAAATCTTAGAAACAAAGAAAAATAGGTCCAATACAGTGACCATCTCGACCCAAGACTATTCACATATGAAACTATATTGACCTAAGATGGTCTTGGACAGACTATAGGTTCTCTATTTTTCTTTTCAAAATAGCTTAGATTTTCTTATTTAATTGCTCTATAATAGTTTAGATTTTTATTATCACATACATGCACTTGTTTTTTATTTGTTTCATTTATTTTAAAATTAAACACGGGTCCAAATTTGGTGGGCCCTTCATATGCTTTTGATACATTTTATATTTTTTTGTGTGCAGAAAATAGGTATAAGGATAAATAAATACTTTGCATACAATGCTAGCATAGTGGTCCCGGAAAACCCACTCTCTCATGAACTGGGTTGGTACGAATATTATTCTACCACACCGAGAGACTTTATTAATGATGTTGTATATCATTGTATCAATTTGCTAGCATCTCCTAAGAGGAGATTTTGATTGTAACACCTTGAAAGACAATACAAATAAATAAAAGGGGATCCATATTATTTTACATTGTTCTATCATCGTGTATTCATTCATTGCTACTTTGTTTCATTTTGTATGATGCAAATTTATGGTTTTTATATGGTGATCATAGTGGGACCAAGTCCCTTTTTGACTAATGTAGATTTTTTGACTGATTGATTGTCTATATCTATGGTTTAAAAGTACTCAGGTGTAACCATCTCGGGTCAAGATGATCCTTGTTTTACAACCATCTTAGGTTGGTATGGTCTCTGATCAGAGGTTGAATAATAGCATTGTTGATCAAATATTTGCCCAAAATATGAAACATGCATTTGTGCACCCTAGACATGACCAACATTTGAAGGTCGAAGGAAAGAAATATCCTCCATGCCAATATCCAGATAGTGTTGTCTCTCTTACTAATCCTACATCATTTTAAGTCTAGAGTTGCAGGAAAGAAATGGAAATAACAGAAAGAAATGGGAAATATATCCACAATCCAAAATATGTAGTATTAGGGATAGACTAGTATTAGGAATTCCAATCAAGCTTAATAGCATTCCAATTAAGTGAACAATATACTTACAATTCCATGGAGACAACTTCCAGAATTACATTCTAGTACTCACTCCTTAACTAGAAGTGCCCAAATCTAGTTGCAAAATTTGAAATTAGCAGTAGATAATAGAAATGAATATAAAACAAAAATGCTAAAAATAGAAAGAAATCACACATAGAAATTGCTTATAATAATCAGAAGCCAAATCCCTTCTATTTACATAGAAAACTTGAATAGTTTTTTTGCAGAGTGTCTATCATCCTTTTTTACATTGAAAATGTCTAGTGTTTATAGAGGTTTTTGCATTTGTTCATTTAATACACAAAAAATAATTTTTTTACAGATATGGAACCTTCGTGAAGAAATCCCTCAAAATTATTGAAAATATTTCTTTTGATACAATGATTCTATTTTTAAGGAGAAATATCTAGGAAATCAGCACAATTGGGCATCGATGCATGAAAAAGTACAAAGAGTGGTCGATGATTTGGTACATCCATTGCACCTTGGAAATTTGCCCTTGTTCAGAATATCTTGAAACTTGTGAAAATCACCCTGTGATTTTAATCTTATAGTGCTCTTAGCGTGAAATCAGCTATGGTAGTCATTATTTGCCTAATTATTAAATACCCATCACTCATCTAACCTGGGTGCCTTTTCAAAATATTTATTGACACCAAAAAATGAATTCTCCCAAAATAGAGCGATGAGTGAGTGCTTCCTTTGACCTCCATCACTTCCTCCTTATTCACGGATCTTGGTGGAGAGGGCGCCCATGAAGTAGCCATACTTATAATTTTAATTGTAACACCTCTTGCAAATCTCACATTATTGTGCTCAATGTACATCCTCGGACCTTTCCCAATTTAAAATTCTTTGCACTGCAATATCTTCGTTTCGTGGCATGAAATCAACTTGGGGACAACTTGGGTGAAAATAGCTTATCATAATGCTTTTAATAATCTTCGTATTATTTTTCTCTTGGAAGGGGTTATTGAGATCTTATCTTTTTTCCTAGGCTGAAAGCATCTCACATAATATGTTTCTCTTCTTAAAATATACGTTCACCCTTAAAATAGGTGCAAGGCACTATCGCCATTTATTTTAGATGAACGTAACTTTGACTTTTCCAAAGCATACCTTTTAATATTTACCCGAAGCACAGACATAAATATTATTGATGCATTCGTGAGATCACTTTTATGTAGCTTCACCTTCGGGAGGGGCGAATGGGACTTTTACCCCTCACCTAGGGTGAAAGCACTGCCATTTATTCCTTTTATGCATGCCATCGTGGGATCCACAAATTTTATTTTTAGATGCATTCACCCGAAGAGAGGGCAAAAGGTGCTTTCACCCTTCCCTTGAGGTGAATGAAACTTTGACTTGTCAATGCCATCTTGGTACCTTGCTACTTTTCCTTGGTGTTCACCCGAGCTTACTATTATCGAGCCTTCACCCCATAGAGGGGCAAAAGGGAGTTTCACCCCTCACCTGAGGTGAAAGTCCATTTGACTAATCAACACACTTATTTTTTATGACGTTCATCCCAAAGTGGGGTGAATGATGCTTTCACCCCTCCTTTGGGTGAACACATTTATTTTAATTTTCATAATTTTGGGCCATCGTGCATCTTTATTTTTAGTGTGTTTTCACCCTAGGCAGGGTGAAAGGGACTTTCGCCCCTCGCCTGGGGCGAAAGCACCTTTTGCCAACTTGAAATTTTTTCCCTTTTAATTTTACATTCACCCCTAAGTGAGGTGAATGGATTCTTCACCCAGTTTTTAAGGTGAAAGTGATTTTTCTCCTTTCTTTGCTTGGTGATAAGGCTCTTATGTTTTTTACTACTCTTAGTCTTTAGGCACTATTTATTATAGACATATTTGGGTGATTCAACTAATCTCACAAACCAATTTTCCCAACCATTTTACCTTATAACACCCATTATTTTCAAGCAAGAAACACATGAAAAACAAATAAGAAGATCAACACATAAGAATGAACTACAACATATTATAGAAAACCTTGCAACATGGATTTACTATATTTGTCTCTTTTACAATAAAAAACCATTCAACAAAATTTGATCAAAATTTTAATGTGGCATGATGTCAAAACAACCAATATTTTTGTCAGTTCATAGGGTGTCCAGCACGGATGAATGAAATTTATCCTAGGCCTTTATCTATTGGGCTCTTTAGTGGTCCTTCTTATTGATTGCATTGGTTGGTGCTTCTGATTTAGAAATATTTTTTTACGCCTGTTTGACTACTATATTTTCGTTAGCTACTTGTTCTGCTGCAACCTGCTCTTCTTGTTCCTTCAAAATTTCATGGGTGATTTCATACACTATAACTGCCTCAGCCCAAGTGTGTGTGATGAACAAGAAAGGAACACTAAGTGATTCATAAATATATCATACATTCTTAGTATCTTCCAGGCTAAGGCGCTTATAATGTTGGACCAACTCAAATAAGGATAACTTCATGTGGGTGAACTTATTCATGAGAAGAAACACTTGTTCTTCCATGATTGGCTCCTCCCACTTGTCAATTTTTTATGTATCTTCCACAAAATTCTTCCAAGATGCTTCCAACTATTCATTTGATAGTGGCTCACTTGATTTTCCAATAAAATCTAGAAATCCCATATCAGTGAAAACATAAAAATGAATCATCAAAACAGTATGGTGCTGTTCCATTATATTAAGGAGCTTCCTACCTTCTCTTACCAAATCCAACCTTTGTAAGTATCTATGAAGTGTAACCTTGGTGATAGACTAGGCTCGATCTATCTCACTCATGGGGTGAATGCGCATATTCAATTGAGCCAAGGATTGAATTTTCACAGCCATCTCTAGATGAGGCTCCAACATCTCCTCAATACTATATATCACTTGTTGGCTCAATTGAATATGTATCCAAGCCTTATAGAGATACTGCAGAACCTAAACTGCCCTTACCACCAACTTCTCACAACTTTGAACCAACCAAAGGTGAGCCTCAATAACTATTTTCTAAGAGAAGTTTGTAACTTGTGTGGCCTTCTCTGCCAGTTGATTCTAGATAGACTCAAGTTGTGCCTTCAATGTCTATGCATGTTGTTCCATCACATATTTAGCCTTTTGATGAGCCCCTACTTATTGACACCATTTTTCAAACTTTGTTGCCATCTTCTCTTGTTGTGCTCTCCTTGCTACCAAGGCATCTTCAATTTCAGTAATTTTTTTCTTGACGTCATAAAATATTTGCTTATAATACTCGTCATGCAAATAAAATGAACTCATATCAACCTGGATATTCCCTATTTTCTTAGTAGGTTTAATATTTGTTAAGTCCTTCATCATGATCTCATAAGCATAATCGTTCGACATCATTTATGCTCATGTTTTTTGGACCATGGAAATTATCTTAGTAGTGTGAGCCTCCATAGCAACTAGATCGAAGGTGACTTTATTGAGTGGCCTAGCTAGAGCAAGTACTTTTCTCCTATGGCTCTTTAGCCACTATGATGAACTAAGATCAACAAGATTAATCTTTTCTACATCAGGCTTCTTGGGCATCACCTCAATATCAAGCAGTGCCTACATCTCCAAAAATGGTGTAAAAGGGACCAGAACCTGTGCATAGTCTAGCTCAAAGGAAGAAGAGGAAACACAAATGAGATGGGGGACCAAAATAATAGATTGAATGGAATTTCTAGGTTTGGATGCTATTATGCTCACTTGTGGAGGAGCTTACGTACTTACAACCATAGTGTAAATAGTGGCAAGAATGGAAGGTGAGGAACACAAAAATGGGTTTAGACTTGATGAAAATAAACTAAAATAAAGTGAGTTCGAAGAGAGGGAAAGAGAAGGAGCAATAGTGACTTACAAATTAGAGGAATGGAGAAAAATAGAAATGGAATACATACCAAATGGAGGAGCAATGGATGTAGGAAATAAATAAAATTAACTAACAACCACTACTTGCTCCTGAGTGGAAGAAGAAATAAGAGGAGATGTACCTTCAGGTGTGAGCAATCTGTAATCTGGTGATGGAGGTGGCTTCATAATAGGTTCTTCTTATTGATGCTCTGATCGATAAATATCATTAGTATAATATGTCTGATACACCACCTCCATGGCAAAAATATACTTGGTGGTGAAATATGGAAGTAGGAATGGCTTACTTGTGAAGCCATAAATTCTCACAACTACATCTTGAGTTAGCAAAAATATGTCACCCTTCTCAGCTATGACAACCACCTCTTTCATTGCCCATGGTACTCTTTCACTCTTACCATAAATCAAGTCAATTACGAGCCCCAACAATAAGTGATTAAAATTATAAAATGACTCTCATCTTGATAGAGTGGGAGTCCACATATAAATTGGCAAAATTTCATCCTCTTCATCAACTTGTTTGACTACAATAAATGAAAAATGCTTATGTAAATGAAAGAAGAAATACCATACAAGGAAGGATTTATGCCTGAACGATGTCACCTCTACGGTATTTATTTTCTCCAATTGAATATGCATTTTTTGATATATGAAATTGACCCAGTCAAAATAAATAGGGTTTGTACCCTTTCTCATTACTATTGGAGCACAAAACTCCACCTAAGATATACATTGTGCCAACATTGCCTACCACTTGTGAACCGTAGAATCTATAGAAAGGCCAAAAATCCATACCAGCATATAAAATAAATTGGGGCTCTTAAATTTTGATAATGGCTTTGGTATATTTAGCAACTACCCTAGCTACGATTCTTTAATTAGTTACATCTCCATGAACTGGCACATTATTACAATAGACACATATATTTCCTCTTGTTCATTAATGTATAGTTTCTTGAAAATCATGTCAGAGGGAGACATTATCCCATAGGCAAATGCTTACATCACTGCATCGGAGGTGATAGATAAAAATACATCCCCATTCACATTCTGAACCACCCTAGTAGTTGGGTTATAAAACCTGGCAATCAATTTTACCAACTCTAGGTAAGTATGTACAGGCGTACATAAATACCAAAATAACTATGCATAGAATGATATATTCAAGGGGCTCTCTTGCATTAATCCTTGTTAAACTATGAATTCCACATCTTGCAAAATCTTAACAATACCCTTATTGGTAATTATGTAGTCCTCGACCTCGGCCATAGTGTTAGAGTACGGGTCCAAATCCATGTTTTTATTTTTGTAGGCCTTCTTGGATTTTGTCCCGCCTTCTGCCCTCTTCTTCAAATTTTTAGGCTTTGCGGTCTCTTTCACGTCTTTTATTTTCTTACCCATTATGTAATTTTTAGCACTCTTAAATATGCTCTGTAACTTTTGCAACCAAAAGCTTGAAAATGCACCGACATAAAACTTAAAATTTTAATTTTTTAGTTAGTTTGCTTGTGCTCTATTTATAGATGGAGCTCTCAACCACTATAGTAAATGTGTCACTTTGTCTTGGTGAATTTTGGAGGGCGTGCACCTCGTTTAACTCGAATGGCACTATTCTTGATGCTTTAAGAGTAACTAATTGTTATTCGCCACAAAATCATTTTTAAAAAGTGTGCCCTTCTTACCACATCATACCTTTGAAAAACATGCCCTGGATGCTAAACTACTTCAAAAAAATAAATCTACCACCTATAGGCCAATGGGCGTCCTTGCTTTCAATGTTGCGAGATTTCAATTTTTGAGAATGCCAAAATGTCTCCCAACGCAAATTAGGGCGCACATTTTTAATTAAATGCTCTAAAAATACATCTTAATGTCCATGGACACTTTCTAAAATTCACCATGTGCTAGAAGGCAAAATCGTCTTGAGAGGGTGCTCCAAAAAAAATCGTCACATGCCTAAAAATGCAATGGAGGTATGAAAGCACTCTGGTGGCACACTTGATTTCTTCTTCTCTTGCTCCGAAAATGCCTTCAATCTATTTAATTTAATTCCATGGCAAACCATCCTTTTAAAATAATTTTATGTTTTTCTTTTTTGCACCATATTTAGAAAAAGCACCTTCTGAATCCTTTTAACTGGAGCTTTTTTATTTTCTTTATCTTCTTCTTTTTTGTTTTATTTTTGTGCCATATTAAGAAAAGAAAATCAAATTTAAAAAACTTTATTTTTTGCTTTATTTTTCAAAGCTTTTAATAATAGGGCTATGGAAACTCTTGCTTTTCTCTCCCCCTTTTGTTTTTGCTTCACTCAACTTCTAATTTGTTGAAACCTCTTAAATGCAATTGTTTAAAATATCGGAGCATGCCCCCATGCTTTTAGAACATTTTCATCACTTTGCCCTTGTGCGGAGTGGATGAATGGGAGCTTCACCCTCTCATAGGGCAAAAGTGCAGTTGACTATTTTCTCTTTTAACTATCATGGCATGTTTTTTATCATAAACCATGTTTTCTTAGACAAATGACATGGAATATTTTAGCTCAAAATCCAAGGTGAAAAACTTTATAAAAAATTTCCTTTTAAATTGAATGGTGCAGGTGCTACGATTAGCATTTTAAATCTTCATAAAATACTTTTGCCTCAATGAGGGGCAAATGGGAGTTTCACCTCTCATTTGGAGTGAAATCCCTCTTGACCAATTTCATCATGGTGACTTGGTGCTTCCATATAGTCTTACCCTCTCTCTTTTCTTTAAAACGTGTGTTCGTCCCATTAGGAGGTGAATGGATTTTTGCCCCTTCCTCAAGGCAAAAGCATTTTCCATTTACCACACTCCATGATTTTAAAATCGGGTCCCACACATTTATATTTCAAGATTTGATTTCTTAATTGAGGCAATTACTTCTCCACTCTTATACTTTTGCTAGGTGCCCCTGGATGTTTTCCCTAAACATTTTTCTTTTTAACTTGAAGACTTGCAAAGTAAAGCAACTTTTTAACTTTGAAGCTTTCAAACCTACTAAAATTTTTCAATACAACAATTAATTATGCATGAAACTCGTAATATGTCCTCAGGGAAATGTTTTGGGGTGAAAATGATTTTCAAAGAGAGATTATTTTTTCAAAGAAAAGTTTTAAGAAAAACCTGGCCTCTTCTAGTAGATTCCATCTCGTATTTATTTATTTATTTATTTATTTTTTCAATAACATACTTGTAAATAAAATTTGTACATATTCACACACTTGTACTTCTTTATTACATCATCAAAAATAGGCCTTCGGGTGAAGACCATTAACTGGAATCGATAGATACCAACCATCCATTTCTCTAATATGATATGCATTCGTCGAATTTACTATAGAAACTTGAAATGGACCTTCCTAGATTGCATTAAACTTGCAGTGCTTCCCTAGCTTGGCTTTGTTCTTGTTCCACTTGAGGACTAGATCTCCCACCCAAAATTTGTGTTCCATTGTATTTTTGCTAAACCACTTCTATTTTAGTTTAGCATGTTTGGTGAAAGCTTTGTACACTTTCTCTCTCTCCTATTCTAGTTACAGCATTTGATCCAACCTTGCACTCATAGGATCAAATTCATCATCTTCATATTTGAACAACTGCAATGTCTGGAGGATAGGTAGTTCGATATGAGTGGGTAACACTACCTCTTTTATATATACCAGGGAGTAAGGAGAGTATTTTATAGAATTCTTAACTGATATATGATCAGCCCATAAAACTTGATTCAACAATAGATGCCAGCTCCTTTTATTGTTTCTAAGCATCATTTTCAAAATCCAAAGCAAATTTTTGTTCGTGATTCAACTAGACCATTTCCTTGTGGGTAATAATTGAAATAAGTCTTCAAATAAATCCCATACCTACTTACAAATTTGGTGATCTTTTACCCAATAAATGGAGTCATGTTATCTGTTACAATGCTATATGATACACCAAAATGTGTAATTAACCCTTCAAGGAAGGAGACAATTGTAGCCTGGTACACTATCTTAGTCGAAATGGCCTTTGCCCACTTGCTAAAATAATTAGTCACTGTCAAGATATATTTATGCTTGGTGGAGTAATTAGGATCAATAACTCCAAATAAATCCAAGCCCCACTATTGAAATGGGGTTTCTACCTAAATTATATGCAAAGGCAAATATGCTTTCTTATTCTTGACAATATACCACTGATAGTTATCACAACTTTGACTCACCTTATGTGTATATGCGAAAAGAGTAGGAGAAAAAAACCGAGCATGAATGATCTTAAAATCCTAAGGTCTTCTTGCATAATGCCCTCCGAATAAGCCAAAGTGGAACTCCTCCAATATTTTTTATTTTTATATTCTTTCACACATCCAAGGAGTACTCCATCTATATTTTTAGGAAGTAGCCCACTTGGCAACAGGACATACCTAAGTGCCTGGAGTTTGAATATTCGTCACTATGAAGCATCAAGGTGTGATGGACATTTTTCAAATGTGAAGAATTTGACAAGGTCCTCTATCTAGTCATGATTTCTTATTACTTGATTGACAATATTACTCTCGTCGATGAACTCATCCTATACTGGGGGTAGTGATACAAAAGCTGCGCTTTTGGCCAATTCTTGATAGAGTGCCCGACCACGAATAAACTTAGTAGGCCAAATCTCCACATTGTATTCTTGAATATTTGATACCTAGAATGCTCTTTTATCACCTGTTTCTCCTTGAATAATGAAATAATTGACATTTGGATGGATAACGTAGACAATTATCTTACTTTGTAAAACAAAATGATAAAATTTCTTTAGATTTCATGACTGGATATACCTACTTTTCAATGAAGTTATAATTCTCCTAGTGTGGTGCAATTACTTTTATGAAGAAATAAATTGGTTTCTCATCCCCATCATCTTGCTTTTGAGTGATTTTATAAGTATAATCTCTTGTTCTCCTACTGCATAAAGGATGAATTTTTTTGAATAATCCAGATTAATCAGTACTAGCGCTTGGGTGATTCTCTCCTTGATTTCCATGAATGCCTTTCTTCTTACTTCTTTCCACTTGAAGCCTACATTTTTCTTCAAAATTTTAGTCATTGGCTTGACTACCTGAGCGAAATCAGCAATGAATTTTTGAATGAAGTTGATCTGACCAAAGAATGACTACAAATCCTTCTTACTAGTCAATAGGGGTAATTTCAAAAGAGCTTCAGCTCTCGCAGGATCAATCACCAGTTATTCTTGTGAAATAACGTGTCCCAAGAGTTTTCCCTCTTTGAGAGTGAAAATGGATTTCTTCGGGTTAATGGAAATTCCAAATTCTCGATACTTTTTAAAAACTTGCCCGAAATGAGAGATGTGTTCTTCCTTGCGATGTGATAAAACGGTCATTTTGTTAAGGTATATTACAATAGTCTAATTCAATAAATTATCAAAAGTGATGTCCATAGCTCTCTGAAAGGTGGCACCAACATTGGAAATACCAAATTGCATACTCTGATAGGTGAAAGTGCTCCACTTTGTAGTAAATGTCATTTTGTGTTGGTCCTCATCTTCCACCCAGATCTGGTTGTAGCTATAAAATCCATCAAGTAATGCAAATCTCTAAGCTCTGGAGACTACATGTAGAATCTAGTTGATCTATGGCAACGGATAATGATCTTTCAAATATGTTTGGTTCAAATTGTGAAAGTCCACGCACAAGCGAATATATCCATTTTTCTTCTGAACTGGAACCAATTTCACCACCCATTTTGAGTGTTTAATAATATAAATTATTTTTGCCTCCAGCATTTTTAACAACTCTAATTTCATAAGTACTTCAATTTTTGGATTTACAGTCAGATGTTTCTACCGAAAAGGCTTTACCCCTTCTTGTAATTCAATGGTGTGTTGGATCACATTCTTTTCATATCCTTTCATCTCATGATAGCTCCAAGAGATGATGTCTAGGAACTTATAACACAATTTTTAATATCTTCAAGTTCTTCTACCATATAGTATGTTCCAACTTTGATAACCTTTTTAGGTTCTAGCTACATTTCCTTATACTCCTTTGCATACACCTTGATATTATGTTTCTCTATCCTATAATTATGATTGAAAAAACTCTTGAGTAAAATCAATCCCCTTTGAATGTGGTTATTCTTCAACTAAATCATTCCTTCCATCTCCTCTTTGACCAGTATTCTTTCCTCTATGCTTGCAACTTCCTTAATCAAAAAATTTATTATTTGTTCATCATTGTAGAACACTTGCTATTGAAAAAACTCTTGAGTGAAATCAATCCCCTTGGAATGTGGTTATTTATTAGAGAAATGAGGGTATTTATTATTTGTTCATCATTGTAGAAAATTTAGTAGTCTATATATTACCATATTTATTTCGGTATTGTTGAGTGGCTTCCCCCCTTTTCTTCTTAGTCAATGATGGGTATTTAAGGTGCTCTTTGGCCTATTCTTTTACCTCAGTTTGCACTTGTACGGTTGCAGACTGTGAAGTTGATGCCTTCATATGCAACTTCTCTTGAGCTTGTTTGGGAAATAGATCCTTCAACAAGAAAAAATATTGTTATTTATTTGGTGCACCAGGCACTTTTGCTTGTGGTTGTACCTTTTCATTTTGTACCTTTTATTCAATAGGAACTTTCAAAGGCTCCATTTCCACTGGATAAATAGTCACCGACTTCTTCTCAGTCCTCGTAAGAACTAAAACTTACTCCAAGGATGGGACCATAAATTTATGATCAAATTCTATTATCATATTGATTTTTACACCAACATAACTCTTTGCTAGTTTTTGTACATAATTCAAGTGAACCATGCATGTATCTTCACCGTGAGGATCATTACAAGTGGAACACCAATATGCCCGCATTGATGTACTAGCTTCTTCATTTGCCAACACAATTGTATTTATTTCAGGACCTTTACTAGTAGTCAGTTTCTCTCTAGTAATTGGTGGTGTTTGAAACCTTCTTGATTGAAAATCAGCTTCATCTTGCTTCTTTTTAATTGTCATGATTTCATTCAATATTTTCTTATGTATGAATTAATAGATTACATTTCTTGTAGTAATTTTGTGTAGGGATAAGGATTTGAGGGTGAAAGAGGTGTTGTAAAAGGTAGAGGTGTTGGTGAAGCAAGAATCTATAATGAAATAGGTGGTGCTTGTAACATTGGGAATGGAACTAGGGCTAGAAACTATGATACAACTGGTTCAGGTAATTGTGGGATACTTGGAATAGGAGTCGTGGAACTCTAACTAGAGCAATTTGAGGTGGAATAGAGCTCCATGAGGGAACTAGATACATAGGATGCATAGGCTATAAAAATGCACTTGAATACATATGTTGTGGAAGATCAGGAAGAATGGGCATAGTTACCTTCAGATGCAATTTACCTATAGCAATTAGATCCACCTTGGCCTTCTGTGCTTGCATGTAAAATTTGGAAATGTGTTGACATTAGTCTATCGGACTACCATACCAATATCGGTGTTAAATATATTAAGGTAGTAAAACCTAGCTTGCTCATGCATGGGGTGAAGGTCATCAGGGACTATCTGCCAGCTTTGCGTGAATCTAATATTGAAATCTACTATTTCCTCTTATGGATATCTCTGGATATTCATGAATTGGTGCAACAAGAAAAAAGGATCGAATTGCTCATGAACATTCCTGATAAACAATTCTACCAATTGGTCCCATGTAGTAATAGTAGTGGGTGCTAATGATTGGTATCAATACAACAATTTCCCTCTAAGTGGTAACACCAATAATCTTACCATAAAATATTCGTTTGTAATGCCATGGATTTTCTTCAAAGAAGCCACACATTGGATATACTCATAGGCAATATTACAAGTACCATCATAGGTAGGAAAAGCCTTCAATTCTAATTAAGAGGCTAGATTCTATGCTTGTAGATTCAAGGCTCATGAGCTATTCCATTCTAGGAATTGCTTTGGTGTTTGTGGTTGTTGCGGTGGTGGATTTTGAGCCATGTAAACTAGTGTGTGAGGTTGATGAGGAGGGATGCTAGTAGCATTACTAGCTAGACTTGAAGGAACAGAGAATACATCATCTAACTATGAATATGTTGCAGTTGACGTATGAGGGGAAGTGACTAATCTAGGGTGTTCTCCTAATTTTTAGGTGTCAAGTTCAAAGAACTCAATGGGGTTTTCATAATTTTTAGCCTTCAATCTTGTGATAATGAAGTATGACTTTTGTTGACTTCATTTTCAAAGGATTATGGGTATAGATGAGTCACCAGATGTTCTAACCATACAACACAAAGGTAAACATCAAACCTTAATACTTTTAAAATTGGAACTCTTGAATGTCCCACTGGGTGTGATAAAAATTGTTGGTCAAATATCTGCCTAAAATACAAAACGTGTATTTGTGCACCCTAGACATGGACAACATTGAAATGCCATAGGAAATAAATTTCCTCCATGCCAATATCTAGAGAGAGTTTGCTCCTTTACTAATCCTACATCGGTTTAAGTCTAGAGTTGCAGGAAAGAAATGGAAATAATAGAAAGAAATGGGAAATATAACCACAGGACATAAGATGTAGGATTGGGGAAAAACTAGCAACACGAATTCTAATAAAGCATAATAGCAGCATAGAATAGAAAGCAAACACATAATCTACTTACAATTCCATGGAGACAACTTCCAGAATTGCATTCCAGTACTCAATCCTTCACTAGCAATACCCAAATCTAGTTGCAAAATTTGAACTTAGCAACAGATAAAAGACATGAATATAAAATAGAAATTCTCAAATAGAAATAAATCACACATAGAAATTACTTACAAGAATCAAAAGCTAAATCCCTTATATTTACATAGAAAACTTGAATAGTTTTCTGTAGAGTATCTATACTCCTTTTTTACATTGAAAATGTCTAGTATTTATAGAGGTTTTCACCTCTGTTCATTTAATACAAAAAAAAATGTTTACAGATCAAGAACCTTCATGAAGAAATACCTCCTTGAAATTCTTGAAAATATTCCTTCTGAGATAGGAATCCATTTTTTAAGGAGAAATATTTATGAAACTAGCACATTTGAGCATCGATGCTCAAAAAACTACGAAGAGTGGTTAGTGATTTGGTACATCCATTACACCTTGGAAATATACCCTTGTTCAAAATTTCTTGGAACTCATAAAAATTACCCAATGATTTTAATATTGCAGCTCTCTTAGCATGAAATTAGCTATGGTAGTCATTATTTGCCTCAATTATTAATTTCCCATTACTCGTCTGACCTAGGTGCCTTTGAAAAATCTTTGTTGATGCCTACAATTGAATTCACCCAAAATAGAGCGATGAGCGAAAGTGCTTCCTTTGACTTCCATCACTTCCTCCTTATTCATGCCTCCTGGTGGAGAGGACGCCCATGAAGTAGCCATACTTATAATTTTAATTGAAACACCTCTTGCAAATCTTACATTATTGTGCTCAATGTATAGCCCCTGATATTTCCCAATTTAAAATTATTTGCACTACATTATATTCTTGTCATGGCACAAAGTCAACTTGGGGACAACCTGGGTGAAACAACTTATCATAATTTTTTGAATAATCTTCATGTTATTTTGCTCTTAGAAGGGGTGATTGAGAGCTTCTCTTTTTTCCTAGGGTGAAAGTGCCTCACATAAGATTTTTCTCTTCTTAAAATATGCATTCATCCCTAGAAGAGGTGCAAGGAAATTTCACCCTTTACCTTGGGTGAACGTAGATTTGAATTTTCCAAATCCTACCTTTTAATATTCGCTCGAAGCATAGATAGAAATATTATTGACGTATTTGTGAGATCATTTTTATGTAGCTTCACCCCTGGGAGGGGCGAATGGGACTTTTATCCCTCACCTAGGGTGAAAGCACTACCATTTTTTTCCTTTTATGCATGCCAACATGGGGTCCACAGCTTCTATTTTTAGATGCATTCACCCGAAGAGAGGGCGAAAGGTGTTTTTGCCCTTCCCTTGAGGTGAACAAAACTTTGACTTGTCAACACCATCTTGGTGCCTTACTACCTTTCCTTGGTTTTCCTGAGCTTACTATTATCGAGACTTCACCCCAAGGAGAGGCAAAAGGGATTTTTACCCCTAACCTGAGGTGAAAGTCCATTTGACTAATCAATGCACTTATTTTTTATGGCATCCACCCCAAAGTGGGGTGAATTTTGCTTTCGCCCATCCTTTGGGGTGAACACATTTCTTTTAATTGCCATAATTTTTGGCCATTGTGTGCCTTTATTTTTAGTTTGGTTTTTCCCCAAGGAGGGTTGAAAGGGACTTTCACCCCTTGCCTAGGGTGAAAGTTCCTTTTTACAACTTGACATTTTTTTTTCCTTTTAATTTTACATTCACCCCTAAGTGAGGTGAATTTATTCTTTGCCTCGTTTTTAAGTTGAATGTGATTTTGCTCCTCTCTTTTCTTGACGATAAGGATCTTATATTTTTTACTACTCTTAGTATTTAGGCACTATTTGTTGTAGACATCTTTGGGAAATTTCAACTAATCTCATGAACTAATTTCCCCAACTATTTTACCATATAACACTCATTGTTTTAAGCAAGAAACACATGAAAAACAAAGAAGAAGATCAACACATAAGAATGAATTGCAACATATTATAGAAAAACTTGCAACATGGATTTACTATATTTACCACTTTACAATAAAACACCATTCAAAAAAATTTGATAAAAAATTTAATGTGGCATGATGTCAAAACTACCAATAAGCATATCTACATAAAACCATCAAATTAGGCTTTCAATGTTGCCTTTCTATCTTTTTATTTCTAATTTCTAAAAGGAAAAGGTAGAAAATAATCATTTATGGTGTTAGACTATGCGGAGGAGGTGACTCAAATATCCAATGGGATTATCTCTGAGGTGGAGGTTGTGTTGTACAACCACCTCAGTTCTTCCATAGGTCTTCTCGAATTCTCCGGCATTTTTGGACCTCTTGGTTTGTGGTGTCTTTCTTGAGTTTTATGTTCTATTCTCAACTGTCTTGTCCTTTAGTGCACTAGTTTCTTAGTTGTTTTTATTTGTTGTAAAGATTTAGTGGACCCTTTCAAAACCGGGACCCTTTCAAAACCCTCTTCTCTTAATATTACCAAAAAAAAAAATTCATTTATAGCGTACTTGCAAAGCTCTCAAGTTTAAGTTAGTTAGACAACAATTGTCTAAGGTCGAGATGGTCTCTATATGTGATCATATCAAGTCAAGTAGTCCCATAGCTATAACCATCTCAGTGAGATATGGTATATGTCTACAATTTTTTGTCCTACTTGTGTTGTTTCCTTCTAAAAGCTTTATCATTATCTAGGAAATATTACATTTTAGGATTAAAATTTGCATTAGTGAAATATCATCAATTGCTTTTTTAATTTTATTTTTACAAAATTAAAAGGAACCTACACACATATTCATGAGGTATCAAAAAAATCGGTTAGTTGGATTTCATCACCAACAACCGATAATCAATCATGTGATATGGGCATTCATCTCCCACTACAGATTGGCCCCCTATACACCTTAGTAGCCCCCATGAGTGTATTTTTTAACTTCTTCATAAAAAGTACCCTACTTTTGGGTGCATCCTAAATTAGGTCAGTATTATATGCCCTTTAAACATGGGAATTAATAATTTGTGGAGCATAACTATCATTATTGTCTAATAACACCCGAGTGTGAAGCAAAAGCTCAACTAGGCAAGTAGTAGGACTCAGACAGTATGGCCTCTTTTGAGAGGTAATTTTGGTTCCCCTAGGATACACCCATTGTCAATCCTCCACCTAGGAAGCCCTATAAGCTATTCAAATTTTAATCTTCATCATAGACATGGGGTCGAACACACCTTTTAGATTCCTTTTCACAATTTACCGTTCATAGTTCTAGTATTAGATTCATAAAAACACACAATAAACAAAAAATAAAAAATAGAAGAAAAATCCAAAAAAAAAATTCAAAAAGATCAAAAACAAAAGAATAATATTGCATAAACTAATAATATCAACAATTAAAAAAAAAATCACTTGTTTTTTTTATTTGCATTGTTTTTATAGTTTAGAATGAACACAAAATTTTCTTAAATTATGGTGGAAACCTGCATTCAAGTTCCTCATGAGAAAATACTACTAAATAAATACAAGAAAACATGGATCACTTCTGAATTAATACATAGGACCTTATAATACATGAGTTAAAATATGACCCTCAGGGCTCAAATATTGCTAATCATCCTACTGACCTTGACATGTTGGGAGTCACAACTCAAAATCCGCCTATAGTTCCTGAATATGATCAGGGCACCTTGCACGCTATGTATAAGGACAATTACATTCAAGAAGAAACATCTAGGAAGTCCCTACCACGCATCTAAATTCTAACTCATCCTAAGACTCCCCTATATCAATATCATAAATACATCTCCCACTAGGATACGAATGTTCAAGCTACCCTAGTTGATCACCCATGGATGAGCTGTAAGTTTGATTTTATGAATGTGTACACCACTCAAGGTCATAACAAAATTACATATCATCTCATATATTTGTCATGATGGTTCAAGATCCTAGGGATGGTAACTTTGATCCTCCCACTACACCTTATGATAGATAGTATGGCCAATAACAATGTGCTTCACCACCTCCCAATTATATGAAGCCTACCCTACGACATCAATATCAAGTTAATACCACCACTCATGACCATGGGAAGCAAGTCATTTATCTTTCCAAGGCTAAATAGCAAGCCATACCTACCCATATTACCAATATGCATGTTTATATAGTAGATCAGGTGAATAGATCTCCTTAGGTACTTATGCCAAACCTAAAGTACCAACAATGATTAAAGACGATGATGTAACAAAGAATGCCAATGCCTATTTTTGGTAAAAAGTTTATCTTGTGCCCATAGACCTCAACCAACATTGAATGGTCTCAAATATAGATGCTCTAAGATCGATCTTTAGAGAAGGTTAGTTCCTTTTAAATCCTATGTATATGGTTTTGAGGGAAAAAGAGAATTGAAAGAAAAAGGAAACAAAGCTGAAGCTAAAACTTAAAAGGGGACAGGTTCAACTACATCAAAACATACGTAGAACAAACTTAAACCATTACATGGAATACAAGAAAATCACCTAACAAATCAGCCAATTCTCAATCCTACTTAGCATCTAACATACATTATTAAATGTGAATTCCAAAATAGTAGAACAAAATGCATGAAATTCAAAATGTAGAATTAGAGCACATTCATTAGAACAACTTTAACAGAAATAAACATTCAATACTTCATAAATTCAAGAGCTTAATTGGAGACCAAATAGTAATGAACTTATATTTCTTGAATAGCAAAATATTACATATGAGTTTTAATGGCTAAATATTCGACCCCTAGAATGACTTACATTCTAGTATATAAATATCTTATAATAAATGTTGCATTGAATATATTTGATGGTGGATGAGATGATGCGAGTGAACCAGTGGGGTGCCCATGCTACATATCTCTTCAAATATTTTATAGACTATGGCATAAGATGAATATCAAAATGAGGCATACAATATTGAAGAACACAAGCTTATACTAAGAGAAGGGGGGTGAACAGTATAAGACATAACCAATTAACAATTTTAACTTTAAATAACAGAGGCATCAACACAACATTAATCAAGACAGAAAGCATCACACATTGAAGACCCATTTTAACATGGTTCACCCAGAATGGTTGGGCTACATCCATGGATAAAATCTTTCACTAAATTTTATCAATCAATTTCTAGGAATACCTTTCCCGATTACAAATTTTATGGGCACCAACCCAAAGGAGACACCAATCCCCTAAACTCGAGTTCATGGGCACCAACCCACAGGAGACACTAATCCCATAGCTCTACTCTGGCTGGTGATCCTCTAGAAAATCTATGCCTCCACTGCCCTTAGCAAATGGAACTCTATCCACAGAAGACACATGTCCTCCCTGCTTTGGCTGGAGACCTCTGTCCTCAACTCTATCACCTCCAAATCTAGTCCTCAAATTTGCACTAAACACAGTTCTTCGATCTAGTACAAATGTCCTCGTTCGTCTTTTTCTATTGCGCTCACTCTACATGATTCAACATCATCACACCACTTCTACACTTTTGTGCTCTTTTGGCTGCATCTCGCACACTTTGATGCATATTTGACTGTCTCGCAATTCGTACTTAACTCTTCAAAACAATCCTCCTTTTATACTAACACTTTCAAGATCAAAACCTTGATCTTAGTCGACTGCACAACCCTAAACTACGTCAGCTGCAAACCCTAATATTCATCGACCCAAATTTAACTTTGTTGGCCTCACTCCTTCTGCAAATCTTTTATAGCTTCTGCTACGAAACTACATGTCGCGATATCATGACACATTTGCAACCATACACTTCCTTTTGACTTTTGTCATGATATCGTGACACTTTAGCCTTTGTCAATTTCAACCATGTTCTTGTCATGATATCGCGACACTTCTAGCTTAGTCAGCATCAACTTTACTTTTGTCGCAATATCGTGACACTTCTCCCTTCGTCGACCTCCTTTCTGCTTTTGTCATGAAATCGTGACACTTCTATCTTCATAGCCTTCCTCTCTACTTTTGTCGCGATATCATGACACTTCACCTATGGAATACATGCTTTTAGTTTCTATCATGAAATCATGACACTTTCCCCATCTGTACATTGCCATCTCAAACTGTCGTGAAAATGGAACATGTCGCAAAATTGTGACCCTTTTGCCTTTGAGCTCTTCCTCCTTAACTTTGTCATGAAATCATGACACTCCTAGCTTCCGTATGATTTCTCTTCAACATGTCATGAAATCATGACATTTCTTATTTCAAAACCTTTCCTTTGCTGCATGTCATGAAATCGCGACAGTTCTTACTTGGAACAATTTCATCTGCAGCATGTCATGAAATTGCGACGATTCTCACTTCGAACTCTACAGCATGTCGCAAAATTGTGACAGTTCTCATTTCAAACTCTGCAGCATGTCGCAAAATCGTGACACTTTTCGAGTTACTTTCTCTCTCTTCGAACTTGTCATGAAATCATGACAATTCTCACTACGAACTCTCTCTTCTGCATTATGTCACGAAATCGTGACACTTTTCCTTTTAGATTCTCTCTCCTACAACATGTTGCAAAATCGTGACACTTTTTCGTCCGAACAACCTTCCTTGCAATATGTTGTGAAATCACGACATTTCTGACTCAAACATTCTCTCTCCTCTTTGAGTTGCGAAACTACGACATGTCACGATATCGTGACACTTTTCTAAAAAGCTTTCTCTCACCTACGTAAGTCACAAAAATGTGACATGTCGCGATATCGCGACACTTTTCTAAAAAAAATTCTCTCTCCTGCTCAAGTCACGAAAATACGACATGTCGCGATATCACGACATTTTTCCAACTTACTTTCTTTCGAACCTGTCATGCCGAACCTTCATCAAAACAAATTATTTTACATCAAAAAAGATTCCTTCAACAACTTCTTGACATCAATGACAACTTATTGACTTGAGCAAATGCAATGTACCCAAGGTACCCAAAATTGCCAACAATCTCCCCCTTTGTCATTGATGGCAAACCTTTACTAAAAACACGTCTTAAGAGCCAAAATTGAACCCAAATGTGCTTACAACTGAGAAACTGTGCTAACAACTAAGAATTTTCCTTTGAATTTTTGGTCCCCCTGACTTGAATCTTTCCTCTTCACTTGAAGCTCTCCCCCTTACTCATATCTCTCCCCCTTTGTCATCAAAGGAAAAGGGTCACCTTTGGGGCTCGGGACTAAGAATGAGCCTCTTAGCTTGGTCCCTCCCCCACCTCCTGATGAGGTGATTAATTCTAGGGTGGGAGTACAACTCCCAATTTCTCCCTTAGATACTCAAACGTATCTTTTGGAAGAGGTTTGGTGAATATATCTGCAATCTGCTCTTTAGTAGGCACATACTCTAGCTTGACCTACTTGTCTTACACTTTCTCCCTTAGAAAGTGATACTTGATGGAAATATGCTTTGTCCTTGAGTGCATTACCGGATTTTTGGAAATACTTATGGCACTCGTATTATCGTAAAATATGGAGATGGGTTGTTCATGCTTGACTTTGAAATCCTCCAAGGTGGTTTTCATCCATAAAACCTGTGTACACCCAACCATTTCTGCTATGTATTCAGCCTTTGCTATAGATAAGGAAACTGAAGGTTGTTTCTTACTTAGCCAAGAAACAAAACTATTTCCTAGAAAGAATGCTCCACCACTAGTGCTCTTCCTGTCATCAGTATTGCCTGCCCAATTTGCATCTGAATAGGCCATGAGGGTGAAATCATCACCTTTGGGATACCAAAGCCCAAAATCCATAGTGCCCTTCAGATATCTGAATATCCTCTTAACTGCTATAACATGAGAATCTTTTGGAGCTGCCTGAAATATTGCTACTAACCCAACTGCTTGCATGATATCTGGTCTGGTAGCCGTAACATATAATAAACTACAAATCATTGATCTATACAACCTATGATCTACCGCTAGAGATTCATCATCTTTACTCATCTTGCACCCTGTAATCATTGGAGTACATATTGGTTTGCTGTCCATCATCCCAAATTTCTTCAACATTTCTTTGATATACTTTCCTTGAGAGATAAATACACCATATTTTGATTGAGCAATCTGAAGACCTAAAAAGAATGACAGCTCTCCAATCATAAACATCTCAAATTCCTTATGCATGGTGTTAGCAAAAACTTTGCACATCTGAGTATTATTCCCCCCGAAAATAATATCATCAACATAGACAACCATAATCAACATATCATCACCTTCATTCTTATTTTATAGATTTCTATCTGCCACGCTTTTCCTGAAGCCTTGCTCATGAAGATAACTGTCAAGTCTTGAGTACCACACCCTTGGTTCTTGCTTTAACCCATATAAAGCCTTTTTCAGTTTACACACATAGTCTGACTGTTCTGTGAGAGACACTCCTTTTGGCTGTTCTATGTAGACTTCTTCTACAAACACCCCATTTAGAAAAGTTGACTTTACATCCATTTGATATACCTTGAATTATTTGAAGCTTGAAAGGGCCAAAAACATTTTGATAGCTTCAAGACGAGCAACAAGAGTGAACGTCTCTTCGAAATCAACACCTTCTACTTGAGCATAACCTTTGTAGACTAACCTAGCTTTGTTTCTAACAATATTTCCATACTCATTGAGTTTATTTTTGAATATCCATTTTGTGCCAATGACATTCTTGTCCTTAGGTCTTGGAACCAAATACCAAGTTTCGCTTTTCTCTATTTGATTTAGCTCTTCATCCATCGCTTTTACCCAAAATTTATCTGCACATGCTTCACCGAAATCTTTTGGCTCAATCTGAGATAATAATGAAACATTTGTAGAATCATGTGAAGGAATGACTCTTCTTCTTGTTTGCCTACTGTTTGGATCACAAATGATCAAATCTTTGGGATGATGTTTTTGAACATATCGTGAAGTATTTTTGGGAAGCAGTTGTTGTCTTTCCTCTTCTTCATCTGAAACTTATCTGAATTCTTCTTGACAAATTTCATCACTGAGTTCATTGACTGGTTCTCTTATCCCTGTCTTTTCATCAACTGTTACATTTATGCTCTCTATGACTGTATGTGTTCTTTTTTTGAAGCATCTATAGGCCTTGCTTTTGTTGGAATATCCAAGAAATATTCCCTCATCACATCTAGGATAAAACTTACCCAAATTCTGATCTTCCCTTCTGATAAAGCACTTACTCCTAAACACTTTGAAGTATTTTACTGTAGTTGGTCTCCCTTTCCATAACTCATATGGATTTTTATGATGATTGACTCTAAGTTGGGCCCTGGTGATAATTTAGACTGTTGTACTGACTGCCTCTTTCCAAAAGCCATCTAAAATTTTTGACTCATTTAACATAGCTCTAGCCATATTTTCAATAGTTTTGTTTTTCCTTTCAACTACTCCATTTTGTTGAGGAGTTCTTACTACTGAATATTCTCTTTTGATTCCTTGTTGCTCATAGTATTCCACAAATTCATTTGAAGTGAACTCTCCTCCTCTGTCTGATCTTAAGCATTTGATTCTCTTGTTAGTCTCATTTTCAATCATTTCTTTGAAAGCTTTAAATTTTTCAAAAGCTTCAGATTTTTCTTTGAAAAAAGTAACCCACGTCATTCTAGAATAATCATCTATAAAAAACATGAAGTAGCTTTCCCCCCGAATGCTCTGAGTTCTGGTGGGGCCACATAAATCAATATGAATAAGATCCAATGGTTTTGAAGAAGTATACCCTTTTGATTTGAAACTGGTTCTGGTTTATTTTCCATGTTGACAAGGACCGCAAATGATATTATGAGGCCTTTTTATTTTGGGAAAGTCTCTAACAACTTCCTTGTTACTAATATTGACAAGATTATCAAAGCTCAAATGCCCCAATCTTTTATGCCATAGCCAACTCTCATCTTCTTGAGTTAGAAAATACTTTTCCCTTTTTATCTCACTCAACATGTAAAGATTGTTTGTAGTCCTTGTAGCACTCGCAATGAGTTTTCCATTTTTTTCTTTACTTATCTCACATCTATCTGAAAAGAAAGATACTATGTGCCCTTGATCACAAAGTTGACTCACACTTAGAAGATTATGTCTTAGGCCTTCTACATAAAGCACATTTTTTTTTTTGGATTTCCCATCCAAACTAAGAGTCCCTTTACCACATATTTTAGCTGACCTATTATCTCCAAAACTGACTGTTCCTCGGTTTGTTTGTTTTAAGACCAATTTTTTTTCCTTTTCACCAGTCATATGTTTTGAACAACCACTATCAAGATACCATTTTTCTACTTTGTCTTGATCATGAAAAGCAGTTTCAACTATCATTGACTTAGATTTGATCTCATTTTTATTTTTAGTGAACTCAAGGCTAGATCTATCCAAATTGCACATCCTTGTTGTATGCCCAAAATTCTTGCACTTGAAACACATGAATTTTTTATTCATAAGAGGTGCAAAAGAGTTAACATTTTCCTTACTATGGCTATTCAAGGATTTATTGCAATCCATAGCTTTGTGACCAAAATTCTTGCAAGAAAAACAATAGCCATGGAAAATATTATGTAACCTGTTTTGATGCCTTGGATGATTGTTCTTCTTGTGACCAACTGGAATCCACCGCTCTTTAAGATGAATATTGTTCTTGCTCGAAGACCCTATTTCATGAATAGTGATACCATCCTTCTTTTGCTTTTCATGCAGAGTATTCTGTCTAAGATCCAATTTTTCCAACTTCACTCTAAGAGACATAACCTCTTCTTCTAGTTTCTCGCAATCAGTTTCCTTTCCTTTTAAAGCCTCCGTCAGAACCTGTTCAACCTTCTTTCCTTCTTCAGCTAGAATTTTGAAGTCTATAACTCTTTGAGACAATCTTGATCTTGCAATCTCTTCTTCTTGAATTTGATGCTTGAGAACAAAATTTTCTTCCCTAAATTTCTCAAGCCTTTTTAAATACAAGAAGAATTCACCTTTGAGATCGAACCCAACCTCTTCATCTCTTTCTGAATCTGTATGTTCCTTTGATAGATCCTTCTCCAAGCTGTTAGGCTTTTTTTGGAGAAACCTGCTCTGATACCAATTGAAGAACACAAGCTTATACTGAGAGGGGGGGTGAACAGTATAATACATAACCAATTAACAATTTTAACTTTAAATAACAAAGGCATCAACACAGCATTAATCAAGATAGAAAGCATCACACATTGAAGACCCATTTTAACGTGGTTCACCCAAAATGGTTGGGCTACATCCACGGATAAAATCTTTCACTAAATTTTATCAATCAATTTTTGGGAATACCTTACTTGATTACAAAGTTTATGGGCACAAACCCAAAGGAGACACCAATCCCCTAAACTCGATTTCATGGGCACCAACCCACAGGAGACACTAATCCCCTAGCTCTGCTTTGGCTAGTGATCCTCTAGAAAACCTCTGCCTTCGTTGCTTTTAGCAAATGGAACTCTATCCACATAAGACACCTATCCTCCCTGCTCTGGTTGGAGACCTTTGTCCTCAACTCTATCACCTCCAAAGCTAATCCTCGAATTTGCACTAAACATAGTACTTCGGTCTAGTACAAATGTCCTCGTTCGTCTTTGCTTGTTGCGCTCACTCTACACACTTTGACATCATCGCGCCACTTTTGCACTCTTGCACTCTTTTGGCTGCATCTCACACACTTTGATGCACATTCGACTATCTTGCAATTCACACTTAACTCTTCAAAACAATCCTCCTTTTATACTAACACTTTCAAGATCAAAACCTTGATCTTAGTTGACTGCACAACCCTAAACTATGTCGGCTGCAAACCCTAATCTTCATCGGCCCAAATTTAACTTTGTCGACCTCACTCCTTCTGCAAATCTTCTGTAGCTTTTATCGTGAAACTACAACATGTCGCGATATCACGACACCTTTGCAACTGTACAATTCCTTTTGACTTTTGTCATGATATCGCAACACTTCAGCCTTTGTCGACTTCAACCATGTTCTTGTCATGATATCGTGAAACTTCTGGCTTAGTCAACATCAAATTTGCTTTTGTCGCGATATTGTGACACTTCTCCCTTCGTCGACCTCCTTTCTACTTTTGTCACAAAATCGTGACACTTCTATCTTCATAACCTTCCTCTCTGCTTTTGTCACAAAATCGTGACACTTCACCTATGGAAGACATGCTTTTAGTTTTTGTCGTGAAATTGCGACACTTTCCCCATCTGTACGCTGCCATCTCAAACTATCACAAAAATGGAACATGTCATGAAATCATGACCCTTTCGCCTTTGAGCTCTTCCTCAACTTTGTCACAAAATCGTGACACTCCTAGCTTCCGTACAATTTCTCTTCAACATGTCATGAAATCATGACATTTCTTATTTCGAAACCTTTCCTTTGCTGCATATCGCAAAATCATGATAGTTCTTACTTGGAACAATTTCATCTGCAACATGTCATGAAATCGCGACGGTCTCATTTCGAACTCTGCAGCATGTCACGAAATCATGACAGTTCTCATTTCGAACTCTGCAGCATGTCGTGAAAGTGTGACACTTTTCAAGTTACTTTCTCTCTCTTCGAACTTGTTGTGAAATCATGACAATTCTCACTACGGACTCTCTCTTCTGCATTATGTTGCAAAATCATGACACTTTTCCTTTCGGATTCTGTCTCCTACAACATGTCACGAAATCGCGACACTTTTTCATCCTAACAACCTTCCTTGCAATATATCACGAAATCACGATATTTCTGACTTGAACATTCTCTCTCCTCTTTGAGTCGTGAAACTACGACATGTCGTGATATCGTGACACTTTTCTAAAAAGCTTTCTCTCACCTACGTAAGTCATGAAAATGCGACATGTCGCGATATTGCGACACTTTTCTAAAAAGCTTTCTCTCTCCTACTCAAGTCGCGAAAATGTGACATGTGATATCGTGACATTTTTCCAACTTACTTTCTTTTGAACCTGTCATGTCGAACCTTCATCAAAAAAAATTATTTTACATCAAAACATATTCCTTCAAAATCTTCTTGACATCAATGACAACTTATTGACTTGAGCAAATGCAATGTACCCAAGGTACCCAAAATTGCCAACAAATATGGCCTGAGTCTAGACCCTTGATCACTTTCTCCCTACATAAATGATTTTATGGATCATGAATTTATCCATATACTTTCAAAATAAGACAACCATTAAATACATATTCAAATATCCTAAAGCTAGAAGCTTTAATAGATATAAGACTCAAATTGCTAACATCCATTGGTCAGGCACTAAACTTCTTAATTTCTAGCTACTCATCGTACATTCTCATAAATAGGGTATGACCTCCTTATTACAGATATCCTTTGATGTGATTTAAATTTTATGATGGATGGAATTTTTGGATCTGATTGCTTCTTGCCACTACCTTGAAACTCCATCCTTCATGCTTTATCTTCATTAAGATAGAATTTTGGGCTTCTGCCTGATATTTCCATTGATAGGGATTAGTGTATTTCCATTACTTGTAATAAGCTAGTTGTTGTACTAAATAAGGGTTGTAATCATCATTATTTAATACAACCTTATCTAATTTAAAGCTTTTTAATACCTATTTATAGGCATCTTCTAGTAATATAAATCAGTTTCCATTCATGCAAACCTTTGGTGTCTTTTTGTAATTGTGTTCCATATCACCATAATATAGGCATTACAAAGATTTCAATCAGATAAGGTTGTATAAAATAATGATAGTTACAACCCTTATTCTTTACAACTAGCTTATTAAAATTAATGATAATACACTAATACCTATCATCACTAATCCCTATCATTAATTATAGGTATTAGTGTATTACAATTACTTGTAATAAGCTAGTTGTTATAACAAATAAGGGTTGTAACTCTCATTATTTAATACAACCTTATCCAATTGAAAGCTTTGCAATACCTATTTATAGGAATATTCTAGTAATACAAATAAGTTTTCATTCTTGCAAACCTTTGGTGTTATTTTTGTAATTATATCCTATATCATTGGTATCAGAGCCGAGCACAAGGTAGGTAAGTATCCTCTTATTCTAGGCCAATTTTTGGTTCAAAAGAGGAACAAGAAAACCTCCAGTGGATCTTGGTTTCGTGGTTTCAACCACCTTGTGAACACTTTTACATTTTTTTTACAAATATTTTTAAGCTTTAGCTTTTTTTACACTCTGATTGATTTGAAAATGCAACTCGTAAAACTTTTTGTAGCATTGATTCATGTTATTTTGTTGCTTTGCTGCATTTTGTTCATTGTTTTTCTTCTAGTAGCTAATTCGTAGCTCTTTTGTAGTTTCATTGTTTGACACTATGCTCAATTCAAATCTTGATGAGGTCTCTACCAGACTTATGGACCTCTTTGTGACACTTTAGAACATTCACATGGCTATGCTTGCTGAATTTTAGTAGATTCAATCTAAAATGGTCGTTGTTGCTGATGATGAAGAACTTGATCTAGAACTTGTTCCTAAAAATGAATATTTTGAAGCAAGACTTGGAATCAAACAAATATTTATGGGTGATTTTCCCATCATATTGCCATTAGATGATTTTTCTAATGTTTTTGACATTTTGATTGTTGTATATTCAGATTCCAATTATTATTTTGCTATTGCTACAACTTTTGACACAATGGATGATGATTTTTATGAAGAGGGTTTGGCTTATTTTTCTATATTGTACCCCCAACTTGTACCCCCATCTCTATAATTACCCATTCAATCTATCTTTTGGCCTCCCTATCTAGATTTTTCACCTCTTCAATAGACTCTATCATGGTCTCCATCCTCCATCATAGCCTTCACTATTCTCATGACCTTATTTGATGGTCCCACATGGATTCAGTATCCATTATTACATACTTTCCATCCACATGATGTCATAGATCTATCAGATATCACCTTTATCTCCACTATTTTTCTCTTTGGATTTATGTTTACCTTCCTATTTGATCTACCACCTATGCATAGTTTTTCAAACTATTTTTTAGTCATTGCTTTCACTTGATCCACCTGGTTTCCCCACATCTAATCTAAGCCACTATGGATTTGTCTCATCACAAGTTGCATTCACTAGACATCACACACAAATGTTGTTCCTCAGTTGTGTCCTCCTCCAACTATTGTTGGCTTTGATCTAATTTCTAGCCACTACCACTCCCATTGTGCATCATCGTAGGATAACAATAGGTCTCTACATTACCAGTGACTTTCTCTTTTTTTTGACCTCACATAGATATTTCTAGCTTGTGTTCACATTTTTGGCAAATATTTTTTATTTTATCTACTCATTTTTTAGCGTGATATGTTGTTCCACACATTTAATAGATCTAAATCTACATTTGTTTGTACTATTTTGAACACTTCAGGTGAAGATCTAATATTTCAACACTATTTCCTATGTTTTCCAGCATGTCCATGTGATTTAATGATGAAATTCAATTTTTTGGCATTAAAAATTTCTATACATACTCCTGTCACCATCGAGCATACTACTTTTATTTGTTCTATTATGATAAAATTTATGGTTGCCACACCCTATAGCCATTAATTTTCATTTCTTCCACTCACTTGAAACTCCTTAGTTACCCATATTTCTCTTCCACACTTGTACACATTGGGGACCAATGCTTTCTTAGTGGGGAGGAATGATAGGGATTAATGTATTACCATTACTTGTAATAAGCTAGTTGTTGTAATGGATAAGGGTTGTAACCATCATTATTTAATACAAACTTATCCAATTGAAAGCTTCGTAATGTTTATTTATAGGCATATTCTGGTAATACAAATATTTTTTTATTCGTGCAAACCTTTGGTGTTCTATTTGTAATTGTGTTTCGTATCATCCATCTTGGGTGCAATTTTGGGATCACTCAAGGAGCTAGTAGCTAGCCAAAGCTCTGTCAAGCTCTAATTCTATATGTCCTTTCTTCTTACCATTAGGGTGATATTTCAAGAGCTAACCCCAACTTATCACTACCCCATTTATACACCCTTTGCATGTGGTAGAGATCTAGGATATCAGTTTTCTACCCTTTCATCAGGGTAGGGATTTAGAATCCATCAATAGGTTCTAATTTCCCATTTATATGTTTGATACCTTGGCCAAATTTATCATTTTGAATCAATGAAGGCCTCAAAATTATTTCTTAACTTATAAATGCTCCATCCTTTCAAGAGGACCTTTGGTATTTGCCTGATATCTAAGGAAGACTGATTCATTTTCCATCCTTGAAACTACTAGATTTTTATGCCTCAATCATTGCAACTTGCTCTAGCATCTCCTGCTACATTCTTGAGGCTCGTGCAATAGGTCTATCTTCTAAAAATTAGCTATTTCTAATGGAAATCATATTGCTTACCAAAAAAAATAAAGAGTGGGTTAAAGGATGCAAAATTTCACCCACACTTCTAGTGACTCACAAGAGATTCCCACTTTGTGGAAATAGGAACCTAGAAAGACATATTTTTGCAAAAATTATTTTGGAATAGAGAAGAGAAGGAGAGTATGGAAAAGGTACAGGAAATTGTAGCTAGATGATTTTGCAATACAAAGGAGGGTGGTGGGCGATAGGGTAGGAACTACACAAATAATAGGGTAGAACATAATGGAAAAAAAGAAAAGAAGGGGGATAATAGGGGAGAAAAAAGGACAAAGGAAGAGAACAATACAAGAAACAAGAACAATAATAGACAAAGGAGGAGGAAATAAGGAAAGAGGTAGTATCAGGAATACATGAAATACCACTAATGAATGAAGTTAGTGAAAACAAGCATGGGGGAAGAACTAAGGAAGGATAAGGATGCAAAACAATAACGAAATGAAAGGGAAGACAATCCAAGGGTTACCCCTTGATAATATCAAAATAATTTACCCAATCTATGGGACAACCCCACTAATTGCATTCTCATAAACATATACCATCATGGCTCGATAAATTTCCAAGAGCATACCAAAGATACTTTTCCATCTTGCTACAGCTTTTCTTCTTCACACAATCCAACAAGGATCTGCTTTTCTTATCGCCATTCACCATGGAAAAACTCAACTTCTACTACACTCTAAGGCTCATATTTCCTACAAATATCTACAATCATATATGGGGGCTATTTATATATTTTTCCCCATATCAGATAGATTTGGCATGCGATAAATCATCCAGAAGTATAATTTGTGAGTTGGTTCAGACTCTTCCTTTTGGTATTTTTTCCATTTATGATTTCATTTCCATGTGGGTATGACACATTGTTCTACTCACATGAATCTGCCAGCTCAACTTCACATGATCTTAAATTTTTTAGGATAGTGTCTGAAGCTTTTGTACTTTTTAGCTTATCCATTGGGATACAAGGCCACAACAATAAAAAAAGAAAAACAACAAACAACAAAAAATGAAAAACAATAGACAATGACCAAAAAGGAAGAAAACAAGAAAACAAAGAATAAAATAAGGGAATGGGAAGAAAGTGTTATGACTCCAAGGCACCACCTAGGGAATCCTCTTATGCTTCCTATATTTATAAATTGTGGTGCCAAGCCAACTGCAAACTCATTATTGGAGCATTATCTTCTCTTTGCAAGCCATGAACAAGATGATGACACCTATCAAGTGGTAATTACTTACCACAAAATTTTATTTACTTTTCAACTACTTACACAAAAATTCGGTGTCCCTGGTATGCTTGGGTAATGAACACATCTACAAATCATTCTACGAATCTATAGTATCTAGACCAAATGACACCAAACCTAAGTTGTTATTCATGTTGATCTTGGTACTATCTGCAGCCACTCTTAGGTCTCACAAAACATAACTTGAGTTTATTTATTTCCCTTGGGATCAATAAACCTAGGTCATAGCCAATCAACACAGGGTAGGTGTCGATCAAATAAACTATGATGCTTGAGTTTACTAGAGAGGATTCCTAATGTAGCCCTTCTCTTGAACTCATATAATTTACAACCCATGCTATATCCTCCCCTACCCTTTCCATAATTTGAGTAATGCTCCAACCATCATAATCATGATCCATTAGTTTCCATTGAACTTGAGAATTGACTGTTGGCTCCTCAAATAGTGATAAGGTAGGGGAGAAGTATTTTTATCTCAACCAAGATGACCATGTTGACAATATCCTGCTAGATATCAAATCCTCCTATAATTCATCTAGCTAAAGAGGGGATACTCTAAATAGGTTGTGGAACTATGCTAACTTTTCTCCTACTTGATCATGATCCTCAACTAGGAGTATAGTCTCTAGTATTCCTCTAGTCCTTACTAATTTATGGGTGGACCTAGTAGTAATGAAAACTATGATGGAACTAGATCTCAAGTGCTCACACTTGGTGCTAGTTGGGGAAAGGTTGTGGTGCTATTATTTTTCTCACATTAAAAGACCACCTAGCTTGTGTCTTCCTCTACCAACGTCTAGTTCTTAACCATTATTTCTTATTTTTCCATAGGCCTATCCTTATATAAGTTGATAGGAAGGATATCCTCCATGGTTTGGGCTAAGTGTGACATGGTTCCTTCATGTGATGGAGCCAGATATGGACTTACAAGGGTCTATCACGAAGGTGGAATATCCCTAGGGGAAATCTTTCCTACTTAGACTAGCATATTTTTGGCTTGTATAGCTTCCCTAAAAATTTGTGGGAACCTCTTCTCTCTAGACTATTGAATAATAAGACATATCTGAGCAAAAGGATGGGGTATAATATAGGTATGCCTAAGCAAGGGATGGCTATAATTCGTAAGGAATCCTTTTCAAAGTTAATCTAAAGTGGATTTTAAAGTCAAAAATATTATCTTGAGTATCTCATTTTGTGAATGAGAATTTATTGAGCATCAATAGAGGATCCCTTGAATAATCATGTGGATATGCTTCTATTTTCCAAGGATTTGTACCACAATAAATCCCTTCCTTTGAGGGAAATAATAAGCATTTTGATCATCACATATTCATGTACTATATTATGGATTATAGAAAAGGAAGACATGTCCTAAAAATGCTCAATAACATTTTTTGTCTATCCCATCAAAGCTTGGTAAATATTTCAAGGAAGTCTCAAGAATATTATGCAGATTGTGAATCTTGAGAGGACTTGAGTCATTCCAGCATGGATACTTACACTGAGCCATTATGGCACTGCTTTGTCATAGATTTGGGCTCTTAGTTAGGAGTGGAGCTTCTAGATGAGCATAAATTATCCACAACAAGGTTAAGACTTCTCATCAAACCTTAAGTCCTTTAGGTGAATAAGATTTCAAAATGATATTAAGAGGCAACCAATTGTGAATCTAAGTTGATCCCTAGCTGAGTTTCTAGGGTCTATTTTACTACAAATACCACCAATCATAGGATCCTAGTTATTTATGCAAGGGATTCACCAAGTGATTTAAGATAATTGAGCATAACGAAGTATCACCAGATTCAAACTAACCAAAATGTGGTATGGAATCCCATCGGGTATGCCAAAAACTATTGGTTGGAAGTTTTTCTAATGGTAGTATTTGTGCACCCACAAATCTCAACCAAAATTGAATGGTCTCAAAGATAGATTCTTTGAGACCAACCTCTAGAGAAGACTAGTTCATTTTTTATCCTATCTATATGGGTTTAAGCGAAAAAGAGAACTGAAAGAAAAGGGAAATAGAGTTGAATCTAGAAATTAAAATGGGATGGATTCAACCACGTCGAAACATACATAGAAAAAATTTAAACCATTAAAAGGAATACAAGAAAATAATATAACATATCATCCAACCCTCATTCCCACTTAGCATTTAACATACAATATTGAATGCAAATTTGATAACTATTAAATGAAATTCATGAAATCTAGAATGCACATTTAGAGCATATTCATATTAACAACTTTAATAGAAATATGCACTCAATACTTCATACATTCAAGAGCTTAAATATAGACTAAATAGTAATGAACTTATATTTCTTGAATAGTAAAATATTACATATGATTTGTAATGGCTAAAGAGTCAAGCCCTAGAATGACTTGCATTATAGTATAAAAAGACCTTACAATAAATGCTATATTGAAGATGATTGATGGTGGATGAAATGATGTGAGTTCTCTAGAGGAGGCACCCATGTTGTAGATCCATTTAAATATTCTACAGATTGTGGTGAAGAGCTGACATTTGAAGGATGTAGGCAATATGACCTGAGTCTAGAACCTTAATCAATTTTGCCTTGCTTGAATGATCTGATGGATCATAAATTTATTCATCTACTTTCAAAATAAGGAAACCATTAAATGCATAGTCAGATCTCCTAAAGCTATAAGATTTAATGGATTCAAGATTCAACTTGCTACAATCCACTAGTCAGGTAATAAACTTATTAATTTCTAGCTACTCATTGTACATTCTCATAAATGGGGTATGACCCCCTTCTTGCAGAGTCCTCTAATGTGGCTGAAATTTCATGACTAGTGGAACTTTGAGATTTGATTTTTTCTTGCCACCACCCTAAAAATATGACCTCCATGTTTTTTCTTCTTCAATATGGTCTTTCAGGATTCCACCTGACATTTCCATATTGGGCATGATTTGGGGATCACTTGGGGAGCTGACAGCTACCCAAACCTCCACTGGGATTTAAACTTGGATGTCCTTCCTTCTTGCCATCAGGATGGTATTTTAGGAGCTGATCCTAACTTTTAACTACCCCTCTTATCCACACTTTGCATGTGTTAGGTTTCTAGGATCCCACTTTTATGCCCTTTCATCAAGGTAGGGATTTGGGATCTATCAACGGGGTATGCCTACCTATTTTTCCGCGTGATACCTTAGTTGAAATTATCATTTTGAACTAGAAAATGACATAAAATTATTTTATAGCTTATTTATACTCCATCCTTGTAGGAAAACCTTTAGGATTTTCTTGATATTTGATGTAGACCGATTCCTTTGACCTCCTTGAAACTACCAATTTTTTATGCTACCCTCACTATAACTTGCTCTAGCATATTCCACTACATTTGTGAGGCTCACTCACTAGGTCTAACTCCAAAAACTTAGCCATTTATAAGGGTAATCATATTATTTACCAAAAAATTAAAATATTGGGTGAAAGGATGCAAAATTTCATCCACACCTACACATCAAAGGCAATAAATTCAATATCATCCAGAGCACCAAACTCAACATCATAATATTCCCTCACATAAAAATCAGAATCTTCCCCCTTGTCCACACCAGAGTCATACTCAACAAAAAGGACCATCACTCATTTATTATTAACAACCTCCTACCCCTCAACAATACCAGTATCAACCAAAGGAAGGGCTATACCAAGAACCTTGACAAGGATATCAAGAAAATGTAGAGGCCTATCCTAAATCAAATTATGGTGAGGTACCTATTGATCATACTTATCACCCACCACATAAACATTAAAATTCATCATATTTCTCTAATCAAGGATGAAGGTGGGTGAACCATATCATCTCACTAGAGGCATACAAAGTTCTAATTGATTGAATAAATTCATTGGAAAAATAAGATCAATGCTCGGGTTACCAAAAACAACCCTAAGGCAGCTTAGAAATTAGCCTTTGCATCCATTAGTGTCATCACCACCACACTCACCATATTTTGAGATGCCTAAACTTGAAAAATTCAAAGGTGATGAAGACATGGAGGAGCATGTAACATGCTTCATCAATATGTGCTTTCATTTTCAAGAAAATGACTCCTTGATGTTAAGTAAATTCCTTATAACAGTGAATAGGGGTACTTTGGAATGATATAATCATCTACCATGACATAGCATATGTACCTTTAAGCAATTAGCAAACAAATTTTAGAAACGCTTTGCCCTTGGTGTTAGGAAAAATGTAAATTTGGTTGACTAGTCTAACCTTTCTCAATTTGACAATAATCTAGTCATGGAATACAATAACATATGGAGAATTATTATGTTAAAATTATCCTTCACCTTACCCATCATAGAGCTTACTCAAATGTTCACTAGAAGTTTCTTGAAGCAAATATTACTTTTACTATAACCCCAACAATATAGGAATTTCAAGGAAGCCTTAGCCTAGGTCAAAGTAATTGAGGATATTAAGGTCCAAGAGGAAGAAATTAAGCTCTGAAATAAAGAATGGTCTAGTAAAAATACTAAATGGGACGAAAATCACACCCAAAAATAGGAAGCTCTAGTAAATAAAATTATTTTGAGTGTCCCTGGTCCTTCAAATCGTAACCTACCTCAACCACCAAATTATTAGGCCCAACTAATGCATGTGTATTATCACACTCAACAAACACAAAAATCTCAACAAAATAAAAAACTCACTCAATCGAGGCATCCACCATGCCAATATGCACCATTTCTAAAACCTTTGGTTACAATATTTCATTATTTGTGCAGGGGACAAGAAATAACCCTTCTTGAGATTTACTCATTAGACCTAAATAATCCTAAATATAAATAGTACAAGGAGGATCAATATTGCATATACCATAGGCAAAAATGACATGACATTTAAAAACCTAGTGCAGGACATGATTGAAAGTTAAAAAATTCAAATTTATAATCCTCTTGCCATATATAATCAAAAAATGGGGCATATCAATACCCCCTACCTCAACTTGAACCAAACATAGCACTAGACGCTATATCAAAGTAACTAAAATTGGTCAATCAGGTTCATGTTGCCCCACCTAACCAAGTTTTTATGGGAATTATTAGCATAGTGATGAGAAATAGAAGGTATCCAATGCAATCCACACAAACTATGGGTCCCTCAAATATGCCTTCAACATCTTAAACACCATCATAAACAATTTCAATCATACCTTGTCCACCTCATCTGATGCTACACTACAAAGTATATTATCGAAAGTATTAAAATGACATCAACAAAAAATTCCATATATGAGCTTATACAACAATAAACCCCACATTGGGAAGATTTTATGGAGATTTTGAAATCTATTGAACTACAACCCAAGATACCAATTCTTTCATCAAATTTGTAGAAAATTCTCAAACATGTAAACAGCCTATGATTACATTCCATGATAATTAAATCAATATGATACCTATTGACATGATTTATCCACAATTACATATCATCACTAGTGTGGATAGGATCCCATACAAACGTGTCTTCATAGATACAAGATCTTCAATTAATATCATCACTACTATGGTACTCCAACATCTTAATATACCACCAACACACATTGCAACTTACACTTTTACCCTTTGTGCCTTCAATGACACATTATTTTCTACCGTTGGCATAGTCATCCTCCCTATTTAGGTTGGACTAAAGACTATTCCTACATTGTACCATATCTTGGAATGTGGTATGCATTATAACTTATTACTTGGTAGACGTTGGATTCAACACATGAAATGTCTGACTTCCATATTGCATCAATACCTCAAGTACATACATGAAGGCCAAGTTAACTACATCCCAATGTACTTAGAGTCCTTCAAGTTTTACAATATGATTCAGTAATCACAAGAGCACATCTTGACTTCTACCCACTTGGATATTCAACACAATGACACCATCCAATCTCTATATTTACAACCATAATTTATCATTTCATCACCACCAACTCTTTCCCAACCTTCATCATCAGTTATTTTGAAAATTCCATCCTAATCCATTTAATTATATCTCCCAATTCAAAATCTATCAAATGTACCTATGACATCATATCAATACACAACCTGACCTTACACATCATAATAACCAAGGTCTCCTATTGCACCTTCAATCTCAATAATCATTGTCACATCTATCAATAACTTTCCCATAGGAGAATCACCACCACTCATCACAAATCCTCCATCACAACCCACATCTTCATCATCATCCACCCCTCCGTAAGTAATTTTCCACATGACCAACCTAGGAATTAGAGAATATATGGTGCAAAATATCACATTTACCCCTATTATTTATTTATTTAGAGACTTGGGTCAACCTCATAGCACACTATTACCTATTGGCATCATTGTTCCCCTTGGAATTTTCCCAAATCAAATAATTTTTTTTTATGGGAGTATAAATGTTTCCACATACACACCTCTCCTACTGGAAGAGGAAGAACCATTTCAAGTGAATTTTGAATACATGTCAAACCCTTCCTTTTCATTGTGATACTTTTATCATTACCATCAGAGAGAAAATGGCCTAGGTCAAGACGAACAAGATCTCCAAATCCCTTTAGAACCAATATAACAGCTACCTATGGATAAATTTGGATTAGGATATTTTGTAAGAATACTTGATGAGGTACTTGCAAATTTTCTCCAATGCCTTACTCTAGGCTTTGAGAAGGATATTGATATGAATGAGTATATTGATCCAAGCTATGCTCATTTGTTTAGTGATCATTTGCAAATTACTACATTATCTATGGATGATTTTGATACATCAAATGATGAATATAAAAATGATTTCATTTCATCATATGATGAGTATAATGATGACATCATTAAATTGTCAGGTGAGGAGTATGAATCCAATTTTATTGAAACTTTATTCATCACTTCAGATAGTTCAAATAAGGATTCCTCCCTCCTTTTCCTACTTATGAGTGTAGATGAGTTTTATCTTTGTATTTTATGTGTGCATAAACCCATTTGGTAGCATCTACTACTACAAGAGTATATAGACATATCTACTCTACCTCATACCCATTAGGTCATCCCAATTCCACCCCATCCACATTTGACACGTTTTTTCATACCAAACATCAACCACCAGCTATCACCCAAGCATGGAGTTCATCTATAATCCATAAATATGATCTCCATTAACCTAACCACACAACTCCATTATCCAAGTTATCCTTATAATTATTTTTCCCTCAACATTAAGGCCATCTATTTTGATCACATTGTGTGTCCACAATTGTCAAATGAGTTCCTACCCTATGAGGAAATGCCACAACCATTTCAATTTTCCTCAGGTCCATCTGAAGATATTCTTCAAGATGAGATAGATCCTAATGATATATTCTAATCCAATAGATGACATTAATTTGATGCATAATCATCATTTGGAAGAAGGATCCCACTTGTCAATTGAATAAATAATTGATTTTGATATAAACATTGATTTTGATAATCCTCAAATAGTCAAATTGAGGTAAAACTTCTCAACTACAAAACGTGCTGATTTAATCACTTTCTTGATAGAATACAAGAGAGATTTTGCATGGTCATATAGATACATGTTGGGTCTTGATCCTAACTTAGTTTTTCATAACTTAACACTCAATTCAATAGTCAATTTGGTCAAGCAAAAACTTAGAAATATGCATCCAACAATAGCATTAATGGTTAAATATGAACTACAAAAATTATTGTATGTAAAATTCATCCAACCTACCTGAATGGGTGCCTAACATGGTACCTATCAATAAATCGAATAAGGGGATTTGCATATGCACCAATTTTTGAGACCTTAATAAAGCAAGTCCTAAGGATGAATTTCCCCTCTCTAACATCGATGCACTAGTAGATGTAATTGCTAGTCATTAAATGTTTTCCCTTATGGATGGTTTCTTGGGCTATAATAAAAGTCATTTTTACTTGAGGACCAACATAAAATGATCTTTACAACACCATGGGGGACTTTATATTACAAATTCATGCCATTTGGACTCAAAAATGTTAGTGCTACCTATCAATGGGCAATGACGTACATCTTTCATGACTTTATGAACAAGCTTCTTGAAGACTATTTTAATAATTTATTGGATAAATATTTATAGATTATTTAGGATCTCGATGTATTACATAAGGTATTCAATCACCTCTTAGAGCACAACGCATGATTAGATCCTAAAAAGTGTATTTTTATAGAGACTTCTAGGAGACTTTTAGGTTAAATAATTTATAAATGAGGCATTGAAGTACATCCAAATAAGGTTCAAGAAATCATAGAGATGCCTCCCCTAATCAACCTTAAACAACTCCATAGCTTACAAGGGAAGATTCAGGACATTTATCACTTCATAGCACAACTCTTAGATAAATGCCAACCACTAAATCATATTTTGAAAAAGGGGGTCACTTTTGATTGGAATGAAGAATGTCAAAATATTTTGATGACATAAAATAATACTTTGCCTCTATGCTAGTATTATATCCTCTTCAACTAGGTGTACCATTTTAATTGTACATTTTGACCACTAAATTTACCTTAGGAACCATGTTGACCCAAAATAATGAGGTAAATAAGGAATAGGTTATTTACTACATTAGTTACATCTTGGTTAGTTATGATATTAATTATGATCACGTTGAGAAGTTAGGCTTAGCGGTAGTCTTTGCCATTAAGAAATTACATTATTAGATGATCAATTAGACCATGTATATCATATCTAAAGAAAACCACTTGTGGTATATGATGAGTCGAACATATCATAATAGTCATACCACAAATTGGATCATGCTTATGATGGAGTTTGATCTAGAATTCATAAGTTAAAAATCTATTATATGATAGGTCATTATAGATCAATTAGTAGAGACAACTCTTATCGATGATAATCTTCTAACCACTGAGTTACATGATGATGTAGTTTTTGCATTATCAGACTCAAGAGAAGCAAAATGACCAAAGAACCAAAGAACCAAAGAACAAAGCTGATCTAATGTTGTTATTTTATGGTTCAGAGTGTGAGCAAGGGGTGGTGTAAAAATTATGTTTTTCACACTGCAAGGGGCTCCTATACCCCTGTTATCTAAACTCATATTTCCACGCACTAACACTAATTTTGAATATGAAGCCTTCTTTTTGGGTCTTCAAATGATCCTAACCATGAATGTCAAGAATCTAAATATCTTTGGTGATTCCTTACTCATTGTAAACCAAGTGAAGAAAAATATAAATACAAATGCCCAGTATTGAAATCTTACAAGGCCCTTGTGGATAATCTTCTTGCTAAATTTGAATGGTATGACATCAAGGCCATCCTTCATTCCTATAATAATTTTTTGGATACAATGGCTTCCTTAGGATACTTAATCCCACAAAATCCATTAGATAATTTCACCATAATTCACGTCAAAACACTCTCATAATTTGTAGTATTGCGAGATAATTCTAAAGAAGATCAAAGCATCCACATGATATAGATTGAACCATACCAAATTTGGGTTCTCTCAAATTAGATACTTTTTAAAACTTTCTTCCTGGGAATCCTTAATCCCACAGATACCTTTTGATAATGGCACAACCAATTATCTTAAGGTCCTATCTCAATCTACATTTGTGTGAGATGTTTCTAGAGAGGAGCAATTTCTTCATTTAGTCCAAACTAAGGTATATCAAGACTAGTTCTCACAACTAAGAGTTTTCTTAAACTTGGAAACCTTCTTTCTAGATTATAACATATCACCAAGCATACATTTAAGAAAAAGGTGAAAAATATGTCTTGCTAGGAGATAAATTGTATTATCAAAGCTATGATGGTCTTCTTAATTTCTTAGAGACCTAAGAATCCACTTGGGCAATTTTATAATCTAAAATGGTACTTACGATGGCTATTTTAGTGAAATGGCTATTGCAAAGTGCATACTTTGAATGGGCTATTATTGGTATATTATTATTACACTTATGTCAAAATGTGTATTAAGTGTCAACATCATTATCAATATATGACATGTAACTTATTGGCCTCACAACCGATTAACTTGTTGTGACATTTTTCGCAATGGGGCTTCAAATTAGTTGGAAAACTTTTGCCCTTGTCTACAGGATAACAAATTCATTTTAATAGCCACTAAGTACTTAAAAAATTGGGTGGAATCTATTCCCCTTACCACTATGATAGGTGCACACATTGCGGAGTACATACTCCATAATATCATATGTCATTTTAATATTCCATCCAAGATTATTTTAGTTAATGCACCACCATTTAAAAACAAGGATGTTAGAGCTTTGTGCAAAAAGTATCATATCTAGCACAACTTTTCAATGCCCTATTCACCATAGTATAATATGTAGGTTGAGGCATAGAACAAAATAATCATCACCATTATTAAGAAAAAAGCAATTGATAATCATAAATATTGGTACCTTCAATTGCCTCTCACACTTTGGGCTTATCGAACCAACATTCAAACACTAACTGGGGAAAATTATTTTTTGCTCATATATGTCATTGAGGCCATCATGCCTTTGGAGCTTGAGATTCCTTTGTTGCACATATCCTTACATGAGTTCATCGATGATGATAGTACATGAAAAACTTACCTAGATCAACTTGCACTTATTTATGAAGGACACATTAATTCTCTTGAGCATATTCATGTTTATCAAGATCATATTAAGTGAGCCTATGATATAAGGGTTAATCCTAGGAAGTTAAAAATTGATGATATTATGTTAAAAGAAAACCAACAAAATTCTAACTTACCACCATATTTGCACGACAAATTCATGACAAACTGGTTAGGTCCATTCATCATAACATAAAAGTTGGGTCTTGGAACTTATCATTTAGCTTCACTTGAGGGTGTTGAGGAACCTGAACCACTTAATATTCTCCACCTATGGGTATTTTATGCATTAAAAAACAACAAAAACAATATAAAATTACAAAAAAATAAAAATAATTTTACATTTTACATCATAATTGCATTATATGCCATCATACATAATACATTGCATTTAATCTTAATCTTGATTTTGACTAATTGTAAATTTTGTTCCACTATATTAGACAGTCTGTTCACCATAGATGCATACATCTAGTCTTGCATTGTGCATTTCATATAGCATCATGTTATATATTAGATTCACTTGCCTTGATGTAATATATTTTATCTAGGGCATACACCCTACTGCATTGATCATATATCCACATATCCATGATATCCATCCACTCATTACTTGATCCCAAGTAGTGGTCACAAGGTGTTTAATAGGGTCTTTCAATCATTCAACCATCCCTAGCTGGTATTTCATATTTTGTTAACAAACACCTTGATGTTTTATAATATGATCTTGCTTTGGTTGTATTTTGTTTATTTCAAACTCCCAAACACATTCTCAAAATCTTAAATACAATTTTTAATAAGGAAATATGACACTGCAACATATGTCTTTCCTCAAAAAGTGAAAAGTTACCCTTGCTCTTCCTATTATGTGCATGGTCTAGAAAGTTGAGAATTGATAAAAGGAAAATCTCTCCATCCACCCCAAAAAAACAAAATTTCCTTGCTCATTCAACCATCCCTAATTGGTATTTCAGATTTTGTTAACAACCACCTTGATTTTTGATGATAGAATATTAATTTGGTTGTACTTTGTTTATTTTAAAATCCCAAACACATTCTCAAAATCTTAAATACAAATTTTAACAAGGAAATATGACACTACAATGTATGTCTTTCCTCAAAAAGTAAAAATTTACCCTTGCTCTTCCTATTATGAGCATGGTCTAGAAACTTGAGAATTGATAAAAGGACAATCTCTCCCTCCCCCCCCCTAGAAAAACAAAATCCCCTTGCTCCTCTCCAAAATGAGCAAGTTCCCAAAAATAAAAGCAATAAAATCCCTTGCTCCTCTTCAAATCGAGCAAGCCCCTAAAAAAAAAGATAAAAATCCCTTTTGCTCCTCTCAAAATGAGCAAAACCCTAAAAAATAATAAAATCCCTTGATCTCCTTAAAAATTATAAAGCATCCCAAAAATGAAAAATATATATATATAAAGAGAGAAAAGAGATTGAATCCTTGAAATTTTTAGTTTTTCAAAAATCATGGGGTGATCTCCATCGCCATCATTGGACTATAGACATCAGCCTGGTAGTGGAGTAGCTTTATGCATGGTGACATGTCTATCAAATTAGCGATCTTATTTTGTATAGACAAATGTCTAATTTTGGTTGAGCTAGCTTTTTGATGGCTTGCATTTAGAGTAGTCAAGTCCAACCAAGTCCAAAGTTGAGGTAATGAACTTCACTATTCACACACAAAAATATTGAGTATCATGGTCTTCCTAGAAGATTGTTACCTTTCAAACACTTACATGGTTAGAACATACCTTTTGATTGGTAAAATAGGGTGTTTGAGTCTCATGAAAAACCTTATTGTTCCATCGTGATCTCTCACAGTCAAGAATCCATCATTATTGTTCATTTCATATCATTTCTCATTGAATTTCCATTTGGGTGTATGCTCTTGATGCGCTTGTCTACCTCTTGATTTGTGACTCTACTATATGTTGAGTGTTAATTTGTCATATTACAAATAATAACACGCAACTTAGAGTCTCGAACAAAAGACTCTTTCTTGCAAAGAAATAATTTATTTTATTTTCCTTCCTTTTATTATTTCTCCAAGTTTCTTTGTGAAACAACTTTTACGTATATAAAAATGAATTTCAATTTAATACATACAATTGATATATCCCAGAATAACTCAAATCCTGCAGATAGCTGTTAACAAGGGGCATTTTTTGATTCTCAATGAACTTTATAATCTTGAATTGTTTGATTAATCAAAAAATAAACAAAAATCCTTTTGATGTTCTAATATTCACAATTTATTCTAAGGTTAACCTATTCATTTTATCTCTATTCAATAGTTCTGTTATTTCAATGTTAGTCTCTGACATGAAATTAAGCATATCAAGGAATAAAACAGAAACTGTTATTTTTGAATCAGCTGGAAAATAATGAAGGATATTAAAATGGTTCACGATCTCCTCCCTGCAAAATCCCAAGTTAAGAGATGAAGTCCCCAAAACAACCCAACCGATCAGATCTGTACTAACACACAATCTAATCAGATCAGATGCAAGACTCTAAGGAAAAGAATATAACTGCATCATTCTACCATTCACCTATCGTAACCCATCCCATGGCGTAAATGAAATAGATACAAGACAAAATGATGCAATGGAAAGATTGACAGTAAAACAATAGTTTTGGCTTCGATCTCCTTTTGATTTTACACACAAAAGTCATGTTACAAAAGAAAAATCCTTTATTTCAATAAGTAATGCTTTTTTTGTTACAGTCTCCAGCCCCGTATCCATCTACATTTCTACTATTTAACCTTTCTATCGTGCATTCTTGATTGTTCCATGACGCTTCGTTTCGACTCCCGGGACCCTTCGCTTCAATTCCCGCCTTTTGGTATTCTAACCTTTGCGTGCATTCGTAACGCTCGATCTCGGCGGCCAGTAACTGTTGTTATGAAACATTACTCTAGTTCTGTCATTTTTGCCACGTGTCCTGCGTCTCCTGCACCTTTCGTAATGCTTTCTCACAGAAATCCTAGTAGAATTTGCATTTGGCCTCTTCTGTTTCCTAGCCACGATAACGCGACATGTCATGAAATCATGACATGTTGCGATATCATGACATGTTCTTGGTCCATACGCCCGTAGTAGCTCGTTGTAGCGATATCGCTACCGACTTTGCTTTGCCTTCTTTTCAAAAAGTGGTAGCGATATCGCTACCACTTTGGTTCCGAGCCTTCCTTCGATGAAGTGGTAGCGATATCGCTACCACTTTGGTCTCGAGCCTTTGTTTCACAAAGTGGTAGCGATATCGCTACCACCTTGCTTTCACGCCTTTTGCTTTGTAAAGTGGTAGCGATATCGCTACCACTCTTCTTTCATGCCTTTGCTTCACGAAGTGGTAGCGATTCGCTACCACTTTTCTTTCGAGCCTCCGCTTCACAAAGTGGTAGCGATTCGCTACCACCTTTCTTTCGAGCCTCCGCTTCACGAAGTGGTAGCGATTCGCTACCACTTTTCTTTCGAGCCTCCGCTTCATGAAGTGGTAGCGATTCGCTACCACTTTTCTTTCAAGCCTCCGCTTCACGAAGTGGTAGCGATTCGCTACCACTTTTCTTTCAAGCCTCCGCTTCACGAAAAAGTAGTGAAATGATTACCACTTTCAACCTTGTGCTTCCTCTCGGCAACTTGTAGCGAAATCGCTACCATTCTCAACTTTCCATACGCTTCCAAAAAACGCGTCGCGATTTCGCAACACCTCTTTCTGTCCTGCTGCCGACACGTCGCGATTTCGCGATAGATTTCAATTTTTTGCAGCGATGGAGAGACAGGTCACGATTTCGTGACATGTCGCGATATCGCGACATGTCATGATTTCGCGACCCTTTCAACACTTAGGCATTTTTCTTCTTTTCTTCATTTTTAGCATCCGGGTCTTTGAGATCTTCCCTAAAACCTGCAAAAACAAAGGTGGGTCCCCACTTCTGGGGTGTGTTGTGGATGAACCACAACAAATGGCGACTCTGCTGTCAAATGTTCTTGAGCATTTTAGTAAGAACCCAACCTAACACAAATCACAAATTTGAAAACATGGGTTAGCCCATAATCAATATAATTAATGCCCAAAATCAGAAGTACATGAATTATCAGAATCATCAAGTACTAACTCAGTGTGTGCAATGAATTCCTTTCCTTATCATTTGAATTTGATCCACATTCCATCATCGGTTTTGCATGAATGCATATGCGAAATTGTGAATGATTTGTGCATCCTACTGAATATGCCATGAGAAAATGCATAGTCACTCTTGTAGTATTATGTGCAAACATTCAAGACTCGCCAAACCCTCTTAGGATCCACTAGTGAACGGTTCATTATATCCCAAAGTTGGTTATGAGTCCCTACTATCTTGAACCCATGTGCAAGTGGATGTGAAATCAGAACTTTGGGGAATCAGACTCCCAACCAACCGAGATGAGAGTTTAACCCTATCCTTACTATTCTGATTTAGAATTCTTTACCTCACTTTGAGAAAAATAACTAAACCAATTATGGAAGAAATGGTCATGCTAGTCTAACCCTCTAGACAATCAGTGGTCTTATTTTTTAGGCAAGACATGATTCCATGCATGGGCCTATCTAACCCCATAATCCAAAACTTATCTTCATTTCTTTGGACCTTGGGGATGACTACCCATCCCTTGCAGAGGACAAGTAGTACGATCCTTACAATCCAATATAAGGATGAGATGGGAAAAATTTATTTATTTTACTTCTTAGACCTTGGGGATGACTACCCATCCTGGTTAGGGACAAATAGTACAATCCTTACAACCCAAGATTTTAAATGTAAGTGGAAAATATTAATCTTGTTACTTAGACCTTGGGGATGACTACCCATCCTTTGCAGAGGACAAATAGTACGATCCTTACAATCTAAGAGTTAATATGAAATGAAACATAAGAGCTTTGGGGAATCAGATTCTCAACCAACCGAGATGAGAATTTATGCCCTATCCTTACTACTCCATGTGGGTCCAATCAAAGCTTTGGGGAATTAGATTCTCAACCAACCGAGATGAGAATTTAACCCTATCCTTACTACTCTGATTTTAGGCTTTAAGCTCTATGGAAGTGGTCAAAACCACTATTTTTAGGATCATGTTGCATAATAGGATAGACATGAAAACCATTTTTGCCCAACCTTTTCCTCCAAGTTAGGTTTTGATCATTTTGCTCAAGATCCCTTTTAATGTATGAAACGTGCTTGGTCCTAGATACTTCAAGACTCAGTTCCAACCTTAGGATTTACTTAGATTTATGTTATAACATAACCCTAAGAGGATTCAACATACTCAAATGAATTGCACCTAAGATGCATATGCCACTATGGTGAAATGTATGAAAAGTGAGATGGAACATGAATGCATTATTTCTTGAATTGCAAATGAGATGATTTGTCATGCAAAACCGACTTTTTCATGCATCACAAGCTTCAAATGATCTAAATTAACTGTTTGTATTACATGTGGAGCTTTTACAACATGATTCCAATGTTTCATATTATCCCAATCTTAGGCATGTGTTCAACATCAAGCTTTTATTCCCTTTTTTTTTTTTTTTTTTTTATAAGGCAATGAAAATGAAATCAAAGGAACACCACCGCCTAAATGTCCAACCTGCACACAAACACAAAAACCCAAAATTAATACAAGAAAAACCTGAAATAAAAAATGAATACATACTAACATATCAAATCTGCACATCAAGAAACTAAATTACAGCATTGACACAAAACTAGATATCTCCTGAAACACACACTTAAGTATCAAATCTGCACACAAAGAAACAGATCACAACATTAATACAAAGCTTAGACATGTCAAAAAAAAAAAAAAATACACACCTAAACATGAAAAATGAAAGCAATAAATTACAGCGTTATTACATATAATACAAAGCCCAACTACCTCATGCTTGAAAGTAATGCTTCAAGTGCAACCCATTGATAGGTAGTGCCAAATCCTTTCCATCCAAGGTTTTTAGTCTCAAACTATTTTCCCCTAGGATCTCTGAAATCTAGTAGGGACCTAACCAAATGTAATCAAATTTATCATGTTCCCCCTTCTTCTCATGTCTTTTGTCCTATAATAGCACTAAATCTGAAATTTTAAACGCCTTGGCCTTAGACCTTTTGTCAAACCATATTTTTACAATGTCTTGGTTTTTACTAAAATGAAGCATAGCTTCATCCCTTTTTTCATCAAAGCGCATTAGTTGTGTTAGTCTAGACTCAAGTTTATCATTAGTTCCAAAATAATCTTTCATGAAGTGCAACGTTTGTAATCTGAGATTTGCAGGAAAAATGGGATCTTGTCCATAAACTAGATGGTAAGGAGATGTCCCTATTGCTTCTTTGACTCTGATTCTATCAGCCCAAAGGGCCAACTTAAGCTTATTGTGCCAGTCCCGTAGATTCCTTTCCAACAATTTTTTTATGACAGTCAACAGATTCTTATTGGATGACTCGGCCAATCCGTTACCTTGAGGGTAATAATTGGAGAACTTTAAACTCACGCTTTTATCAAATGCCCAATTAGCAAACTATAGAGAGGAAAAGGCCGAACCATTATCACTTACGATGGAGTTAGGCATCCCGAATCTAGTGACAATGTTATCTTCTAAAAATTTAATGACCACCTCTGCAGTAGCATTCTTTGTGGGGATAGCTTCGGTCCATCTCGTGCAATAATCCGTAGCCGTAAGAATATATTTGTGAGCATCGGATGAATTGGGGCTGATAATCCTAATAAAATCTAGGCCCCATTGCGTGAAAGTTCTGGACTCGATTACGGACTATAAAGGCATGGAAGCGTTTCTGTCTCTATTGGATGCAGTTTGACATATGTGACATGACCTCACATGAGAATGGGCATCCTTGAATAGTTGAGGCCAATAATAACCGGCTCTGAGGATTTGATGGGCTGTGGCATTAGCGGACCCATGCCCTCGTCCCATGTTTACCATGAAACTCTTAGAGTATTTGCACTGTCTCCTCTTGATCAACGCAACGAAGGTAAATACCTTCATGGTTCTTTCTGTATAATGTGCCAGATCTAACTAGAAAATTAGCAAACTTCAAATGCAAGGCTCTGCGCTGAGTAGCATTCAAAAATGATGGACACCTACCATTTAGTAGATAGTACACCACATCTGCATACCACTCCTCCTTGGTTACATCAGCGACTTCATAATGTTGACAAGGAATTGCGAGATCCTGTTCTGCGATTGCCTTAGCTAACCCTTGCCCCCGCACTATCTTCATCGATTGAATCTCCAGATCAAATTCCTGCAAATTTGAAACCCACTTACCACGCTTCTCACCTAATTCATTCTAAATGAACATGGCTTTGACAGCAGGATCTGGGATGATAGCAAAGACCCTACTGTGGACTATGTAGTGCCTGAATTTTTTTACAGTCTTAACCAGCGCATACATTTGCTTGTCTAGGGTAGAATATCTCAGCTTCGCATCTTTGAGAGGACTACTCAGGAAAGCAATGGGATTTTCAATGCTGCCTTCACTCTTCTGAGTTAAAACACTCGCAAAGGAGTGATCTGAAGCAAATGTGTAGATATAGAAAGGCTTCGTATAATCAGGACTCACCAAAACCGGGGGTTTAGAAATCACATCCTTGATATTATCAAAAGCCTCTATCCTTTCATCTGTCCAAATGATCTGGACCTCTTTCTTTAGCATGTCATTCAAAGGCCTTGCTATTTCTGCAAAATCTACGATAAATTTTCTGACAAAATTGATCTTTCCAAAAAATGATCTCAACCCCTTCTTGCTATTGGGACGAGGAATTTGCTGTATGGCTTCTATTCTCTCAGGGTGAATGGAAATTCCATCCTTAGATATTATATGCCCCAACAGTTTTCCTTCCATTACCCCGAAGATGCACTTCTTTGGGTTGAGAGATATACCATGTTCCCTGCATCTTTGAAAGACTTTCTTAAGATCCCTGACATGGTTTTCCCTGTTCTTAGAAAATATAGGAATGTCATCGACGTAAACAATGATGCACTTACCAATAAGCCATTTAAAAGAAAAATCCATAGCTCGTTGGAAAGTGGCACCTGCGTTCAATAGTCCGAAGGGCATTCTCCTGTATGCAAAGGTGCCCCATTTTGTCGTAAAGCGGTCTTCATCCTATCACTAGGATGGATAAGGACCTGATTATATCCCGAATAACCATCCAGGAATGACATCATCTCCGACCCGTTTACCTTTTGGAGTATTTCATCGATGGTGGGTAATGGGTAGTTGTCCTTTTGGGATGCCTTATTGAGATTTTTGAAATCAATGCACAACCTTATTTCTCCACTCTTTTTCCTCACAGGGACTAGGTTAGCAACCCACATGGAATGCCTAACGGGAAAGATGATCTTAGCTTCTAACAGTCGCTTCACCTCTTTCTCTATCAAGGGTTCTAATAATGGATTAACTCGCCTTTGTCTTTGCTTGAAGGGCTTGGACTCTGGCTTCAGTGGAATCGTGTGCATTATGACATTCTGATCATAGGTTTTCAACTCCTTATAACTCCAAGCAATGCAATCTATGTATTCTTTTAATGCATTTGCTATGGAATCCTTCTCCTGCTTGGTACATGCTTTTGCTATGAATACCTCCCGGGGATTTTCTACACTTCCAATGTTAACCAAATCACAGGCCTCTCCAGGAGATGGAACCCTTTTACCTTTTCTTGGTTTGCATCCAATATCAAAGATTTTTTCTAATGAAGCTATCTCATCAGGCATCCGATTGTTTTTTACAGGATTTTTATCTTTCGAAACTACCTCCTCTACGTCCCTTTCTTCTTCATCTATGTACTGCTTTTCAAATATACCAGAATTAGTGAAAAAATGAAATATGTGCCTGTCACTATCAAATACTTGGAAGTTCGTAACATTATCTGGTATCGAGGGACAAGGGACCAACTCTATATAGAACTTCTTGCATTTCTTATGGTCCACTGGCTTCAACATACTCGCTGCTACAGCTAGGGAGTCTGCCAGATGATTGCCCTTTCTCGAGATCAGATAAATGTTAAAGGCGTCAAACTCATCTATTAAATCTCTGACCCTATTTTGGTAAATCCTGAGCCGCCTGTCCTTGCATATGTATTGTCCCCTCACTTGTTTCACCACCAGTTCCGAATCACCAAGGACTTTGATATATTTAATTTTCTTCCAAATGGCCAGCTGTAGTCCAAGAATCAAAGCCTCATATTCTGCCATATTGTTGGTGGCAGGGAACTGTAGTCTGTATGCAGCGAATATAGGCTCCTGGTCCGAACATGACAATTCAACATCGGCTCCTGCTCCTTGTCTGGACCTGGATCCATCAAATATTAAGGTCCAAATGTCTTTATGTCCTTCAGTAAAGTTGCGCCCAATCCTTTCATCATGGGTATTTTCGAGTGCTTCTATGTCCAAACAGTATGCTCCCAACTCAGCTTCAATGTACTGGATCTCGTTCGTCTTGTTGTAATCTGTGATCATCTCTTTGAGTCAGGTTTCACTGTCAATTCGAATTTGATTGGCCACTCCCCTCCAAGGCATCCACATGTGTGAAGAGTCTGTCACAATGTAACCGTTTAGGTTCTTACTCCAATCTCTTCCCAATACCATGCCATATTTGATAGGAATATCGAGCACCAATATGTCTATGCGCTGTTGAACTCTGGGTTTTGAATTGACTTGAATATGCACATCACCCAGCTCTCCTACTGCCTCCATGGTTGACCTGTCCAACTGCACCACCCTACTCCTAGAAGGCTTTGGTGTAAGTCCCAATATTTTACAGATTTCTAAGGGCATGATAGTAGCCGAGGCCCCTGAGTCTATTAAACAATTATGCAAGTTTTTACCTGCAATTCTAATGGTTACCAAAAAGGGAGGTATATCTCATTTTTCTTTTTGTACAACCACTTGGGACTCAGCACTTTTAGCTTCATGAACTTGTGCAGATGGATTTAATCCTTTTGGTGAACTCACTTCTTGGCCTAATAATCAGGCCATGTCATACATCGATACATTGGCCCTATTCTTCTTCATATCTTCCACCAAATCGTAAGTGAGCTTTTCTGGATTTGGCAAGTTTTGCATCATCTTAGACTTTTCGACCTTCGATGGAGGAGGGGGATTGACATATCCTTTAGGGTCAGGAGGGAGTAATTGATTATTAGGAGGAGCAGAGGAAGTTTTGGGCTCTTTAGAACTCGTAGTGTAATATTTGTGATTTGCTTTCCCAAAACGTTTGTTTGCATGAACTTCCAAAGCTTCTTCATCTTCGCTTCCAAAAAATTCTACATCCTCCTCTTCTTCACTTTCATGGGAATGTATGACCTCCGTTAGCATAGACTCTGGTTTCACATGGCCATAGTGCGGGCAATCATTATCACAAGATCCTGCATCTCCACAGTCTTCCGAAATGTCTACCTGGTTGGCAACGGGATTGGGTACCCGCCCGTTGTTAGGCTGCGTGTTATACATTCCTTTTCCTCTATGATTGTGAGGTCGGTTATGGCCCATGGCCTGATCAACTTTTTTATTGACATTCCTCACTGTTACCAACACCTTGGCCAAAGTTTCTTTCATATTTTATATGGTTGCTTCGGACCCTTGTGGTTGAGGCACTGCAATTGCAGGTCCAGTTGTGTTGGCTGCATTAGCCACCTCTGGACTGGGTACAATGGCTTGGGTTTGGGCAGGTGGATTCCATCATGGATTCCCATTTTGAATGGCTTGAGTTTCGGCAGGTGGATTCCATCCTAGATTCCCATTTTGAATGGCTTGAGTTTGGGCATGTGGATTCCATCCTGGATTCACACTTTGAATGGGAGTGATTGTTGGATAAGTCACTGAGCTTGGCGTGTTAATTGGAGCAAACCTCGACATGGTCAATAGATTATTGCCCATACCGAACCCATGCAAACCCATCGAGTTATTTTGAATCAAACTCTATGTTTGAACAGCGGCATTCGGATAACCTGACAATGGTGTAACTTGGGTGGGTGTTTGGAAGTTGTTCAACATCAGATCCTGTGGTGCTACTACCTGGTTCATCATGGCAAATTGGTCGTATGGGCCATATTGTCCCATCCCAGTCAATTGAGACAATCCTGCGCCTGGCAGGTTCATCTGCTATTTGAGAGTCATTGTTTCTGCATAAGCCAAAGGAAGGGTTGTAACCTGAGGGTTCCTTCTAGTCAACAAATATGTTAAAGGATCTAAGGCTCCGAAGTATAGCTGCAAGGCAATTGTAGGGTCTACCGCAAAGTGATGAGTCACATTCGTATATAGCTTTTGAAATCTCTGATTGAACGTTCGAATGGGTTCATTGGCTTGTCTTTTGCAAGGTACGAAGAAATTGTATGTCATGGAGGGATCTACTAACTGTCTGAATTGACCTATGAACGCAGTTTCTAGCTGGGCCCATGAAGTTATGGACCCTGCTAGCAAATTTTGATACCATTCGTTAGCAATGTGGTCTAGACTAGCAGGGAAAACTCGACAGGCAACATCCTTGTGAGTAACCCCCTGCCTAAACATGTAATATTTATAGATTTGGACATGATCTTCTGTTGTTGTTGGACCATCATGAATGAATTTGGGTAATCCCCTTTCAATGTTTCTAGGCAAGTCGTGGACTGCCCCGGGAATATCTAAAGGGGAACTCTGAGCACCATACCAAAGGGCAGGTGGCTGTTGTTGTTGTTGTTGTTGGGCCATGTTATTCAAAGGTGTCAACCCTATGGGAACAATTGGAACTCCTGGAACTGTGGAGATAGATACAACTGGTGTTACTATCTCACTTGAACTTAAGGGTTCAGGCCCACTAGAGGTACTTGAGTCCAAAGAAATCCCTAACTCAAGTATACTGGGTGGTATTTCAACTTCTAATGTTTTGTTTTTCGGCCTCCTAGCAGTGGGAGAAAGGCTTTGGAAGATAGTTTCCCCTGTGGTTTTAGACCTAGTAGCAATGTACTCAAAGTTGGGCCAGCTTGGAAACTCTAGGACTCTAAAAGATCTCTCAACTCTGCTGCCAGATAAAATGTCTAAATGTTACACCTGCAAGCACAATAGGTGGAAACAAAACTACCCATGTTAATTGTTAGAACAAATCAAAATTGCAAAGCAATACAGAAGGCCCTCCTTCTAGCGCCAAAATGTTGAGTGTTAATTTGTCATATTAAAAATAATAACACGCAACTTAGAGTCTCGAACAAAAGACTCTTTCTTGCAAAGAAATAATTTATTTTATTTTCCTTCCTTTTATTATTTCTCCAAGTTTCTTTGTGAAATAGCTTTTACGTATATAAAAATGAATTTCAATTTAATACATACAACTGATATATCCTAGAATAACTCAAATCCTGCAGATAGTTATTAACAAGGGGCCTTTGTTGATTCTTAATGAACTTTATAATCTTGACTTGTTTGATTAATCAAAAAATAAACAAAAATCCTTTTGATGTTCTAATATTCACAATTTATTCTAAGGTTAACCTGTTCGTTTTATCTCTATTCAATAGTTCTGTTATTTCAGTGTTAGTCTCTGACATGAAATTAAGCATATCAAGGAATAAAACAGAAAATGCTATTTTTGAATCAGCTGGAAAATAATGAAGGATATTAAAATGGTTCACGATCTCCTCCCTACAAAATACCAAGTTAAGAGATGAAGTCCCCAAAACAACCCAACCGATCAGATCTGTACTAACACTCAACATTTTGGCGCTAGAAGGAGGGCTCGGAACCAAAGTGGTAGCGATATCACTACCACTTTTTGAAAAGAAGGCAAAGCAAAGTTGGTAGCAATATCGCTACAATGAGCTACTGCAGGTGTACGGACCAAGAACATGTCGCGATATCGCGACATGTCATGATTTCGCGACATGTCGCGTTATCACGAATAGGAAACGGAAGAGGCCAAATGCAAATTCTGCCAGGATTTCCATGGGAAAGTGTTACGAAAGGTGAATGGTAGAATGATGCAGTTATATTCTTTTCCTTAGAGTCTTGCATCTGATCTGATTAGATTGTGTGTTAGTACAGATCTGATCGGTTGGGTTGTTTTGGGGACTTCATCTCTTAACTTGGGATTTTGCAGGGAGGAGATCGTGAACCATTTTAATATCCTTCATTATTTTTCAGCTGATTCAAAAATAGCAATTTCTGTTTTATTCCTTGATATGCTTAATTTCATGTCAGAGACTAACATTGAAATAACAAAACTATTGAATAGAGATAAAACGAACAGGTTAACCTTAGAATAAATTGTGAATATTAGAACATCAAAAGGATTTTTGTTTATTTTTTGATTAATCAAACAAGTCAAGATTATAAAGTTCATTGAGAATCAACAAAGGCCCCTTGTTAACAGCTATCTGCAGGATTTGAGTTATTTTGGGATATATCAGTTGTATGTATTAAATTGAAATTCATTTTTATATACGTAAAAGTTGTTTCACAAAGAAACTTGGAGAAATAATAAAAGGAAGGAAAATAAAATAAATTATTTCTTTGCAAGAAAGAGTCTTTTGTTCGAGACTCTAAGTTGTGTGTTATTATTTGTAATATGACAAATTAACACTCAACACTATATTTTTATAATGCATGTACTTAGTGTATTATTGCATCATAAATTCACTCATTATGTTTCATTAATTAAGCATACATCCACAATGTGTATTAATTAAGTTATCATAAATTATTAGTACATCATAGGCATCATAGTTCCATGCATCATCATATCAAAAGCATCCATCCATTTAACACAACATATCATCTAGACATACATTTATAAGAACCTATCATATATCTAAGCATCTACAATTACACATCATTACATAACAAAAATAAACATATGATAGGCCACAATAAAAGTCATATCATATAAATATATATAAAAAAGGTACATCATGATACAAAATGTCCATAGGATACAATGGTGAGTCCTAAAACCTCACATCCAAAAATAAGAAGCTAATAATAATAAAAATCAAGAGACCCCTGCTCAAGCTAGTTTTACACCATTGCTCTCACCACTACCTTTAGCCTCATCTCTAAGAGGTTGCCTAGACCCGCTAGCCCATAACTTGTGGGATGTGCTCAACTTTGGAAATCATGGTACAGTTGATCTTAGATATGATCCTCTTGAAGCTCCACTACATCAACTTCGATGGAATTGAGATGAGGAAGATCATGATGTAAGTACCCCCCAAGGCTATCAATCGTATCTAGCTATCCTATTTTCTTGGTGTCATGAAAGGTATCTAGCTCTCCTAGCCTAAAATTGTGCATTCTCTTCCTATAATCTAGCAACCACATCTAATGGCTACCCACCTAAGGATGTATTTCCTTGCTCAACTACCTACTCTACCATATGATTCTATAGAGTATCTCTCTTTGCTATCAACCTAGTGATCTCCTATGTTCTCTATACCTACACTTGTAGGGTTTCTATATCCCTTTTCTAGCCTCACTATCTCTCTGTATCAGTTTCCCAATGGCTTTGAGTTGTAGTGTGGGTAGAGTCACTATCAATAAAATAGCCCTAGAGGATATGCACTTGCTCTATCAAGGAAATAATTTGCTCTTGGGGATCCTCATCATCTATATCATCATCCCCATCACCCTCCACAGAAGCCTTTGAACCACCACTACCTCCCTGTGCTATTGATCCTCCACATATCTATCCATAGAGTGATGTACTCATTGTTTTTGGGAACCTACCCAAGCTCCACCAGCCCTAGTCTCTCCAGTAATTATCCCTCTCTAAGAAATATGGACTACAATCCATGCATCATACTTAGTAGGGGTACATAGATCCTCTGCATCATCTATCAATGGTACATCAAATTCATCACCTACAAGCTCAAGTCAAGGCCATACTAGCTATGTCTCATATATCCTCTATCTATATACTATTGGATCCTTGGAAATATCCTATTTGAATCTAAATTGGTGAGTCACCCATGAGTACTAGAAGTACTCATGATCATCACCATGTTGGCCAGTCAACCATGAGGTGCATCACATCCACCTAAGATGTTGGTCTACCTTTGTCTAGGTAGTACATCCCCTCAATGGCTACCATGTCAAATTTTCTAGCCTTAGTTTCTCTAATGAATCTATGTAATAGAGTATCACACCCTTACAATTCTATCCCTCTTGATCATGCATCCACTACATAGCATAGGGAATCTCTCTATCCACCATGTCCCCTCGGGTACCCCACGATAGTTCAATAAATATATCCACTTGAATGTGCTCCCATATCCATATATAAAGGATAAAGCTACACCATAATCCTAGGTGACCACACTATTTAATCTCATAAATATCCTCATAGAGTTGTGCAAGCAATGTTGTACCCCAAGCCATAATCAGTGGTTGCTCCATCAAAAACTCCACCAAGTCTTGCACCTAAAGAGTCAAGTAAGGTTAGGTTTGACATGAGTGACATCAACTCTCCATGTCTTATTATTAGGATATCAGTGATAAATCCCACCTCCACCCTCACTTCACCACTATCTACATTGTAGTACACTAGTTACCAATGCTAGAGATAGACTCATTGTAGAACTCTCATCCACTCACTAGTATGTGAGGTCACAATGGGATATCCCTCTATTGAGATCCATAGATTACTTTAGATGTCCTCTATGATGATAGTCATATCACCTATGGTTAGATCAAATGTGTTATTCTAGCTATCTTATCTATCAGTCAAAGTCATCAAGTAGGCCTTGTCCACATGAACAAACTCCAATATCACTATATGCATGAGGCCAATGACCTTCAACCACTCCCAATCATCATTAGAAAGTACACAATGTTCTCTCCTAAAGACATTAGTGAATATGTGTCATGATATAATCAAATACAAAAAATGCAAACATTCAAAGCAACATTTATCAAAAATATAAACATAAAAGAGGCCATCTCAAATTGAGATGGTCCCTAAAAGAGACCATCTTAGGTTGATACGACCCCCAAATTGGGCCATCTCAAGTTGATATGGTATCCAAATATGACTGTTTAAAGTATAATGATATCCAAGAGGGACCATATCACTCTGAGATAGCCTCCAAATTCAAAAAATAAATAAATATAAAAAATAAAAGCTACAAAGTGAGAAAAATGAACAATATTTACTACATTAATCTACTTTATGGTGAGGTTCATTTCATTACATTTTCAATATGAAGCTCAATAATTTTTTAAAATATGATTTATTTCCTTAATAAAATATGAAGAGAGAGTTGGTACTTACCTTCCTCTCTTTGGCTTCTTCATTTGAAGATGCCTCGGGTTGGTCCATCTTCAATTTGGATATATTTTTTGGCAATTCTCTACTTCACAAACTAGACTCTCCTCCTCCCCATATCACTCTCTCCTTGTCACAAACGGTACAAATAAATTCAAAATAATAATTTTTTGCTATTTATAGTTTACCATGGATGCGATTGTTCAATATGGCCATGTGTTATAACACGACCATCTAGGATGACCATGATTTTGGAAAATAAAAATAAAAAACTATAGTTGACATGCCACCATCCTAGGTTGAGACGATCACAAAAAAAAAATCATCAATTTCTAATAGCATCCAAGTTGATAACATTATTTTGATCAAGTGACTCATCGCTATCATCATTTTATATCTCCTTCAATGATTTTTCACTTGAGGGGATAGTCAATAAATGCAAAATTCATGTTTCAAGATCAAATCAATAATCAAACACTTGAGTGCAGATCTCGTTCTTCTAAGAATTATTACCAAAAATTATCATACACTTCCCTATTTTCTAGGGTAAAAGCAAAAATCTCAAACAAACTCTTGGTATATCTAAATCCTAAACATGTTAGACTAAGATTCCCTCTATCTGGCTGAAAACTACTAAGATTACGTAGATCCAAATTCTAAAGTGTATACTTGACCTTATCTTCCCACAGCTAAAAATTTTACCAAACTTAAGTCCATAAATGTGTTGCAAGTAATGAATTAAAGACGTGTGTCCTTTCCATAATTGGTGTATTTCACATGTACTTGTTCAATAAAAGTCAACTCAAACAAAATTGTATCGTCCAACTCAAAAGTTTTGGTGGGAAATCAAAAATTTAAATTTTTAAATTCAAAATTGGTGCCCAAAACACAACTACAAGGTGAATTATTTGAAATTTTCATATTTTTCAGCAATTTATTTTGCAATTTTTGTAAAAGTTATCAATTATTTTTCCTCCAAAGTAAATTTTTGTATTTTTGAAGGGCTAAATTTTGGAATTTAGTGCTATTTTGTAATTGCAAATTTGATTTTAATTTTGTAAAAGCACTTAAATTAGCCTATTTTTGTAAATTTGGAAGATAAAATTATTGTAATCTAGGCACATTTCTGCATTAGGAAACTACCAATTCTTCCTAAAGCCTAGATATATTGGAAATTTTGAGTACATTGGTTGTCATTGATGTCAAAGATAGTATTGGTTCACAATGCACTCTTCATGGTTGTGTGAGCAAGAAAAATACAAGGCATTCTCCATGGTGGTTTTTGCAAATAAAATGGAAAGGTTTAATTATTTCTCCATGGTGGAATTTGCAAATAAAAATAAAGGTTTATTTAAGTTCTCCATGATGGAATTGGAAAAAATAAAAGACCTAATGAAATGGCCCAAAGTGAAAAGGTTAAATTATAATATATTTAAATCTTTTCAAGATTTAAAATATTATAATAAAAAGGTTTAAAAAAAGGGGGGAGCGGCAAAAGTTTTTATACAACTCTCTCCATGCGCCGACATCCAAAGTTTAAGAGGGCAACATAGTATTTAAGGAGGAAATTAAAAGTCTTGTCAAAAGTTTTTTATGCAAGCGATGAAGGCAAAAGACACTCGATCCATTCATGAGAGTAGTGCATGATACCCAATGCAGAGGCAGTGAGAAGGAGAAAATCATGAGAACAATGCATGATATCCAACATGGGGGTAGCAAGGAGGATGCACGTTTTAAAAATAGTTGACAATGCACACAACTTGATATAGGAGATAGCTCAAATTTGAAATTCAATTGAGCAACTAAGCTTAGGTGGCAAGCAGACCTTGCGTAAGATGTGGCACGGAGGAGGTCTCAAGGTCAAGATGCGATGATGATAGTTTTGCTTGGTTTTTTGTTGATCAGAGGAGTGACGTAGGTTTAAAGCTAACATAGTGCACATTGGTTCTTGTGTGGGCAGTTAGCCCATGCGATGCTCTAGCACATGCTAGAGCATGGGCTCCATGAGGTCATGCACTCGAATCCCCGCGATAGCAGTAGTGGTAAGGGCAAATATTTTTTATAATATAAATTTTTTGCTTGATTTTAGGGAGTTATAAGGGTTAGGTTTTGTTTATGTGTGCCATAAGGGTTGAGATTAATAAAGCATATTTTGGCCATTAGGGAGTCATAAGGGTTAAGTTAATAAAGTTTAATTTTTGCCTTTAGGGAGTCATAAGGGCTGAATTAAGTAAGGTTTAAATTTGCACTTAGGAGTTATAAGGGTGTGATTTAATAAAATATTAAGTGAAAATATATGTTTTAAAAGGCCTTCTATTTTTCAAAACACAAATATTAAGAGTGCTTTATATAGTTTTATTTTTGCAAAGTGCATAAATGAAAAATATGTTTTGCATACAAGAATAGGAGTAATAAGGTGTAATAGTGGCTTGAAATTTTGTTGTAATTCTTGTATGGTGGAAAGTTCATGTGAGAGTTTTTGAAAGAGTACTTTTGCTATCTAACCCTTGAAGTGGCACTAGAAAGATCAGTTGTTTGTGAGATAGGTTTTTGAGGACATATCTTCATCAAAGTAAAATAAGAGGTATGGGCATATCATTCCTTGTTTAAGGTGTTTTGTTGAGTAAATGTTTCTGGAACATAAGGTGGAGATAAAAGGGTTGTTTGGTATGCATTGTTGAAAATATTTGAGTTAGGGTTTGAGACCTATATGTGCATCATTGTGAAACCTTTTGAGCATTGGTTTGAGAGATATTGAAAGAAATTGTGAAAGTGTTTGAGATCAATCTTGTGAGGGAAATTTGTGCATTAGTGTGATTGATCTTTGAGAGCAAATTTGCAAGAAAGATAGATCAATTTTGTGAAGCAAGTTATACACTGTTTTGATTTGATTTGAAAGGGATTTTGCAAGAGATAGATATTGGATTAGTTGAATGCAATATTTGTGAATGTGAAGAACATATTGGGGTTTTGATATTGCATATCATTCTCTATATGTTCCAGAGGTTAAATGAATTCTAAGTAGAATATTATCTGTTTGAAGAAAGTATTTTTGAAAGAGATTTAAGCTTTGTTTGTATGCAAGATTTGGAAATATTTGAGCAGGTTCTATGAGCAATATTGAAGGTAGATTTGAGCAAGTCTTTTGAGAAGGCTTGAAGACATATTTGAGCAAGTCTTTTGAGAAGACTTGGAGCAACTTTGAGGGCATATTTGAGCAAGTCTTTTGAGAAGGCTTGAAGGTAGATTTGAGCAAGTCTTGTGAGAAGACTTGGAGCAGCTTTGAGGTAGATTTGAGCAAGTATTTTGAGAAGGCTTGAAGGCATATTTGAGCAAGTCTTTTGAGAAGGCTTGAGGGTATATTTGAGCAAGTCTTTTGAGAAGGCTTGAGGGCATATTTAAGCAATTATTTTGAGAAGGCTTGATGGCATATTTGAGCAAGTCTTGTGAGAAGACTTGGAGTAGCTTTGAGGTAGATTTGAGCAAGTCTTCTAAAGACTTGGAATAACATTTAGCTAGATTTGTGAGTAGAGATAGAGAATATTTGTGCTAACCTTGTGATGAGGTTTGGTGCAGATTTGAGATAGAGTTGAGAGTAGACTTTGGAGTAGACCAAAGTAGAGGGGATATAGTTCTCCTATGGAGAGAGATCCATGAACCAGAGCAAAGGGGATAGAGTTCTCCTATGGAGAGAGATCCACGAACTAGAGCAAAGGGGATAGAGTTCTCCTATGGAGAGAGATCCACAAACTAGAGTAGAGAGGATAGAGTTCTCCTATGGAGAGAGATCCATAAACTAGAGCAAAGGGGATAGAGTTCTCCTATGGAGAGAGATCCACGAACTAGAGAAAAGGGGATAGAGTTCTCCTATGGAGAGAGATCCACGAACCAGAGCAAAGGGGATAGAGTTCTCCTGTGGAGAGAGATCCATAAACTAGAGCAAAGGGGATAGAGTTCTCCTATGGAGAGAGATCCACGAACCAGAGCAAAGGGGATAGAGTTCTCCTATGGAGAGAGATCCACAAACTAGAGTATTGGGGATTGAGATCTCCTTTGGATAGAGGTCCATAAATATTGTAATAGGGAATTGATTCCCAAGAGATTTGTTGAGAAAATTTAGAAGAAATATTTTCTCCGTGGACGTAACCCACATTGGGTGAACCACGTTAAATTTGTGTCTCTCATGTGTGTGATGATTTGTGCATTTCTTTGATTACTGCTATTGATATTGCAATTGATAACATTGGATAATATTATTTGGGAAAGAAAAGTAAAAGTTGATCTTATACTGTTCACCCCCCCTCTTAGTATAAGCTTGTGTTCTTCAATTGGTATCAAAGCAGGTTCCTTCAAAAAAGTCTAACAACTTGAAGGAAGATATTACAAGAACACAGATGGCATCTCAGAGTGGATCTTCATCAAACAAGGCTCCATTGTTCGATGGGAAAAATTATGCCTTCTGGAGTATAATAATGAAGACTTACTTGATGGCACAAGGATATGAGACATGGCAATCCATTGAGGATGGGTTCACACCTACAACTACTCCTCCCACAGATAAAGATGGTAAGTTGTTACATGTGAATAATTCCAAGGCTATGAATGGAATATTAAGTGGATTACGTGAAGCAAAATTTGTGAAAGTTATGCACTGCAAATCAGCAAAAGAGATATGGGAAAAATTGAAGTAAACATATGAAGGAGATAAAAAGGTCAAGATGGCAAAACTGCAAAACCACAAGAAAAGGTTTGAAGATTTGAAGATGGAAGATGAGGAAGATATTGCTACATACTTACTTCATGTGGATGAGGTTGTTAATACCATGCATGGACTTGGATTCAAAATTGAAGACTCCAGTGTTGCTCAAAAAGTATTAAGATCACTCCCTATGAGGTATGATGGAAAGGTTTCAGCTATAGAAGAAATGAGAGATATTGATAAGTTGACTATGGATGAGTTACATGGAATTCTCACAGCTTATGAGATGAGAATAGTAAAGGATCCCAACTCCAAGAAAGAGGTAGCTTTCAAATTTTCAAAGAAGACAAAAGATAAGAAACCAGAATCAAGTGGTGAGTCAAGCAGTGATGAAGAAGCTAACTATGCGAGAAGAAACAAGAAGGACTCAAGAAAGCACAAAGGTATGAAGACTATGAAATATTTTAATTGTGGTAATTTTGGTCACTATGCATCTAATTGTCCACAATCCAGAAGCAGTAGCAGTGAAGAGAAACATGATCATAAGAAAAAGGAAGAAGGAAAATCCAGGCATGAAAAGAAAAATAGGTATGGTCAAGGCAAGCATGAAAAGAAGTTCTTTCAAAGGCACAAGAAGAGTTTCTATGTTAACAAGGCAAGCAAGGCTTCAAGTGACAATGATGAAAGACTCTCAGATAGTGAATAAGAAGAGATTCTATTTTTGGCAATAGAAGAGGAAGAAAATGCTCCTATTGAAGATAAAGTCAAAAAGTATGAAGATGCTCTTGGAGACCAAGAAGTAGAGAAAGATTCATAAAATGAAGAGGAAGGCACAGTTGATCTAGAAGCAGAACTTATTGTTGCTCTCAGAGAATTGAAAAATGTTAGAAAGCAGAATTCAAGACTAAAGGCTCAAGTTCAAGAACATGAGGAAGAAAAAGAAAAGCTTCTACAAGACCTAACAAACTCAAAAGCTAAGGCAAGGATATTTAAAGAGGTCATGGTTGAAAATTTAGAGGTAAAAGAGTTAGAATGTGAAATATTAGAACATGAGGTAGTTTCTCTAAGGATGGAAGTGAAAGATTCTAAAGACAAGCTACACAGGTTTGGGAAAAGTTCAAAAACTTTGGATAAAATTATCAATGCACAAAGATCTTCATCTATCAAAATAGGACTTGGTTTTGAAGAAGGACAAGGGAAACAAGAAGAAGGGTCAAGCTCAAGCTCAAAATAAGAAGAAGTTTCAGAGGAAGAGAGTGAAGAAGAAATTAAGACTTATGAGGATAAGTTGAAGAATAGAAGCTTCACTAAGAAAGGAAACAATGCACAAACAAGAAACAGGGATCATCATAGAGAAGGCAAAGAAAGGACTAAGAGACCAGAGGTTGTAAAATATGATTTCTTCAAAGGATGTTGTTTTTCATGTAATCGGTTTGGTCACAAGGCTATGCATTGCAGGGTTCATGGAAAGAAAGAGTATGGCCTCACTAAAAGGAATTTCAACTCATTCAAAGATGGACATTTATTTCAAGGGTATTGCTACTCTTGTAATCGCTTTGGTCATAAAGCGATCCACTGTAGGGTTCATGATAGAAATGATTATGGCTTCACCAAGAGGAACTTCAAGACATTTACACCTTCCAAGAACTACAACATTAAGTGTTACAAGTGCAATAATCTTGGGCATAAGGCCAAGTGGTGTAGAACAGAGTTTCCAGAACTTCCAGAGACAAGCAAGAATAGGGACACTCAAAAGGATCAAAAGGGTATGGCTACAAAAATATTGAAAAAGAAGGTTGACAAAGAAAAAGAGCATTGTATGCTGGGAGTAGAGATACTCCCACCCCAAAATTAATCACCTCAAGGAGAGGAGGTGGGGAGGAGGCTGAGCTAAGAGTCTTATATTTAGCCCCAAAGGAGTCCCTTTGCCATTGATGTCAAAGGAGGAGATATTTGAGTAAGGGGGAGAGCATTCAATCAGGGAGAAGCTTCTCAGGGGAGCATATTTGGAATCCAATGGTAGGAAAATGATTTTTTAGAAAAGGGTTGCCATCAATGACAAAGGGGGAGATTGTTGGAAATTTTGAGTACATTGGTTGTCATTGATGTCAAAGGTAAAATTGGTTCACAATGCACTCTTCATGGTTGTGGAGCAATATTAAAATTGACAAGGCAAATACCTCCATGGGTTGAAATAAGAATGACAAGGTTGACAATGCTCCATTGGTATTTGTAAATAAAAATAAAGGTTTATTTAAGTTCTCCATGATGGCATTGGAAAAAAGACAAGACCTAATGAAATCCCAAAGTGAAAAGGTTAAATTATAATATATTTAAATCTTTCAAGATTTAAAATATTATAATAAAAAGGTTTATGAAATTTCCCAAAGGGAAAATATTAAATTATAATATATTTAAATCTTTTCAAGATTTAAAATATTATAATAAAAAGTTTTTAAAAAAAGGAGGAGCGGAAAAGTTTTTATACAACTCTCTCCATGCGTCGACGTCCAAAGTTTAAGAGGGTAGCATAGTATTTAAGGAGGAAATTAAAATTCTTGTCAAAAATTTTTATGTAAGTGATGAAGGAAAAATATACTCGATCCATTCGTGAGAGTAGTGCATGATACCCAACGCAAAGGTAGTGAGAAGGAGCAAATCGAGATAACAACGCACAATATCCAACATGAGGGCAGCAAGGAGGATGCACATTTTAAAAATAGTTGATAGTGCACACAAATTGATATATGAGATAGCTCGACTTTGAAATTCAATTGAGAAGCTAGCTCAGGTGGTAGGCAGACCCTGCGTAAGACGTGGCATGGAGGAGGTCTCAAGGTCGAGACTTGACGATGATAGTTTTGCTTGGTTTTTTGTTTATCAGAGGAGTGACACAATCAGGTTTAAAGGTAACATAGTGCACATTGGTTCTTGTGTGGGCAGTTAGCCCACGTGGTGCTCTAGCATGCGCTAGAGTGTGGGCTCCATGAGGTCGTGCGCTCGATTCCCTTGTGACAACAGAAGTGGTAAGGGCAATATTTTTATATATAAATTTTTGCTTGATTTTAGGGAGTTATAAGGGTTAGGTTTTGTTTATGTGTGCCATAAGGGTTGAGATTAATAAAGCATGTTTTGGCCATTAGGGAGTCATAAGGGTTAAGTTAATAAAGTTTAATTTTTGCCTTTAGGGAGTCATAAGGGCTGAATTAAGTAAGGTTTAAATTTGCACTTAGGAGTTATAAGGGTGTGATTTAATAAAATATTAAGTGAAAATATATGTTTTAAAAGGCCTTCTATTTTTCAAAACACAAATATTAAGAGTGCTTTATATAGTTTTATTTTTGCAAAGTGCATAAATGAAAAATATGTTTTGCATACAAGAATAGGAGTAATAAGGTGTAATAGTGGCTTGACATTTTGTTGTAATTCTTGTATGGTGGAAAGTTCATGTGAGAGTTTTTGAAAGAGTACTTTTGCTATCTAACCCTTGAAGTGGCACTAGAAATATCAGTTGTTTGTGAGACAGGTTTTTGAGGACATATCTTCATCAGAGAAAAATAAGAGGTATGGGCATATCATTCCTTGTTTAAGGTGTTTTGTTGAGTAAATGTTTCTGGAACATAAGGTGGAGATAAAAGGGTTGTTTGGTATGCATTGTTGAAAATATTTGAGTTAGGGTTTGAGACCTATATGTGCATCATTGTGAAACCTTTTGAGCATTGGTTTGAGAGATATTGAAAGCAATTGTGAAAGTGTTTGAGATCAATCTTGTGAGGGAAATTTGTGCATTAGTGTGATTGATATTTGAGAGCAAATTTGCAAGAAATATAGATCAGTTTTGTGAAGCAAGTTATACACTATTTTGATTTGATTTGAAAGGGATTTTGCAAGAGATAGAGATTGGATTAGTTGAATGCAAGATTTGTGAATGTGAAGAACATATTGGGGTTTTGATATTGCATATCATTCTCTATATGTTCCAGAGGTTAAACAAATTCTAAGTAGAATATTGTCTGTTTGAAGAAAGCATTTCTGAAAGAGATTTAAGCTTTGTTTGTATGCAAGATTTGGAAATATTTGAGCAGGTTCTATGAGCAGTATTGAGGCAGATTTGAGCAAGTCTTTTGAGAAGGCTTGAAGGCAGATTTGAGCAAGTCTTTTGAGAAGGCTTGAGGGCATATTTGAGAAAGTCTTTTGAGAAGGCTTGAGGGCATATTTGAGCAAGTCTTTTGAGAATGCTTGAAGGTATATTTGAGCAAGTCTTGTGAGAAGACTTGGAGCAACTTTGAGGTAGATTTGAGCAAGTATTTTGAGAAGGCTTGAAGGTAGATTTGAGCAAGTCTTTTGAGAAGGCTTGAGGGTAGATTTGAGCAAGTATTTTGAGAAGGCTTGAGGGCAGATTTAAGCAAGTATTTTGAGAAGGCTTGAAGGTAGATTTGAGCAAGTCTTGTGAGAAGACTTGGAGTAGCTTTGAGGTAGATTTGAGCAAGTCTTGAGAAGAATTGAAATAACATTGAGATAGATTTGTGAGAAAAGATAGAGAATATTTGTAGACAACATAAGCAATTTTTAATTTTAATTGTAGAAATACAAATTCATAATGCCACCATAACTTGTGAGTAGAGATACAGAATATTTTTATCTACATTCAAACTCATAGGCTTAGCAAAAGTTTTAATTGTAGAAATACAAAGTCATAATGCCACCATAACTTGGAAAGAATTGATACAAATTTTGAAAAACACATTTTTTCCACCGAATTACCAAAGTGACCTCATGACCAATTGGTATAGATTTAGGTAAACCTATAGTATGTCTTTTTTGTACTACAATTTTCAATTCAGTAGGCTAAGGGTGATTCTTGGTGTGAAATATTCAAAGGAGAATTTGATTAATAAGTTAACTCATGGTTTGCAAGATCAAATTTTTAGGGAAATCAAGTTCAATTTTTTTCTCACCTTGGATGTGGTATTCAACCATACCATTCTTGCAAAGGCAAAAGTTGGTGCATATCACAAATCTCGTTCATCACAGGAGCGCTCTTCTAGAGGTGGGAATCAACATCAACAAAAGGTGAAGAAAACTTCTCATTATTTCCCTTATTCTTCTTCTCCTCCCACTTCTCCTAAAGCACATTCTTCTTCTTCTCAATTTAAAGATTCTCCTTATTCTTCAATGTATTGTGTTTTTTGTAAAAATCATGGTCATGTAAAATCAAAATGCTTTAATTTTGAAAAATTTAAGAATAAGAAGTCCCTAATTGTACATCCTACAAGTGAGGAACCACATGATGGTCCCATTTTGGCTACAAGGATAGAAGAAGAGTATCCTGCTTTAAAGGGTAAACTAAACAAATTTACCCTCATGATGAATGTGTTTGCTCAAGGGGGTTGTGACCATTTCTTTTTTATTAGAGCCCACCTTACACATGATTTTTATGTGGATTGTATCATAGATAATGGATCGGAAAAGAACCTCATTGTGAAGCCCATTATAGAGAAGTTGAAGCTTCCCATAAATCCACATCACCAACCATATGCACTTGGGTGGAAATATGTAGACTCCACATATAACATCACACACACTTGCACCTTGAATTTTTCTTTTGGTGATAATTTTGTGGACAAAGTAATATGTGATGTCATAGAGATGGATTGTTGTATATTATTTATAGGTAAAACCTATCAATTTCATAAGAATGATGTATATCATGCTAAAAATAATACATACACATTGGAGTTTCATGATAAAACCTACTTGATACAAATCATTACATCCACATCAAATCTAATGTTAAGTTTTAGGTAAGTTCATTAGCCATTAATTCAAGCACTCATTTTGGCTCCTACTTGCATAAGTTCCACACATAATGAAGAACAATCACCATCAAAGGCACATGTTAAAGAAGAAGCTCCACTTCCACAAAATGAACAATCACAAGAGATCATGGATAAGGAACCCATCACTCTCACTCATGATAAAGATTCCATGTATTCTATTGGCATCATTTTGGGTACACCTTTGGATACACAACTACTTGGTCCACATAAGTTGCCTTTGGATTTACCTCCTCCCACCATTGCACACATAGAGGAGTAAGCTAAGGACACTTCCTTCATTCAGTATCAGTAGAGCCTTCATGGTAAGATAACATAGGAATTTTAGGAGACTCCATAGGAGTAGCAAAGTGTTGTGCACAAGCATCACAATCCTCACTCATCTCAGATTGGAAGAAACGATGATACAGATTCTATCATATTTTATGATATAGATTCATTCATCACTTCTTTGTTTCATTTTGTATGGTGAAAAATTTTGGCTTTCAAATACTATCATTATTTTAGAATACTTTTTGTAGCATCTTTAATAGTGATAAAAATAAGATCAGGATACTTTGGAGGGTGTATTAAACAAGTTTTTCCCTACAAAATTGGTTAATGAGGGAACATTTTTAGCTTGCTAACTTTATCCTAACCCTCTCCACCATAGGAAGCCAAGAAGAATCTTGTAAAATATAAATAATGAAAAAGGGATCTTCCCAATGGAATATTCAAATATTTTCATGATTTTTACATGCCTTTGAATGTGGGTATTAAAAACAAATATCTTGCTCTTGTTTAAATTTATCTTCTATATAGAGGTAGCCTCAAAAGAAGATAGAATAAGCTTAATCTCTTTCACTTTCAAAATAGAGGATCTTGAAGCAAGAAGAGTATCATCCACAAATTACTAGTGGGTTATGGGATTTTAGGAGGAGGTAATATTTATCCCTGAGATTAGCCCCTTAGACTAGATTTCCTGAATAGATTTTCTTAAGGCTTTATCCATAATAAGAAACAAAGAAGGAGATAGGGGGTCTCCTTGTCTTAGGCCTTTGATTCTTCTAAAATAACCTATTGGAGAATAATTTATTTGGATATAATTCATATCTGAGCATAAAAATCCTTTGATGAGGTTTATATAAGTAAGGTGAAAACTAAATTTACCCATAACTTTAAACAAAAAGTCCTAGGATACATTATCAGATGTCTTGTTCATATCTAATTTCAACAAAAATCCATCTCTACCACTTTTATCTATGTAGGGAAGAACTTCATAAATAGTAATCACAACATCCAAGATTTACCTCCCTTTAATAAAAGCACCTTGGTAGGGATTAATAATCTAAGGAAGAACAACCTTCATTCTATTGGCTATGAATATTTTATAAATAGTATTACATAGAATTATAGGCCTAGAATTATTGAAGGAATTAGCTCCTATCAATTTAGGAATAAGAACCAAAAATATGGAATTGATGTCATTGGGAATATGAAGGGTATTTTGAATTTCACCCATAGAATTATATATATCCTTCCCCAAAATTTCCCCAAAAAATTGGTAAAAAACTATATGAAAACCATCAAGTACATGGGCCTTATAAATAGCCATGGAAAACACCTTTTTGATTTTATAATATTTGAATGGAGTGATAAGATTTGAGTTCATTTGTTTAGAAATAAGGGAAGGAATACAATTCAAAAAATAACTAGAGTCTACTCATCTATAGGTGTCGTCACTCCTAAAAGTTATTTTTCATTTTTATTTGTGGGCATGGCTCCACTTCTTATCAAAACCTACAATATTTTTTTTGGTTTCTCAAATTTATGTCCCTTTGAGATTTTTTTTATTTTTCTTTTTTGCTATTCTTTTTTTAGGGTCTTCCTCTTCTTTTTCCATTTCCACTAGTACTTTTATATTCATAAATATATTCTATTTTTCTATATCATTCATAATGAGGATTATCTTCTAAAGGTCTGTGCTTCCCTAGGGATCTAAAATATAAAGCATAACCTTACAAACACTTTCTTATTTATGTTTCCTCAAAATCCTAAAGTACAAGGATGATCCTCCATAGTAATTATTTCTTATGCTTCTCTAAAGTCCTTTGGATGTTGTCTTAGAAATTCTAAAATACAAGAATGATCCTCCATAGTAATTACATTATTATGTTGCCCTTGAAATCCTTAATTTCCATGGATATATTTAATAGGTATTTCTTTGTTATGTTTCTCTTGAAACCCTAAAGTGCAAAAGGAAACAATCTATACTATTTTCACTAATATTTCAAGGAAAGGATCTTATACTACATGAGAAAAATGGATATCATTTACTTGGATTAACTTGACCTCTTTCCCTTCCTTTTCCTTAAAATAATTCCCATATTTCTTCACACCTTTAACTCATTATAAATTTAATTTTTGTTATTTTACTTCCTTATTCCCATGAAGAGTCACTTAGTTGAAAGCCTTAAGAACACATGCATTCATGGGCTTCTTAAAAAACCCCCTATATTTTAAATTTACCACATACCCTTTCAATTTATTAAACACCTCATGGTAAACCCTTATATAATAAAAATAACCTCTTTTCAAAACTTACCATTTTTCCAAAAATTATTTTAATCAATTCTTAATATCTCTTAGTATTTTTACCATTTTAACCAATGTATATCCATTGATCGCATTTGACTCCATCAAACTATCAATTCTTTATGAGCATAACAAAAATTAGTGGTTTGATCTCTAATTTGAAATAAAAATATGTATATTCTTGGTCTTCACACATTTCATTTAACCAATAATATACAAGAACAAGTTTTAATTTAATAATTATGGAAAAGAAAATTACATATATATAAATTGAAATATTTTTATAAATTTGTTTTGTTGTGATGCTTAAAATTTATCAGTTGGACTTCAAATACATATAAAAATATTCTAAATTTAATAACATCCATATGATAATGAGTTTTCCAACATCTAGTTCCCTGTATTCATGGATGGTGGTAATCTTATGTCTCTAGACATTATATGAATGAATGATGAATGACATATTTTGACATTCATTAAACCCAATGGTAATATGCAAATAGTTTTCATGGAATGGAACCTTTTGATTTCAGTTTAAATTGAAACAAACTTAAAAGAAAGAAAGAAATAATATTGATTTCACAAGTGAAAAAAACATATCACTTGCACTTTATAAGATATATTCTAAAAACATTAGTGATATAGAGCCTATAGAAATACAAGAGAGCCAAAAAATATAGCCTAATTCTAATAATTACTAAAAGGAATATTCATATCTAGATGGTTTGAAGGAAAAACTTGGATATATACGAATCAACAAAATTGGATACTAATATAAATATGAAAGAGCCAACAAGATAGTTTGATTCTAATAATTACTAAAAGAAATATGCATATCTAGATGATTTGAAGGAAACCTATGTTTTCTTGACCAAATTTTGGCTCATCATAAATTAGTTGGATGTCACGCGAACATGGAATAAGGGAGTTATAAGCTAACTCTTTGACCCCCATGTTTACTACAATAAAGTAAATAGACTACAATAAATGATTTTGTATCATGTAATTTGGTATATCTATAAGTGGGATGGTCCATCATGATGGCATATAAAGAATCCATATTTTTTCCATCCATATGTAGAAATATCAATAATAGTCAATTTCACAACAAACAACTCCTATAAACTTATTTCAAGCAGTAAAAATATAAGTGGAAAATATACAAAGATTACCAAATGGCTAGGAAGTAAGTCAATCCAATTATATGGATTAATTATTGAGATAAATGGAAAGAAAGGTAAGGGAATACAAGAGAAGATAAAGACACTCCTATACTCTCACTCTAGCAAAAGATCTCAAGAAGTTCACAAATTAGACTTTTGATTCCACAAGCCATGTGGCTCATGAAGCATGATTCAAGTTAAATGATAATTTATTTTGAATACTTGAGATTATATAATAATACAAGGCTCTTAATATCATTTTACATCTCAAATAAACAACACTAGAATGATACAATAATATTCAAAAATATATATGGATAAAGAAATTGTACACATTTGGTCCAATCTTAAAACCTTAATGGTCAAAAGGATAAGCTTTGAAAATAATCAAACACCTTTACAAAATAGGTAGAACTTAAAAAATTGGAATAAATAACAAAGTAAAATCACCAAAAACATAATGGCAAGACTTAATTACTTCTATAAAAAATATCAAATCCTTAGGTATAGTGAAGGAAATTACCATAAAAACTAATATTAAATAAATCCCAAAGAGATAAAAATAGTACATGAAGTCATATCACCAACCCTTGAAACAAAGAACTATAAACAAAAATGCAAACCCCCCTTATAAGCACTCATCAAGAAAACATAATAATAAGAAATCCAAAACACAAAAAAATACAATCCAACACAAGAACTAGGGAGCCATGTCCAAAGTTGGGTGGTTGTTGCATTTGGTTTTAATATTTAAAAAAATAACATGCTTGAAATATAAAAAGAGAATAAAAATAGTTTGCAAGAGTGTTTCTTACCTCATATGAATCATGATTCATGATTTTTTTTCAAATTTTTCAAAAAAATAACGACTCTTTCAAAATTACAATTTCTAATGCAAATTTTATTGACAAGGGAAAATAAAAAGCAAAATTGACAAAAAAATGGTGATTTTCTCAACTATGGTTTAGTTATTATGCATATATTCCTTAATAATATTTAATCATGAACTTTCAACTTTTTGATACTACTAAACTATTTATTATAGTTCTTGTGGTTGCACTTATGCTTCAAGAAGGAAACTTATAGTCCAAAGCTAGTAAAACAGACTATGATAACACAAATTTTTTAAAAATATTTCTCTACTAAGATGCAATGCATAAATACTAGAGGTGGAATTCTGGTATTGTGAAGACTACTACAAGAAAATATATAAAAAAAGGATGTTAAATTCTAGAATATTTGTATTTACAAAGAAAATTGAAGAAGCTCCAAAAAATAAAAATTAAGAATTTAATCTTTTTATAAAAAAAAGATGTAGGTATCTAACTATATCAAGTCAATTGATATGATAATTGAATCTATTTGTAAACTCTGAAGCTTTAAAGAAAAAATTTGTGATTTAGCAAGGGTGGGGGACCCAAAGACAACTCTCTTTTCTCAAGTATATATATATATATATATATATATATATATATATATATATATATATATATATATATATATATAGTTATGTTTTGATTATATATATGCTTTCATTCTCTACTATAGCTTTCAAGCTCTTGAACACTTCAAAAACATCACTCTTATTCTTCAAAACATATTTTCTTAGTATGATCATCAATAAATGTGATAAAGTAAAAGGATTTACTAACACTTTGTGTGTGTGCATTGAGACATGAAAATCTAAAATACGTTACTTAGAATGGATATGATGCTGTCCATGCTCTTCCTCTTAGAATTCTCTCTCTATGATATTTTCACATTGTTCAACCTTCACACTTACTTATTTCTTTTGCACAAGGCAACTCATTGACCATTTATTTAGCTTCAAAAATTCAAGTGGCCATACCTTTGGTGCCATAACCAACTCTTATCATCAATGGCCATATGAAACAAATTACTTTCTTCTCCTCCAAACTTTAAAGGAAACATTATATTTTTTTCATAGGTACAATAGCCACTGTTTGGTTCCAATTTGATTTGTAATAGATGATGCACTCATTCTAAAATTCCATTTGTAGTTTTTCAATACAAATTATGCTACCCCACACCAATCAAATTGTGCTTCATGCCTCATGTGAAGTAAGTATTTTTTTATTGTTTTCCATTCTTTGTGCCAATTTGTAAGGTTTCGTTTCCTTCAACCTCCAATGTTTCTTATCTCTAAATTTGACCTTGCTCTAGCATGTGTCATGCAACTCCACAAAATGCTCCTTATTATTGGTCATATGATCTATACCATGGTTAAAAAATTCAGACTCAAAAAGGTAAATTTTGACTCAAACTTGGGACTTGACAAAGACTTGTCCCAAAAAATAATAAAAAATGTAAAATTTCATTGATTTATAGATAATCCAACAATTACAAATATTTTTATATTGAAACAAATAACAATCCAAATGTTCACAAATAATATTGAGCATATAAACTAGTGCATATACTTAAAAAATACCAAACTACAATATTATAGTCAAGTAGCATTACTCAAAGCACATTTATCTCCTTTAAAATTTAAGAATTAAAAAACATTTTATCATGTCTCAATTGTCTATATAATTTTCATAGTCATTCATTTCAAAGATTCTAAGTTTATTCTTTAACATTTTGGACTAACAAAATATTTTAGTAAATTTGATGATCGAAAATCCCTAGAAATAAATAATACATAGCTTATAATCATGTGTTTTTACTTAGCTTATAGTCCAAGAAACACAAATGCAAAAAAAATATCAAGCATACATGTGTACTATGCTCAAGCTTTATCTTAACACACTGTTGATCATGAATCTGCCTAAGTATAAAAATATGCACCCTAGACCCGACCAACATTGAAAGGTCAAAGGAAAGAGATGTCCTTCGGGCCAATCTCCAGAGAGGGTTGGTTCCCTTACTAATCTAAAAATTGGTATAAAGCTTAGGGAGAGAAATTAACAGAAATAGATGGGAAATATGGTTGTAAGCCAAAAAAATAGAGTGGGGATGAACTAACAACTAAATAACCAAGTCAAGTTCTAACCAACATTTAACAAAAAGAACAACATAGGAACCAATCATAGATTGCAAATATGACTTCCAATTAACATTTCAACATTCACTTCTTCATCGAAAATTAAATTCAAATGCAAAATTCAATCTATCTAACAAAGGCATGAATATCACAAAAATGACAAGCATAAAGCAATCACATACACAACTGATCCAGGAACCAGAGTCAAAATTCTTTCAATTGAGGTAAAAGTTTAAACTCAAAGAGTTTTTAGCAAAATGTTCCCCCTTTTTTACATCAAGTTTCTTTGTATTTATAGAGGATTTTGCCTCCAAAATTGAATGCTCATTAAATAAAATGTTGGCCAATCAAATACTGAACGACAACAATTTTCTCCTCGACAATAACAATGAACCAATCCAGTGGTACATTGGGAAGCAACAAACAATTTCATCACATGGCATATTGGGACTTAGCAGGAATCATTAGCCAAATTTTAATCTCCATGATGGTGCCTCAAAAATGAACATCCACCACAATGGACGGTGCCTCGAAATCAATAGGATCACACTAGTGTCAAGAGCACAACATTTAATTTTGGTAACCCTTCAACAATAATTTTGGAAATGTTAATTTCTTTGCCCCACGAATTGAATTCACCAATCCTTGATCTTTTCCAAAAATGATCTGCATTGAAAGTGCCCTCAAAAAGGATTTCACCTAGAGGAAATGGCAAAGATGAATTTCACCAAAGCATTGGGGCGAAAAGGAATTTCACTGAAAATATGGGTGAAAATGGAATTGCACTAGGTTGTGAACTAAAAATGGGATTTCATTGAGAAGCTCACCTCAAAGGGATTTCATTGACTTTTGCAATTTTCATTTGGATTTTTTCCCGAACATGCCTCCTCACCATGACTTCACCCGGAATGGGCCTTCGCTACCAAAAATGGAGCTCACCTAAAAATTGATTTTGCTGCAACTACTACCCGAAAAGGGGTTTTCATTGGGATCTTCACTCTTTCGCCTGAGAGGGGACTTCACCAAGAAATAGGGTGAAAATGAATTTCACTGCGAACAAGGGCGAAACTTCCCAAAAGATGATTTTGTTGGTGAAACTGCCAGAAGATGATTTCATTGGTGAAACTACCAAAAGATGATTTCACTAGAAAAACTACCAGAAGATGATTTCACTGGCGAAAATAATCATTTTATACTTTGGCAAAATTTGAATGTGGTAAAAATACCAAAATTTTTGGTGGCTCATAGGGTATTCAACTCATCTAAATGCAATCTACCCTAGGCCTTTATACCACTACTGGTTGCATCTGATTTTTTTCTACTTGCACTTGGATCTTCCTATCCTTTGAGATGTGAACATGTGGTTTCATATACTGTAATAACTTCGGCCCAAGCATCAATGTTGATCACCTGATGAGTCTAGAGTGTATCAACAAGGTACTAAAAGGTCTGAACCTACTCCAGATCAATGTAGTTGGCCCTTTGACTGAGCTCTAGCAAACCAGACTCAATGCGAGTAAGTTTCTTCATCAATGGTAGCACATGATCTTTGGTGATGGGCTCTTCCCAATCATCAATTTTTGAAGAATCATCTACAAAAATAGCCCATACTGCATCCAGGTCTTTCTTTGCTAGAATATTCCCCTACTCATCAGTGAAACTGGGAAAACCATTATTTGCTATAGTCTCAAAATAAACCAATAAAATGCGTCTCTCTTGTTCAAATGTATCTAGCAGCTTTCGAGCTTCCTTGACCAGATCCAACCTAGAAAAATAGGTGTGCAGCATGATCTTGGCATTTGCCCAAGCTCGGGCCATGTCGCTCATTGGACTGAAATTGAGATCCATTTTAGCTATTGCTTGGATCTTCATCACCATTTCCAATTCTGGTTCTAAGTCCTCCTCTGAATACTCCACTACTTGCAAGCCATATGAAAAAACCTGTCGCATCTCTTGAAGAAACATGAGAACCAACATTGCCTTTGACACCATGGTCAAAAAATAAATAAGCAGATGGCTACAAGCCTTCTTTACTTTCTCCTTCATGAGGGTTACTAATTAAGTCGTATTTTTTGCAAACTGATCCTACAGATTATGGATATTGTCCCTCAAGGCTTGAACTTGTGGCTCAACTTCCTGCCATGTCGCTTGATGTTGTTCGACTACCTATTTGTATCCTTCGATCTCACCCTCTAGGCTTATCACTCTCTACTACCATAATTATGATTTCGACTGTGTAGTGTCCAGTTGGACCTTATGTTCATCTAAAGCATATTCTAGCTCTGATATCTTCACTTCAGCTTGGAAGAAATGATCTTTGAAATGTTCATCATGCAAGTAGATCGAGCTCATTTCCACTTGTATGTTGCCCATATTCTCAATCGTATCAATTTTTGTGAGGTCCTCAATGATGACCTGATATGAATAGTCCTTCGACATCATTTCTCCTTGGATTTTCTGGACCTACGGGATCATCTTCATAGTGTGCACCTCCATAGCCTCCGGATCAAAAGTCACCTTCTTCATCACCTTAGTTGGGGCTTGCACATATTTCCTCTTACAAATTTTCAACCATCATGAGGAACTTTGCTGTGCTCTGCTTATCTTCTCTATTGTGGGGCACTCTGGGAGAAGTTCCACCTCTGAAGCTAGTGGCTCCTGTGCTACAAAAATGGGGAAAATGGGAAGAGAGCCTATTGGGGGTTTGGCTCAGTAGAGGGAGCGAAAGTGGAAGGTGCTACAGTTACAGTTACCCTTGGAGGGGCTTTCGTACTTATAGTGACAATGGAGATGACAGGGGTGGAAGATGGAATGGAGGATGATGGAAGGAAAAATGGATTTGGAGTGGATGCAAATGAACTGAAAGATAGAGGAATAGAAGGAACAGAAGAAGCGAGAGGAGCATTGGTGACTTGTGATTGTGAAATGGAGGAGGGAGCAGAAGAAATAGGTACAAAAAATGGAAGCAAAGTGGAAGTAGAAACTACAGGATGGGAGACAGTGGTCACCAAATGCTTGTCATTAAGAGAGGAAGAAAGAAAGTGCATACCTGTGGGCTCTGACACCATTTGAGCTGACGATGAAGGCTGTTGCACTATTGGATTTTTCTCTTCCTCACCTTCCACTTCCTCTACTTCGAGATCTATTATCCTCACCATCTGGCTCGATTGTCCTTGCTGAACCGAAGAGGGTACCTCCTTAGAACTAGTCTGCTCAACTGGTAGTGAAGAAAGAGGGTTTGCGCTAGGAGAAAAAATTACACCAGTTCTGGGCTTCTTTACGATATTAGGAAGAAATAACTTTGTACCAACTTTTCTCTTTCTGAATGAAATTTGTTCTTCGAGTAGGTGTTCCTCTTCTTCCTCGATAATTGGCTCCTCTTCAATCAATGACTTCTCCTCTCTCACCATGACCTCTTCATTATCAAGGCTTTGAATACTTTGAGGCACCAGGTCAGTGAAAGATATGGGTTGGTACTTATCATAGTGCTCATCATAAATCTATGAAAATATTTCATCCATAGTCAATGGATAAGTCGATCCAGGCTTTCCTCGGTGTACCCTCATGATCCACCAGTTGGCAATCTTCTCATCAGACCATCCGAGCAATTTACTTTTCATTTGATTAAATAAATTCTTTGGAGGAACCTACTCCAGATTATTTGTGGGATCATACTCGACTTCAATCTCATAGAAATCATGCCAAGGAGGGAGCGACATCATATTTTCAATATGCCATTCAAGATCACGTCCCTTGGGATTATTCCTCTACTGCAAGATGTCTTCTCTAGAGTAGCAATGAAAATTCTTGGCTTTGATAAACTTCCCAAAAATTCCCAAAGGGTCATATCACCATCATTGGGGAAGCTCAACTAACCCATGGTCGTACAACATTTCAGCAATCAACTCATTCTACCTGCATTGAGTCACTTCGATGTCACCAAAGCGAAAAGGTATGGGGCACGTGCTTGGATTTCTCCTACCGTAGCCATATGTATCATTGATAAAGTCACTCTGTTGGGCTACTTCCAATGCAAAAATATGCTTCATGGTAAAATATGGTAGAAGAAAAGGCTTGCCAGTGAAACCAAATAGTCTAATGACAACTCCTTGCATCAGCAAAAATACATCACCCTTTTCTTCTTCAATGATTTCCTCCTTCATATACTTTGGCACTCTATTGCACATGCCATAAATAAGCTCAAGGGCAGGTCCCAAAAATATTTAGTTGAAATTTTAATAGGATGCCTTCTTTGATAGACTCCAAGTCCAAAAATAAACTGGCAAAATCTTGCCTGCTTTGTCTATTTTCTTCACTACTACGAAAGCAAAATGATGATGCAAAAAATAAAAGAAATACCAGACCAAGAAAGAGCAATGCTTGAAGGTGACGTCTTCTCCATTATGCACCTTCTCCAACTGAGTGTGCATCCTTCGAGCTATGAAATCTACCCAATCAAAGAATATGGGATTTGTATTCACCTTCATGGTGGTGGGGGCATAAAATTCAACCTGAGAAATACATTGCGCAAGTGACGCTTACCACTTATAAACTGTAGAGTCCATGGACAACCCAAAAATCCATGCCAGCATCGAATACAAGTATGGGCTCTTAAAATATTTCAGCAACTCCAACAAGGCTAGCAATTCTCCAAATTAAGGCATCTTCAACAATTGGCTTTCCATGAACTATCGCATGGTCACTGTGGATTGGTATCTTTCCTCCTACTCTGAAAGATTGAGCTTCTTGAAAATGACATCAGGAGGAGGTCTTGCACCACAAGAGAAAGCTTTTCTGATGGAGCTAGCTAAAATGTTGAACAACTTGTCTCCATTGGCATTTCGAACAACTCTCATGGAAGAATCATAAAATCGAGCAACCACCCACACCAACTCTGGACATGTATGCACCGACGTACAAAGATACCAGTAAACGTGAGAATAGAATGTCATGGTGCATGAACTCTCGATAGATACCTTCTGAAGAGCGAACTCGATGTCTTGCCATAATTTTTCCATGCCTTTGTTTGTGATTTCACAATCACTGATCTTTTCCAATCGATCATAATAAGGTGCCAATTCTTCTTCTTCATCCCTTTTATCTTTTCATTGCTTTTTTTCTAGTGTCGACCTTCTTCTGGGCCTTCTCCTTCTTTGCTTCTATGTTCTTCCTAGCCATATTTGACCGTCGAACAATAGATAATTCTAAAAAAAATACAAACCCTCGAGCAAAAGCAATTCCACACTTCAAGCAATGACTTTGCACACAGGAACTCTACAATTTCCTTTCTTTGTTCAACTGAAACATTCACCCTTCTTATAGCTTTCGACCACAACTATCAAATTTAATGCATGCGGTGCACCTACTGAATTGGGGTGAACGTGCACTTTAAATCTCATGCTTTCCCATGATTTCTAATAGTTTTTCCATATCTTTCTCGGGCACCGTGATAGGTTGCTTTATCTTTTTCCTTTTTGGGGTGCAACCTATCATTAACGGTTAGTTTTGGGAGGTGCCACTACCTGCTTTTCACCTTGAACTATGTGATGGGACCTTTTTTACTGAAGTGGAGTGCCAAAAATATTTTTTCTGATTTTGCTAGCAAAAAGCAGCATCTAGGAGTTTCGCTAAAAAATCAAGGCGAAAAGCAATTTCGCTCTTTTGGACGCCGAAAATGGCTTTCGCCAACTTGAGCTCCGAAACACCAAAAATATTCTTCGATGGTGCAAAGCTAGATGTGCATGGGTGAAATCCCTTTTTTGAGTGAAGTCGTTCTCTTTTTCCCTCTTTTATATCAAGTGTTTTTGCTAATTTGAGTGCCCCTTAACTCCATGTACCAAAAAAGCACAATTTTTAAAGCCTGCATGTGCTTTCGCTGATTCAAGGCATCGACAAAGTCTTTTGATATTTTTGCTACCAAAAAAAGTAGGATGTGAGCGCTTTTTGAGCGTATTTTCCAACTTGGGTGCCAAAAATCAAGCGAAGTTCATGTTTTCACTCTGGAAGGAGAAGGAAGGGGTGAAAAGGAATTTCGTTGGTGAAAATATTTTTTTCTAATGAAACTACCTTCGCTCAGTGAAAATGACTTTCGCTCCTTGAAGTTTTTTTTAAAGCATAAAAATCAAATTGGCAAACTATGTACATATTTACATTCTTGATCCCGAATTTTTTACTGATAGTAGACCTTCAAATGAAGACCATTCACTAGAATCGGCAACACATGACCATCCATATCCTGCAAATAATATGAATTAAATTGATTCACACTAGAAATCTGAAATGGGCCCTCCCAAATTACCTCAAACTTGTGATGTTTTCCTGGCTTCGCCTTGTTCTCATTCCATTTTAACACAAGATCACCAACCTTAAATGCCTTCTGTCGAAGTCTTCTTGCTAAACCAATTTTTTTCATCTGAGCGTGCTTCATGAAAGCATTATATGCTTTCTCCCTTTCTTCTTCCAACCGTAATAGCTGAGCCAACCTTGCGCTCATGGGATCAAATTCATCATCTTCATCATCAAGCAATTACAAATATTGAAGAGTCGACAACTCAATGTGAATGGGAAAGACTACTTCCTTATCATACACCAAAGAATAGGGGGACGTCTTGATAGAATTTTTAATTGAGATGTGATCAACCCATAAAGCTTGGTTTAAGAGCAAATGCCAACCTCGCTTGTTGTCACCAAGAGTCTTCTTCAAAATCCTAAGTAGATTCTTGTTCGTAGATTCGGCCAAATCATTTCCTTGCGGATAGTAATTTGATGAAGTTTTCAAATAAATACCATACTTACCTATAAACTCACTGATTTTTGCATCGATGAATGGAGTTCCATTGTCTATTACAATCACATCTGGTATGCCAAAGCGAGTGATCAATCCTTCAAGGAAAGTGATGACTACCTCCTGGTCTACCTTCTTAGTTGGGACTGCTTCAGCCCATCGGGTGAAATAATAAGTTGTAATCAGAATGTATTTATGTCTAGTAGATGAATTAGGATCAATGACCCCAATAAAATCTAAACCCCATTGTTGAAATGGTGCTTCTACTTGGATCGGGTGAAGAGGTAAAGGTGCATTTATGCTCCTATTAACATACCTTTGGTATTTATCACAACTTTGATTGACCTTGAATGCATCTAAAAAAGGGTGGGCTAGAAATAACCTACTTTGATAATTTTTAATGCCATGGGTCTTCCTGCATAGTGGCCTCTTGACAATCTAGAATGAAACTCTTCCAAGATTTTTTTCTTTTCTAATTCTCTGACACATCTCAGAAGCACTCCATCAATGTTCTTATGGAACAATCCACTTGGCAACATAACATACTTGAGGACCTGTAGTCTAAATCTTCTTCTTTGTGAAGCATTGAGATGTGAAGGACACCTTCCTGAATTGAAGTATTCGACAAGGTCCTCTATCCAATCATGATCAACTAAGGAATGATTAGCAAGATTACTTTCACTTATTGAATCTTCATACTGGTAAACCATTGATTCAGGAGTAGCACTCTTCGCAAGCTCTTGACATAATGCTCAACCACGAACTAGCTTGGTTGGCCAGATTTTGATATCATATTCTTGGATTTTAGAAACCCAACCAACTCTCTTATCTCCAAGCTCACCCTGGATAATGAAACTTCGGACATCCGGATGAACAACATAAACAATTGTTTTACTTTGTGAAATGAAATATCGAAACTTCTTCAGAGACTTCATTATTGCATACACTTGCTTCTCTATGAAATTATACTTTTCTTCATGCGGTTGGATGACTTGGCTTAAAAATGTGATTGGCCTCTCATCTCCATCTTCTCCCTTCTGTGTAAGGACAACCACATAACTTTCTTGTTCACCAATAACATAAAGGATAAAATCCTTCGAATAGTCGGGGTTTATCAAAATAGGGGCTTGAGAAATTCTTTCCTTGATTTCCTAGAATGCTTGCTTCCTTTGCTCAGTCCATTTGAACTCAACATATTTCTTCAAGAGTTCAGTCATTGGTTTCACAACTTGGGCAAAATCTGCAATAAACTTTCGAACAAAATTAATCTGACCAAAAAATGATTACAAACCCTTCTTGTTGGCTAGCAATGGAAGCTTCAAAAGAGCCTCAGCTCTAGCTGGATCAACAACTAACCCTTTTTCTGAGATTACATGGCCCAGGAGCTTTCCCTCCTTCACCGCGAAGATAGACTTCTTCGGGTTAATGGATATTCCGAACTCTCAATATTTTTCAAACACTTGTCTTAAATGCAAGTTGTGCTCCTCCCTGTTATGAGAGAAGATAGTCATATCATCCAAATAAATAATAATGACTCGATTTAATAACTCACCGAAAGCCACATCCATCGCTCTCTGAAATGTTGCTCTAGAATTTGAGAGACCAAAAGGCATTCATTGATAAGCAAATGTACCCCATTTTGTGGTGAATGTCATTTTGTATTGGTCTTCATCCTTGACCCATATCTGATTGTAGCCAGAGAATCCATCTAACAGAGAAAATATTTGAGCTCCTACAACTATGTGAAGAATCTGATCAATCTATGGTAAAGGATAATGATCCTTCAAAGAAGCCTGATTTAAATTTTAGAAATCAACACATAGGAGAATATCTCCATTCTTTTTTTACACAGGGACCAAATTAGCTACCCAGGTAGAATGCTTGATTGGGTAAATAATTTTAGCTTCTAGCATTTTCAATAGTTTAGCTTTCATCAGAACTTCAATTTTGGGATTGACTGGTCTTTGTTTCTTCTTAAAGGGTTTCACTCCTTCTTGTAGTTCAATAGTATGTTGGATCACATTCTTGTCGTAACCTTTGAGGTCCTGATAACTCTAGGCAACAATGTTTGGAAATTCATGGCATAGCTCCTTGATTTTCTCAAGTTCTAGTGTGCAATCAGTTCCAACCTTGATTGAATTTTTAGGTTCCAACTGTAGCTCGGTGTACTCCTTCTCATCTACTTTGATCTTATGTTTTTTAGCTCTATCATTCTGATCAAAGAGACTTTTGAGCAAAATCAATCCTTTCGGGATATGATTATTTCTTAACTGGATCAGTCCCTCAGATTCTTCTTCATCAAGTGTTCTTCCTTCCACACTACTAGCTTCTTTTATCAGGAAGTTCATGATCTTCTCATCACTTCTAAACACTTGCCAATAAATATTCTTATCAAGGAACTGAAGGCTTGTAAACCAACCTCATGGTCTTTGGTTTCTTCATCATGTGCTCAACTAGAGAAAAGTTGGTGCCAAGGGATGCCAAAAGATCTATGTGTTTATTTTGTTCCCATGAAATCGCTTGGATGTTTAACGTCGTGTAGGATTCAAACAAGTCCTAGAATTTGTTGTGATATACCTTCAAATAGTGTTGTTTGGAGACACACTTGTTAGTCACTTGATTGACAATCAGCTCTGAATCTCCAAAAATCTAGAGTTGTTTGATCCCAAGTTTCTCTACTTTCTTCAAGCCTAAGCACAATGCTTCATACTCAACAATATTATTTGTACAGCTCCATGTCAATCGATATGAATATGTCTTCTATATGCCATAAGGGGAAATGAGAACAATTCTAGCTTCGATGCCATTTTTACATCTTGCACCATCGAAGAAGAGTTTCCACAACTGATCTGAGACAGAATCTTGATCATTGGATACCTTCACTTCCACATTTTCAGGCTTGGTAATGGCATAGCAACCAATCTTAGTTTCAATCATTGCGTTGAATTCATTCATTGAGAATTCATCTTCTATACGAATCTCATCCAGAGCTTCTTCCATTAAATCCAATTCTTCTATTTCTTCAATCAATAATTTAGCCGAATCCATGGACTTTTCTTCATCCTCGATCCTCTCTACATGAAATGTGGAAGGCTTCTCATTGTAGATCCAAATTATTTTCCCTTTGAAAGGAATTTCCAGATGGGAGTAATCCAAAGAAAGATAACCTCCCAATTTGGCAATGAATTCTCTTGAGAGGCACATACTAAAATATGGCTCTAGATCAACTACAACCACCTCTTGGATCACAGTGATTTGAGGTATTTTATGTAGCACAATTGGGATATCCTTAATAACACCCATTTTTCTCATAGGGGTTCCATCCAACTACAAAACTCCTAGGCTACTCCTAGTATACTCCATACCCATAACTTCACAAACCACTTTTGACATGATAGTTTTTGTAGCACCAGAGTCAATCATGCAGTTATGCACAATCCAACCCTCCATCTTGAGAGACAAATAAAATGGTGGTGGTCTATTCTTTCCAGTAGTCGAAGTTGTAAGCATTTGAGCTAACACATTCTGAGTGGGATTTTTCTTTTTATCTTTAATAAACTTCAAATATTCTTGCAATAAATCAACCTATCCAGGCAATTGCAATGCATCATAGAGACTAACCTTGGCAGGAATCTTCTTTAATTCTTCAACAATGTTGTACGTGGATAAATTAGATTCTCTTCCTTCATTAGCAACCTCATACTTGCTTCGATATTGTTGCATGGCTTCCACCCTCTGACGCTTGGTCAAATATGGGTATTTGAGGTATTCCTTTTCCTGTTCCTTCATCTCAGCTTGCGTTTGTGAAGTTGATGCCTTCGCTTGAGAGATTCTTTCTTTCGCTTGTGCAGGCAAGAGATATTTTAAAAGAACAGGTTCTTTCGACTTAGATACTGAGCCAGGTGCCTTCGCTTATGCTTGTCTCTTTTCATTTTGCACCTTCGGCTCAGCAGGCACCTTCAGCGACTCCATCTCAGTTAGGTCCACTATAACCAGCTTTTTTCCAGCTCTTGTGAGAACTAAAACTTGTTCTATGGAAGGGACCATAAAATTATGATCGACTTCTCTAATCATGTTGATCTAACTATTGGAAGAGTTGTCTACCAATGTCTGCACATAGTTCAGATGAACCATGCAAGTTTCTTCGCCATGCAGATCATTGCAGGTAGAACACCAATACATTTTGTTGGATGGGCCAACTTCTTCATTTTTCAACATAGTTACATTCTTTTCAGGTATCTTGCTGGTCGAAGCTGCTTGCTCTCTGGTGATTGGTGGAGGTTGAAATCTCCTAGGTTGGAAATCTCTCTCAGCTTACCTTTTCTTAATGGTTGTGATCTCATTTGTCATCACTCTCATTGTTGAGTTCATTGATTGCATCTCTTGCAGCAACTTCTCTTGAGGATCAGGATTTGAGGGTGTTGGAGGAGTTGGTAATGGTAGTGGTACTGGTGGAGATGGTAGTGTTGGGAATGGAATTAGAGTGGGTAACTGTGGAATGGAAGGAGAAAACAATTATGGGATAAAAATTATCAGGGTTTGAGATGAACTAGGATTCCATGAAGGGACCAGATACATGGGGGACATTGGTAAAGACTAAGAAGATGCATTGGAATATAAATGTTGTGGGAGATCAGGGAAGATAGGCATCGTCATCTTCGGTGGAAGATTACCAATAGCAATTAAATCAGCTTCAACCTTTTACACTAGTGGAGTACAAGGCTAGAAATGTATCAACGTTGGACTGATGGATGACCATGCTAATGTCAAAATTGAAGGCTCAAAGATAATAAAATGTAGCTTGTTCAGGAGTCAACCGAAGACCGTCAGGGACTCTCTGCCAAGTTCGAGTGAACCTAACATTGAAGTCAATGATTTCCTCTTATGGATACCTTTAAATATTAGTAAATTGATGCAATAGGAAAAAAGGATCCACTTGCTCATTGAAGCCTTTTATCATTAACTCAGCCAACTGGTCCCATGTGGTAATAGTGGTAGGTGGTAAGGATCGGTACTAATAAAGAAACTTTCCTCTGAGAGAGAGCATGAGCAATCTGACCATGACATCTTCATCTGTGATGCTATGAATAGTCACCAAAGAAGCCACGTCTTGAACATGCTCATAAGCTATTTTTCTCGTACCATCATAAGTAGGCAAAGCCTTCAATGCTGTTGGTGGGATCGGGTTCTGAGCTTGCAGATTCAAAGCTCCGGAATGATTCCATGCTAGAAACTATCATGGTGGTGGTGGATTTTGAGCCATTTGAACTGAAGAATTTGCTCGAGGAGGAAAGCTAGTGGCAGTGCTAGAGGGACTTGAAGGAACAAAAAACACACCAGCTACCTGTGAAGACGTTACGATTGATGGGATAGTCAGAGTGACTAATCTAGGATGCTCTCCTAAGACTTGGGTGTCAAGCTCAAAGAACTCAATAGGATTTTCTAAATTTTTGGCCTTCGATCTTGTGATCATGAAGTAAAGCTTTCATTAACTTCACGTTCGGAGGCTTTTGGGTAAAATTGAGTCACCAGATGTTCTAATCAAATAGTAAAAGATGAACATCAAATCTTAATACTGCTTAAGGTGGAACTTTCGGGTCCCACCGGGTGTGCCAAAAATTGTTGGTCACGAATCTGCCTAAGTATAAAAATATGCACCCTAGACCCGACCAACATTGAAAGGCCAAATGAAAGAGATATCCTTTGGGCCAATCTCCAGAGAGGGTTGGTTCCCTTACTAATCTAAAAATTGGTATAAATCTTAGGGAGAGAAATTAACAGAAAGATATGGGAAATATGGTTGTAAGCCAGAAAAATAGAATGGGGATGAACTAATAGCTAAATAACCAAGTCAAGTTCTAACCAACATTTAACAGAAAGAACAACATAGGAACCAATCACAGATTGTAAATATGACTTCCAATTAACATTTCAACATTCACTTCTTCATCAAAAATTAAATTCAAATGCAGAATTCAATCTATCTAACAAAGGCATGAATATCATAGAAATGACAGGCATAAAGCAATCACATACACAACTGATCCAGGAACTAGAGTCAAAAGTCTTTCAATTGAGGCAGAAGTTTAAACTCAAAGAGTTTTTCAACAAAATGTTCCCCCCCTTTTTACATCAAGTTTCTTTGTATTTATAGAGGATTTTGCCTCCAAAATTGAATGCTCATTAAATAAAATGCTGGCCAGTCAAATACTGAACGACAACAATTTTCTCCTCGACAATAGCAACGAACCAATCCAGTGGTACATTGGGAAGCAAAAAACAATTTCATCACATGGCATATCGAGACTTAGCAGGAATCATCGGCCAAATTTTAATCTCCATGATGGTGCCTCAAAAATGAACATCCACCATAATGGATGACGCCTCAAAATCAACAGGATCACACCAGCATCAAGAGCACAACATTTAATTTTGGCAACCTGTAGCACCCTAAAATTGGCATGGTTAAAACATTAGTAAAAAGATAAAATATTAAAATTTGAATTTCAACCCCAAACTGCCCGTTAAATCGCCTTTTACCCACTTTTCCTGTTTTTCATGCCATTTTTAGGATTTGTTTTGACCGTTGGACGATATCATCTCAGATTAGACGAAATCGTCCTCGATCTGATGAATTCGTCTAGAATAGAAAGTCCAGATGATTTCGCACCAAAACCAAATTTTTATAATTAGTTTCTATTTCAACAGCCTCTCCAACTCGAGTAGAAGCATGTCTATGCAGTTGGATATATCCCTGTTGGAGATCTCCCAGATTGGGATGATCCCCAACCTCCCAAACCTCTTCCTAATCCTATATAAACTAGGATTTTTCTAGTTTATCCCCCTGATTCCCCCTGGCTAGTTGGTTGATTCTCCCTGAACTCCCAACCCCTTAGTTGACAGATTTCATTGCAGAGTTAGCTCCTTATTCCCTCGCACTACTTTGCTTGCATTCAGTATTTTTACATTTTTATTCTAGTAACTCTACCGTTTTCAGTCGAAGCTAGCTTGGATCGTCACGAACGATCTCAGATGATTGTGGATGATCTCGTATGATTGGAGACAATCCTGACTGTAGTCCAGATTGGGGGCAGTCCGAGTTTAGAGTTTGCATTTTTGTAGCTTTTTTTGCATTTTTCATATCAGATCTCTGCACTATTTTAAGTTATTATGTTTTATGCATCTTGGAGTTCACCTCATTTGGCACAATCGCATGATAAAGTTGAAATCAACCATTAAGGCATGTTTGTTGTTATTCCTACCCTTATCCTTTGCTTCTGCACTTGCATATTTGGTATTTGGTATCTTTTTTTGTGATTGTAGGTTTCTGACAAATTTTTCTGACGAATTCATCAAATTTTAGACGATTTTGTCTGATTTCAGATGACCTTCTATGATTTGGGATGATTACATACAAACTGAGATGATATGAACTGCTACAAGACTTAGAATCTCCATCAGACATCCGAGATCAGGTATGACACCTTCTAGTTAGCATATTCTTTGTTATTTGCATCCATTTCTATTTTTTGTATTCATTTAAATCAGCATTGGCATATAGAATAGTTTATATTCATATCGGCCAAACCTAGGAGTTGAATGATTAAAGCACAAAATGAACACATCAAACACACTATCAACCTAGGCGTGGAAACCACCATTCAAAAGTTTCCTAGTGAACCCACCATCCGTCAAAAATTCACCCTTATACACCTCCCCCAAGAGGCGGGACCTTCAAAGGGCCTCTCAGTCCGAGGTATTGTCCCATCCTTTTCCCATCCCCCTTCTGGGCGCGGATCCTATAGCATGAAGGTAAGGATGCAAAAAATTTGGAGCAATACATTTTGGTGAACCCGACGTGAATAACATAGGCATATTTCTGATTCAAAAATATATTAAAAAAAAAAACAGAAAAATATATATATGTATACAAGGAAAACAAAAACAAAATCATCATTTCAAGTTTGCATGTTTTATATTCAATTCTAAATAATAGATACTAAATATTACTTTCATAATTACTAAAGAAACCATGAGTTTTTACTCAAATCAATATGAGCCCATTAGTAATGTTGGAAGAATTCAGCCAAATACATTTGTTGATTATGACCAACCTCATCCCTATTTAGCATCACCTCCATCACGCTTTTCTCATTTTTCATCCATAACCCAATAGGACAATCCCTTTTCCAATCCTCTTCATAACAATATTATCTATTTTCCCATATATCCATATTATGTCTATCAATCCACATACAATCCTCCTCCACCCCTTCAATATTCTTATTTCAATACAACACATCTATTTCAACAAGAAAATACTTATTCTTCCAATCCTACCATGCACTCACATCATACTTCCCAATATTCCTATCATCATTCTACCCATAACAAAGAAAAGAGAGGTGAAAAACCATTAGGTCCTTTTATGACTGAACTCCTAAGGCACTTATCAAAAACCTCTCGAAAACCTTCATCATGTAAATTTACAAAGCTCAATCAACCAATGTATATAATTCTCAAGCATTTACTTGATACAAATAAAATTGAACTCCCTTCCATAAGACAAATTGATACCACAGCAGATTGGTTTAAACCTGAGCTACATTGTGAATATCATAGAGTAGATGGACATATGACACAAAATTGTAAATATTTAAGATGTGCAATTCAAGATTTGGTTGATGATGGTATTTTTAATATAAAGGAATTACAATCTATAACTGATTATAAATCTCCAGTAAACAATCAAACTCCTACACAACAAATAGCAATAATCAATCAAGACACGGGGATCTCCCAAGAACCCCTATTCAATTATCAACAATAGGAAACCAATCAAATATTGCATGTTAATGTGTCCCATCATGATGATATTACTAATATTGTAACATAAACTACAAATGAGCAACCTCAAGTTCAATCAATTCAATCTGATATTCAAGAGATGCATTCCTCATTTGACCAACCTTCAAAACTAACTTTGGCTCTAGAGAATGATACAAAATGGAATGTAAGCATAGAAATCTCATCTTTAGAATCAAAATCTCAATCTGAAATCCACTTTGATAGCCAACAACAAGTGATTAATTCTCAAGCAAAGATATCCCTTTTATAAGTATTACAAAGTTCTCATAAGGAAACTTTGTTCAAGATACCTAGCCAACAATTTTTTCCTCATCATATTTTCTCTAAGAACATAATTAATGGTGTAAGCCCTCTTGAGGTTAACCATATTTTATTCTATGATGAGGAGATTCCTTCCTCTACTCCACAAAAAGACTCCTCTCTTTACATTACAGGATCTAGTAAATAAACACTTGTTAAAACTATCATGGTAGATAATGGCTCCTCTCTTAATTTATGCACTTATCAATTATTCCAAAAACTCAAATTAAAAGAATAAGATCTTAATGAATCAAATGTTATTATAAAATCTTTTAACAATGAAATTCAAGAAGCTCAAAGTACTATAATTCTTCCCCTTAATATTGGATCCAAGATCCTGGATACTTTGTTTTATGTAGCATATTGCCCTTCACCTTACAACCTACTTCTCAGAAGTCCTTGGATTCATACGATGAGGGTTGTCCCTTCCACTCTTCACCAATATTTGAAATTTGAACTTGCAAGTAAAATTGTTACCATACATAATGACCCAACACAATTTGAAGAATATTTAACGGTTGAAACATCAAGTTATATACATTCTCTATGGTCACAATTATCTTATATCCGTCACTTTTCTTCATTCATATATGATCATCCTTGTTTATCAAATAACACCCATTCATATCTTTCACATATGCTCCCTCCATCTTATCAAGACTTGGAAGATAGTGATAAGAATGAAGAACCTTCTTATCCTTCTGACATTTTATTTTGTAACATGATCAATTTTACACATATAAAAGTAAAATCTTTTGCTACATTATTCTACATTATAACAAAGCTTTTGTTATCACTACCTTTTATTCATCACCTTTTGTTCTTACCTTCAACACAACCAAATTATCCTTCAAAACCTCCTTTGATTTTGAAGCAACCTTAGATATGCTATACTCAAATAACCTTGTATAGTGTATATATATCATCTTGTATATACCACCAATTCAATTCATCAATTAAAATAAAAATATAAAAACTTTAAAATCCTCAAAATCTTCAAAAACATCTTTTTTATACCTGTCAATTCTTGGAGTTTGCAGTTATATTTTCAATTATTTTGGATAAATGAGCATTTATTTGGAATCCCGCACTTTCACACTCACATGAATAAATATCTTGATTTTATTTAGTATGATTATTAATCTCTCTTATATCAAAGTCCACATTGGCATTAAATAAAGTTTTGAGCATAGAGAACTGATCTTGTTATTTACTTGAACCAAGTATATCTTTTCACATTAAAATGATTTCATTGCAAATTCAATATGATGCTACATAGTAGACGTGGTTTCTTGAGTGAAAAGTTTCCCTGCTATCCTATCATGCACATGGTCTAGAATCTTTGAGAATTGACAAAAGGACAAGCTCACCCCTACACAGAATAAAAATCCCTTGCTCCACAGCTAATCCAAGCAAGTATCCCTAGCATAGGAAGGAAAAGAAAAGTTCAAGAAAAAGAGAAAAATAAAAAGGTTATTTTGTATCATCACAAAAATATTTCAGTATTTTCTCCAATATCAAGCAAAAATACAAAAGTACAAAATACAAAAAAACAAAAAAACAAAAAAAAGATCAAAAGAGAAAAGCAAAAGCAAAATGCAATAAAATCCTTTCCCTACCCCTTGAAAAGAAAAGAAGGGTGAATGAGCTTGAATCCCTGGAATTCTCAATTATTCGAAAACTGTGAGGTAAGCCCCATAATAGGTGGTTTGTGCCCAACCCACTTGGCCTTGGGTAATCCCTAGCGTGGTGATATGTCTGTCACATTAGCGACCTTATTTTGTACAGACCTCTATTAGCTTATGGATTAGCTAGCTCTTGATAACCTAACTTACATAGTAGTTTGGTACGGTTACATGCATATAAACCATGGTCAACGAATAGTCAAGATCGCCTCCAATCGTACGAGATCTTTCGCAATCATCCGAGATCGTCTGAGACGATCCAAGCTAGCTTCGACTGAAAACAGTAGAGTTCCTGCAATAAAAATGTAAAAATACCAAATGCAAGCAAAGTAGTGCGAGGGGAATAAGGAGCTAACTTTGCAATGAAATTCGTCAACTAAGGGGTTGGGAGTTTAGGGAGAATCAGCCAACAAGCCAGGGGGAATCAGGGGGATAAACTAGAAAAATCCTAGTTTATATAGGATTAGGAAGAGGTTTGGGAGGTTGGGGATCATCCCAATCTGGGAGATCTCCAACAAGTAAATCTCCAACTACGTAGACACGCTTCTGCTCGAGTTGGAGAGGTCGTTGAAATAGAAGATAATTATGAAAATTCAATTTTGGGACGAAATCGTCTAGATGTTCTGTTCCAAAAGAATTCATCAGATTGGGGACGATTTTGTCTAATCTGAGATGATATCATCCAATGCTAAAAAAAAATCCTAAAAATGGCACAAAAAACGAGGAAAGCAGGTAAAAGGCGGTTTAACAGGCAGTTTGGGGTTGAAATTCAAATTTTAATATTTTATCTTTTTACTAATGTTTTAACCATGCCAGTTTTAGGGTGCTACATTTTGCCCCCTCTTTAACGAATTTTTCAAAGAAAATGCATAAAAGACGAGTTTTTCCTGTTTTACGAGAAAGCAAAAATGTACTCAATTTTTTAGACGACGATTCTTGGTCAAATCGTACGAATGCTGACTATGTTGCCCCCTCCGTGTTTTTACCCAAATCGAACGTTTGAGGTAAAAACGCGGAAAAGCAAAATTTAAAATGCTGATTTTTTTTTTAAATAAATAAATTAAAGAAAATAGGGAAAACCCTAATTCATTTTTACTATTCACTTTTACTATTCCAAAGCTCTGCAGAGAGAAAAATGGTGGAGACAGCGCACAGAGCGACAGAGGTCCAGCACGGGCTACGGGTAAGGATCTAATCCTAGTAGATTAGGTTTAATTTAACTTTGTGAAATTTTTTTAATTTAAATTTGATTGTTTGGGGCATCGCGGCCGTTTTTAAGCCGTCGACATCGTCAGGACAAAATCGTCCTGATTTCATCGAAATCATCCCTAGATCGTCAATTTCGTCTAACAACAAAATCTACGAATTAGGGGTGATTTCGTCCAACAAGGGTCGATTCCCAAGTTGCGAAATAGGAGACAATTTTATCCTCACAAAGGACAATTCTGCTTAATTGGGGACGATATCATCCAATGGTGGACGATATCATTTTGAACTTGATTTTAAGTTGTTTAATTTGATGTTAATGATTGGTTTATTAATGATTTTGTTGTTTATTGTTTGTTTTGTAGAAGGGATTACTAAAGAGCCAAGAATGGAAATACGATGGGTTAAGAGATGACATAGCCACGCTTGACTAGGCAGAGCATGGCCGACTTGGATTGGTCGGTCTACAGCATGTGGCAGAGATGCCACAAGTGCCGACTGACATGGGGCTATTCACAGCCCTAACAGAGAGATGGTATCTGGGGTCGTCCTGCTTTCGGTTATCGACAGGGGAGATGGCTCCCACTCTAGAGGACATATGGAGGATCATGAGGATCCCCATACAAGGATGGCTAATGACGCCTGTGGCCAATCAGGGCCAGGCAATTATGAGGCTCACTGGAGACCCGAGCTTAGCCCTGGAGGACGAAGTGAACATCGAGTCGCAACGATAGATGCCTAGGGCATCTAGGCTGACTCGGGTTTTGGCAAGAGTTGTCGATGGATTAATTCTGTGTCACCAGAGTGGATGCAGACTACCATGGGTGCTCTCAGACATAGTCTATGATATGAGAGACCATGGGTATATATTTGCATGGGGTAGCTTTGTTCTTTGCTGCTTGTATAGGATCTTGTATGGGGTTGTATACAAGGGAGGTCGATGTCTAGTTTTGACATCACTACTACAAGTTTGGTGCTGGGAGCACATTGTGATGCGGAGGCCGGTAGGGCTCCCACTAACAAGGGTTGACTGGGAGAGGCCCCGAGTTTTCTATTGGTGGCTACAGAGAGGGCCACAGTGATGGATAGATCTACCGATGTCTCGAAGGTTGCTAGACGACCTCATCCTAGACTAGATCACCTGGAGGCTATGGTGAGAGCACCCTAGGTGGGCAGAGGATGGGCAGGAGCTAGCTTGCATTAGGCGAGTTTGCTGGTTGAGGATGGAGCGGGGAGAGGTAGAGCTTCACTGCTTCAATCGGGTACTACGATAGTTCGGTCTATAGCAGGGGATCCCTTCTCTCAAGGATGACGAGTACTCCCAAACTATTTGGGATAGTACTACGTTGAGCGAGGCTCTAGATATACAGTGATTCTAGAGTCAGGACGTGGACAATGCCCCCATCCAACCAGTGGATGGTGATGACAACGGGGTTGCGGATGGGTACGATGCTATGTAGGCATCTGCCCTCCTCAGATGACGATGGCGCAGGGTCCAGTGCACGCTACAGTGTGCCAAATGGGGAGGTGATGGCAAGCTGCTATTAAGGTAGCACGGGGTTGCGAGGGGAGAGTGCAACAATGGATCCCATAGGAGAGACACCAGAGGATGGCACGGGCTCTACAGAGGTTGTGGGAGATAGGGCGGAGGGAGGAGAGACTCCCTTCGCAGTAGGGGGAGAGACCACCATTGCCCGATAAGGGCAAGGGTGTGGATGTAGGGGAGAGCAATGAGACGACGGCTCTTCGAGCTGAGGGCGCCCACCTTCGAGCTTAGGTGCAGTCACTGCAGGACGAGGCCACTCAGCTGAGGATGCAGGTATAGACACTACAGGATGAGACTACACGGCTCAGGGCACGGAGCGGAGGGGCGAGCAAGGATGAGCTAGTGCGGTCTATGATGCAGACCACATTGTACCAGGGGGTATACTTCTAGCTGGTTCCAGAGGGCCAGCGGGTATAGCTGCCAGCCAACATTACAGAACCAATTAGGCTAGGATTGATGAGGACATCCTCCCGATTGACGACGAGGACCTGAGATACATCCCGGACCTCTATGGTACCACATCCTCCATGTTAGGGTGGGGGAGGAGATGATGCTGAGAGCTCAAGGGCTTCTCAAGGCTAGGTGTCTATGGACTATAGATTTTGTAGAGATTGTTTGAGAGGATTGAGTATGCCAGGGTATAGATTGTGACATACCAATCTAGTTTTGATATGATGTATATAATTTTTGGATATATATATATGTTCTTGTTTCTGATGATATGACTTGTTCATATGTTTTTATGATGCTTTAATGTTTGAAATTTTTGCTTATTTGATTGAGGATTCATATAATTATGTCATTTTGAAATATTATAATTTGATGTCATGCTGTAAGATTTTAAATGAAATAATCCGATGTAAACAATTGGTTGTGGTGGTGTGATTTGATAAAAAATAAAAAAATAAAAAGAGACTTCTAACAATAATTTCAAAGGACATTGTCGCTATTATAGACCATTTCATGGAGTCACCGCTCACTCGGTCGTCAAGCTAATCCCAGTATAGAAATATTGTTTAAAAGTAAAAGAGTGCTTAAGAGACTGTCTTAAGACTTTGTGTTGTAATGATGGAGATAATGATGGGTTGATGATTTGTTTTCAGATTTTCATAAAAATAGTATGCATGAGATACGAAAAGAAATATAATTTTTCTAGGCATAAATTCCAGAAATAGGATAAGGTTTTGAACGTGAATTTTTTTTAACGTATAGAGGAGTATGTTCGCCCAGTTGTTAATACGTTCATGATAGACTCGATCCCCCCTCCTCACCCTGGCGCTCTCTTTCCCCACTACAAGCTTGACCAACTATCTGAGATGCATTCGACGTAAAGGCCTATTAATCAGCAAGGCTCAACCCCCTCACCTATATAAAAGTTTATGTGATAGGGAGGGGTGGGTTTGGGGAAATAAGGCAATTGTGAAAGTGTTTTGACAACCTTGTTAATTTGTAATTGCGGCATTGTTTGAAAGCGAACCAGTATGACGTCAAATCTTGTCGTAGGAGTTGAGAAGAGTGGGTTTTTGTTTGGCCGTGTAGCGGTCCACCATGACGATTCACAAGAGAATATTCAGGACCACCCCAACTCTCCCTTTTCTATATAATAATTTATATATAATAATTTATGAATGTCATTTTTAATGTATATTATAATGGATTCTAAAGGCAGGATTGATCTATTATTCTCGGAGTGGATCCTCGAAACTGGAACCTGTAACGATACTTCTGGGGTACTTGGGAGAGGGAAGCACCATTATTACCATGAAACCACTGGTTGAAACTTCAAACCAGTAGTAGATGGTTTCGGTTCTGTCTCTAGGGTTGCATGGCAGGAACTATTGAAGTGGTAACCACTAATTCGCTTCATCTTAGTGGATATGACTAAAGTAGTTCAGTCCTAAGTCTGCTCAATCAGAAGTCCCTATCCACTCGTTCAACAGAACCTTATTCGGAGTGGGGATGACTTATTCCAACCAGAATTTCTCATTGAGAGAGACCAATTGGCCACATTAGCTGCTCTATCAGTCCAAATTTCTAGAGTTGATAAAGCCTTCTCTGATTCCCCCTCCTAAAAGTACATCTATGCCTCGTACCGGGCTAGCCATTTCACACCTTCCAAACTGAATTGATGAAAAGGGCATTTTTGGATTCGAGGAGATGGAAGAGGAAATACCGTCGCGATGGATTTGATGTATATAGGACTGACTGCGTACTGAGTTCTTCCTCTGAATTGATATTAGAAGGCTTGCCTTATATTAAGGTCTTGGAAATTTCGTTCCGAGCCCTTTTAAATTGAAATTTAAACGGTGGGGGAGAGCGACCTCTCCATTCTCTAGAAGTTATGAATGGATGGAAGAGTTTCCGATCCGAGCCTATTTCCTCTTATGGAGGATAAATTCCCACATTCTAATTATATATCAGATATACGAGTACCCTACTCTATTCATCCGGAGCCCTCTCTTTTCAAAGCTTTTTAAGGGTTCGAGCTTTTACATACGTCGCTGGATCCGAGATGCTCCTTCTTTGCATCCAAGAGCTCTTGCCCTTTCAATTTAAATGGTGGGGAGGGGAGAGCGATGCTTAAAGTTTGAAGAGCTTTGCCCGGCCCTCTCCATTTTAAAAGGGGCTTCTCCTTTTCTCCTTTCCTCCATCATATTAAGTATCATATTAATTGACTTATCCCATCATTTGAGAGATATGTTAATACGTAAATAATGACATCTATAGACATATATTTAAGACTAAAGGGTTAAGGTGCTTTTTTAGTATCCTAAAGTCGCACTTCCAGTCAAGGAAGAGCTTCAAAAGCTTCTTGATGTCAGTTTCAACAAACCTATCGATTAGAGAGATTGGATTTCCTCTCCTCTATTAAAGGTTCCAGTAGCCAAGAAAACCATGAAAAGGATCAAAATCTCCTCCCCATGCTTTCGCACCCACAACATCAGTTTCAACCAGAGAGCCGCACATCGTGTGTAGACCCAGAGAGCTGCCTTTGGCATTCCGCGATAGATATTTGTTAAATAATGAAAGGAATAGGTTCTAGCAACTCCCACTGCTGCTCATGTTTCCCAATGAATCAATTCAGTTGGAATTGGAAAGTTCCCGTCTCCAAGACCCAAGTTTTCAAGAGCCGGCTCAACCCGAAATCCGAATTAACTTTTTCTAAGTTCATGCCAGCGAACGAGCAGGGCTTTAAATAATGGGGCGGATTCGGCCATCAACATCCATGCTGTTTTCTGAACGAATAACGGGCGGCGGCGCAAAGACTCGATGGAAAGAACCTACGCTCTGATCAGGTCTCCAGCCAGTATGCGGCGCAGTACGAATTCATTCACATATCGAGGCCGACCCTCTCTCTCTTCTTAAAAGGGGTGGGGGGAGGGGCCCCTTAAGCTCGGCCCTCATCTTTAAAAATTGGGGCTCCTCACTTGAATATTCTTATAGCTACATAAATATCTCGTGATAAATATCTCCTCCTGATTAGAGATAGAGAGTTGCCCTTTTTAAAACAGAGGGGGCATGGCTCTCTCTTTTAACAAGGGCAAGGGCAAGGGCGTATATGATAGAAGGATCTGATGAGAATATAGTCTTATCGTCTTGTACTAGGTATGGTTCTCTCCTTCAAAACAAAATAGTTCTCGTCTTCAAGTGGGGTGAGTAAATCGTCTTATAAGAGGTGATTGATGAGGGGAATGTGATGTCTATAAGTAGATTTTATATAGGGTATATCGTCCTCAGGTCTTCTCTTCCTGTAGTTATTCTCTGGTAGTTATTCTCTGTTAGTTATTCTCTGGTAGTTCTCCTGTTGTAGTTCTCTTGGTGTAGTTTCCCTCTGGTAGTTTCCCTCGCTCTCTATTTTTAAAGGGTTCTTCTCCGGTAGTTTCCTTCCTTTCCCTTCCTCTCTAAAAAAGACAAAGGGGTTTCCTTCTTCGCAATGCATCAAAACCCGGGCCCTCACGGCTTTCTCCCCACTTGAATATAACGTGTATAAATCCCTCTATCTCGTAATATCTATTTCGTAATAAATATCTGTCGTGATAAATATCTTATAGGGTGATAAATATCTCGTGATAAATATCTCCCCGAAAATATCTCTTTCTATTGGTCTATCCGTCTTTCCGGCCCCACTTTTCTAAGGATCCCTCGATCAATTTGATATAAGGATCGTCTCGAATGGGTTTATTATCGTCTTGAATGGGTTTATTATCGTATTGAATGGGTTTATTGAAATCGTCTTCCCTTATCAGTGGCATTGGCCATCTCCTAGGCTGAATCCCTTACTGTACCAGTTGTAGTAGGCCGATATTATTTGTATTGGTACTAGTGACTAAACAATAGTAGTCTTAGTAAAATCTAACTATTATTGGTTGTTATTCCATTCCTCCTTTACCATTATTGGTAAACTATGACTACTAATACTAGTTGGTAGTTTATAATTTGGTATGAGTATTTCCAATCCCCACCTTATTTTGGTTGGTAGTTTCAAACTTGGTATCAGTACCCATCCCCTTGCTCTTCCATTCCAATCCTCACCCTCGCTTGAACCTAATCTAGTTGGTTGATTCTAATCTGTGACCCCAAGTAAGAAATCCTAACTACCAATCCATTCTGTTCCCACCATTTCGGATTGTAATCTCGATGGTAGTACTCTAATTGGTTTGTTCGGTGGCCTTCAATACAATGAATAGTGGTCCCCCTTCTTTGGTCCTGCTATCCATGAATCTATTGATGGAGGTGGGCGAAGATCCTTTGCATGAATAGCCATATCTCTAACCTCATTTCTTTTCCTCAAGATCTCCTAGCCCTATTATTTAAGTCCAATAAAGCATCCCCTTCAATGGCCGCCCCGGACTAGCCTCTCTACTTCGAATGGGGCTATTAGAGAAAAGATCCTTTTCTTCACTATTCCCCTATTGGGAGGTGGGGACTAGCCTTGGATAGAGGTAAGTATTAATTATTCTTGCCATATTCTTGCCTTGGAATGATCGAATGCCCTACTCATAAGAAATCTCGGGGGCCTTATTGGAGTGATGTTCCATCACTGGCATCTCTTAAGCAAACCCCTCCATCCCCTACCTTTTATTATTAAGGAATTGATAAAGGCACGACCACCGGGGAAGCGATTTGTGTCGGGGGCCCGGGCAAGACTTTACTACCCATCTAGTCACACCCCACCATTCAATAGCCACCGGTGAAACAATTTGTGTCGAGGAGACAAGAGTCGGGGCCGCGCCTAAAGGGATCGTACCCGATACACCAATGCCACCCGTCATTACGAGATCAGAAAATCTCTCCCTTCAGCCTTAAATATCCATCGATAAAGGATGGAATATGTCTCTTTATATACGTATTAGATATGTTTGATAGAAACTATTATTGATAAGTGCTTAATAGCACCCCCCTTAAGACCAAGTACCGAATAGCCTCTCCGAATAGCCTATATTATATCCTCTCCCTTATCTCCTCTCCATAATACCAACTAGTAGTGCCCTACATGGTTTATATATGTCCAAGAGTTCCTGGTCTAGCTCTGGTGCCAGTATACCCTCCGCCTTAAGAGTGTTCCCAAGTTCCCTAAATCCAACCAAGATAAGGGAAGCTCTCACCTCGCTAGCTAGCTTTAAAATATAGAAGCTAAAGAGAGGAAATGAGATCCAAGATAATGGAAGCCATCATCTCGCTAACCAGCAAAGAGAATGGAATCCAAGATCAGGGAAGTCATCACCTCACCTCATTTTTAAAATATGAAAATGAGTATTTCGGTTCCAGGGATACTGTCCTAGTGGGTGGGCTTTTATGATTCTGTATTTTTTTTCTTTGGATCTCTCCTTTTTGCTTCTCCATGCCAATGTTGTAATCGAATGTACTTCTCAAGTCCAGCTGACCAACATTGGTCAATCTGGGAAATCAATATAAATTTTATTTTTATAAAAAAAATGAATGCAGTTCGAGCCTCTCCGGTTCGATGGTGGGCGAGGTCAGTCGGATTAGATTTGCTTATAATAGAGAGGCACCGATATCTTTGTCGTGATTCCTTATTGCAGTTGGTGAGTGAAGGTTGATTAGCCATTGATCGGGAAGGGCTGCTTGCTCCCCAATGGAGCGGAACGGCGCCCTGCCTTGGGATCCTTCCAGGGTACAATTTCTTAGAATTTATACCATGGTTGCAAAATTGAATTTGAACATAATGACATGAAATAGAATAGGTGTTTGTTCGTTGGTAAAGCATAATTGTGTAACATAATGATGCAAGTCATATGTTTTGATGAATTTGGTTTTAAAATAAATGGAAAATAAAATTGGAACAATGGTTTGTGCTAGACATAGAATTATAGGTATAGACTTATACCATCATCGCGAAATCCAAAGAAGAAAATAGATTGTTGGTTTTATTGCAAGATGAATTTTTGACCTTTGATAAATAGAAAAATAATAATATGAAAATTTTGTTTGAAAAAAAAAATATATATATATATATATATATATATTTTAGATTTTGTGAGAAGATGTATGTAATTGCTTTTATACAAACAAAAAGTTCTGAAATAAAAGGATAAAATTATTTTGAAAAGAGTTACAGAAATATTTTAAATTATCTCAAAGAGAAATGTAGATTTATAAGGAATCCTCATGTGCAAATGTGACTTCATTACCGATCTTGATTTATCATAATGATACAAAATCTCTCAAATACAAATGTGTGTGCGATTGTATTGTTGATTCACCAATTTTGAGCAAGATAATTTGATACAAGTAATTTTCTGTAACCAAATGAATGTTCGTTGACCATGATTTATATGCATGTAACCGTACTAGACTACTATATAAGTTAGGTTATCAAGAGCTAGCTAATCCATAAGCTAACAGAGGTCTATACAAAAGAAGGTCGCTAATGTGACAGACATATCACCACGCTAGGGATTACCCAAGGCCAAGCGGGTTGGGCACAAACCACCTGTTATGGGGCTTACCTCACAATTTTTGAATAATTGAGAATTCCAAGGATTCAAGCTCATTCACCCTTATTTTCTTTTCAAGGGGTAGGGAAAGTATTTTATTGCATTTTGCTTTTGCTTTTCTCTTTTGCTCTTTTTTTGTTTTTTTTTGTATTTTGTACTTTTGTATTTTTGCTTGATATTGGAGAAAATACTGAAATATTGTTGTGATGATACAAAATAACCTTTTTCTTTTTCTCTTTTTCTTGAACTTTTCTTTTCCTTCCTATGCTAGGGATACTTGCTCGGATTAGTTGTAGAGCAAGGGATTTTTATTTTGGGTAGGGGTGAGCTTGTCCTTTTGTCAATTCTCAAAGATTCTAGACCATGTGCATGATAGGATAGCAGGGGAAACTTTTCTCTCAAGAAACCACTTCTACTATGTAGCATCATATTGAATTTGCAATGAAAACATTTTAATGTGAAAAGATATACTTAGTTCAAGTAAATAACAAGATCAGTTCTCTATGCTCAAAATTTTATTTAATGCCAATGTGGACTTTGATATAAGAGAGATTAATAATCATACAAAATAAAATCAAGATATTTATTCATGTGAGTGTGAAAGTGTGGGATTCCAAATAAATGCTCATTTATCCAAAATAATTGAAAATATAACTGCAAATTCCAAGAATTGATAAGTATAAAAAAGATCTTTTTGAAGATTTTGACAATTTTGATGTTTTTGTATTTGATTTTAATTGATGAATTGAGAAGATACATAATGTGATTATTTTTTGAAATTTTTATTATTATTTTTTTTATTTTTGATGATGGAATTGGTGGTATATACAAGACGATCTATATACAATATACAAGGCTACTTGAGTATAGTGTGTCTAAGGTTGCTTCAAAATCAAAGGAGGTTTTGAAGGATAATTTGGTTGTGTTGAAGGTAAGAACAAAAGGTGATGAATAAAAGGTAGTGATAACAACAACTTTGTTATAATGTAGAATAATGTAGCAAAATATTTTACTTTTATATGTGTAAAATTGATCATGTTACAAAATAATCTGTCAGAAGGATAAGAAGGTTCTTCATTCTTATCACTATCTTCCAAGTCTTGATAAGATGGATGGAGCATATGTGAAAGATATGCATGGGTGTTATTTGGTAAACAAGGATGATCATATATGTGAAGAAAAGTGATGAATAGAAGGTAATGGTGACAATGGAGAATGTGTATAACTTGACGTTTCAACCATTAAATATTCTTCAAATGGTGTTGGGTCATTATGTATAATATCAATTTTACTTGCAAGTTCAAATTTCAAATATTGGTGAAGAGTGGAAGGGACAACCCTCATCGTATGAATCCAAGGACTTCTGAGAAGTAGGTTGTAAGGTGAAGGGCAATATGCTACATAAAACAAAGTATCTAGGATCTTGGATCCAATCTTAAGGGGAAGAATTATAGTACTTTGAACTTCTTGAATTTCATTGTTAAAATATTTTATAATAACATTTGATTCATTAAGATCTTCTTCTTTTAATTTGAATTTTTGGAATAATTGATAAGTGCATAAATTAAGAGAGGATCCATTATCTACCATGATAGTTTTAACAAGTGTTTCTTTACTAGATCCTGTAATGTAAAGAGAGTAGTCTTTTTATGGAGTAGAGGAAGGAATCTCCTCATCATAGAATGAAATATAGTTAACCTCAAGAGGGCTTACACCATTAATTATGTTCTTAGAGAAAATATGATGAGGAACAAATTGTTGGCTAGGTATCTTGAACAATGTTTCCTTATGAGAACTTTGTAATACTTCTAAAAGGGATATCTTTGCTTGAGGATTAAGCACTTGTTGTTGGCTATCAAAGTGGATTTCAGATTGAGATTTTGATTCTAAATATGAGCTTTCTATGCTTACATTCCATTTTGGATCATTATCTAGATCCAAAGTTAGTTTTGAAGGTTGGTCAAATGAGGAATGCATATCTTGAATATCGGATTGAGTTGATTGAACTTGAGGTTGCTCATTTGTAGTTTCTGTTACAATATTAGTAATATCATCATGATGGGACACATTAACATGCAATATTTGATTGGTTTCCTATTGTTGATAATTGAATAGGGGTTCTTGGGAGATCCCCATGTCTTGATTGATTATTGGTATTTTTTGTGTAGGAGTTTGATTGTTTACTGGAGATTTATAATCAGTTATAGATTGTAATTCCTTTATATTAAAAAGACCCTCATCAATAAAATCTTGAATTGCACATCTTAAATCTTTACAATTTTGTGTCATATGTCCATCTACTCTATGATATTCATAATGTAGCTCAGGTTTAAACCAATCTGTTGTGGTATCAAGTTGTCTTATGGAAGGGAGTTGAATTTTATTTGTATCAAGTAAATGCTTGAGAATTATATCCATTGGTTGACTGAGCTTTGTAAATGTACGTGATGAAGGTTTTCGAGAGGTTTTTGATATGTGCCTTAGGAGTTCAGTCATAAAAGGACCTAATGGTTTTCTACCTCTATTTTCTTTTTTATGGGTAGAATGATGATAGGAATATTGTGAAGTATGATGTGAGTGCATGCTAGGATTGGAAGAATAAGTATTTTCTTGTTGAAATGGATGTGTTGTATTGAAAGAAGAATGTTGAAAGGGTGGAGAAGTATTGTATGGAGATTGATAGATAGACATAATATGGATATATGGGAGAATAGATAATATCGTTATGAAGAGGACTGGAAAAGGGATTGTCCTATTGGGTTATGAATGAAAAATGAGAAAAGTGTGATGGAGGTGATGTTGAATAGGGATGATGTTGGTCATAATCAACAAATGTATTTGGCTGAATTCTTCCAACATTACTGATGGGCTCATATTGATTTGAGTAAAAACTCATGGTTTCTTTAGTACTTCTAAAAGTAATATTTAGTATCTACTATTTAGAATTGAATCTAAAACATACAAACTTGAAATGATGATTTTGTTTTTGTTTTTTTTTTTGTATATATATATATATTTGTTTTTTTTTTTTTTGAATAAAAAATATGCCTATGTTATTCATTTTGGGTTCACCAAAATGTATCGCTCTAATTTTTTTGCATCCTTACCTTCAGGCTATGGGATCCGCACCCGAAAGGGGGATGGGAAAAGGACGAGACAATACCTCGGACTGAGAGGCCCTTTGAAGGTCCCGCCTCTTGGGGGAGGTGTATAAGGGTGAATTTTCGATGGATGGTGGGTTCACCAGGAAAATTTTGAATGGTAGTTTCCACGCCTAGGTTGATAGTGTGTTTGATGTGTTCATTTTGTGCTTTAATCATTCAACTCCTAGGTTTGGCCGATATGAATCTAAACTATTCTATATGCCAATGTTGATTTAAATGAATACATAAAATAGAATTGAATGCAAATAATAGAGAATATGCTAAATAGAAGGTGTCATACCTGATATCGGATGTCTGATGGAGATTCTAAGTCTTGTAGCAGTTCAAATCATCTCAGTTTATACGTAATCATCCCAAATCACAAAAGTTCATTTGAAATTAGATAGAATCATCTGAAATCTGATGAATTCGTCAGATGAATTCATTAGAAACCTGAAATCACAAAAAATAGATACAAAATACCAAATATGCAAGTGTAGAAGCAAAGGATAAGGGTAGAAATAATAGCAAACATGCTTGAATAATAGATTCTAATAAAAAAAATAAGGAAATGCAGTAGTTTTAATGGTTGATTTTAACTTTATCATGTGATTGTGCTAAATGAGGTGACCTCCAAGATGCATAATATTAGAGTTAATGTAATGTGCACTATGCCAGTTTGACACTTGTCAGTTTCATTGACAAGTGTCATGTTCATCATATAGGCTTATGCCTATATATTGTAACATTTTTATCAATAAAATTATCCCTTCAAGTTTCACTCCTAACATTTGGTATTAGAGCAGGTTCCCTCTCCTGCCTGTGAAACCCCTTGAGGGGGGATTTTCCTCATGGAAATCCTCCCTCCCCCTATTTTTTTAAATTTTCCTTGTTTTTTTTTTTTAAATTTTATCGAGGGAGTATGCTCTCCATCATTTGATGGATCAGAAACCAGATGGTAATTTTTTTAAAAATTTTGGGAAATATTTTCAAATTTTTTTAGTTTTTTTTTAGATTGCAGAATGGTGGAAACAGGTGCTGGAGAAGAAGGCCCTTGTGACTGAATTGATTGCATGGGTGATGGCATATCTTCTTTGTACCTCGCTTGTCACTAGGCGTTGTTCAAATAGTTCCAGCCCGGATGATGATCTTCCATCGTGAGCTCTGACGTAATTTTGGCTCCTTGAATCCTGACAGAGCAGTTTTGAGAGATTTTTTTGCTGCCATACTGGTGGTCTTCGAAATCTATTTCTAGAGATTTCTTGTTCCGTAACAAGCCTATTGTGATCAAGTTCGCAGGTGGCTCTTTATTGTACAAACCCTAACCCTAGGGCCGTACACTTACACGGTTCTTTGCCACGTATTCGAGTGCCGGGGCAAAAAGCAAGGGTTTCTTAGAGTTTGATAAGGGCATGGCGGACTCCTATGCATGGGCCCGGTGGCCTTCCATTGGACATTGGGGATCCAGCCTATAGTATGGAAGGATACACAATATGTATACCACAACCCTCAATTCGCACATGCAGCTTCCTTCGTTTACTTTTCGTAAGACTATGACAGGGATTGTCGTTGATTTTTGAGGGCACAAATGAATAGAAATGTGGACTGTATTTTTTTTCACTTTATTGTGATTTCAGTCATTTTTTTATGTTGAACATCGATAATGACAGTGGCGTTGCAGAGAATGATTTTTTGGTTGTGCTTCCTTCTGGCCTTGCGATGATCTTTATAGTGGATGCAGGGAATTTTGTGGCTCTGGTATAATCGGCTGAGCTTTGCAATGGCGGTGATGAAGGCACAGGAAAATAGTTTGAGATGCAGGCAAAGCACAGGACCGCAGAAGCATTACGAAGGACGTTATGCGAGAGCGAAGACGAATGCTGATGGTAGCCATTACAGTATGAATTAACAGACCAAGGGTTTGCTGGTTTATGTTGGGATGCTTGGAGATTGAGGGTAACTAAATAAGATCAATATGAACCTTCTTCGTTGCTACGATCGGACGCCTATGACGCCAAGAGAGGGATCTGGTAGCGATGTAGGCTCCTGAGAGAGTTTTGTGGCGACGAGCATGACACCAGGGGATAGCGTTGTGAGATGAATGCAGGGAGAGTGTTAGTTGCTATCTACATGGAAATCAGGAGGATTTTTTGTAGGAATGGTGAAAATGCGTGTAGTCTTCACCATGGCTTCAGGAGCGGTTCGAGAAGTTCGACAAAGCCAAATGTTTTTTGCAGATCTATTTCAGGAGTCTTTGGAGGACGTGGAGGCCGAAGATGATGATTTCTCCGAGATCAAGGAAGCACTATTGTAGATCATCGAGAGATATGATAGAGAGCTTCCCAATGGAATGGAGGATTTGGCATAGTTGGCAATGCGGCTCCTGGCAGAGAGCAGCGAGGGAGTTCGGGCTATGCATTAACGTGGAGTTGGGATTTCGATGTGCCAATCATTTCCCACCCCTCTAGCATGTGACCATTATTTAAACTTTTAAATGGGTCCATATATTTTAAAATTTCATATAGGGGAGGTATTATTTATAAAGTGAACAGGCACTTTAATGTAAGGGAAATTTATTTAAAATGAAGGGCATTTTCTTTATTCGAAGGCTGGAATTTTTTGAAAAATATTTTTTCCACCTCAAAGTGGAAATGAAAGGCCCACATAGCCCATGTAATTCCCCTATGAGGGAAATTTTAAGATTGTTTTTATTCCACCTGAGAGCGATGCCGCCATTGAGCGATGTTGTCTATTTTTCTGCCTTAGATAGGCATGATGTTTTTTCCAAAATATGAAGGCCCCTTTGATGGTGGAATATAGGGGTATTTATAGTCGTTGGAAACGTTTTTCCATGACGGACACAATGGTGGTGTCAAATTATAATTTTGAGGCTGTTTCACTTCAATTTTTTAGCCTCAAAATTTTTCTACCTTGGAGTGCACTTTCGGTTGTACCCGACACTCCAAAGGTACTTTCATATGTGATCCTTGTACCTAATGATCTTTTCTATACACTTGGTGAATGTAGTGGCTAGTTACCCATGCATTTCGGTGGGATGACATGGTCACCATAAGGACACTTATACTAGGGACTACAGACATAGACACCCTAGACTCTATCCAAGGTTTTTTAGGATCTACTTCTGAAGACTACAAACAAAGACACTTTAGAAGATTCTCTTATTTTTTTCTTTCTACTCCTAATTTGATCTATGGCTCATTTTATTGTATTGAGTGCATTTTCGGCAGAGACCGACACTCTTATATGGCTTGTTTTTCCTTTAATTAGGTGCATTTTCGATAAAGACCGACACCTTCTAGATTGAGTTCACCATGAGGAGGGATTTCACACTGATGGTGAATCTAGTTAGTGACCTATGAGAGGCAACATCCTCTGAGGATGACCTACAGAGGAAACAAACCCAGAAGTGGCTGACCCTGAGGCACCCATGATGACCTCGAGGCACTAAGATGGCTGATCTAGTGGCAACAGACCTGTGGAAGTGGCTGACCCTGAGGCAACAGACCAAGATGTATACACAGCGAATCTAGCATTATTCATAGTTGGAGAGCCAAGCGCAGAGAGCATGAATTTTAGAGTTAATGTAATGTGCACTATGCCAGTTTGACACTTGTCAGTTTCATTGACAAGTGTCATGTTCATCATATAGGCTTATGCCTATATATTGTAACCTTTTTATCAATAAAATTATCCCTTCAAGTTTCACTCCTAACACATAAAACATAATAACTTAAAATAGTGTAGAGATCTGATATGAAAAATGCATAAAAAGCTACGAAAATGAAAACTCTAAACTCAGACTACCCCTAATCTGGACTATAGTCAGGATTGCCTCCAATCCTACGATATCATCCGCAATCATCCGAGATCGTTCTAGACGATCCAAGCTAGCTTCGACTGAAAATAGTAGAGTTCCTGCAATAAAAATGTAAAAATACCGAATGCAAGCAAAGTAGTGCAAGGGAATAAGGAGCTAACTCTGCAATGAAATCCGTCAACTAAGGGGTTGGGAGTTCAAGGAGAATCAACCAGCCAGCCAGGGGGAATCAGGGGGATAAACTAGAAAAATCCTAGTTTATATAGGATTAGGAAGAGATTTGGGAGGTTGGGGATCATCCCAATTTGGGAGATCTCCAACAGGGAAATCTCCAACTACGCAGACACGCTTCTGCCTAAGTTGAAGAGGCTGTTGAAATAGAAGATAATTATGAAATTTTGGTTTTGGGACAAAATCGTCTGGACGTTCTGTTCCAGACGAATTCGTCAGATCAAGGACGATTTCGTCTAATTTGAGACGATATCGTCCAACGGTAAAAAAAAAATCCTAAAAATGGCATGGAAAATGGGGAAAGCAGGTAAAAGGCGATTTAACGGGCAGTTTGGGGTTGAAATTCAAATTTTAATATTTTATCTTTTTACCAATGTTTTAACCATGCCAATTTTAGGGTGCTACACAACCCTTCAGTAATAATTTTAGAAATGTTAATTTATTTGCCCCATGAATTGAATTCACCAACCCTTGATCTCTTCCAAAAATGATCTACATTGAAAGTTACCTACAAAAGGATTTCACCTAGAGGAAATGAAAAATATGAATTTTACCAAAGCATTGGGGTGAACAAGAATTTTGTTGAACATATGGGTGAAAATGAAATTGCATCGGGTTGTGAACTAAAAATGGGATTTCGCTAAGAAGCTCACCTCAAAGGAATTTCATTTGGATTTTCATCAATTTTCATTTGGATTTTCACCCGAACATGCCTCCTCATCATGACTTCACCCAAAATGGGCCTTCCTTACCGAAAATAGAGCTCTCTTGAAAACTAATTTCTTATAACTGCTATCCAAAAAAGGGTTTTTATTGGGATCTTCTCTATTTCTATTGAGAGGGAACTTAGCCAAGAAATAGGGCAAAAATGAATTTTTCTATGAATAAGGGTAAAACTACCTAGAAGATGATTTCACTGGTGCAACTGCTAGAATATGCTTTCAATTGTAAAACTGCCAGAAGATGTTTTTGCTAGTGAAACTACCAGAAGATGCTTTCACTAGTGAAACTGCTAGAATATGCTTTCCCTAGAAAAAATTATTTCATACTTAGGTAAAATTTTGGCAAAATTTGAATGTGGCAAAAACACCAACACACACCCTTTGTCAAGCTCTAAAGTTTTCTTACAATTAGGCTCAACTTGCTTCCAATAAATACATCTAGTAAAAAAATAATGTTTTCTTTTAATCGTATAAACAAACAATCAAATTAAAAGTATATATACATATTTAAAGAGATGTTATCTCACTTGTGTTTCTTGTAACAAAGTGTTCTATTAATCCAATAAATTGCCTTGGCAGGGAACAATGTTATAGCCTAAATAAAACCAAATTTAAACCAATTTAATTTACAAAAATATAAAGCTAACTACTCTAATCTAAACTACACTTCTTAGTAATTATTTGACTCAAATTTTTAGTGTTACAAACATGAAAAATAAAATCACTTTGAAATATGCTTAAAACAATAAAATTATGTTATGTTTAGGAATTTAACATCACATTGAGAAGAAAATGTAATCATTACATATATTTGCAACATAGATAGTTAACATAAATAAAAACTTTATTATAAATAATTCTACAACATAATGGCATGTAATTCCCATTAAAAAAACCTTAAACATATCATTTTTAAAATATTAAAGTACTCTTTGGATTATTTTTTCTTGGGCTCTTACAAAACTAAGTACTAGTCATTAGTGAAACCCTTAATCTTACATGAAAAATACTATTTCATGTACAAACTAACTTATGTAAGAAAATAATCGAGCAGGGACAGCCCATAAAGATACTAACAAAAAGTTCATAACACCAAAAATTTATAAAATACCAATTTACTATTATACCAAAATGTTGTTCATAATTACTCAAAATTGCTAATTTCCAAGCATGGAAAGTATATAAACATGGCAAAATCCCATTAAATATAGATAATGCAAGTAATTTTTTTTATAAAATAACACATACAACAACAAATGACACAAATATTTAACAAGGGAAACCTTCTCCAAAAAAATCCACAAATTAATCATTCAAACTTCATAATCCATGCAAAATAGAGAGATTATAAGAGTTATCATTGTCAATTTGGCTCTCACTAAGATGTACAACCAACATGTCCTTTTTTGCAGCTTCACATAGTGCCTCTCAATTGTATTCTTACTCTCTAATTATTGAAAATTACTTACGTCTATTCCTGTCTCTCCAAATCCCCTTTCTCCTTGCTACTCTTGACCTAAGTAAGTGTCATCTAGCATGCTCTTCCAAATCTAAAATTGAAACTACTGTTTCCTCAATTTTTAAAGTTTTCAAAGTGCAATGGAGAGGTTATATCATGTTTTCCCTTGCACATATTCCTCTTGATACATGCCCAAATCTATTTTAGGATGCCTTGTATATGCCAACTCAGTCTATTCCAAACCAACTTCTTGGTTGGAGGTCCAAATAAATGAATTTTGAGTTGAAATTTGATAGATACATGTGCAATGATGTCAAAAATATTCAACATAGATTTTGTCTCATTTGGAGCTGTTAATAAATAGAAATAAGAAGTTTACAACAAAATAAGTTTTCTCATTTTGACTAGTAAGAAAAATGTATTTTTAGATGAAACTTATAATAACCATACCCTTTGCATCCTATTCCATTTGGAAAAATAATGACGCAATTTTAACTTTAGTTTGATTGACTTATGCCCAAAACACTGCTCACTAGTCTTGACTATATTTTGGCTCTGTTTCAAAGATCAATTGATGATAATTTAAGATCAAATTAATTTTGAGAATTCTTCTTGATGTCAAGAACCTTAAGAACCTTATTTTAAGTTTTGTTGAATTCAAATTCATTGGAAGGAAGTATAGCCAAAATACAACACTACATTATTTTGGATGTTTCTCAGGCCACCATCAGATCAATGAAATTCCCACCACCAAAGCCACCTTATAAAAAATGATTTTTCTATAAGTATTACCTGTAACAAGTATAGATTTTATCTACTTTTTAACACAAACTCTTAATATCTTCTCTATTTCCTCTTACATAAAATCACTTTAGTTTTTGTGTTAGCTTAACTCCATAGAATAAAATCCAAAACTATTTTAAGCATAATAGCAGCCTTATGTTATCAAATTGCATGAGTTTAACTTGTGAAATGCCTAAATATTCAACAAAGAGACTTAAGATCAAAATCTACTGGCATACATGAAGTATGCTATAATATGACTATGTGGTCACAATATAACCATGACACTCTTGTAGATACCTGCACTAGGAATCAAACCCTTGAATACTTTGAAACCCCAACATCTTCCACACCCATAGCATTCCCAGGTTTTGATTTTTCCCCAAGTTGCAAGCATCTCAATAAATTATGGAAAAATAACGTTTATCACATATAATCCCAAGCATTAAAAAAACTATAATAACCCTTGATAGAGGCCATACAATCCCCCACTGATTCCACATAAACAATGCTGACTTAAGGAAGCTCTTACATGATAATTATTTGATCTAATTCATCATTTTATAGGAATTCAAGAAAAATCCTCAGAAATTTAATGTAAAAATATAATAAAATAACCAAAAAACTAGAAGCATACCTCAGTATAAATATTAATTTCCATATTGTATAGCTTATTTTTGAAACAAACATTGCCCTACTCTTTCATTTTCTTTGCCTACCCTTCCATTATTTATAACACTCTAATAAAAATAAAATGTTGAAATTCAGATTATTTAAAATGAAATTGAGATCCTTTGATTTGGATGGCTTGAGGGCAAGCCTCTGAGATGGGATGCAGTGAAAGGAACCTTGGCTTCTAAAATATAAATAAATAGATTATTGGAAGATAATAAATTGGGTGTCATAGATAAGATTTTAGTCTTGGTCTTCCATTTTGGAGGGAATATGAAAGGAATCTACAACTGTGTTTGAATAGGTATGTTGTTGAAAATGAATGAAGTAAATAGACCAATGCAATTTTAAGGTGCGCTCATAATAATTTATGAAACTTATAGGTTTAAATTATGACAGTAAATGTTTGCCAATTTAATACATATTTAATATAGTATTTAATATTTTTTTAACAACATACAATGTCTAGCTATTTTAATAGAATTTAGTTTCAAATATATGTGTATATATATTTTAAATATTTTAACACTCGAAGCATACATTGGGACATAATGGGGTCACCTTTACCCTAATTTGAATTTTAGGTTTTTGAAATGTGAGCCAAAAGTTATGACTGTGTTGTTAAGACATTGTTGAATGTTATCATTTTATGGGATGATCCTTAGGGGGTGTTGTTTACCCAGTGTGATTATCTAACCATTCTTGGGTTACCAAAGCATAATTTAAAACCCTATACATGTAGGACTCAAACATTGGACCTCTATTCAAAGCTCCAAAGTCTCCACCATTATCACCATTATCGTCGTAGGATAAATATAGTTATTTTAGTCTATTATTTTTAATAAGGATATTAATAATGTTTTTGATTAGAATTTGTGTATCAAGAGATTAAAATCAATAAAAGATCTAAAGTTGATGTTTTCAAGATATAAAAAGGCTAAAATTTTAGTACTTTTCTTTTTGAAGACTCGTTTTTTATATCATCATTAAGACCTTTTTAAAAGAAAATGAAGGTTATAGAGGTCTTAATAAGAATTTAAACCCTTTTAGAGTGTGAGTAGGGAGCAAGTCTCATCTCTCTCTTTTTCAAATCTTTAGGGAAGAGTAGGGAATGAGTGCAAGCATGAGAAATTATGACATGATAGGTCCTACAAACCATTGAGTGTAAGGGACATTAAAAGACATCATTCATTCATATTGATTCACCTTTTATGAATTTACTTAGGAGTGTTAACTATCAAGTATTTATCAATAAGAGGTAAATATAAGTACATGATATTTTATGATGAATGTGAATGAATAATTTTCTCTCTATTTATTATATTTAGTATTATAATTTAAATTCAAGGTTCAATAAAAATACTAAAATATAATAAATAGAGAGAAAAATACTTATTCACATTCATCATCAAATATCATGTACTTATATTTTAGTATTATTATTTAAATTCAAGGTTCAATAGATCAACTTCTCAAGGAACTGGACAATATGACTGTTCTTTATGGTAAAAAATCCTTTGAAATTCAAAATTCTAAAGGTGGGAAAGACCAAATTCAATTTTTTGGAAGGAAGGAAGCTAGTACTACTCGTGCCTCTCCTGATTTTATCCTCAATACTTCTTCCTCTAAGTCTTTGGTCAAATTTTCTCATGCGTCGGAGAAGCCTGCTCAAGTTTCTTTCTCAAGCCCTTTGTCGGGAATCTCTGTTCTCAAAGGTAATTTTGGTGTCTCCTCTGGGAGAAAGGATTCTATAAATATGTTGCCTTCCTCCATTTGCAGGCATTTTTCTGCCTCTGAGTGTGTTCCATCCTATTGGGCTGACGATGTTCCTCCTAGCTGGGTTGAAGGGGTCTCCAAATATTCCTTTGCCAAAATATTGGGTTGCCCTTCTCCCTCCTTGGATGCTTCCAATCCTCCTTTTGAGGTTTTGGGTAATAGGGTCATAATCCCTGCCAGTATTGCTAAAAAAATCATTACTAAGGAATCTGTTTCCATTGTTGGAAAATTTGTAGGTGGCAATCCTAGCCTTGATGTCATTAGGTGTTGGGCTGCCCCAATATGGAAGGCTAAAGGTTCTCTCCATATTGTTGGCATTTCCAATGGGTTTTTTGGTATCAAGCTTAACGCCAAAGATGACACTAACTTTATCCTTTCTAGAGGGCCTTGGTTCCTTGGAACTAAAAGTATTTTCTTGAGAAAATGGTCACCTGATTTTGACCCCGAAACCCAAAGTATAAAATTTTCTCCTATTTGGGTCAGGCTTCCTAATATCCCTTTTCACCTTTAACAGGAATCAATCTTCAAATATATTGCTTTCATAATTGGTGACCTCCTTCTCATTGACAGGGTCACTCTTTCAAGGTCAAGAATGCATGTTGTCCACTTGTGTATCAATGCTAACCTTGCTTCTGCCTTACCTACCTTTGTGGAGCTGGATTGGGGGTCTAGCATCTTTAAGTAGGCCATTTAATATGAAAATAAACCTCCTTTTTGTATTCACTGTCAAACTCAAGGCCATTTTCGTGCTCAGTGCTCTTTGTTCCTTAAATAGGTATCCCCTACTGATGTTATGCTTGGTCCCAATCGAGACAAAGGAAAGGAAGTCTTGACTCCGCTCAGAAAATATAATAGATGATTCCTTCCTTCCAAAGGATCTGTCTACATACCGATCAAAGATCAACGAAAAAATATATTGTGGGCAACATCTCCTCCATAAATATTCCAAGCGATAAATGGGACCAAAATTCTCTTCCAGATGTAAATGCCAATGACGTTAGTCTTTTTGCTTTGCCTAATCAATTCCAAATTCTTGGTGATTTAAATCTTGAGGATGACCACATGACAGATACTGTTGAAAATCTTAATCCTCAATCCAAATATACTCCTAATAGTCCATCCCTTTCATTGGAAGGCCAGTTTGACTATGAAACTTCTCATGCTAAGAGCTCCTTCTCGGATGCTTTCAATCTAGACCAGCCCCTGGTTGATAATATTTCTATTCCTGCTTCCTTCTTGGAACCTTCTAGCCTTGTTGTGCAAAATTTTAGTCCTAAAATCACCAAGATTCATAATAAATCTCCTATTTACTGTGGCATGGAAAAAAAAAGAGGTATACCCTCTAATTCTGACTATTGGAAACAAGGAACCAGTGAAGATATTGCCAATGGTGTCCAAAAGATATTTTTTTCTATAGGCATCATTTCTAATGAAGACCCAAAGTGTACCAAACCTCCCCAACCATCTAGAAATGGAGGAAAGAAAGTCACAAAATCTTCTAAATGAAGATCCTCTCATGGAATTTGAGAGACCATTATGGTTTAGCCAAACAAAGAATGGCTAAATCATTAAAGAAAGAAATAAGACCCACAATTTTTGTTATCCAAGAAACCAAAATCAGTGATTCTCTTGATAAACAGATAAGTAATCACATTTGGAAACACTGTGAATATCTTGCTTGCCTAATGGGGCTTCTAGTGGCCTCCTATGTCTTTGTAATCCTAATATAGTAGAAGGAAATATTATCCATTCCTGTGATGAGATTATGAGCATTCTTTTGTTTGACAAAGACAACAATTTTCCTTGGGTCCTTACCAACATTTACACTCCAAACTCCATCACTGGTAGGGCCCGTTTATGGAACAACCTTACTAATGTCCGGAGAGCCTTTGCAAATTTTCCTTGGATTCTAATTGGTGACTTAAATACTCCCTTATTTCCTTCTGACAAGAAAGGGGAATTTGGTTCTTATTCTAAAAGTATAAAGGACTTCCAGGAATTCAAAAGTGAACAAAATCTCATGGATGTCAATCTCAAAGGAAATCAATTTACCTGGTCAAATAGAAGATGTGGTACTCAATTAATTCAAGGTTAAACTTGATAGAGTTATTTTTTCTCAAGAAGCTACCAACATTTGGGGGGATGCAAATCTTCAATCCTTACTCAAAATTAGTTCTGATCACAGTCCTATTCTCCTTGATACCAACAATCTGAAGCTATTCAAAACTCCTTTTAGGTTTGAATCTATGTGGATACTTCATCCTGATTTTAGAGAAAGGATAAAACAGTGGTGGCAATCTAACTTCCAAGGATATCCTTCCTTTGTGTTGGCACAAAAACTTAAAAACATCAAGGAGAATTTAAAAATCTAGAATAGAGATGTCTTCGACAACCTTTTCCAAAACAAACATGACATCATTAACAGGCTTGACATAATAGAAAGAGAAAGGCAAGAAAAAGGTGATTGTTCTGGGGAAATCAGAGAAAATGAAAGGAACTTATTAGCTCAATATCATAATATCCTTCAGTGTGAAGAGATATTTTGGAGACAAAAATCTCATGATATTTGGCTAAAAAAAGGAGATTCCAATACAAAGTTCTTTCATGTCTCAACGTTGAGACATCGTAGCCACAACATGATTAAATAAATTTGCAAGCAAGATGGCAGAATGGAGAATGATATTAAAGAAATAAGGTCAGAAGGCCATATCCACTTTTAAAAACTTTTGCAAGAGGAATAATGACCCAACTCCAGAGCTACTAAATATTTCTTTCTTCAATTCATTTCCAAAATAATTACTAATGACATCAACAACAAATTAAATCCAGTACTCTCTGATGAGGAAATAAAGGATGCCCTTTTTTCAATGAAACCTGACAAAGCTCCTGGACCTGATGGGTTTCCTCCCAGATTATTTTAGGCATTTTGGTATGTTGTTAGTGATTATGTGTGTAAAATTGTTAGAGAAATCTAAGGCTCCAATATTGTCCCTAGAGGCTTCAACTCCACATTCATCGCTCTTATACCAAAAATCCCCAATGCTACTAGATTTAATGACTTTAGACCTATCAGCCTTTGTAATGTCATTTACAAAATTTTAACCAAGGTGATTGCCATTCGTATGAGAGAAGTCATGCCTATTAATATAAATCAATACTAAGGTAAATCTATTAGAGGCAGATCCATCTTAGATGACATTATTTTTGTTCATGAAGCCATTCACTCCAGTTCCCTCAATAAAAAGGTAGCCTTTCTCCTTAAGCTTGATATGAACAAAGCCTATGATAGACTGAGTTGGGATTTTATTATTGCCATCCTTCACAAGTTTGGGTTTCACTCTGATTGGATTTCCCTAGTCAAAGGATGCATCTCCTCTGCTTGGTTCTCTATTTTTATCAATGGTTCTACCACTGGCTACTTTCAAAGCAGTAGAGGTCTAAGACAAGGAGATCCTTTATCCCCCCTCCTTTTCATCATTGTGGATGAGGCTCTTGGCAGGTCTATTTATGCAACTAAAAAGGTAGGACTAATTTTTGGCATTCAAGTTACTTCACAATGTAGTCCTATCACCCATAAAAAATTTGTTGATGATACCCTCTTGTCCACTTTTGCCTCTGTCAACGAAGCCACTATCATCAAATGTATTCTTATCCTTTATGAAGAAGCTGCTGGCCAAAGAATCAATTTCCAGAAGAGTAAATTGTTTTTCCTTAATACTCCCTTGAGAAGGTAGCAGTTGATTGCCAAAATTCTTCATTTCCCTATCTGCAGTCTACCTTCTTCATACCTTGGAATGCCTCTTTTCATTGGAAATATTAAGGAAAACCTATGGGACAATGTCATCGAAATACTTCAAAAAAAGCTGACCACCTGGAGAGGAAACCTCCTTTCCCAAGCTAGAAAAATTACTTTGACCATGGGTTGTATTCAAAGCATTCCTATTTATTTATTATCCTTATTCAAAGCTCCAACTTATGTCTACAACAAAATGGAGAAAATTAAAAAAAAATCCTCTAGTCAGGTACTGAGAACAAACAGAGATTTCATTTGGTGGCCTTGGATAAAATATGCAAACCTAAATACCAAGGCGGTCTAGGTATCAGACGAATATCCCACCTAAATCTTGCCCTCCTTGCTAAGCAGGTTTGGAGACTCATTTCAAATGAGAGGGTCTATTGGGTAAAAATTATAAAAAGGAAGTATCTTAAGAATGTTGAGTTATTACATGGTCAGGTACCATCCTGCGGTTCTACCTTCTAGAAGTCCATTTGTGAAGCTTTTCCATTGGTGCAAAAAGGGACGCATTGACAACTTGGAGATGGAAATTCCATATTTTTCTAGGAAGATAAGTGGATTGGATATCATCCTCTTAGCCAAAATCCTATGCTTCAAAGGATCATCAACACTACCAAGCAGCTTCTTGGTCCTCTAGTGGTTAATTTTATAGTTTCAATTAATGGAGCTATGATATGGAAAGAGGTTAATGTTCCAAATTGCGAGGAGGAATCTTCGTACCTAAATAACCATCTCTCTTCTTTTAGAATCCTTGACGTTATTTGTAAAGATCAACCCATTTGGGAGCCCAAAGACTTTGGGGATTTTTTTGTTAAGACTGCTTACCTGCTTTCCCTTGATTATATTGAAAATCCTCTACCTTTCAAGCTTGTCTGGACTAAGTATTTGATTCCTAAAAATGCTTCCTTCTCTTGGCTCTGTATTCAATATCTCATTCTTACTGTCGAAAACCTCATGAAAAAGGGACTCACTCTTCCTAATAGATGTTATATTTGTCTTTCCAATTGGGAGTCCACGTCCCACCATTACTTATTTTATCCCTTTTCAAGGATGGTTATCAATAAACTTATTCAAAGATTCCAATTGGTTTGGGCCAATCCTCATTCCATTGTTGACCTTTTTTTTTTATCAGTGGCCTAATACTTTTAAAAATCCTGTGCTCAAAGGATTGTGTAAATTTAGTCTTCAACATTATTTGTGGTAAATTTGGCTTGAATGCAATCACAGAGTTTTCGACAAGAAAGCTATCCAGCCTGAGTACATTGCCAATAAAATTATTCTCTATGCCACAAAAAATGTTCTTGTTGCTCATCTAAATCTACATCCTTGTCCTCCTTTTGAGAAAGGTATCCTAAAGTCCTGCAATATAATTCTTGATGATCTCAATTGTACTAATCATTCTAATCCTAGAAATAGTGTCAAATGGATTCCCATCCTATTGGTTAGGTCAAACTTAATTTTTATGGAATGGCCAAAGGAAATCCTAGAACAAGGGGGGGGGCTGGTGGAATCCTCCGTGATCATTTGGGAAATTCTATTTTTGCCTACTCGGAGCCTCTAGATGTGACTATCAATCACTTCGCTAAGGCCAAGGCTGTTTGGAGAGGCCTCTAATTTTTCAAAGATATTCCTAGAAACATCATTGTGGAAGGTGGTTCTCTAAATATCATTAACTACTTAAAGTCTTCTAAGCCTTCCATCTAGAGGATTAGACCAACCATTGAGGATTGCAAGCAAATCATTTAGAGGTAACATAATTGCATTATCCAACATACTTATAGGGAGGCTAATACAATTTCTAATAAGCTGGCTAATATTGGGTTCAATTCCCAAGGACCTTTAACATGGACAGAAAGTCTACCCACTGAGGTGGATGATCTTCTCAAATGGGACCAAATTCAAGGGAGGGACCAAACTCACGTTATCCATGATGAACGCTAATTTGCCTATCAATCCTAGTCATCAATATTTTTTGTCCTTTGTAATCCCCAAGAGTCACTTTTTAGACCTTTGGTTTTGTCTTCATTCAACCACCTTGCCTTTCTTGGGAGATTGGATTCACGTTCCCCTAGGCTCTATTTTCCATTTCCACATTATCTTTTTCAAGAACTTTAATCAGTTTCAGGTAACCACTTATTCTTATTACCCTAAGGTAAATTTTCACATGAGTCTTAATCATTTGAATCCTGTGTGCTTTGATACATGTAATCCTATTTTTTGGGAACCATATTTAGCCTTCTTTATTGAAGGCTCATCCCAACAACCAATTTTGCGATCATTACAAGCATTTCAGGGTATTGTTCTTGGATATCTTGTTGGCTAAGCCTTTCATGCACCTCGAATTGCCAAGCTAACATTTTAGAGTGTCACCTCCTCTAGTCTATTGGTGTACAAGATGTTTTGTTCTAGATCATTTTTGTGTATCTCTTTTCTGGTGGTGTTCCTTTCTGTTCCTTTGTGCCGAAGGATTGTAATGGATTTTAGCCTTTCTATTTTTAGTCTTTTAGTTTTGATGGATTTTGTTCTGTTTAAGGGGACATATTTTTCTCTGTTGTGTTCATCTTGGTTCTTTTATGTAAAAGGCGATAGGGAACCTTTCAAATGCCTTTTTTGAAATAATATAAACTAATTTACCAAAAACAAATTCAAGGTTCAATATATAGTTTTAAAAAGTTATGTAAAATTTTCCTCTTGTGTAATTTGAGTTTCAAATTTACATGGTTTTTTTGTTAAATATTTTACTATTTTAGAACTATTTCATGTTATAAATGATATCAATATTTGGTATGCAACTTTAACATAACCCCCACCCCCTCTTCTTCAACCCCTTATTTTACCGATTTAATCTATATTTAGGTATGAATGAATTTTAAACACCCCTCCCCTATAAGATACTTACCAATGTATTGATGGTTTAACTTGATATTAAAATCACCCCTTGTATGCACTCACACGGTATTTACCATTTCCTAAGAATGACCCCCCATGCTTATTCCTTGTGTTATTATTTTCTTCTAATGGTTGATTTGAGTAAATTGTAATGGACATTGGAATTTGATGATATAGAGAGGCATTATTTACCACTATTTTGGTAGTGGAAAATCCTCTATTTGACCTAGCTTCTACTATGTCATGATGTCGTTGATTCATATTGAACTTTGTATCATGCCAAAAATTTCCCATCTTTCTCTATATGTCTAGTCACATAACATTCGTGAAATCAAAATATAATACTTTCATAACCAATTTGTTGATTTTATTCTCTTGATTGATATTTAATCCGGTAAGACTATGATAAAGATTTTGAAATATATATGGCAACACATATTCTAGTGTATACACCATTACTATTCTCCTTAGTAGTTTATCCCTCCTAGATGAACTCCCCTAGAGTATTATCAGTATTCTTCAAAATATTCTTATTGAAAATTTGATATGCAAAGCCAAAAAACCTAATCTAAATTTGAATCCTTATAAGAATTTACATATCCAGAAAAAATCTCACTCCATGGGATTAAATATAACGCATCTATCCCTATAAACCTTGGGTCACCATCCATGATTTTATTCCTAATTTTTAAATTGGATTTGATGTTTAGGAAAAATCCTTTTGGAAGAAAAGTCATGGGGCATTTTCCACTTCCATTTTATTTAGTTTTAATTTTTCAAAAAACCTAGCCAATATTTATGGAATTTACATATTAACCAATTGCTTTTAAGAACCTTTATGTAATGTTGGATCATCATGTCCTTGATAAGCACTTCCAATGTGATATATGCTACCTAAATATGGATTTACATAGATTCATTCTTCATATTTTCTCTAATTAGGGAATCCATACTTCCAAATAGGGAGGAATTTCAATTAGAACTTCCAAAAATGAGTTTACTACCATGATACATATATCTTTTATAAAAATTCTTTAGGTTTGTAATTTTTCCAAAGATTTGAAAAAAAAGAAAGTGATGATTTCTCCTTGCTTGCACTTATTCCCTACTCACAAATACTTTTTTCTTGTACTCACAATAGTTATTTTATTTCTAAAATAAAAAATATGAGGCTCACTCCTGGCTTGCACTTGCTCCTAGCTTGCACTCACTCCTAGCTTGTATTTTCTCCCAAGGTAAATCTTCTTATTTATAGATAATAAAAATAAAAATATATGTAGAATATAAAAGAACTTAAGTAGAAAATTTAAAAATAGTCTTGAGCTATAGGTAATGTGTTATGGACATGGATATATAATACATTCTAGAAATTAAGTATTAATTTCTAGTCTTGATCTAGTCAAAGTAAACAATTCTAGAGGAAAGTACTAGATATCTAGTAGAGATTTAAAATAAGATGAAATATACTAGACTCCAACATTTATGTAGCCATGTATAATTCAAGTAAATAATCTATTAAAAAACTAAAGCAAATACCTTCTACAAAGCTATAGGAATATAATTTTTTAAAATATTTTTATAGAATATTTTGCATGTTCCCTTGTGGAATCATGTGAAAAAATGTTCCAATAGTTTAATATACCATTTTTTATATAGACAATGAAATTGAATTTATGGATATTATATTGATGAAGCATTGACATTTGAAAGTTGAGCTAGGTGTTAGTGTTTGGGATTACTTTGTATACTAATATAAAATGATATTGTAATGGTTCTTGGTGTCAAACAGTTGTTAGTGATAGATATAAGTATGTCATCAAGATACTACTTAATATACAATGGGTGGATTAAGGTTTAAAATTGTATGTTTTATCTATCATCTATTGGATGCTAGTGGTATTATCGATGAGAATCTAAGTGTCTATTTATATCATCTATTAAATTGTTGGGGGATAGAAATGACCCCTACACCTTGGAACATTGTGATAGCCTATAGAAATTATTTTCTTCAGGTATGTCTAGTGTTCGTGTCTTGCTTGGGGTTCTAGTCCTAAGAAATATAGGGAGTGAGGGACACATATCCTTTATATGACCTCCAATACTTTTTACCAAGGCTAGAACCTTGTCTTGGTGCAATTTTTTGTGCTCTTCCTCCTTGTAGACATGGAAAATTAATCCACTTTAGTGGGAAATATTCCCTGAGCCCTCTGGGAGACCCCTTAGACTTGCTTAGGGCAAGGGTAAGGCTTCTCCCACCCTATTTTGCCTTTTTATCTCTTTATATGAAATCATTATTGCCCTTGATGGGGCATGATTTCACATAGGTAAAATCACGATCGTCCCTAACGAGACATAATTTTACCTTTTTAGGGTTTGTTCAAAGAAAACCCTAATTCTTTGGGTTTGGTATGTTTTACATCAGCCCTCCTTGGTTTTCCCACCCATATCACCTTCAAATATGCTATATAAGGAGGGTTTGAATTCATTCTTTGTGCACAATGATATTTGATAATTAATGCAAATGATGATTATTCTCATAAAAGTGTTTTAATGTTCTCTCATTGATCTGCATCCTTCTTTTGCAAGAAAGTTAACTTTGGGGTGTGAAGTTTGATTTAGTTTTTTTTGCATTGGATTGTTGATTGTTGTTGCTTGCTCTTAGAATATTTGTGTTGAATCCATAAGGAGAGATCAACTTTATGGGAGGTCTCAACCCTTTTGCTTGCTTCCTCACTCTGTGCGAGGTGAATTCATTCTATTACATGCATATTTTAGTTCACCGCATCTGATAATTAATATTTTACTTTGATATGAGATGTTTCATCTCACTTCTATGAAATCGTGCTCGGGTCTCTAAGAGATGCATTTTTTTTAGTGTGATATCATGATTACCTATTACGAGGACCAATTTGGCTTGAGAAATACCTGGGGGAAAACTGTTGTTCCAAATTTCACAATTTCATTTTGGACTGCATCTAGAGCATAGTGTCATATTTTATTCTATATTTCTATTGTATTATTCTATTGTGCTTTCATATGTTTGATTTCTTCTAAAGGTTAATTTTTGCTTCTCTTTATCAAAGGTTAGCTAAAAGGACCTAGGGGGATTGACCATTGTGCCTTCAAGCATTGTTGTACATCATCCTAAGTAGGCTTCCTAACTGTAATCATATTTTACAAGTGTTTTTCAAGTTATCTTACAGGAACAAGAATTGTTGATATCGTAAAAACAAGGATAAATAACTAGATAATCTAAGTGTTCTAATTAATATTTAGGTTTTTTGTTAAGTGTCTCCTATTTTTGTTATAAATCCTAGATCTAATTTAAAAGAAATTTATATTTATTTATTTCTAGGAATTTGAAATATAAAAAACATATAGTGTGCACTTAGGGTTAATACTGTTTGTGCATATTATCTTGAGACCTTGCTTAAATTTTTTGTCTTGAATCCCTAGGGTTAGAATAGCATTCAAAGAAATAATCATTCTAGGGTTAGCTCTTGTTTTCTTGCATTGTATATTTCTGCATTGTCCTTTATATTTTATAGCATAGATATAGAAAGGCCAAACATAGGTGATTGTATTGAATACATAAAACATTATTGAAAACCAAAGGACTTGGAGCAAGTCCTTAAACTATTGGTGAACCCTTCCCCCTATCATCGAGTGTAGAGAACAACATACCCCTGTGGTTCACCTGAAGGCTATCTATCTCTTGTGGATCCATCCTTGATAATTGTACATGGTAGGGCAGTTTTCCTCGTCTATATCTTTGGTGAACCTGACATGAACACCTCCTTTCTTTTTAAACCTCTTAAGAAAGATCACTAATTATGTTTGTTTGATTGATAAATACTTAATAACATCGTTAAAAATATTTTTTTTTTGTGTTTATTAGTATTCTCTTCTATCCTTTTACCTCTTCTAATGGCTCCTTTCCTTAGAAGTCAATGAAAACATCCTAAAATTGATTATGTTACTTCAAAATATGATCATATTGATAGAGAGGATCCTAACATAGATCCAGAATAACAAGATAATATGGTAATTGAAATGAGTTTTGATCCTTATGAAGGACCTAATGATGGGTTTGTCTTTTCATCATTTGAGCATATTTGGGGCTTTATGAAATCTAATAGGGATAATATATTGGAAGGTATGGATATGCTCCACCTCCTCCAATAATATCCCCTATGCTTGATCAAAGTAACCCCTTGCCTAAATCAATGCATCCTACTAATTTAAACCATGCAATTGATACTACTACAACTACAACCATAAACATTGGAAAGAATCTAAAACTCCCTCCAATTAGTAGTGTCACTCAAAATTGTTTTCAATTTCCTCCTCAATCCTCTAATCTCAACACTTTTACTTTTGTTACACAAAATGTTAGTTGTCCATTTTACCAAGGCACCACATATAACAATAGTATTCCATGCATCCAACTTTATTCAAGCATTGGTTCCTCAACACACATATGTTCCTCCTTTAGGGAATTTGGGAATGATCCATAATAGTAATCTAGAAGTGTAAAATTTAACAAATATGGTAAAGCAGTTGGTTTCGAAAGTTGATATGATTCAGCCTTTATGTTTTACTTACAATTATAAGGAAATGTGCAATTATCTACTGGATCCTATTATTTCTGCTAGACCTTATCCTAAGCATTTTCCTATGCCAATTTTACCTATTTACAAGGGATAGAATATTTTATAGAGCATATACGAAGATTTAGAATAGCTTGCCATGATATCATTTATGATGAAATGTTGTTACTTAAAATATTTCTGAAGAGTCTTAGTGGCATGGCATTATAATGGTATTATTGGTTACCTAATTATTCCTTGAAAAACTTTGAAGAAACAACATAATTATTTGTTCAATAGTTTGGTGCTTATATTGAGAAGGAAGTGACAATGAAAGATGTTTACAATTTAAAATAAAGTAAAGAATAAGTTTTTTTTAGAATTTTTAGCTCATTGCATAACTTTAGTGGGATGCTTAAGATATACTTTACCTCCAAAAGATATTCTTGAGATATTTATTGGTAATTTACAAGAAAAATTATCTTATGTATTAGAGACTACTACTATTACATATTGTGATCAATAAGTTGATTTACCAAGTAAAGTAGAACATGCCCTTATCAAAAGAGGCTAACTCAAAGTCAAGAAAGAAAAACCTATTAAGTCTCAATATAATAATAAAAACGCAGGAGGTGATAGTGGAATGGACAATAGGCCTGTTAATAATGTTACCAAAAACCTACAAAAGATATTAATTCAAAAACCTCCATAAAGGAATTTTACAAGACTTAATATGTCTATGGAAGCATTTTTAAAATAAATTTTAGAATCCAATGCAATTGAATTTTCTCCCATAAGACAACCAGATACTACAACTCATTGGTATAAGGCAGGTAAACATTGTGTATATCATAGAGTGGAAGGATATTGGATAAATTATTGTAAGAAGTTGAAGGATGTATTTTAGGATTTGATTGATGTAGGATGCATTGACTTAGGAAATTCTCAAACAATGAATAATCAAGTACCTACCCAAAAAAATACAACTACCAATCAAGATATAGGAATATTTAAAGATCCATTGCAAAATCATAATCATCAAGTAGCAAATCAGGTGACTCATCAGAATGAGCATCCTTCTTATGGTAATATGGTTGGCATGGTTGGGATAACTACAAGAAGACAAGCTCAGAATCAACATCCCTAGCAAGGATAGAATTTTTTATCATAGCTCAATTCAATTTTGAATAATAATAAAAAAAAAGTTTCAGATTCAGGGACCACCTATTGTATTGAAATCACAACTTAAGGTTTCATTTGATCTCCAAAAGCCATTAGCTAGTACTCCAACAAATATATCAATTTTAGAGCTCTTACAAACTTCTCCCAACCATAGAGATACTTTGATGGAATTTTTAAAGAAGTAATTAGTTCCTTAAAATATTTCTCGTAATGTTATAGTTGATGTATTCTCTTAGGATACATCACATATCATTCTCGAATGTGGATAAACCTTCCTAAAACTTACAAGAATATTCCTCACTATATATCACTACACTTTTTGGGGATACCTTTATTAAGTGAATTTTGATTGATAATGGTTCTTCCCTAAATTTGTGAACATTTCAATTCTTTCAAAAATTTGTATTGAAAGAGGAAGATTTAACAAAATCTGATATCATTATAAAATCTTTCAACAATGAGTCCTAAGAGGCATGTGGTGTCATATCTCTTCCCCTCAAGGTTGGGCCCAAAATATTGGATACTTTATTTTATGTGGTACATTTTCCTTCATCTTTTAATCTTCTTCTTGGACGTCCTTGGATTCATGCAATGAAGGTTGTCCCTTCTACTCTTCATCAATGCTTAAAGTTCAATTTTAAAAATCAAGTTATCACCATTATGGGCGATCATTGACCATTTGAGTTTTGGTCAAATATAGAGTGATATCAATCTAATGTTAACTTATATTCTTCTATTTCTTCAATGGTTTCTCCATGTTCCTCATATCAGATATCAGAACAATTTCAAAATTTAAAAATGAGTCAGGAGCATATCTTAAATTTATCATCTCATGATCATGATAATTAGTTTCTTTGAGAATATCTTTTGGATCTAGCCAAGCTACCACCATCACCAATAACCATGGGTTTACCCCATAATAAAGGTGATGTTGTATACGTCGACACATGTACCTTTATCTTTGTAGGAAATACCTTCAAAGAAAAAAATGTGGTAGCAACCCCTCTCTCATTGAGAGTTCTTTTGTTCATTTTTAAATTTCCAATGATGTCAAGTTTTGATCCTGCTATAATGCATGGGTTGTCTAAAAGTTAATATTTGGTGAAGTTTTGCTAGTTGAAGGCTTGTACTTCTTGTAAATTGCATATGAAAATATGCAAGAGATACTTTTGAGGTGGAGTGAAAGGTATTTTTTCACCAAGGCTCACGATTGAGTTAGGAAGTCTATAAAAGACTCACTCTTGGCCTCTTTAAGTTTCGCCAAGACTCTTAGAAAATAATTTAGAAGTACCTCATCATAGAAAACATCATGGCAAGTTGATTGAAATGTCCTAAGGTGTTTGGCTAGATTCCCTTCTCTTTTGTATATATAAAATTTAGGGGTTATGAAGCTAGAAGGATAAAGCTAGTTAACAAGAAAGATTTCCAAATTTTTTTTACAACAGTATCTATAAGAACACTTTTTTCCAATTGAGACTCCTTAAAGAGCAATTATTTTTTGAGTTCAAAATTTTCCTTGATCAATTTCTCTAGTTTATATTTTGGCTTGGGATGTAGGGTAAGGGATATTAAATGTAGCTTGAGGTATAATTAGCTTGAGGGATTGATACAAATTGTAGGATCAAATTAATTTCCCCTAAGATACTTGGGAGAAGTGGATTGTTGAGAGGTACTTGACTTTGGGAAGAAAGCATATTGAGAAAGGGATTGGAAGAAAATTTGTTTGTAGAAATTGATGCACTAAAAATAATATCAACATTCTGGACTTGATGAACATTGAAATACTAAGATATGGGATGGATTACATTTATTCTAAGTGATTCTTTGTTAAAATCTAGGGACACATGATTCCTTGAAGAGGAGGGGAGAGTAGGTGGCCTAAATTATATGGAGGTTTCAATTTTAGGAGGGTTAAGCTCTATTTTGTTACGATTAGAAGGTTTAGAATCCAAATATAAATACCCATGTGATGGATCTATTTGATGGGAAACCAAAGAGGTATACCTATGTTGCTATGAAGGGTCCAAAAAGGACTCTTTTGCAATGGAAATTTTTAAGGGTTCCTCATTTTCCCTTAAAATAGTTTGCATAGCTTCTCTATTTCCTCAAAGGAAATCAACTAAATGGTCCATATATTTAAAAAATACTTTTACTTAGTCATTGTGAATAGGGGTGGTAGAACCATGAAGGTTCTAGCTAATATTTAATAAATAAATAAATAAAACAATATTAATGTAAAACAATCACTTTGATACAAGAATCATTGTTTCACTAGTAGGAAGGTCCCTCCAATGCATTCAATAAAAAAATAGATATTCTTCTTCATGGATTATTTGATATGGATTCATCTCATATCATATATATAGACTTTTCAATCATGACTCTTCAATCATGACTTTTCAATCAGGACTTTTCAACCATGACTTTTTAATAATAATGAAATATATAATTAAAGTAATAATAATAATTAATAAGTAATGATAGGATGTACGATCCTAACATAAAATTATTTTCCCCTAATATACATGGGATAAGTGTATTTTTGAGAGGGAATTGACTTTGGGAAGAAAGCATATTGAGAAAGGGATTTGGAAGAAAACATGTTTGTAGAAATTTATGCACTAAAAAGAATATCAATATTTTGGACTTGATGAACATTGAAATACTGAGAGATGGGATGGCTTACATTTATTCTAAGGGATTAATTTTTAAAAGGAAGGGACACATGATTCCTTGAAGAGGAGGGGAGAGTATGTGGCCTAACTAATATGGAGGTTTCGATGATAGGAGGGTTAAACTCTATTTGGTTAAGATTAGAAGGGTTGGAATCCACATAAAAGACCCATGTGATGGATCTATTTTATGGGAAACCAAAGGGGTATACCTATGTTGCTATGAAGGGTCCAAAAGGCACTCTTTTGCAATGGAAATTTTTAAGGGTTCCCCATTTTCCCTTAAAATAGTTTGCATAGCTTCCCTATTTCCTCAAAGGAAAGCAACTAAATTGTCCATAGATTTAAAACTACTTTTCCTTATTCATTGTGAATAGGGGAGAGATTTCCTATGGGATGGGATTCGTCCTATTCTTCCTTTTATATAGGTTTCTCAAACATTACTTGATCCCCTAAGGTTTTAGGTAATGTTGGTAAAGCATTTGGATTTTTGAATAATTATTGTTCAATATTGTGGTTAATGTAAGAGGATTTAGTCGTAGCTTTAAAAAGGAAATATTAATTTTGTATTAAGGTTGTGCATATAGAGTTGCTTAAAGAAGAACTAAAAGATGTTTCAAAACCCCTTATAATGATAAAAAATAATTGTCCCTCCTTATGACTCTTTTTAGCCCACTACTTTATACTTGTCAAGGGAGATAGCCCTCAAGGTTTGTACGATAGTTTACTTAAGGGGTCGTTAACCTTCCCCCAATAGGACTAACATTTTGGTTATTTTCTTGTTATATTTATTAATATGAGTTATTCTAACCAAAAACAAATAGGTGGTCTTGATTAATGTGTGATAGATTATTATGTTTGATTAAGCTATAAATTAGGTAAAAATGTTTAAGGGTCTAAGTGGTGTTCGTGTTGGGTTCACCAAAGAAAGTGGACATAAAAATGGATATCTTGCAATCACACCTCATATCATGGGCCAAAAGACCCATGCCATTGATATTTTTCTTTATATATTCTTTAGTTTAAATGAATTTGGATTCACCAAGGGTTGTTTAAAGATTATCTTAAATCTATGTTTTGTGGATTCATTCAACAATCACCAAAGGTTTTGGTGCAAATATAGAATGCAAAAGTGATATCAATTCAATGTGAGAATTAAAACAAGATGCATTCAAACAAAGGCCTAGACTTGAATACTCATTTAGTTTCCAATGAATGCAAAAGGAAAAATATTTTTTTGTTCATTATTTTCCAAATAGGAGACAAAAAGAACATCTTTAAATAATAACAAATTGCCCTACAATATCAATGAAACTATTAAGAAGAAACATGCATCAAATGATATCCAAGGCTAAATGTTCCTTTTCTTCCTATGAGTACAATAAAATAGAATTTAAATTCTTTTCTCCTTTTACAAATGCAATAAACTCAAATGAAAATAGAATATTTCCTCTTCTTTTACCAACATTTTTTAATATATATAAATTGAAATAAATCAAGATATTCTATGAAATTAGCCAATGAGCTAAATAACCACATACCCAATTCTAAATTTGGTTGACCTATACTTGATTTTCTATCATTTTTGGTAAATCTAATATTCAAACATATTCCTTTTATAAAATGTCTACAACATATAATCTAAAATAATAAAAAATACTAAAAATATTGCTCTAAATATAAAACATGATAGAAACTAAAAATTATACCTAGATTGTTAGAATAAAATTATAGAATTTGCAAGATCATAGATTCTGCAAACATAAAAAGAAGAAAAAAAAACAATTGCAATTAGTATGAAAGGGCTTGCCTAATTTCACCAAGAATAGTGTATTTCCTTGGTATAGGGATACACCCTTGTTCCCTTCATGGTTGGAGATAAAAATAATGGAAATGTACTAAATAATAGAAAAACTAATTAAAGTGCTAATTAAATAATGAAAGATAATGTTAAAATAGAATCAAAATGGAAAGTGAGATGAGATATCAAATCCTATATTTGAGGGGTACTTCCTTTTTCTATAATGATGATTGTCCAATGTCTCTTAGGATGGTCTTGCTAGGGGAATGCTTGATAAAATATAAAAAGGGTTGCAAAACTAGTAGTGTAATGGCATACAATTTTATTTTCCTCCTTGAATATTTCCAACAACATAAACCTATAGATAATTTGATCGTATACCTACAAAAAAATAGAAAATTTATCCTAGATCCTAGATTGCCCTTGCAGGATGCCCTTGATATGTGCTCCTTATTGAGTGTTTGGTTGGAAGATGCATGAAATTGATTCTACAACATGATGGCAAGCAAGGATTTTTTTTTTCTTTTATATTATGACTCCAACAACATGTACTTGCATAGAAATTGTTATCCTTTTTCGTAAAAAAAAAGTTTTTTATAGATTTTAATGCCATTTTTTTAGAAAATCTATTAAGTAGTGCATGGAAGAAGATTTGACGTGTTTAGATTTGTAGGATGATGTGTCCACTTAATAGAAGTTTCAAGGGATGAATTTGAATAATATTTTATCTATGCATACACAAATTTGGTTGGGGTATTCCATTAAATTTTAATTTTAAAATGAAACTTATGGTTTATGTTAATTTTTATTTAAGTTTAACAATGATTCATGAAATTAAAGGTGAATTCCATTGTTTCCTAGTGAAGTTATAATATTTTTACACTTTAATTTTAATTTATATTTATTTAATTTCTACTATTTCTTGATTTTTTTCTTCCATAGGGGGAGACAATTGCTTCGTGAAGGATTAGTTTTTTTTTTTTTGAAAATTATCTCATCTTTTAGGAGTCATATCTTCATGAAGGGTTATTTGATTCAACTGATTCTTGGACTAACTTGTGTAGAATTTGAATAGATTTAAAATGATTAATCATATGAAAGTATATGAGCAATATTGAGGGAGATATAACCCTATTTAGTAAACCATCCATAACAAGGGTAGTGATGATTTTTCAAGTTGCAAAAAATGAAATTGCAAATATTTGTCAACTAGGGTTCAAATGATGGGAAGAGTAATGAAGGGTTAGGAATTTAGTGAGGCAAGACATTCTACTTGGACAAAGAATTTTTTATCTAAGATTGTTTTTCCTTCTTTATATTTTATCTTAGAAATTTTGCATGCAAATTATTATAAAGTTTTTATCAAATATTATATTTGCTATAGAACATTGTAATAAATTTCAATATTTTTTGAGTTTTATGTTCCTTTCCATGAACCAAATTATAGTTAAATCCTTTGAATCATCTCTAGTGGTAAATGTTAGTGAGTTCACCTCAAAGAGATCCTCATTGATCCAAGATATGGCGGTTTTTGGTAAATTTAATGGGTATTGGTCAGGGGCTTTAGCCTTGATAAAATGGATTGATAGGAGTTGGAAGTCTCTAAGAGTGATTCTATCATTTCTTCCTAAAGGATTTTTCCTAGATTTTTTGTTGTTATAGGGAAGAAAGATAAAGAATACTAAAAGGGATTCCTTGGTTTATGTGAAGAGAAGGACTCTTTCTTACCTGCTAGTATGAAGGCTTTTCACCTGAAAATATAAATCTATACCTAGTACCAGTCTAGGTAAGGATGTTTGGATTTCCCATTGAATTTTGGAAAATAGATGCCTTCAATGTAATAGGAAACACTTTAGGAGAATTCCTTGAGATTTTAGATACTAAGAAATATGGATTCTTGGATATTTACACTTGGATATTGGTCATGATTGATCTAAGTAAAGCTTTACCAAAATCAATCATTCTTAATTATGGGGATAAGATGTGGATCCAAAACATAGATTGTTAAAACATATATTTTAGATGTAGGATATGTCATGATATGGGGTATATTGAGATATCATGCCCTAAGAAGTCCCAACATAATCATATGTTGAAAATGACAAGAGAAACTTACAAATGGTTATGGATGAATATGGTTTCCAACTTCCAAAAAATTTATCTAGAAAAATGAAAGAAAATAAATAGTGGATACATTTAAGGAAGGATATTGGAAAAGATACCAAATATTTTAAGCCTTTATCATATTAAGAAAAAGTACATCAAAACTTAGAGGGTCCAGTACAATAGTTTCAAGATATTAACAAGGAATCTAATATTCAGTATGATCCTAATTTAAGGAAGAACATTCTCGATGAACCTAAGGAATGTGTCTCATTAGATTTTAAAGACTCTCTCGAAGTACCATACACCATTCAGGAGAAAAGAATTGGTTAAGTAAATACAATTTTAGAATTTAATACCTCTACCATTAATAAGGAAATATCAAAAAATGAGTAGGACAAGTCAAAATCTTCTATAGTAGAGCTAGGAGAGGATAAATATGATGAAAAATAAAATTTTGAAAGAATATTGAGGAATAGAATAATAAGACCTACTCTTGATATAGGCAAGGCAAAAGAGGAAAATCCTAAAATTATCAAGCAAGATCTAGGTAAGCAAGAGCAAATATAGAGAAAGGAACACAAACTAAGTTGGTTGTTCTCTTTACAAAATAAAAAAATGATATTGGTAATAGGCAGGTGGGGCCAAAAACCCCTAATGAGACATGATTATCATCTCATAGAATATAATATGCTAATACCCACTCAAAGAAAATGTGTATTTGGTACTTATATTTAAGTAATAAGTCTAATATTCTTTGTATCCAAGAAACTAAACAAAAGAAGTTTAAATAACTATGAAAGCAATATGGGCAAGATATGAAAGGGATTCTATGGATTCTAAAGGAGTTATAGGGAGAATTTTAACTTGTTAGAATCCTTCTAGAACCTCTTGTGTAACCATTTATAAAACTAGGCATTGGATAGCTTCTTTAGTCACTTTCTACTTTGTATATATTCATTTCTTCCTTATCAATATCTATAGACTTACAACTCGATATGGTAAATTAGAATTTTATAGTGTGATTGAAGCCTTAATGAGAAGTAAATACCAATAAATATAATTCATGATAATAGGTGATTTTAATGTCATAACTAAGTTGGATGAAAAATTTAGGGAAATTAGGAAACTAACCCAAAGTATGAAATATTTCTCATCTTTTATTCAAAATAATAATCTATGGAAGGCTGAGTTTGAAGAAGACAAATATACTTGGACCAAAAATAAGAGAGTCTAGAATATAATAGCTACAAAATTAGATATATGCATACTCTCAGATAATTGGATAGATGAAGGAACTTGTGCTAAAATCATTACTTAACAAGAATTGCTTCATATCACTAGCCAATAACACTTAAAATGGTGCTAAGTGAATTCAAAAAAAGAACATATTTTTATTATGATAAGATGTGGGAAGAAAATCCTCAATTTTTTGATATGTTAACTCAAACATGGAGTTCTTTAGGTAATGGTGGATTGTATGCTCCTCCAAATAAAATTAAATATATGACATCTAGATTAAAAATAATGGAACAATAAAATTTTTAGAAATATTTTTTAGAAGAAATAAGAACTAAAAGATAAAATTCCAGAATTCCAAAAAGGTGATCATAATAATCCAAGCTCATATGAAAGGGAGTTTCTTGGTGAATATCATAATATTTTGAGTAAGGAAGATAAATTCAGGAGATTAAAATCTAGACAGAGTTGGTTAAAAAGAGATAAAAATACTAGGTTTTTTCATAGGATGGCTATAGTACAAATATCAACATCTAGAATTAGTAGAATTAAATCAATAGAATGGGTTTGGATTGAAGATAAAAGTGAAATTAGAAAAGAGGTGAAGTCTTTTTATAGAATATTCTAGGATCAAAGGAGACTGAAGTTCTTAATAATAAACTTCTTCAAGATGTTCCTTTAGTTATAATGAATCCATAAAATAGGAAATTGATGGAGCCTATTACTCTAGAAGAAGTTCATTTAGATCTTTTATATTTTTGTAAGGATAAATCCCCAGGTCTAGATGGGCTCTCTACAACTTATTACCAACATAATTGGGATATAGTGAAGGATTATTTATTGGTGGTAGTGGAACAGACTAGGGTAAAATAATGTATACTTTATAAATTAAATGCAATATATCTTGCCCTAATTATAGAACATAAGGATGCTAAATTGTTTGATTCTTTTAGACCCATAAGCCTATGTAAAATGGCATATTAGTTATCTCCAAAGTGATGGTGAATCGATTAAGGCCATTGTTAGACAAAATTATTTTAGAAGAGTGAGGATTTATGAAAGGGAAACAAATTTTGGATGGTAGCATAGTAGATCATGAAGTTATACATTCAAAAACTTAAAGAAAAGAGAAAACAATGATATTAAAACTTGATATGAGTAAAGCCCATAACAGGGTTAAATGGGATTTTATTTTTGTAGTTTTAGAAAATTTTGGATTCAGGAAGAAATGGCTTAGATGGATTAAATATTCTGTCTCTAAAATTTCTTATTTAGTGTTAGTCAATGGTTTACTAACAAATTTTTTTAAAGCCAAGAGAGGTCTTATAAAAGGAGATCCTCTATCTCGTTATTTCTTAATTATTATGGTAGAGGTTTTGAGTTGGAACTTAAATAAGGCTTACAAATATGGGCTTATAAATGGAATTAAGGTTAGTAATAGCATTGAAAACATCACCCATAAAAAATTTGTAGATGATGCAACTATTTTTGGAAGGGAAAGGATAAATGCGGCTAGAGATTTGAATAATTTTTTTAAGGATTACAAAATATCATCAGGGCAAAAAATTATTAATACAAAATCAAAAAATTACTTCCTTAACACTCCAGCTAATATCAAAGAAAAAATTTATAGGTTACTTCAAATGGAGGAGGTAAATTTATCATCAACTTATCCAAGGATGTCTTTATTTGAGGGGAGAGTGAGGAAAGAATCATGAAATATAATTATAAGTAAAGTTTAGAATAAAATTCCATCTTGGAAAGGTAGATGGTTATACTTATCAGGAAGAGTGTAGTTAATTAAGTCAATATTATGAGTTATTCTAACATATTATATGCCATTGTATTCTATGCCAAAATAAATTGAAAAAAGTTTAATCTATATTATGCGATCCTTTTTATGGTCAAATTCAAGTTTACATGATAAAATAAATTTTCCTTTGGTTAAATGGAGCAAAATGTGTGATGATAAAACTAGGGGAGGTTTTTTTTAAGAGTTCTTACATATGCAAACTTAGATCTTAGGGGTAAAGTAATTTGGAGATTGTACAAACAGAATCAAAGATAATGGGGAAGAATTATTCTAAGTATGTTGATCCCAATGACCCTAGTTTAATATTTACCACATTCTCTCTACCAAATGATTCTACTCTTTGGAATGGCTTAAAAAAAAACTATTGATCTAATGATTAAATGTTTAATATGGGTGGTGGAAACTAGAGAAAATTTTTCTATTTGGATGGATACTTGGTGTGATAAAAACCACTCAATTTAGATCCAATTTTGAAAACTTAGATGAGATTGCTTCAAGAAAAAAATGGTGATAGGGTTTGAAATATTTTATACAAGGATGAAGAAGGAAGGTACAAATGGAATGAAGATTTTTTACAAGTATACAAGACATTGTGTCTGGGAGGAAATTGAGTAGAAAGATAACAACTATGATTATTTCAAGGGAAGCCAAGGATAATTTTATTTGTGATTTGAATAGCTTAGAATAATACATAACTAGAATTGGATATAATGTACAACACCAAAAAAATAGTAATATCACTATAATATGGAGAGATATTTGGGATAGCCCAAGCATTCCTAAAGTCAAAAATGTTTGTTTGTCTAGTAGGTCATATAATAATTTTATCCTGGGATAACATTATGAAAAGGAGTTTTTATGGCCCCTTTCAACGTATTATTTGTAAAAATGAGGACAGTCTAGACCATCTCTTGGGACATTGCTCAATACTCTGGAAACTATGGCAATAGATTCTTAATATGTTTGGTAAATGCATTGTGATGAATAGTAGAATTGAATATTGGTTAAAGCAATGGTAGAGCACTTATAAAAGTGAGGTTTTACAAAAAATATGGAATATATCAAAATATACAATACTTTGAACTATATGGCTAAAAAGGAATAGAATAATATTTAAAGGAAAGGAAAGCAATTTAGAGGTAGTGAAAAGGAAGATATGTTTAGCCATTGATAATTCTAAACCAACCCTATCAAATCACCTAGTCCCTAATCTGGAAGCAGAGAGCCTTGATAGATATAGTTAAGTCAATAAATGCAATTAAAATGTTGAGTACAAGAGAAGCAAAAAAAGACAAATATTATAAAGTGAAAACCACCAGATGTGGAGTGGGTTTTACTTTAATATTTTACATTGGTAATATCTACTTCATTTTGTAACAATATTGTGTTTACATATAAACTATATATTATATTTTTTTTGGTTGCACTTGTGTTTCAGGAAGGAAACTAGCAATATAGATTTGGTAAAGTGGACTATGATAGTGCAATGTTTTGGAAATATTACTCTACTAAGATGCAATGCATAGATTGTAGAGGTGAAATTTTGGTATTGTGAAGGCTGGTATAGAAAAATGTTAAGGAGGATGTTGAATATGGAAAATTTGTATTCAAATACAAATTTTAAGACTCATAAAATGAAAATCAAGAATTTAGACATTTTATGTAAGATTGTGTAGGTTTTTAGCTACATATTTTTTTTGGTAAATTAATTTATATTATTTTAAAAAGGGCATTTGAAAGGTGCCCTGTCGCATTTTACATCAAGGAACCAAAAGAAACACAACAGAGAAAAATGAGTCCCTTTAAGCAGAACAAAACCTGTTAAAATAGAAAGACTAAAAACATAAAGGCTAAAAGCCATTACAATCCTTCAGCACAAAGGAATAGAAAGTAACACCACCAAAAAAGAGAAACACAAAATCAAGCTGCAACAAAACATCTTGCACACCAACATACAAGAGGAAGAGCAATGTAGCTGAGAGAAAAACCAGCAACAAGCTATGGACGTCGTTAAGGAAGGATGTCGGGTTGTAGAAGGTTGTGAACATTAATTTCTAGAACGTTGTCCTTCAATTCCTTCTTCAGGGTTTCTTTATCCTTTGAGGTTTCCTTCAAATTTTATAGGCAGGAATATTTAGCAATTTCAACTACATCGTCTTCATTAACACCCCCTTTGACATTGGAAGGGGGTTCAGCACCAGAGACCATGGAGGAACCATTAAAATTTTTGTAGAAGAATAAATGGCTGATATTATGCCTCTGTTCCTTAAGGCTAGCAATGGCCTTAACAATGGTGATGTAAGCCATCTCAGAATGGATGATGGACACATTAGTAGCATGGATGACTAATTTATGAAGGAACTTATCGACAAGATCAGGTGAAGTAGACTAAGCTTTAGGAGGTTTTCCAGAGATGGACGGTGGGGTTTCAGCTACTTCCTTAAGCTTCAGTCACTAAGATTTTCTAACAGGGGTTGTTTTAACTTTGATTTTCTTCCTAGCAATAGGGTGAGGCTTGCCATTTTTTATCTTTCTTTTTGGATTAGAAGGCTTGGGGCTAGGAGTAGAGAAAGAGTTGTCTTCATCAGAATTAGAATTAGAAATATTTCCACTAGGGAAATGGAGGAGATAATGGTAAAGAAATTTGAAAAGCCCATGGTGACTGGGAAGGATATCCTCCTTTTTGTGGGTGGACGTAATGGTGTAGTCGATGGACCAAAAAATTGTAGCAGGGATGTTCATGGCTTTGGCTTCATGGAAATGGTTCACGTAGGCAAGGTGAATACAACATAATTGAGAGTCTATATTATCATAGGAAATCTATTGCATTACAGGAATGAGAATTTGCTGCAAAGGAGGGGAAAAGTGTTCATGAAATAAACCTTTACTGTAATTTTTATAAATCTCAAAGTTCTTCTCGAAGAAGGTCAGCTCTGCCTCCTAGTTGTGTTTGTTGCACCAAATAACTTTGCCCTCCAAGGGTTGGCCTGTCAGGCCCGCCAACAACTCAAAGGAGATGTAAAATTGGACACCATGAATTGTGATGTAACCCTTATCCCAAGAATCAACAAAGGTCTTTGTTATGTTTTCATCAGCCCCAGTGAAAAGCTTAAAAATTTCTATCAAAGCACTGTTGGTTTTATCTGTCCACAAATCATGAACCAAAGGATTGAGTTGGAGCACAACAGGCTCAATGTAAATGGGTTTGCACTCTCTCATGGTGGCAGATAGGGAAAAAGACAAAGGGCAATCAAGAAAAAGTAATAGAAAGAACATGATGAGAAAGGGAGCAAATGCCAAGATAATGAACATGGCATGCACGGGATCAAACAAAAGAATGGTGTTGCCTTGTGAACATCTGATTTGGGACCATAAAGGCATTAGCGCAAATGGAATTAAGTCTTCAACAAGCAAGGATTTTCTAGGGCAATTTTTTTTTTTTTGGTAAGTAAGAGAATATTTATAATTAACACCGGGTTTTAACTGGTTGACCCAAAACCATTTTACAAAATAGGGTCCACTGACCAACTGGACAAAGGCCAAGCCCTAAAAGTTTAAACTGACAACAAAAAGGGCCAAGACCTACTCTTCCAATAGAATACAACCAAACTAAACTATGGAAGCCTAATATTATGGCCATCAGAAAAGAAAGACGCAAAATAGAACTAACAAAGACAAAATCCACTTTGAGCCTTCCAATCTAAATTTTTTCATTATCTATCACCATTGAGACTGCATGAGGAATATTTTTAGTCCACGTGATCAAATTTTCTACTACAATGCCTTCATTTGCCAGCCTATCAGCTGCCATGTTTGCTTCCCGAAAGGTATGCAAAATTATGGCCTCAAGTCGATCATGAATTAGAGCCCTTGCTTCATGGATGTAGTCATCAAATCTCCAAGGAGCTCTCTTAGTGTTCTTTAGAAGATTTATAATAATAAGAGAATCACCTTCCACCAACAGTTTCCCTGGATAATTCTCTGCCACCTTGAGGCTCCTCCAAACTGCCCTCGCTTCAGCCACATTGTTAGTTTGAGCTCCAAGATGTTCAGCAAAAGCTACAAGCACCTCACCCTTGTGGTCTCTAAGTAAGCCACCAGCCCCAGCTTCACCCGGGTTGCCCCTAGATGCCCCATCAAAATTTAACTTAATCCACCCTAGGGGGGGTGGGGTCCATGTGATCATGGTTCTAGGACAGACTTGAGGATGATTGAGGCCATCAGTGAGAGGTAAGTTTAATGACTGGCCTAATGAAGCTTCAAAAGGATTTGGAGGTCTATATGCTGCAGGCACTAAACAAGCATTCTCATTAGCATATACCAAAATTTTTGATAGGACAGAGGATGACTGAGAAACCTTATCCAAGAAGGCCCGACGATTCCTTTCCAACCATATCTGCCACAAGTAGTGATGAAGGCAGATCTTCCACATATACCTAAGACGCCTATTAAAAAAGGGAGAAGGCCATTGGACAAATAAGTCAAAAATTGACTGAGGATGGACCCAATAAATATGAAACACTTGTAACAGACCTAACAAGATTGAGACAGAAAAATTACAATACAGAAACAAATGATCAATAGACTCCCACTCAGACATACAAAGATAACACCTATTAACAACAATCACACCTCTTTTTATTAAGTTATCCATGGTGAGGATCTTATTTTGGATGGCCAGCCATGCAAAAAACCCAACCTTTGGAACAATGCTTTTGGGCCAAACTTCCAAGTGAGGGAAAGTAGGTTCATCATTATCAATAAGCATCAGATAAGCAGTCTTGATAGAAAATTTCCCATTGTCCGAAGCTTCCCGGATAAGTCGGTCCTCAAGAATTCCAGAAGGGAGTAAAGACTGTCTTAATTCATTCTCAAGTATTATTGATGCCCCTGGTAGATCATTGTTCATTATTGGCTTCCAAACCCTTCTATTGTTTGACAAAGTAATAAAATCTGCAACTTTGGTACCAAAAAATTCAATTGTCCAAGCTCTAAGGGTTGAAAGGATGGGGTCTGCAGAGAGGGGATAGTCCTTTAACCATTTGTGGTCCCAGAAATTAATGTTTCTTCCATTTCCCAGTTTCCAACGTAGCCCTTTGCTTAGCAAGTTTTTAGTTCTAGGGCAAATTTTTGATCTATAAATCAATATTAGGTTATAAGCCCGACCAATCACTTGGTGACACTCTAAAATGACAACTTGGAAATTTGAGGTGCATGAAAGGCTTAGCCAACAAGATATCTAAGCACAAGACCCAAAAATATTGGGATGATCACCAAATTGATTGTCGGGATGAGCAATTGATCGAGAAGGTTGAAGATGGTTCCCGAAAAAATAGGATTACACGTATCAAAGCACATGGGATTCAAATTATTAAGACTCATGTGAAAATTTACCTTGGGGTAATAAGAATAAGTGGTTACCTGAAACTGATTAAAGTTCTTGAAAAAGGCAATGTGGAAATGGAAAATAGAGCCTAGGGGAACATGAATCCAATATCCCAAGAAAGACAAGGTGGTTTAATGAAGACAAAACCAAAGGTCTGAAAAGTGACTCTTGGGGATTACAAAGGACAAAAAATGTTGATGACTAGGATTGATAGGCAAATTAGCATTCATCATGGATAACGTGAGTTTGGTCCCTCCCTTGAATTTGATACCATTTGAGAAGATCATCCACCTTAGCGGGTAGACTTTATGTCCATGTTAAAGGTCCTTGGGTATTGACCCCAATATTAGCCAGCTTATCAGCAACTATATTAGCCTCCCTGTAAGTATGTTGGATAATGCAATTATGTTGCCTCTGAAGGATTTGCTTGCTATACTCAATGGTTGGTCTAATCCTCTTGTTGGAAGGCTTAGAAGACTTTAAGTAGTTAATGATATTTAGAGAATCACATTCCACAATGATGTTTCAAGAAATATCTTTGACAAATTGGAGGCCTCTCCAGACAGCCTTGGCCTCAGCGGAGTGATTGGTAGTCACACCTAGAGGCTCAGAGTAGGCAAAAATAGAATTTCCCAGATGATCGCAGAGGATTCCACTAGCCCCCCCCATTCCAGTATTTCCTTTGGCCACTCCATAAAAATTAAATTTGACCCAACCAATAGGAAGGGGAATCCATTTGAATTTGTTTCTAGGATTAGAAGGATTAGTACAATTGAGATCATGAAGAATTATATTGCAGGACTTTAGGATATTTTTCTCTAAAGGCGAACAAGGATGTGGATTTATATGAGCAACAAGAACATTTTCTATGGCATAGAGAATAATTTTATTGGCAATGTACTCAGGCTAGATAGCTTTCTTTTCGAAAACTCTACGATTGCGTTCAAGCCAAATTTACCACAAATAATGCTGAAGACTAAATTTACACAATTCTTTGACCACAGGATTTTTAAAAGGATTATGCCACTGATAAAAAAGGTCAACAATGGAAGGAGGATTGGCCCAAACCAATTGGAATATTTGAAGAAGTTTATGGATAACCATCCTTGAAAAGGATCAAAATAAGAAAAGGTGGGACATGGACTCCCAATTAGAAAGACAAAGATAACATCTATTAGGAAGAGTGAGTCCCATTTTCATGAGGTTTTCGACAGTAAGAATGAGATATTGAATACAGAGCCAAGAGAAGGAAGCAATTTTAGGAATCAAATACTTAGTCCAGACAAGCTTGAAAGGTAGAGGATTTTCAATATAATCAAGGGAAAGCAAGTAAGTAGTCTTAACAAAAAAATCCCTAGAGTCTATGGGCTCCCAAATGGGTTGATCTTTAGAAAGAACGTCGGGGATTCTAAAAGAGGAGAGATGGTTATTTAGGTATGAATATTCCTCCTCGCAATTTGGAACATTAACCTCTTTCCATCTCATAGCTCCATTAATATGAGAAGTACATTTATTTTTAAACTCTCAAGATCTAAAGATGAGAAGTACATCTATTTAGCTACAACATCTCAATTAAGATGATAAGTACATATATTTTTAAACTCTCAATATCTAAAGAAGAGAGTTGTAATTTGTCAAGAGTGGGGGACCCAAGTACAACCCCTTATTATCCACCCAAAAAAAACATTTATTATTTAATAACTATTTTTATTAATTTAATTAATTTGATTTGATATTTACCTTTTCAATGAAATTTTATTTTAAATTATTTTTTATTAAATAATATATTTTTATTATTTTATTTTATTTCAATTTAAATAAAAAAATGTATTTATTTTAAATTAATTTATTATTATTATTTATTTTATTTAATTAGTTTAGACTTATGACACCTTAGCATTGGTAGCTATAGGTTGGGGCATATTTTTTTGTTTGTGGAAAAAATCCCAAAAGGGATGCCACTTTTGGGTAAGACCCAAGAAGGCAGAGGTAACTCTTTCATAAAAATTGCCCAGGGCTCACACCTGGCCTACCACCTTTGACACATGCAAGGAGCTGAAATAACACAAAATAAGAACACACAAACACAAACACACAAAAATCTAAAACAAATAAATCATACTTCTGGAGTGTGTAAACAAGAAAAGCACAATCAAACACATGCACAAATAAAAATAAAGAATGAAAAAAAATCACGAACCACACTGAAAAAACACACAAACAACATAACAAAACACAATAAAGAAACACACAAAAAAATGACAAAAATAAACAACACTAAAACACGAAATAGATAGAAAAAACCACAAACACAACATAACAAAACACTACCATAAAAAAAAAAACAAAAAGAAATAAATACATCACAAAACAAAAAACCACAGAACACAAACCACACAGAAAAATCCCGAAAACAACATAACAAAACAGAAACAACAAAATGAATCAAATACACCAGAAGCGAAATTAGGAAAAATAAATACAACAAAAACAAAGCACAAAGGAGCTATAGACAAAAAAATTATAATACTAAAAATAAACCAAAGCTTAAAAAATTACAAAAAATATCAAAAATTGCTTAAGCTTCCAACATTGCCCTAAAGAGAATGACTATAAGCCCTTTTGTTTTGCACTTGGGTTGGTATTCTACATTGTACTTTTTTTTTCTTTACTATTATTTCTCAGCATCAAGGTAAGCTCTTTTAATGATTTTTCATCATGCAATCCTTCCTTTTCCCTCCCTTCATCAAACTGTATCTCCATAATAACTATTTTCATTTGACCATCCTCATCATTTGCTTTCTCATCCATGGAGAGAATTTCAAAGGTGTTAGGTAAAATTACTATTTTCTCTTTTGTTGCTATTTTTTTCTTTGTGTTTTTTTTTAGGGATTTGAAACCCTGCCAAGTACCCATACTCTTTCTCCTTTTTAGGGATATTATGTGGAAAATCCTTGGCTAGATGGCCATATTCATGACAAATTATGTATCTAAATGGAATATTTTCATAATATACTACTTGCTCCCATATTTCCTCCCATATTTCTTCCCCATATTGTAAAGTAATATTATCTTGAAGTGGTTTGTCAAAATCAATCAAAACACAAATCCTTGCATAACTCATATGCTCTAAGTGTTGGTTGCTATCAAAAGTCATAATGTAGACTCCTAAATAATTTTTAATTTTTGCGAATATCTTTGGATGTCAGTATTCTATTGTAAGACCAAATAAATGGATCCAAATAGTGGTAGTTGATGGCATCTCTTCCTCAACTTTGAACTTGGTATGTTAAGGCTTCACGAAGAGCCTTGCCCTACCAAAAAAACATGGCCTCCCTTGAAAATATTCTCCCTATATTATTCATTAGAAAAAAATAAGAAAGTAGCCATTAGAGTATGTAAAAATTTGGAACTTATCTTTAATGCTCTAGTTTTTGACAGCCCATTGCCTGAAGGTAGCAAGAGTCGGTCAAAATCCCATGAATTGAAAAATTAGGCTTTTCCTCTCAATCACATCTATTCCTTCTTGGAAATATGTTATTTCCAACTTCACTACTGGAGATCCATTAGTTGCTTTCATGCAACCCATATCTATTTTTCTTGAATCAACCTTTGGCATCCTCAATGGTTTCCTTTGCAATCGTTGATTGTGTTCCCCTCCTGTTTGAGTTGGTCCTCCGTGGATTGCTTCTTTAAAATTTATTTTTTATTTAATGCATGTATCTTTGTTGAAATCCTCCATCTCAAGATCCAAAATATGAAGTTGCAAGAAACCCTATATTTTCACAATAAACACTAATGGAACTAGGAATCTCTGATGCATCCACTTTCACCCTCAAATCGTTCTACTATAAGAAAAATATAAATCAATAATCTGCATCTTTGATTCCTTGAACTTCAGCAAAATATGCTATCCACCATTTTATCACCATTGTCCAGTATTCTCAACCACACAGTTTATATGCAATTGTTCACCACTATGAACATCGATCATGATCCCTCTTAACAATATTCTTGAAACATTGATGAAAAATAAATAATTAATCAATATGCAACTATAGGTTAGGGTATTGACCTTCATAAAAATGTATTTTATACTAGTTGGAAAGTTACTTATGAGCCCATTCTAATAGACATTCGTTTGTGAATAATAATACCTCCAAAATAACACTCTAAATTTAGACATAAAGAAGGTGGATTTGATTTAACTAATTGTTGAGATTGGCTCGAAAGTTAACACATTGTCTATAATTAAATGTAGATGAAAAATACTTTAATAAAAATATAAGTTACATATGATTTTATTGACTTGACGAAAATGTAATATTTTGTTATTTTGATGAGAGTGACCTACAAAAGGGGCACATAGTTTATATATATATATATATATATATATATATATATATATATATATATATATATATATATATGGTTTAATTAACCTAACATCAATATAATAATAACATTACATTTGTTTTTTTTATCGGTTAAAGAGCTTAAGATTTATATTTCATATGGGTTTTAACAGGGCCCTAAAACCTGTTTACAAAATGGCAACAAATATCAGAGAAACAGAGAAATTCACAACATAGTGCCATCCTTCAAAAATCTCATACATTAAGGTTGTCCTCAATCGGTAGAAAGAACAACAAGACTTAGCAAAAGAAGTTGCTAAAAAGACCTAAAAACCAACAGAAGATATTAAACAACAAAAATATGACCAACAACCTTCCTGAATGGAAGGGGACCACTTAAACCTCCATGCCAGGATTAACAACAACATCTTGGAGTCCATCATTTGAAGTATCCATCTCAACAATATTTTCTTTAGCAAGGATGCCCTCAGGAAAATTACCCTATTTTATTATTTTGATGGGAGTGACCTAATAAAATCCACATTATCTTAACTTTTTAATAATATTAAAAAATACTATTTCTAGAGGGACAACACAATGGTTTGAACTTTGGCTCTTCTTTAGGAGATCCAAGGTTCAAACCATGGCGTGGGTAGGTGTGTGAGGGGGTGGGTGTATGTATGGTTTTGTGTTTAGCCCCTATTGATAAACTTATCTCTTGGTATTATGAGGGGTCATGGTTGGGATGAGAGTGTCCAACCCTAAGAATCGGTAATAGGGGCTTACCACACTACCCTAACAAAAAAAAAATACTGTATTTTTATTAAATATTTATTAGACTATAAATTCTTGGTAGAACGATGAGTGGGGAACACTCATTATGAAGAGCTTGATAATAACCATCTTGATCTTAGGTTCCCATGTGTGTTTTTGATAAATAAATAAATAGTTTAAGTCTAACAAAGATAGAGAAATGGTTATCCACTTATGTAGAGGAGTTGGAGAGCAAGTGGGTAGTTAATACTCTCCAATTGAAATCGAGAGGCCCAGGTTCAAATATCTCCCCTCACATGTTGCGGATATGCTATGTAATAGTTATATCGTGATCAGATAATAAATATTTACCCCCTTTTAAAAAAAAAGGATAGAGAAATGGTTAGGGTTTTGAATCTTATGAGGGATCATGGTTGGGATGATTGGTCCAACCCTAAGCATCATTAGTAGGGGTTTCTCACACTACCCTAACAAGAAAAAAATACTTAATTTTTATAAAATATTTATTATACTATAAATTATTGGTAGAGCGATGAGTGCGAAGCACTCATTGTGAAGAGATTGATAATAACCAGCCTGGTTTTAGGTTCCCATGTGTGTGTTTAGTAAATAAATAAATAGTTTAAGTCGAACAAGGATAGATAAATGGTTAGGGCTTTAACTTTTCTTTGAGGAGGTTCAAGGTTCAAAACATGATGTACCTAGAATGGGATAGATTGGATGGTAGTAACCAATTGTTTGTGAAATAATTTTCTTATTTCAACACCCAATGGTGTTACCAATTTTCCTATGTATTAAAATAAATAAATAGTTTACTATCATAAACCTTTTTAATTTTAATTATTAAAATGTTAATATAAATAAAAATATTTAAAATGTAATGTGCAATATTAAATCCAATGTGACCTTGGTTCAATGGTTGATACATGTGGGTGATACAATCTACACCAAAGTTCAAGTTCCAATAACACCAAAAAGGCTATATAACTTGATATGACTAGTTGATATGACTTATTGTACTAAGGAAAGGGTAACCCTTTCAAAACATCACCTTAATATTAATAACAAAAAATAATGATAATTTATATCAAAATTTTATTTATTTATTATTATTATTATTATTATTATTATTATTATTATTATTGGGTGGGGCGTTTACATAGGAGAATTGGTCACAACCACACTATTTTTAGTAATTGATAAGCACAGGGTTCAAACCACAAGGGTTGCTCCCACCAAACCTATTCCACCTCATTATTGTTGACATAACATGAATGGGACCACCAGTCACTCAGTATTCATATTTTCATCATTGATCTGGTATGCACTTAGAGGATTTAAACCATACTACTACCTTTTCAAATAGGCTTCCCTCGAGGTTTGAACCTGGGTGTCTTCTTGGTAAGTGCCTATCCAGACAAGTACTTACCAATGCACTTAACCCTTGGGGGCTAATTTATAACTAAAATTACTCATTAAACTATTTACTTTAAAAAACATCAACATGCATAACTTACAACTTGAATAGATTCAACAATAAAAACATTGAAATTCACAATAAAAGGTTCAAATCTAACAAAATATGTAACCTTTACCTCCATTTTATTGATATTATTAAATTTATAAATAAATAATAGGTTCAAGGTTCAAATTTAATTGAAGATGTAATATTTATCTACATGTTATGTTTAGCCCCTATTGATAAGCTTAGATATTGACCTTATGAGGGATCATGGTTGGGATGTGAATGCCCAAACCTAAGCATTGGTTGTAGGGGTTTCTCACTACCTTAACAATATATATATATATATATATATATATATATATATATATATATATATATATATATATATATATTTTATTTGTATTAAATATTTATTAGACTATACGTTCTTCATATAATGATGAGGGAGGAACACTCATTATGAAGAGCTCGATAAAAACCCTCATGGTCTTAGGTTTCCATGTGTGAGTTAGAAAATTACAAATAAATAAATAAATGATTTAATTCCAACAAGGATAACGTAGTGGTTAAGGCTTTGAATTTTCTTTGGAAAGGTCAAAGGTTCAAACCTATTAGCTTTTGAAGCTTTAAACTTAAAGGAAATGCAACCACAAGTACTTGAAATAAGCATGCAATATTATATCTATGATAATGGATAACTAATATACATGAAAATATGATAGAAGACTTTATACAATGCTCTAGAAATGTTCATATAAGAAATATCATGAAAATACAGTTCTCCTCTAATGGATTTTACAACTTCTCCATATTAGCAAAATGGAGCTACATTGTGACCACTACTACTCTAACCTATGCACTCCAAAATATTCTCACAGTTCTATTATATGAAAAACTATTTATAATAAGATGTAACTCTTTGCCTTTAAGAAACCTCACTATTCTATTCTAAGACTCATGTACATGTAGAATTAATGCACACTTACAATCATTGCATATTCTTACACTTGTGCACTTATAACATTGCTTTAATAAAGTACTTAACTCCTATGAATGTAAAAATGAAATACCAATGCAGTAGATAAATAAAATCAATACATAATATGTTGCACAATAGAGAGAATATTTTATTGATATAAATGAGAGGAGCCTCAAATATCCAATGTTACAACATGATTTGATATTGATACAAATGTTACAAGTGTTACAAATCTAGGGTTCTTCGAAACCCTAGGTCAATAAATGGTGGTGTCTTCAAACTCATATTTGATCCCAATAGAATGAGTGGGCTTTTTGATATCCTATGCAGGACCACTCTAGCTTCAAAAATTGCCAATAAATATGATTCCTAGATCTGTGCATAGAAAACAACAACAAGAGTTAGCAATACCTATGAGGGCTCCATTGCATGAGACCCTCAGAAATAAAATTACTAAAAATTCTAGTTGAAAAATAATGTTGTAAACATATTTAAGAATACTAAAAATGAATTCAATGAAAAATTTACCTATGCTAACTTGTTATCATTTTATCTTCATCGTTGTTGTAGAGGCTAGTGCACAGATGCCCTAGTGACACCCGAGGGGTTGCAGGACTATAGAGCTAGGGCTATAAACACTCACAGGTGCTTTATGATGGCAAGAAGCACCTAGAGGCACTTGGTAATGGCAAGAAGCATCTAGAGGTGCTTGGTTATGGTAGGAAGTACCTAAAGGCACTCAGGGAACTCAAAGGGGTATTCAAGAATTGAAATAGAAGTTGCAGAAGCAAACCTAGTTCATGTGAGGTGGGCGGTGATGGATGCAGAGATGATAACAAGCGATGGAATATGGAAGTGGTGAGGATGCTTGGATTCTTGAGGACTTAGGGCACAAGGGCTCAGGAAACTCAAGAAAACTTAGACTTCAAAAACTTGGAACATATAAGACTTAGGGGTCGAGTCATCAAAATGACTCCTCTTTATAATCTTCCCTTAGGGCATGTTAAGGCTTTAAAAACACAATTTGTGTGGTAAATATTAAAATATGATGGAGGGTGGATATTATATCTGGTTATGGCATGGATTAAGGCAAATGAATGGCTAGGATTAGATCATTTAAATACATATATATTTATTAAATAAAATATATAAAATATTATTATTTAAATCTATATTAAGTAAATATATATAGATATATATAAATGTGATAGGAAACTATGGATGGATGAAAAGTGCCTAGATTTTGGTGTCTACATATGCCCCTTTTTGTACCATGTTATGTGAAATACAATGCGGTGCAAAAATACAAGATACCTAGTTTGGCATAATGCAAAAGCAACTTTCTTGCATTGGATTTCAAATATGAACATGAAAACAAAAAAATTATGATTGTGTAGCTTACCCCCTCAATCAAAAAATGAGTGAAGATGCATATCATGATCCAATTGACAGATTTGTGCAAATGATTATGTGAAATGCATGGTGTAATTGTTGATGATATGAATGATGTAAATGTGATGTTGTTTTTTCCCTAATGGTGGAATGGGGTTGTTGAAATATGAAAGTAAATGATTCTATTTTTGCCCTAACAGAGAAAGGGGTTTTTGCCAAGTGTATATGCCATGATCATTTAAGATGTATCCCATTGTTGGAGAATCAAATTCAAATGTGGTTACCCCAATTTTGGGGTGTTTCCATGCTGTTGAAGAAATTATCATATGGCATCATTGACATGCAAAGTGATGAAGATGCAACAAGAAAAGAGTCAACTTTGGATAGCCAGATAGTTACTATTAGAAAATTCCTGCCTTATTACTAACTTGTGGTTTTCTATTTTTGTGTTGCAGGTTTTTCAAAAAAATGCATCACACAAATTTTCTATAACAAGGGTTTTTGAGGAGCTGTAGAAGTTGTAGAAGGTGCACAAAAACCCTGTGACACTTGTGGGACATTCAAGAAATACCCAGGTTCACTTCACATACACCTAGAGGTATTTTATAGAGAGGAGGAAAATACATAGGATTTTTTGTAAGTTTGTCATAAAACCCTAACCTCTCTATTTTAAGTATTTTTATGTTTTTACAAATTTTGTGTTAAAAATATCATTAAAATTCTGTTAAAAAAAATCATTTTTAATTTGCATTTTAGGCATTAGATTAGTTTTTGCATAAATATTTCATTCACACATTTCACATTTCCAATTGAAATTTCACTATTTTCTTGTGTGCTACAATTAAAACCCTGCATTCTATTTTTATATGAATTTTTAATTGCATGAAATTGTCTACATTCTAGGGTTAAGAATTTCTACTATTTTTGGAGTAGGAACAACATCAGTATATTAAAATTACCCCCACATTTGGTGATTCAAGGTGGAAGAGAACACGATCCCTACTCTGTTTAGAGAGTGGTCATAAGTTGTGTACTCTACATATTTTGGGGAAATTAAAATTTTTGGTGTTGGTTTATAATTTAGACTTGTGAAATTAGTCATTTTTGACATTGTATGTACACCATAAAAAACTAGAAATATTAAAAGGATTCACATATTACACATATCACTTAAAATATTAATGCGTTATATTTCATCACCAACCATTGCTTGATATTTGGTGATGGTGGGATTCATCTCCATCCACTAATATCTACCCTTAGACACCTTAGGATACCCCTGAGCAAACTTGTTGGACTTTATCACTTGTAAGAATATCATTACCCATCCAAACCATATTTTTAACCCATTTCAATTCAGAATAGTTCATCAAAACACACAAAACAAAAACAAAAAAAATTGATAAAACATTTTTTTTTAAGTGAAAAACCTCTTGTGGGGTCGCCTTGGTATGAGAGACCATGAACAGGGGGTTTTACACCATCAAATTCACCCGAGAGTCACACCCAACCCTGCCCGCACCAACATTATCAATTGGATTTTGGGTACCCAATTCAATTTTTTGGTAGGGTGGAGATTCGAACCTAGGACCTCCTTTGGAGGATTTCCCTCTCCTCTCCAACTCACCTACAACACATAGGTAAAATTGATAAAACATTAAAACGATATTAAAAAAGAACAAAAGATAAAACACCTTTGTTGTATAAACATAGGAGTGGATTGCCCATTTTATTTTGTGAGTTTCTCATTTTTCACTTTATTTTCCAACATATTTTATATTTGGTTCATTATTTTATGGTATTAAAAATAAATTAAGCTAAAATAATGAATCAAATGTCCACTAATCAAACCACTTTAGCCATGGAGTGTTTCCACGACCACTTCTATAATCAATCCCCCTAGTGTGATATAGGTAAGTTATTCAGTTTTGTTTGTGGGTTCCTCACACACAATGTGTCACCCACACTATCATTTCACATGGCCATGCGACAAATTGAATCATTTTCACCTATTATTTACCACCACATCACCCATATAGATATGAAATAAGTGGAAGATCTTTTAAAATATGATATTTATGTCTAAGAACCATTCAATAGTCCACCTAGGCATGATCCTTATTTATAGCAGGAACTTATCTCCTCTTAGCATTTAAGCTTTACCTAGGTGTACAATAACCCTCCTTTTAAGGTATCTATAGAACCTTCCCAACATTTGTCCATACCACAATCATTATGTGCTCAAAGCATATCCATCCCACCTTATACACCTTGGTCTATGGTAATCCCTTGTATGAAGCACATGTTAATACTGCTTCACAAGTGCCCACATCTCTACCATCTAGTGTATCCCATAAAGTTGAAATTCCCATTGTAAATTACTCCCCACCTACCTCATCAATATCATTCACATCCATTTCATAAACCTATGATATGGAAATACATGAAGCATGGGAATACCTCAACAAATTGCTTAAGTGATAGAGCGCTCAACAACAAGTTCAGATGAGCAAACCTAAGCCTCAACCTATTTCTACTTAGCCAATATTTGTCAGTAAAAGTCCATCTTGGGTACCATAATATTCTATGCTTTCTATTCCCACACTACCACCAACCCATACCCATTCTATTCCCGTTAGCCAACCTAGCCAAAACCCTCATACATCATCTCCATTTCTTCATTCACAATCATTCCTTCATCAACTCCATTATCATCACTATCAATTCACTCTACCAAGTCATCATCACCTCATCACTCCTCAACATATTTCCACTTCGCCATCACAAAATCATCAAGTGATTCAGGGTTCCCACATTCTTGAGGAGGACTCTCGAATCCAGGCTATGCAAAGATAGCTTTAAAATATGATGTAATATACTCATGGCATGGTAAACCAGAACCCTACCCTACATCAATTGATCAATCAACTAGTTCATCCTTCGGTACCATCACTACCATATCTGGAAGACTTCACAATATCAAAGTTTGATAAATTTAAGTGGACTGAAAACCCTAAAGAGTACGTGATCTCTTTTATTCATTCCTACTTTAGAATTCAAAGTAATGATGTTCTAATGCTTAGAAACTTCCCTTAGACATTAGGGAAAGATGATGTATAATGGTACAACCATTTTCTCAACCATATTATTCATACTTTTGAGCAATTGGTTGACCAATTTCTTGAAATATTATCCCTCAATGTATAAAAAAAATCTCATTATCCGATATATGATCTAAAATAATATGATGATGAATCTGTCCATGACTTTGGTAACCATTGGAGGGTTGTTAGAACCAAATTGCCATTTATCATACCAATGGAGGAGTAGATCTGATTTTTTAATAAGAGTTGTTTAAAATCCATCTCTTGGTTATTGCAATTACAATAATATAGATCATTTGATGAAGCTCTTACCCACGACAACACAATTGAGGAGATAAAAATACAAGAGGGTGTGCTTAAGAATAAGAATAAATAATGAAAAAATAAAGGCCAATATAAAGGGAATTACTTTGGCCAGTCCAAATCCAATTTGAATAATTCATCAAATCAAGTAAATCAAGTGGTCATGAGCCAGTCAGTAATGGATCAACAACAACCTATGTAACAACAACCATGACAAATTGAATAAAATGCAGTTCCCTCAACAACTCAATCAAGTCAAATCATAGTTCCAACTATGGAAAACTGATCCCATCAACAATCTATCTGACTACCCCATCAATATACCCCATTGGTTGAATCTTATACCTCCATTTTTCATAGGCTATACGACACAAATCAATTTACCTTGCCTAAGGTTAAACTTGATGATCCTGATAAATGTAGCAAACACTACAGGGAGTATTTATTTTGTTCTTATCATATATATAATGGGTGTGATATCAATAGATGTTATAAATTCAAATATATAGTGCAAGACCTTATTGAGTTAGGGGCTATCAAGCTTGACAATCCTCTAGCTCAAAAAAAAACAAAATTATGGGATTTTTCAAACACCACTTCCTCATCATGAGGAAGCACAACCAACAAAAAGAGGTTCAAATACCAAGACTCCTCCTAATTAGGTTAATAATATTAAAAAATACCAAGGTTTTGTGGGTTCTATTCATGTAGTAATCCGAGGTCAACAAAAATGGATCAATCAACAAAATTCTCAATAGCAATCTGTTTAACCATCCATACCTCCACAGGAAAGTGTGTCTCAACCCACCACATCATCATATCCCATACAAATATTTTCCAATAACCCCTAGCTAATATATATTATGGCCCAATATCAATCCATTCATCCTTCCAATCATCCATCTAGGCCAATCATCTCATTGAGTAGTCAATTAACCACAAGATTAAAAATAACTTCAGCTAAACTGTCCATATATGAGTTAATTTAACAATATCCTCCACATCATGAAGCATTGATGGATATTCTAAAATATATTGAACTTCAATCTCAAGATGGTAATGCATTTAATAATTTTTTGGAGAATATTCAAACATGTATGGAACCTTCGATTAATTTCTATAATTTTGAGATAAATCCAATATCATCAGAATCAATGGACCCTCCATTACACATCATGGATCAAATTGATAGGAAGACTTTCAAAATATTTTTAATTGACACTAGCTCATCCATAAACATCATCACCACATCCACCCTTCAACATCTCACTATTCCACCAGATAACATCACCAAATACTCTTTTACCTTGAAAGCATTAATGATAATCTCTATGCCATAGTTGATATTGTTGTTTTGCCCATCAAAGTGGGTCAAAACATTGCATACTATGTTCCACATATTGGAAGGTCCATGGCATATAATGTACTCCTTGGATGACCTTGAATGAGGTAAATGAGATGTTTTCCTTTAATATTACATCAATGCTTGAAGTACATACATGAGGGACAAGTACATTGCATACTAGTGGATGTTGAACCGTTCAAGTATTGTAATTTTATCTTAAACTCCTATGAGTCCATTTTACCTTCCACTCATTTATTCATCACATCATCAACCACTTTATCAACCAACCCATCCATATCTTCATCTAAAGCTCTTATTTTTTAGTAGCTTCCCATAACCACTTCACATCAAAAATCCACTTCCATACATTCATATTCATCACCATTGACTACATGCACATGTGGTAAAACTCAATATAAATTATCCACATCATCAACATCATCACATTCCATAATCACTCCTTCAAAATCATCATTATCTACCCAACAAAATCCATATCCACTCCCATCAAGCAATATATCACAAGTCAAAATTATGGATTGTGAGATACCATCAGTCAACCATGAGTTGGTTCCATATACATCCAATCCATCCATATCATCCCAATTCTAGGTCCACATCACTAATCTTGGTATTTGTGAATATGTGGTCCAAGAAATCAAAATTACATCGTTCAATATTCAAATTTCTAAGGATTACGGTTGCCCACATGACCCTACCTCATCTATAGGAGTGATATATAACATGGTTTTAGTTCCTAATAGCATTAATTTTATGTATGGGGGGCTTGATTCATCATCCAAGCTAGTTAACCCAGATGAACCCAAATCACCAACACCTGCCAACATATAACATATGTCAGGTTTTCCATCTCAATATTTTCACATTGTTGATTGGCAAGGACATGGCCTAGGATGACACGAACAGGGAATGCATGAGATTATTGATGTTTCATATCGAGAAATGCATGATATTTTGATTTTAGACTATTTTCCACTTTCATCCACCTATTCTCTTGAACAAGCTTTTCAAAATCTTGATTTGAATTCAGGAGAAGATAACTATCACTTCAATGATTATGAGGATGAAATCTATGAATAATTTGATCTCATGTCAATTATTTTTGATGAATTTGAAGAAGAATCAAACCCCATCATTCCAAACACTAAACAAGATGAGTTTTACCTCTAAAATTCCCTCATCCAGAAACCCGTATTTCACTTGCTTCTTCCACAAGAGCGAGTCAAACCAACCGGTGAACCACCACCTCCATTTCATTAATCCACATCATAGACCAACTTTGTTTCTTGAAAATGGAGTCAATAAATACCTTGGCAACTTTTATTGAATGGAGTGGAGTCAATAAATACCTTGGGTACTTTTCTTTCTAAATAGGGGTATTGTAGAGCATTGAAGTGAGCATACTTAGGCATTCCATGTAACTTGAAAATGGAGTCAATAAATACCTTAGCCACTTTACTTGTTGAATAGGGGTGTTGTAGAGCATTGAAGTGAGCATACTTGGAAAGATGATCCACAACTACAAAAATTACTATTTTACCCTATGAATTGGGAATATCTTTAATAAAATCTATAGATATGTGTTCCCACTAGCATTATGGAATTGGTAAGGGTTGCAGAAGTCTTGGATATTTGACTGTTTCATATTTATTGCATTGTCATACTTCACATTTGGCCACAAATATCTTGACATTTGATTTTAATCCTTTCCAATAAAAATATTGGTTCACTCACTGATATGTTTTCAAGAATCTCAAGTGCCTTACTGATGGAGATGAATGTGATTCTTCAAGGATTATGGATTTAATAGTGGAACCCTATGGAATGTATATGTGATATTTCTTGCATATCACCCCTTCAATATATGAAGAATAAGGATGCTTAAATGATCCTTTATTCATATATTGAATAATTTGAGCAGTTTTGGTATCAATTAACCATTCTTCTTGGATTTGAAAAACCCATTGAGAACAAGGATCCAAAATGACACTGATGGAGACTTCGTCTTCATATTTACGATATAATACATATGCTACTACATTTTATTTTCCCTTATTATACTCAATGAAAAAGTCATACCCAAATAGCTTAGTCATCCACTTGTTTTGTACAAGATAAGAGAAACATTATTCTAGAAAGTGCTTAAGACTACTATGGTCAGTTTTTATGATGAAGTGTTTGCTGAGTAAATAATACCTTCATTTATCAATGGCATGTAAAATATCCAATATTTCTTTCTCGTATGTGGATTGCTCAAAAATTTTACCTGAAAGTTGCTTGCTTTTGAATGCTAAGGGATAACCATCTTGCATTAAAAGAATACCAATTATTGTAACAAAAGCGTCACACTCAATGATGGAGGGTTTACTAAAATTTGGAGTATCTAATACTAGAGTGGAGCACATAGCATCTTTGAGTGCTTGGAATGCATGATATGAAACTTTGTTCCAAATAAATGCATCCTTTTTTGTAAGTTTTGTGAGAGGGACTACAATTTTGCCATAGTTGCGAATAATTTTTTTGTAATAACCTGTAAGGCCTAGAAATCCCCTAAGTTTTTTGAGGGTTTTAGGTAATGACCAATCTTTAATATCTTTGATTTTTTGTGGATCTAATTTGAATCCTTTATGAGAAATAATATGACCTAAGTATTCAACTTCTTGGATCCTAAAGGAAAATTTGGATCTTTTAGCAAAAAAAAAAATATTTCATAGTAAATGTAGAACCTGATCAACATGGCTTGGGTGATATTTCCAAATTTTCCTATAAATTAGGATATCATCAAAGAAAACTAGGACAAACTTGCAAAGGAATGGCCTAAAGATGTGATTCATAATGCTTTGAAAGGTTGATGGATCATTAGTAATACCAAAGGGTATGACTAGGAATTCATAATGACCTTGATGAGTATGAAAAGTAGTTTTAGGTATGTCTACTTGTCTCATATAGATTTGGTAAAAACCAAAGCAAAGATCCAGTTTAGTGAAATAACTAGCACCATGTAATTCGTCTAATAAATCACTAATGATAGGGATATGAAACTTATATTTGATGGTAATTTTTTTGAGAGGTCAAAAATCGGGACACATACACCATGAAGTATTCTTGTTGTGAACCATTATGACTTGGTATGAAGAAGGGTTGATGCTAGGATTAATGATGCCATGTTCTAACATTTCTTGAACCAAGTTCTCTATTTTTTGTCTTTTGCAGTTGAGGATAATGGTAAGGATGAGCATTAGGAGGAAGACTTCCAAGAACAAGATGTATGGTGTGATCATGAGATCACTTTGGAGGTAGCCCTTTTGGTTCACTAAAGAATTCATTATATTTAGCCATAATATCTTGAAGATCTTTTGAGGAAATTGCAGTGCTTGAGCTTCCATGAAATTGATTTGAGCTATGAATCCATAACCTCTATTCTTTAATAACTTTTCCATGCAATGTGAACTCACCACATTGGATAGTGAGGATTGAATTCCTTGGATACAAATAGACTTCTCATTCTCATTCAATTTGATGTATAATATTTGAAAATTAAAAGTAACATCATCTAGTTGTGGTAACCATTTGACACCCAAAATAACATTTGAATTTCCTAGGTTCATAATGAAGAGAGTTCCTCTCCAAGTGTAATTTCCAATTTGGATTGCAATTAGAGATGTTCTACCTAAAAATTGAGCATTTCCTCCATTTGTAATTAAAACTTGGAACTTATCTTGATTGGTCATATTAATGTACAAGTTCAATGCTTTAGCAGTTTTGATATCAAAAAAATTATGTACTGTCTAAATCAATCAACACATTAATATGCTTGTGCCTAATAATTCATTGTACCTTAATTGTATGATGAGATTTTAACCTTGTAATTGTATGTACTAATAGAGTAATAGTGTCATCCTTTGGTGTTACTTCATTCGTATCCATAGAGAGTTGTTTTGTATTCGTGGGTGACTCTTGCTTACTTATTTTTTAATTCTACTTGAAATGTTTGACGCACTACAAATGCTTGATCTATGGGATGATAATAATGATATTTAAAGGAAAACATCTTGATGATTGTTAATTATTGCAAAAATATCGACAAAAATTAGAATCATATTTATAGGATATCCCATATTGAAGTTTAGTTTTAATTGCTTGAGCTATTCTGGTAGCCTCATCTAGAGTACATAGATCATGAATGTCAACTTCTATTCATATTTTATCCTTGATGAAAAGTAGACACCACTACTATTGGGTTTAATTCATGTGTGTAATTAAGAAGACTTGTGAACTATGATACATAATCTTCTACTAAACCGGTTTAATTGAGATGCATGAGGTGGACACATACGACGAACATGAACCCTTATCAAATATTTTAAGGAAAATTTCCTTAAATTATGACCACATAAGATATTATTTATGTTGATGAAGCTGCCATAACAACCATTGATAAGCTTGGGTGCCTTGTTTATAAGCTACATATGCAACTCAACCTTTTTTAGGAATATGATATAAATATAAAATACCATCCATGTTGGCTATCTAGACTTTGGGATCGTATCCTTCAAAAGTGAGCATGTCGATATGGGGCACTTGAAAATAATTAGGCCAATATAAGAATCAAGAGACATCCCCTATGGAGGGACCAAAATTGAAATAATATTTTAGGGTTACCAATGTCTGATGAGTATTCAATGGTGGAGGGTTGATAATGGCATGAGTGGTTTGATTACCTAGGTTATGACCCTTATTTAGATGTGGAGGGTTTACAATGACCTAAGAAGCTTGATTATCTAGGGCTCTTTGTACCATATTTTGTATATCGTGCAGTACTGAATACACCTAACCAATATCATCTTCTTATTTCTTAAGACATTCTCGGACACTGGAATACACACTAAGTGGATTTTTTTTGATAAGGTCTCTTTTAGGGGAAGGTTTACTTGATTAATGATATGGTCTACTCTATGAGAGTCTAGATCATCTGGGTTGGGTGAAGTGCTAATGTGGTATGGTGGAGGAGTGACATTGTTATGATATGGTAAAGCCATGGACTAGTGGTGAGGGTTGAAAATATTAATTCTAAGAGGAGAGTTATGTTGCATACCTTTATTTTACAGATGTCTTCTTGGTGAATTTAGTGATCCGTAATTTGAATTATTAACACTTTGTAATATTTTATTTGGTCCTCTATTCCACTTTTTTGGAGAGGTTTTATCACTCATGTAATTGGAGTTGCAGTCAATTTGGAATCAATAAAATTATCTTGTCCTCTATGGTCAATGTTTGCATAAATTTATTTTTTTGTAATGACCTCCAATGGTCAATTTCCCAAGCTTGGAATTTGGGAGTAATATCCTCAACAACTCATAGAAATTTTAAACTTGCAGTTGTTCAAATGGATAGTAATATTCTCAAATGACTAGTAGAAATTTCAACTTGCAAGTGGACCAGATTATTAGAAACAGATTCAATGAAAAATAATAATAAACTAAAAATAAATTGACATGAATTGGAACTGATATAGTGACCGACCAAACTACCAAGGAACATTGGACCTAACCAAACTATGAATATTACAACTAGATCTTAAGCAGAGGACACACGATGATGACATCTAGTTCAATTGATATGACATAGAGGATGCATGAATTACGAGGGGGATGAGCGACAATGATGGATGTGTGTGGTGCTTCAGATTATGACTACTTCAAATTTAGTGAGCACACCAGTGAGATGGTAAATAATAATCGTACGGGTGATGTGGGAACAAGATACGATGTATGGCAACCATGTGAGGATACGATAGGATAGGGCGATGGACGAAACACAATGAGGACACACGGATTATGATGTGACACTAGAGGATGATACATGCATAGGAAAGAGAAGGATGACCATGAGTGGTCAATGTACAAAGGATGCAATGTCACTTAAAAAATTTATAGAGCTTCTTGCATGGTGTATGTGGGATAAATAGTCCCAAAATAATACATCTACTATAATATCGTGATGACCACAAAAAAAATTGCCAATGACTAAAATTTAAATTAACATTTTAGGAAGCATGATTGGTTGCCTTCCTTCTAGGAATGTTGATGCTAGGTGTCACCATATGAATGGTTTGAATAAAACAATACCTACAAATTTAAAATTGATGCTTTGATGAAGTTACGCTATCAAGATCAAGTAGCTTTGATACCACTTGAAGAGTGAAACTTTAGAAAAAATATAGAACATAAATTAAATAAATTAAATCCAATTTATCTTTCCACTTAAGGAGGGCTAAGTCCTTTTCCTCTTGGAGAGGGCTAAGTCTCTTATAGATACACAATTTATGATTAATGATTAAATGTAATTCAACCTACATCTATAAATATAAATAAATCAATAAATCAATGAATAATTGGAAATATAGCCAACTAACTATATTGGTGTTGTAACACATATGTCCATAATTCAAAAAAATAAAATAAAAAACAAATTTTGCATACATGTACATTGCATTTATTTGTGTTGCTTACTGTTTTTCAGGTTACAAGATTTCTAGCATCGGTTTTGGTTCATTTCATCCATCCATTCCCCTAAGCCAACCATTCATTTCCCCTTAAGTCAACATGAAGCCATATAACTTATTAACCCCACTTTGTAACCCATACAATTTGGCAAATCCAGTTCATATTGACATGAATATTATTAATATGGATCGTATTTATTCATTTTCATCCTTTTCTATGTTTATCCTATCCAAAAAATTGTTAAGGGCTTCAGACAACTACATTTCTCCATCACCCCCACCTTCACCTTCATCTTCACCTTCATATCATAAGGTTTTCCAGGCAAACATATATGAATATTAATCAGATGAGTTTGATGACATCATAGATGACATTCATTTGATCCCAATGCCTCACCAACTTGAGGAAGGTTCTCACATATCTATTGAATATGCCATTGATGTGAACCTTAGTTCACATGCAAATAATCTCCAAATTGTCAAACTTGAAAAAATCTTATCTAAATATGAACAAGTGCAATTAATTTCTCTCCTCAAGAGGAAGAAGGGAATTTTTGTATGGTCCTACAAAGGCATGCCTAGTCTTGACTCTAATTTGGTTGTCCACAATATCACCTTAAACTTTGATGCTAAGTTGACCAAACAAAAACTTATAAGGATGCACCCTATCATTGCCCTCTTGGTCAAAGAAGAGATTTAAAATCTTTTATGCGTGAACTTCTTAGTTCTTATCAATTATCCTAAGTGGCTCTCAAAAATGGTACCCATTCGTAAGCCTAACGAGATGATATGTGTTTGCACTAATGTTTGAGTTCTTAATAAAGCATGTCCTAAGGATAATTTCCCTTTTCCAAACATTGATACTCTTGTCAAAACTTGTGCTGGCCATGAAATGCTTTCTCTCATGTACAATTTTTTAAAATACAACCAAATTTGAATAAATCATGATGACCAACACAAAACAATGTTCACTACACCTTGGGGGAATTTTTGTTACAAGGTGATGCCCTTTGGCATTAAAAATATAGGTTCTATTTATAACCAGGCTATGACATACATCTTCCACGATTACATGCATAAGATCATCAAAGATTATGTGAATGATATCTTTGTAAAATCTAAAACTCGACAAGAGCACATTGGTATGTTAGAGAAAGTATTTGATCAACTTCTAGAGCATAATGTAAGGTTGAACCACAAAAAGTGTGTCTTTGGTATTATATTTGGAAAACTACTAGGGTTCATTGTCTCCAAAAGAGGCATTGAGGTGGACCTAAAAAAAGTCAAGGCCATCATGGAGATGCCTCCTCCAACAAACATAAAGGAACTGTGTATTTTACAAGGAAATATCAAATCGATCTGTCATTTCATTGCACAAATTTATGAAAAATGCAGGTCATTCAATCACCTACTACAAAATGGGGTGCCATTTGTATGGATAGATGAATTTCAAAAAGTATTTTACAATATCAAGCAATAACTGAATTCTCCACTAGTCTTACCTCCTCATCGATCAGGGGTTCCCTTCCATATTTATGTTTCAACAAAAAACTTTGTATTAGGGACAATGTTTGCACAAAACAATGAAGAAAATCGAGATCAAGTTGTCTATTACATTAGTTGAACATTGGTAAGCTATGAAACCAAATACGCTTATGTAGAAAAATTATGCTTAGTAGTGGTTTTTACCAGTAAGAAACTCAAATATTACATGCTTAGTCACACCATATATATCATAGCTAGAGAAAATACTCTACATTGTATGATGTATTGCACTTATAATAACACTCGTATCGCTAAATGGATAATGCTTCTCACTAAATTTAATCTTGAGTTCATTAGACAAAAGTCCATTAAAGGTCAGGTCATCTCTGATCAACTTGCAAAATCTCCACTACCTAGTGATCATCCATTGATTATTGAGCTCCTAAATGATTTGGTATTTTCTATCACTCAACAAGAAGAAGATGTCATTCCGAAGGAATATGTTGATATCACACTATTATTTGATGGTTCTAAGTGCAAAAAAGGTCAAGGTGCTAGAGTTGTTTTTCATACACCATAGGGGGTGCCTATCCCTTTATCATTCAAGCTATACTTCTAATTCATAAACAATAATGCAGAGTACAAAGACTTAATATTAGGTCTTCAAGCAATTATAGCTATGGATATTAAGCATATTAGGATATTTGGTGATTCTCAACTTGTTGTCAAATAGGTAACCAGAGAATACCAATGCAAAGAACCTACCATAAAACTTTACCATGAAGTAGCAATGACATTGCTCTCTAATTTTGACTAGTATGAAATTGATATTTTTCCATGTTTGACTAATATATTTACAGATGCGATGGCCTATCTTGGATAATTGATTCCAAAGGACACCTTATGAGAGGTACAACCACTAATAATTACAACAATATCTAAATCTGCAATTTTTCATACTGAATCTAAGGATGAAAAAGATGTTTGATTTATCCACTTAGAACCTTGTGAAACTTGGTCAAACCAAATAATAGCCTTTCTCAAGTTTGGAACACTCCAATTAGATATGTCACAAAATGCTAAACACACTTTCAAGAAAAAAATAACCCATTTTACTCTCTTGGGGGATGTGTTGTATAAACATGGTTATGATGGAATCCTCCTTCATTGTCTCGAGTCCACTAAAGCACAAATATCCATAGTTGAAGCTCATTATGGTACTTGTGGTGGTCATTTTAGTGGAATGGCCATTGCAAAGCATATTTTACACATGGGTTATTATTGGCTCACAATGGAATGATATTGTTGCTCTTATATCAAACATTGTAAGCAATGTCAAAAAAATGCTAATTTAACTCATGTGCCATCACAAGCATTACAACCTATTCAAAGCCTTTGGCAATTTTCACAATGGGATCTTGATTTAATTGGAAAAATCTCACCTCCTTCCTTGGGACAACATACATTCATCATCATAGCCATTTAATACTTCACAGAGTGGGTTGAGGCAATTCCTCTAACCAATATGATAGGACCTATAATTGTGGAGTTTATCCTTCACCATATCAATTGTCATTTTGGTATTCCCTCAAAGAGCATCTTAGACAATGCTAAGTCTTTCAATAATAAGCACGTTAGTGTACTTTTCAAGAAATATAGTATAAAACATGGTTTCTCGACTCCTTATTACCCATAAGAAAATGGACAAGCTAAGGCTACCAACAAGACCTTAAGTGCTATTCTCAAGAAACTAGTCAATGCAAATCATAGAGATTGACATACACATATTCCCTTGGCACTATGGGCTTATCGAATAAGCATATGTATGCCTACTGGGGCAACACCATTTTAATTGGTCTATGGAGCTGAAGCAATCATACCTCTTGAGCTTGAGGTCCCCTCCTTGCAAATTTATTTGTAGGATTTCATAGATGATGATACGGTTACACAAGCATATATTGATCAACTCATACTTCTTGATGAGAGGTGAGTCGATGCTTTAGATCACTTATGAGTTTATCAAGATCGCCTAAAGTGTGCTTACAATGTAAAATTTTATCTATGTGAATTACAAGTAGGATATCTCATCCTTAAAGAGAATCAACAAAATACCAATGCTTTGCTACATCTTCATGAAAAATTTATCGCTAATTGTTTAGGTCCATACATTGTCACTCAAAAAGTGGGTAAAGGTACTTATAGGATTGCCAGTATAGAGGGAGTTGAAGATCCTGAACCACTTAATGTTATCCATTTTAAAGTATTTTATGCATAATGTGGTATATATATACATGGCTATTACACCAAAATAACATTACATTTAATATATAATATTTTGCACACATTTTAGTTCACATATTTGCATAAAACACATTTCATTTCATAAAATTGTATTTCACAAGCTACATTACACTCATTCCATTGCACAAATTGCATTTCATACATTGCATTCATATATTCCATTTCATATTAGGGATCATTTATTCCGTTCATATATTAATTGGTCCAATAAAGTCATGTTGCATAATCAGGGACACCTTCAAAACACCATACACTTCATTACACCATTTAATTGAGTCAAAATTATCATTTGCAAGTCACATGTTCATAATTCCTAGGTGTTTTCAGTCACTCAGCCACTACTAGTGTTTTTAGTAAACCAAAAATACATGTCGAGTTTTCTTTAATACCAAGACAAAATTTTCACTAAGCAAATCTTGAGTTCTAGGAATTGACTCCAAAAAATTATTGAACCAAACAAAATCACACATCTTAAGAACATATTGTGTTAGAGAGGGATAACAACATATTTGGTTTGAACCTCGAAACAAAAAGGGTACTACTTTATTGTCCCATTATGCAACATAGTCCACAAAAAATAGTGGTTTCGACCACTATCACAATTGCTTCCAAATACAAAATATAGATTAGTAAGGATAGGGTACAATTATCATCACACTTAGGTTTAGAATCCAATTTCCCAAAGCTCTAAATATTTCATCACACACCATAGATCCTCAATTTGTAAGGACAATACTACATTTTTAGTCAAACGATTAGTGTTGGCAATTTTGGGTACCTTGGGTACATTGCCTTTGCTCAAGTGTAGAAGTTGTCATTGATGTCAAGAAGCTCTTGAAGGAATTTGATTTAATGTCAGATTATTCAGAGCATGGACAATGAGTTTCCAAGAAAATCATTCATAGTAGCTCTTTTGCAAAAGATCAAAGAAAAAGACAAGTTAGAAAAAGTATGCAGCAGGCTAGAAAGACTATCGCGATTTCGCGACATGTTAGAGGAGAGAGAAAGTGCTGGAAAAACTGTCACGATTTCGCGACATGTTAGAGGAGAGAGAAAGAGCTGGAAAAATTGTCATGATTTTGCGACATGTTGGCAGAGAAGGAGAGCAAGGTGGAAAGTGTCACGATTTCGTGACATGTCGCATTTTCGCGACTTGAAAAGAGCAGGAAGGCCGAGAAGGAAAAGTGTCACGATTTCGTGACATATTGCAAGGAAGATTGTACGGACGAAAAAGTGTCGTGATTTCGTGACATGTTGCAGGAGAAGGAGTCCAAAAGGAAAAGTGTCACGATTTCATGACATAATGTAGAAGAGAGAGTCCGAAATGTGAGTTGTCATGATTTCGTGACAAGTTCGAAGAGAGAGAAAGTAGCAAGATAAAGTGTCACGATTTTGCGACATGCTGCAAAACTCGAAGTGAGAACTATCACGATTTTATGACATGCAGCAAAGGGAAGAGTCTAAAATGAGAAGCGTCACGATTTCGTGACGGGCTACAAAGAAAGCGTACGGAAGCTGAAAGCGTCACGATTTTGCGACAGGCAGAAAAGATAGCAGACGACAGTAGAAGTGTCATGATTTCATGACAGAAACTGATAGCATGTCTTCCATAGGTGAAGTGTCATGATTTCGTGACAAAAGTAGAAAGGAAGGCTATGAAGACAAAAGCGTCATGATTTCGCGACATGTTCCAGTTTCATGGGAGTAAGGCAGAGAGAAGCTCAAGGTAGCGAAAGTGTCGCGATTTCGTGACATGTTCCATTTTTGCTAGTGCAAGCCGAGAAAAGGTTGAGAAAGTGAGAAGGGTCATGATTTCATGACAGGAGTGAAGATGACATCAGCAGAGGCAGTAGTGTCACGATTTCATGACAAAAGCAGAGAAGAAGGCCATGAAGTCAGAAGGGTCACGATTTCATGACAAGAGTGAAGATGACGTCAGCAGAAGCAGAAAGTGTCGCGATATCATGACAAAAGCCATAAGATAGTGTTCGGTTGCAAAGGTGTCACGATATCATGACATGTTGTAGTTTCACGAGAAAAGCTACAGAACCACAGAGGCGGTTGAAGCCGACAGAGTTAAATTTGAGCCGATGCAGTTTAGGGTTTTGCAGCCGACGTAGTTTAAGGGTAACAGCCGACTAAGACCAAGGTTTAAATCTTGAATGTGTTAGTATAAAAGGAGGGCTATTTGGAGAGCTAAGGCATCGATTTTTATGTGTGCATTCGAAGTGCGACATTCATAGATAGAGGGCGGGGAGAAGTTCGATCGCCAAGAAGCAGAGTGCAAAAGTTGATTGCAGTGTACAGAGTGCATTTCATCGAATCTTCTAAGTGAGTAAGATTGCAAGGAAGTAGAGTGCGTGAAGTATATGTTGCTATGATTGCACAGAGGTGCAAAGGTCGAAGTTTGATCAAGTGCAGTTGTGCTTGCGCAAAAAGAGCGAAGGACTATGTTTTTGTGCAGACCAGAGAAAGAGGACAAGGACATTTGTGCCAGACCGAAGGACTGTGTTTGGTGCAGATCAGAGAAAGAGATCGAGGACATTTGTGCTAGACCGAAGGACTGTGTTTAGTGCAATTTCGAGGACCAGCTTTGGAGGTGATAGAGTTGAGGACAGAGGTCTCCAGCCAGAGCAGGGAAGACAGGTGTCTTCTATGGATAGAGTTCCATTTGCTAAGGGCAGAGGAGGCAGAGGTCTTCTAGAGGATCACCAGCCAGAACAGAGCTAGGGGATTGGTGTCTCCTTTGGGTTGGTGCCCATAAACATTGTAATCGGGAAAGGTATTCCCAGATTTGATTTGATAAAATTTAGTGAAATATTTTATCCGTGGAGTAGCCCGCATTGGGTGAACCACGTAAATTGTTGTGTCTCTATTGTGGATGGTGTTTTGTGCATTGCTTTAATTACTGCTATTGATACTGCTTTCTATACACTACATTATATTGATTTGAAAGTTGATTTGGAGGAAAAAGAAAAAGCGGCCTTATACTTGTTCACCCCCCATCTCGGTATAAGCTTGTGTTCTTCAATTGGTATCAAAGCGGGTGCCTTCGAAAAGTTTAACAGCTTGAAGGAAAAGCTAGCAAAGAACACAATGGATTATTCAAGTGGCAATGCAACACCTATTCTTGATGGATCAGATTTTGGTCTTTGGAGTGCAAGGATGAAGGTTTATCTAATGGCACTTGGGAATGAGGTTTGGGAAGTGATTGAAGATGGGTACACTATTCCTATAAATGGTCCATATACTAAAGAAGATAGGCTCCTACATCACAGCAATTCAAAAGCAATGAATGCAATCCTAAAAGGTTTACAGAAAGCAGATCTCACCAAGGTAATTCACTGCAAGACAGACTAGTGAAATGTGGAAACAATTGCAGGTGGTTCATACAGGTGATGCAAATGTCAGAAAGGCCAAGTTGAGACATTTCAAAGGTATGTTTGAACAACTCAAGATGAATGATGATGAAAATATTAGTGACTACATGCTTCGTATGGATGAGGTTGTTAACTCCATGAAAGACTTAGGACTTGAGCTTGCTGAAAATGATGTTTGTGATAAGATTTTAAGATCTCTTCCTAATAGATTTAGTGAAAATATTTTTGCTATTGAGGAAGCTAAAGATTTGGATAAATTGAAAAAGGATGAGCTTCATAGCATTCTTGCAGCATTTGAGTTGAGAACTCAAGTGAAGGTTGACGTCAAGAAAGAAGCAGCTTTCAAAGCTACCAAGAAATCCAAGGGTAAACAACTTCAAGAGAGTGATGAGTCTTCTAGTGATGAAGAGGCATATTACAACAAGAAAGGCAAGTTCTCTAGAAAGCACAAAAGCATGAAAAATATAAGATGTTTCAATTGTGGAAAGTTTGGTCATTATGCTACTGACTGTACTGTTTCCAAGAATGAAAGTGATGAAGAGAAACAGGATTCTAAGAGCAAGGATTCTAAAAAGTACAAGCATCACAGGAAGAACAAAGATGAGCACAACAACCATGGAAAGAGGTATTCTCACAAGCACAAGAAGAGTTTCTACCTAGACAAAGCAAGTAAGTGTTCTAGTAGTGATAGTGAAAGTTCTTCAAGTGATAGTGAAAATGAGATGTTGTTCATATCAGAAAAAGAGGAAGAACCGAAACATAGATTCATTATCATGAAATGTTTTAGATGTGGAAATTTTGGTCACCTTGAGGATGATTGCACAAATAATGAATTGGTTACTAGTATGTATGAGGATGCTTCAAAAAACTATAAGGAAGATGCTTGTATGGTTTTTGAAAAGGGTAGCACCTCTAGTGATAAGAAATCTGGAAAAGACTGATGATTCAGAAAGCAAACAAATAAAGGATCTTGAAAGTGAACTTAGTAGTGCTCTTAGTGCTTTGAAAAAGGAAAGAAAGAAGAATGTCGGACTCCAGGATAAGTTAGATGAATGTTGTATGGAAAGAGATGATCTTATAGAAAATCTTGATTTCTCTATAGCTAAGACTCAAGAACTCAAGGTTGAGTTAGAGTCCAAGGTTCTTAAATATAGTGAATTGGAACAGAAAATGGCTTCTTTGGAAGTGGAAACTAAAGAGTACAAGGATAAGTTGTACAGGTTTCAAGATAGCTCCAAAAGGGTTAAGTCTCTCATCAAAGGTCAAAGAAAACCAACAGATAAAATAGGCCTTGGTTTTGTTGAGCCGCACAAGGAACAGGTTGGGGAATCTAGCAAGAGATTTCAAAAGGAAGAGAGTTCTGATGAAGAAAGTACTTCAGATCATGAGTCCGTGAGTGATAGATGCACAAAAATAGAAAATGAAATTCAGATTGAGAAGAAGAAGTTTTTGGGACCCAAGAGGTCGAATAAAAGAAAATTTCACGACAGATGTTTTGCGTGTCACAGGTTTGGTCACATGGTTGTACATTGCATGGCTCAAGTGAAGAAAGTAAATGACAAATTCAGAAGTGCTAGTTTCTTTCGAGGGTATTGCTACTCTTGTCAACAGTTCGGGCACAAGGCAGTCTATTGCGAGATAAATAACAGGCTCGGCCAGAACAGGATTAATCAGAACAGGTTTGGGCAAAACTGGCGGATTCAAAGAATAGGTATGCCTAAAAGAAATAACATTGTTACCTATTATAAGTGCAACAATGGAGGTCACACAACTAGACAGTGTAGAGCTGATCTTCCAAGGTACAGGAATAGGAACAGTGGTATGAACAGATCCAAGGATCAAGGCATGAACAAAAATAGGGATGAGAACAAGAACAAGAATAGTAACAGGAACAGGAAAATGGACAATGAGTTCAAGAGAAGGCCTGGCAAGGAAGTTATAGACACTGATGATGATCAGTGCCTAATGGGAGTTTTACTCCCACCCCTATTTTAATCACCTCATCAGGAGGTGGGGGAGGGACTAAGCTAAGAGGCTCATTCTTAGTCCCAAGCCCCAAAGGTGACCCTTTGCCATTGATGACAAAGGGGGAGAGATATGAGTAAGGGGGAGAGCTTCAAGTGAAGAGAAGAGCTTCAAGTCAAGGGGAGCAAAACCTCAAAGGCAGATTCTCAGTGTTAGCATAGTTGGTTTCAGTTTTGGCTCTTGAGATGTGTTTTCAGTAAAGGTTTGCCATCAATGACAAAGGGGGAGATTGTTGGCAATTTTGGGTACCTTGGGTACATTGCCTTTGCTCAAGTGTAGAAGTTGTCATTGATGTCAAGAAGCTCTTGAAGGAATTTGATTTAATGTCAGATTATTCAGAGCATGGACAGTGAGTTTCCAAGAAAATCATTCATAGTAGCTCTTTTGCAAAAGATCAAAGAAAAAGACAAGTTAGAAAAAGTATGCAGCAGGCTGGAAAGACTGTCGTGATTTCGCGACATGTTAGAGGAGAGAGAAAGTGCTAGAAAAACTGTCACGATTTCGCGACATGTTAGAGGAGAGAGAAAGAGCTGGCAAAACTATCGCGATTTCGTGACATGTTGGCAGAGAAGGAGAGCAAGGTGGAAAGTGTCACGATTTCGTGACATGTCGCATTTTCGTGACTTGAAAAGAGCAGGAAGGCCGAGAAGGAAAAGTGTCACGATTTCACGACATATTGCAAGGAAGATTGTACGGACGAAAAAGTGTCGCGATTTCGTGACATGTTGCAGGAGAGGAAGTCCGAAAGAAAAAGTGTCACGATTTCGCGACATGTTGCCGGAGAAGGAGTCCAAAAGGAAAAGTGTCACGATTTCGTGACATAATGCAGAAGAGAGAGTCCGAAATGTGAGTTGTCGTGATTTCGCGACAAGTTCGAAGAGAGAGAAAGTAGCAAGATAAAGTGTCACAATTTCGCGACATGCTACAGAACTCGAAGTGAGAACTATCATGATTTCATGACATGCAGCAAAGGGAAGAGTCTAAAATGAGAAGCGTCACGATTTCACGACGGGCTACAAAGAAAGCGTACGAAAGCTGAAAGCGTCACGATTTCGCGACAGGCAAAAAAGATAGCAGACGATAGCAGAAGTGTCACGATTTCACGACAGAAACTGATAGCATGTCTTCCATAGGTGAAGTGTCACGATTTCATGACAAAAGCAGAAAGGAAGGCTATGAAGACAAAAGCATCACGATTTTGCGACATGTTCCAGTTTCACAGGAGTAAGGCAGAGAGAAGCTCAAGGCAACAAAAGTGTCACGATTTTGTGACATGTTCCATTTTCGCTAGTGCAAGCCGAGAAAAGGTTGAGAAAGTGAGAAGGGTCACGATTTCATGATAGGAGTGAAGATGACGTCAGCAGAGGTAGTAGTGTCACGATTTTGCGACAAAAGCAGAGAAGAAGGCCATGAAGTCAGAAGGGTCACGATTTCGTGACAGGAGTGAAGATGACGTCAGCAGAAGCAGAAAGTGTCACGATATCACGACAAAAGCCATAAGATAGTGTTCGGTTGCAAAGGTGTCATGATATCGCGACATGTTGTAGTTTCACGAGAAAAGCTACAGAACCACAGAGGCGGTTGAAGCCGATAGAGTTAAATTTGAGTCGACGCAGTTTAGGGTTTTGCAATCGACGTAGTTTAAGGGTAACAACCGACTAAGACCAAGGTTTAAATCTTGAATGTGTTAGTATAAAAGGAGGGCTATTTGGAGAGCTAAGGCATCGATTTTTATGTGTGCATTCAAAGTGCGACATTCGTAGATAGAGGGCGGGGAGAAGTTCGATCGCCAAGAAGCAGAGTGCAAAAGTCGATTGCAGTGTACAGAGTGCATTTCATCGAATCTTCTAAGTGAGTAAGATTGCAAGGAAGCAGAGTGCACGAAGTATATGCTGCTGTGATTGCGCAGAGGTGCAAAGGTCAAAGTTTGATCAAGTGCAGCTGTGCTTGCACAAAAAGAGTGAAGGACTATGTTTTTTGTGCAGACCAGAGAAAGAGGACAAGGACATTTGTGCCAGACCGAAGGACTGTGTTTGGTGCAGATCAGAGAAAGAGATCGAGGACATTTGTGCTAGACCGAAGGACTATGTTTAGTGCAATTTCGAGGACCAGCTTTGGAGGTGATAGAGTTGAGGACAGAGGTCTCCAACCAGAGCAGGGAAGACAGGTGTCTTCTGTGGATAGAGTTCCATTTGCTAAGGGCAGAGGAGGCAGAGGTCTTCTAGAGGATCTCCTACCAGAACAGAGCTAGGGGATTGGTGTCTCCTTTGGGTTGGTGCCCATAAACATTGTAATCGGGAAAGGTATTCCCAGATTTGATTTGATAAAATTTAGTGAAATATTTTATCCGTGGAGTAGCCCGCATTGGGTGAACCACGTAAATTGTTGTGTCTCTATTGTGGATGGTGTTTTGTGCATTGCTTTAATTACTGCTATTGATACTGCTTTCTATACACTGCATTATATTGATTTGAAAGTTGATTTGGAGGAAAAAGTAAAAAGCGGTCTTATACTGTTCACCCCCCCTCTCAGTATAAGCTTGTGTTCTTCAATTAGGTAGTCATTCCCAAAGCCTAATTATCAAATTCTTGGACTATGGAGCTATTCACATAATATGTTGCACAACAAAGAGAATATTTTATTGATATAAACAAGGGGAGCCTCAAATATTCAATTTTACAAAATAATTTTATATTGATACAAATGTTACAAGTGTTACAAATCTAGGGTTCTCTGAAACCCTAGGTTAATAAATGGTGGTGTATTCAAAATCATATTTGATTTCAAAAAAATGAGTGGGCTTTTTGATATCCTATTCAGGACCACTCTAGCTTCAACAACTACCAATAAATATGATTTCCACATCTGCACACAAAAACAACAATAAGAGTTAGCAATACCTATGAGGGCTCCACTGCATGAGACCCTCAAAAATAAAATTACTAAAAACCCTAGTTGCAGAAATAATGTTGTAAACAGATCTAAGAATACTAAAAATGAATGCAATGAATAGTTTACCTTGTTTATACTAACTTTTTTTCTTATGATATTCATCGTTGTTACAGAGGTTGGTGTGTAGATGCCTCAGCGACACCCGAGGGGTGGTAGGACTATATAACTAAGGTTGTGAATGCCCAAAGATACTTAGTGATGGCAAGAAGCACCCATCGATGCTTTGGGAAAATGAAGGGGAGTTCAAGGATTAAAGTAGAAGCTATAGAAGCTGATTTATCTTGTTTCAAGTGGGTGATAGCGGATGCAGAGATGGTGCTAAGCAATGAAATATGGAATGGGTGAGGATGCTTGGATGCTTGAGGAATTAGGGCACAAGGGGTCAGGGAACTCAAGAAAACTTAGACTTAGAAAAATTGAAACTTATAAGACTTGGGGGTTGAGTCATCAAAATGAATCCTCTTTATAATATTCCCTTAGGGCATGTTAAGGTTTTAACAACACAATTTGTGTGGTCAAGATTAGGACATGATGAAGGATGGAGATTAAATATGGGTATGTGGCATGGATTAAGGTAGATGAATGGCTAGGATTAGATCATGTAAGTACATATATATATCTTAAATAAAACATATAAAATATTATTATTTAAATATATATTAAACATATATATGTATATATAATAAATAAATGTGGCGGTAAACTATGGATGGATGAAAAGTGGCTAGATTTTGGTGTCTACAAATACCCCTTTTTGTAACATGTTGCATTAAAAACAATGCGATGCAAAAATACAAGACACCTGGTTTGGCTTGATGGAGAAATAACTTTCTTTCATTGGAATGCAAAGATGAACTTGAAGATAAAAAATTATGATTGTGTAGCTTACTCCCTCAATTGGCAAATGGGTTATAGACACATCTCATGATACAATTGACAAATTTGTGTAAATGATTATGTGAAATGCATGGTGCAATTGTTGATGATATGAATGATTTAAATGTGATGTATTTTTCTCCCCAATGGTGGAAGGTAGTTGTTGAAATATGCAAGTGATTGATTTTATTTTCGCCCTAATAGAGAAATAGTTATTTCCAAGTGTAGATGCCACGATCATGTAAGATGTATCCCATCGTGGGAGAACCAAATTCAAATGTGGTTACCCTAAGTTTGGGGTGATTCCATGTTTTTGAAGAAATTTTTGTATGGCATCATCGACATGCAAAGTGATGAATATGCAACAAGAAAAAAAGTCAACTTCAAAGGGTCAGCTAGTGACTATCAAAAAATTCTTGCCTTGTTACTCACTTGTCATTTTTTTTGTGTTGTAGATTTTTCAAAAAAATGGATCGCTTGAATTTTGTAGAACTAGGGTTTCTGAGGAGCTTTAGAATTTGTAAAAGGTGCACATACGTCTTGCAGCACTTGTAGGACATTCAGGAAATGCCCAAGTGCATTTCATAGGTGCCTAGAGGCATTTCATAAAGAGGAGGAAAATACATAGGCTTATTTGTAACTTTGTCATAAAGCCCTAACCTCTCTATTTTACGTATTTTTACGTTTTTATAGACTTTGTGTTACAAAAAACACCATTAAAACTTTATTAAAAACAAGCATGTTTAATATGCATTTTAGGCATTAGATTAGTTTTTGCATCCATATTTCATTCAAACATTTCACATTTCCAATTGAAATTTCATTTTTCTTGTTGTGTTGCAATTAAAACCCTACATTCTATTTTCATACGAATTGTTAATTGCATAAAATAGTCTACATTCTAGGGTTAGGAATTTCTAATTTTTTTGGTCTAATTAGGAATATCATTAGTATATTAAAATTACCTCGCATTTGGTGATTCAAGGTGGAAGAGTAGATGAAACCTCCTCTATTTAGAGAGCAATCTTAAGCGGTGTACTCTACTTATTTTGAAGAAATAAATATTTTTGGTTTTGGATTCTAATTTAGAATTGTGAAATTAGTCATTTTTTATTTTGTATTTACACCATAAAAAACTAGAAATATTAAAAGGAATCACAAATTACACGTATCACTTAAAACAATAATATGTTGGATTGTATCACCAACCATTACTTGATATTTAGTGATGGTGGCCTTCATCTCCATCCACAAATATCTACCCTTAGAAACCTTAGGATACCCCTAAAAAACTTGCTAGACTTTATCAACAGTAAGAATCTCAATGCCCATCCAAACCATAGTTTCTACCAATTTTAATTTGGAATAGTTCATCAAAACACACAAAACAAATACGAAAAAAAGAAAGAAAACATTAAAATGAGATTAAAAAAAAGAACAAAAGGTAATACACCTTGGTGTATAAACATTAGATTGTATTTCATGTTTGATTTAGTGATTTTCTCATTCTGCACTTTATTTTCTAGTATTTTTTATATTTGGTACATTAGTTTATGGTATTAACAAGAAATCAAACTAAAATAATGAATCAAATTTCCACCAATAAAACCACTTCAGCAATAAAGTGTTCATCATAACCTTCTTGAAAGCACGAGATTCCGGGCAAAGGAAACACTAATTGCGATGCAACCAAAACCAAATGCGCTTAAGTCCTAGAAACGTAAAGTGCATGAAATGGAAAAGAAACGCATTGGAAGAGACACAAGCAAATGGAGAAAACATAGCCCTTTCATTAATATCCCTTGATCTCTATTACAATGATGTCTCCTCCCTTTTTGGGGGCTAGGAGCATTAAAAGAATTCGATTACAATCACTCAATGTTCCTCTTTCCGCATGCCCACGATTGCAATGGGCGGGCCAAGATGATGCCGTCGCTGATGTCGATGAGTTCTTCACCTCCGCTGCTTCTCCTACGAAAAAAGAAACAACCAAGATGTCAGTAGCACTTGCTACAAGTGAAAAGTGTTCGTTCTTCTAAGATCATCAAAAGATGCATGCAAACATTTATCTAAAACAGTAAACAAAATGATTCTAAATAGCCTGAAAACTTTCCAGAAGACAGAAAATGTTACCAACAGGCCATTGCCACTGATACAGTCAGCCAATCTGCTTTCAACTAGAAATCATCCCTGGGTAGGATGATTTCTGACTGTAAATCGTCCCTGGGTGGGACGATTTCTTCTGTGTTGGGGAAGCCGAACTGACATGCTCCAATGTCGACTCCCAAGGTCTCCAAAACACCTGCAGACAGGGGGGTTATGTAATTGGGGCCATTTTGGGACGACCCAGATGGTCGGATTCTCCCAATTTGGCCTCTACCCTCAAGAATTTGATATCACCTCCTGCAAGTTAGTGAAACTACAAAACGACACAAAACATACTAGAATCTGATCAAAGGTTACAAAATTGCAGCTATGAATTCACCAAACTGAAAACACAATATGCAGCATGAGAAAATAAACTAGAATGCTTTTGAAATAAAACTTAAGAAAAGTGCGGGGATGCCCAAGTGGGCCTCCCACCGTTGGCACTTGATTCCAGTGCCAATCCACTAGGGATGGGCCCAAAACCTCTTAGGATTGGGGTGTCCATGTGTTGGATTTAGGTCCGATTCAAGCTTCCAAAAGCCACCCAACAACCTCCCTTGCAAAAGAGATTGGTGGATGTGGGAAGGTGAACCAAAAGGGATGCAATTGGGTCTTCAACTCTGCAGGACTTCATTGCTTGAAAACTCCTTCAACCTGTCTGTCTTGGGTGAGAAAAGTCTCACCTTTTATAGACCCAAGGGGTCTCTTTTGGGAGGGAAGCACAAATGCCATGTGTTGGTCATAGGCGCCATGTGGCAATCTTGTCTTCCCATGAGGGAGGGGAGTCCTCCATTGACTTGGGCTTTCATAACTGCCCTTGTGACAGTCCTCAAACGGCCTATTTGCCCACTCACACACGCATGCGAGGCAGGAGTCATCAACTGACTATTCTGGGCTGCCACTTGGCCTCATTTGTCATTTTTCCCGTTAAACTTGGAAATCGTCTCACCCAGGGATGATTTCAGAAATCATCCTTGGGTGAGACAATTTCAAGCTAGCAATCGTCCCTGGGTGAGATGATTTCAAGCTAGCAATCGTCCCTGGGTGAGACGATTACTAGGCAAAGTGTCTAAGTGTGCTAAATTGCTTCTTGACCTCACAAAATTGCTATGAAAGTGGTTAAGACCACTGTTTGACCTTCGAGGGCTGCCCTGGGGGCTGTGTTTGTCAAAGCGATCAGTTTTTGCAGTCACATAATCAGATTGGTGCTGTTTTGGTGTCTACGGATGCCCCTTTTTGGGAAGTGCTGTGGGTGACGCAGTGCTGAGCAAAAGTAGATAACCAAAGCACTAATGATTAGGGTTTCTTGGTAACCTAACCAAATTTTGATGCCCCAAGTATGGAAAGGGCATGCATTATTGAATTCTTGCTTCTGACGAGCTAAGGAATTTGATTTCAAGTATTAACCTATTTTGGTGAGGTGTGACTTGAACTTAGACATTGATCAGTCATGAACAGGCAAATGGCGTTTTTATCCTCAAGGGGAACCTTGTGTTCATGATTCATGAAATGCCAAGTGTTTGATTGATTTGATTGTTGCTTGTTTACTGCCCCAAGCAGGAGCATGATTGTATTTGTCAATTATTCTTTGAATGCATGTCGTTTTCCTTAATTGGGTGTGTGATTGTTGGTTGGTGACTAAGTGTGACTACCCCCTCAAGCGACGAATCGATGAGGGAATGACCTTCGTGAGAGAAGCGACGAGTCACTTGACCCAAGATGACTTGTGCAAGGGTGCCTTTATAGGGTTTACCATTAAGCGTGTGCAATTTTTACAACATTTGGACCTGTTTTTGGTGGGTGTTAACCCTTTTGGTGATGCCGTAATGAGGTGAAATCATCGAAAATCTAACTTCCCGTGGAGAGGTCCAGCTATTTTAGCCTTCTTGGGGAAGTAGGAGAGCGATAATTTGGACCTCGACATTGATTTTATTTGCCAAGAGGTTAAGTGCGAGAGCACTTGTGTCCGGAAATGCTTATTGCTTTGTTTTTATGTTGCATGTTTTGTTGTTTTTGTTGTTTTTTTTTTGTGACACCATTTGGGGATTAAATTTTCAAAAATCTGTCTCTCGTGGAGCGGTCCGGCTATGGTAGCCTTCTTAAGGAGGTAGGAGAATGATAATTTATGACCCCAACGTCTATTTTTATTGCCTTGGATTGCGAGTGTAATAGCATTCTATTAGGCAACTTTATTTGTTGTTTTTAGTGCATTTTTGTTGATTTTTTGATGTTTTGACTTTTCTGGATGGAAATCATCCCTGGGTGGGATGATTTCCAATTGCAAAAATCTTCCCTGGGTGGGATGAGCGCTGACCAGAGTGCTCATCCCATCCAAGGATGATTTCCAGTTGGTAGGCTTATTTAAGGCCCAAAACTTGGATTTGGGTTCATTTGTGCCATTTTTTTCTTACGATTTGGGAGCTCTGGGAGGAGGAGGTAATTTTGCGAAGCGAAGCACTGCCAAAATTCTCTGTCATCATGAGTGCACAAACTGGTTCGAGCGGCGGAAACACTAATTGCACGAGATTCCGAGCAAAGGAAACACTAATTGCAATATAACCAAAACCAAATGCGCTTAAGTCCTAGAAACGTAAAGTGCATGAAATGGAAAAGAAACGCATTAGAAGAGACACAAGCAAATGGAGAAAACACAGCCCTTTCATTAATATCCCTTGATCTCTGTTACAATGATGTCTCCTCCCTTTTCGGGGGCTAGGAGCGTTAAAAGAATTCGATTACAATCACTCAATGTTCCTCTTTCCGCGTGCCCACGATTGCAATGGGCGGGCCAAGATGATGCCGCCGCTGATGTCGATGAGTTCTTAACCTCCACTGCCTCTCCTGTGAACAAAGAAACAACCAAGATGTCAGTAGCACCTGCTGCAAGTGAAAAGTGTTCGTTCTTCTAAAATCATCAAAAGATGCATGCAAACATTTATCTAAAATAGTAAAAAAAATGATTCTAAACAGCCTAAAAAATTGCCAGAAGATAGAAAATGTTACCTACAGGCCATTGCCACTGAGATAGTCAGCCAATCTACTTTCAACTGGAAATCATCCCTGGGTAGGACGATTTCTAACTGTAAATCGTCCCTGGGTGGGACGATTTCTTCTGTGTTGGGGAAGCCGAATTGACACGCTCCAATGTCGACTCCCGAGGTCTCAAAAACACCTGTAGACAAAGGGGTTATGTAATTGGGGCCATTTTGGGACGACCCAGATGGTCGGATTCTCCAAATTTGGCTTCTACCCTCAGGAATTTGATATCGCCTCCTGCAAGTTAGTGAAACTACAAAACGACACAAAACATACTAGAATCTGATCAAAGGTTACGAAATTGCAGCTATGAATTCACCAAACAGAAAACACAATATGTAGCATGAGAAAATAAACTAGAATGCTTCTGAAATAAAACTTAAGAAAAGTGCGGGGGTGCCCAAGTGGGCCTCCCACCGTTGGCACTTGATTCCGATGCCAATCCACTAGGGATGGGCCCAAAACCTCTTAGGATTGGGGGGTCGGCGAATTGGTTGGTTCAGGTGTCCATGTGTTGGATTTAGGTCCAATTCAAGCTTCCAAAAGCCACCCAAAAACCTCCCTTGCAAAAGAGATTGGTGGATGTGGGAAGGTGAACCAAAAGGGATGCAAGTGGGTCTTCAACTTGACAACACTTCGTTTCTTGAAAACTCATTCAACCTGTATGTCTTGGGTGAGAAAAGTCCCACCTTTTATAGACCCATGGGGTCTATTTTGTGAGGGAAGCACAAATGCCATGTTTTTGTCATAGGCACCATGTGGCAGTCTTGTATTCCCATGAAGGAGGGGAGTCCTCCATTGACTTGGACTTTCATAACTACCCTTGTGACAGTCCTCAAACGGCCTATTTGCCCACTCACACACGCTTGCGAGGCAGGAGTCATCAACTGACTGTTCTGGGCTACCACTTGGCCTCATTTGTCTTTTTGCCCGTTAAACTTGGAAATCGTCTCACCCAGGGACGATTTCAGAAATCATCCCCGGGTGAGACGATTTCAAGTTAGCAATCGTCCCTGGGTGAGACGATTACTAGGCAAAGTGTCTAAGTGTGCCAAATTGCTTCTTGACCTCACAAAATTGCTATGAAAGTGGTTAAGACCACTGTTTGACCTCTAAGGGCTGCCCCTGGGGCTGTGTTTGTCAAAGCGATCAGTGTTTGCAGTCACGTAATCGGATTGGTGCTATTTTGGTGTCTACACTTCCACCACCACTACCATAATAAATCCCCCTAGTGTGATACAGGTAAGTCATTCAGATTTTTCTGTGGGTCCCTCACACAACATGTCACCCACATGGTCATTTCACATGGCCATGCCACAAATTGAATCATCTTCACCTACTATTGACCACCACATAACCCATATAGACATGAAATTTATTTTAAAAATATCTAACTATGTCTTAGAACCATCTAGTAGTCCACCTAGGCATGATCCTTCTCTATAGTAGGAACTTGTCTCCTCCCAGCCTTCAATCTTTACCCAAGTGTACAATAACCCTCTTTTTGAGGTATCTGTTATACCTTCTCAATATTTTGCCATACAAAAATCATCATGTTATCAAAGCACATTCATCCCATCCTCATACACCTCAGTCTATGGTAATCCCTTATATGAAGCACATGTTAATGTTGCTTCACAATTACCCATATTTCTGCCATCTAATGTATCCCATCAAGTTGCAATTCCTATTGTAACTTACTCACCACCTACCTCATCAATACTATCCACATCCATTCCATAAACCTATTATATGGAAATACATGAAGCATAGTAACACCTCAAAAAATTACTTAAGAAGTGATAGAGCACTCAATAACAAGTTTAGATGACCAACCCTAAGCCTCAACTTGTTTCCACTCAGCCAATCTTTGTCAGTCAAATTCCATCTTGGGGACCACAATATTCTATGGTTTCCATTCCCATACTACCATAAATCCATACCCATTCTATTCCCATTATCCAACCTAGCCAAAGCCCTCATACATCATCTCCATATCTTCATTCACAATCATTCAATCATCAAACCCATTATCATCAATATTAATTATCTCCACCAAGCCATCATCACCTCATCACACTTCAACATATTTCCACCTTGCCATCACAAAATCATCAAGTGATTCAGGATTTCAACATTCCTGGGGAGGATCCTTGAATCTAGGCTATGCAACAATAGATTGATAGTTTAATGCAATATACTCCTAGTATAATAAACTATAAGCCTATTGTGCATCAACTGATCAATCAACCAATTCATCCTTTGGTACCATCACTACCATATCTGACAGACTTCATAGTATGAAAGTTTGATAAATTTAAGGGGACTAAGAACCCTAAAGAGCATGTGAGCTCATTTATTTATTCCTTATTTAGAATTCAAATCCATGACACTCTAATGCTTAGAAACTTTCCTCAAACATTAGGGGGAGATGTTGTAGAATGGTACAACCATCTTCCCAACCATAGTATTTATACTTTGATCAATTGGTTGACCAATTTATTGAAATATTCTCCCTCAATGTAAGAAAAAAGTCTCATTATTCGATATATATGATCTAAAAAAATATGATGATGAGTTTGTCTGGTAACTTTTGGATGGTCGTTATCACCAAATTGCCATTTGCCCTATAAATGGAGGATTTGATCCTATTTTTCACTAAGAGTTGTTTAAAACTCATCTCTCGGTTATTACAATTACAAAAATATAGATCATTTTATGAATCTCTTGCCTAGGCCAACACAATTGAGAAGATAAAAATCCAAGAAGGTGTGCTTAATCCTAATAAGAAAGAATAAAAAAACAAATGCCAATATAAAGGGAATTACTTTGGCCAGTGTAGACACCTAAAACATGTCATGTTTAGGAAACTACTCATATGGGCACATCCAAAGACCATATAACTAATATTAGACATTTCTAAGAGCCAATAGTGGTACTAGCAACTCACAAGGAGAAGTTCTAGCCCATTCAAGCTTGGCCACTATCAACCAGAGTGGCCACCAACTCAAGCCACTAAAGCTAAGAGCGTCCACGACTAGCCGCTGCTATGGACAATGACTAGCATTGAAATGCAAACTAGCCATGAATGTGGGCTAAAATCACATAGTATGAGTACACTTGCATTGTATTCAAGTAGTTTTTGGCATGGATCTCCTAGATATCCTCCTGAATACCCCTTCCATGCAAATCCATGATTGAGCCTTCCCCTTTAACGATCAACTACATGCAGATCTAGATCTTATCTTCTCTAGGATGCCAATATCTGGATCTAGATATAGATTTGGGAGGTCTACATTTACATTCTCCCAAGAATAAAAAATAATTTAGAACATTTGAGTTTTTATGTAGCGAAGCCCTTTCGAATTGGAGAGTGGTTCTACACTCCCTTGAGGAGTAATAAAATGTTGTCCTATTGAGCAATGACAATGTACCATTCAAGCATTTAGTTCCATACAAGCTTCACCACCCATCCATATTTAGACATGAAGATGATCCTTGAACATAAATTCAGATGAAGGACTAAGCATCATAGCCCCTAGTTCACAAGGTAAAAAGTTTCAGTTCACGGTCGTTGTCTTCGATAGCAGCTTGCAAGTATAGCTTAGGGTTTGAGATATTATTCCCTAAGTTTTAGCATAGGTTTATTATTGCTTTTCATTTTATCATATTATATTAGCATAGATATATATTTTCATCACATTTGCACAATATTTTCTAAGTTATCTATGCATTTATACTTGTATTTGCAACATTATGCTTTTACTATGCTTCTATGTCATTTCTTGTAGATCTTAAATAGAAGCCTCATAATGAGAGGTTGCATATGCTACTGATTATTCTCTGTTGTTTCTTATACGTAGATCACAGGTACTAGATTATTGTAAAACATCTTTGACATCATATCCCTTTGAGCACGTGAGAATAAGGCATCAGTAAGCCCTTGAGAAATTTTGTGTACAAATATGAGAGGCCTATGGAGTGCACCACCCCCTTTCAGGGGCTAATTCCATTTGTAATCATTGTATCAAGCAATCGGTATCCCTAAGAGGGACCTATCTATAACCGAAGTTCCAAATGAATTAATAAAAATAGATCTCATGTTTTTTTAATTCTTTGTTCTTTACACTTTCATGGTTTTATGTTTTGTTTAATGATACAAGTAGAGTAGGTGCATTGCTTCCTAGGATTGTACATATGGTGATCATGGTGGGACCCCAACCCAATTTTTCTATTTTTAGCTAATTTTTTGATGATTTTGAGTGTTTTTGTGTGCAGTTCTAGCTGGTCTGATTGACAACGGCTAGCATAAAAAGGCCACTTTTGGAGATAGCAGCCAGTAGTAGTCGGTCTAGTCAATAGCGGCTAGTAGAAAAGGTGCAACAGAGGATATCCAGGATATCATCAAATGTGGATTTCAGGTTGGGGTAACTCTACTATTTTTTATTTCTTTCTCTATAATTTATTTCCATAATACAATAGAGAAAGTTTCATTTAATTAGGAAAACTTAGAAAAAGTTAAAATAAAAATGCATAAAGCTTCTTAGTTTTCTTAGTTTTCTTCTAGTTGCTGCTAGGAATAGCGAAACTCTGGTTTCAGATCTACCCTAGTATCCAACAATCTAGGTTTTATTTGTATATATTGCTTGCATGGGGTCCAGCTAGAGGCCATTATTTCATAAAGTAGTAATGTATTCTATGAAAGTCATGGAATCAGTTAAATATGTATTTTTCTAAAAATGAAACATTTCTTTTTAGGCATATAGGAAAGAGAATGAGTGCTTCATGATGCATATTTTTCTTTGTGCAACAATTTAAAAGGAAAAATCACACATCATATTTCATCTAAATGCTAGTGAGGTGGAATTCATCACCATCCACTAGTAGAGTCTAGCAACAGTGCCTTTCATCTCCACCCGTCGGCTTAAATCCCACGTACCCTTTTATATTGACCAATACTAGATCCAAGAACTGATGTAGCCTAGAAATTTTGCATGTACTTCTATTTGGAGGGTATGATGCTGATCGGGTGATATTGGGTGAGGGTTTGGTAGGACCTATGCTCCCTGATCGGGTGTGGGTTTCATATCCATACTTTGGTAGGTTTACATGACCAAAATTATTTTGCCAATTGTTGAGATGCAAGCATACATGTGAAATCCACTTAAAAAATATGAGTATATTATCAACAAAATGTAAAATACAATGAGAGATAGATTGTAGTATTCAACAAATCTGAAGCACACAAGACCAGTTTAGGAACACCAATAAAATTTAAAATAGATAAAAACTTTTTTACTTTTTTTGTGTGTCCTAAAATCTACATAAGAGATAATTCATAATTATCATGGTCTTTACATGGAGTAATCACCCTTGATATCTCATCGAGGTGGAAATTGATGCTCTATGCAATCACAATCATAGTCATAATGATGTTGAGCTGCCCACACATAATATTTTTGAACACTCCTTGAGAAACCCTAGCCAAATAACCATATCTAGGTTCTTCTTATGGTAGGCATGAGGGGGTCTCAAGGCCAAAATATTCACATAGACATGAGGAGGCTTCAAGGCCTAAATATTCATACAGATAAGAGGGAGCTTCAAGGCCCTAATATTCACATGATAGACTTAGGTCAAATAAGCTCACTAAGGGGTAAGAAACAAGGGCTGCATCTAGTCACATACTAGAAGTAGCTTTTTGCATCCTTGAATATGGGAGGATAGTCATAGATCATAATCTCATTGGTGTTAATGGAACCCCACGCGATCTACCATGGGAATTCAGACAACTTGATTAGTTAGATCAAATTTTCTCTATACCGACTCAAAGAAGCATTACTACTGCACATTCTATTTTAGGAATTTTACATATCCATCAAATAGCTAAGCACACTAATGAACTAGGATAATATTCAAAGTGACCCCATAGTATGCACACTACCTCCAAGCATGGGGGTACAAAACATAGGTCACTGTATATAGACCAGGTCACCCTGATAGACAAGGGTAGGAGCATAGCGAATGCCTCTCAAAGAGGCCTCTCCATTATGAATCCTCATATAGAGTTACAAAGTCATGGACCTTCAGTGGTAGATCAATCTAACCACATACATAGGTTAGAGGAAACAATGTGTACAGAACAAGAGCACTTAGAAATCATCAAGCAATATGAAACATAGAGAAATATGTATTTGCACCTAAATGAACAACGCTTGAGAGAGGAAAAAATAGAGCATGAAGAACAATACAATAGGTTGGATTGGACCAACTTACATACAGATATATGTGCTAAATATTAGCATGAGAGATGCACTCAACCAAGAGATGAGCACATTCACCATGCATCACATCATGCTGCAAAGCATCAACAACACCTGGATCTAGAATAGGTACAACATAATCAAGAATAGGTGGAAATGGAGGATCAAGAGTAGACATATCTTGAACCCTCATCCATAGTCATGGGGGATAAATATAGATGCCCAAACCAGGTAGACACAGGATTGCCACCCGAACCATCGTTATTAAACCTTCAATAATAAAAGATCATTTATTTGAAGACATACAAAAAACTCATTGAGAGAGTGAAATCTCTCAAGAAACAGGATGCGGTTGGGAAAAATCCAAGCTTAAGTAAGATACACAATCAAACTCTGTGCCCTTTGGTACCAAGTCCTGTATATCCTAGGAACTTTGAGATGCCTAGGTTAGAAAAATTCAAAGGAGAGGAAGATGCGCAAGAACATGTCACCAATTTCCTAAATGCATGCTTCCAACTTGAACATAATGATGCCCTAATTCTTATAATGTTCATCATAACATTATCAGACGCATAAACTAAATGGTTCAATAAACTACCTAAACACAACATCATCAGTTTTGAGAAACTGATGAATGCATTTCTTGAACGCTTTTCTTTTAGCATCAAGAAGAAAGAAAAATTTTTCAACTTGGCAAACTTAAAGCAATACGATGATGAGCCAATCATGGACTAAGGGAAAACATGGATAAAATAAATGGTAAAGCTACCATTTTTTGTCACCATCACTGCAATCACTCGAATTTTTACTAAGAGTTGCGCTAAGAACATATCATTACTCTTGCAACTACATCAATAAAAAATATTTAAGGAAGCCATGGCTTAATCCAAGGTGATAGAAGACATCAAGGTTGAAGGATATCTTAAGATCCAAAAAAATTACTGGAATAATAAAAACTGTAGTAACAAGAATCAACAAAAGTAGGCCAACCCTACTCGAGTCAATCAGGTTGTGTTAAATGCACAAAAGGGAGGGAATAACCAACAATCACAAATTTATCAGGATCAACCCCCACCATCCAATTATAACCCAAACAAAAACCAAGGTCCAAATAGAGAACGTCGGCCACCTTGCACCTGCATGCCTCAGTAACAATCGATGCAATTGATATTTAATCAACTAAGTGATGCATAGAGACTTAGGTTACCTAAGAAAAAACTTCTTGATACTAACCATCCCAAGCCCAAGGGATATATGGAAGATCACTATCGCTCATATCATCGAAAACAAAGGCATGATATCGAAGCATGCATCAATTTCAAGAATGTTGTACAAAACATGATCGAGAAGGGTGAGCTAAAAGTTGAAAATCCATTAGAACTCAATAAAAGAGATATGGGCATATTCAAAAACATGTTGCCTAATCATGAGGTCCCTAGAGATTAGGGTGCTCAAGTAAACCAAGTCCAAGTTGAACCTCCCACTCAGGGATTCATTAGAATGGTTGAAATAATAGACATGGCAATAAGGAGCTAGCAATACAACTAGCTCGAGCCTCTAGAAGATCTTAGTCATATCTCGGATGCACCTTGATAGAGGCAGGTGCAAAATAATCCTCCAATTCTACCAATGTGACGTATGATAACTATTTGGAGTAGAATTGTGTAGAATCTTCAAATGATGCCATCCAATTTATCAATCTATGAGCTCATTCAATAGTCTCCCAGGCACAGGAAGACTCTAATAGAAATCCTGAGATTAGTTGAGCTACAACCCCAAAATTTGGATGCATTCACAAACTTCATGGGGCAAGTGCAATAGTGTCAAGAGCCTGTGATTCATTTTTACAATCACAAAATAAAGGTAGTCCCTACTACCATAGAAGATCTATGTCTGCACATAATCACTTCTATCAATGACATACCATTCAAGAAGGTTCTAATTGACATAAGTTTTCCAATCAACATTATCACAACAAAAGCTATGGGGTAGTTAAAAATCCCTAGGGCAAACATCATCCCAACCTCATACACATTGAGAGATTTCAATGATGCACTTTGCTCTATAGTGGATACAATCATCCTACCTATAAATGTAGGGCATAACACAATCTCGATGATGTGTCATTTATTGGAGGGGGCTATGCAGTATAATATCATCCTAGGGAATCCCTAGATAAGGGACATGCAATGTGTTCCTTCGATATTTCACCAATGCATTAAGTATGTGCACAAGGGCCAAGTATATGTGGTACCATTGTATGAAGAGCCTTTCAAATATGTGCATTAGGTTGACTTACCAGGAGATTTTTTCATTATGTCCATACACCTATACATTAGGCCATCATCCCTAACCATGTATCCAGGAAGCAAGTCCCAATAAGTGCAAGGTGACCCATCCACATTGGCACCACCTCTAGCTCCTAAAGCTATTGGTACTTCTGATAAACCATCAACATCTAAAACAAAAGACTCTCAAAATCTAAAAGAACCCTTGGTGGAGGAAATACCTAAGGAAGTCCATGCCATAGCAACAACAAAAATTCCAAGTCCCATAGAGGAGGAAGATCCCCAAGACGTAGTCAAGGAGGTATCTCAACCTACCTCACCTGCATCATCATTAGTGTCATTTGCATTGCAGGTGATAGTTCACCTAGCTAACACAATGATAGGTGAGTATCTTGTGAAGAATATGACTTTCACACCCATTATTGAGTCTACACAAGACATGGGATGTCTAATATTCCCAAACTTACCAATTGGGATAGTGGTTCCATTAGGGATCCCCCCTAACCAAACCAAATTCATATATGTTGGTTTGGATTGTTCCCATAATATTTCAAACATTGAGGAGGATGAGGATGAGCCGTTCACATCGAATGTTCATTACTTGTATAATCCTGAATTTTCTTTGAGATACTTCAAGTGAAACCATTGGCATAGCTATGGTTTGGATCTATATGAGCAAGGGAGATGAAACCCACTTGAACCATGCTATCAGTTACCTATTGATAGATCTAGCCTAGGATATCATATTTGAAGCTATGGTTACTCATTGGCTACATCCCTAGATATGCTGAGCTTAGGATTCAGGGAAGACATTGAATGGAATCCCTATCAACCAAATAGAAACCACTTGAGTGATAGGTGGGTGGCTATGGTTAATATTGGACCACCCGATGAATATCATCTAGATTTCTCTTGAGGCAAGCCCATCAGGAATCATCCTATGGGAGGAAAAACTAGGATATGGTTATGAGCGATAAGAGAATGAGTATATCATAAGTGAATTTGAGGATGAATTCGAGTTGGCCTATCATGGGCCTCGATATTTATAATACCTTGCTTGGTCAGGTAACATAGAAGGCATATACATCATGGACGAGAGTGGGTATGAGTCGAAGAACTCAACTAAGATTGCCTCACTTAGGCCTAAACGTGCATGCCACATTGTAGGGCCAGTGGAAATAGACAATAGATTTTTCATAGATGACAATGACTATTAATATGAGACTAAAATGACCTATATTAGGCCTCAAAATTAGGTCACCATCCAGTTCTAGTAGGTAGGAGTGAGGGTTTCTTCATAGATGACAACAACTACGAATACGAGACTGAGATAGCTTATCTTGGGCAACATCACTTATGTCAAGTCAATAAACTTGTTGAAATAGATGAGATACTTCACATAATATATCTTGGCCCTTGCTTTAGGGGAATATCACTCAATTCAAATCTGATCTATTGCATGGTCTTCCCCAAACCACCTACATTTAGAGAGGTACCCTAGTCTAATTATCCCATCTCCTCATCTATCCATAGAATGAATATTAACATACCCATACCCCTAGAGCCACATATTGGGTATGGAAGGAAAGTCTACAGTGCAAAGTTAGACTTACATGGTCCTGGATATTCCACTCCATCCATCAACATGATCTCCATTTATTTGACCACTCCACTCCAAAACCAAGTCGATCCTTCTAAACCATTGCGTCTTAACTTAGATACTATTGATTGGGACCATGTCGATTCACCCTTACAGCCTGATGATGTCTTTCCCAATGAAGAAATGCTACAAACATTTCATTTTTCCATAGGTTGTGCACATGATATTTATCATTCTAGTTTTTACCAAGATTCAGTTGAACCTTTAAACCCAACGGATGACATCCATTTGATCCCCACTCCTCACCAACTTGAGGATGGGTCACATATGGCAATAAAGGAGACTTTTGAAGTGTAAATCAATGATGATCCTTCTAATATAAATAAATTCAAGTTTAGGGGAAGCTTATCCCTAGAAAAACAAGCCATCATCATACCTATATTGAAAGAGAGACTAAATATCTTTGCTTGGACCTATAAAGACATGTCAAGTTTAGATCTAAAATTGGTTTTTCATAACCTTTCACTAGATCCCATGAATTAATCAGTCAAGCAAAAGATCAGGAATATGCATTTGACCTTCACCTTGATGGTAAAGAATGATTTATAAAAGCTATTGGATGTGGTCTTTATTATACCCATCGACTATCTAGAATGGGTATCAAACATGGTGCTCATAGGAAAACCTAATGGAAGAATCCGTATTTGCACAGATTTCAAAGACCTCAATAAGGCAATACCGAAGGATTCATTCCTGTTTACCAACATAGATACTCTTGTAGATGCAACTGGAGGTCATGAAATGCTCCCCCTCATGGATGATTTTTCTAGTTACAACTAGATTTATATTAAACATGAAGACCAACATAAAACCACATTCACCACTCCATGGGGGATATTTTGTTACAAAGTAATACCATTTGGTATTAAAAATTCTAGTGCCATATATTAGCAGGCTATGACATATGACCACATGCATAAGAGCTTAGAATATTATATCAATGAATTACTATCCAAGTCATTGCTACATGAAGAGCATGTCGAGGTTCTAATAAAGATCTTCAATTGCCTGATAGAGCACAATGTTAGGTTGAATCCCAAGAAATGCATCTTTGGTGTAACTTTAGGAAAACTCTTGGGATTCATCATTTCTAAATGAGGCATCGAAGTCGACCCTTCAAAATTAAATGCTATCATAGAAATGGCCCCGCACACTAACATCAAATATTTGAGAAGACTATATGGTAAAGTAGCATCCATAAAGTGATTTATTGCATAACTATCAGATAAATGTCAACCCATGAATTGACTACTACACAAGGGGGTTCCAATCCAATAGGACAAAGAATGTTAGTAAGCCTTTACTGAGATGAAGAAATACCTAGAAACCCCACTAGTGCTAGATCCACCAAGGCCAGACGTGCCATTTCTACTTTATATAGATGCTACCAATTTTTCTTTGGGCACCATGTTGGCTCAAAAGAATGTACAAGACAAAGAACAAGCGATATATTACATTATTTGTCCATTGGTGAGTTATGATCTAGGGTATGCATACGTAGAAAAACTATGCTTAGTAGTGGTTTTTGCGACTAAGAATTTGTGCCACTACATGTTAAGTCATACAACGCATGTGATATCAAAACAAAATTATTTGTAGTATATGATGAGAAAGATATATCATAATACACGTATTGCAAAGTGAATCATGCTCTTGACAAAATTTGACTTAGAATTCATAAGCCAAAAGTCCATCAAGGGACAAGTCATAGTTGATCAATTGGCAGAGGTACCTCTTCAGAATAGTAGGTCTCTCACCATAGAACTTCCTGATTATGTAATCTTTGCATTATCGAAAGCACCCGAATTTGAAGAAAAATAAAATAAAGTTGACATGAATTTGTTCTTCAATGGTTTAAAGTGTGAACAAGGGTGTGGTGTAGGTAATATGCTTTTCATGTTGCAATGTGCTCCAATTCCCTTGTCATTTAAGCTAGATTTCCCTTGCACAAACAACAACATCGAATACGAGGTCTTAATCTTGGGTCTCCAAATAGCCATCGCTATGAAGATCAAAAGGCTAAATATCTTCGATGACTCTCTTATCATAGTCAATCAAGTTAAGGGATTATTTTAGTGCAGGTGTCCAATCCTAAAAGCTTACAAAGAACTTGTTGATACTTACCTAGATCGACTAGAATGGTATGACATCGAGGCAATCCCTCACACATATAATATATTTGCAGACACTATGGCATATTTGGGATCCTTGATTCCTTAGAATCCATCTACTGAATTCACTACCATTCATGTAAGTATGCTCTCATAATCAATAATGTAGCATGAGGCTTTTGACAACAATGAATCAGTCAACATGATTCATATAGAACCAAATCATGAGTGGTTCTAAAAATCCATAGACTTTCTAAAGAAGGCACCTTAGGGATATTTGATATCACAAGGTCCTATGAAGAATGGTATCACCATTCACCACAAGGTTATTTCTCAATATGTATTTGTGCATATCAAATCACAGGGAGATAAAGTCTTCTTATCTGTTGAGGTTGTAGCTTATCAAGATTGACTAGGCCAATTACAATATTTCCTTAAGCTTAGAATCATCCCATAGGGATTATAATTCAAACAAAAAGTGGCCAAATATGTATTTCTAGGAGATATATTGTATCATCAAAGATATGATGGAGTCCTCCTTCGATGTCTTGATTCCTAAGAATCAACTTGGGTGATTTTGCAAGCTCATGACACTATCTGTAGTGGCCATTTAAAAAAAATGGCCATTGTCAAGAGCATCCTCTGAATGGGTTATTATTGGCCCACCATGGAAAAGTATTGCTACGAGTATGTTAGGAAGTGTGCTAAATTTCAACATCATGCAAATCTAATGGACCTACCATCATAGACCTTACAACCCATTCAGGTAGCTTGGTCATTTTCTTAGTGGGTTTTTGATCTAATTTGAAATATCTCTCCCCCGTATTCAGGATGACACATATTTATCTTAAAATCCACTAAGTACTTCACCAAGTGGGTAGAAGAGGTCCCCTTAATTTTGACAATAGGACCTCAAATTGGGGAGTTCATACTTCACAATTTCATCCATCGCTTTGGGATCCCCTTCAAAATAATTTTGGATGATGGTCCTTCATTTAAGAACAAAAATGTGTGGTATCTAATGTCCAAATATAGCATTCAACACATTTTGTGACACCATATTATCCATAATAAAATGGGCAAGTAGAAGCCTCTAACAAAAAAATCATAGTCATATTAAAGAAAATGGTAAAATAAAATCATAAGGATTGTCATCTCCAGTTGTCTCTAGCATTATGGACTTATATAACTAGTGTGCGAACACCCATTGAGGCAACACCATTTTCACTTGTATATGGCACTAAGGCCATTATACCCTTGGAGTTATAAATTACAACATTGCACGTCGCATTGAAGGAATTCATCAGTGATGACACTGCATGGCAAGATCACCTTGATCAATTGAACCTTCTTGATGAATGTCGCATCAATGCTCTTGAGCATCTTCATATTTACCAATATTTTTTTACATGAGCTTATAACAATAAAGTCTACCTAAGAGAAACAATAGAATTTGAACCTACTGCCACACCTGCGAGACAAATTTATGGCCAAATGGATAGGTTATTATATCATCTTAGATAAAATTGGATCAGGGACATATCGCCTAACATTGCTAGAAGGTGTTGAGGATCCCGAGGCTCTCAAAATTCTCCATATAAAGGAGTTTTACACATAAATCCAAAAAAATCAAAAAACATCAAAATCAAAAAGCTCCAAAGGAATCATAATCCCTTTGGTCAACTCACAAAAGATCCAAAGACACATTAAGTCATTTGATCAACTCAAAAAAATCCCCAAAGGCACATTAAGCCCTTTGGTCAACTCACAAAATCTCAAAAGGCATCACAAGCCCTTTGGTCAACTCACAAAATCCCCAAAGGTATCATAAGCCCTTTGGTCAACTCACAAAATCCCCAAAGGCATCATAATCCCTTTGGTCAATTCACAAAAAATCCCACAGCCACATTAAGTCCTTTTGTTAATTCACAAAAAGCCCCAAAGGCACATTAAGCCCTTTGGTCAATTTACAGAATGCCCTAAAGGTATTTAAGCCTTTTGGTCAAATTTAACACAAAAGCACAAAAAAAAATTATAGAAAGAAAAATTCAAAAACATCCAAAATAATCAAAAGTCCAAAAAAATGAAAAATATCAAAAATCAAAAGCAATAAAACTCAAAAACGTTACAAAAATACAAAAATATTTATATTTTGCATTCATATAATTGCACTGCATTAGGCATGGTGTATCCATTTCATTTGCATTAGAATAGGTTGTGTGTTGTGATCATACAAATGGCACCACATCTATATCTAAATTATATGCATTTCATTACTCATTCATTCTTCACCCATGCGAGTAACTATATTTTTCAACACAACCCCTTATGGTTGCTATAAAGGAATATGTTAGGGTTTTTCGGTCATTCAACCATACCTAGTGATCTCAAATATTGTAGAAAGCTATCTTTGCTTTTGTAGGTGAGGTCTAGTTTTTATAGCACCTAGCTATATCAAAATCCCATCACTAATTAACACATTAACAATCCTAGTTGGACAAGGAAATATGAACACCACAAAGTGGTACTAGGTATCCTAAGCAAAATATTTTTACTTGCTCATCTTATGATGTGCATGGTCTAGAGTGTTGGTCATTGACAAAAGGACAAGATCCCCCCTAACCAAATAAATCCCTCACTTTCATACAAAACGAGCAAAATCCCAAGATCAAAGCAAATCCCTTGGTCAGAACAAAAGCAAAATAATTACTGATTTTCATCACTATGCATGAGCAAGTATCCCAATAAAAGTGAATAAAATAAGGATTTGAAGAGCTTGAATCCCTAGAATGGTCACTACTTAAAACCATAGAGTGATCCCCAATACAACAATGGGCTGAATGAATCCTTCCTGGCATTGGGGTAGTTATAAGAAATTTTTAAAAAGAGCTAGCTTTAGGTGTCCTATATCGCCTAATGGTCTAATCCAACTAAGTCCAACCTAGGATCATGATGAGCTTTTGATGATCCCCAATGCAACAATGGGCTGAATGAATCCCGCATGGCAGTGGGGTAGGATTATATCTCATCTAATATATTCATTTTCACACACAGAGATAATGAATATCTAGGTCTTTCATCACAAAAAACTTATCTTTTAGAAGTCCGGTATGGTCATTATACAACTTTTGATTAATCAACTAGGGTGTTTGAGTTTCATGGAAAACCTCAAAAATCACCTCATAGAAAAAAATCATATCATAAATAAAATAAACTTTATTTAGGGGGTTTTGTTCATTAAAGTGTGTTTATTATATGGGATAGATACCGGATAAATATCAACAATAATGTTTATATGACCATTGACTATTTTGGACACATATTTTTAATTTACAAAAGCTTATAAAGAAAGCACATACAAACCACATAATCTCATATCACATATGGAAGTTTAAATGATTAATTATTATGATAATATTTATTATTTATTCATGAAATTTATACATTCTACGGTATCATCCATTATATTGTTAAAATCATATCACATTCATTCTGTACGTTTTAAGTGATTAAGGCATACAAGTTCATTTACAGTAGATCATCACCATCTAAATAATATATTACACACATTGCATTTACCATATCATAACATCATGAATTATATGCATACATTTAAATCAAAATCAAATATGCATTTAATGCAAAGCATTGCATCCATATATGCATACATCACCATAGTACATCCATACAGGTAGATCAGAGCACCTAAAGAAATACATTCATTATCATAATGTATCCACATATCTAGATCATAGCATCTACGCATCTATCCATCATCTAGCTAGAGCATATCATCAATACATCACATCATATAGCATAATATCATAGACATTGCATCCCTATGCATATCAAAAACATTAAAATAAAAATAATCACATAATACACACAATGAGTCTAAAACAAATAAAATCATATATATGAGTGTATAGTGTGGCAAAGTGCATGGAGATACAAAAATGCTCGTAGGCTATAATAGTGTAGGTCCACCAACCTTACACTAAAAAATAATACCAAAACCATCATAATAATCAAACTGGGCTTGCACCCCTAGGATTGCCTCCATCCTCAACTCCATCCCTATGAGTATGTCAGGAGCTAGTCCCTACGATCTGTTCTATCTAGGTCCCGGTCCTCTGGCTAGGCCAAATCGATGACTATCCTAACACACTCCGCCCGCTCCACTATGAGCCCCCTGTTGTAGGTCTCTCATGATGAGTGGCACCTAGAATTTGAATCTATAGTTTTAAATATGCAATGTACCCAACATCTCCCAACATATGGGCATCACATGCCTCCAAGAGTCCTCGTATGTGCCTAACATTTGCACCCAAGTCCAAACCTATGGGCCCTTGAGTAGCTAGAGCAACGAGTACAATATATCCTCATGTAGCATCCATCTTAGAAATAAGTTGTTCTATCCTATGTTGGGATGACTCAACATGATACTAGAGAGTGGTCCTCACCTCCTCAAAACCCCTAACATGGGTCTAGAGTGTAGCAATAGTAGAGTCTTGTTGTAAAATCTGAATACAAGCTACCTAAAGCTTGGCCTCTACACTGTGCAACTAAGCCCAAAGAGGAGACTCCTGCTCATCTGGGGCTAACTCATCCTCCTCTAGATATACCTACTCCTCTTTTTCCTGCTTCGCTTAGGCATGCCCCTAGTCCTCTTTTTGGACCCGCACTTGGTGCCCCTCTGGATCCTCGGTAGCAACCTCATCCTCAGTCTATCCTAGATGACCACCACCATGACATAGCCATGTAATCCACCATTGGGTATATGCCTCAGTAATCCTAACATCATCTATGCTCACATTAACTGTAGGATTGTCCTCCTCCTCTAAGACTACTACAACTTGAGGTAGTGAAATATCCCTTTCTACGATGATTTACCTATACCAAATTAGCTCGAGAGGTGCATCCTGTTGTACACCAAAATGGTGGAGCACCTAGGAGTAATAAAATAACTCTCTGATATCTTCCTTATGATCAATCATCCATTGATCATGCCTAGTCTAAGCCATAAATTTGTTTACCTCTAGCCATGTAGGGCACTCAAAATAAGACTTCTATATAATATCCCTCACTTGCAGGCCAGTAAGGGTGGTTGCATAATGTGTCAAGTCCCTTGCAAGATGTTGGATCTGGTGATCCTATCCCTATTAAGGTCACCTACATTTGTAGCACTAGGCCACCTCGACTATGGTAGTAATTTCGATAGGCAATCCTCCTAGGTGGTCCACCCTGATGTGCTCCCAGCTCCAGATCTGAAGAAGCAGGTTGTAGGTAACACTAGCTCGTCCACATTGCTAATTTTTTTAGAACTTGTTATAGCATTGAGTTAGCAATGTGCTCCCCCATGCCATAATAATTAGCTCCTCACTATCCAAAAGGTCCCACACCATAGCCAAGAGGTTCCATGGGAACCTCACTGCAAAATAATTTGGCAAAAGCATGTTACATATAATATGCATTAGGACAGCTTGTCACTGTATGAAATTATCCTCTCGATACCACTGAGCTACAGAGACTCCACCATGCCAGGTATCACACAATGTTGTAGCTGCATGATCTCCAAAAACCGTCTCAAATATAGCATCTCTACATGTCCTTCGGAGTGATAGTCATATCACCAATAGGAATATGAAAGGTGTTCATCATAGAATCCCACCTATGTGCTAGGGAAGTAAGATAGGCTTGGTCTGACATGATCGTCGGTAGCCTTGTGATGTACATGAATCCTCAAGCATCAAACCAGGCCAAATCCATGTCATCCATCAAAGGGAGAAGCCACATAAGCAAACTGGGGTCCCGAGCCCATGTAGAAAATATCTAAAGGTGTAAAATAAATGACTAACTAAATGCACTTAAAATAAATAAACACCATAAGATATACAAATGGTGCAATCAAAATTCAAAAGCAAGCAGAACACAAACATTCCAATCAAATGCACCAAAACATGCAAAAAAATCAAAATTTACACTTCAAAATTTAAAAAAAAAAAAATTAATTGCATTAAAAATAAAAGAAAATAATAAAAAATAAAAAATTATCTAAATTTGCACAACGACTCATGCTGAAAGTGGCCACTCGATGACTGCTGACATCAACAATGGCTAACCACCAACAGTAAAAAAATTAACCATTGAAATTTAAACTAGTTGTTGTTGGCATCAATGATCCCTCTTTGGCAAATTTGGGGCCACTCTAAGCAACATCGTGTTGGAAATTTTGAGTAGATGAGTTGTCATTGATGTCAAGAGTGAATGGTCATTTATGTCAAAATTCAGTTTCAGTGAGCAATGCAAGGAGAAGCAGTTTTGCAATTAGTGCAAAAAGGGAAGTCCGCTTCCAAGTGGTCAAGATGAGTTTCAAGAGCAATGAAGAGGCCCAAGAAAAATAATATTATAATATTTTATTATAATATTAAAAGGGAAGATCTAAATTAATTTAAATTATTTCATTATAAATTAATTTATTAATCTTCAATGGAGATCACCAATCTTCAATCTTCACTAGGACTCTTCTCCTTGAGTCTCTTCTTTAATGGGGTCATATTTCTAAGACCTCCTACTTGATTTGCAATCTTCAATGTGGCTTCTTTGGTCACTAGATCTCCTCCAAATATCAAAATTGCAAATATCTCAATGGGACCTTTCTCCTTAGGCCTCCAATTCGTCAATCTCTATTTTTTTTGCAATAAAGAAATAATCCCTACAAGAGGAAAGTACATCAACTTTTAGGCAATGAAGATGAAGTTCTTATCTATATGTTGTAGGAAGCTTCCCAACTTCTGAGAGTTATTTTTTGCAACAAAAAGTATTAGAAATATAATTTTTATCAATATGTGAAACCAATATTCACTAGTTGGATTACCAATCTAGTGAATTCAATGTTGATTTCTAGTCTTCACAAGTTTTTCTACAACTCTGTGGAAACATTCTAGCCAATAATTCTCAAAAATATGAAAATAAGGTTTATAATTACTTTTCAATTGCTCTTGTGGCTTTATCTATTTCCTATTTATCTACCTAGAGATTCTTATATCAAATAATTTATTGTGGTGGTATTTGCATGTAGTGGCACATAATGGCAGAAGACACACCAATAGCAATGGTGATCACTTATGGTTTTCTATTGATCTACCATGGCTCTGATACCACTATTAGATTTTGAATCTTTAAACTTAAAGGAAATGCAACCACAAGTATTAAAATAAATATTTAATATTATTGCTATGATAATGGTTTAATAATATGCATGAAAATATGATAGAAGACTTGATACAATGCTCTAGAAATAATCATATAAGAAATCTCACGAAAATACAATGATCCTCTAATGGAGTTTACAACTTCTCCATATTAGAAAATGGAACTACATTGTACCCACTACTACTCTAACCTATGCACTCCAAAATCTCCTCACACTTCTATTATATGAAGGTCTATTTATAATGAGATGCAACTCTTTGCCTTCAAGACACCTCACTATTCTATTCTAAGACTCATGTACATGTGAACTTCATGCAAACTTACAATCATTGCACATTATTACACTTGTGTGCTTATTACATTGCTTTAATAAAGTACTTAACTTTTAATATAATCATAATCTAAATATGTACCCATAATGGTACATTATTGAAGGACCAAATAATGTAATATATTCTACAAAAACCATGATGTACCTAGAATGGGATAGGTTCATGGTAGTGATCGAGTTTTTTTCAATTAACTACCCCATTTTAACACCCAATGGTGTTACCGATTTCCCTATCTATTAAAATAAATAAATTGTTTACTATCATAAATCTTTTAAATTTTAATTTTTAAAAACTCAATATTAAAAAATATATTTAAAAAGTAATGTGCAATATTAACTCCAACAAGGCCTTGGTTCAATGATTGAGATTTATGGTGATACAATATACACCAAAATTCAAGTCCCAATGACACCAAAAGGATTATATAACTTGATATGACTTATTAAACTTATAAATAAATAAAAGGTTGAAGGTTCAAATTTAATCGAAGATGTAACGTTTACCTACCTATTATGTTTAGCCCTATTGATAAGCTTAGCTCTCGATATTCATGGTTGGGATAGGAATGCCCAACCCTAAGCATCGGTTGTAGGGGTTTCTCATAATACCTTAACAAAAAAAAATTAAAATAGTTCATTTTATTAAATATTTACTAGAATTTAAGTTCTTGGTAGAATGATAAGTGGGAAACACTCTTTGTGAAGATATCCATAACAACCCTCATGGTCATAGGTTTTCATGTGTGTTAGAAAATTAAAAGAAAATAATAAATATTTTAATTCCAACAAGGATAATATAGTGGTTAAGGCTTTGAATTTTTTGGAGGAGGTCCAAGGTTCAAACCATGATGTACCTAGAATGGTATAGGTTGGATGGTAACTACCAAGTGTTTGTCAATTAACTACTCCAGTTGAAAACTCAAAGGTGTTACCAATTCCTATGTATTAAAATAAATAAATAGTTTGCTTTCATAAACCTTTTCAATTTTAATTATTAAAAACTTATTATAAACAAAAATATTTAAAAATTACTATGCAATATTAACTCCAAGGAGGCCTTGGTTCAAAAGTTGAGATATATGGATGATACAATCTACATCAAAGTTCAAGTTCCAATGACACCAAAAATACTATATAACTCAATATGATTAGTTGATATGACTTATTGTTCCAAGGAAAGGGTAACCTTTTCAAAACCCCACCTTAGTATTAATAACAAAAAAAAGGAATGTTAATTTATAACCAAAATTACTCATTAAACTATTTATACTTTAAAAAGCATGAACATACATAACTTACAACTTGAATATAGTAAAAAAATTGAAATTTAAAATAAAAGGTTCAAGGTTCAAATATAACCAAAGATGTAACCTTTGATATTTGTTATGTTTAACCCCTATTGATAACCTTAGCTATCAACCTTAGGAGGGGTCATGGTTGGGATGGGAATGCTCAGCCCTAAGCATTGGCCATAGAGGTTTCTCACACTACCTTACCCAAAACATTAAATTATTTTATTTTTATTAAATATTTATTAGACTATAAGTTCTTGGCAGAATGATGAATGGGGAACACTCATTGTGAAGAGCTTGATAAAAAACATGGTCTTAGGTTCCTATGTTTATGTCAGAAAATAAAAAACAAATAGTTTAAATCCTACAAGGATAAAGTAGTGGTTAGGTCTTTGAATTTTCTTTGGGGAGGTCCAATGTTCAAATCATGATGTACCTAAAATAGGATAGGTTGGATGGTAGCAAGGGAGTGTTTGTCAGTTAACTATACAAGTTCAACACCAAATGATGTTATCGATTTTCTTATGTATTAAAATAAATAAATAGTTTACTATCATAAATCTTTTCAATTTTAATTATTAAAAACTCAATATAAATAAAAATATGTAAAAATTAATATGCAATATTAACTTCAATTAATTCTTGGTTCAATGGTTGAGACATATAGGTGATACAGTCTACACAAAGTTTAAGTCCCAGTAACATGAAAATGACTGTATAACTTGATATCACTAGTAAAAGAAAGTGCAAGCTTTTCAAAACTCCCCTTAATATTAATACAAAAAACATAATAATAATTTATAACCAAAATTACACGTTAAACTATTTATACTTTAAAAAATGTCAACATACATAACTTATAACTTGAATAAATTCTTCAATAATAAAAACTTTGAAATTCAAAATAAATGGTTCAAAATTTAAATCTAAGAAAAGTTAGTGACCTTTACCTACTTATTATATTAATAAATTTATTAATTAAAAAAAAAATTAAAGTTCACATTTAACTAAAGATGTAACCTTTACCTACCTTGATATTTACCTCTAAGTATTCTGGCTCAATATTTCCCTAGAAGTTCACATTCACTATATTTTTCTCTATCACACTAACGGGCATACCCCGGAGATTTTAAATCCATCGAAGAGAGCGAGTGTTAAGCGTCATCATCGTATCCCACCGGAGAATTGTGGATATACACTGACAGAAAGCTTTCGTTTTCGTGTCTTTCAATTCTTTGGTTTGAAGCGTGTTCGATAAGATTGTGCGCCGAATGGTGGACATCGTCGCTGTACACGATTAGGAAATAACGCATTAGTTGAATAATATGCGTAGGGGTAAAAGAGGGACATAGCCCTTAAATTTGCATTAATCCGCAGATCTGCTATTGATAATAGTAAGAGAAAGGATCCGGCGAGGCAGCATCGAGATTCAGAATGGCTGATGTAAGTAGGTGATTTCTGTAATTTTCTTTTCCTTTATTCCTTAGTCATGGACTCGCCTAACGTGGCCTGGTGTGGCGTGCATGAAGTTGAGGAAGTCTGATTTTAGCGTGGATATCAGATGCTACAAATGCAAGAAAGAGGCTTTGCAATGTATTTCACGTGTCGAAGGTATCCGATCTAGACTGATTAATAAATGTTGTTTGGCTATTCTGAGAGACCGATGTTTATGCCTTTGGGTGGATCATTGGTTATGAATTTTAAAATTTTTAGGCCAGACGGCGTATTTTTTTGTTGATAAGATCAATTGCATGTCCATGATTGTTTGTATAGTGTTTCAGACTTTGTGACTTCAACTTTTGTTTCATGTACCTGGTTGTTTATACACCTGTGCTTCATATCACTGTATATAGCTGACATCATATGCAGCCTGATTATGTGCGGACAAGGTTTTTTAAGGTTGTAATCTGTAAGATTTTTGTTCTTAAAATAATGTTTTTTTTTAGCTAAATTTTTTTTGAAGGGCTGTTTTGTTTTGAGAAATGATCAGTCCCTGTCAAAATCAGTTAGGAGTTAGCTAAACATATATTGTATAGTGACAATATAGCTCTAGTTTGTAGTTTATGATCATCCAATTCTTCAATTGTTTTTGTTTTTATGTTAGTAAAAAAAGGGTTTTAAGATAACAATCTCTGGGAATTTTATCTCAGTTTTATATTTTTATCTTCAATTTTTGAGCTATAAACAAAATATCCATGGTTTCTTAGGGAAAATGATTTGTTTAAAATAAAGAAATAAATAAACCATACTTTATACGTTTTACGTTGATTGTTTGGTTGCAGGGGTAGATATGGTTAAGGTCGATATGGAGAAGAAGATGATAACTGTCGAGGGGGAAGCAGATCCCACCTGCATTGCAAAACAGCTGAGAAGGAAATTCAAGTGCGCACGCCTGGTTTTCACCGGACCTTACAAGCCGCCGTCTAAGGAGGGTCCCAAGAAGGATGAGAAGAAAACTACAGGTGAAGAAAAAACTAAGGGACAGAAGAACGAGATCAAGGAAAAGAAGGGGGAAACGAAAGCAGAAGAGAAAAAGGGTAACGGACAGCCCGCAGAGAACAAGAACCCAAAGGAGAAGAAGGAAGACGACAAGAAACCCGTGCAGAAGAAGGAAGACGCCAAGAAACAGCCCGTCGAGAATGTGAGTAAAGGAGATAATAGGGATAAGAGAGAGATTAGATGTTGCCCACACTACCCACCATGTACGGTGCATCACCCATGCCATAATCCACAGTACTGTTGCTGCTCAGCTTGTTCAAGAAGATCAGATATTCTGTGGCCCAGATGCCATCCGTCTTCGGCTCCTCCTGCTGAAGTTTGGTATGTATTGAAGGAGGAGACTCCGAGTTACTGCACTATCTGTTAAAACCAGAAAGAAAGGAGTTTGAAGCTTTAAGATGCGTGGCAAACTGAAAATCAGTGCCTTCAGTGATGCCTACCTACTCTTATCATGTTGCATAAACGTTCATACTGTAGCAAGCGGGGAGAGGAAGAAGGCGTCCTCGTCCTTTCCCATATATTTTATAAATTGTTTGTGCAGAAAATTTGTCTCCACTTTCGTAAATATCTTATCTTCTGTTGACAAATGTGGCGCAGCACAGGTGTTCTACTCTAGAAACAATTGACTACTCACATGGCTATGACAATGACATCGTGCACTGGAATTTAATAAATCCAAACATATGTTATGGGATCAGATTTGAGAATTGACGGATCCTAAAGCATTTTTATTTTATGGAAATTAGAGGCTTCATTTAAAAGAAACTAAAATTTGGCCCAAGAAACATACAAATGGCTTAAGATTATTAAGAGTAGTCTCTAGTGTTGATGTTGGGAATTTTATTCTTTGCTAATCAAACGTTGTTAGGGTATATATGTTCAATAAAACAATAAAATATAAAAGACGATGTCATGATTGAAAATTTGAAATTATTAAACGTATTAAAATGACACAAACTTCCATCGTACAAAAATACAGGGAAACTATTTTACAGACACTGCCAATAGCAGCCGAGAGGCCAAGGTGTAATCATGGCGATCAGCCAAATTTAAATGAGTGATAAATATAGTTTGAATAATAAGCATGAACACGTGCCCGTGGAAATGTTTTAAACAGGTTATCTTTCTTCCCCATTCCTGGATCCAAGGCATGTTAGGTATAGCATGATGTGTTTACTCTTGGACGCCAATATGGGTAGGTAAACCTTTGTGTCAGGTGTGCAGGTAGTATTGAGTTATTTCATTGAATTTTAAGGATTGTAGTAACACAGGCGTGGTGATGGGCTCTTTCTTCGGTCTGCTTGAATATGTTTGAAGAGAACTAATGCTACTGTATTAGTTAAAGTGACTCTTCTTACAATAAGTTTATCACCAGGTTTGATCTTGAAGACTCAATCCTAGATGTCTTAGATGTCTTAGTTTTGAATGTGGAAATTAAAAAGTACAATAATAGTTAAATATAGATTTTTTTTTAATAATATTTTTTATAAATATTTGAACTTGGTCATATCAAAGATAATGCAAGTGACATTCTAATTATTTATCATAAAAATAAAATAATTATATATATTTTTATATTTTTTTAAAGAATTAATTATATTGATAAACTTTAAATCTTTTACCTCAACACAGAAAGTTTTCGTTTTGGAGTTTAGTGTAGAAATTAAAAAAATACAAGAATAATTAAACATAATTTTTGTTTTAGTATTTGCCTAAGGGATTAGTCATCAAATAGATAAAGTGATATCTGAAAGATCAAAGAAGACCTTTTTTCTTAACTTAGTGTCAATTTCGAGAATATTAGAGACTTTTAGTTCATCATGGATTACTCCAAGTGTAAGGAATTAAGTGGTTTTTATATGATAAGGTCTATCTGCTTCGTATACAAAAATATTATTATTGTCTGGTTATATATAAAGTTCTTATCTTATTTTAATAATAGCTTTTTAATAAATCAAAACATTTAAGTATTTTATTTGAGCTGAGCGATGCAAATTAACTTTTAGGTGATTCATACACGTTTTCACAAATTTTAATTGCATGGCCATTTACTTTTTATCTTTTGGTAGAGAAACTTAAAAGCATTATTTTTTAAGCTTTTCTCAGTTGTGTTTAATTATAAAAGACAAGCTTTGTATCCTTAGGTTGTGTGTTCTAGAAAGTATATACGTCGGTTTTTTTTGAGGATGTGAGGAGAGAATGTATATAAATGTTATCACTTTTGTCTCATGGATGTTATTAGGAGAACTCATGGTCACCCTCCTTCACCATTATTAATATTGTTGAATTATGCTTATCATTGTCATGTTTTTATCTCACCCATTTTCATTAACTCCATTGTACTTGTTAAGGTTTTCTATCACATCTTCTCCTCACACTCAACCACTTCTATTTTTTATAGCATAACTTCTAGGGTCCTTTACTACATATTTGCTTATCTTTTCTAGTCCACAACTATTTTTTCCAACCTTTGTACTCCCTAGCTTCAGTTGAATCATTAATTATAGGAGCCAAAAACTCTTCTACTAGTGTTTTGAGGTAATAATGACTTCACACAAATGTTTACAATATTTGATCCATGTTTTGATATTTCCATGTTAGCAAGTCCCATTGGCATGTCCTTGGTAAACTCCATTCCCTTTTCAATCTTGGCTAAATTTACCTATATTACAATAGACCTTATTATATAAGCCTCTACTATCTATCCCTCATGTTGAGAATACCCTTGTTGTTGTTTGCATGTAAATGTTGGACTTGTACTTTGTGTATATAATGCTAACTCAACCAACTAAGTCAAAAGGTGAAATAAAGAATGACAATGATAAAACCAAAGGAGTAATCTAAAGTGAATCTGAAATCATCCATGAATGCTCTTTTATACCACATATAACACTAGATAAAGTCCTAAATTGTCTATGCTTATGAGAAGTAATTAATAGAATAGTTATGTATTAGAAAATATAAATATTTTGCTTTTCTTACATGGCTTGTGTTAGGACCCCATACTAACATTATGATGTTATGTATTAAAACATATATGTGGCACCTTGGGTGCTTAGACATATGAGTCCATATGATGTAACCATTATAAAACATGTAAGTATTTCCTTATTAGAATTTTCTAGTTTAAGTCTACACTTGCATGTGTAACCAACCCTTCAGCACTAGGGTTAGGGTTATGGGAGTATTTACAAAGGTAAGGGCATAAAAGAAATGTATCAAGTTTTTTTTTTATTGTATTGGAGCTCTACTTGTAAGGAGGTTTCCCCCTAAAAGAGGCCAATGATTATGTATTTTGATTTTATTTTGAATAAAAAATATGTTACATTTCCATTTTGTATTGTAATATTGCTATTCCAATTCCATTAATTATATTTTTTATTGCAATATTTGTATGGATATGATTATTTTAATTTGAATGTTCCTAATAAGTGGTATTAGATCACTTTTTAGGGTTGCATCTTATTGTAGCTATAATAGTTAATGCCCTACTGTTGAGGTGTGATTTTGTCCAGTCACAAAGCCACCCGACAAACTCGGAATTATGATTCTCTCTTGAAAATAATATTATATATCTCCAATGTTCTTATGTTATATCTAACATTTCATATGTATATACATCAATGAGTACTTGAATAACTCTTGGATTTGTGAACTACTATTTCCAAGGGGCATGGAATTAGGTAAATCATTTCAAGTTTATCATGTATAACATTTTTGATATCAATTCAACAAAATAAAATTCATTTTATGATATTAGGTTAAAGTATACCAAATTTTATTTCCTCTCTTCAATTTAATGTCTCAAAATGCTTTAAATAAAATTAGCATAAAAAGAATCTAGCATTTTATATTAAATTTCAATTTAACTTTAATAAAAATCAAAGTAAATGAAATTTTATAAACTTGATAAACCTTTGGAACATAATAGATTTATAATCAATTCACTTCCCAAATGTTTGTTTGATAAAGCAATCATTTATTCAAACTCCCTTATGAAATTATAAATCAAACCCAGAAGAGGTGAATAAATGAAATAATGTCTTGCCCAATTTATAAGGTTCTAAAACCTTGTCAATGATAAAATATTAGGGGTTAATATGAAACTAATCTATAAAATTTGGATTTTATGATAAAATAAAGTTTATAAATTAGATTTGCTTATAATATTTATCTTTTGAAATATTTATGAAATTAAATATTCAAAATTGTAAATGTGATCTCTAGTTTGAAATTTGGATTTCTGAAATAGATAAAACTATATTATAAATCAAATCCAAATTGAATTTTAGAGATATCAATCCGAGTTCCTCAACCTTATGAAATTAAGGTGAGGAATAGAATATTCATTTATCCCTTCTTAAATTTATTAATTCGAATATTAATTAATGTAATATTCGAATTATAAATTTAATTATAACTTAGTCATATAATTTTACTTTATAAAATTATACTAAGTTATAATATATAGTTTTTAGAATGAAAATAAAATAATAAAATATTTAAGCTTTAGAAATTAAACTAATGTCTCATACAAATTCAATAGAACAAATTTCCATTTATAAAATTCTAAAACCAATCCAATGTTCACCAATATTCACATAGTAAATCAAATAAACTGATGCAATATTCTAAGGTATACAAACTATTAATAAATTGCAATAAACACTTTATTAATTCCAAATACAGCCTGTGCACAAATCTGGATCCAAAATGCTTAAAATAATTCATAAAATCTTACAATAATTTCCATTGTTCTGTAAATGACCTTCTCTATTTTCCTCCAAAGAATGTGTAGCTTTGCTCCTTCCAATCATTCCTCTCCTTCTCTGCATCAAATGTCCGACCATTTCCAAGAATCTCAATGATTTATTTATAATTTTAAAATTTTAGTTATTCAGTTTCATCACCCAGAATCTTCTTCAAACCCTTGCCCTTGTATTACTTGCATAATGGAACAATAATCATAATATAAAAACAAAACCAAAAATTACTTTCCCATAACTTTCCTTTTTTTCAAAAGTATTTCAAAATTCTCATATTGCTAAATTGGCCCGTTTTTTTTTTTTTTTTGTGAAATTGACATTTGGAATCGTGCAAGTTTGGTATCATTAGAAAGAGAAAATCCATATCTATAGACCAATTTTGAATGAGATCAAACGGAGTTCTCTGCTTCAAGATATGTTCATTTCAATTTTGCACTAATTTTAGGGTTAACCCTAAAATTAAATTTAATTATTTAAATGAAATTTAATTATTTAAAATAAAAATTAATCATTTAAACCTTTGAAAATGATTTTAATCAAATTATAACATTTAAACCTTTGAAAATGATTTTAATAAAATTATTTGATTTGAAATAATGCAATTAATATGCAAATAATCAAAATATTCAGTTTTGAAGCATTGCAACTACATTCAAACCTTCAAAATGCAAATATGTCAGCAATTCCAAAGTGAAAGCAAATTTTCCAAGACCTTGATGCGAGCAAAATTAGATAAACAAAAAATTCCTGAAATCACAAAATTTAAGGTGGGTCCCCAATTTTGGGGTCGTTGTGAAGGATGTCACAACATTACCATTACATTCCCATTAGGTATAATTTTTTCTTATATTCTTTTCTACTAAATACCTTATGAAAAAGCTAGCCAATTCTTTTCTCTATTTTAGGTTGATAGATTAGAAATCCTATGTCAAGGATTTTTAAATATCATAGAGTAGTTGTCAATATTGCCTAAGCTAGATTACCCATAAAGCATATAATGAAGTGAGGGGTGATTAGACTCTAATACTCAAGCCTTAGACAACACCCATATATAGTGGTAAGCTCTCATGTATCCTTAGGGTATATAGGGGGAATACCATAGGATTAGGAGACACATTTAGTCCTAGGAAGATTTTGATTGTTTCAATTCTATGGTGCATTAATAAACAACATACCAAGAATTTACTCTCATAGTATGCTAAAAAAATGATAATGTGATTACAGGTATGGATGAACCCTCCATGGTTAGATCTCTAAGATGTTAGATATCCCATAGATGGAAACACACCTTGGCCCAAATTATCCTTGTCCATTATTTTAGTCATATATCAACCCTGTCTAACCATAACATAGACTTGAGCATATTGAGGAGACTACTATCATCATGGATTGATGATATAGTATTTTTTCTTAATAGTAAAAAATAAAAGTATTTATGACCATAATAGTAGGGTATAGAATAGTTTAATTATTATAGTCAGGGACAATAATAGACAAGATCATAACAAAAATAAATAGTAATAGTTAGGGAAATAGTTACATTAGGGAGTTGTTAGATGATAGTTTGAAAGTGTAATAGACACCTTGTTGGACCAAGAAAATACCTAGGAGAAAAATAGTCGAATAAGAAAAAATTAGGGTGTCAAAATATGATTTTGAGACCTAGTCCATTATGATTATATTTTCATGTTGATTTTTGTGGTATATACCACCCATAAGTTTTTTCAAAGTCCACAAATCATCATTTTTAGGTATTAGTCCATTTCGATCATCTTTTTGAGCTAATAATTTTGTTATACAACATTCATAAGTGTTTTTGGAAGGTGCAATTCACAAAAATACGGTTGTAGATATTGGAGGTGCCCAAATAGAGCAATGATTGAATCAACAAATTAGCCAAAAATCACTCAATTGGGTGAACAACTAAGTAACTAGCTAAATTTATAATTGAGCCAAGTGTGAACTAAGATCATTCAATTGAGGGTCTAAATGGAAGTGGAAAAATGATTGAATTATTTACTTATGTGCTTGATGAGCATAATAGTTTAAGAGACCAAGTGAATGATAGATTCAATGACATTGAAACTTGTTTAATAGGTGTAACTCATACATTCAATTTATTTGGCCATAATGAATTTGAATGTAATACAAGATGTTTAGGGAGCTTAGAAGGGAAATGACCTTGATGGTTGGTTGTATTGGGTGAATCAATATTTAACTCATTATAATGTTCCTCAACATTAAGACTCACAATTACATGTTTTAATTTTAAATATAGCATTATGCAATGGTATCAATGGTTCAAAAGAATGCACCCAAATATTTTTTGGGAAGAATTTGATAAACAATTAGTGACTTTATTTGGACCTAGTGAGTATGAGGACTTCATAGGAGCCTTCATTGAACTAAAATTGACCTCAACCATTTGTGAATATGAGGATCAGTTCAAAAAATCATTATACTACACTAAGGTCCTGACCAAATACCTTTCTCAAATTTGTTTCATTAGTGGGTTGAATGATAATCTTAAATTTGAGATCAGAATGTTAAAACCATAAAATTTGATGCATAAAATATGTTTGTACATATTGGTATAAGATAAATTTGCTTCTCAAAGACACAAATCCAAATTTCCATAGGCCCCAAACCTACTTCCATTTAATTCAATAGCAAATATAGCCAATAAATCACTAGCCATCAAATGACTAACTCAAGAAGAGATGGAAGCCCATAAAGCATAAGGGTTGTGCTATAATTGTGATGAGAAATATTCCCCATGTGACAAATGTGTATAGAAAAAATTGTGTTTGCTTTATGTGGACGAGTCTTCAACAAAAGAGTTCCAATAAGAAGAATAAGAAGAATATCATGCAAATGAGATTGAAGCACTAGAGGAACCTGTTGGTCAAATATCTACCTAAAACACAAACATACGTATATGAACCCTAGAAACGACCAACATTGAAAGGTCAGAGGAAATAAATGTCCTCCAAGCCAATCTCTAGAGAGGGCTAGCTCCCTTACTAATCCTACACCAATTTTAAGTTTAGATTTGTAGGAAAGAAATGGAAATAACAGAAAGAAATTGGAAATATAGCCACAGGCTAAAAGATGTAGGATTGGAAACAGACTAGCAACAATAATTCAAATCAAGTGTTATAGCAACATAGAATATAAAGAAGGCAAATAATCCACTTATAATTTTATAGAGATAACCTCTAAAGTTGCATTCTAGTACTCACTCCCTCACCAACAATGTTCAAATCCAAATGCAAAATTTAAACTTAGCAGATAACAAACATGAATTTAAAATAGAAATGCTTAATGTAGAAAGAAATCACACACATGAATCATTCACAAAATTATAATTTAGGTTCTTTCTATTTACGTAGAAAAATTGAAGTATTTTTCTGCAGAGTGTCTATCCTCCCATTACATAAAAAATACTTAGTATTTATAGAGGTTTTTACCTTTGTCAATTTAATACACAAAAGACAAAATATCCCTGGATCAGGAACTAGCAAGAGGATTCTTCTCCTCAAAAATCCTCAAAAATATTCCTCCTATAGCGGCGATCCAACTTTTAAGGGAAATTCTTGGGAAATTAGCAAGTTTGGGAATTGGTGCACAGAAAACTGCAAATATGGTCATTGAATTGGTACCTCCCTTTCTCCTAGGAAATTCACCCTTGTCCAGAAATTCCACCAAACTTGAGTCTTAACTTGAAAAATCGTGAATTAAATAAGGAATGTCTTGGAACTCATGAAAATCATTCTAAGATATTTAATCTTGCACCCTTCCAGCATAAAATCTGGTAACATAACTCCTTTCACCATAATCATTAAATTCTCACCATTATCAAGATAGGAAACCTTCAAAAACCTATGTGGATGCTAGAAAATAGCTTCACCCAAAATGGAACAATAGGTAAAGTTGAACAAAAGTGCATTTCCACTTCCTTTTATCCATGCTTGCATTTGGGGAGAGCACCCATAAATCAACAACCTTTAGTTTCACTAATCCTGGGTCTTTGAATCATGCTTTGCATCATTCCATCTAATTTTACCTAAGAAGCAAAAATATTCTTCTTATTCACCATTAAATTGCACCTTTACATTCTTAAATTATTTTACCCAATGCATAGCTCATAGCTTGATTTATTTTAAAATTCTTTGTGTTGCGTTCGTTCCATAATCATGATAGCAATCATCCCTGAGTAAATCTGGGTGAAACACCTTGTTATATGCCTTTGGTTTTATTTTCAGCACTTTGAAATGTCTTTCACATAGTTTAACCCTAGGGAGGGGCGAATGGGATTTTTGCCCCTCACCTGGGGCAAAAGCACTGCTAGCTTCATTTTTTAGAAAATATTTTATGTTTTTAATATACGTTTGCCCTAAGGAGGGGTGAATGAGACTTTCACCCCTTACTTGGGGTGAAACCATCTAAAAACTCCTTTTCAATACATGCCATTGTGGGGCTTACAACTTTTTTCTTCTCCATATGCTTTCGCCTCGAGGAGGGGTAAAAGGTAGCTTCGCCTCTCTCTTGGGGTGAAAGAGCCTTGAATTTCCAATATTATAACTCAGTGCCTTACTGTGTTTGCTTGAAGTTTGCCCAAAGTGAGGGTAAAATTATTATCGTTCAACCTTTACGAATGACACCTTAGTGGGACCAATGATGCAACACCTTTGAAATTATTTATTTTGGTCTTTCACCCTAGGGAGGGGCAAAAGGGATTTTCTTCCCTTACTTGGGGTGAAACCCCAATTGACCTCCGCGTGTTGACTTGGCAACTCATCACTATTTTTGATGATGTTCACACCAAGGTGATGTGAATGATGCTTTCACCCCTCCTTTGGGGTGAACATACTTCAATTTTTTTGCCTCCATATCTCAACTTTGGGCCCATCACAAACCTTTCCTTTAGACATATTTTTACCCTAAAGAGGGGCAAAAGGGTTTAGGATGAAATTCATATTTTCCAAACTTAACATCTTTTCCTTATTTAAATTTACATTCGCATCAAAGTGGGGAGAATGCAATTTTGCTCTTTTATTTGCTTGGCAGCCATGCTTTCAAAAACAAGGACGTATTCACCCCAAGGAAGGGCAACAAGATTTTTTGCCCTTCACTTTGAGTGAAAAGGTTGTTATGTCTACTTTATCCTTAGGCACATTTTTGTTGACATATTCAAGCAATTTTAAATAATTTTACACACCATTTTCCATAATCATTTTGTCTTATAACATCCATTATTCCCAAGCATGAGACCCATGAAAAATAGAAAGAATATTAATACATAAAAATGAATAGCAACACATTATAAAAGATACTGCAACATTGATTCACTGTATTTTCCACTTTTACAATAAAAAACTATTCAAAAAAATTTGATCAAAATTTTAATGTGGCATGGTGTCAAAACTACCAATATTTCTAGTAGCTCACGCGGTATCCAAATCACATGGATGCAAGTGATACCAAGACTTTATCCATTGGGATTTTAGTGGTTCACATTACTAGTTGTATCAGTCGGCACCCCTAGTTCAAATGTCTTTCGCTACTCCTACTCAGCTACTACCTACTCTACTATTGCCTGCTCTTCATGTTCAAAATTTCATAGGTGATCTCATAATCAAAACTGCTTCAGCCTAAACATCATGGTAAAGAGAGAAGGAACACTCATTGCTTCATAAATATACTACAGATTCTAAATATCTTCCAAGATGATACACCTAGCTCTCTGAGCTAATTTGAACAAGGAAGACTCCATGTGAATGAACCTTTTCATGAGTAGAAACACCCGCTCTTCCGTAATTGGGTCTTCCCAATTGTCAATTTTTGATGTGTCTTGCACAAAAATCTTCCATGATTCCTCTAACTATTCCTTCGACAGTGGCTCACGTAATTTACCTATAAAAACTAGGAGTCCCATGTAAACGAGGGTGTCAAAATGAACCATCAAAAAAAAATTCTCTCATTCAATTATGTTAAGCATATTTCTGCCCTCTCTCACCAGGTCCAATCTGTGGAAATAATTACGTAGTGTATTCTTGGCATTAGACCAAGCATGATCCATATCACTCATGGTATGAATACACATATTAGAATGAGCAAGGATGTGGAATTTTATTGCCAACTCTAAAGGAGGCTCTAGGAAATTTTCTACACCTATCACCTACTCACTCAGCTGAATCTAAATTTTGGTCTAATAGGGATACTACAGGACTAGGACTGCTTTCACCACCAAATTCTCACAACTTTGAGCCAACTGAATGTGGGCATCCTTAATCATATTTTGGGTGAATCCTACAGCCTGCATAGCCTTCTCTACTAGTTTATTTTGTATGGAATCAATTTGTACCTTCATTGCTTGTGCCTGCTGCTCCACCGCATACTTTGCCTTCTAGTGAGCCACTACCTGTTGATGCCACTGTTCTATTTCCTTTGTCATATTATCCTGTTGCACTCTACTTTCAGCCAAAGCTTCTTCAAGATTGGTAATATTTGCCTCGACATCATAGAATCTCTATTTTTAGTATGCTTGAATGAATTTGTGTCTCTTCTTTGAAAATGCACATCTCTACTAGATGTGCATTTTCCAAGATATAAAATCATCCCAATCAAAATAAATTGGGTTTGTACCTACCCTCATCGTTATCGAAGCGTAAAACTCCACCTGTGATATGCATTGCACAAGTACCGCCTACCATTTGTGAACTATAGAGTCTATATAGAGGCCATAAATCTATGTCAGCATTAAAAATATATTTGGACTCTTAAAATCTGAAAGCAACTTTGGCATGTTTGGAAACTGTCCTAGTTGTGGCTCCCATATTAACTGCATTTCCATAAACTGATGCATCATCATCGTATACACATATTTCTCCTGTTGTTCATTGACATGCAACTTTAGAGGGAGGTTTCAACCCACAATAAAATTCTTCCCTTACTACATTGGAAGAAATAGAAAAGAGCACTTCACCATTTACCTTTCGATCAACCCTGGTAAATGGATTATAAAATCTTGAAATCAACTTCACCAGCTCCGATAAAGCATTTACAAGCATACATAGGTACCAAAATAACTATGCATAATATGACATAGTTAAAGGGCTGTTCAAATTCAACCCCTACCTGATGGTGAATTCCACATCTTGGTGCAGTATAACATCACCCTTGTTGGTGATGATGTAGTTCCCAACCTCTGCCATGGTGTTAGAGTACAGGTCCAAGTCGAAATTCTGGTTACTTTTGAATTTCTTGTAATTTTTCCCATATTCTGCTTTATTTTTTTATTGTTTGGGTTCTATGGCATCCTTCACTTCTACACATATCTTGTCCATCATGTAAATTCAGCAACCTTGAGAGTCCTCTACAAATTCTACAAGAAAAACTAAAAAATGCATCGTTAAATTTAAAATTAATCTTTGGACAATTTTGCATGTTCTATTTATAGAGCATGCCTCCAACTACCATAGTAAATGTGATGAATCAATTTGGTGAATTTGGAAGGACGTGCGCCTTGGTCCACTCACTCGTAACTTTTCTCCATGATTGAATAGTAATCAACCTTTATTTTTTGTAATATCTTTTTTGAAAATTGTTCCTTCAGCGTGTTATGCCCTTGAAGGGTGCACCCTGGCTCCCTAATGACTACTTTGAAAAAATAAATCTGCCACAAATAAGCCAATCAATGCCTTTTCAGGAATACCAAGAGATTTTACCCCTTGAAAATGCCAAAATGTAGATTCCATAAAATCTAGGCAAAATGTTCTGCTTGTGGTGCTTCAAAAATATGGGGAAAGTTTTACTAGCATTGAAAAATCATCACATGCCTCATTGAAAAATACTCACATGCCTAAAAAATCTATCTAAGGAGCGAAATCACTTCGTTGGCACACTTTTTCTCTTCTCCTTCTGCTGCTGAAAGTGCCTTCAACCTATTTGAGTAACATTCATGGCACAAACCCTCTTTTTAAAATAATCCTTTGCTTTTCTTTTTTCGCCCTATATTTAGAAAAAGCCAATTTTAAAAAAATTAATTAATCTTTGCTTTTTCCCAAAATAAAAAATTAATATTGTAATTATGAACGAAAGCTTTCACTTTTTTTTCTTTCTTTTATCTTTGCATTCGTTCCAATATTAATTTCACATGTGGTTTCCTAAAATGCCAAAACGCGCCCTCATATTTTTTTAAATTATTTTCATGTTGTTTCACCCCTATGAGAGGCAAATAGGAGTTTCACCCTTCACACAAGGTGAAAGCACTGTTGACCATTTTCCATTTAACTATCATAATGCATCTTTCAAATTATGTTCACCCTGAAGAGAAGCACATGAAATTTACCCCACTTTTGTGGTGTTACTCCTTGACTTTGCTCATGTGTAGGACCCATGATTTACTGTCAGACGCATGTGCTTTCACCTCAACGAGGGGTGAAAGGGAATTTCAGCCCTCACTTGGGGTGAAAACCCTTTTGGAATGCCCCAAATGGAGGCATGCTCTTCCTTTACCTATGAAAAATAAGGCCTTGCAATATTTCTGTGTAGATCAACTTTGTAAGGAATTTCATCTTAGAATTTATCCAAATAGTAAAGCCTATATCAAAGTTGCTAAAGAAGAATGCAGATCACCCCTTCCTTGTTGAAAGCGCTTCCAGTTCCTTGTGCTTTTGGATGTTTTATTCTAAAGTACTTTTCTCCCCAATACATCATGCAAATTTTTAGTACTCATTTGATTTTGAAAATAAATCATTTTAACCTCGAAGCCCTCGTATACCTACTAAAAATATTACAATAAAATAATCAATTCCACTTGAATATCATAATGTGTTCTTCAAAAACCTTTTCAAAAAGAAATTAATTTTTAGAGAGAAGAAACATTGTGGAGTGAAAGTAATTTTCTTCTTGAGGGTAGCCTGGAATTTTCCTAGTAGATTCAACCTCATACTTTTATTTAGAATCAGAAATACTTTTATAAAGCAACACAAATACTTGCAAAAAATAAAATTTGTACATATTTACATACTTGCACCTCTGATCATATCACTAAAAATAAGCCTTCATATGAAGGCCATTAACTAGAATTAAAATATCCCAACCATCCATGTCTTGGAGATGATATGCATTCACCGAATTTACCCCTGAGACTTGAATGGACCCTCCTAGATTGCATCAAATTTGTGATGTTTTCCAGGCTTAGCTTTGTTTTCGTTCCATTTAAGCACAAGATCTTCAACCTAAAATTTTTGCTCTGACATCTTCTTACTAAACTACTTATGTATCATTCTAGCATGTTCGGTGAAAGCCACATATACCTTTTCTTTGTTCTCTTCTAGCTATAGAATTTGGCCCATACTTACACTCATAGGATCAGATTCATCATCTCCATATTTGAACAATTGCAATTTTTGGAGTATTGTGAGCTTCATGTGAGTGGGTAAAAATGCTTCTTTCCCATACACCATGGAGTAAGGAGAATATTTAATAGAATTATTAATTGATATGCGGTCCACCCACAGAGCCTAATTTAACAATAGACGACAACTCATTTTGTTGCTTTCAATTGTCCTCTTCAAGAACTGAAGCAAAATTTTCTTTGTGGATTCTGCCAGACCATTTCCTTACGGGTAATAATTGGAGGAGGTCTTCAAGTAAATACCATATCTACTTGCAAATTTAGTGATATTTACCCCAATAAATGGAGTCTCGTTGTATGTTACAATGGTTTCTGGTACACCAGAATGGGTAATCAATCCTTCAAATAAGGAGATGATTGTAGCCTGGTATACTTTCTTGGTTGTAATGGCCTCTGCCCACTAGGTAAATTATTTAGTCACTATCAAAATATATTTATGCTTAGTAGAGGAATGGAGATCAATAACTTTAATAAAATATAAACCCCATTACTCAAATGGAGCTTCTACCTTGATCATGTGTAGAGGAAGAGATGCCCTTTGACTCCTGCCAATGTATCGCTAATATTTATCATAGCTTTGTCTCACCTTGTGTGTATCTTTAAAGAGGGTAGGCTAGAAGTAACCAGTTGTTGGACATTTTGATTCAAAGTTGTCATTGATGTCAAGGAACGAAGTTGTCATTGATGTCAAGGAATAAGCTACCATTGATGTCAAAAGGTCAAGAGGAACAATGCAAAGGTTAAAGGCAAAAGAGCTTCATAATATTTTTAATATTATGTGGAAGCCTAAGTTAAGAGGGATTTCATTAATACCATGGTTGAGAAAAAATAAAAGGTTTTCATAAAAACCCAAGGAAGCCCAAAGAAGTTTTAATATTTATTTTATAAAATATTGAAAGTCAAAGTGAATTTAAATTTTATAACTAAATATTATTTATACAAAGTGGTAAAATCAAATAAGGATTTGATAAAGCCAAAAGGATTTAAAAGTTAACTTATAAAATTTAAATTCTAAAGAATTTAAATAATTTTTAAATTAATTATTCAAATTTCGAAGGTGCTGACATTCAAAATTAAAGAAAGAAATTAGTATATATACTATATGCCTTTGGGGCATTTAAATCATCCTTCATTTGAAATAATAAAGGGTGCAATTGGTGTTGTGAAAATTTGTGCGAGGAAGAAGACAAACACCTTGTCTTAAGCACCAGAAAAAGGGTTAATATTGTCATTGTCTAAACTGTCATATCCATGGAGGCAGCATGGCCTAGTGGCAATTGGACGAAGTGCTAAGGCATTTGTAGGTGGAGTGATCCATGATCGATTAACGGTGGCAGTATTTTGTGTGTGTGTTTTGAAGTATCAAGGAAGCGACACATGATTTTTTATTTTGGCACATGCAAATAGGAATATAGAGCACAATGTGCTCTCTCTCTCCAAATGAGTGCCTAGCTTGTGTGGCACTTAGAGCCATGGCTAGGGCACTGGTAGAGACAGAATCATAAATTTGATTCCCACCAAGGCAAAGGTAATAAAAATTTTAATGTGTTGTGATGTCTAAGGTTTTGACATGAGGTCCTAGGGAGTTAAAAGGGTTAGTTAAAAAGGTTTTTAATTAATCATTATTTTTGGTTTATTGGAGGAATAATGAGTTGGCTTTATTTTTTTAAATAAAGTATTTTTGACATGTTGGTTTATTGAAGCTTGCCATTGAATTACTTTGAAAAGGAGATTGTATTGACATTATTTTTTGTATTAAATACTATTTTAATTGGGAGATTATAAGGTGTATTTTGTCAATCATTTTTGTATGTGTTTATGGATGCTTTCTTTAAGATGGAGTGATAAGGTGTATGTGTGTTGATATTTACATTGTAATCTTGAGATAGAGTTTTATTATCTTCTAACTTTCCTTTGATCTTGGCAAAAAGGTATTTGTGGTTGTGGCAGATATTTGAGGTTACTTCATCATCAAGAAAATGGTATGAGCATATTCTTCCAAAGTTGATTTTATTGTTTGGTTTTATAGAAAATAAGTTTGGAGTGAAAAGGACTTGATTAGGGTTTCTTTATTGAGTGTGTTGAATTAACACTTCAAGGTTTTATAGAATAAATAGTTGTTGTTAAAACCTTGTTTTATAATCATTGTTGTTGAAGCCATTGGTTGAGTAAAGAACTCGAACTAGGGTTTGAAAGTAACATGAGTATCATTTTTATGTGAGAGTGGTTGATAAGCATTGTTGGAAATATTTTGAGTAAATCATCATATGCTTGAACTAGGATTTGTAAGCAAGGATTGTTTCATTGAGTGATTGGTTGAGTAGATTTGGTTGAGCCTAGTCAAGTGGATGTGTGAAGTGATTGTTCAAGTTCCATAAAACAAACTATTCTATATTTTGAATTTATTTGAGAAAGTGATTGAGTATTGAGTTGAAGCATATTGAGTCTCTAACAATTCTCTGTATGTTTCTGAAAGAGTGATTGGAATTGATTGAGTATTGAGTTGAAGCTTATTGAGTCTCTAACAATTCTATGTATGATTCTGAAAGAGTGATTGAAAATAATTGAGTATTGAGGTGAATGTGAAGCATATTGAGTCTCTAACAATTCTTTGTATGTTTCTAAAAGAGTGATTAAAAGTGATTAAGCATTATGATGAGTATAGAGCATATTGAGTCTCTAACAATTCTCTTTATTTTTCTATGATATTGAACAAGTTCTAGTGTGGACTTGTTGAGCAGATTTGAGGAAAGTTTTTGAGAAGACTTGTGGACAGATTTGGGTAAGCTTTTGTGAAAGCTTACAATATAGATTGAGAGAATATTTGGATAAGTTCTTTTGAGAACTTATTGAGAATATTGGACAAGTTCTAGAGAGGACTTGAGGACAAATTAGTGTGAGATTTTGTGGAAGCTTACAAAGTAGATTTGAGATAAGTCTTTGAGAATACTTGAGAGCAGATTTGATTGATTGATTTGTTCAAACCTTGAGTTAAGGTATGGAGCAGATCTAATAGATTTTATTTTATATTGATTCAATATTTGAGTTAAGGCTTGAATATAGAGATTGAGTACATATTTGTGCTAGATCGAAGGACTGTGTTTAGTATAGATTCAAGGATATATTTTGATGTATATTTGAGGACAGGTTTATGCCAAACCAGAGATAGAGATTGAGGATAGATTTGTTCTAGACAAAAGTACTGTGTTTAGTATATATTCAAGAATAGAGTTTGGTGTAAATTTAAGGACAGGTTTGTGCCAAACCATAGATAGAGATTGATAATATTTGTGCTAGACCGAAGGAATGTGTTTAGTATAGATTTGAGATAAATATTTGGAGGTGATAGAGTTGAGGACATAGATCTCCAGCCAGAGTAGGGAGGATAGGTGTCTTATATGGATAGAGTTCCATTTATTAAGGGTAGTGGAGGCAGATGTCTTCTAAAGGATCACCAGTCAAAGCAAAGATTAGGATATTGATGTCTCCTATGGATAGATATCCACGAACTTGATTTAGGGGATTGGTATCTCCTTTGGATAGAGGTCCACAAAAATTTTAATAGGGAAAGGATTCCCAAGATATTGATTGAGAAACTTTTAGTGAAATATTTTCTTTGTGGAGTAGCCCACATTGGGTGAACCACGTAAATTATGGTTTATTTATTATGTGTGGTGATTTATTCATTGCATTGATTATTGCTATTGATATTGCTATCTATACATTACATAATATTGATTGGGAAATAAAACTAAAAAGTTATGTTATACTGTTCACCCCCCCTCTCAATATAATCTTGTCAGTTAGTATCAGAGCATGTTCCTTTGGAAGATTTTAACAGCTTGAAGGAAAAGCTTACAAGAATACAATGGATTCTAAGAAGGGATAATCAGATAATACAACACCAGTATTTTATGGAAGTGATTATATATATTGAAGTTTGAGAATGAAGATTTATATAAAGGCACTTGGTAATGAAACTTGGGAACCAATTGAAAATGGATATGACCCCTCAGTTGATCCACCTATAGAAAAGGAAGGTAAGCTTCTATATTATTACAATTCAAAAGCAATGAATGCAATTTTGAGAGGTTTGCATAGAACAGAGTCCATAAAAGTTACGCATTGTCAAGATGCAAAAGGAATGTGGGATAAGTTGCAAATTATATATGAAGGAGATAAAGGTGTCAAGAAAGCAAAGATATGAAATATCAATAATGAGGAATACATTAGTTCTTATCTAATTTGGGTAGATGAGGTTTTTAATGCTATGCAAGGACTTGGAATTAATGTAGATGAATCAGATGTTTGTGATAAGATCTTAAGGTATCTTCCAACAAGGTGTAGTTAAAATATTTCAGCTATAGAATAATCAAAGTATGGTGATTCTTTGACAAGAGATATGTTGTTTGGTATTCTTACAACTTTTGATATGAGAATAAAATAACCTAATCCCAAGAAGGAAGCAGCCTTCAAAGAAATTAAAAATACAAAGGATAAGAAGTCAGAATCAAGCAATGAGTTATCTAGTGATGAAGAAGCTAATTATGACAGAAGGAATAAGGATTCAAGAAGATCTAGAGATAAAATTTGTTAAATATTTCAATTATGAAAAGATGGTCACTATGCAACTGATTGTCAGGAAGTAAATAATAACAATGATGAAGAAAAATAGGATCACAAAAACATGGAATCAAAAAAATACTGGCACCAAAATAAAAGCAAGGATGGACAAAGCATACAAGGAAATAAGTTCTTTCAAAGGTAAAAGAGGAGCTACTATGCATATAACGTAAGTAAGTACTCAAGTGAAAGTGATGTTAGTTTTTCAGATAATGATAGAGATGAAGTCCTATTTATGAATGAAGAAAAAGAAGTCTAGAAAAGGGCACCAGTAATTCTCAAGTATTTTATATGTGGTAACTTTTGACATCTTGAAGATAGTTATAAAAGGAATGGTTATATTTTTAGTGATGATGAATATGAGGATGCACTTGAAGGAACAGATGAAAATCTTCTAATGGCTCTAGAGAAAGAAGAAAATGATCCTATAGAAGACAATTCAAAATAAAATGAAGCTGTGGACAAAGGTAAATAAATAGAGGAAGAATCATATAAAGAAGGATATGATCTCAAGGGAGAACTTATTTATGCTCTTGAAATTGTAAATAAGGTAAGAAAGCAAAACTCTAAATTAGAATCTCAATTTCAAGAATATGATGAAGAGAGAATAATGCTTATAGAGGATCTAGACAAATCAAAGTCTAAGACAAATAAGTTCAAGGATACGCTAGAATTAAAATTCTTAGAATGTGAAAATCTAGAACAAGAAGTAGCTTCATTAAGGTTGGAAGTTAAAAAATCCAAATTCAAGCTACAAGGGTTCAAAAATAGTTCAAATAATTTAGATAAGTTCATCAAAATACAAAAGCCTACATCAAACAAGATAGGTCTTGGATTTGAACAGGAACAAAAAAAATTGGAAGGAAAGTCAACCTCAATTTCTAAAGGGCAAGACACTTCAAAAGAAGACACTTTAGAAGAAGACATTGTAAGAGAAAATGAGACATCTGAGGATGAGCTGGACAATAGAAAGTTCAACAAGGACAAGAATAATGCACCAAGGAGAAACATATGGAACAAAAATTAGAATAGGTCAAGAGAGACTAAGAGACCAATGAGGTCAAGACAAGGAAACTTTAATGAAATATGTTTTCCATGTCACAGGTTTGGGCACATGGCTTCACAGTGTAGAACACATGAAAGACAGGAATATGGGAACAAACAAATTTTCCATGGGTATTGCTACTCATGTAATTTGTTTGGTCACAAGGCAATGAATTGCAGGGTTCAGGATAGAAGAGGATATGGATTCACTAGGAGAAATCCTAAGATATTTTTACCTCCAAGAAATAATAACATTAAGTGTTATAAGTGCAATAATGATGGACACACAACAAAGTGGTTTAGAGAAGACATTTTAGAATCAAGTATGAACAGAAATAGGAACATGAAAAAAAATATGGATATGAACAGGAACATGAATAGGAACATGGATATGAAAAAGAACAGAAACAGGAATAGGAATAGGAACATGGATATAAACAAGAACAGGAGCAATAAAATTGACATGGATAGTAACATGGACATGGAAAGGAACAATAAAAGGAATCAAAAGGATCATATAAGAATAAAAGAAGACATAAGTAAAGACCAGTGATTTATGGGAGTAGAAATACTCCCAGTCCAGAATTAACCACCTCAAGAGGAGTTGGGATAGGGGCTAAGCTAAGAGACTCATTCTTAGCCCCAAGCCCCAAAGGTGACCCTTTGCCATTGATGTCAAATGGGGAGAGATTTGAGTAAGGGGAGATATTTTAGTAAGGGGGAGAGAATTGGTATTTAAGTAATTAAGAGAGATTTGAAAATAGCATTGATCCAAGGGAAGCAATGTCGCAGGGGGAGAAAAAAAAAGAAAAGGTTAAGTTTCTGGTAAAAATAATTTGGGTTGCCATCAATGACAAAGAGGGAGATTGTTGGACATTTTGAGTCAAAGTTGTCATTGATGTCAAGGAAAAAAGTTGTCATTGATGTCAAAAGGTCAAGAGGAACAATGTAAAGGTTAAAGGCAAAAGAGCTTCATAATATTTTTAATATTATGTGGAAGCATAAGTTAAGAGGGTTTTCATTAAAACCATGGTTGAGCAAAAATAAAATGTTTTTCATAAAAACCCAAAGAGGTTTTAATATTTATTTTATAAAATATTTAAATTCAAATTGAATTTAAATTTTATAAATAAATATTATTTATACAAAGTGGTAAAATCAAAGAAGGCTTTGATAAAGCCAAAAGGATTTAAAAGTTAATTTATAAAATTTAAATTCTAAACAATTTAAATAATTTATAAATTAATTATTAAAATTTTGAAGGTGTCAACATTCAAAATTAAAGGAGGAAATTAGTGTATATATTATATGCCTTTGTGGCATTTAAATCATTCTTTGTTCAAAATAATAAAGGATGTAATTGGTGTTGTGAGAATTTGTGTGAGGAAGAAGACAAACACCTTGTCTTAAGCACCAACAAAAGGGTTAATATTGTCATTGGCTAAAACATCATATCCACTGAGGTAGTGTGGCCTAGTGGCAAGTGGACGAAGTGCTAAGGTGTTTGTGGGTGGAGTGATCCGCAATCAATTCGTGGTGGTAGTGTTTGGTGTGTGTTTTGAAGCGTCAAGGAAGTGACGTGTGATTTTTTATTTTGGTGCATGTAGAGAGGAATATAGAGCATGTTGTGCTCTTGCTCTCCAAATGAGTGCCTAGCTCGTGTGGCGGTTGGAGCCACGACTAGGGCGCTAGTATAGGTGGCATCGTGAGTTCGATTCCCACCAAGGCAAAGATAATAAAAAATTTAATATGTGTTGTGATGCCTAAGGTTTTGACATAAGGTCATAGGGAGTTAAAAGGGTTAGTTAAAAATGTTTTAAATTAATCATTATTTTTGGTTAATTGAAGGAATAAGAAGTTGGCTTTATTTTTTTAAATAAATTATTTTTGACATGTTGGTTTATTGAAGATGTATAGTGTTGAGAGGACTTCTTGCCATTGAATTACTTTGGAAAGGAGATTGTATTGACATTATTTATAGTATTAAATATTATTTTAATTGGGGTATTATAGGGTGTATTTGGTCAATAATTTTAGTATATGTTTATGGATTCTTTCTTTAATATGGAGTGATAAGGTGTATGTGTGTTGATATTTGCATTGTAATCTTGAGAGAGAGTTTTATCATCTTCTAACTTTCCTTTGAGCTTGGCAAAAAGGTATTTGTGGTTGTGGCAGATATTTGAGGTTCCTTCATCATCAAGAAAAAGGTATGAGCATATTCTTCCATAGTTGATTTGATTGGTTGGTTTTCTAGAAAATAATTTTAGAGTGAAAAGGACTTGATTAGGTTTCCTTATTGAGTTTGTTGAGTTAATACTTCAAGGTTTTTTGGAATAAAGAGTTATTAAACCTTGTTTTACAAGCATTGTTTTTGAAGCCATTGGTTGAGTAAAGAACTTGAACTAGGGTTTGAAAATAACATGGGTATCATTGTTATGTGAGAGTGGTTGATAAGAATTGTTGGAAATATTTTAAGTAAATGGTCAAATGCTTGGACTAGGGTTTGTAAGCAAGGATTGTTTCATTGAGTGATTGTTTGAGCCTAGTCAAGTGGATGTGTGAAGTGATTTTTCAAGTTCCATAAAATAAACTATTCTATATCCTGAATTGATTTGAGAAAGTGATTGAGTATTGAGTTGAAGCATATTGAGTCTCTAACAATTTTATGTATGTTTCTGAAAGAGTGATTGGAAGTGATAGAGTATTGAGTTGAAGCATATTGAGTCTCTAAAAATTCTCTGTATGTTTAAAAAAAAATGATTGGAAGTGATTAGTATTGAGGTGAATGTGAAGCATATTGAGTGTCTAACAATTCTTTGTATGTTTCTAAAAGAGTGATTGAAATTGATTGAGCATTGTGATGAGTATAGAGCATATTGAGTCTCTAAAAATTCTCTTTATGTTTCTATGATATTGAACAATTTCTAGTGTGGACTTGTTGAGCAAATTTGAGGTAAGTCTTTGAGAAGACTTGTGGATATATTTGGGTAAACTTTTGTGAAATCTTACAATATAGATTGAGAGCATATTTGGATAAGTTCTTGTGAGAATTTATTGAGCAAATTGGACAAGTTCTAGAGAGGACTTGAGGACAAATTTGTGTGAGCTTTTGTGGAAGTTTACAAAGTAGATTTGAAATGAGTCTTTGAGAATACTTGAGAGCAAATTTGATTGATTTATTTGTTCAAACCTTGAGTTAAAGTATCGGGTAGATCCAGCAGATTTGATTTGATATTGATTAAAGATTTGAGTTAAGGCTTGAATATAGAGATTGAGGACATATTTGTGCTAGACCAAAGGATTGTGTTTAGTACATATTTGAGGATAGAGTTTGGCGCAGACTTGAGGATAGGTTTATGCCAGACCATGGACATATATTGAGGATAGATTTGTGCTATATCAAAGGACTATGTTTAGTACAAATTCAAGGATAAAATCTAGTGCAGATTTGAGGATAAGTTTGTGCTAGACCAAATATAGATATTGAGAATATTTGTGCTAAACCAAAGGACTGTGTTTAGTACATATTTGAGACAGATATTTGGAGGTGACAGAGTTGAGGACAAAGATCTCCAACCAAATCAGGGAGGATAGGTGTCTTTTGTGGATAGAGTTTTGTTGGTATTTTTACCACATTGGAATTTTGTTGTAGTGTGCTACATTGGCATTTCGTTGTAATTATTGGTGCCAAATTGAAAAGTTTTTTTTTTTTTTTTTTAAGTGTGTTTACACATTGAACACTTTTTCCTATGGATGTAATTTTGGGTGAAGTTTGGTGCAAATATTTCTTGAAAAGAGATTCATATTGATAAAGATAATTCTTGAGGTGATATGATCACTGAAGCTACCAAGTTTAAGAATGTGCTCTTGATTCCAATGCAATATTGTTTATTTTCAAGGCATCGACCACTTCATGGGCATGCATTTCCAAGGTGCCACCATGGAGATTGCAACTGGGATGATGATTTGTGCTGAAGCTTGATATGCCATGTGATAAAATCATCAGTTATTTTATTTGGCATTTGCTCATTGGTTCATTATTGTGGTCAAGGAGAAATTTGTTGCTATTGGTGGCTGAGTGGACGACACTTTGCCTCCACATGTATTTAATGAAAGAGGAGAAAACCTCTATAAATAATAATCAAATTCTTATTGTAAAGGGAGGTTAGATATTTTGCAAGAAAACTCTCTAAGTTCTCTGCATCAATAGAGGAGACTTGGATTCTGAAATTTGCAAGAATTCTTATGTGTGTGATTTCCTTCTTTTTTTAAAATCATTTTTGTTTATGCTCATGCTCTTGCTGTTAAGTTTTGAATTCTACATTCTGAATTCAAACGTTGTTGGTTAGTGAGTAGATTTTGAAATGTGATCCAAGAGTTATCTCTACAAAGGTGTGAGTTAAATTCTATTGCTTTCCTTTTATTATATGTTGTTATAAAACTTGGTGGAAATTTTTCTGTTAGTCTACCCCAAATTCTACACTTTGGCCTGTGGCTATATTTCCATTTCTTTAAGTTATTTTTCAATTTCTTTCCTGCATCCCCAGTCTTCAAACATTGTAGAATTTAGTAAGGGATCCAGTCCTCTTTGGATATTGGTTTGAAGGAATTTTCTTTTTCCCTCGACCTTTCAATGTTGGCTAAGTCTAGGGCACACAAGTGATGAAATCTTGTACTTAGGCAGATTTGTGACCAATAGTTTTTGGCACGCCCGATGGGATAAACTATGTTTGTCTCAATAAGATCCATAATCGGTGGGACAAGTACTATTCCATGTTGACAAACCCACTTGTACCAACAATTTTTGGCATGCCCGATGGGACCCTGAAAGTTTCACTTTCAATAGTATTGAGGTTTAATGTTCACCTTCATGTTGTATAGTTAGAACATTTGGCGACTCAGCACTACCTAGAAGCCTTCGAACGTGGAGACAGTGAGAGTTGTACTTCATGATCACAAGATCGAAGGCCAAAAAAATTGAAAATCTCGTTGAGTTTTTTGAACTTGACAACCAAAAATTAAGTGGACACCCTAAGTTGGTCTTCCCACCACTTGCGTCCTATGCAACATCCTCACAAATTGCTGGTGTATTTTCTATTCCTCCAAGTTCATCTAGTACTGCTACTATTTTTCCACCTCCTCAGCCACACATACCAGTCCAAATGGCCCAGAATCCTCCACCATGGCAGTTATCGACATGGAATAGTTTGGGATCCTTGAATTTACAGACACAAAATCTAGTCCCTCAAGCTACTTTGAAAGCTTTGCCGACCTATGATGGTACTGGTAAAACTGCTTATGAGCATATTCAATATGTAGCCTCTTTGGTGACCATCCATGACATAATGGATGAAGACGTGATGATAAAATTGTTGGTGTTGTCACTAAGAGGGAAATTGTTGTATTGGTACCGATCATTGCAACCAGGCACTATTGCATCATGGGATCAATTAGGAGAGCTATTAATCAAAAAATTTCATGAACAAGCTGATCCATTTTTCTTGTTGCATCAATTTAATGCAATTCAAATGCATTCGTAGGAGGAGATAGCGAACTTCAATGTCAGATTTACCAAAAGCTGGCAGAGAGTTCTTGAAGGTCTTCGGCCCACTCATGAGCAAGTTGCATTCTATTATCTCAGATATTTTGAAATAGACATTGGCTTGGCTATCCAGTAGTCCAATGTGACTACATTCCCAGAGCTGTTCGAACAAGCACAAAATGCAGAAGCAGACTTGATTGCCATAGGTAGGCTTCCCCCAAAGGTAACAATGCCTATCTTACCTGATCTTCCTCAGCATTTGTATTTCGGTTCATTTTCACAGCCTATGCCTTCCATGTATCCTATTCCATCATGGAGCTCAAGTGCACCTTAGATCACACCCATTCCAGTTCCCCAGCTCCCTGCTCTAACTATTCCATAATTTTTTACACCAAGCATTCTACAATTACCAGCTCCCACTTCATTCCTACCATTGCCTGCACCGCCAACATCTCTACCTATACCAGCACCTCCTGTGCCCTCAAATCTTGATCCTTACACAATGCTATTACAAGAGGTAAAATCTTCTAATTCATCTATAAGAGCAATGGGAAATAAAATCAAAAGTATTGAAAGAAAGTAGGTCGAGAGAGATTTCCAACCCAGGATATTTCAACCTCCGTCGATCACTAGAGAACAAGCAACTTCAACAAGCAAAGTTCTTGAGAAGAACCCGACTATGTTGATGAATGAGGAAGTTGTCCCTACAAATAACATATTGGTGCTCTACATGTAATGATCCACACTGTGAGGAGACTTGTATGGTTCATTTGAACTATGTACAAACATTGGCCGCAAGCTCTTTTGGAGGACAAGTTAACATGATTACTAAGGTAGATCATAATTTTATGGTTCCATATGAATAACAAGTCTTAGTTCTCACAAGAACTGGGAAGAAGCCAGTCACGGTAGATCTAGTAAAGATGGAACCATTAAGGGTACTAGCTAATCCGAAGATGCAAAATGAGAAGAAACAAGTACAAGTGAAAGCTCCTACTTCAATACCAAAGCAAGATTCACCTGTTCTATTAAAATATCTTTTTCCACCACGAGCAAATGAAATATTTCAAGAAAAAGCCTCAGCTTCGCAGGAAAGAGTTGAAACAGAGGAACAAGCCAGAGAAAAGCTCAAGTACCCATATTTGACTAAAATACTAAGGGTAGAAGCTACTCAGCAATATCGAAGCAAATATGAAGCCACTATTGAAAAGAGGGAGTCTGTTTCATCTACATATAATATTGTTGAAGAATTGAAGAAGATTCCAGCCAAGGTTAGTCTCTATGATGCATTAAAATTACCTGGGCAAGTTGATTTGTTACAAGAATCATTGAAGTCTATGAAATATAATGAGAAGAATCCTACCCAGACGATTTTTCTCAAACATTAACTACTTCAGCCATTAGAAAGAATAGACCACCCCCATTTTATTTGTCACTCAATATGGAGGGTTGGATAGTGCACAACTTCATGATTGATTATGGTGCTGCGACAACTGTCATGCCAAAGGTAGTTTGTGAAGTCATGGGTATGGAGTATACAAGAAGTAGCCCTGGTGTCTTGCAGTTGGATGGGACTCCCATGAAAATAGTGGGTGTAATCAAGGATATTCCTATTTTTCTACATAGTATACCTCAAATTACAGTAATTCAAGAGGTAGTTGTGGTTGATTTGGAACCATATTTCAGTATGTGTTTGTCGAGAGAATTCACTACCAAATTGGGAGGCTATCTTTCTCTAGATTATTCTCACTTGGAGATTCCTTTCAAAGGAAGATGAATCTGGATCTACAATAAGAAGCCTTCTACTTTTCATATAGAGAATATGGAAGAAGAATATAAGTCCACACATTCTGTCAACATGATAACTGAAGAATTGGAAAATATTGATTTGATGGATGAAGTCCTGGATGAGCTTCACTTAGAGGATGAGTTTTCAATGCTGGATTTTAATGCCATGATGGACACTTAAATTGGTTGTTACTCCATTACAAAGCATGAAGAGGTTGAAATAAATATGCCTCTTGATCAAGATGATCAAGACTCTATGCTCGATCAATTATGGAAGTTGTATTTTGATGGAGCAAGATGTAAAAATGGTGCAAAAGTAGGGATTGTTCTTATTTCTCCCTTTGGCCTACAGAAAACATATTCATATCAACTGACCTAGAGTTGTACTAATAATGCTACTGAGTATGAAGTGTTGTTCCTAGGTTTGAAGAAGGTAAAAAAATTAGGGATTGAACAATTGCAAATTTTTGGTGACTCGAAATTTATTGTGAATCAAGTAACGAACAAGTGCATCTCCAAGCAGCATTATCTCAAGGCATACCACAACAAATTTTGGGATCTGTTTGAGGCTTTCACAGCATTGAATATTCAATCCATTTCACGAGATATGAATAAGCATGTTGATCTTCTAGCATATCTTGGAGAAAACTTCTCCCCGATTGAGCATGTAGTGAAGAAACCTAAGACCGTAAGGTTAGTTTACAGACCTTCGGTCCTAGACAAGAACATGTATTGGCAAGTATTCAAAAGTGATGAGCAGATTGTAAATTTTTTGATAAGAGAAGTGAGTAATGTGGAAGAGAGAACGCTTGATGAGGAGGAAGCCAAAGGGCTTATTAAACTAAGGAATAATCATATCCCAAAAGGATTGATTACACTTGAAAGCCTTTTTGATCAAAATGATAGGGCAAAGAAGCATAGGATCAAAGTAGATGAGGAGTATACTGAACTAGAGTTGGGTCCCCAAAAATTGATAAATATTGGGACGAATTGTACTCTCGAGGAGTTAGAACAAATCAGAGATTTATGTCATGAATTTCCTGACACAGTTGCTTGGAGTTACCATGATTTGAGGGGATATAACAAAGATGTAATACAACATACTATTGAGTTGCATGATGGGGTGAAACCCTTTAGACAAAAGCAAAGACCAGTTAATCCCAAGATTGAAGTACTGATGAAGGTGGAGCTTCTTGAAATTTTGGATTCTAAAATCATTTACCCCATCAAGCATTCAACTTGGATGGCAAATCTGGTCCCAGTATGGAAAAAGAATGGAGATATTCTCCTGTGTGTTGATTTTTGAAATTTGAATCAAGCCTCGCTAAAATATCATTATCCTCTGCCTCATATTGACCAGATTCTTCATGTGGTTGCAAGAGCTCAGATATTCTCTTTGTTGGATGGATTCTCTGGGTATAACCAGATTTGGTTCAGGGATGAGGACCAACATAAAACAACATTCACCACAAAATGGGGAACCTTTGCTTACCAGTGAATGTCGTTTGGACTCTCAATTGCTGGCACAAATTTTCAAAGGGTAATGGATGTGGCTTTTGGTGAGTTGTCAAATCACATTATTGTGATTTATTTGGATGATATGACTATTTTTTCTCACAATAGGGAGGAGCACGAATATCATTTAAGGCAAGTATTTGAAAAATGTCAAGAATTTGGCATATATATTAATCCAAAAAAGTCAATTTTTTCTGTAAAGTAGGGAAAGCTCCTAGGACATGTAATTTCAAAAAATGGCCTAGCTATTGATCTAGCTAGGGCCCAAGCTCTTTTGAAGCTTCCATTGCCAGCCAATAAGAAGGATTTGCAATCTTTTTTTGGGCAAATTAATTTTGTTCGAAATTTTGTTGCATATTTCGCTCAAGTAATAAGGCCAATGATAGAGCTTTTAAAGAAAAACGCTGAATTTAAATGGATCGAGCAGAGGAAGCAATCATTTGAGGAGATCAAATAAAGGATCACTAAAGCTTTGGTCCTAGTGAAACCTGATTATTCTAAGGATTTTATCCTTTATATTGTTGGTGAACAAGAAGCTTATGTAGCGGTGCTTACATAGAAGGGAGATGATGAAAATGAACATTTGATTGCTTTCCTAAGCCAAGTCATCCAACCACATCAAGAGAAGTATAACTTCATTTAGAAATAAGTGTATGTGCTAATGAAATCTTTGAAGAAGTTTTGGCACTTTGTTTCACATAGTAAAACAATAGTTTATGTTGTTCATCCAGATGTCCGAAATTTTATCATACAAGGAGAACTTGGAGCTAGGAGAGCTAGCTGGGTTTCTAAAATTTAGGAATTTTATGTTGAGATCTGACCAACAAAACTTGTTCAAGGTCGAGCATTGTGCCAAGAGCTTGCAAAGAATACTTCCTTTGGATCCACAATTCATGAGTATGAGGATGTAGTAGATAATTGTAATTTTGACAATCATTCTATAATGGATCAAGATTGGACAGAGGAACTGATTGAATATTTTTATTCTGGGAAATGTCCTTCACATTTGAATGCCTCATAGAGAAGAATATTTAGACTACAAGCCCTCAAGTATGTCTTGCTGCCAAATGGCTTGTTTCATAAGAATATTGATGGGGTTCTTCTTAGATGTGTCAAAGAATCAGAGAAGGAGAAAATTTTAGAAGAATTTCATTATGGATTATCAGGAGGTCATTTTGCAGGTAGACCCATGGCACTAAATATTATTCGAGTAGGCTATTTTTGGCCTACTCTTTTTGTAAATGCCTTCAAAGTTAGTCAAAAATGTGATAAGTGCCAAAGATACATCGGTAGAACCAGGAATGCATCATTACCTCTTCACTCGATTCAAGTAGAAGTACCATTTCAGCAATGGGGCCTAGACTTATCGGGGTCATTGATCCTAACTCATCTTCTGGTCACAAGTACATATTGACTGCAACAAACTATTTCACTAGATGGACTGAAGCAATTCCAACTAAAAAGGTGGATCAAGCCACGGTAATTACTTTTCTTGAGGGGTTGATCACTCGCTTTGGTATCCTAGATGTGATTATAATAGATAATGGAACTCCTTTCATAGGTGCCAAAATCAATGAATTTGTGGGTAAGTATGGAATTTATTTGAAAACTTCATCTAATTATTATCCACAGGGGAATGGCTTGGCCAAATCTACAAACAATAATTTGCTTCAAATTTTGAAGAGGACTCTTGGCGACAATAAGCGGAGCTGGCACCTACTTTTGAATCAAGCATTGTGGGCTTATCGCATCTCGATGAAAAAATATATCAAGACATCCCCTTATTCATTGGTATACAACAAATAAGTAGTTTTGCAAATTCATATTGAATTACCGGCCCTCCAAACTTGGCATTTGATTGATGATGAGGATGATGAATCTGATTCTATGAACATGAGATTAGCTCAATTTTTATAGTTGGAAGAAGAATGGGAGAAATCATACCAAGATTTTATAGAACATGCTGAGATGACAAAGAAATGGTTTGGTAAAAATGTCTCTGAAAGGACTTTTAAGGTTGGTGATCTTGTATTGAAGTGGAATGAAAATAAATCAAAGTCTGGAAAACATCACAAGTTCAAGGAAATATGGGAAGGTCCATTTCAAATCACAGGTGCCAATCAAGTTAAATATTTTTATTTGCAAGATATGGATGGTCATGCACAATTAATTCCAGTTAATGGTCTTCATTTGAAGGCCTATTATCAGTAAAAAAAAAAAATGAAAAAGTGTGCAGAGCCCGAGACTTCCCAGGAGGTCACCCATCCGAGTACTACTCTAGGAAGGTTATGCTTAACCAGGGAGTTCTTTAAAAACTTGAAAACAAAAAAAATCAATTTGGATGAGGTTTTTAGGGGGAAAGTTCTGGAGGTGTAAAAAAAATAAAAATAAATAAAGGCTTGCATTTTCCCCGCTTTTCTCTCTTTAGCATGGCCTTACCTTGGAACCCTTGTTTTCGGGATTTTGGTTGCGTTTTTCCCCCCAACTCCCCCATGTAAGAAATTAAAAAAAAAAAACTCTCCACTCCCTCCATGCTCAATTCGAAATTCAAATTCCAAAATTTGAATTTTCCCTCCCAAAGACATAACCCGAAATTCCTTTTTCGGGCCTCCGAAATACCCGAAATTCCTTTTTCGGGCCTCCGAAATACCCTTTTCGGACTTCAAATAAAATATTATAAAAACTTCATTCCGTCCCTCCCATTTATTCATGCCCGAAATGCCCTTTTTGGATCCCGAAATAGTGTTTTCGAAATCCTGAAAGCCTTCCCTCTCGCCCTTTGACTAGTCAACCAAACAAAAAAAAATTAATAAAAAATTACATGCTTTCCGACCTCGTTTTTCTCCTGCCCCAAATACCCTTTTTGGGTCCCCCTTCCATTATTTCAAAAAAAAAAATGTGCTCATGCATGCCCAAAATTTCTTCATATTCCCCCCGAAATAGCCTTTTCGGGTCCTCGAAAACACTGCTTCGGGTCCCAAAAAATCCCTTTCGGACCTGCCAATATACATGTCTTTCACCACTCCCCATCTATAGTCTTCGCTATCCTTTTGAAATACTCATTTTAAACGCCTAAAAACACTATTTCGGGTCCCGAAATTCCCATTCTGTCTCCCGAATAAACCATTTCGGCCCCCGAATAAACCATTTCGGCCATTTAAAAAAAAAAATGATACTAAAATAAGAAAAACCATTATGCATTTAAATCCTTTCGCTTGTTTTTTTCCCACGCACCCCCATATCCATGTTGCACTATTCGTAAATTCTGCTCATTAACATTTCTCACTCCGCTCACTCATTGCACTTTCTAAAAAAAAAAAAAACTACCACTTCTCGCATTTCAAGAAGTGGTAAGAAGCATAAAAATAAAATAAATAAAAGCATCATTGGAATGCATGCGGTGCCCATGAAATTAGAAATCTTTCCAACGGATGTGTATGGAAATTTATAAAAAGGAGGCCCATCATTTTGTTTTCAATCAAAGCATTTGCAGGGTTCCTATATCGAAGTCTTGTGAATCCCTTTTGCTCTAGGGTTTGTTGTTCATTGCTGCATATTCAAAGGAAGCTGAAGATGGGGAGGAAAGCTACAGAGGCCAAGAAGGTGAATGTACAAAAAATGCCTGAGATCATGAAGAAGCCACGAAGAGCTCAAGAAGAAAAGGTTGAAGATATGGAACTAAAACCTTATGATGATCGCTTGGGATAGATTAAAGATTGCAATATCACCAACAAGGGAGTAGAAAGATTGTGTCTAGATGTTGAGTTTGCTGCACAACATATGTCTGCTGGGAGTCCCCGTACTATAGCATTTCATTCTCATATCTCTTGGTACTTGTGTACACCTGTGCATCCATGTCCTGAGCTGATCTGGGCAATCGTAGAATGCTACAACACTGCTGCAAGAACTGTCCAAAATGCCCACGGAGAAGTATTGTTTAGTATCTTGGCTAGTTCCATACAGGATACGTTTTCTTGTGGTGCACAACTTTCATCTTCTGTTACATTAAAAAATTCAGTTTTAAGGAGGAGGAGGAGAGGTATCAACCTACCATTCAGATGCGGCAGTTCATGGAGAGTCATTTATTAAAGACCCCACTATTGGGAGAGTTGCCAAAAATGCCAACACCATTGAAAAGTTTCAAGAGCCCAGATTTGTATTCAATGATAGCATGGCTAACAGGATTATCTTCAGATTTTGCAGTACAAAAGTGGCAAGCATAGTTGGTGCAATTCATTTCACAGCCAGGGTTTTATGCTCCAACTTCCACGATAGCAACTTCAAATTCAATTTTCTTTGATTGATCAAGTTTCTTAGAAATGAGGATACATTCATAATTAAGAAAGGTACAAAATGGAGATCTTACCTTTAGGCATTGTTCCCTTTTGACATGGTATTTTTTCTACCATATGCACTCTCGTTTTGATTTTGTAGCAATAAAAAATATAGATGAAGCAGGAAAAGCATTACCAGTATACTCATGGACTCAGAGTTTGTCCAAGAACGAGTCCTATTATAACTTCAACAAAATTTTTTAGGACCTTCTTTGGAGATAATGTATGGAGTATGAAACAGAGTGCCTCGGGCCCTACAAGCAGAAGTGGTTGATCAGAAAAAGGTGATGTTTTCTTACTAACCCAAGGCGTGGTAGTTAGAGTGTATGGTTTTACTAGTAAACCTTTTTTGCTACCATATTTTACAACTGAACATCTTTTTGCCTTGGAAGTAGCCCGAAAAAGTGATTTTATAAATGATACCTATGGGTCAGGTAATAGAAAAAAAATACATGTGTTATGCCTTTCAAGTTTGGTGATATCACAGTTACTCAGTGTGGGAAAAATGAACTGATTGCTGAGACACTCTATGATCATGGATTGGTTGAGCTCCTCCAATGATGGAAGTATGATCCTTTGGGTATTTTTTCTAGTTTCATCAAGGCAAAAACATTTCATTGTTGTCCCAAAGAAGATATTGTGCGATAAAGGAACAATCCTGAAGGGCATGACATTGAATGGAATGTAGAGAAGATGATGTCACTTCCCCCTTGGCATGATTTTTATGAAATGGATATTAAATATGATCCTGCCAATCACTCAGAACAGGTTCCTCCTAAAGGTTTGTTTGAGCAAATGAAGACCAAATTGCCTGATTGGTCTGATGAAAATATTTCCAATTGGCGGATCATGAGAGTTCATCAAAATAAGCTCAAAACAAAATATTTGATGGCTATAGATGATTCTTTTTCAAATATTTATGATGATAATTATGAGAAGTATCAGCCCCTCTCCTTTGCTGATTTGGTGCCTAAAAGTATTAGTAGTTCAGGTAAAGAACAAGAAATGATCGGACAAGTGGAGGTATTGGAAAAAGAGAGGATTGTTATTGAAGAGGAAGAGCAAGAGCAATTTCTACAAAATAAAAGGACTGTAGCCATGGAAATTCCTTTCCCTCACATAGCGAAGAAGCCTAGGAGTGGAGCATATTTTGCACTGAGCATAAAATAGTCTTCATCATAAGCAATTGAGCCAACACACTCTGATTCAATGGTGACATCAGTTGATCTGAACATGGGGAAGGAAAAATCTAAAGGAGAAGAAAATATTGTGATACAACAATGTTTACCATCGGCTCAAATGATCATAAGCACAAAAGGAGAGGAGGCCATAGGTATGCATTTTCCTTCTTCTTCTCTCATTAATAAGCATTTAGTGACCACTATTTTTTCATCCATAGTTCCTATGTCTACTTCACCTTTCGTCACATCCGCCTCTTCCATTCCCACTTCTGTCCCACAGTCACAGGTCACTAGTGCTTCTTCAGTTTCACCCATTCCATCCTTTTCTCTTGCCTTTAGTTCATTTGCATCTGCCCCAAATCCATTCGCCCTTCCATTACCCTCTGTTTCATCTTCCATACCTTCACATTATTCCATAAGCACGCAAGCACCTCTTTGAGTAAGCTTAGCTGATATCCCCTCCACTTCCATTCCTATGGTTGAATCTAATCCCAAACAAGCTATTTTTCTTTCTTCCCCAATTTTTACCATGGAGGAGCCACTAGTATCTGAGATAGATTTGCTACCTGAGCGCTCAATAGTGGAAAAACTCAGCAAGGCACAACAAAGTTCATCTAGGTGGTGGAAGAATCGTAAGAGAAAGGATTCACTAGCCATGGCACAACCAGTAAAGAAAGTGATTTTTGATCCCATAGCAATGGAGAAGCACACGGTGATCATGATTACTCGAGTTTAGAAATCTCAAAGAGAAATGACATCTAGTGAATATTCATACCAAGCTGTCATTGAGGACCTCACAAAGAAGCATCCAGTTGAGCACATGGGCACCATACAGGAGGCATCAATTTCCATGTATCTACAAGTAAAACATTACAAGGATATTCTCATTCAGGCTGAAGAGAAAATCAAAAAGCTTGACGAAGCCTTAGAGGAACAACATGATAAATCCAATGCAGCATAATTTGAATCTCAACAGTGGCAGCAACAGGTGATGCATTTGTAAAGTGACATAGCGGAGAGCAAACAGACAACTACACAGTTTCAGGCAGCTAAGCAGGAAGCACAACTAAAAATTCAAGCTTTGCAGGATCAGCTTCAGAACTTGCAGAATCAATTGGCAGCAAAATCAATGCACTCTGTATCCCTCACCAAGGACAATATTAAGGAAGCTCATAGTCATATGTTGACTAATTGTAATAAAATGGTGACCAAGGCTACATTAGTGCTCTTGTTCCTTCAGGATGTTCAGGCAGCTATTTCATATGGTGGACCTATAATAGACAAAATGGAGCAAGATTTAGAGCCAAAATTGGAAATGGCCATGAAGATCCAAGCAATGACTCAAATAAATCTCGAGATGCATCCAATGAGTGATATATCCCATGTTTGAGCGAGTGCTAAAATCACATTATGCAGTTATTTCTCCAAGATGAATCTTATTAAAGAAGTTCATCAGTTGCAAGAGACCTTTTAGCATGAAAGACGTATTTCATTGGTTTATTTTGAAACACTTGCAGATAATGGTTTTCCTAGTTTTGTTGATGATCAAGAAAATATTCTCACAAAGAAATACCTAGATACATTATGGGTTGTTTTCATGATGGATACTTTAGATATTGATAATTTGGAGGAGCCCATCACCGAAGAGCATGTGTTACAATTAATGAGAAAGATCATTTGCATTGAATCTGGATTATTGGAGCTCAGTCAAAGGGCCAAACATCTTGATATAGAAAATTTTGAGACTTTTCGATATCTTGTGGGTACTCTCAAAGCTCGGGAGGTGATTACCATAGATGGATGGGCTGAAGCAGTTGTGATATATGAATCCACCATAGCACATATCAAAAATCAAGATGAAGCTTATACAAGTAGCTAACCATCAGATGCAGCTGCATGTGGGAACTCTATACCTAATGAATAAAGGCTTGTAATCGATTACATTCAGGTGAGCTGAATACCCTGTGAGCCACCAGAAATTTTGGCATTTTTGCCACATTCAAATTTTATTGTAGTGTGCCACATTGACATTTCATTGTAATCATTGGTGCCACATTGAAAAGTGTTTTTGTTTTAAGTGTGTTCACACATTGAACACTTTTTCCTATGGATGTAATTTTCGGTGAATTTTGGTGCAAATCTTCATTGAAAAGAGATTAATATTGATAAAGATAATTCTTGAGGTGATATGATCGCTGAAGCTACCAAGTTTAAGCATGTGCTCTTGATTCTAGTGCAATATTGTTCATTTTCAAGGCATCCACACTTCGTGGGCATGCATTTCCAAGGCACCACCATGGAGATTGCAACTGGACCGATGATTTGTGTTGAAGCTTGATATGCCATGTGATAAAATCATCAGTTATTTTATTTGGCATTTGCTCATTGGTTCATTGTTGTGATCGAGGAGAAAGTGGTTGCTATTGGTGGCTGAGTGGACGACACTTTGCCTCTACATGTATTTAATGAAAGAGGTGAAAACCTCTATAAATACTAATCAAATTCTTATTGTAAAGGGAGGTTAGATATTTTGCAAGAAAACTCTCTAAGTTCTCTGCATCAATAGAAGAGACTTGGCTTCCGAAATTTGCAAGCATTCTTATGTGTGTGATTTCCTTCTTTTTTAAAAATCATTTATGTTTATGCTCATGCTCTTGCTGTTAAGTTTTGAATTATGCATTATGAATTCAAACATTGCTGGTTAGTGAGTAGATTTTGAAATGCGATCCAAGGGTTATCTCTACAAAGGTGTGAGTTAAATTCTATTGCTTTATTTTTATTATATGCTATTATAAAACTTGGTGGAATTTTTGTTGTTAGTCTGCCCCAAATTCTACACTTCGACCTATGGCTATATTTCCCTTTCTTTCAGTTATTTTTCAATTTCTTTCCTGCATCCCTAGTCTTCAAACAGTGTGGAATTTAGTAAGGAAGCCAGCCCTCTCTGGAGATCGGTTCGAAGGAATTTTATTTTTCCCTCGGCCTTTCAATGTTGGCCGTGTCTAGGGTGCACAAGTAATGAAATCTTGTACTTAGGCAGATTTGTGACCAACAAGTTCCATTTGTTAAGGGTAGTGGAGGCAGAGGTCTTCTAGAGGATCACTAGCTAGAGTAGAGATTAGGAGATTGGTGTCTCCTATGGATAGAGATCCATGAACTTGATTTAGGGTATCAGTATCTCCTTTGGACAGAGGTCCATAAACATTGTAATAGGGATAGTATTACCAAGAGATTGATTGAGAAAATTTTAGTGAAAAATTTTCTCCGTGGAGTAGCCCACATTGGGTGAACCACGTAAATTGTCGTGTCTCTATTATGTGTGGTGATTTGTGCATTGCTTTGATTACTACTATTGATATTGCTATCTACACATTGCATAATATTGATTGGTAAATAAAAGTAAAAAGTGGTATTATACTGTTCACCCCCCCTCTCAGTATAAGCTTGTGTTCTTCACCAGTTCAGATGATCTTCAAGGCCATAGGCCATAATATCCACTAAACAAGCCAGAGTGGAACTCTTACAAGATATTCTACTTTTTTGAATATTTCACACATTTTAGGATTGCTCCATATATTTTGATGTAGAATAACCCACTTGGAAATAGGATGTACTTGGGAACCTATAGCTTGAATCTTCATTGTTGTGAGGCATCAAGATGTGATGGATATTTTCTAGATGTGAAGAATTCAATAAGATCATATGTCCAGTCATGATAGCTTATAACTTGATTAGCAAGATTACTCTCATCAATAACCTCATCTTGTAATGGAGATAGTGATCCAAAAGCTGCACTTTTAGCCAATTCTTAGCAGAGTGCCCAACCATGAACTAGTTTAGTCAGCCTAATTTCTACATTGTATTCCTAAATTTTCAAAACTCATCCTACTCTTTTATCACCCATTTCTCCTTGAATGATGAAATTATTGACATCTAGATGGATAACGTAGATGATTTCCTACTTTGTGAAATAAAATATTAGAATTTCTTTAAAGTATTCATGACCGCATACACCTATTTCTCAATGAAGTTATATTTTTCCTGATGTGGTGAAATTATTTGGCTCATAAAGGTAATTGGTTTTTCATCCTCATAATCTTGCTTTTGGGTGAGGATAACGATGTAACTTTCCTACTCACCCACTATGTAAAGGATAAAATCCTTTGAATAATTTGGGTTGATCAATATTGGCACTTGGTTAATTCACTCCTTGATCTCTTAGAATTATTGTCTCCTCTTTTCTATCCACTTGAAGTCTACATTTTTCTTTAGAAGTTCAGTCATGGACTTTACTACCAGAGAAAAATTGGCTATGAATTTTTGAATGAATTTGATTGGCCCAAAGAATGACTGTAGGTCGTTTTTATTAACTAGAAATGACAATTATAAGAGAGCTTCAACTCTCGCAGGATGAATTGCCAGTCCTTCTTGTGAAATCACATGTCCAAAGAGTTTTCCCTCTTTGACAATGAAAATGGATTTCTTTGGGTTGTTGGAAATTCCAAACTCCCGATACTTTTCAAACACTTGTCTCAGATGAGAGATGTGCTCTTCCTTGTGATGTGAGAAAATAGTCATGTTGTCAAGGTAAATTACAATAATTCAATTTAACAACTCACCAAAAGTGATATCCATAGTTCTCTAAAAGGTGGCACCAACATTGGAAATATAAAATGGTATTCTTTGATACGCAAAGATGTCCCACTTTGTAGTGAATTCCATTTTGTGCTAGTCTTCATATTTCACCCATATTTGGTTATATCTAGAGAACCTATCAAGTAATGAAAATATTTGTGCTCTAGTGACTACATGAATAATATAATCAATATATGGTAGGGGATAGTGATCCTTCAAATATGCTTGGTTCAGATTATGAAAATCCATGCACAGATGAATTTCTCCATTTTTATTCTAAACTGGAACCAAGTTCACCACCAATGTTGAGTGCTTGATAGGATAAATTATTTTTACCTCCAAAATTTTTAGGAGTTCTTATTTCATGAGCACCTCAATTTTTAACAAGCCTATGTTTCTACCAAAAAATCTTCACCCCTTATTGCAACTCAATGGTGTGTTGGATTACATTTTTGTCGTATCCTTTCAGATCATGATAGCTCCAAGAAACAATATTAGGAAATTTATAACACAGAATATTAATATCCTCAAGCTCCTTGGGTGTACAGTATGTTCCAACTTTGATGATTTTATCAGGCTATAACTGTATTTCCTTTCATGAGTTTGATCAAACAAGATCTCAAGCGAAATCAGTCCCCTAGGATTGTGGTTATTCTTTAATTGAATCATTCCTTCCATCTCCTCCTTGGCCAACATTCTTTCTTCTATGCTAGCAAATTTCTTAATCAAGAAATTAACTATTTGTTCATCACTATCGAACACCTACCAATAGAGATTTTTATCAGGAACTAAAGTTCTATAAATCACCCTCAAATCACCCTCACAGTCTTTGGTCTTCTAACCACTTGCTCTATGGGAGAGAAATTAGCACCAAGGGAATCCAAGATTTTTGTATGCTTGTTCTACTCTCACAAAATCGCTTGAACATTTAGTGTTGTAAAAGAGCAAAAAAAATACCATACCTTATTACGGTAGGCCTTCAAATAGCGTTGCTTTGACACAAATTTGTTTGTAGTCTTAATAATAAACCTGGAATCTCCAAATATGTGCAACTTTTTGATCCCCAATTTGTCTACTTTATTTAGACTAAAGTATAACACTTCATATTCGGTAGCATTATTTGTGTAGCTCCAAGTTAACCAATATGAATAGGTTTTCTATAATCTCAAAGGAGAAACAAGAAAAATTCTGGCTCCTGTGCCATTCTTACATCTTGCACCATAAAAATATAATTTTCATAATTGATCAGAGACCTGGTCCTAGGAATCATAAGCTTTCACTTCAATTTGTCCATGTTTTGTTATGTTGTAACAATTGATATCAGTCTCCACCATTGCATTGAAATACATTAATGAAAATTCATCTTCTATACAGAGCTCACCAAGAGCTTCCTCCATAATATCCACTTGTTGCACTTCTTCTATCATCATATTGACTGTGCTAGTGGGATTTTATTCTTCTTCAAGTCTTTCTATGTGAAAAGTGGAGGTTTTTTCATTGTAAAATTGGATTCTTGTACCCTTGAAAGAAATCTCCAAATGTGAATAATCCAAATAAAGATATCCTCCTATAATTACCATAAATTCTCTTGAAAATCTCATGCTAAAGTATGGTTCCAAATTAATTACCACCACTTTTTGAATGATGGTGATGTACGGTATGTTGTACAGAATAATGGTAATATCCTTAATCACACCCACCATATTTAATAGGATCCCTTCCAACTACAAAAAAATTAGACTACTTCTTATGTACTCCATCCCCATGACCTCACATACTACCTTTGGCATAATAGTAGTCACGGCACCACAGTCGATCATACAATTATGCATGATCCATCCTTCCATTCTAAGAATTAGGTAGAATGGGAGAGTTCTAATCTTACTAGTGGCAAAAGCTATTAATGTCTATGCTAACACTATCTAGATGAATTTTTCATTTTTATATTTCGTAGAATTGAGAGACTCCTGTAGTAGGTCAACTTTTCCAGGTAACTACAATGCATCATACAATCTCACCTTTCTAGGAATTTTTTTCATGTCCTCAACAATGTTATAATAAAAAGTACTAGAGCACTTTTCTTCATTGGCTGGATCATATTTGTTTCGGTATTGTTGCATAGCGTCTACCCTTTACCGCTTGGTAAATGTAGGTACTTGAGGCACTCTTTGGATTGTTCTTTTGCCTCAGTTTGTACTTGAGTAGTTGTAGGTTTTGAAGTTGATGCCTTCACTTGCAACTTCTCTTGAGCTTGCTTGGGTAATAGATCCTTCAACAAGATAGAATTTTAATGTTTAGTTGTTGTGCCAAGTGCTTTCAATTATGATCGTGTATTTTCATCTTGTATATTTTGTTCATCAAGGACTTCCAATAGCTCAATTTCTACTATATCTATAGTTACCAGCTTCTTTCCAGCCCTCGTAAGGACTGAAACTTGATGCAAGTAAGGGACCATAAAATTATGATCGACTTCTGTTATCATATTGATTTTTCTACTAGTGTAACTCTCTACTAATACTTGTACATAGTTCAAATGAACCATACATGTATCTTCACCATGAGTATCATTATAGGTAGAACATCAATATGCCCATTTTGATGTACTAGCTTCTTCATTTGCCAACACAGTTGTATTTCTTTTAGGATATTTGCTAGTAGTTGGTTTTTCTCTAGTAATCAGTGGTTTTTGAAATCTCCTTGATCGAAAGTTATCTTTAGCTTTCTTCTTAACGAACGTAATTTCATTCGATATTGTTCTTACTATTGAATTGAGTTATTACATGTCCTATAATAATTTTATGTAGGGATTGGGATTTGAAAGCGTAGGGGGTACTGACGAAGGTAGAGGCACTAGTGGAGCAGGCAATATTGGGAATTGAATTGGAGCTGACAACTACATAACAAATGGTATGGGTAATTGTAGAATACCTGGGGTAGGTAGTTGTATAATTAGAATTGAAGTGATTTGAGGTGAACTTGAGCTCCATGAAGGAACATGATACATGGAAGGCATAGGCTATGAAAATGCACTAGATTGCAAATACTATGCAAGATCAGGAAGAATGGGCATTTTTATCTTTGGAGGTAGCTTACCTATGGCAATCAGATCTACCTCAGCCTTTTGCACCTACGTGTACAAATATGGTAATGTATTTATATTGGCTTTTCGTACGACCATACCAATGTCAAAGTTGAAAGCTTTAATATAGTAAAATATGGCTTGCTCATGAGTGGGCCGAAGTCCATCAGGGACTCTCTTTCAAATTTGAGCGAATATAACATTGAAATCTACTATTTCCTCCTATGGATGTCTTTGGATATTTTTAAATTATTACAAAAATGAAAAATGATCAGCTTGCTCATGAAATTTCTTAATTAACAATTCTACCAAATGGTCCCATGTGGTGATAGTAGCGAGTGGCAAAGACCAGTACCAATACAACAACTTCCTTCTAATTGATAATACAAGTAATCTTACCATAACATCTTCATCTACAATGCCATGTATTATCATAAAATAAACCACATATTGGATGTGCTCGTAAGAAGTATTACCAATACCATCATAGGTAGGCAAAGCCTTCAATGCTACTTTAGGAACTAGATTTTGTGCTTGTAGATTCAATGCTTTTGAGCTATTCCATGTTGGGAATTGCCAAGGTGGTTGTTGTGATGGATTCTAAGCCATATTGATTGTAGTATTCAGTTGTGGTGGAGGAACACTAGTAGCAGTACTAGCAAGACTTGAAGGAGTGGAAAACACACCAGCTATCTATGAAGATGTCATGGATGATTTTGGAATTAGTGTGACTAGTCTAGGGTATTTTCCTAATTTTTGGGTGTCAAGATCAAAGAAATCAATGGGATTTTCAATCTTTTTTGCTTTCGATCTTGTGATCATGAAGTAAAAATTTTACCAACTTCACATTCGGAGGCTTGTGGATATAGCTGAGTTACCATATGTTCTAGATTAACAATACAAAGGTGAACATCAAGATCATAATATTGCATGTATTGCTCAATATGAGACTTATGAATCACATCATGAATGTCAAAAACTGTTGGTCGAATATCTATCTTAAATACAAACATACGTCTATGCACCATAGACATGACCAACATTGAAAGGCCGAAGGAAATAAATATCCTTCAAGCCAATCTCCAGAGAGGTATGGCTCCCTTACTAATCCTACACCGGTTTTAAGTTTAGATTTGTAGGAAATAAATGGAAATAATGTAAAGAAATGGAAAATATAGCCACAAGATAGAATATGTAGGATTGGGAACAAACTAGCACTAGGAATTCAAATCAAGTGTTATAGCAACATAGAACAGAAAGAAGGTAAATAATCCACTTATTATTTCATGGAGATAACTTCTAGAGTTGCATTCTAGTTTCTCACTCCCTTACCAATAGTTTTCAAATCTAGATGTAAAATTTAAACTTAGCAGATAATATACATGAATATAAAATAGAAATGCTTAATGTAGAAAGAAATCACACATAGAAATTATTCGTAGAATTAGAATCCAAGATCTTTCTTTTTACGCAAAAAATTTGAAGCATTTTTCTATAGAGTGTCTATCCTCCCATTACATTGACATTTTTAGTATATATAGAGGTTTTCACTTCTATCCATTTAATACATAAAATATAAAATATCCCTAGATTAGGAACCAGCAAGAGGAATCTTCTCATCGAAAATCCTCAAAAATATTCCTTATGTAGTGGCAATCCAACTTTTAAGGGAAATTCTTGGGAAATCAACAATTTTGGGTATTGATGCACATAAAAATGCAAATATGGTCGTTTAATTGGTACCTCCCTTACTCCTAGGAAATTTTCCCTTGTCCAGAAAGTCCACTAAACTTGAGTCTTATCTTAAAAAATGGTAAATTAAATAAGGAATGTCTTGGAAATCATGAAAATTATTCTATGATATTTAATACTATGCCCTTCCAGCATAAAATCTGGGAACATAACTCATTTCATGACAATAATTAAATTCTCACCATTCTCAAGATCAGGCACCTTTGAAAAACCTATGTGGATGCTAGAAAATAGCTTCGCCCAAAATAGAATGATAGGTAAAGTTGAATAAAAGTGCATTTCCACTTTCTTTTATTCATGATTGCATTTGGGGAGAGTTCCAATAAATAAAAAACCTTTAGTTTCACTAATCATGGGTCTTTGAATTATGCTTTGCTCTATTCCATCTGATTTTGCCTAAGAAGCAAAAATATTTTTCTTATTCACCATTAAATTGCACCTTTACATTCTTACATTATTTCTCCCAATGCACAACCCATAGCTTGATTCAGGTAAAACTCTTTGTGTCACGTTCATCCCATAATCATGATAGTAATTACCCCTGAGAAAATATGGGTGAAACACCTTGTTATATACCTTTGTTTTCATTTTTGGTGCTTCAAAACGTTTTTCGCATAGTTTCGCCCTAGGGAGGGGTGAATGGGAGTTTTGCCCCTCACCTAGGTTGAAAGCACTGTTGGTTTCATATTTTAGAAAAAAAAAATCCTTTTTAATATATCTTCACCCCAAGGAAGGGTGAATAATTTTTTCTCCCCTTACTTGGGGCGAAACCATCTAAAAACTCTTTTTCAATACATGACACTATGGGGACCGTAATGTTTTTCTTCTCCATATAATTTCACATTAATTAGGGGTGAAAGGTAGCTTTATCTCTCCTTGGTGTGAAAGATCCTTGAATTTCCAATATTATAACTCAATGCCTTGCTACCTTTTCTTGACGTTCACCCAAAGTGAGGGTAAAAACATTATCGTTCTACCTTTGCGAACGACACTTAGTGGGACCCACAGTGTAACACCTTTGAACTTATTGATGTTTGTCTTTTACACCCAATATGGGGGAAAGGGAGTTTCACCCCTCACTTGGGGTGAAACCCCAGTTGACCTCCATGCGTTGACTTGGCAACTTGTCAGTATTTTTAATGATGTTTACCCCAATGCGAGGTGAGTGATGCTTTCACTCCTCCTTTGGGGTGAACGTACTTGATTTTTTTGCCTCCATAGCTCAACTTTTGGCACACCATGAAACTTTCCTTTAGACGTGTTTTCACCGCAAAGAGGGGTGAAAGGGACTTTCACCCCACACTTGGGATGAAATTCATATTTGCTAGACTTAACATCTTTTCCTTGTTTAAATTTTTGTTTTCCCCAAAGTGGGGTAAACACAATTTTGCTCTTTTATTTGCTTTGCAGCCATGCCTTCAAAAACAAGGACACCTTCACCCCGAGTAAGGGTGACAAGACTTTTCACCCTTCAGTTGGGGTGAAAAGGTTGTTATGTCTACTTTATCCTTAGGCACATTTTCGTTGACATCTTCGAGCGATTTCAAATAATTTTACACACCATTTTCCACAATTATTTTGCCTTATAACATCCATTATTCCCAAGCATGAGGCCCATGAAAAATATAAATAATATTAATACACAAAAATGAATTGCAATACATTATACAACACTACAACATTTATTCACTATATTTATCGCTTTCATAATAAAAAGCTATTCAACAAAATTTGATCAAAATTTTAATTTGGCATGGTTTAAAAACTACCAACAGAACCCTAGCTAGAAATTTTAGTACACACCCTAGAAAGAATATCTACTCCTCAAAATATGAATGTGATAGGATATTTCAAATACCAATGAATAATAATTCTCATTGAATCTAGTTGCACACAACTTCATTGATCCTTGAGTGGAAAAATAGAAAATATGTTATACAGATACCTATAATTCTTTTGAGGTAGTGATAGCCAATGGAGGAACTTTTCCATATAAATTCAACTATAAAAATTTTAAGGTAAAAATAGGGAATTACAATATTATTATTGACATTTTTGCCCTTCCTTTGGGAGGATGTAATGTACTAGGAACACAATGGCTTTGAACCTTAGTCTTAGCAGTATAGAAATTTTAAAAACTATGGATGAAATTCAACTAGGAGGGAACATAGTACACTTTATAGAGAATGACCATAAGTACCACCCAACTTGTTTCATCTCACCAAATGGAAAATATTCTAAAGAATTTATCTCATGGAGTAATGGCACAATTGTTGCTATACAAGCACCAAGTTACAAATATATAGAGCAACATGATCAATTATAATTTCTTCTAAATAAATACATATATTTTTTAGGAACCCAAAGGTCTACCATATTGGTATTCTCATGATCATGTGATCTAACTTATACTAGGTAGCTTACTCCCAAAAAATTCCCATATATGTGTCTATACATTTATAAATCTAAGATTGAGAAAATAATATAAGAATTATTAGAATTATTGGTAACAAGGCTTATTAGACCCAGTGTTATTACCTATTCATATAACATGTTGCTGGTATGTAAAAAGGATGGTTCATGGTGGTTATGCATGGATTTCCATAAACATAATAAAATTACCATCAAAGACAAATTTTCTATTCCTATGATTGATGAGTTATTAGATGAGCTCCATGGAGTTCAATTTTTTTTTAAGCTAGATTGTGGTCAAGGTACCATTATATTATAATAAAAGGATAATACATTCCAAAAACTAATTTTTATACTCATGAATATCATTACCATCTATACTCAAATATGTACTAAAAATAGTCCTTCAAAACACTTCCTATCGAGATTCGAACACGGGTCCTCCCACTCAAAAGCACCCTAGCTCACTCCAACTTGCCACCAGACCACCATGCTAGATGGTTATGAGGGTTAGGGCATATTTCGTCTTATTTCTTTGTCGGTGCACTTAAGACAAAACTTTGTCTTCTTCCTTGCATGAAATTGCACAAAACACACAACTCGGAGACCTTTGATAAATCAAGTAAGGGATAAATCATTTACCACTTTGGCATATGGTTTTTATACCAATATGCCACCAACATTTCAAACATCAACAGATTCCTTTTTCTCTTAGACATCGATGCCTAATTAATTTATAAATTATTTAAATTATTTAGAATTTAAATATTATAAATTAATATCTAAATCCTTTTGGCTTTATTAAGGATTAAATCCTTATTATATTTTACCACTCTATATAACCAAGGAAGTTTTAATATTTATTTATAAAATTTAAATTTAATTTTAATTTAAATATTTTATAAAATAAATATTAAAACTTCCTTGGGCTTTGATGAAAACCTTTTATTTTTGCTCTTCCATGGTTTTAATAAAAACCCTTCTACTTATGCTTCCATATAATATTAAAAATATTATGAAGATATTTTGCCATTAACCTTTGCATTATTCCTTTTGACCTTTTGATATATATACTTGACATCAATGACAACTTCGTTCCTTGACATCAATGACAAATTTGACTCAAAATGTCCAACACAAAGTCTCAAATATTTCTTGAAGCAACAAGTAACATACCTAAATAGTAGAAGTGGAGCTCCAAACTATTGGGGTATAATTATAAAATAATCTATATAAACGGGAAGGAAAATATAATGGTCATTTCACTTTCCTGTGAGGATCGTAATATGTTTTATGCTATATCAATCCCACATTTGTAGTGGGGTCATTAGCTCAGAGAAGTAGCCAAGGAATCTACATTCTAATCCCTAATTTAGCAATTCCAAGATGACCCCAACTCCTAAATTAGATATTTATGGGATGGAAAACACCTAAAATATCATGAAATACTTGTTGTACCTAAAATTTTACAATCCTTGAATCTATTTTATAGAAAATGCATGCATCACCAACTACAACTTACATAGGGTTCCTCAAAATCTATGAAAGGACCAAGTGCACATTATTTTGAATGGGATTGAAAAATGATATTTAAATACTTATGGCTAAATGTGATAGTTATCAAATGATTAAAGGAGAAATTGTATGCACCCTATAAATAATTTAGCCTCTTCTAATTCTAGAACATGTGTGGACTAATATCTACATGGACTTTTTTGAAGGTCTTCCAAAATCCAGGTATAAATTAGTCATTCTTATGGTAGTGATTTGTCTCACAAAGTATGCTCGTTTTTATTCCTTAACCCATCCTTACATGGCCTCCATAGTTACCCAAAATTTTCTTGGACTCCATATTTCACCTACATGTCATGGCCCAATATATAGTTTCTTACTGAGACCCTACTTTTACTGGTCACTTTTGGTAGGAGCTATTTAAATTAAAGGGAACTCAACTTGAAATAAGTTCAACATACCATAAATAAACAAATGACCAAACAAATATTGTCAATAAGTTCTTGGAGACTTACTTCCACTACTTTGTATTAAAGAATCAAACATAGTGTATCAAATGGCTTCCTCTAATAGAATGATGGTATAACACTTCCTATCATACTACTACCAAGGTCACACTATTTGAAGCAATATATGGGTACCCTCCTCTAGCACCATCCTACTATATTCGAGGAATTTCAAGAGTCCAAATGGTATATATCACCCTTTCTTAGCATACAACACTTATCCAACATATCAAAAAAACTTGGAGACTACCTAGAACCATATGCATCATCAAGCTAATCAACACTATTTAAATATAATGTTGACATAGGGATATGGTCTTTCTATATCTAAAACCATATAAATGATCTTTAATACAAATTTTTGGATACTAAAATCTTGCAAAAAAATAGTATGCCCTCTATTAGGTACTATAATAGATTGGTTTAGTTACCTACAAGCTTAACCTACCACCCTCTTCCAAGATACATCTAGTATTTTGCACTTCTTCATTAAAGAATGAAATCATCAACAAATTACAAATTCAATCAATGCTACTTGAGTTAGATACATAATGATCCATAATTTTGGAACCTAAGAAAATTTTGGATCAACAAAATCACATAATTTGTAATCGTATCATCACTAATGTTCTAGTATAGTGATATGGATTACAACTAGATAATGCCACATGGGAACTTCTTCACTAGATACAATATAAATTTCCTCATCTCAAGATTTGAGGATAAATATTCTTAAAGTTTAAGGGCATGTTAAGACCCCATCCTAACATTATTATGTAATGTATTGTAATGTGTATGTGAAACCTTATATGCCTAGACATGTGGGCCCATATAAAGTAATCATTATAAAATATGTAACTATTTATTTATAAGAAATTTTTAGTTTAGGTCCACACTTGCATGTGTAACCAACCCTTTAGCACTAGGTTTAGGGTTAATGGGATTATTTATAAAGGCAAGGTCATAGATGGAATGTATCAAGTCATTTATTATTATATCAAAGCTATACTTCTAAGGAGTTTACCCCCATAAAGAGGCTATTGATTCCATATTGTGATTTTATTTTTAATAATAAAGTTTATACATTTCCATTTCATATTAAAATATTTTTTTATCCCATTAGTTCTATCATTTATTTTCATATTTTTGTTGGTGCACTTATTTTAATTGGATGGTTCCTAACAATGTACGTATGAAACATAACTTTCATACTTGGAAAAATCTGAATTAGGAGATTCATGATTGGATTATGGAATAGATGAGAGGTATGAGAAAAGGTTACATTTCATATCTATTTGGGTTTAACAAAATGATCCAAGCAATTTGTAGTGAAAACTTCACTACACCAAACAAATCTAGTTTGAAGGAGGAGTTTTTATTAGGGTTATTATCTAGGGCAAAGTGGGTTGAGGGGACCCAAATTTCCCTCTACCTATAAATTAGATAATGCTAGAAATATGTCAAATATTCCAATAAAGATGAGCCTATTCCAAAGGATACTAACAAGTTCAAAGATCCCCATGCCATGATGTAAGGTTAACCACCCAGACTAGAAATATAAATATCTTCAACCTTCCTACTGGTAACTAAGTCGAGATCCATCATAAAAAAGAACCTTAGAGCCTATTTGGTGGTAACTAATAGCGCTTCATTATCAATAGAATCTATATCCTAGTAGCAGCTCTAGATCCATCCCTCAGCCAAAAGGGTGAGTTTGAAAACTAAAATTCCCTTTAGGAAATTGAGTTTCAAATAGATGTGTCTTAGGGCCATGGCCTAGTGATACCATCATCATGTCCATTAAACAAAACCCAATGACCAAAGAGGAAGAAAATAAAGGGGACAATGTTTATGGGGTTAAGCTTGGTAAGCTTGGCAAAGCTTGCTTGGCCATATGAGAGTCCCCCTAAGGTTTTTTGCAAAATGCATAAGGGAAAAAATCAACTAAAATAGATAAAGAGAATATATTTGGGCACACTTGCCAAAATAAAATTTTGGTAGCCCCTATGAAGAAATAGCTCAAAAGCATCAATAATCAAGCAAGGAATAGGATAGCAACAAAAGTATCACCAATAAAATAGGGGATTCATCTAGAATATAGTAACCAAAACCTCAATCAAATTAATTTAGCCCTAAATACCTAATGATCAAGGAGTAACTAGGTCACCAAGTATAAACCTAGGCTCAAAGTCACTTTTTAAGTCTACTAATCTATCCCCAAAGGAGCGGAACAAGATGTGACCAAGAAAAAAAGGTATCCTAAATATTGCATGGAGACTTGGGCACTAGGAACCTAAGTAGGAATCAAATAGCATAAATTCCAACTAGACTTGGTGGTAAGTGATGTAAATCCATCTGCAAGAGGTCAGAACAAATACCTTCCATCACATTAAAATTACGATTAATAGAAATAACTGGTAAAATCCTTCATTCACATAAAAACTCAATATATAGAAATAAATCAATAAATATAGAAATAATCGGTAAAATATTCCATTCACATAAAAACTGCAATGTGTGGAAATGAATCAATAAATATTTTCTTTTATCATTCTTGGATTCACTTCCCCTTTTACAATGCAATACCAAGAGAATATATATCTCCAAAATAAATCCTAAATCTTGAAGCCCTAAAAGGAAACCCTAAATATTAAAGCCCTAAAAATAAAAATACTATTTTCGGAAAATTGATTTTTCCATAAAAAAATTGTCTTAAGTAATTACTATTTTTGGAAAATTATATTTTTATAAAAATTTACCTTTTTTGTAATTACCATTTTTGGCAAATTATTTTTGCTTCAAATAATTCTATTTTTAGTAATGATTTTTTTTTTTTTTAACTTCTTTAAAAAAACCCTCTAAAAATAGGCTCCCGCATCATTCTCCTCTGGTTGAAAAAAACTATGCTCCTGCGAGTTCCTTTGATCAAACTCATAATTGCTCTCCATATAGGGCCACACATCTGCAAGTACTCCTCAAAGTACCAATCTTCTTTTGAGGTTCTATATCTCAAACCTCCTACAAGAACTAAACATAGTGTTAATTCTTCCTTCAAGGTTTGAAAATAGCAAACCTCCTAGAATCACTACACAAAGTGCTAATTCCTCCCTCTGAGGTTTTACATAAAAAAACCTCCTACAAGCACTTACATAGAGTGTCAATTTCTTTCTCCAAGGTTTTACAAACCTTCTGCAAGCACTACACAAAGTGCCAATTCCTCCCTCTGATATTTTACATAAAAAAACCTCCTGCAAGCACTTACACAGAGTGCCAATTTCTTTCTCTAAGGTTTTACAAACCTTCTGCAAGCACTGCACAAAGTGCCAATTTTTTTGGAGCTCCTTTACTGTCCTATCCTTTTTTTTCTCTTCTCTTTTCTTCCTAGCAAGATCCAAACTCGGCTACAAGAGATCAAAAAAATGGACTCTAATCACATAACACAAATGCAATAATGGAAGAAAACTGCCAATTGATATTCTTCTCGTTCCTGAATTCACACCCTGTTTTATAATGCAAAACCAAGGGTATATATATCTCCAAAATAAACCCTAAAAGAAAACCCTAAATCTTGAAGCCCTAAAAGGAAACCCTAAATATTAAAGCCCTAAAAATAAAATTACTATTTTAATTGATTTTTTTATAAAAAAATTGTCTTTTTAAGTAATTACTATTTTTGGCAAATTATATTTTTATAAAAAATTGCCTTTTTTAGTAATTACCATTTTCGACAAATTATTTTTGCATCAAAGAATTCCATTTTGAGTAATAAAAAATTTATTTTAAAACTTCTTTAAAAAAACCCTCTAAAAATAGGCTCCCGCATCATTAAGTTAGGAGAGATAGAGGATCAACAACTAAGGTAATGAAAAGAGGTGGTACCCATGTTGAATTAGATCAACAACAAGACTACCCATAATGAGTAAAAATTGATGACACTTGAGCTTGAGTTTCCATGAAAAGGAAAATCTATTTATAACATCTCTAAAGGATGCCACTCATCCTAGTGGGTATTTATGACAATTAGACCCTATATCAACTTTGGATCTACCAAAAATGAATGTAGTATGCCACCTTGAATAAGACAACAAAAGAAGATTTGTGTTCTTGCTCAAGGTAATATTAGAGGGAATTTTAAATTTTAACTAGTATAAGGTTGTATAAATAATCATTTTTTTTATCTTACAAGGAAGATAATAATGATAGTTTATCATGCCTAGTATCTAGCCTAATTAGATTTATTTTCTCATTTCTATTTTGTATTAATATAGACTTGAGCCTCAAGTCTAAATATGTAAAGGCCCCTTCAAGCCCTTTCATTATGACATATGTTATGGGTGTCTTTATTACCACACTTTACTAAGGTCACTTTTAATTTGTCAAACTAGGGGTGGTGTCCTATGAGTAATATGCTCTAGGAAGTATTTGGTTTAGGTTAGGTTTTGGAGTTCTAAACTACTATAATTTAAAAACCAAAACTAAGCTTCTAACTATAACTAAAAATGAAAAGGTTTAAGCCAACTAACACACTTTGTAATAAATGGAACATTGCATTATAAAAGTAAATAATTTTACAAGAAATGAATCTAAAATTAATTCAACTATTTATATCTTTTTATTTTCTTTCCCAAGGAAATAAATCATGTACTAACTATCTGCCAAAAATGCATGAAAAATGACAAAAAATTCTAATCTAGTAATTTGGTAAAATAAAACATAAATGAAAGTACCTTCCACCTTGCTAGGAGTGGGCCCTTGCTCATAGAAACATGGAAGGGAGGAAGTATCACTTTAGATCACAAATATGTAACACAACAACAAATTTATAATAGAGTTTTATTGCATATGGTTTCAACAATTAGCTATTACAAACTACAACAAAAAATTTAGTAGCATAACCTTACTATTAATCACCTCCCTCCTCTAGGTCATAGACTATTTATCTATGTATAAGGGAGAGGACAAGTCCCTCTCATACCTACATGGTTGAATGGTTATAACAATAAAATATTTGGCTAACAACTCTATTCCCTAATCAGTAGGTAAAAAACTAAAAGTTACAATAGGTAGTTTGAATTAGTAGACAACCTTTGTGCACTTTACCCGCCAATTTGGAATGTTTTAAAAGTAGAGAAAATACATTAAAAATAGTTCCTAGCTTCTACGCTCAAAATAGGATATTTTTTTTCTTATTTCTCTGTTGCACTAGCTGGTAACAACAATCTATTGTGACTATTACATCTTGTCAAATTTGTTGATCAAAATGAGCAAAAAGTTTCTTTATGCCCACATTGGTGTCTCATTGAATATCATCATTGATGTGTGTCGTTAATAGCATCATTTAATCTCAATGATTTTTCAATCCAGGGCGGTGTCCAAGGCTATTTACGAGAGAAGACTTAAGAAGGGTTGCAGTTTAGTTCATTTGGGAGTAGCAAGTTTTATTGGTAGAATAGATTATGTGGGGGTTTTAGATCACCTTTTAATCCTATATTGCATAAAATAAACTAATTTACTTGCAAAAATGGAAACCTAATTCTAAATTGTAGAAACTAAAATCTAAGTACAATTGCAAAATTTAAATCTAATTACTTTTGCAAAAGGGAAATTGCTTGAAATAAACACACAATTTGAACACTATCAGTGTTCTATTTCAGAAGGTTGTCAATATTCTGTTACAGTAGCTGACAACAAAAAGGAAAATGCAATAAAACTTGAAAAATTGTTGGAAGTAAAGAAACAAGAATAATACTACAACCTATTTTAATTACTGAAATATGGAACAAAGAAATACATATTTTAACCAGTCTATTAATGATCACACAATTATGAAATCTGAAAGCTTATTCTAAACATGGAAAATAAATCATGAAGCTACAATAATGGTTAGTGTGAAACAAAGAAATAATTTGACAAGTATCCAACTAAATTCTGCTGCAACAAAGATCAGAAGAAAACCTGTCAGTCAGTCCTTCTTCTAGGTCTGGAAGTGGCCCTTGCTTCCCTTTCTAGAAGAAGGTATTAAGATGTCTTTTACTTTCTAAATATTCACACACTCATACATAACAAAATATGATGAAAAATTGCACTTTTATTTATCTCTGAAAAATAACATTACAATTTTTGCAGGGCAATCATGCTGCACACTATTACACTTTAATATTCACTACATCTATCTCCTATTTCCTCACTACTCAACCAATATGGGAGCTGCATTATTTATAATGTCTTATTCCTATTCTACATGCCCAAAATATCTTATTTCCTATTTTACATTGATTTTCCAAATATTTTGCAACTAACTGGGTCTATTTCAGGATAGGGCAAGCTGCATCAGTGGGTGTTGGTGTGTGAGTTGTGTCTCTTGGTAGTAGGGAATGATGGAAATAGCTGTAGGAAGTTATTCCTACATTGCCTCATCATTATTTTACCTTTTTAGATGCTAAAAGCATCAAAACATCCAAAATAAGCGTGTTTCCCTATTATTCTAGAGATTCTTCGAAATAACTGGTTGTAGGTGTGCTTTCATGCCCAAATGCATTCAAACATCTATTTCAGTAGGTTCATTTGGGTAGGCTATTTATCTCAACTCCCAGGAGGTGATCCCAACCGGTTTTACCTTCCTCAGTTGATAAATTCCATGCCTTACCATTCATTGGCAGTTGGTTGGAATTTACATGGTAATTCTATGTAATTCTGTTTCTGCTGCATAGTTACAACTTTTGGTGATATTTTCCAGATTTAGACAAATTAGCACATGGGAAATATAAAACACAAATAAATATATTATGTTGCTACTAAAACCATGCATTCCATTCATCAGGTAACCATGCTGGAATTGTGCAATAAACTGCATAATTATCTCTGCTCTGTTATACCCTATTGTTGCCTATTTAGACCATGTGGGAATGCTTCTAAATAGGTCAGATGTCTTCTTTAGTCCTTCTGAACTCATTCCATCCATTTCCTCATGCTTTTCTTGACAACTTCAAGGTGCTCCTATAAAGTGATAGCTTGTTGGTTTTTATATGGCTGTCCTCTGTAGATTTCTAGATTTATGATAGTCCTAGGAATTTGACTCCAATGTGGATTTCAAACAAGTTCAAAAGGTGGGAAAACATTCAAACACCTTTGTGAAATTAATGGACATCAACATACCACATTTGGCTAATTGAAATGCATGTTTTATTTTCTACTTAATCAAGCAAAATCAGTCATAAAATGCTGAAAATAGTCAAAATAGGGGTATAATATTCCAAACATAAAATCATGCAAACAATTAACAAATAATATATTTTAATCAACTATTTGGCAATTAACTTTGTCATGTTTGGTAATATGGCAGTTTTTTATATGTCAAACATAGTGTAATAATGAGGTATTTATAGGCCTCATCATCCCCCCAACTTGAACTGATGCATGCCCTCATGCATCCTAGTAGGCCATAGTAATATGCAGGTTTTATCCTTGTGAAAAACATCCTTTGCCACTTGCTACCTGAGAAATTTCTCCTTGCTGCACTATATCAAGCATTTTGCAATTAAGCACATGAATTTCATTTTTCTTGCAATTTTTCAATTTTTGTGGTTCTTGCAATTTCTCTTTTCTTCTAATTTTTCTTTTTTTCTTGCATTTTTTCATTTTTTTTGTTTCTTTTCATTTTAACTTGCAATCCTTTTGACTTCTGCACTTTCATCCTTCAATATTGTAATTTCTGTAATTCTTGAAGCTTTGACTCTTTTTCTACCCTTCTACAAGTTTTAGTGTTGCAAGGTACCTCTTAAAGGCTTGATATCATGTGATTCATCTTGCAATAGCCTTATTGTGTTTTTCTAATGGAACCATATCTGGAAGATGCACTAAAACTGGTGGAATTTTCTATCCTGACAACATTTCAGCCTGGATACCTATTTTTGTTGTTTTCACCTTTGAAACAAAATTGACAAAATTTTGATTTTTAAATGCTTGAAGGATGTACTTACTTGTGGTAGAGCTTTAGGAACCTCAATATTTGATGTGCCCTACTCTTTTTGCTATTCTACAACATTTTTAGGAATTTTTTGGCATAATTTCTCTCATTTTGAAGCTTGCTTCGGAATAAGACTGTTGTTCCGAAGATGCTTTAGAATGAGACTGTTGTTCCGAAGATGTGTAAAAAAAATGCCGAAATGGCCTCCTATGCAAAATTTAGCTATAGATTATATTGTGGGCCCATCTCTAGGGTGTGTAAGCCTTCCATAACATCAAAAATTCCTTCTCTATCCTTTTGTTTAGATGTTATTCTTTATTTTGTATGTTGTTGTTTTATTGTAGCAGTAGTAAAATAGAATCTTCAGGTGCATTTTCTAGATTATCCTCTTCAGATTTATGAGGCATTTGTGAGATATAAACTTGTAGTTCTCCTTCTGAAACCTACCCTGCTAATTTAAATAGAATTGCTGCCATGTCTGTCCCAAAATCAGGTTTTTGCATAGTTTTGAAGTTCCCATGCAACTAAGGGCAGAAGGGGGTGTTTCTTGATATTTTGAACATATTCCATTTTTAAATTGCCAATATTGTATAAATAGTTTATGCCAAATACCGATTATCATACACTAAATGCTAAATGCTTACTATGACTTAAATGCAAGAAACACATACCTTACTATCCTAAAAATTTATCATGCACCTTACAAGCTACTTCTGATGATTGTTAGCAAGCTATCTAAAAACATAAACATAACACGTGTAGTGTGAGATTTGTACAATGGTGGAACAATGATGGGTGGATCAACAAGGCAATGCACACCGAAAAACTTGGTTTTCATGCAAGCCAATTCAACAGCGCCTCCGAGAAGGTTTTCACTACCAAATTATTCATTTTTTTTCTTTTTTATTTTTCATCTTTATTTTCTTTTTGTTTCATTCTTTTTTTTCATTTTTTCATCAGAAGAGGCTACCATTTCTGGTTTTCAACCAAATTCTATCTCTTTTTTTCAAGTGCTTCAATGAGAGAGAATGTATCTCATGAGGCTATAATGAGAGATAATGTCTCTCACTCTTATTTGGATAAGAACAATCCTTATTCTATGAAAAAACATGTCAATTTTTGTATAAAAACACCATATTTTTCTGTTGAAGGCTGCAACAATGATGCACCCTTTCTTTCCATATGAGTAATAAGAGCCTTCTTATGTCATCATTAACTCCTTATTGCTGGAAATGAAGTATTGAATTCATTGTTCCTCCTCCATGCTAAAATTGATGCTTGTCCTCATGTATCCCCATTTTGTGGGACATGCCTTTTGTTGCAATTTTTTCTCTTTCTTTCTCTCTTTTCTTTTGTCTCTATTTTTTTTTCTCTTTTTTTCTTTTATTTTTCAAGATTCAAAAATATGATCATTTGGAATCTTTGTCATAAGAGGAAGCCTCTTCTATCATATGCAAGTTTGACTGTGTGAAATATCGAGCAAATTCCACCTTTGTTAGTGGTTTATGGTACAACTGTAAAAGATGTCCATTCACCACTAATGTCCTCCTTGAATCATCAATCGAAGAAAGTTGAACAAATTCATAGTTAATTCTCAAACTCCTCTGGTTCATCCTTGCTGCTCTTAATGTGATCATCATGCCATATTTTCCATTTTTGTTGAGTGAACTCTATTTGGTGAAGTGCTTCCAACCAAAGTTCATCAAATGCATTCAACTGCAAAAAAAAATTTTTTGTACCTGCAACAACTCAATGCCAACTTCTAAAGATGCATAAAGTGTTAGTAAAGCATTAGGATGTTGGATCAATACATCAAACAAATTTGCTTCCTGGTTTTTAGTCAACCAACTATTGTTGTTCAAAGGTTGTTTTGGCTACATTTTAGTTTGTTTTGTACTAGGATGTTTTGAATTGGTTCTTGGAGAATGATGCATTAATGAATTAAGAGAGCAATGATATGGTGGAAAAGAATGGAAAATCTGTGTATGTTTACCAAAAACAATTCTTGAAAGAATTAACTTTGATAAATGATAATGAAAAGATGAGAAAAAATGATGACATCCATGTGGTAAATGAAGAAAATTATTTTGTATTGGAATGGGTGACAAATTTTCAAAATTTTGCTTTTCATCATTCCATAATAATTGTTGAACAGTAGTTGGTTCATCTTTAAAATCTGAAATATGAACATTTTTAGCAAAAATAAACTTTTTGGATGAATCCAACTCTTCTACATTACCCTTTACAACTATGGAGGCCAAAGTTGCAATGTTATTTTCATTTTCCTTATATGATTCTAAGAAACCGTGGGCTTCCTAGACAATCATACTTAGGTGGAGTAAGTTTTCGGCAGTCTATACCCCTTTTCCCCCCCCTTTTTGTGGTTTTTGGGATTATCCTCTCTTTTTTCTTGGTTTCCCCACACACCCTTCTCGAACAATCTTATTAATGATTGGTACATCTTTAATAGCTTGAAGTAAAGGGATTTTAACAGTTAAATGTTCTAATTCCTTTATCAAATCTGATTGTGAAGATGTTATTTTTGATATCTCAGACTGTTCAAAATATGGTACTTTCTTTGATGAGTTATCCTGTGGAAGGTCTTCTTTTTATTTTTGATATTTCAGTGTGGATTTGTTTTCATGTTCATTCTTTTTAACTCCCCTTTCTACACTGATAAGTGGAATAGGTTCAAGCAGTGGTTTACCTGAACACAACTGAGTTTTATCATAGTCACTAGCATTCATTATGGCTATATTTTTTGATTCAGCCATAGAGACAGGGGTTGCCTATTTAACAATGTTTGGATTGGCCATAAGTTGAGCTGAAAACAAAGGTTGTTTTGCTTTTTGTTGTTTTTGTCCCTGAGAGAAATTATAGGTATGAGTAGGCAACAAGTTTGATTTCTATTTTTGATAATGTTGTTACCCTTTGTACAGTTTTTGTTGTTGTACCCATTGATATCCTTATAGTTTTAGTTGCAACCATGGTGGATGATGTTGATTCCATTGTTGTTGCACCAAGCCATGTTGAGACCATTCTTGGGAATATGCCCATGGTGGTTGACTCCAATGTTGTTGAAGTGGCCTTGAAGTAGACCATGGCATATACCAAGGATTATTCCTCCAATGTGCAAGAAATTGAGAAGCATTCTGATATGGAAATTTAAGAAAATTATCCCCTTGTCTTTGTCCTACAAAATTGAGTTCTTTCATAGGTTGAGTATTATTTTTCAAAGGCACTTTTGAGTTCTGGCAATAAACTACACTGATCTGTGGGGTGTCCTTTTTGACAAATGCTACATGTAGTAGGTATAAATATTTTGTTCAAAGGATAGTCATGAAGAGAGTGTTGCTTCTCACTACATTTTGAACAATAGATGACTAAAGGTTCAATAGATTCATTCTTTTCATCTAATGTTTTATCAAGATGTACTAAAATATCAGCCTCTTTCATGCATTCTTTCAAATCATGTTTATCATTACCAATTTTGTGTTTTCTATGCCCTGAATGAGAGTAATTTTTATAGAGTTTAAGGATTTCTTGAAATTCAAGTGCATTTGCATCTCCTCTTCCCAAGATATCCAATGCATCCCTAGATTCATCTTGCAGTCCCCTTAAGAATATGACTTTGCAAATTTTAGGTTCAACACTTCCACATCTCTTATGAACAAAAGAAAATTTGTCTAGATAGTCTTCTAAGATTTCATTTTCCTCTTGTTTCATTGTAAGAAATTCATCATTTTGATTCTTGACTTGATAATATTCTTGGTATCTCTCCAAGAATATATTTTCCATCTCATCCCAAGTTCTAATTGAATCAGGTTCTAAGGTAATAAACCATCGTAGAGCTAACTCTTTAAGAGTGGAAGGAAATAATTTGAGCTTTTGATTGTCATTAGTGTAATCATGAGCTTGACATACAATTTTAAACTCAAATAAAAACATATCAGGGTCTTCAGATGTAACTCCCTTGAAAGTTGGTAACATTGAAGGTGAAATGATCTTCATGGGAGCATTTTTATTAGGATCTAATTGAATTGGGTTTTGAAAAGTTTTGGCAGGTGCACTAGTTGCACTAGGGTGGAGCACATTGTTGGCTCTCCTTGGATTCTCTAGTGAACCTTCCATTATAGGTTCCCAAAAACAATTATAAATCTTGTCAAATTGTCTTGATTGTATGGATTTGTCAAGAGAAAGTGGTGTTGAACTACTCATTTTTCCTCCTTGTAATGATTTCTCAAAGGATATTGCAGGTGCTTGAAGTGGATGATTGTGATTCTTTGAAAATTCCAATATTTTTGGAAATAAAAAATTTAGACAACTTTGACATAATTTCAACCTCTTGTGAAATTTTTCTTCCTGTGGTTTCTTGCTTGTTTCCTAAATGGACTAAAATGCAATTTACCAAAAATAGTTACTTATACCAGTTATTTATCCAAATTTCACTCTAAAGTTCACAACTTAGCACATTTAACAATTATTGGGCTGATTTTCACCTTCTAACAACACCATGTCCCCAACAATGGTGCCAAAATGATGTGTCATTAATAGCATCATTTAATCTCAATGATTTGTCAATCCAGGGTGGTGTCCAAGGCTATTTACGAGAGAAGACTTAAGCAGGGTTGTAGTTTAGTTCATTTGGGAGCAGCAAGTTTTATTGGCAGAACATATTATGTGGGGGTTTTAGATCACCTTTTAATCCTATCTTGCATAAAATAAACTAATTTACTTGCAAAAATGGAAACCTGATTCTAAATTGCAAAAACTAAAATCTAAGTACAATTGCATAATTTAAATCTAATTACTTTTGTAGAAGGAAAATTGCTTGAAATAAACACACAAGTTGAACACCTGTCAGTGTTTTGTTTCAGAAGGTTGTCAATCTTCTATTACAGTAGCTGACAACAAAAAGAAAAATGCAATAAAACTTGAAAAATTGTTGGAAGTAAAGAAACAAGAATAATACTGCAACCTATTTTAATTACTAAAACATGGAATAAGGAAATATAGATTTTAACCAGTCTATTAATGATCACACAATTATGAAATCTGAAAGCTTATTCTAAACATGGAAAACATATCATGAAGCTACAATAATGGTTAGTGTGAAACAAAGAAATAATTTGACAAGTATCCAACTAAATTTTTTTGTAACAAATATCAGAAGATTATCTGTCAGTTAGTCCTTCTTCTAGGTATGGAAGTGGCCCTTGCTTCCTTTTCCAGAAGAAGGTATAAGAGCTCTTTTACTTTCTAAATATTCACACACTCATACATAACAAAATATGATGAAAAAATGCACTTTTATTTATCTCAGAAAAATAACATTACAATTTCTGTAGGGCAATCCTACTGCACACTGTTACACTTTAATATTCACTGCATCTATCTCCTATTTCCTAATTACTCAACCAATATGGGAGCTGCATTATTTATAATGTCTTATTCCTATTCTACGTGCCCAAAATATCTTGTTTCCTATTTTACATTGATTTTCCAAATATTTTGCAACTGACTAGGTCTATTTCAGGACAGGGCAAGCTGCATCAGTGGGTGTTGGTGCATGAGCTGTGTCTCTTGGTAGTAGGGAATGGTGGAAATAGTTGTAGGAAGTTGTTCCTACGTTGCCTCATCATTATTTTACCTTTTTAGATGCTAAAAGCATCAAAACATCCAAAATAAGCATGTTTCCCTATTATTCTGGAGATTCTTTAGAATAATTGGTTGTAGGTGTGCTTTCATGCCCAAATGCATTCAAACATCTATTTCAGTAGGTTCATTTGGGTAGGCTATTTATCTCAACTCCCAGGAGGTGATCCCAACCAGTTTTACCTTCCTCAATTGATAAATTCCATGCCTTGCCATTCATTGGCAGTTGGCTGGAATTTACATGGTAATTCTATGTAATTCTATTTCTACTACATAGTTACAACTTTTGGTGCTATTTTCTAGATTCAGACAAATTAGCACATGGGAAATATAAAACACAAATAAATATATTATGTTGCTACTAAAACCATGCATTCCATTCATCAGGTAACCATGTTGGAACTATGCAATAAATTGCATAATTGTCTCTGCTCTGTTATACCCTATTGTTGCCTATTTAGACCATGTGGGAATGCTTCTAAATAGGTCATATATCTTCTTTAGTCCTTCTGAACTCATTCCATCCATTTCTTCATGTTTTTATTGACAAATTCAAGGTGCTCCTATAAAGTGATAGCTTGCTAGTTTTTGTATGGCTATAGATTTCCATATTTATGATAGTCCTAGGAATTTGACTCCAATGTGGATTTCAAACAAGTTCAAAAGGTGGGAAAACATTCAAACACCTTTGTGAAATTAATGGACATCAGCATACCACATTTGGATAATTGAAATGCATGTTTTATTTGCTACTTAATCAAGCAAAATCAGTCATAAAATGCTAAAAATAGTCAAAATAGGGGTATAATGTTCCAAACATAAAATCATGCAAACAATTAACAAATAATATATTTTAATCAACTATTTGGAAATTAACTTTGTCATGTTTGGTAATATGGCAGTTTTTTATATGTCAAACATAGTGTAATAATGAGGCATTTATAGGCCTCATCAATCATCTAGGTAGACTCTTTTTCTATATTTCAAATTCATCTTTAGGACCTCACAACAACACTTTCAACTGGCTATTGTAGCCACATGGCAATTTTGATCAATTCAAGTCAAAGTGATAGGTCCCAGTCTTGTTCGATGTTGGTACAAGACTATTGTATCCTATAGATCACTATGTTTTCTAGTGCCAAATGATTAAATTTATAGTTAAATGCTCCATCCAACTATAATATTATGTAAAAAGTGGGCTTGGAACAAGATCTCAATTCTTCCAAAATTCCTTATTGTGATAGAAGCTACAAAAATCTTCATTTATTGCATTAGCTTGACAAAATCTAGCATATTAGTCCTTTATTACCTATCTTAGCAAAACAATTACACTCTATCTATCTAAGTGAGTACTTCCTCCTATTAACCCTATCTTATTTAATTATTAATAAATTAACAAAAATAATACATATTCTATAGTTGAAAAAGGTGGTTAGAAGTCTTTGAAAATGAGGTATTTCTATGCCTCATCACTCCTCTCAACTAACTAGAGGTATATCTTCATTGGGTCTGAAGGTAGTTCAACTTCCAAGGGTGTAGACTATGGTAGTTATTCTAGAGTTGTTATCTCTTATGGCATATCTTATTGCATATCCATTGTTGTTGCACCTGGTGGTGTATTCCCCTAGTTGTTGTCTATAAAGGTATGTATTACTGCTCTTCTATAACTATTGTTTCCAATGATACATCCTCTTGATCATCTAAGGTTGTGGTATCTTATGAAATATCTTCTTCATACATTTTTTCTTCATCCTCTTATGCAACTGGATACTATTCCCTACTATAGTCAAGGACTTCTATCTTAGTCTATGAGGTATGAATGAAAGATTGTTGTTTCCACAGCTTAGCAATGGATGCTCAAGTCCTCCTCTTAAATTTTAGGTCAATAAATTCAAATTCTGTGAGGACTTCTAATTCATCAAAATTAACCATTTTTTCTTTTTAAAACTCTTTCTTTCTAAGGTTACTAGTGTTCCCTTCTATGTTATTTTTCTCTCATCTATTTCTACAAGTGTTTTAGGAATGTTACCTATTTCTAGTATTCTAATTCCATGAAATTTAGGTATCCCTACCCTTGTCTTTATTTCTTGGTACTCATGCAGTTCACTAGGTACTAAAGGAGTAGATATAGTTTCAATATTTTTAGGTAGCGATTCCTCCATTGTACCTTTATTTTTTTTAACTTCATTGGTACCGATTTTGATACCTCTACTCCCTTTTACTTATATTTATTAGACTTTAATTTCTTTGCCCTTTTTATTTTCTAGTTTTTGGGACTTGGCCTTGATGTCTTGGCCGCTTTCTACTTCTCAGGATCTATTTTTGGAACCTTGACCCCTTTTTGTTCCTTGGGTATTGATGTTAATGCATCTTCCCTATTTTTTTGTTCTTTTTGTGTGCTTCAAAGATATCTGTGTCCTTCCCCTAAATCTATGGTCGCTCAAAACCCCTATCTTGCATCTCATTTCTTAACAAATTTCTTTTTCTTTGGCTCTAATGGTTTTGACACCTTCAAAACATCCACTTCTACTAGTGTTTAATGATCATTAGTTTACCTTGAGGTTTTTGTATATGTGATGTCCTTTGGTGCCCTATTCATATTTTTTTTTAATTGATCCCTTTTTTCTTGCAAAAAAATTTGCTAATGCCTTCACTATTTTTTCCAATCCCAAAATGGTGATGGCATATTAGCTATATCAAGGTATATTTTTTAATTTGATATTTACCTTCCCTAAATTTTGAGACCATGTCGTGCAATAAGGTATTTAAGATATACAATATATTTATGCACAAGTAAAAATTATTCTCACCATGGAGAAGGTGAATAAGCATCTATAGTTGAGAGTTAGACAATGTTGTGAATTACCCATCATATGTGTTGTATTTCATGATCCACAATACTATCCTTTGGTTTTGTAAATATTCTTCACTTAACACCTTTACAATGGTTGTTTTAGATATTGTATACAGGATGAAGATCTTCTTCCTACATAAACTTAAAAAATTCATTGTAAGCCCCTTCTTGGTCCAGAAAAATTACAACCTAGATAATGAAAACCTTATAAACTTACTACTTGCCATAGGTTTCATAAGGATTTTAAGCCCCGAAGTATTAAAACTCCATCACATAGATATTGAGAAAATTCTTTTGTGAGATTTGGATTGTGCCCCTTTAGGCAATGGAAGAACTGCAACCACCTTGTACATTCAAATTTTTGTGCAAATTTTTGTTTTTACAATAGCTCTTTGATGCTCTCTAGTTCATATCTACACTTCTATCCCATGTTTTTCTCTTATATTATCTATGGAATCTAGATCTAGAGTAATAACTAAAATATAGGTTATAAAAGTACAATGATGATGGTGCTTGTGCATGAGAAAGGTAGCCCGTCTACCTCTATTATATCACCATCATTCCTTGGAATAGGGAAAATCTAAAAGTAGATCCTCGTTCAACCCATGAGTGTCACTTGGACAATGGACAACTACCATGTCAATTGGAAACATCATATGAAAGACATGCATAGAACATGAGTTTGAAATATCCTACAAGGCATGGTTCCCACATGATTTTTGCATCCCATTTTTAGCATGAATATCATCTAGTCTCTTCTCATAATTTTCCATGCAATCATGTCAATGCCATCCCTAACCTACCAATGAACCATTGCCCTATGGACATCTTACATATTGATCATGTTGAACACATATTTGTCATGTGAGCTTCCTAACCGTTATGCATTTGAAAAATCCCTATCTGGTACTAAGCAATATTGTCTTATTTGCAACTTTTAAAATCATCCAGATATGTCTTACACATAGCCAAGGGTACCAAAAAACACTTCATGCTAGCCAAATTAATTCCAATTCTTTATGCCCCCCATAAAACCTCCCTCTCATGCACCATAGGTTATGATATTGCTATGACTATGCAAAAATCATGAGATTAAATAAAGTAAAATAAGAAAATATACCTTATTAGAATATATTGGCCATTATGTTTCAAAAGGGTAGGGACTTGCGATTAAGTCAAGATAGCATCAGGTTTAAAAATGAACTAAAAAACACAAGGGCATATATCAAAGTGCACACACACACATGTATGGATATTTTCATATTTTTATTATTTTTAATAATATAAGAAACCACCATTTTTGGTTTTTAGTTCACTTTTTTCCTAGTTGTGTCCCAAGGTATTTTCATAACCAAGCTTTATTTTTAGGATTAGTATGCTAAAAATCATTTTTCATACTAGTCTTGGCCCAATGGCATCCCAATGGGGGTTTTCACCATTAGATCTCCCTTTTTTATTTAATAATAAGACACAATAAATTATGCTTTATAGTGGGAGAGGAAGTCTCCCCTACTACATACATTTAATACTATGAAAGGAAATAGGTAGAAAAATATTCCTTTTTCATTATTTTTTTATATAACTTGAGTTGATGTCCATTTACAATCAGCTTTCATCTCGAGTTGTCCATTGGTATTAACCATACAACACCATTATAAAAAACTTGTTCAATCCCATATGGTCCAAGACATCTAGCCTAAATATTTTCTTTGAAATAAAGATAATGTGAATCAAACAAGAGTGCCCAATCACCTAGATTATACTCCTTTTTTTATGTTTTTTTCATGCCATACCTTTTGTTGTTGTTTAATAACCTCCATCTGATGAAGGGCATGCATCCATAGCTCATAAGTTTGTTCAGTTGTACGATTCTTTCCTATTGTACCTATGATAACTCAATACCCACATCAAGTGTAATGCATAAATTTTGTAACTCAAATTCATTTGGTAAAATGGATTTCTTTCCATAAATTATCTCATAAGAGGTGAGTCTAGTGGTGGATTTTCAAGTGATATTATAAGCTTGCATAGCTTCATATAACCTCTCGACCCAATATTTCCATGTTAAGCTACTATTTTTTGTCAAAATACTCAATTATTCCCTATTGGTAACCTCTACTTGACCAATTTCTTGTGGGTGATATGGTGAGGATTTTATATGCTTCACTTGTTAATGTTACATAAATGAATGGATAACATTCAATACAAATATGAATCCTTTATCTAACACATTCTTGTGAGAGACACCAAAGTGCTAAAAAATATGCTCATATAAAAATTCAGCTAATTTTAATCTCACACATATTGGAGAACCACTACCTCAACCCATTTAGTCATATAGTTGGTGTACACTAGCATGTGATTTTTTTGTTAGTCTCACAATGAAACTAAGATGGGGGGGTGAATCATTGTGGCTCTTTACAACTTAAAAACTTCAACTCTTAAAGACAAAACAATGAAATCTTAAAACCACATAAAGCAAATATAACAAGAGAGCGTCACACACAACTCAAGATGTACCGAGGTTCACCAGTTTTGGCTACTCCTCAAAAATAGACTGTTTGGACTCCCATCCAAATCCAGCCTTTGCAAAGCAACAACTTTACAATCAATTTACCAGCACCAACTGGAAGGAGCACCAACCCTTGATTTACCAGCACCAACTGGAAGGAGCACCAACCCCTGATTTATCTGCACCAATAGAAAGGAGCACCAACCCCTGATTTACCAGCACCAATTGGAAGGAGCACCAACCCCTGATTCCAAGCACCAACTTGGACTTCAATTCTAAAATTTGAATATTGACATATAAATGCCTTCACTTTTACAAGACCCCTGATGGTCTATTGCTCACTCAACATTGCCCACAGTTCACACAAAACATACCTATGGCTCTGCTTACTGCACTTTGGCGGCCCTCTTACAGCCCTCTTGATGCACTTCTTACTACACTCTTACGACTCTCACGGCTCTACTTAATGCTCTCTTATAGCACTCTTCTAACCCTCTTTTGGTAGCACTTTCACACATTCAACGACCCCTTCCCTCTTTATGGCGACACACTTTTCAATTCTAAGTAGCACTTTACTTCTGCACGCAACTGCCCTCTCAGAAAATTTACTCTTTCAGTAGCGACACTTTAACTCTTTACGACGACACTCTTTTCAATTCTGAGCCAAACTTTACTTTTGCACGCAACTACCCTTTTATAACAATATTTTCATCTTGAAACCCTAAGTCTTCTGTAACTTCCATAATCCTGCATGTAGCCTATTAATAGCCACTCCTGTAAGTAACTCCTTTCTGACACACTATTCTTATACGCAACCTATTAATGGACTTGTCTCTTTAATTGGGATTCTCAGTATAGCCACCGCTCGTTGAATTGACTCCATAACGGACCCTATAACTGCAGTAATGACTTCAGTTAACTCTTCTTATTTTAGCTACATGTATTTCCTCTGCAATTGCATCTGTAACTGTTATTTTCCTTCAGTTAACTTTACTTCGGCTAGGTTCTTCTTTTTGCATGGCGAAAAACAATATGTCGCGATATCGCAACATTTCTGCCCTTTTGACTTTTTCTTGGTCATTGACCGTAAAAACATAACATGTCGATGTATCGTGACACTTTCTGCCTACTTGTCCTCTTCTCGGCTAGCACCCATGAAAACACAACATGTCGCAATATCGCGACACTTTTCACCTCCTTGCACTTTTCTCGGCTTGCACCAGTGAAAATACATGTCGCGATGTCGCAACACTTTTTGCCTCCTTGTCCTCTTCTCGGCTTGCACCCGCGAAAACACAACATGTCGCGATATCGCGATGCTTTCACTGCCTTGTGCTCTTCTCTGTATTTCACCCGTGAAAACACATGTCACAAAATTGCGACACTTTTGCTTCCTTGTCTCTTTTCTTGCCTTGACCCCACGAAAATAGAACATGTCGTGAAATCGTGACACTTTCGCCTCCTTACTCTATCTCTCCTCTTCGGGTAGCGAAAACCAGACATGTCATGATATCGTGACACTTTTTCTCCTTGGCGCTTTTCTTCCCTTCGGGTCATGAAAACCCGACATGTCGCGATATTGCGACACTTTTTCTCTACGAGCTCTTTCTCTCGAACCTGTTGCGAAATCGCGACACTTTTTCGTCTGTACAATCCTTCTTGCAAATTGTCACAAAATTGTGACACTTTTCTTTGCAAGCTCTTTCTCTCAAACCTGTCGTGAAATCATGACACTTTTTTGTCCGTACAACCTTCCTTGCAGTATGTCGTGAAATCATGACACTTTTTCTTTCTCTGCCTTCCTCTTCGCTTCGGACCGCGAAAATGAAACATGTCACGAAATCGTGACACCTTTTTCTCTCTCCTCTTTCTCTTCGCTTTGGACCGCGAAAATGAAACATGTTGTAAAATCGTGACATTTTTTTCTCTCTCCTCTTTCTCTTCACTTTGGACCACGAAAATGAAACATGTCATGAAATCGTGACACCTTTTTCTCTCTCCTCTTTCTCTTTGCTTTGGACCACGAAAATGAAACATGATGTGAAATTGCGACACCTTTTTCTCTCTCCTCTTTGCTTCTCTTTGGATCGCGAAAATGAAACATGTCACAAAATCGTGAAACCTTTTTCTCTCTCCTCTTTTCTTGGCTTTGGACTACGAAAATGAAACATGTCGCGAAATCGCGACACCTTTTTCTCTCTCCTCTTTTCTTCGCTTTGGACCACGAAAATGAAACATGTCATGAAATCGTGATAGTTTTTCTTTCTTCTTCTCTCTCTTCCAACATGTCACGAAATCACGACAGTTTTTCTTTCTTCTTTTCTCTCTTCTAACATGTCATGAAATTGCGACAGTTTTTCTTTCTTGCGCCTTCTCCCCGAACATGTCATGAAATCGTGACAGTTTTGCTTGCTTGCACTTTCTCTCTGAACATGTCACGAAATCATGACAGTTTTGTTTGCTTGTGCTTTCTCTCTAAACATGTCATGAAATTGTGATAGTTTTCCTTGCTTCTCAACATGTCGTGATATCGCAACAGTTTTATTACTTCTCAACATGTCGCAATATCACGACAGTTTTCTTTCTTCTCAACATGTTGTGATATCGCGACAGTTTTCTTCCTTGTGATTTTCTTTTGATTTTTCTCAAATGGGCCACTTCTATATTTTGGAAAATAACTGTACATACTCTGAAGAACTTCTTAACTCCTGTATACTTCATCAACTGATCTCTGAAGAACTTCTTAACTCCTGTATACTTCATCAACTTTTGTTGCACCTTGCTCAACAAATACTCTAAAGAACCTCTTAACTCCTGTCCACATCATCAACTGGAACCTCTTAACTCCTATCCACTTCATCAACTGATCTATCTGACTGTGTTGACAACAATGACAATACTTTTGTTGCACCTTGCTCAACAATCTCCCCCTTTGGAATTGTTGGCAACACTCATGCAATCTCCTATAAATCTTCTCCCCCTTTGACAATAATACCAAAGGGCTACTGCAGACTCCCCCTGAGTTCATGCACAACATTCTCAGGCACATGTTATGATAGTTAGAAAAAATTACAAATATGAGCACAAAGATAATTAAATATATAAATTCTCCCTTTGCGTACAACACATTGTCGCTGCAATATATTCTGCTTCTGTTGTGGATAAGAAAACTGACTCTTGTTTCTTACTGTTCCATGTGACCAAACTATCTCCACGATAGAATGCACCTCCACTGGTACTCTTTCTGTCATCTACACATCCTGCCCAAATCTACATCTAGAAATCTGTCCCAGCATTGTCCTCAAATCAGCTCACAAGTTCATCAAGAAAAACTTGCTTAGCATGAACCCACAAAGAGAATTGTTAGAGATCCAATGTGATTCATCAACCTCATAGAAGAACAAAGAGAATTGTTAGAGACTCAATATGTTCTATACTTAACTCCCAATCTCAATCTCAACTCAATCTCAATCTCAAAAGAATAAGATAGATGTAGTATGCTTTTCTCAAGAACATGAAACACAACCCAAAAATTTTCAACCATGCAATAACTCATATAACAATGATACTCATGTTATTTCCACAACCAATTAGGGCTTTAACAACAATGCTTATAGACAAGGTTTAACCAACATCATTCAACTCAAGATTAACCTTGAAGCATTCAACCAATCACTACATGAAAAGGAAACTAGTAGACATCATTTTACTTCCAAAGGTATTTGAACAAAACAACCATCAACATAAATCACCAATGCAAAGAATAACTTGCTCAAATCAATCTCAATGGAATAAGCCCAAATCATGTATCAAGTAAAGCATTAACTTGATCAAAACAACCTCTATGAAAGCAACTCAACCATTCATCACCAGGCTGGAAATCATCTAGCTGCTCATTATAAACCTCTTCTTCAATCTTCCCATTCAACACACTAATTTCACATCTGTCAACAAAATTGACAAGTGACTCACACTTGTATCAAATTTTGTCCAACACTGTACCAACATTGCAATTTTACTGCCAACTCTGTGCAAGCATCAAACATAGTACCACAAAACCAACCAAATCATCTGAACTGTTATAATCCTTAACTTTTGACAGTGGCAGTAAGAACCATCACTAGTACAACAATGACATACAGCAATACTACCAATAATGACAACTCTCAATTTAATCACCACCCTTCACGGCACTACCACAAACAACTGTATGAACAGAAAACACACTTTGATAGCTATACAACAACTCCCCGACTACTTTCCTTTCATCCTTAGATAACCACACAAATACATAGGAGCATTAAAATAAAACTTTAACATTGCTCCCCCTGAGGATGTGCTACCTGGAGCTGCTTAGTGCAATAGAGGAGTAATCTCCTTCAGTCCAAGGAGACATGATTTCCTCTCTTCTTTCTTTCTCCAGTATTTCTTGAACTTAGGCTGAAGGTTTTCAACTGCATCCCTATTTTGAACCTTTTCGTGAACTTGAACATTTCTCTTGGGTGGTTGTCTCTTGTACATCCTTGATGGATGATTATTTTCCTTTCTTTGATGCATATGATTTCTTCCCTGTTTGTGTTGCATTATTTGCTTCTGATGAAATCTACTTTGATGCATATGATTTCTTCCCTGTCTGTGTTGCATTCTTTGCATCTGATGAGATCTATTATCTTCCCATAGATTAGATACAGAATTTCTTGGACAAGACCTTGTTATGTGCCCATGACCATTATATTTAAAACATTGCACATGGTGTTCAACAGATGTATTTCTACCAGCATAACTCTTTGATCTATTATTCAATCCATAATACATTGCCTTGTGACCATAATGGTTGCATCTAAAAAAATAGCCATTAAAAGCATTATTATGAATAGAGTGAGAGTGATAGAACCTCTTTTGTTGTGGTTGCTTTGCTGTAGATCTCCTTTGAGATTTTCTTCCTTTTGAAGTTTCAGCTTCAAACTGTTCTTTCTTTGATCCTTCAGTAGTGGACTTCTTCTTCTCTGCAGATTTAAAAGATGAATGTTGTTCAGCTTCATATCCAAGACCAATCTTACACATGGGGCTTCTTTGATGACTTATCATTTTATCTAGCAACTCTGTGCTCTTCTCAAATTTAAGATTTGTATTGGCATATTCTAGTTGTTTCTTCAATAAAACAATCTCCTCTTCTTGTTTGCTGCAAACATTGCTTTTATCATCCAGGTGTGACTTCAAAGCTTCTTCTATTTTCTTGGCTTTATGAATTTGCAAGAAGAGATCTTCAATATTATACTCATATTCTTCCAACTTCTTGGACAGTCTTTTGTTCTTTTTCTTTTCTATATTCAACTCTTCAAGTGCAGTGATCAACTCACCTTCTAGATATACTTCACCCTCAAGGTTTTCATCACATGCTTCAGAGTTCACTTCTTCTATCTTTTTAGAATTCACTCCTATCTTTTCTAGTTCAATTTTCTCTTCCATAGGAACTAAAACTGACTGAGATGCCTTATTTGAGGAGGATCTATTCTTCTTACCCATTGCGTACTAATCCAAGATCAACCCTAGCTGATTTTACCAATTGTTAGTCTCACAATGACACTGAGAGGGGGGGTGAATCAGTGTGGCTCTTTACAACTTAAAAATTTCAATTCTTAAAGACAAAACAATGAAAGCTTAAAACCACATAAAGCAAATATAACCAGAGAGCATCACACACAACTCAAGATGTACCAAGGTTCACCATTTTTGGCTACTCATCAAAAATAGACTGTTTGGACTCCCATCCAAATCCAGCCTTTGCAAAGAAACAACTTTACAATCAATTTACTAGCACCAACTGGAAGGAGCACCAACCCTTGATTCCAAGCACCAACTTGGCCTTCAATTCTAAAATTTTAATATTGACATATAAATGCCTTCACTTTTACAAGACCCTGACTGGTCTATTACTCACTCAACATTGCCCACAGTTCACACAACACATACCTATGGCTCTGCTTACTGCACTTTGGTGGCCCTCTTATAGCCCTCTTGCTGTGCTTCTTACTACACTCTTATGACTCTCATGGGTCTACTTAATGCTCTCTTACAGCACTCTTCTAACCCTCTTTCGATAGCACTTTCACACATTCAACGACCCCTTCCCTCTTTATGGCAGCACAATTTTCAATTCTGAGCAGCACTTTACTTCTGCACGCAACTGCCCTCGCGACACATTTACTCTTTCAGTAGTGGCACTTTAACTCTTTACGGTGGCACTCTTTTCAATTCTGATCCAAACTTTACTTCTGCACGCAACTGCCTTTTTATAACAATATTTTCATCTTGAAACCCTAAGTCCTTTGTAACTTCCATAATCTTGCATGCAGCCTATTAAGAGCCACTCCTGTAAGTAACTCCTTTCTGACACACTATTCTTATATGCAACTTATTAATGGATTTGTCTCTTTAACTAGGATTCTCGGTATAGCCACCGCTCGACGAATTAACTCTGTAACGGACCCTGTAACTACAATAATGACTTTAGTTAACTCTTCTTATTTTAGCTGCATGTATTTCCTCTGCAATTGCATTTGTAACTATCGTTTTCCTTCAGTTAACTTTACTTCAGCTGGGTTCTTCTTTTTGCATGGAAAAAAACAATATGTTGCGATATCGCGACATTTCTGCCCTTTTGACTTTTTCTTGGTCATTGACCGTGAAAACATAACATGTCGTGATATCACGACACTTTCCACCTCCTTGTCCTCTTCTCGGCTTGCACCCGTGAAAACACAACATGTCACGATATCGCAACACTTTTCACCTCCTTGCACTTTCCTCGTCTTGCACCAGCGAAAATACATGTCGTAATGTCGCGACACTTTTTGCCTCCTTGTCCTCTCCTCGGCTTGCACCTGCGAAAACACATGTCATGATATCGTGACGCTTTTGCTGCCTTGTGCTCTTCTCTGTCTTTTGCCCACAAAAACACATGTCATGAAATCATGACACTTTTGCTTCCTTGTCTCTTTTCTTGCCTTGACCCCGTGAAAACAAAACATGTTGCAAAATCATGACACTTTCGCCTCCTTACTCTATCTCTCCTCTTCGGGTCATGAAAACAAGACATGTCGCGATATCACGACACTTTTTCTCCTTGGCACTTTTCTTCCCTTCGGGTCATGAAAACCCGACATGTCGCGATATCGCAACACTTTTTCTCTGCGAGCTCTTTGTCTCGAACCTGTTGCGAAATCGCAACACTTTTTCGTCCATACAATCCTTCTTGCAAATTTTCATGAAATCGTGACACTTTTCTTTGCGAGCTCTTTCTCTCGAACTTGTCATGAAATCATGACACTTTTTCATCCGTACAACCTTCCTTGCAGTATGTCGCAAAATCGTGACACTTTTTCTTTCTCTGCCTTCCTCTTCGCTTCGGACCACGAAAATGAAACATGTCATGAAATCGTGACACATTTTTCTCTCTCCTATTTCTCTTCGCTTTGGACTACAAAAATGAAACATGTCATGAAATCATGACATCTTTTTCTCTCTCCTCTTTCTCTTCACTTTGGACCACAAAAATGAAACATGTCACGAAATCGCGACACCTTTTTCTCTCTCTTTCTCTTCGCTTTGGACCGCGAAAATGAAACATGTCGCAAAATCATGACACCTTTTTCTCTCTCCTCTTTTCTTCGCTTTGGATCGCAAAAATGAAACATGTCACGAAATCGTGACACCTTTTTCTCTCTCCTCTTTTCTTCGCTTTGGACTATGAAAATGAAACATGTCACGAAATCGTGACACCTTTTTCTCTCTCCTATTTTCTTCGCTGTGGACCACGAAAATGAAATATGTCATGAAATCATGATAGTTTTTCTTTCTTCTTCTCTCTCTTCCAACATGTCATGAAATCATGATAGTTTTTCTTTCTTCTTCTCTCTCTTCTAACATGTCGTGAAATCTTACTCTTGTTTCTTACTGTTCCATGCGACCAAACTATATCCATGATAGAATGCACCTCCACTGGTACTCTTTCTTTCATCTACACATCCTGTCCAAATCTGCATCTGGAAATCTGTCCCAGCATTGTCCTCAAATTTGTCCTAGCATTGTCCTCAAATCAGCTCACAAGTTCATCAAGAAAAACTTGCTTAGCATGAACCCACAAAGAGAATTTTTAGAGACCCAATGTGATTCATCAACCTCATAGAAGCATAAAGAGAATTGTTAGAGACTTAATATGTTCTATACTTAACTCCCAATCTCAATCTCAAAAGAATAAGATAGATGTAGTATGCTTTTCTCAAGAACATGAAACACAACCCAACAATTGTCAACCATGCAATAACTCATATAAAAATTATACTCATGTTCTTTCCACAACCAATTAGGGCTTTAACAACAATTCTTATAGAAAAGGTTTAACCAACATCATTCAATGCAAGATTAACCTTGAAGCATTCAACCAATCACTACATGAAAAGGAAACTAGTAGACAACCTTTTCCTTCCAAAGGTATTTGAACAAAATAGCCACCAACATAAATCACCAATGCAAAGAATAACTTGCTCAAATCAATCTCAATGGAGTAAGCCCAAATCATGTATCAAGTAAAGCATTAACTTGATCAAAACAACCTCTATGAAAGCAACTCAACCATTCATCACTAGGCTGGAAATCATCTGGCTGCTCATTATAAACTTATTCTTCAATATTCCCATTCAACATGCTGATTTCACATCTGTAAACAAAATTGACAAGTGACTTACACTTGTATCAACTTTTGTCCAACACTGTACCAACACTGCAATTTTACTGCCAACTCTGTGCAAGCATCAAACATAGTACCACAAAACCAACCAAATCATTTGAACTGTTATAATCCTTACCTTTTGACAGTGGCAGTAAGAACCATCACTAGTACAACAATGACATACAAAAATACTACCAATAATGAAAACTCTCAATTTAATCACCACCCTTCATGGCACTACCATAAACAACTGTATGAACAGAAAACACACTTTGACAGCTATACAACAACTCCTCGACTACTTTCCTTTCATCCTTAGATAAGCACACAAATACATAGGAGCATTAAAATAAAACTTTAAAATTGCTTCCCCTAATGATGTGCTACCTAGAGCTACTTAGTGCAATAGAGGAGTAATCTCCTTCAGTCCAAGGAGACACAATTTCCTCTCTTCTTTCTTTCTCCAGTCTTTCTTGAACTTAGGCTGAAGGTTTTCAACTGCATCCCTATTTTGAACCTTTTTGTGAACTTGAACATTTCTCTTGGGTGGTTGTCTCTTGTACATCCTTGATGGATGATTATTTTCCTTTCTTTGATGCATATGATTTTTTCCCTGTCTATGTTGCATTCTTTGCTTCTGAAGAAATCTACTTTTTCGTCCATACAATCCTTCTTGCAAATTGTCACGAAATTGCAACACTTTTCTTTGAGAGCTCTTTCTCTCGAACCTATCATGAAATCGTGACACTTTTTTGGTCGTACAACCTTCCTTGCAGTATGTCATGAAATCACGACACTTTTTATTTCTCAGCCTTTCTCTTCGCTTCGGACCACGAAAATGAAACATGTCGCGAAATCGTGAAACCTTTTTCTCTCTCCTCTTTCTCATCGCTTTGGACCACGAAAATGAAACATGTCATGAAATCATGACATATTTTCCTCTCTCCTCTTTCTCTTCGCTTTGGACCGCAAAAATGAAACATGTCACGAAATCATGACACCTTTTTCTCTCTCCTCTTTCTCTTCGCTTTGGACCACGAAAATGAAACATGTCACGAAATTGTGACACCTTTTTCTCTCTCCTCTTTTCTTCGCTTTGGATCACAAAAATGAAACATGTCATGAAATCGCGACACCTTTTTCTCTCTCCTCTTTTCTTCGCTTTGGACCGCAAAAATGAAACATGTCATGAAATCGTGACACCTTTTTCTCTCTCCTATTTTCTTCGCTTTGGATCACAAAAATGAAACATATCGTGAAATCATGATAGTTTTTCTTTATTCTTCTCTCTCTTCCAACATGTCGTGAAATCACGACAGTTTTTCTTTCTTCTTCTCTCTCTTCTAACATGTCATGAAATCGTGATAGTTTTTCTTGCTTGTGCCTTCTCCCCGAACATGTCACGAAATCGGGACAATTTTGCTTGCTTGCGCTTTCTCTCCGAACATGTCATGAAATCGTGACAGTTTTGCTTGCTTGCACTTTCTCTCTGAACATGCTCAAAATCATGATAGTTTTCCTTGCTTCTCAACATGTCGCGATATCACAACAGTTTTCTTGCTTCTCAACATGTCGTGATATCGCGACAGTATTCTTTCTTCTCAACATGTCGTGATATCATGACAGTTTTCTTCCTTGTGATTTTCTTTTGATTTTTCTCAAATGGGCCACTTCTATCTTTTGGAAAATCACTGTACATACTCTGAAGAACTTCTTAACTCTTGTATACTTCATCAACTGATCTCTGAAGAACTTCTTAACTCTTGTATACTTCATCAAATTTTGTTGCACCTTGCTCTCCAAATACTCTGAAGAACCTTTTAACTTCTGTCCACATCATCAACTGGAACCTCTTAACTCCTGTCCACTTCATCAACTGATCTGTCTGGCTGTGTTGACAACAATGAAAATATTTTTGCTACACCTTGCTCAACATTTTTCCTTGTGATGGAGGATTAATCGATCCTATAAAATAGATGCCCCACTTCTCAAAGGGTTCTAGAACAATTTGGGGTTGAAGAGGCATCTCGTTCTATGTTGTAGATTTTTCTATTTTTTGGAATTTATCATAATGGAATACATATTTCTTCACGTCCTTGTGAAGTGAAGACCAATAGTATATAGCTCTCAAAATATTTTGTATAGTTTGTTTTATAAAAAAATACCCTCTGAAAGGTTCATTATGACATACAGGGAGGATAACATAAACTTCATCCTCCCTTACACATCTCTACAAAACATTATTAGCCCACATTTAAATGGTAATCCTTTTATCCATTGGAAAGATGAACTTTTTTGAACTAGTTGGTGTCTCTCATTGGGAGTAAGATGAGAAAGAATATTCTCGATTGCCAAATAGTTGGAAATATATGTGAACCATGGAGAGTGTATTGATATTGCAAAAAAATATTCATTAGGGAAGGAATCATCCATTGGTTCTTGTTCTCCAGCAGTATTTAATCTGGATAGGAAATAGACAACTACGTTTATATTATTGTGTATGTCTAATATAGTAATATCAAATTTATAAAGTAATAAAATCCATCTAATCACTCATCCCATTACCATTGGTTTATTTTTTAAATTTGATTGCAAGTTTATATGTATATATACATGATAACCCATTAAAACCATATAGAAAGGATAAGTACTTCTTTCCAAAGAGGGTATTGAGTACTTGATCTATAAAAGACAGTGGAAAATTGTATTTTTGAGTGGCTTTGTCAAGCTCCCTATAATATATGCACACTTGCACTTTTTCATTCTTCTTAGGAACAATGACCAATGGTGAGACCCATTGGCTATCAAAAATTGGATAAATAAATCCTACATCTAACTTTTCAATTTCTATTTTCACCATGTCCCTCAAAGAAATATTTACCATCCTTTGGGGTTGTTGGACTAGTTTCTTCTTAGTTGTATAAATCTAATGAGTGCATATGTTAAGATGGATTTCTTTCATATCATTGTATTCCCATGCAAAATCATTCACATGTTGGCTTAATACATCAAATATCCTTTACTTCTAACATCCAATTGTTAATGTTAATAGATTTTCCTTGTAATTTAACTAGTTTGGTTCTTGGAATCACCAAATTAACTCTGCTTATCAATGCATTCAAATGATAGTGATGAGGTAGTAGGGAATGATGAATTTAAGTATTTTTGTTAAAGGTTATCCCTATAGGGGTAAGATTATTTAAAGGACACTTGAAGGATATAAGGAGGTTCCTTTGTTGTTTATGTGGTAATATGAATGGAATTTCTTGTAATGATATAGGTGACAAAGGCTCCATAATTTCTTCTTCATAATTCCATAAAAACCTATGAACTATAGTTCCTTATTTTTTGAGCAAGATTTTTTAGGTACCTATGTTCATCCACCCAAAGAAGGACTAGCTGGGGGGTAAAAATAAATTTTCTTGGAGTTCACTCCCTTGGAGAAAGTCATGTCCCAAATGAAAATATATGAAGGTTGTGGCTATAGCCAACCAAGGTCATCCAAGAATCAATGGATAACCATTCATATTGGATATTGGTTGGATAATAATTAAATCAATGGGATATTCCTAAAATCCTATATTTATAGATATATCCTCTACTATTCATTCAGGTTGAGCTATTGATTGATCAAGGATAGTAGAAGTGGGTCACATATTTGTCAAAGATATTTATTCATGGTTTTAGTGGTTATGACATTACTTGTTGCTTCTAAATAAACTAGCACATTAGGTATCCTTTTTGTACCAATAAAAACAATTATCATTAGGTTTTCAAGATCTCCATTTTTTTGTGAAATAAGCTTTCTTGCTAAGAGGTCAACTAGTTTTCCATCTACTTGTATGGTTTTTGGGAAAAAAATTTGCTTTATCCCTAGATCAAGTTCTTCCAATAGATCAGATCCTTTAGAATATTATTCTTTAGATTCTAATCTCTTAGGCTATGATGCTTTTTTATTTTCTATAGGCATGCTTTTTTATTTTCTATAGGCATGCTTTTTGGATGATCTTCTTCCTCTCTAATTATGGGCTTAGTGTTTAACGAAGTTAGTTGCTATTTAATATAAAGTGGAAACCACTAGATGTGGAGTGGGTTAAATTGAATTTTTATGGAGCATCTAAAGGAAATCTAGGACCAGCAGGAGGAGGAGGAATAATTATAAATAATAGAGGAGATATTTTGTCTCATTATGGTTTCAATAGTGGATTTAAGACAAACAATGAAGTTGGAGCTTGTGCAAATTTAGAAGGGTTAAACATATACAGACAAATAAAATGGAATAGAATATGGATGGAATATGACTCTTTCATAGTAATAAATGCAATTTTAACGAAAGCTAAGGATCCATGGAACATATAAGAGATAATTATGGAAATTCAAGATCTTGCTAAAGAGTTTGAATAAATCAAGTTTACACATACATTAAGGAAATGAAACAAATTTTCAAATAGGCTAGCCAATATCCAGATGTGCATATGGGTTTTTATTGAGGATCATGAAGTTAAATTCTCCTTTCCATGGTTAGAGTAAGTAGTAAGTTTAGATCAAGTTAACAAGAAAATATTGATTGTCTGAATCAATTAATTATTAAGATTTACTTTAGTGTTCTATTTGTAATATCTAATTTATTTTGTAACAATTGTGTCTTTTCATATAAAATATTTATTATAATTTGTGTGGTTGCACTTGTGTTTTAGGAAGGAAAGTAGAAATCCAAATTTGGTAAAGTTGACTATGATAGTGGGATGTTTTGGAAATATTACTCTACTAAGATGCAATGCATATATAGTAGAGCTGAAGGTTATTATTGTGAAGGTTTCTATAGAAAAATGTCAAGAAGGATGCTTAAATCTAGAATATTTGTATTCATACAAAAAATTGAAAATATCTAGAAAATGAAAATCAAGAATTCAGACAATTTATATAAATTATGTATGTTTCTAGCTATAGCATCTAAATTGAGATGAGAAGTGTATATATTTGTAAAATATAAATCTATAAATAAGAGAGTTATAATTTTTAAAGGGTGGGGGACCAAATTACAACCCCTTATTACCCATCCAAAGAAAAAAGTTGGTTGCTCTTGTTCTGTATTTCTTCTATATTTGGAGATTTTAAGTCTAGCAAAACCTTCCATGAGTGAAGCTTCATATTGTCATAGTCAATGGAATTAATATTGACTATGTCACTATGTTATATATTATAAAAAAGAGTTATCTATCTATTATTATTTTTATTATCCATAGGTTGGGTTTGTAATGGAGGTCACTTAGTTGGTTGCAACTGCATACATTAGAAAGCATATATTGGTGTTGGCAACAATGCTTGTTGATTTTGAAACTGTTGTTGACCCCCATAAGATTGGTCAAAGTGGTATGGTCCTAAATATTTTTGGCCTTGTTTTAACCTTGAATGGTTTGCCATTGGTTGTGTCCATGGTTGGTTAAACCAAACCTGACTTCCCCACTCTTGAAATGGATTCCAACGATACTCACCCCATTTTTGTTATGGTGGGGGTATATTCCATGGAGCATTCTATGGAATTCATCCCCATGGTGCTTTTAATTTATGGTAAACATTATTTATTTATCCCACATAATTGAGTTCCTCTACATTGAAATGACTCTTTCCAAGGTTAGATTTTATTTTTGGTAGGAGGTCACATTAGTCTATAGGGTGGCTTTTTTCGTAAATACTAAAAATATTGATCATATTGAAAGGATATTATTATAGGGAATATTTTTGCCTACACCTTGGACAATTTATAGCCAATGGTTTATTATATTTATCTTTGGATTGAATTTCATCCAACACGATGTTCAAATGTAAAATCAAATCAAATTTTTTGGTAAGTTAAGATATTTCATTAAAAAGGGCATTTGAAAGGTGCCCTAACGCCTTAGTACATAGGAAAATAAAAAGGATGCTAGGATCACAAAAGGAGCATCCTAGAGGAGCAGACTAATCTGGGAAAACAAAATAGATTGCAAAAACAAACTATGGAGAAATCCCAAAGGAACAAAAGCAGAAACAAGAAAGCCTTTCAAATGACCGGCTCAACAACATCCTCCTTTTTTCCTTCCTTGACCTCATCCTTGACCTCATCCTTAGGGAGGTCCTTGAAGACTTCCTTAGCAATCTCGATGACCTCATCCTATTTCACTTCAGATTTAGCAGCTAGTGGAATTTGCAGGGACTTCTTCATCAAAGTTGTCATAGAAGAACAAAATATTGAGTGCATTCCTATGGTATTTCAACTGTGAGATAGCTCCCCCTATGGCAGCCCAGGTGGTTTCCAAGTGGGAAATAGTGGTAGACATAGTTTTGATTATGTATTTCTATAGAAGATTTTCAACAGGATCTTTGGAGTCATCCTCATCAGCTTCCTTCACCTTTTCAGAACTCTGAAGCTCCTTGTTTTTGAGCTACTGAGAACTCCTCATGGGAGTAACCTCCACTTTTACCTTCTTCTTTGCACTATCAGGACCTTGAATCTTCTCCTCCTTCCTCTTTCTTTTAGATCCTTGCATCCTTGGAACCAGGGTGGAGGAAGTGTCATCTTCAGTAGTATCCGTAGGTGTGTCCTGAGTGATGATGTTACCCTTTGAAAACTTCTCCAATAGGAAAGCATACAGTACTTTGAAGAGGCCTTGGTGGGAGGGCCAAGCTTCTTCTTTCTTGGCTCAGGTTGAGGTAATGGTATAATCCATTGACAGGAATAAGAATTCAGGAATATTAAGCAATTTGGATTCCCTAAAATGGTTTACAAAGGATATATGAAAGCTACGAAGCTGGGAATCAGGGTCATCAACTGTTATGTATTCCATAACAGGTTTCATGACCTCCTTCCAAGGAGTGGGAAGGTCACTATGATACATTCCTTGCTTAATGAGCTTCCTAAATGGTGAAGTTGGTTCAAACTAGTTTATCTCAACCTCCCAATTGTGCTTGTCTCTTCTAACGGTGCATCCAGTAGTAGGTTGACCAGTCAGTTTTGCCAAAATGCCAACATCCACCAAGAAATCAACATCATGGATTATAACCATCCCCTTCTCCTAGGAAGAAGCAAATGCCATGTTAATGTCCCAGTATGCACCTAAAAATATTTTGATAAAGGGCATGAATCCCCTATCCCTGAGGATTGCTTCTGTGATAGGCTCAATAGAGAGGGTGTCAGGCTCAATGAAAGTCATCCTGGTAGTGCTCGAAGGACAAGGGTAAAATCTCTCCAAGGTGGTGCAGGGGAGAAAAGGATTAACAGGGGACAAACAGAGCACTTTTAGAGCAAGGCTTAAGTAAATCCAAAATGAGTCTGGATGATTCTAGAAACCCTTCATGTACCATCTCGTAAGAATTCCTCATCTGGGGAAACTCACATGCCAAAAAAGGTGGGCCAAACAAACTTTACGTAGTGTGAGTTTCCAAAGGAAGAGAGAAATCATGAATATGGAAAGGTGTGCCCCAATTTGGAATGGTTGACCAATTAGGAAGCTTGGGTGACTGATCATGGAAAGAACAAAGATCAAATCAGAAACCCAAAGCATTGGAATGCAAGAAAGGGCAAGGATGGAAACGGACCTCGAAAACAAGCAACTAGAATAAGGTTTAAGAAATGGACGGCAAGTGAGGCCACATGTGGATGGACAACCTGTTATTATGGAGAAATGTGGAAGAAAAAACCCATAGCTCGGTATGAAGCATATCCTAGGAAAAAACCAAAGGGACTAAGGCGATGACATGATTGTTTGGCATGAGGATTAAGCACAACATAAGGGAAATGTGCCAAAGAATCATTTTTGAGATGTTACTCCAAAAAGAGGAATGCCTAGGGAAAAGATAGGTCATAATGAAAAATATTTTGATGATTGAGATTATTGTGATAGTAGCCACATCACATGATGTGCTAAGACCTATGATACACCTTCTTTTCAAATTTGAAGGCAAACAATGATGACTATCATGCATTAAATGATGAAAATTATGCATTTTTCTGAGTTTGAATTATGTCCACCCTAGCAAGTTCATTAACATCACATGGGAGAGTATCTGTCCAGGTCAGCATCCCAGGGGTATACATACCAATGTTGGCCAACTTGTCAGCAACAGTGTTGGCTTCCCTAAAAATGTGTTGGACTATAACTTCCTGTTGGAGCAGCAATAGACTTTTGGCTTCCTCAATTAGATTTCTAATCTTCCATGCTAGTGTTCTGGAACTTTTGAGGTAGTTGATAATATTTAATGAGTCCCCTCCATAGTGCTCTAGCTTCTGCCATATGGTTAGATTGTTCACCTAAGGGTTCTGCAAAGGTAAAGATAGAATTTCTAATATGATCCCTTAGAATCCCTCCAACACTAGCTCTCCCTAGGTTTCCTTTGGTAGCTCCATAAAAATTGAGCTTAACCCACCCCAGAGGAGGAGGATTCCATTTAATGATTTTCTTGGAAATTTAGGAACTTCTAGGATTAGGATTTTCCAAGGAAATGAGAAAGGATTGAAGTAAGGAGGCTTCAAAGTGAGGAATAGGTGAAGGATCAAATGGTGCAGCCAACGCATTTTCTTTGGCATAAAATATAATTCTATTGGTTATAAAATCAATATCCCTAGCTTCCTTAGAGAAAACTCACCTGTTGCGCTCAAGCCAGATCTGCCAAAGATAGTGATGAAGGCAAAAACTCCAAAAACCTTTAAGACAAGGATTTCTAAAAGGATTGGGCCATTGGGAGAAAATATCAACTAGAGATGGGGGAGAAACCCAACTAATTTGAAACTTGAGGAAAAGCTTATTTAGGATAGACCTGGAGAAGGAACATAATAGAAAGAGATGGCTAGTGGATTCCCAATCAGCAAGGCACAGGAAACATCTGTTGGGGAGGGGAATGCCACGTTTGATAAGATTTTCAATAGATAGAATTTTTTCTTGAATGGCCAGCCATGAGAAAAAGGAAACCTTTGGAGTTAGATATTTAAGCCACACAAGCTTGAAAGGAATAAGAACATCTTCAAGGGTTAAGGAAATTTGATAAGCAGACTTAATAGTGAATTCCCCTGAATCAGTGGGTTCCTAGATAGGATGATCATAGGACTCCTTAGAAGGGATAGAAAAGGAAGATAATCTAGCTTCGAGGGATGAGATTTTAGCTACCAAATTTGGGTTTTGAATCCTTTTCCAAGATCTGATGCCATTGGAAGTAGTTAGGAAGTTTGCAACTTTAGGACCAAAGAGAGGATCAGTAAAATATTTTATCTGCATGAATCCTAGGAATTGCAAGAGGGGTTGATTGTCTAACCACTTGTCTTCCCAAAAATTCATTGAGTTCCCATTGCCAACCTGCCATCTTAATCCTTTTTTTAAATTTGTTTTGTGGAACTGATGGATTTCTAGAAGGTGGAGCCAGCAGGAGGAACCTCATCATGTAAAAACTCATAATTCTGAAGGTATTTCCTTTTTACAATTTTTATCCATTCTGCATGGTCCCCTGAAATCAACTACCAGGCTTGTTTTGCTAGGAGAGTTGAGTTTAATAACTTGATTCTTCTGAGCCCAATTCCCCCTTGATCCTTAGGCTTGCACACTTTTTCCCAAGAAACAATATGGAATCTATTTTTGTTTTCAGCTCCTGTCCATAGGAAATGCTTTTGAATTTGTTCAATTTTTTGATAAAATTTGACTGGTGCTTTAAAAATTGAAAGGAAGTAGACAGGTATGCTTTGTAAGCAGGCCATTGTCAGAATAGCTTTCCCTACCTGAGATAAAATATTGCCCTTCCATCCTGATAGATTTTTTTGGAATCTTTCAATGACATTGTTCCACAGATGTTCAGAAGCATTACCCACGAATAGAGGCAGCCCTAGATAAGTAGCAGGCAAGGAGGAAATGGCACATCCTAAGATGTTGGTAATTTTGAGTTGTCTTCTTAAATGAGTATTAAGAAAAAATAGTTTGCTTTTCTAAAAATTTACCTTTTGGCCTACTGCTTCTTCATAAAGGAGGAGAATATGTTTTATAACTTTAGCTTCAACCACAGATGCAAAGGTGGATAATAGAGTATCATCAACAAATTGTTGATGGGTGATAGGAGTGGTTTGGGAAGTCACCTTAATACCAAAAATTAAACCTGATTGTCTGGTCGCATGAATGGATCTCCCTAGTGCCTTTGCAGCAATGATGAAGAGGAGAGGGGAAAGAGGATCTCCTTGCCTTAAACCTCTACTGCTAGGGAAATAGCCAGCTGGTGAACCATTTATTAAAATAGAGAACCAAGCAGAAGATATACATCCTCTAATCAGATTGATCCAATCCTGATGAAAGCCAAATTTGGTTAAAACCGCAAGGAGGAAGTCCCAATTCAACCTATCATAGGCTTTATTCATATCCAATTTTAAAATAAAGGCAACCTTTTTGGAAAAAGAGGTTGAATGAAGAGCTTCATGAACAGAGATGATTCCATCTAGAATGGATCTTCCTCGGATCAAGCTTCCTTGACAATGATCAATAATAAGAGGTATGACATCCCTCATTCTATTAGCCAAGGCCTTGGTTAAAATTTTATAAACAACATTGCAAAGACTAATAGGCCTAAAATCATTGAAATATTTGGCATTAGGATTTTTTGGAATGAGGGCAATGAAGGTAGAATTGAAACTTCGTGGGATAACTTTGGAGTTCTGGATCTCTTTAATTGCTTCACACACATCAGGACCCACAAAATCCCAAAAGGCCTGGAAGAATCTGGGAGAGAAGCCATCAGGACTAGGGGCTTTGTCTGGCTTCATGGAAAATAAGGCCTGCTTGATTTCCTCATCAGACAGACAAGCAATAAGCTTAAAATTGATATCTTCAAGAATAGAGTGGGGAATGAATTGGAGCATAAACTCTTTGGCCCCACCCGAGCTGTCAACAAGAGGATTTTCTAGCAACTACATAAAATGAGAAATACCTTCAGACCTGATTTCCTTTATATCAGAAGTGATTGTTCCATCCTGGTAGTGGATTTATTTGATTCTGTTGTTGCTTCTATTTCTCAAGGTTGAAATATGAAAAAAATTAGTGTTGGAATCCTCTTCCTTTAGCCAAATGGCTCAGGATTTCTACCACCAAAAGGTTTCTTCACACTGAAGAATATTATGAAACTGAGATAGGAGACTTTTCTCTTCATTTATTTGCTCAATGCTACAACTTTGGCTTTCTTGGATGTCTTTCTCAATGGTAGCAAGACGGTTTTTAATTTCTTGTTTGTTTTAAAACAAATTTCCAAAGATATCCTTGTTCCATATTTTGATATTTTCTTTAATCATTTTGAGTTTTTTCCCAAGTCTAAATGATGGTGATCCTTGGAAATCTGTTTGCCACCACTGGATAATTCTATCCCTAAATTCAGGATGTTGCATCCACATGGCTTCGAATCTAAAAGGGATCCTAAAATTCTAGGGATTATTGGTATCCAAGAGAATAGGACTGTGATCAGACCCAATTTTGAGAAGAGATTGGAGATTGGCATCTCCCCAAATAGTGGTAGCTTCCTGAGAAAAAATAACTCTATCAAGTTTGACCTGAATCAGCTGACTACCACTTCTTCTATTAGTCTAGGTAAACTAATTACCTTTTAGGTTCACATCCATCAAGTCATTAAGGTTAATGAAATCTTGAAAGTCATCCATGCTTTTTGTAAATGATCCCACACTACCTCTCTTATCAGAAGGGAACAATGGAGTATTAAAATATCCCACCAGGACCCAAGGAAGGTTTGAAAAGGCTTTCCTTGCTGATGATAGAATTTCCCATAACTTGGATCTACCAGGGATGGAATTTGGGGCATAAACATTAGTAAGAACCCAAGAAGAGTTAGAATTTTTATCAAAAAATAAAATACTAGTAGATTCCTCATTAGAATGGATCAATATCCCCTCGAAAAGAATTTGGGAATAAGACCACCTAAAGCCCCCTTTGCATTACATAAAATGGATTCACTATTCTTCCATATATTATTACATACAAACTTGGCTGTAGAATCTCCAACTTTGGTTTCTTGCATCAGGAAGATAGAAGGATTGATTTCTTTTCTTAATGACTTGGCTATCCTTTGTTTAGCCATGCCATTAAGACCTCTCACATTCCATGAGAGGACTTTCATTTGGAATATTTGAAAGCTCTTTTGCCTCCCTTTCCTTGAGGTTGGGGAGGTTTGATACATTTTGTGTCATCCTTGCTCTGATTTATCCCTGTGGAAAATAGGGTTTTTGAATACCATTAGCAATTTCATCTGCTAATACCTATTTCCAGTGGTCAGCATTAGAAGTTCTACCCTTCTTCTTCTCACCTCCATAGTCAATTGGAGATTTCTTGTGACTTCTGGTTTGCTTTGGGATAAAATTTTGAGGGTTTATTATTTGAATCATAGAGCCTTGAAGATTCGAGGAGAGGTAGGGATAGCAACTTCCTCAATCTAGGTCTGAATACAATGAGCATAAGAGCTTTCAGTGAAAAACTCAACATATGGGTTTGGGGATCTAGAGCCTGCAAACCCACACCCATTAATAGTAGATGGAATAGGGTAAAAAGAGGGTTCCCACTTTTTTTCTTGAATAGGGGAAGAAGAAGGATTAGAGATAGGACCAAGTGTTGGCAATTTTGGGTATGTTGCCTAGCTTCATGGTTGTGAGTTGTCATTGATGTCAAAAGGAGTTTGTGTTGATATCAAAAGGAATTTATGCTGATGTCAAAAAGTGTTTGGTGCCAAAAATATCTTGAAATTTCCATGATGTTTGTTTAAGGGTTTTTAATTAAAACCATGGTGACAAGGTTAAAGGTTTTTCTTAAAACCATATGGACTCATTAAGGGTTTTTATTAAAACCATCTTGTCTTAATGAAAAGTTTTTTTTCTCCTTGAAAAACCTTAAAAGTCCATTTTTATTATTAATAAATAAATCAACTCAAACCTTTGAAAATGTTAAGTTAAGTTTATTATTAATAAAATAATAATTATTAATTTAATAATTATTATTGAAAGGGTTTCTAAACCGTTAGCGATGCCAATGTAGAAGACTTACCTTGTCGATGTCGTTTGTTTAGAAGGAGCACCGACGTCAACTTGAATGCGATGCAAAATACTATTAAAGGGCATTAATTCCTAAGGTTCAATACACCTCCGATTTACGCGATTACCCTAGATTTTGTATTGCTCTGTGACCTTTGATTTTGGATTGCTCTATGATTTTTGAGTTTTGTATTGCTCTGTGTTTAAGTTCCTATTTAGTACGCCTGTGAGGAAGACAAATATATTTATCTTTAATTTCTATGAGCAAAGGGAAGGTAAAACGACAAGTGGCACTTGAGAATTTCATTGGGCACTTGTGCTCCAACGACGGAGGTAGTGGAGCGAAGGCGCTCGTTAGGTAGAGGTATCGATATTGATTTATGTCTGGCATGTTTCATTTTTGGTCACAAATTATTGTGCACATGGTACAATAGTTACCTTGGGCCACAAGTTTGGATGAGGAAGCACTTTGGTGCTTATTTTGGTGTCTCCACACTTCTCCTAAGGTTGGAGAATTGATTTTTGGCCAAGGTAGATCTTTTGTTGATAATGTGGAATATTTGATTTGACTTGGCAATTTATTGTTGGTAATTGGATGGAGATATAAGGTTAACTAGAAATATTGCTTTGACATTTTTAGTATTGATGCTTAATGTTTATGTGGTAAATGCATTTAGAAATAAATGTATTTTAGGAGTTATAAGGGTTTAAGGAATAATTGTGCTTAATGTCATATTGGGGTTAGAAATCCTTTGGAGTTATTGAGTGGATATTCTCTTGTAATTATTTTTGAGGTTGAAGTTATTTTGTGATATATTAAGTAGGATTTATAAGGTATAAAGGAATATTTTTGATATGTATGTTCATGAGTTTTGATTATTGATGATTTGGAGTGATAAGGTGTTATTAGGACTCTTCTCATTATGCATTATTCCATTGTTGCTAACTCTAATTTGTGGTAAATTGAGAGTTAGTGTTGTGACAGATTTTGAGTTCTCCTTCTTCATCAAAGTAAAGGTATGGGCACATTCTTCCATGGTTATTATTGATTGATGGTTTTATAAAAAAAAAATTGGAGTGAAAATGATTAAATTAAGTTTCCTTATTTGGAGTGGATCTTATTTTCTGAAAGTGGAAGTATTGATTATGCATTATGATATCATGATGAGTTTATGAGTTATTGCATAATTATGGTTTATGAGAGTGGAAGCATTTGAAGTTTGATTTAGGGTTTTTGAGTGAGAAGCCTATGCCATTGCTATAAGTTGTTGAAACCCTAATTGAGTTTTGTTTGTTGAGAGTTGAAGGATAGAACATATTGAGTATCTAACAATTCTCTTTATGCTTCTATGAGATTGATTTGAGTTGAGATTGAAAGTTGAAGGATAGAACATATTGAGTCTCTAAAAATTCTCTTTATGATTCTATGAGATTGATTTGATATGATTGGATGAAACACATTAGCTCTCTAACAATTCTCTTTGTGTGTTCACATTGGGCAAGTTTCTTGGTAAACTTGCTTGAGCTGATTTGGGCAAGTTCTTGGTGAGCTTGCTAGGACTGATTTGGATAGGTTCTTGTTGAAGAAATTGTGGAAAGATTTGATGAAGTCTTGGTAATTCTTGTGATAATTTGTGATTGATTTGTTCAATATTTTGGCTTAAGCTTAGGATAGATCTGACAAATATTTGAGAGCAGATTTATGCTGGACCAGAGGAGTGAGTTTGGTGCATATTTGTTATAGAGTTTGTGAGGACTTGTGCTGACCGACTAGCTATGTTTAGTACAAGTTTTTGTGATCAGCTGTGGAGGTGATCAGTGAGGACATAAGTCTCTAGAGATAGAGCAAGGATGACAGGACATCTTCTATGGAAAGGAGTTCCACCTGCTACCGACAGAAGAGGTAGTGATCTTCTGAAGTATCATTTCCAGAGATTTGGGGGATAGGACATCTCCTTTGGGTAAGAGGCTCATAAATTCTTTTTAAGGGGATAGGACATGTCATTTGGATAGGAGACTCATAAATTCTTGTTGAGTGGAAGGATTCTCCTTTGGGCGGGAGGCTCATAAATACTTTGTTGAGGGGAAGGATTCTCCTTTGGATAGGAAGTTCATAAAATTTGTAATAGGAAAAGTATTTCCCAAATAACTTGGTTGAGAAAGCTTTTAGTGAAAATATTTCTATGGATGTAGCCCATCTTGGGTGAACCACATTAAAATGGCTCTTCTTTTTGTTTTGATTTCTGTGATGGTTAATGTTATGGTGATGCCACTGCTATCTAACATAAAGTTTTTTAAATGGTTGCATCTTATACTTTTCACCCCCCCCCTCAATATAATCCTATTTTCTTAAATTCGTATCAGAGCGAGTCTTTTCTGAAAGAGCCTAAAATCTTGGAGAATGATCCCTCAGAAGATCATATGAGCATGAAAAGTGATGAAGAGATTGAATTTGATTTGAAAGGGGAATTATTTTTTTCCCTAAGAAATCTAGAAAAAGTCAGGGAAATTTTTTTTGTTTTAAAACAAAAAATTCAAGAAGAAGAGATGGCCAAAATAGAACTATCTCAAATTCTGACAGAATTTAATATCCTAGCTATAGAAGGAAAGAAAGTTGAGCAGGTTTTGATAGAGGTTTTGAACGGGAAGGAAGCTGAATGTGAGAGACTTGAAGAAGAGGTGGTTTCTCTAAGAGTTAGACTTTAATAGATGAGTCTTACACAAAATATTTTTCTTGGAAAGCAAATGGAAGATCTCCATATCCAAGAATCAAGAACATCTAGTAGAAATAAAGTCAACTTTAAAAAACCAAAGGATACCAGAAAATAAGAAAACAAATGAGAGCAATGGACAAGAGTTTATCACAAAAGAAGGAACACTCATCAAAGGCTTCCAAATAGGTTACATAATACTTTCCATGGCTATTTTTTTCTTGCAATAAATATGGTCATAGAGCTATCAATTGTAGTAGGATTTTGAATGACAATGTTAAGAAAAATATTAATTCTTTTGCACCACTCATGGATGATATTATTATGTGTTACAAATGAAATAATTTTGGGCATATAGCTAGAATATGTAAATTGGAAAGATCTAGTGAAGTGAATGTTAGGAAAACAAATGGAAATAAAACTAGATCTATGATAGTTCAAACTACTCTTCATGCTCAAGATAAGGAAGAAAAATGGTACCTTTATAGTGGATGTTCTA